>CM077557.1:12272765-13696931 GCA_039657345.1 Stephania japonica
ATGCACAAAGACAATGTCATCAAGCAATAGAGCAAGGTGACTATGACTACAGACCCAACAATGCCAACAGGAAGGTCCTTGGAAGGGGTTTTGATCTCCTCCGCCATCGTCGACACCGAGTCATAACCTATGTAACCAAAGTAGACTAAGGCCACTCCATCGAAAATCCCTCTAACACCGAAAGGCGTTAGCCCGCTTGGTTTTATCAAGTTGTTGGTACTTCCATGGTAAAACCCGGCAATTATAATGAACCCAAAGAACACCACATGGAAGATTGTCATAACCAGGTTTAATATAGAGCTCTCCTTTGTACTACAATCACAAATTAAAACCAATTAATTAATTTCATTAACATTAGTGATTATATATATAATCATTTATTTAAACAAAAATTAAAACCAATTAATGTTTGATAATGATGAACATGAGTCATGACGATATGAACAATAGCAAACAGTTCATACACAAACACAAACACAAACACACTTTTTTGATAATGATGTTGAGATGGAAATTAAGGTAATTAGTGTACTAGACAAGGCGCCGATTTAGAGCACTTAATTAAGGGCAAGAAAACAAATAAAGCACTAAAGAAAATTAAGGAGATCCATTAATTAGGGTTTATTTAAGCTTAAAGAGAGATTAATTAACTAAGATCCAATTATATATGTACATACATACATATATATTACCTGTGGCAAAGGCAAAGAGTGAGAAGAAGAATAAGAGCAACAGCTGGGAAATCCAATTTGTTGTAGTCCTTTGCTAATCCATGAACTTCAACTCTCCAAGAATTCGGATGTGTTCCACCAAATGTGAAGCATAGATAATCGGTGAAGCTTCTTGCACCGCAGCATTGGATAGAACATACTCCATTAGTATGTTAGCTCCAGCAAAGTATCCCACAAACTCACCTACACCAAATTATAATTACATGTTAATTTAAATTAACAAGTAGAGACTCATTTAAAGAATACCTAATCAACAATTAATAGGGATTAACTACTAATTAACTGCATATAGAAATGGTTTAAAAAAAAACTGAATATAGAATTATATATGATATACAAAAATAGAAACAAAGTCCTCCATCCCAAATTAGTTGACATTAGCAATACGAAGTTTCCATTTAGCTCAATTTAATGCAGTCACGACGTGCAATCCCATACAAGGCCTAGATAAATAGAAAAAAATCAAAGAAATTATGATGAATTAAACATGACACTTGATAATAAAAAAAATTTGTACCAAATGTGATTCTTAGGTAGCTGAAGGCACCACCGGCAACTGGGATCTCAACTGAGAACTCAGTGTAACACAAGGAAGAAAGTAAGGCTGAAAGTCCTGCAATGGCAAAAGATATGAACACTGATGGACCTGAGACCTTGAGTGCAACCTGACCAGTTGTCACAAAAACACCCACACCAAGCATTCCTCCAACTCCAAGTGCCACTAGGTCATGCCACCTCAACTTTCTCTTCATGTCTGCACCTGACCTCTCCCTTATTTGGTTGAGCTCTTGGTCTGGTGTCCATGTGGCCAATAGTCTTCTCCTTAGTCTGTATGGTGTTTGAGAGAGTGATTTTAGGTATGAAGTGAAGTTGGTGGTGGAGAGGCATTGAAGGGTAGTTTCCATGAACAATTAAAGAAGATCACTATGGTACTATGGCTCTCTATTTGTACTGGTTTGATCAATACATGCAAGGTTGGGGCTCATTTAGGGTTTAAATACTGGGTTTTGGAAAGTTAGCTTAAGTTTGCATCACAATATATATACCATATTATTATAAGATTGTTAGCTGTTGAAGCTTTCTTGGATTTGCTAGGAGAATATCTGCTTGTCCTATTTAATATTAATTATATATGCATGTTATATGATTTTTCAAAGGTGGTCAAGCTAGCTATAGTATATTAATTAGTACAAAAAGTAACATATATATAGTTGCTAAAAACTTCATTGAAATGCATTGATATACATAGAGATACGCATCACATACATCTACATGCAGACTCCAATGCGCGATTTACATATACGTATGATTGTATAGTTAATTTTTTTTGTTTGTTTATATTTAAAATATATATAGGACCTCAATAATATTGACTGACTTTGATGGCACAAATTTTTTTGTGGGTTTGAGACTTTGACAATGAGTAGGATTAAGACTATGCATAACAAGGAAATGAAAGCTCTTGGAAGTTAAAAGAGCTTATCAAATACTATATAATTTGCTAAGTCGAAACTTTCATCAGGTCTTTCTCGCATGTACTTTTTCGAAAGACAGCAAATATTCCACACTTTGTTAAAAGCATTCCTAGATAATGTTACCTATTGAAACCAAAGAGTTACTCCGGCCATTCAAACCCCAATGTTTTACTTATATTTTTCCAGGTACATATCATTGTATATTAGTGGCTTTTTTTTAAACGAGGATCATTGTATACCAAGGGTTTTGAAGATAGTTTACCTTTTTTTTTTTTTTTTTTTTTTTTTTTTTTTTTTTTTTTTGGGGGGGGGGGGGGGGGGGAGAGAGAGAGAGAGAGAGAGAGAGAGAGAGAGATTTAAATGTCATATGAGAAACGTATTCGATGAATCGTATTTTAATTCACCAGAGGCTTGATTATTGATGATTGCCTATCGTGTACAGAAGGGATACGTAGTTTTTTTCAACATGTTTGGAGGTCTACAAATCAAGTGGCTCATAATTTAACTAGGGCTTATATTTTTAAGTCAGGACTATTGTAACTGAGGAGCTTTTTTCAACATGTGGAGTGGAACTCTACAAATCTTGCCTTTTGAGAAATGTTTTGGCTCCATTGTTACTTTTCTCGTTGTTGCATATTAATTGATTGGCATTAATGAAATTTTATCACCACCTCAAAAAAGATTAGGTTAATTTGAGCCATTGAGCTTTGGAGAAAAATAAAAATAAAAAGGGTCGATTTGAAGGTGTCAGAAATATAAAGGATGTTACATAACTATAAATGGACGGCCACCATAAATAGTTTCAAAGTTTTGAAAGCATATATAGATGGTTTTTCGTTCCCACATTTTCCAAAAAAAAAAAAAAAAAAAAAAAGAACACGCCACTATATTTATGTTTGTATGTGTTGTTAGAGTGTTGCAATAATTATTAGTATATTTTTTTTCACCAAGAAAGAATGCAGAGTTTACAAATAACTCGTCTCCAAGGTACGTGGTCGAACCACAACCACCAATCTTCATTCATCTCACTAGAGATTCTTTGGCTTAACTGGAATATAATTGAAGTGCTATTTTATTTTATTTTTTTATGAAAAGGAGGCGATACTCCCTTACTATATATATAAATATTTGAAAATTTATGTACAAGCAAGAAACACACACAAAAAAAAAAAAGAGGGCAGTACAACCTTAAACAACAAATTGCCCCATCCATCACATTAGCCCCATATTTCCAAACCAAAAGAGATACGGGGTAGAACAGAACTATTATTAGAGTATACGCACTTACAATGCTTACGCATTTGTCTATTAATAGACATGAGATGATGAGATGATGAGCTCATGGTAGATCAGAGGCATCACTAGTCTATGAACAGAACTCTTCTTTGCCTTTTCATTCATCCCACTAGCTAGAGATTATTTGGCTTGATTATAATAGGCCTAATGATCAAAAATATCTTAACCTTTAGAATTTATCAATTATATCATAACCTTTGAAATTTAGTATCAATTTTACCCTCAACTAATTTAGACCTTTTTTTGTCCACACATCTTTTTTTTTTTTAATTTTCTTATTATACCATTTAAAGATTTATTCACACATATGCATTAAAGCTTATTATGTATTCATTTATATAATACACATATAGTAGTGTGTGTACATAAACTACTCAATCATATACATATAATCTAAGTACATAATTCTTTAGTTAAATTAAACAACTATGGGTACCTTCTAATAAGTTTTATATGTTATTTTCATATGTATATATACATGATTTTCAACTTACTTTTTGTACTTTATGAATAACTAAAAAAATTAATTAAGGTATTAATGTATTATTAATTTATAAACAATTATTTTTGTGAGTTCTCATACATTAATTCAAACACGAGGCTTACAAAATTTTAATGTGTAAATTGATCAATATGGATGATCATGAAAAGAAAAGTTAGAAGATTATGTTGATTCAAAAGAAAAAGTGTCTAAAATTAGTTGATGATAGAATTGATACTAAACCAAAAATGTTAGGATAAAATTGATAATTTTCAAAGGTTAGGATAGAATTTATACAACTTGTAAATGTTAGGATATTTTTTTTTTATCATTAGGCCATTATAATATTATTACATTTGTAAATTTTAATGATTTTTTTTGGACAGGAAAGAAACAACTTTTGCACCCACCAAGGTTTGAACTCATGTCCTCTTACTTTCAAATCTCATACCAAACTATTAGGCCACCCAATTTTAATAATAATGAGATAAACATGAGATGACAAGCTCATGGTAAATTAACAAGAGGCATAAGTTAAAAGGCAAGATTTGTGGAGGTTGTTAGTTTGACTTCCACTTGAAAAAAGGTCTCGCTAAAGGCACCATAGTGTTTAATAGATAGAGCAAGCTAGTTTTGAAGGGAGCCTAAAATTTTTTTAGTGGGCCCATAATCTTTGATTAAATGTCCCAAATTGCCCTTTATGTGAACTGAGGTACCTAACTTATTGAAACAACAAAACATTCTCATCTCCCATCACGCCCTACCTTTCTTGTCTGCACACCAACTTAGATCTGGACCACCACCCCATAAATTCATCGTTTTATGCTCTTTTTTTGGGATTCTCGTAACGGTCACACAAGGCCGAGAGTGATGTGACAGAGCTCAGTGGTTGGGCACCAAGACAACTCATTTCACTCTCGATATCCCACTCTCGGTTGGGCAAAACCGAGTCATGTTTAAATGTAAAAAACAACAGGGTCGGGTTGGGAGCTCGACCTTGTGAAGCTGACATACTCGTAAATGCAAGAAAAAAAACCACAAAATTGATGAAAAACTAGCTCTTCGTGTTGCACATCCACTTCCAATGAATGTTTTTGTGTCATTTCAACATAAAAACAATCGAATAAGCGAAACTTGGGTGCACAGTTGCAAGATACACCAGCGAGGGATGGTGGGGCAACCGACGAGCTAGGGAGGGTGGACTACTAATGAGGGAGAGTGGACCGACCGACGAGGGAGGGTGACGATCTTGTTGCTCGACAAAGGTGGGGTGCATGGTTGCAAGATAAAGTAGAGGAAATCAATCTTGGGCAAATGTGTAATTTTCTAGAGGATATAGTAGGAAATGACTCTATTTACTTTTTACTGACTTTCCCAACCTAAACACTGGCGCGACCATAAAAAAGATTTAGCCATATAAGCTTGTGTAAAGGTACAACTAAGGGGGGCAAAAAGTATTTTAACACATATTTAGACATTATTCAATCAGTCATTTTTTTTTTATTAGCCATATAGTGTAAAGGTATATAACTGAAGGGGTATATTAAAGGTTTATTATATTTCGATGCATCTGATCACTGCTTTATAGCAAAGACAAGAAATTCTAAATTGCAATCCATATGCGTAGGACGCTTGTAGTAATTGCAATCTTATCAACAAGTCTTCTTAATTCACACAGATACAATTGCATCACTATGACTTCATGATCTAATTAATAGAGTGTGTGTGTGTGTATATATATATATATATATAAAGAAATTTGATAATGGAGTTCAAATATATATTCATGTCATGTTGTGTATTAAATGATTTGTACATTTATTACTCATCAATTTATGTGTTGGATTCAAATTCAATGGTTGTAAATGAGGTTCCCGTGCTTTATGGTTCTATATATATTGTTATTTTTATCATGAGAACCAAATATATACCCTTGACATGGGTACACTATTTAAAATCATTAGATTAAATCTAACATTAATCGAGACAATAAAATGTACAAAACATTTAATGCACAACACATTTTGAGGAATTCTCTTGGCATGAGTATATATTTGGGTTTCATTCTAGATTTTTTTTTTTTGATAGAACCATTGTAGAATTTCCCTATATGTATGTATGTATATATATAAAACATGCAAAGATAGTACTAATATATACAATATATGTATCAACACTACAAGAAAGTGGTTCTTTTACCACATTGTACTTTCTACCACTCCTTAATCAACAACAAACAATTTAGTGATTTCTATTACATTTTGCATGATGCAAAAAAAAACTTTATTACCACAAAGCCAAAATCATTGTAAATATCTACTACACGTGAGTTATTTGTTTACAACAACTATTATCTGTGGTAGAAACTTTTGTTGATATGAACAAGCTTGTCGTAGATTTAACTGTTGTAAAAGTTCATTTTCAACGACAAGCAACATAAGGTTGTTTGAAAGCAACATAAGGTTGTTTGTGGTTAATAATTTAATTTGTTGTAGTGCAAGAATACTCTAGAGAAATTAAAAGTTCTTGAAAGAAACTAATTAAAGCCAAAAATCTAATAATGATTGGATTCACACTCTCAAATATAGCCTTTTCTTTTTGGTGCCAATAATGCTTGATTTTGACATGATATATATATATATATATACTACTACTACTACTACAACCTTGGAACCATAAAAATATTCATTTCATGAGAACATCATTTACAACTATTAAATTGTAATGCAACACATTAATTGATGAGTCATAAATGTACAAAACATTTAATGCACAACATATTTTGAGGGGTTCTCATGCATGAGTATATATTTGGCTCTATAAGGAAAAAAAAAAACCTCTAATCCCAATCTTATAGGAAGATATAAGACCACTAGATTATATGCACAACAATTCTTCTTTGCAATTTCTATTGTAGAATTTCCTTTTATATATATATATATATATATATATATATATATATATATATATATATATATATATATATATATATGCGCGAGCAAAAAAAAAAAAAAAAGTTTAATCTTATGGGTACAAGTTTTTTTTTTTTTTTTTTTTGTCAAATAATCTTATGTGTATATAAGTCAAGCGCGCTCATGCATCTGAATATCTAAATCGATTGTTATTAGATGATGCTCATCATCACATTCTAAGTGTCCAGAAGGCTTAGATTTTGAGATACTATTGGATCTTAAAAAAGGTTGATTGGAAGTTCAAAGTACTTTCTCAACATTGAAAGGGCACGTACATTCTTAAAAATAAAAAATAAAAAAATAAAAAAAAGAAAAGAAAAGAAAAGACACATTGTGGATGTATTAACCAAACTAATTATAAGATTAGGGTTTAGAGTGCGCACTCAAAATATGTTAGATTATCATTTTTTATAACATTAGTGCTTCAAGTACTCTTGTATATATCAATGATATCAATGTATAGTACCCGTGTTTACATTTCACATAGTACTATTTTCAATTAATTCCAAAATTATCGATAGGATATGTCAAGTCCGTACAATTTCAAAATGAGATTTGATTGATATAAATAGGAAACATTCTTTTGACCATTAACATTTTATAATTAGTGGTCTAAGCTAAGAGTCTGATGAGAAAGTTATGAATAAGATTCTTCGCTTAGTATCAGATTTGTATATTTGGTTGACATGACAGAATGAAATAAAGGCCTACACAAAATTGCAGATGCACTGTCGAATTGAATCTCTTTAAGCATCTTGAACTTCACCCTTTCATCAAGTTGATTGATTAAATAAATTTGCTATACACAAATTCAAGCTAATCAACTCTCAATTTTTATTTTATTTTTGCAAATTAAGCTATAATGCATAACACATTTTGAGGGTTTTCATAACATGAGTATATATTTGATTTATTTATATATATATATATATATATATATATATATATATATATATAATACAATCAATTTAACATTATCTCTATCGGAGATGTGCGTACTAAAATATTAGTCTCAAATGCGACTTTATAAAGAAGTACGTAAATGTGGATCTCTCCTCAAATAATATTAAAGTCTTTTGGAGCAAAACCTCATATCTGTGAGTTGAAGGAGTTAAGTTGGGAACAATATCGAAACTAGTGAGATCCACAAACTCACAAATATAGACCCATGCGGGCTAATAATTTCAATGAATATATTTTTAGAGATAGAGTAATAATGAGTCAACATCTCTTATAAATGGCTTGATGAAGACGTATAAATGTGTGATTCATGAATCGAAATCCATAGCTCATATATAGGTGGCACAAAATCTAGAGTTAATGATATGGGCCCTGCTATATAAATAAGTATAGGATTTTCCTTCTAAAGTACATCTAACATATACCAAAGGAATAGATGCATGATTATCATATATACTTGTGCTAAACTCGCCACCTAGCACAAGTATATATGTGACTACTAGCTTTTACCAAGGGAGGGAAAAAATAAAAGAATCAGTTATAGCAGTTGACAGTTAGGGGGGGGAAATAATTTTTTTTTTAATAAAAAACAAAAAAACAAGTGAGTGGTGATGGTGAAGCACCATATACAGCCACCATGGAAGGCTCATCTTGAGCCTTCTCTTTTTCTTTAGTATATATTTCAAGTCAAAAGGTAATTAATAAGCCTTAGATGGGAATCAAATCCCAATTAATATCTTAGCAACCATATAGAGAGAGAGGTGTACTATTCTTGGTGTTCATCCCTAATTAATTTGGTTGTGTTTGGTAGAAAATGTAAAAATTCATCATATTTTCAATTTTTTACTTCTTAAGTTGCATTATGATTTTGGGGTGAATTCAAATGGTTTAATTCCACTCTCATGTTCATCATCATCACAAGCATTGCCCGTCATCATCCAATATACCCTTTTAATTTTATTTTGATAAGAATATACCCTTTTAATTTTATCTACTCCTTGTTTATAAAATCTATTTGATTACAACTAATGCCTTGTGTAGTGGTTGGACCTAGCTACTACTAGCTAGTAAGTTCACTTGGGGCCGACGTCATAAATTCAAATCTTATATCTTTGTGAGGCGTATCTTTTGAAAAGTGAGGTGTGTCTCTTGTAGAGTAGTCAGCGGTAATCTTGAACATCACAATATCAAAAAAAGAAAAAATATTAATCTAGTCAGATCAATGCAAAGGGTGATTCAGATTGATAGGTTGATATTCTGCCAAGTGTCACTAAAATTATACATCCACGTGTCGCCCTGGGATTCATTGATTCTTCATTTCATTTAGCTCATCGTTGTCAATTCCCACTTTAGTTAGGAACAAGACACCCACCAAGCACGCCAGATGAGAAAAGGGTGTAGTGATTTAGATTAATGGGAATCTAGTTGCCAATAATCATGGCTTCAAGTAAAATGATGAGCTTTGCAAAACTTTGGCTTTTAGAGGGAAAATAAATCCTTTAATTTGAAGGTTTAAATAATAATTGAAGGGAGTGGAAACTAATCTTAATTGCCCAATTTAAGATCTATATATAAGCTATAAATTGTGTAAATATATTGCTTTTTCTGATAATTTTTATTCAAATAATTAAAAAAGCTTTCCCTACGTACGTACACACATATATACATCTAAATCATTTCTAGAAAAATATTACTATTGCAATTGCAATGACATATGTAATCTAAATTCATATGATCTTTGTTAAGGTTGATAGCTATGCTGTTGGTTTTTTTTTAACTACCTAAAACATGTTTTAGCTATTTAGCCAATTATACAACTGCAAAAACATATATGCAAAGGTAAACCATGTTTTAGCAATTTAATTCAATCGGATAATCTTCTATATGGCTCTGATGACGAGGGTTGGCGAAGATTATGACTTAAAAAGATGGATTATCATAACCACCAGTGATATTAAAGACCTTAGGAGCATATTTGTTTAATTAAGCTTAGCCTTAGTATCATTAATTAGAACCACATAGGTACAATGCAACTTGATTCATTAGAAGGGGAAGATAAATGTAAATGTATTGATTTTTTTATGACAAGAGTTGGCGAAGATTATGACTTAAAGAGATGGATTATCATAACCACCAGTTATATTAAAGACCTTAGGAGCATATTTGTTTAATTAAGATTAGCCTTAGCATCATTAATCAGAACCAAATAGGTACAATGCAACTTGACTGATTATAAAGGGAAGGGATACATGTAAATATATTGATTTTTTTTTTCTTTTTTTTTAGTAACCGTGAGTATCCAGACTCTTTGTCTGACTAGTCTCACAGGCCCTAAAATTGCGCAACGAGACCACCAATGGCCCGACATGTGGAATTGATACATGTAGATGTATTGATTAAGATTAAGTCACCCCTCTACTGAACTGAAGAGCGCCATTGGAATAAGTTGATCTTAATTACGCATATGTTACATGATGAATAAATAAAAATTTGACACTACTTTTTCTCCTCACATTCTTTCAGTACGCTCAAGTATCCTAGTCTGGAGCTAGAGTACATAATATATACCTTGTGTATAAAGGCTACAAATTATGATGATTAATAATTAAGGGAGTGGCTAAACGAACTTCACTAATTGCTCTACATGGCAGTTTTGAATTTTTACTTCCTGTACCCCACTTCATACTTAGTGTACCTAGGGTTATAAGTGGGGTGGGATTCCCCGCATATTTGCCCTCGCCGGGCCGGTGCGGGGCAAAAGTTCGCCCCGCATAACGGGGCAGGGCGGGGACGGGGATTACCTTTCCCCCGCGGGTTTTCCCCATTGCCCCGTCCCATATCCCACCCTATAGGGAATTCACCCCGTACCCCACCCACGGGGAATCCCCGTCTCCCCGCCCCATTCCCCACTCTACAGGAAATCCATTTAAAAAAAAAAAAACATTACGAATATGTTGTGAATTATATTTATTCCTTATTTTGCATTAAGTTTTAAAAAAATCATATGCATTCCATTTACTATCTAATACTAATTTTTAACTTAACGAAGACAACATTTTCAAAAATAAAGTCTAATTTAATCTAACTAAATTTTTTATTAAGACTAGATTACTATATATACTTTATAGATGTAATATGAAAGATATATTTTATATTTGCGATTAACATAGTAAATGATACACCACTACAAAATATATAATTATAACCAAATCTACCTTACTAAATAATTTATTATAATAAGCTATAATTTTAAATCTAATACAATACCTAATTATTAAATACATAATACATACTATAGTCTTAAGAATTGAACATTTAATGTATTTGCAAATCATTCTAATTAAATAGTTTCTATTAATTTTCATGATTTATTAATATAATACAATACATTTAGAAGTCATAAATTAAATAATTAAATAATTTTTTATTTAGTTTCCCATGTGGCAGTAGTATCTAATATTGTCAACCCCACTGCCTAATACACACTATCAGACATTGTCGTTGGATCATAATTCTCAACTAATAGGTGCCCTTTGAATTCTTTTTTTTATAAGAAAAAATGTATTAAGGAAACAACTTGTCCCTATTGGGGTTTGAACTATGAATCTATGACCTTAGCATTGCATCAAATCCTAATTCTCAAACAAGGGGCGGCCCTTTGAACTTAATTTGTTGTCATCTACGAAACTTGAACTTAAGACCTTACTTAAGGGAAGTTGAACCCATTACCACTTAAACCAACTAATTTTTTTAACTAATTGTTTGTATATAATAAAGTTTTTTTAGTCAACTATAGAAGTAATTAAATTAATTCAAGTAAGAAATACTATTTATATATATATATATATTAATTCAGCCATAATTTATCAATGTGATGATAAAAATTATATATGATCAAATAGATGTACTTTATTAATTCAGAATAAGAAGTTACATTAAGTTTAGAATTAGATCTAATTATACATGTCATAAGTATTTTTATTTTGAGAATGCCACATACATATGTTATTTTTATGGTTATCTTTCTTTATATAATATAAGTTTCTCTTAAAAAAAATATAAGTCTCCACCTTGAGATACCATTAGCATACAATTGATTAAAAAACTTGCTTGACAGATAATCAATTATTAATTAGTATGATTGACTTATCCTAACTAATCATATAAAATTGAAAACTAGTAGTAGATAGAGACGTGGTGTATGTGCATCAAATAAAGACATAAAAAAAGACCAAAGATTGAGGATCAAAACATGCACTTATATAAAATTAGTCTCTGCGGGAAATCCAGCGGGGCGGGGCATTGGGCGACAAAGTTGGCCCCGCAAGAAATTTTCGAGGATATAGGGCCCGCACTCCGCGGATGCGTGGATGGTATCTTCAATCCTTACCCCGCCCTGCCCCACTTGTAACCCTAAGTGTACACCACTTATTTCTTAAAATTCCAAAAATACCCTTGCTTACTGTACCCCACTTTTTTATTTCGTGTACCCCATCACCCTCACCCCGATACCCTTACTTATTGTGCCTCACTTTCTTACTTCGTGTACCCCATCACCCTCACCCTTACCCTCACCCTAATACTCTTGCACGTGGGTGGCGAATGAGTAGAATCGACACCTCTGAAGAGGTGTCAAACGAACAGGGTCGACACTTCTTTAGAGGTCTCGGCCGACTCCAACAGATAATGCAAAGATAACTTAGTTTCAGTGGGTGACGGAGGGATTCAGACGAAACCTCTTTAGAGGTGTTGGCTCTGTTAGTCCAAAACTTGCAAGCGACCAAAATGATAGAAAAAACTTCAAAACGTTTGAAAAATACACAAAAATGGCCAAAAAATAGTGGGTTTTACGCGGAATCACTTAATATTTTCAATTTCATCAAAACTTTGTACAAAAAATTTAAGATTCAAGCCTCAAATCGAAGCTCTTAACCTAAAAACGAATTCACAAACAAAATGACTAAATTAAACCCTAAAAAAACTCAAAATCGGCACTAAAAAAGATGATGTATGAACCCACGTCATCGAATCCATGTGGTTTGGCCTGGGTTTTGTCAGATTTGACCGATTTTTGGTGAGTGCAATTTGAGAGAGGTAACTGGGGTACGGGGTGAGTGGGGTATGGTGAGAAAAACTTTTATATGAAGTGGTAGTTAGGTAATTTCACAAAATTGTGGTACGTTTAGCAATTGGTGGGGTATGGTGAGTAAAAACCTTTTTTTATATGAAGTGGTAGTTGGGTAATTTCGTAAACCTGAGGTACGTGGAGTAATTGTTAGGGTCCTTTTAGCTGCTCCCATGATTAAAGAGGTTTCAAATGAGAGTGGAATATGTGAACTTTAATTTCCTCAGTTTTGAATCATGTTCCTTTGTTTTTGCACTAATTGAATGTACAACTGAATCCTCTCCCTTGTCATCACTTAAAATGTATGAATGGTCTGGACGAAAGGTAAATTAAGTTACATGTACAAAACCTCAATCCTAAATTAGTTAGGGATGATTATATGGATCAAATTCTTTTATACTGCTCAATTTAATGCACGTATGGTGTAGTTTCCAAATTCTTCTTAATCGCTTTTTGGAAAAAAAAAACCTTCTTAGTGAAATATGCCCTAAATAATCTTCGGTTTACTCCTATATTAATTAATTTCTTTAATTTCTATAAAATTACATTTTCTAATTAGGGCATTTGCAGAAACGTCTTTAGATGGAAAGCATAAAGTTAGGGAGCGGCTAAATGGACCCCGATTTTCACTCAACGTGCCTAATTCGAATTTTTGTAGCCCTTCTAATTTTTCCCCTGCACGAAATGACCAAACTGCCCTTCATATAAAATTTGTTCACCATACCCCACCTCCTAAACGCACAACTGAAATCGAGCTCCCCCTCCCTTGATCTTACCCATCCAAGCTAATCGGAATCCGATGTGATTCCGACAAGATCCCATCGACTCTTCTTCAGAGAACCTATTCTCGCCATTTTGGGGGTTGATTTTTGGGTTTTGTTGCGGTCGTTGGAGTTGTTTTTATGTTGTCGTCGATGGTGTTTAGAGCTTTGATTTTGGGCCTCAATCTCGACTTTTGGGGCAGAAATGTGGACGGATTTGAGAGTAGACCACTTACAACAAAACCACATAATTTTTATTCATTTTCATAGCTTTTTTGGGCGATTTCAACATTTTCTTCTTTGTTCTTCTTATCGCCCATGGATCTCACTCACACAAGGTCAAGACCTCTAAAGAGTCTTAGATGACCCCCATTGAGGTCTCCATGGTAGCCAATTGAGATCCAGACCTCTTCAAAAGGTAAAAAGCTATTGGTCGTATCCCATTGAGACCTTTGAAGAGGTCTCGGTGTCGACCTGTCGAGATCTCTTTGGAGGTCTCTCGGCTTCTATGACCATTAGGTAACACTTCCTCACTTATAGGGAACAAGCAAGACCAGATCCAACCTTGTTTGACGAAAAAACACCCACGACTAGGGGTGGGCAGTGGTCACTGCAAAATCACCCAAACCACGTGGTCAGGTCTGATTTTTTAAAATCGTGGTTTGGGGGTGGTTTAGAAAACTTGAAAACCGTGATTTCGCGATTTGGTGGTGGTTTTCATTTATAGAAGACTGTGGTTCACCAAACCGCAAAACCACTCCCAAACTTGGTATGAAATGAAATGGAGTTGGAGTCTTTTCATGTTTTTTTAACTTTTGAAATGAACATAGACTCATAATTTTGATTGAGTTAGTGTGTTTCATTTTGTTTTTGATGGATGGTCATGTATGGACATGTGTTTGTTGTATGTTTTGTTGATGGACATGTATAGACTTGTATGGAATTTTTTTTTTTTTGTTGAAAATGTGTAGCTGAAAAACCGCAAAACCAAATCGAACAAATCGCGGTTAGTTTAGTTGCGGTTTGAGGGTTTGTGGCTTGGTGGTAGTTTGTAAAATAGTCAAATAGTGAACCCCCAGTTTGGTAGCGGTTTGAGGGTTTTTACCACCAAACCACAGTTTGCCCATCCCTACCTACGACACTTCTGACCTAGTAAAAGTGCTCTAAAATGACCAAAAATCTAGAAATTAAGAGAATGGGGTTAGCAAGGTTATTTCGGGGATTGAATAAAAAAAGTAGGGTACTTTTAACAATTGAAATCAAATTTTAGGTATGCTTTAAGTAATGAGTACGTCCATTTAGCCACTCCCTAAAAAGTTATAGCAGCTGCTATATGCTGATCCATGCAAAACATACACCCTTAAGTTAATGGCTGATCGAGGTGGATAAATAATAGCAACCAATCTATCCCTCATGTTCTTAATTAATTTGCAAAGTGAACACAAGTTTGCTTTCTCATAGACTAGGTATAGTCATTGTAATAGGAGAAGATTGATGGGCATCCTCACATGATCACTCTAATGGTGATAGAAAGAGACTTCACTTGTTATCAAATCATCACAGTAACCTTTAGTTTTATACATATTGTAAACTAAAAGCCATGATTCATGGGAAGAATGGATGAAAAGTTGAAAAGCAAAGCAGCTACAAATCAGAGATCTACTTTTCCTTACTATATATCCTTTCTTGGTGCTGAAAGAATGATTCAAATGAATATGGAGATCATGGCCTTAATTATTGTTTATACACTAAACTTTTGAGGATTATAAACTATTCTCAAAATCTCATGTTGAGTACCTCAGCCAGCCAAGCAAGAAAGTATAGGCTAATTATATAAATTAAAGCCCCATGTATTGGCTAATGATCATTACTCATTGTACTACACTATCACCTAGCACAACAAAATCCAAAAAAAGAAACATGTTCAAGGTAGATTTATAGAAAATTTTCAAGGCCCAGTTGTCAAATAAGACAAAAGGATCACTCACTACATACACCAAAAAAACTTAATTATAGATGTCCTTCATTTCAATAGAGTTAGCATTTTATTAACAAAGCTGGTCTGCCATTAAAGAATATAGTTGTAACAATAAAAAAGTTGCAAAAATAAAACCACATTGGTAGTGCCATAATTTATACCACATTTGTGCATCATCTCAAGTGGATCACTAAAACATAAATATATAGCTTGTACAAGTTTATGATGATCGCTATTATGAATTGCAAATGTTCATCTTGATCACCCCCTTTTATGCTTTCTGAAAAGGTATTGGTTTCAAACACAAAACAGGCTGTGAAGGATCTCAAATCTCAAACTTGCAAACAGATTCATCTGTACAGAAACCAAAAAAAGAAAAGAAAAGAAAAGAAAATATCTTTGGGCTTGAAAAGATCTTGCAAGCCCTTTATTTTTCTTTCATTCAGAAACGCATGCACAATTGAACAATCTGCGCAGAGACGTCGGCGCAGTGATTATACAGTGCCCTCCACAAATAATGGTTCCTAAGTGTTCATCAGATGTGGATAAAGTCACTAGAACACTTTTTTGTATATCAACTCTAAATCAATGAGTTTGACACTTTAACAGAACCAATACATAAATCCTAGATGATGAATATCAATATCATATAAGAGCATGTAAAATGTTACTTCTTGCTTGTAAATCTATATCTAATTGAATAAAATCTTATGTGCTAATTGACATGACATTGATATTTGGCATTGTGTTCATGGATCTCATCATCTTTCCCTTTCATGTGTAAAAAATGCTACATATAAAGAATACATCTATCAATACAAGATATTTTTTCATATGCACAAGTTGACATTCGAAAATAAATTGAAAAGTTTATAAATTTCCTTGGTCAAAAATATATAATTAGCATGATTATGACTCCACATTTTCCATGTTACTATGCCGAAAATCATAAACAAGAAGAGACAAGTTGGTGAGAGGATCCAGAGATGGAAATAAATTAGAAACTAAAAAGTGGAAATAAAGAAAAAGTTGGTGTGAAATAGTTCAGAATATATTTGACTTGTACAACAAACTAAGGTATGGAGCTGTGAATTCTTGCATTAATGGCTACTGTGAAAAGTTTGGTATGCTCCAACGTACTACTTTAGGTTGAAGAATATCCTCATCTTGTCAGCAATAAAAAAGAAAAGTTGGTCCTGCTAGTTTCTAATGTCAAGTCAATTTCTACAATTAATCAGTCACAAAGGTGAGATGAAGCACTTCTACAGAATTTTTTTCAAAAAAAAAAAAAAGTAAAGATAACTTTCTTCTGTAGATGATTTCATCAAGCCCAATCAACTTTACCAACCAGTACCATGGTGAAGAGTTTGAGACATACTAGTTAACCTCCTTGTGGTCACAGATTCGAGTCTTCTAATTTTCCAAGGCATGTATCTCGTAGAGTGGGGTGTGTCTCCTATGGAATATTTGGGGTAATCTTGGACACTACAACACCAAGAAAATAAAAATCCAATCAACCTTTTACTTGAAGCCACACGTACATTTTTCAACCATACACTTTTAACTAAGAAAATGTATGCTTTGCATAGAATTCCTATAAAATGCACATTCAAAGTAATTTGTAGGACCCCAATTAAATTACTGTATGTCTCATGTGAACCAACTGTATAGCTGGATGTTTCGTGTGACCCAACTCACTCAATGCCTCATATGTACTCTCAGAGATGCTTTCATGGATGAATGAGAAGTTTACGGGGAGCAAAGATGAATGGAGGATCAGAATTAAATGACTTCTACCTAAAAAAGGGAAAAAAAAACATAAAAGCATTCAAGAAATGAGAGAATAAAGATGTTAAGAATCTCAGCTTTTTAGAAAAATCCCATCAAGGCATGGTGCTTGATAGCTTTGTGGAAAGTGGATAATGTAAAGTTTATCATATTGTTTCATATCAAAAACAAGACGACCGCAGAGAGCCAATACAATTAAGAATCAAGAGAGAGAGCTCCATTTGTGATTCTCACACAAAAGGATAATCAGATGCTTGATGGGAGTATGTAGACCATGCGTTATGTTCTTTATAATGATATTGTTTATGCCCAAGCAGTAGCCAAGGAAAAGGAATTAAAAGCACCTAGTTCTATAATTAAGAAGTTCATGAAAAGGAACACACTTGTGAACCAGAGCAAGCTTTTTAAGCAAAATCTCTATCTCAGAATCTCATTGGCTTTTGCGCCCTCGTGGTGAAGTCAGCTTCCAGTTGAACTGAAACCACAAAAAAATTTGTTACACTTCTAGAATGCATAAATTTTTTGTAAGAATAAATTAAAAAGAACATTTTTAGTGATTTTGATTCCTGAGCAGCATATATGAAGGGGTTCTAATTGTTGTTTGAAACTCACGGACAGATTCGAGTTTTAGTGTACCATGATTAGGGACTAGGGAGCAATCTCAACACGAAATAGTTCTTAGTCAATCAACCAAAATGAAACCAATACATCATATAGTTAGCAGATCCCCATTTTCAGGAATCAGATTTTTCTGTCTTATTAATTAGCAAGGGCCATACTGAGGTTTTCCCCATTTTTCCTTCATCTTGCCACAAAATTATCATTCAATTCAACATGAACACCAATCTGTTCATGAGAAAAATTGTGGACGTATATCTAAAGATTCATGCAAAAATTTAGGCTATTTGCCTACAAATGTATTCAAAAAAGGCAATTATTAGGGACAGGAAGAATATGAATGGTAGAGATTGAAGTGGCTATAAGATGAACAACAGCCTTTGAAATGTAATGTAAATGCCATCTACAGTTCTTTACAGTATCCATTTACCACAGTGCAAAAGTAAGTAGGTGTATCTGCAAAGTCTGTTCAAACAGTAATCTTTCATTTCTATATCAATGATTCCATATTAGGGAGGCCTGGGTAAAGCCCATGATTACATGCAAAACGGGTCATCTAAAAAATGTGGCCTAACCCAGATTGGATGAAGGAAAAAAGAACCAACAGTAGGGCAAAAGTCTTTTAGGCCGTTACTGGCTCTTTTGTTTAGAGCAGATATGCTCCAAATTGACAAGAAGCAGATCTAATTAGAATCATTGGTTGTCTTGTATGGGAATTTCAAATTTTATAAGATCTAGCAATTTAATTTTGTCCCTTCACACTGACTTAACTTCTTTGATCTGACTTCCTATACAATTATTCAAACAAACCAGTTTTTCCAATTTTAATTGCTTGTGCAGTTGTGCTCAACCTTAGCATCCACTGCAGGACCTGGGTATGTAAAAGTATAATCCTCTTTCAAAAGCAGCAATGGAAAAAGTGTACTGCATGCATTCAAACAGTAAGAAAAAATAAAAATAAAAATCTTCGCAATATTCATTGAAAATAAAAATCCCATGCCATAAAAGATATGCTTATGGAAATAAAGTCAGAAATATCATCTTTATGTTATCCACCCAACTAAGAATAGAAGTAAATGAATGAACAAAAAATATTGCACAATCTTTTTAGTTTTCACTGCTCTCTTTTAATTTGCATGACAGAAACCCCGACCAGCTTGTCGGTTCCAACCAAAGTACTACCTTCAGAAAAGTTTACACAGATTCTATGTACCATTTGTTCTAATCAAAGCTAAATCTGGAGTAATCAATATCTATTAATTGTTTGAATCCAACTAACAACATTACGGTAGGAGGCCCAAAAAGACTGCATTAAACAACACTTCTCAAAATAGTTATTAGAAAGGAGTCCAGATATGTAGTATACTAGTTTTGGTATTTCAATTCCTCGAGAAAGCAAAACAAAAGGAAAAATGTCTAGCAAACCTTCAGGAGGAGTTTCATATTTTTTTTTCGAGTCTGAATGTGTCCTTCAATTGCTTGTTTTCCAGTATGAATAACATAAAATTTTAGAAGTCCTTTCATTATCCTAAACATGATGAATTTATTCAAAACGTTTCTTGTTGAAGTAAGCAAAAAGCAAGTAAGAAAGTACATATATAATAGAGAAGAGCCCAAGGTTTCTAAACAAGGTAAGTCCTGAATTAAATAAAAAAACAAGTTGCATAAGTGCTATGCTTCAGACAAAAATGTTAAGCTGTGTCAGTACAAGTACAGTGCTAATAAGATCATATGCTCAACATCCATGTGCTGATGGTACTATTTCTTCAAAAGAAAATAGCAGCAACATTAACAAAATAAGTGGGGACCCCAAGGGTTCCATTTTTGGGCATTGCCACCAGGTACCCCCTTTTCATTTTTCCTTCACAAAGGACGATACTGCGCATTGCATGCTCTCAGCTAAGGCCTCTGGTTGTTTTCAATAAACTACCCGAACATCAACCAGAGAAAGAGTGGACCACAGGGTTTTCATGTGTAAGCAGTGAAATAGGGGGAGCTTTTCTTTATTGAGGGTGGTAATGCAGTGAGCAGACCGACAGATGTTGAATTTTGGACAAGTTGACTTAAAAAGTAAGAATTGACAGTGTGGAGTTCCACTGCCAGGAATAAGCTCTGATATAACATAGTATTATAGTGGCCCATGCTTGCGCCAATTTGCCAAAAACACTTGCTTGTGGTTTTTGTGGTCCATACCTGAATTCGTCAAGACTTGTCACAATGTTGAATTGAATGACCACTCTTTCTTGGCATCAACTGGCTTCATTGATCAAAACAATGCCTTCTCGGCATATAAAATATGGTGGTGACCAAAGAACTAACATGAAAATCCCCTTTTTTGATATTGTCAAAGACTTTATCACCAAGTTGATCTCGACAGCTTGCTAATAACATGCTTGCATTGTCACATGCTTTCTGCACTTCTTTCTCTACTTTGGACCTCTTAAAGCCTATTTATTTCTTTCCGTCTTCATTGATATGGACGCTCTTGTGGAATTTACATGACTTCTGCTTTCAAAAGACACGAAAAAAAAAGTTCATCAAGATTGAGTTGAGAATAGTGCTCTAAGAGAATCACACGCATGAATCTGCTATTACTTCTAGATGAATACTACAAGAAAATTTCTCACGCCTCTTTATATACATTTGTCAATTCTTAGTAACTGGGACCATACCAATTTAATCAAAAACAAAAGAAATCATATTTCAAACAGCAAAGAACCAACTACTTCTGTTATTGAAATCAATCAGCCTCGAACTTATCACTAACACAGTGACACATGAGCTAGTTGACAAATCATATTTTCCTATACGTCAAACACGGAGCGGGAATGATTAAAGGAGAGGAAACAGCGTAATCTGTATTAATAATAAGGTGTAAAAAATACAAGAATGTTCACCTCAAAATGTCCAAAAAGGTGTTAAGGAAAATTGGAAATTCCCCCAGTTCTCCTATATCCTTTTCTTATGTATTCTATTACTATTTACATGATGTGAGCCCCTATGTTACCCGGACCCTTCACTCTAACCCAAAGTACCCGTGTCGGACACTTGAAAAGAGTCTGACACTTAAAAAGACATGGATACTCCATTTGAAGAGCTCTTTGTATAAAAAGATTTAAAATATAAGAGAATAAAGAAAAAAACTTAACAAGAACTTTCTAGTGTAGAGTAAGAAATGAAAATGAGAAAAAATATAGGTGTATAAGCTATTACATATATGTAATATATGTTATTACATATATATAAGCATATGTCACGCAAGTTTTAGACACTTTTTGCCGAGTCTCCATGTCTTAAATTAGAGAATAGGTGGGTCCGACCTTTAGACTCATACCCGTACCCGACACCCACACCCGAGTTCAGGTAACATAGGTGAGCCCAACTCTTACTTGCAGAGAGAATTGGGCATTCTCCTGAATGATTGGAAATCTTACTTGATCTAGACTTTAAAAACTTAAAATTAATTCAAGGAAGTTCAGTTCAAAGTGAAAATTCTTGCAATGATTAATCAATTTGGTGAGTTTAAGAGATTTGTTTATTATAAATATCAAGCAAATGTATTTATCACTCAAAAATTGAATATAATTAAAAGGTGTGATATGATAAGATCATATTAGAAATCAACAAAAACTGATATTTTCATAAATTTTTCAGATAACTTGCGCGTACTTGTGAGTGGGTGTGTACATATATATAAATATATAATAGAACAAGAACACCGGAACCTAGGAGCAAAATGAAACTGAGTTTAGTTTCTATCTAAATAAATTCACAAGTTGATAGCTATAATTCTCCATTTAAGATATGTAAACATTTGACAAAATCTTTCATTATCAGATATCTGACTATCAAAATTCCAACTTCTAATGCTAAATTGCGTGGTCTCTAATAGCCGTGTCCAGTAGTGTCCTACTGAACCAATGCAGGGCAATTCATCTCTAACATTTCAAATTGCAACATTCCATCTCACTCATCGTGTTGTTCAGTAAAAGTAATAATTTAGTTCTTAAATCTGGGGTGTTTCTCTTTCTTCTTTTTTTTTTTCTTCATTTTTTGGAGGCGGACATTTGATTGCTGCAGTAGTGTGCGGCAGGTCTTTTTGGAGGCGGTCATTTGATTAATGTTCATCCTAAAATTCAAACTCGATATGAATATAAATTTCAGAATGTATTGATAGGCCTTCAATACTTTTGCAGATTGTTAGATTTGGACATTACCGTGATATCGTATCTAATTTCTGGGCTAAATCAAATAAAAGGATTGGGACACTAAAGATAGGCTTACTGGTTAAGTGCTTCGTATATGGAGATTAGCCAATGAGATTCAAATAGTTGGCCCATAAATTTAAAAAAAAAAAAAAAAAAAATCCAGACCCTAATAGGCCAAGAACAATCAGAAAGAAGAACTAAAGAAGGGTCCGCATTATCAGTATATAAGTTGAAGATTTGAGACAATAGTCTCATTCCCTATCAAACTCAAGTTTGAAGCTTCTTAATCCAATACATATCATTGCTATAAAACAATGACAGCTAGGCGATTTTTTTTGTTTATTTCAGGATTGAAATGAAATATGCAAATCTGCCCTAACCTCTGGTGTTTGATTTTGTGAATAGAAGAGAATTTTTCTTCATTTAGGTCCTTACTTAAGGATGTGAAGCCAATTTGATCACTTTGATAGAAAAACTCAAAAGAACAAATGCAATCTTTTCCAAGAGACAAAAATCACCAGATTTCACCTACCAAGTGGATAGCTCACTGGTTTGGTATGAAGTCACTTGTGTAAGAGGTTGGGGGTTCGAGCCTCAATGCGGGCAAGTAATGGTTTCTTTCTTATAAAAAAAAATCACCAGATTTCATATTTCCAAGGGATGTTTTAGCAACTTCTTTTCTGCACAGAATTAAGAATGACCTTTGCTGACCTATTGAAGAAGAAGCCTTTAGGAGGCGGATGTGTAGTAAGGAAATTAAGATGAAGATGAAGATTCTAGGAAAACAAGTCCCAACGCTTGATGACGAAGCAACACTTCAAGGAATGTGGCAAAATTTTAAAATCTGGAGATCCTGCTTCAAAACGTATGAAATGAAATCCTCAACATCTAGCGAATAATTTATGCATAGGAATCCCCAAAACCAAAAACGTAGATGCATTTTTTCACAAAAAATATATTGAATTAACTAAAGATTTTGCAATTTTATCATATTTACTTGCTCAACTGTACACATCAAAAATATTTTCATAGTTCAACACTTCATTGGGTTTGGAGGAATATGGCTTTTAAGGCTAGAATTTTATCTTTAATAGGGTAAAACTCAAAAAGGATGAGATTTTAAAGAGGCAAAGCGCAAGTGACTGTAGCCCAGGAAATTCTTATGTAATCAGATTTGAATATTTGGGATGTCAAAGTGGCAGAGAAAAGCTCTGTGGAAATCCAATATCAGGCTTTGATATAATAGAGAAGTTCAAGCTAACAATTTTTTCATCCTAGGAAAAGATTTTATTCGAAAGGCCAGAGAAGCAACAGACACAACCAATTAAAGCAGAGACAAAACTGAAGATACTACCAAAAGAAAAAAGACAAACTAACTAGGATAGAACAATCCACCTTTTGTTTTTCTTGAAGGACCAATCTTAACAACCACACAGAAGCTGAGGAAGGGGAAAACTTAACTAGGATATTCCAAGGGGCTATATAGGTAAGGCAATCAGCTGGTTGGTCAGCATGTCTTCATAGTCCATATATAAAAAACCTCCAAGACCTGGAACACAAGAGAATCTCCACAGTATTTTCCAATTTTGACATTTTGCAAATGCATTTGGAAATCTCACCATCAATTGCACTAAATTGAGCACAACGGAAGAGTTTGGTGCATGTAGCTGACCACAACAACAACAACAACAACAACATAGCCTTAGTCCCAAATTAATTGGGGTCGGCTAATTTGCAACAGAAAAACAATAGTTAAATATGATGGAACATTGTAGATTTTCGTAGAAATCATTGTAGATTTTCTTTCTCCATTCCACAAATTGTAGAAATCATTGTAAATATAATTGGGGTCGGCTAATTATTAGAAATCATTGTAGATTTTCTTTCTCCATTCCACAAATTTTAGGAACATTGAAAAATCTAAAGATTTAATCTAGAACTCAAAACAAGATGGTTTTGCTGTTGGTTATGTGACAAACAGCAAGGAATATGGACTCATTTATTCCTTCAATATGAATATCTTTTACCAAAAAGACAAAATGTACCTCTAGATTAATTTCAGTAAAATTGCACATTGTTAAACGAAACATGATTAAAAAAATTTCGGTGCATGGTGAACCTTGGTGATTTCCCTGAAATTTAATTGATAAAATCTGTTGGATTTAGACGCATCAGTATATGAAATTATCAACATGGTTATTTTTGACCTCTTTCATCAACTCCTCAAGTGAAACTCACAAGTTGTAACAGAATGGAAAGAAGTCATGTGTTGGTTCTGTCTCTAACAAACAGGCAGCTTGTCAATTCAGAAAATATGCAAAATTTGATTCCATATTAGGTCTTAAATGGGCCATGTCATGTATTAGACTTGAACATGGTTAGTGGTATCAATGAAACGGTGACCTGGTTTCTTGGCTCAGCAAATATAAGAGATATCATTTCCATTTACAGAATAAATACATGTGATCAAAGAATTAGAACCACACACCACATATCACCATGTTAAGCACTTTGTACGCTTGTATGGTAATCCTAACTGACGGAAGGTTCTAGAAGAAGACTGTTGCGCTGCTCCATGTATTGTCCTAATGAACCAGACTTAATTGGCCTAAATGTTATAATGTACCCATGACAAACCCATAGGATTCACCTTAACCATAATTTGGATGAAATCTACATCCAGCTAGTCAATGGTCATTCCGCACTGGCGTCTGGCAAGAAATTGACAGCCACAACACTAAATGACCGCACGCAGACGGAAAGGGCATAAACACCCATCTGATGAATGAAATACATATAGCATGTAAAAGTTTGTGACACAATTTCATACCCTGACAGCACAAGACTATGGCACATCGATCCTGCAAACAAGAGTTATCTTGCAGTAAACAGATCTGTAGCTGACGCCATATAGTTGGGACTTGGGAGAAGCACACTGTTCATAGTAGTCAACAACAAACAAACCCTAAATCGGAAATTCGTTGGGGTCGGCTACATTGATCAAACTCTACCATGCCACTCAATTAAACACAATTTATGAAGTACTTTCATAACCCTTTAAATCCTCCCTAATAAATGGATCACTAGTAATCTTAGGTATATATCCCTATACCATCAAATTCCTTGAACATACACATGAATTACGATAACATAGGTCAAATCCACAGGGCGATAAGGCAATTGACAAAACAAATCCTGAAATGCACTTGAATAAATGATTTAAGGAACAATGCGAAAATGGAAATGGTATTCGATTGAGGAATGAACCAAAGAAATTATAGATGCTGCATTGCAAATCAACTCAATTTCATCCCCAAAATCACATTCAGTCAAATTTTCATCATACAAAGAATCTAAACATCAGAACAACCAAAATTTCACAAAAAGATCAATGCCCATTTCAATTCCAACCTCAAAACTCTAATCTACCACCACAAAACCTAGAATGAGAAACAAAATCTCAATGAAATCACTTAAAGTTAAAACCTTGACAACCAAAATACCCAATACCCAATACCCTAAACCCTAATAATTAAAAAGAACAGCAATGAAACAGAGAAGATTGGGACCTTGTTTGTCAAGAATCAGCGAAACCCATCTCTCCAACAACACGTCTGATCATCACTTTATGAGCTCTTGTGGCATGGAGAACCAAACCTCCATTGTGAGATTGAATTGTTTCACTTTGTTTGGAAATGATTAGTAACTACTTTTAACAGATACATTTGACGCCTATTTGTTATTGTTCTTTGAATTTTACATTGAAATGTATTAGTAAGTGGCTCGATGTATATCCAAAGAACTACAATAATTAAGTGTCAAATTGAGGTGTCAAAATTCTTTCTCAGGCATTTCCCTGGAATATTGTCTAACAAAAAAATATAATAACCAAAGATACAAAATATCTCAAAGTGAAGTTTTTATAAATTATGATGTATTATTTAAAGTAAATTGTGACAATGCATTTTTATAAGAAAAAATAAAATGTGTGTATAGTGGCAAATTTTTTTATAATAATAGTAGGGGGTATATAATATAATCATACTTAAAATGTTTATCTTAGTAATTAATCTAATCATATGTTCTAGTTATGTGTTTCATTATATTATGATGATGATTCATGGGGTGCATACTTTTTGCGTTTAGTTGGATGCCAAGGGAATTGTTACTAATCATCACATTGTTTGTGTTACTGTAATAGAGTTGTATGTTGTTCCGAACATTTAGGATCTACAAATCATTTAGCCTTCTTTTTTTTTTTTTTTTTTTTTTTTTTTTTTTTTTTTTTGTGAGTGAATGAGCATTCCAGCTTTTACTGATTTTTTTCTATTCAATGAAATTTTATTTTGGTTTTGAAAATTTAGTCTTATGTTGAGTTCCACTCTAACTTGATTTTGTTATTGGAAGAAAAATTTTGTTTATTCATCAAAATTAAACTGTACATGAGAAAATAAGGAATCAGGCCCTGAATTTGTGTTCAAGTGACTGCAAATCACACAAAGAAGAGATGCCACTGGCATGGCAAGGTGGTTTGGAAATGAGAAAGCCATGATGAGTGTGTGTGTGATGCATGAACACCGTAAACACCACCACTTCATCACCTAAATCAACAATGCTGTCCACTTAAAACTTCCAAAACATGAATTTGATTCTCCATTTTTGATCTCTTCGTCTCTAGAGTCTGCAAGCATCATAATATATGTACTCTATGGATTCTATTGGTGCCTTCTTCGTCTTCGTTTTTCTTGTAAGTTCATGGAGTTGTCTTTTGGTGGGAGCCAAAGTTGTCATGGTAGTAATGGAAGGTGACCCTCTTGTTTCTTTCGAGTCCAAACATGCCAATTTAAGGTAAAGTTCAGCCCTCAATTTTTTCAATTATGATTGTTTACTACTTCAAGTTTCGACTACACAATTTTGGGGAAATATTCCACTCAAAATTTGGAAAAGTTGATTCATTTGTACCACTAAATCCTGGTTGACATGATTTATTATACAAACTTATGTGTTCTAATCAACTTCATTAACCATTCACAGAAATGCTTACATGAAACTTACATGTAAATGTGGCCGAGTTACTGAAATAGGACGATGGTTGTTGCATTACTGTTCGGATTTTGTCTATAATCTTGATTAATTGCTTGTTGTAGGAGCGACGAGGATTATATGGTGCACAAGGAAACTGTGAGTAATGAACATGATATGTTCTTGGACTCTCTCCTTCAGAGGGGCTCCTACACTAAACTCTACAGCTACACACATCTAATAAATGGATTTGCTGTACATGTATCATCTGAAGAGGTATGCATACAATTAACAGCACGAACAGCTAAAAAAAAAAAAAATCTTCGTGTCTTGCTTCTAGGAGACTGCCATTATTTATAAGTAGAAAAAAATGGAACAAATGCTGAAATCAGTGTTTCATGTCGGTGCAGGCTCTGGAACAACTTCAAGGTGCAAAAGGAGTGAGACTGGTTCATGAGGATAGCAAGATTGTGAAGTTAACGACGCATACTCCTGACTTTTTAGGAATCTCTAGTGATGTCTGGCCAAGTCTAGGAGGGCCTCAGAATTCTGGCGAAGGAGTTGTCATTGGTATTATTGACACGGGGATCAATCCGAGACATCCTAGTTTTAGCGGGCAGCACTTCAGAGGCAACATTGGAGGCGGGCACTCAAATGGAAAGACGTTCAAGGGGAGATGTGAGACTGGAGAAAGTTTTCTTCCAAATGCGTGCAATGGAAAGATAATAGGAGCACGAGTCTTTTCCCGAGCTGCAGTGGCTAATGGTGATTTCAATGCTACTCGTGACTATTCTTCCCCTTTTGATGCCGACGGCCATGGAAGGCAGGTGACAAAATCCACATACATCGAACCACTAGAAAAAAAAAAGAAGCGCCTTTTTTCTTTTCCAATTGATTTGAATGCCAAAGACTTAAATGGAATGTTATTCGAATGCAATGCACTTCTTGTTTCAAATCACAAACTTATAGTAACATTTTTACTCAACATAGGGAACACTAATTTTGTTTTGAACTCAAGAAGTTTTAGTACGTTTTGAAATATAGGTTGCTTAGTTGGAGAAAAACTGAAATTAATCATGAATTCCACAATGCATGATATCCAACTTCATGTTTGTTCATTTTTGATGATAATAAACAGCCATACGGCATCAACCGCTGCTGGAAAGCACCAGACGCCCGTGATTGTTAATGGCTTCAACTATGGATATGCAAGTGGAATGGCTCCAGGAGCTCAGTAAATTCTGAATCACTACTCTACAAAAGTTGTTACAGATTATGTTTCACTATGCTCTATCCTTGAAAATTCCTCCATCACAGTTTATTGATTTCATTGCCATATTTAGCAACCTTGTGATTTATGCATTTTTCATTATATCGGTCTATAGGATAGCAGTGTATAAAGCACTCTATTCATTTGGAGGTTATATGTCTGACGTTGTGGCAGCAGTCGACCAGGTATGACAATCAAATTCCATAGACTTAATTGCAATTTTCAGTCATAAACTTGTTGAGCTTGAGCATCAGTCATGCTAATATTGAGGAGATGTTGCTTAATTAGCTTCTTATTAATATTTCGATTAGATTTTTCATTTATGGTTCTAAGAGAACTCTTGACTTTTGTTTTTTTTGCGAGAATGTCTCAGGCAGTTGAAGATGGAGTCGACATAATCAGTCTTTCGATAGGACCATCTAGTGTCCCCCCTGGTGCTTCTGCATTTCTAAATGTGTTGGAAATGGAATTGTTGTTTGCTACAAGAGCTGGAGTGCTTGTCATTCAAGCAGCAGGAAATGGAGGGCCTACTTCAAGTTCCATTCTCTCTTTCAGCCCATGGATCACTAGTGTTGCCGCCTCAATCACTGACCGTCGATACAACACATCAATTATTTTAGGAAATGGGCAGAGCTTTTCAGGCGCCGGTCTAGCACGTAAATTTGACAACTTAAACCATTAATTGTCAACATGGGGAAGTCTCCATTGCCCCTTTAGTGGTTTTCATATTTTTGATCATTTATCATCATTGTTGCAGCTCCAACAATTGGAGAAGTGCAGTTCCCGATTGCTGCAGCCGCAGATGTTTGCAGTGGGAATACAACCTTTGAAACAGTGGAAAATTGTCAACACACAGAACCATTCATCTTAGCCTTGGCTAGAGGGAAGTTGATTATCTGTACATACACATTTGACTTTGAGTTTAATGCAGCTAGCATCGTCTCCGTTGCAGAAACCATTCAGAGAATCGGCGCAGCTGGATTCATAATGACAATGGACCCTGACCTTGCTTCTGACCAAGTCAGGGGTACCACGGCAACCTTTCGGGTTCCTGGAGTAGTGCTCAACAACATACAAGCCTCAACTGTATGTATGACTTTATCAGTGGACATTATATCACATTGTTTGCATTTGCCATTCTAAGCACATAGTCAAGATAGTCTAACTAATATTGATTGTTAATGAATGGAAGTGACAATGTTTGAACTGCTATTTTACATTTTTAGGCACTTTGGGAGTACTACAATGCAAATACAGCTCGGAACAGGAACGGGCATGTTGTAGGCTTTACGGCAAAAGGAAGGATCCTAGATGGAAGGGTAGCAAGTTATACAGGGCAAGCACCAATAGTTGCATCCTTCTCATCAAGAGGGCCGGATGTGAATAATGCACTCTTGCAGACAGCCGACGTTCTCAAGCCTAATATCATGGCACCAGGCTCCTCTATATGGGCTGCTTGGAGCCCGAACAGCGAAGGAGACCCCTATATTGAAGGTACATTTGATTAGTAATCATAGTTAGCCTTCTCATCGATCACACTCTTCGCCAACCATGCACTTAGGCTTTTCATCTTGAATAAGAAGTCTAATAGGCAGCATATATGTCAATGTTCTTAATTATTAGACATTGAATCGCTATACAGATACCTCGGCACTCGGAAATTCCTTCTCATGAAAATTTTTGATGTTCTTAATGTTTTAGCACCATGAACTTGTAACTGCTTCACATATATGTCAAACCATTGAGCTATGAGTTCATCAACGTTTTTGTTCAATCACTACTGGTACTTGCAACTTAAATGTTCATTTCTCGTGAATTGGCGCATTCAGGGCAGAACTTCGCTCTCGTATCAGGAACAAGCATGGCTACTCCTCATATAGCGGGTGTTGCTGCGCTGATCAAACAGAAGCACCCGAAATGGAGTCCTGCTGCAATAACATCAGCTATGATGACAACTGCAGATACAACAGACCACCTAGGAGGTCCAATACTAGCTCAGCAGATGGACACATTGGCTAGAGGCACTCCCTTCGACTTTGGCTCAGGTTCAATCAACCCTGGCAGAGCCATCGACCCAGGACTAGTATTCGACATCAAGTTCAAGCAATATGTACAATTCCTATGTTCTGTGCCGGGGGTAGATGACGAGTCTGTTAGACGAGCGGTTGGTGTTGGATGCCCAAACCAAAGTAAGAAGTGGTGCTCAGACTTAAATACTGCCAGTATTACTGTGTCAAACTTGGTTGGCTCAAGAAAAGTTCTTCGGAAAGTAAGAAATGTCGCTGGTGAAGAAACGTACCAAGTGGTCGTGAGTGAACCAACAGGCGTCTCAGTCACTGTTTCGCCACAAGTTTTCATGATCAAGGCGAATGAAACCAAGTCTATCAGGATTGATCTTGAAGCAAAGGAGGCTTCAAATGTGTACAACTTCGGCGAGTTGTTATTACAGGGAAGCGAAAATCATTTGGTTAGAGTTCCGATGGCTGTTTACGTAACCAGTGCCTTGAAGACTTAAAGAGGACTTCTGCTTCGCAAACTTATTTTGAGCTGTATCTGACTATCTACTTATAGTACTTTTTTCTTAATTATAACATATATGATCCGTACGTTTTTTGCTTTTCCTCGACATTGATCATGCTGTTAGAGAGAAGTTTTTTCCACTTGAATAACGTGCAAATGATTACTAGGATTATCGGTTTTATTAGATTCCAACGGCACTTATTCAATATTGTTCGAAAATTATGAACAAAGTTACAAAACTTGATCTGATCAAGGCAGTGTTGTTTGAACAAATTGTTGTTTATTCGGAAGAAAGAATGCATCTGTACTCCTTGCATTTGAAGTTTCACTTATGTTTTTGAGCTCTATGCACTAGTTTAGAGATGAAGCCCCAGTTATTTTGTACCTGAACAAGTTTAAAGATCAGTGTTCGAAATGAAGTAGCAACAATGATAGCACCAACAATAAGATCGATACCGAACCATAAATTAAAATGTTTAGTACCTTTGCCTGTATACTTCTCTTAATCACAGCCAAATTAGTGGTTTCAGATACTGTGCCATATTTCTGCTTGTTCTTCTTATTTCTCTTCTTTTTTCCTTGTGATAATCCTCCAAATAATCTTGGAAAGCTTGGAATCGAGATGTTCCAATTGCACATGAAACCAGGAACTCTTGATTTTCTGTGCTTTCTTTGCACTTCAACTGCCTAAAACAATCAAATCAATTTGTACAAACAGAACTGCTACAAGTAACTCGTCAAGCAAAATGGCTCGGAAAATCAGAGAACTAGTCATAATGACTTGGTGAAATGCTTTGGTAATAGGGATAGATTGATTAATCATGACTAATTTTCAAGTAAATTTGGTACCTTAGCTGAAGGTTTTTGGTTATGATAATGTGGAGTTGATTTTGATGATTGTGCTGACTCTCTTAGCTCCTGAGAGTAGCGAAGAAGATCAGCGCGCCTATTGTAGCCTCTGCTACCACCTCCACCACCTGGTCTACCATCTACTTGAGTCAATGTGATGGGATGATATGGCTGGTTACGATTATTATCCTGGCTTGATAAAACTCTCCTCCTCCTCTTTGCCGTCCTTTGTCGTTCCACATATACAGTTACATAAACTACCTTCTCTCCACTGCTTACAATCTGGAACTAACAAATCAATCACATTTCATGAGTTCAACACACACTTAAATTGACAGATAAATGTAGAAAGAAGAGCAGAAAAGAAGAGGAGATCACCTTCGGCATGGCAGACATTGGCGGATATTGCTATCGCTTACAAAGAAAAAGGCTTGGAAGATCAAAAAGATAAACTAGAGAATTGTGTTAGTTGCAGGCCAAGATCAGTTTGTCATAGATATAAACTAGACAGATGATCAATTGGTTTTTCTATAGATATTTTTTATTGTTTTTTTTTTAAGGAGAAGACAAGGTACTGAGAACTTTTAAAAAAATCCAAAAGTTATGACAATCAAACAAACTGGAGTATATAAAACTAGATCCATACAAAGAAGACCAAAATTCCCCAATCTTTGTAACATGGATATGTAAAAGAAATTGTCTCAACATCAACCACTACCTTTTTTCTTTTGATAAACATCAGCTAGTACTTGATTAAAATAGTATGCCAAAAAGATATTTCAGTGATTAAAAAATATATATAGAAAAATAAAAGTGGATTTTTTTTTCTTATATAGAAATCTATCATTTACACCACCCTTTCAACACATATCTCATGTTCTTTGTACAAGACCTCTATTTATACACACACTATTCTACATAAAAGGAAACACAACTGGTGATGATTGCACAATATAATAGTATATGCCTAAATGGCTAATTTACATAACTTCCTACTTTCAGAGATCTCCTATATATACTTTTTCCTTGACACCCCCAACTCAAACTTAAGACCAGACCTATTCATTGAGCGGGCCTGGGTGGGCTCGGGCCTAATCAGGCCTGGTTTTTGAAGACCTTGTCCATGTCCAACCAAGCCCATCCAAATTAGAAATTTTTAACTAACTTTTTATATTTTTAATGAAGTGAATATATTTAAAAAATGTTTAAAAATGAATATAAAGTACAAACTAACCAAAATGGTATAAGTTGTACTATGTTACTATGTAAGTTTCAAACCTTACTAAATACCTTTGACAAAAAAAAACATTACTAAATACACATTTTTTTTATCATTTATACTAAAAAAATATGTATTTTTAAGTACTTTATGGGTGGACTAAGTGAACGTGGCTTGTGAAGACAAACCCAAGCCCATCTCAACTAAAGTGGATTTGAGCGGGCAAACAGATATTCAAGCCTGTAAACAGGTCTACTTAAGACGGTTAATTGAAACTAATTGGAGATGTGTGAACTGGAATATAGTTTCATTTTGATTAAATGTAAATATTTCCGTTATTAGCATTAGGGTCTTTAAAGTAAAAGTAAGACTCCACAACTATGATTTGAAAGTAGTTAAGGTGATCCACAGGCTCGAGGAGAAGTGCCCTCTTCCAAAAAAAAAAAGAAAATTAAATTAAATTAAATTAAACTACGGTTGTTCCAAACGGGTCCTTGCGTTGCCTCGCTTTGTTAATTGTGAATATTTGAGAGCTTACGAGAAGTGATTCGCCCAAATTCGACTCAAAAAGTTGCTCTAATTGCTCTATTCGATCGCTACACTCAGCGAATTGTTCAACAAAGACCGATTGAGAGAAATCAGTGGTAAAGTTTACATTTTTCGATGAATTTGTTGATTGTTACGTTGTTTGTTTTCAAGATTACATTATTTTTTGACCTAAATTGTTGGAACTGGCCTTAGGAGTTAAAATCTTGAAATTAACAGCGATGGAAAGATGTGATTAATGAGTTTGCAAATCGCGAGTCGCGGACACTCCTTGTATGGTTTATGTGCTAAACCCATTGTCTTTGTTTGATGAAATGCCCATGTGAGATTATGGGATGGTAGGCTCTCTCTTTTCCTGCTATGTATAGGAGCACTTCGTGCCGTGTCATTCGACTTATTGAAAAGCCAGTCTTAGCTCATTCATTTGAAGCTAAAGTTCTCGTAATGCTGTTCTTTTTCTTCAATCAATTGTTGCTGTGGCCGCTGGATATTTGGAAACAAAAAAAATTCATTTTTGCTGATGAGTATGCCAGTGGAAAGATGGAATGCCGCGTTAGGTTCTAGCTCGGAAGTGGGAAAGAAGAAGGAGCACTTTTAAAGGCATCTTATGTAGGTTAAATGACAAGTTCAAAGTGAAACATAAAGAATATTGGGGCTTTTATCTGCGAAAACTGTACTCTGCGAATTGCATTGAATCTTTCGTGTGAGGTTTTGTGTAGGGATGTCTGATAATTTTGATATTATTTTCATGAATTTTGATTACCTGAGGCAAGACCCTTTTGTGATTCCTGCTTTTCGTTAACTATCGCAGAACATTTTGATGGCTTCTGCTAAAGATGGTGAGGATGCGGTTTCAAGTTCTGCAACGTAATTATCTATTCTTGGCAGCTCCTTCATTTATTATTGATTATCTTTTATGTTATTTTTATTATATTGTTGTGGTGAACATGTTACCTACAGGTATTTGGATCTTGTAGTGTTCTCTTTTCTGATAGAAGCATTTTCATATGGTATTATTAGTTGAGTTATAACATGGAATTTAGCATCTTATTCTGTGCTGATTTCTTGTGATATAGTTGCATTACTCAAGCATATTAGAACTGTAATGCCACACAATGAACTGCAAAATGCTTATAATGTTTTAGAGATGAGGGCAAACAACTCTGGCCGCTTTGGGCTCCTTGGGCCTCTCGTTATGTGACCCAACTCACTTCTTATTAGATTTTTAAATAACCCTAATAAACTTGTGAGAGTTTTGAATTCTCAACTAGCTGAGAGGTCATTTCCTAGTATTCCTACAACTAGGACAAAGACCTGGGTGGTATATATAGGCCATCTTTATTTGTGTACTTAGTAGAAAGGTTTTTTCTTCGTACAACAATTAAGGATGGTTTGGTAAACAATCCTCTTTACCTCATGGTCAAAACTTGAGATCATTAATTATGTCATTTATGTGCATAATTGTAAAATATCATCTTGTCACAGTTTTGTCTTATTTTCACTTTCTTGCAGACCAACAAACTTGTATAAGGATCCTGATGATGGTCGACAACGTTTTTTGCTTGAGTTGGAGTTCGTTCAATGTCTAGCAAATCCAACATACATCATTGTAAGTTATTTCAAGAGATGGACTTCCAATTTAGAGGCTGGTCTAGGTTTCGAGAATGCTGACAGAATGCTGACTGATGTTTGCTATTTAATAGAATTAGAAAAATTTAAATGTGTATTTCTACTTATTAAAAGTAAGGATATTAGGTGTCAGTTTTGTCATATTTCCTTTATTTAAGGGAAATAAAAAATGGTGTGGGTTTAGGAAATTATTGCTCTTGCTTGATCAAGATAATCGGGAATCATGCTCTTGCAACCACATACATAATCCATGCAGTCTCTCCTATTTTCAGTGTCATGTTGATCATTTATTCGTGAGAGCTTCCTTGTTACATAGACTTTATCATGGCAATCCGCTTGATGCTTCTTATAAAAGATGCACACCATTCTTTGATATCTGATCTTGGAAAACTTGTTGGTTTTCTCTATTGAATTTCATATTTGTATTATGTTGTCTAATATACTGTTGGAGTATATAATCCCACATTGAAAATAAAATAAGAGTTGGTGTGGTATATAAGTGGTGTAGATTGGATTCTAGCACAAACAAATTGGTTTTGTGCAACATGGGCTCCAACCCAATTTGTATGCCCACGTGTGTGTGTGTGGCCTAACACTCTCCGAGCCCATGGATTTCTATATGGTATCAGAGAGGAACAATCCTATTGTCGTATTTGATGACTTGGTTGGGGTAGCGGTGGAGTTTAGACCTATTTTTGGACCTAAAAGCCTATAAAATTAGGCCTAGGTATGTTTGTCCCGACCTCTGAAAGTAGGTCTGTGTTTGGCAAGTGACAACTAGTCCTAGCCTAGTTGCACTTGAGGGGGAGTGTTGGAGTATGTAATCCCACATTGGAAATATAATAAGAGTTGGTGTGGTCTATAAGTGGTGTAAATTGGATTGGATCCTAGCACAAGCCAATTGATTTTGTGCAAGATGGGCTCCAACCCCATTTGTATACCCTCGTATGCGTGTGTGGGCCAACACTCTTTGGGCCCATGGATTTCTATATGTACTATATGCATTCCATTGAAAAAATAAAATTTCTTAGGGTGACAATTAGGTTGGTCAACTTGGCTTTGTGCAATTGAGTATTACACAACAAAGAAATGACATGCTAATAGAATAAGTGCCACAAAAATGACAATGTGTAAGCCACCAATGTGACTTTATATGGTGTTTCCGTGGATAGAGCGGGATGTTGTGTACTACCGTACCGTGTTGAGTTGAATAATGTTGGTTTTTATTTAATTCTCTGTTGGAAATTCATTCATGTTATTGGTTGGTATCCTACTGATCTTTATTTGATTTTCTACTTATATCATAATATTATTGTTATTTTATTCATAGTTTTTCATACTTCCCTGCAGACTTGGCACAAAATCGCTATTTCGAAGATGAGGCTTTCATTGGCTATTTGAAATACCTACAATATTGGCAGAGACCTGAGTACATAAAGTTCATAATGTGAGTTGGCTTCAAAGATACATGCCGGCGGATGTCTTTAATGATTGTTATCAATTTTTCACTTGGAAAGCTTTTTCTATTGAAAATGAATATTGAGTAGGAGGATTTGAGGAAAACAAAAGGTTAGAGACAATGTCTTCTAGGCGGCGCCTTTGGCATTTGGAGGTTTCCACCGCCTAGCCCGGCGGTGGGCCTGAAAATAATTATTAAAAATATTTTTATTGAAAATATTATTTATTTATTTATTCTGATTTTTTTATTTCAAAATGTGTGAAAAGTGTGGAGTTGAAAATATAGTTGTGAGAATGTGTAGGTGAGAAAGTGCCCCTTACTGTTGAGGGTCTTTAAATAAATTAAATTATTTCTTCGGGAGGTCTAAGTAAATATTTTATCGTCTGCCTAGGCACTGCCTCAACTAAGCAGGGCTAAACTGCCTAACTCCGCCTCGTTGCATTGAAAACATGCATTGAAAACATTGTAAGAGGGAAACAACACAAGGTTACTTTTACTCTCTTGGTGACCCCATTATTAGCTTTATCTATGAATGTTGAAAGATACTCCAGCAAACTAGATTTTTGAATAGTACAAACATTGGAACATGGGTACTTAAACATTCATTGCTTTTATGCTTTGCTTTTGTCAATTATTGGCTATGAGGCATCACACTCTTCAAATGGATCAAACATTGGACATGGGTACTTAGACATAGGCTGGAAGTGGAAGCCTATATTTTCTTATACTGAATTCCTTTCATCTATTTTCATTAGGCTCGAAGCCTATATTGTTCTTACAATGCTTTGCTTACATCTTATCTTATTTTTTCTTGTTTTTTTCTTTTCTTTTGTTTCTCCTTCTTTCTATTTCTTGTATTTGGTGGTTCTTTTTGTCCTTTATATCCTCTTTATCTATCCTTATATCAATGCATCATCTCCTGAATTTTCTTCTATATATCTTATCTTTTTTTTTTTTCCTTTAAAATTTTTTCACGTTGGGATATCTAAAGGTTTTTATACTTCATATACAAATCAAAGTCAAGTGTCCATCATAGGTACTTTGGATAGAATAAAGAGATTGGGTAACAAAAGCCCGGGTAGTGAATAACATTCCGGAGACAAGATAGAATACATGGTAAATATCCATTACATGGGGAAAGATCCGCCTTAACTCAGACATTACTACTCTAGAGAAGATTAAGGGCCAACGTTTATGCAATTTTGTTAATATGTGCAAGGACCATATGGGCTTTGTTATAAGCCTCCTATTTTCTCCAACCAATAGAAGGATGCGATCTTTGATTCACTGTAAAATTTGAAGAGAAGAATCTTAAAAAGTGATTTGCTTTTGTCCTTCAGTTTGATCCTTTTTTTTTTCTATGCATGGTGCTGCAATGCCCTCCTTTATAATGTTTGTTAATGGGCAACTGAAAAGTGAATGCAAGGAATCTAATGTGTCATTCTATCAGAAAACTCTATTTGAACCACTTCATATTATCCATTTGGATTGAGATTTTCAATGTTGTTTCTTGACCCTTTTGCTGCCTTACTGTCCAGGTATCCACATTGCTTGTTCTTTCTGGAACTTCTGCAAAATGCAAACTTTCGCAATGCAATGGCACATCCAGGCAACAAGGTTACAATTCTACCGGATTCACATAGCATTTTCTGCTCTGTATTAAGTTTACTTTTCATATCAATACCTCATATGTCGTTTGCAATAACTCTTATGAAAAATAGAGAATTTGCTGTTTTTAAGAGAAAAAAAAATGGTGCTTGTTTACTTGAGTAAGAACCATAAAGAGTAGATAATTGAAGAGTAATTGAACATGTTTTCTTTTTCTTGGAAGTTGCATTATTCTCGTATGTTGTTTGCAATAACTCTTTTGAAAAATAGAGAATTTGCTGTTTCTTAAAAGGAGAAAAAAAATGATGGTGCTTGTTTACTTGAGTAAGAAGCATAAAGAATTGATAATTGAAGAATAATTTGGTTGATGAACATGTTTTCTTTTTTCTTGAAGTTGCATTGTCCTCGTATGTCGTTTGCAATAACACTTTTAAAAAATAGGGAATTTGATGTTTCTTAAGAGGAGAAAAAAATTGACGGTGTTTGTTTACTTGAGTAAGAACGGTAATGAGTTGAATTGAAGATTGAAGTATAATTTGTTTAATGAACATCTTTTCTTTTTCTTGGCAGTTGCATTATCCCCGACCTTTTCACATTGATTTTTTTTATATATATAATTTTTTTTAGTGGCATAGAATTTTAATATAAGTTTCAAACTACAAGGCATATTGAGGTTTATATTCTTATTAGAACTATGAACACTACAATATGACACAGGCAATGGTAGGTAAAAGAAAAGAAGTCAGTTTCTCCATGTTTTGTGCATGAGAATGTATTTGTCAGGTAGGCTTTTAAAGGCTAGAATGAGGCACTGAACATACATTGTTAGTCATGCAGAAATGAAAATCATTTCGTTATATGCTTTATAATTGGAAACATTTATCTGCATATGCTAATTGCCTAAACATTTATCAGGAGTTGGCACATAGGCAGCAGTTCTTTTTTTGGAAGAATTACAGGAACAATCGATTGAAGCACATTTTACCACGACCTCTTCCTGAACCTGTTGCTGCACCGCAAGCTTCTGTTCCTCATCCAACTGCAGTAGCAACTACTGCTGCTCCCACCCCTCCAGCCCTTTCACCAATGCAGTATGGTGTGCCATCCGGACCTGTTTTAGCAAAGAATGATATGCGAAACATCTCAAGTGATCGAAGGAAGAGGAAGTATGTTCTTTTTCTTTCCATTTTATTGTATATTGGCTTCTAAAGGAGATTGTTTAGCCATTTAATGTTTCGTATTTCATTTACTTTTTATTTATGTGGATTGTGGAACCAACTAGAGAAGACAAGCAAAACTTGGTTTTATCACAAAATATTCCCAATCTTTTTTCTGAGATGTTTGTTACAAATTGCTTTATAAAGTCGTAGTAAAGAGCAAATTATCTAATGGCAAATGTGACAGAACCACTGGAGTATCCCTTATATGGTAATGTCAAAGTTCTTATCATCCCAAACCTTGAGAGTTTGACTCTTTCAAGACCTCATTTTGATAACACTGAACTTGGACAATGAATGACCTTTCCCAGTGATATATCTTTTGTCTAAGACTCTTAAGAGTGACAAATATATTATTGCTTATTGCAGGAAAGAAGGATGATTTAATGATCGGTCTGCTATTTGTCGTAGAAAGAGATAGATCAGTTGGCTGTTGAGGTACTCCCTCTTTTGATTCTCTATTGTTTGGTTTACTTTTGGTAGGAAATGAGCTATATGTTTGTGTTGATGCAAATACTGAAACAAATAATTCATCCGATACTTTATAAGGATCAAAGAAGGTATTTCAGTGACAAAGGAGTGTGTTCTTTCTATTTTATTTTATTTTTTGATTGATAGATTTAGCCGACCCCAATTAATTTGAGATTGAGGCTGTGTTGTTGTTTTGATTGATATATTCCTAATAGGAAGCCAAAATTTTGATCTAGGTTGGTGTTCTTGTGAAGGTCTCTTATTTGACCTCAAAAAAAAAATTGTGTTATTTATATTAGGAAGGTCTCTTATCTTTATAGAAGTGCACTGGTCGTGATGTGTTTAAATCTGTGAGAGTATATTTCCATAGCATAGTTTAATAGGTAGCACAATGGAAGAGTTTGATCCATGTAGTCGACCCCAATTAATTTGGGACTGAGGCTATGTTGTTGTTGTTGTTGTTGTTGTTGTTGTTGTTGTTATATAGTTTAAAAGGTAGAATAACTGTAAGCAGTTAGAAGCAATCAATTTTCATTTTTGTTTTAATTATTTGATTATTAAAATATTTTTGAGCTTTGATTTTAGATATTTAAGACCAATCAAACAAAAGGATGGGCATTGAAAGGCGCCTTTTATGTAACGGCCCAGCCCAGCCCAGCGCCCAGGCTACCCCTGGACCACTGGCTCCATGGGGCGCACCCAGCAGCAGCAGCAGCACGCTGGCACCGCTAGTCACAAGCAGGGTGGTACCAAACCCTACCCCATCCGTGTCCCCCCACACGGTCTTTCGCCTCCCTCAACTCAAACCTGGGTCCTGAGGGATAAGATTCCAAGTTTCACGAGTCGAGTACCACTGAGCGAGAGTAGTACTAGGATGGGTGACCTCCTGGGAAGTCCTCCCAGCTGAGTGGTACTCGACTCGTGAAACCTGGAATTTTATTCCTCAGGACCCAGGTTTAAATCGAGGGAGGCGAAAGACCGTGTAGGGGAACACGGATGGGGTAGGGTTTGGTACCACCCTGCCTGTGACTAGCGATGCCAGTGCCAGTGCCAATGCCAGTGGGGTGCGCCCCCATGGAGCTAGTGGTCCAGTGGTAGCCTGGGCGCTGGGCTGGGCTGGGCTGGGCCGTTACATTGGGTGTAAGCTGGTTATTGCAAGAATGATAATCTAACACACTTTGTCTTTTAGCCTATTTATGGTGTTTTGTTAGATGTAGGGCACACGCCTAGAGAAACAAGAAAGAGTCATAAATAGGCTAAAAGACAAAATGTACACCCCAAGTGTGCGCCCAAAGTGTGTTAGATTATCATTTTCCTTTACAATATGGGTGGATATTCTGTATGGGCATCAAAGAGGTCCTTATATGTAACTCATTTTTTGTTTATATACTTATATATGAATAAAGGAGTTTCGCCTCCATTTCATAAAAAAAAATCATAAAATAATTAAAGATAATAAAACTTATATTTAAGCCTCATTTTGGGTATCAACCAAAAATTAGTTATATTGATTATTAACCAATTTCAAGATATATACAATTAGGATATATATTGTTACTTCTACTGATCCTAGAATATTAGGATATATGTCAAATTCGATAATTTCGTAAGCTTGATTAGGCGACTAATTAATTATTTTCGGATTTTCAATTGTGTTTAGGTATTCGAACTGGCAATCATATGGTAACAATTTTATTTTTGTGTGTTGTGTGTGTATTATATTGTATTTCGACGTAAAAGAATGTCAAATTGAAGTCGAGATGCGTTGCACAAGTGTAACGGAGTGCGCTGGGTTAATTTTCCAATTTTTATTGAATTTGGATATTTTCGGGTTTGAAATTGGGGTTAAAAGTATAAGAAAATATGAAAAAGAAAATGAAAATGAAAATGAAAAATGACCAAAAGGGTAGTTGGCTTAATGAAGTATTGGAAAATAAGTGAAGGGCATAAAGGTAACTTGGCTACCTTTTTTCTTGGTGAAATGAGAAATCGAACTAGTAGAGTGTACGATTGAAACTCTCGTCGACATCGTTGCTCTCTTTCGTTCCTCACATCGTGATATCTCTCGGCTCCTCTCTCATGTCTCTCTTTCTTACCCTTTCTTTCTCTCTGGTTCTCTATTCGCCATTAACAGAGGCAAGGGAAGATGACGCAGCTTAAACGCTCAAACAAGGAAGAAACTTTAGAGTTTTTAAGAAAACTGAAATTGAAATAAATTGATAATAATTGATGATGATTACATCCCTAATCATGGCTTTATATAATCCATTAGAAACTCTAATCTTTCTACGACTCAAAATGTAATCTTTCTATGGCTCAAAACGCCTAATTCTTCTAAGACTCTAAAAACGACTTAAATAAATCCTTCTACGACTCAAAACGCCTAATCCTTCTATGACTCTAAAAATGACTTAAATAAAGTAAATTACGAAAATACCCTAACTGAACAAGAAAATAAAAAGTTCTCGATAGAGCCCTAAACAAAGGAATTTGGATATCTGAAACCCAATCTCGGAGAGCAAAGGACAGCTATAAAGCATGAAATGTCATTTCTGAAAAGGTATTATAATAATCAATCGAATTCCTGGATCAAAAGTTAGGGTCCAACAAAACATCTGCAACTGTCACGACATCATTCTCTCCCACTTGAGAAAAACTCGACCTCGAGTTTTCTAGATACAAATGCTTATCATCTGGATAGAATGGAAAAATATCCGCTACATTAAATGTCTTGGATATTCCCTAATATGCCCTTTCTGTAGCAACTCCTGCACCTTGTCAAGCAAGTCCTCATTCTCCTTCGGAATCATTCTGTAATGTGGGAGGTTTGGCAAACTGACGTCAGGAATCAGGTCAATGTAGTGTTGAATATCGCGCATAGGAGGTAATCCGTCAGGCAACTCGTCTAGTATAATTTCAGCAAATTCCTCTAGCAATGGTTTTGTAACGGCCCAATTAATATTTGCCGTTATTTTATGACGTCATTACAGACGTGGACGCCAGTGTGGACGTTCGTGGGTCCCATAGCGAGACTGGAGCGCGTCCGTATTAGGTAAATAGTTATTTTGTTTGTTGATTTGACTAATTTGCGATGTTTATGTTAAAATAGGTTAACGGCATCGCGATGTGTGTAATTGTATTTTAAATTGACGTGGGAGATTGTGTGATGAGTATTCGCATCGATATGCGTGTCGATGCGGGTACCGAGTAGATTAAACAAGAAATTTTAAGTTAAGAAAAATATTACACACATTAAAATGAATTAAATGTGATAAAAATTGTAAATTGGTGGGTGCCTTGTAAAACGCGGGTCGTGGTCGACACGCGTGGGTGGTACGATAGTGTGCACGCCCGAGTATGCTCGTTAGCGCGCGCGACGACGAAATTTTAGGCGCGAAAGTATGGCGAATATATATATTTATATATATATATGTGTATAAGGAATTTAATATATATATATAAATATATATATATATAAATATATATATCAAAAATCGAAAAATAAATAAATAATAGTGAAATTACCATTAAGGGTATGGAAGTTGTAAAGGAAGGGATAAAATGAGAGGGGCAAAATGGTCATTCCACATCAAACCGCTTCTCTCTCTCTCGATAAGTCAAAGAAGGAAAAAAAAAAAAAAAAAAAAGAAAAAAACTAGTGAAATCGAAAGAAGAGAGAAGAAGAAGAAGAAGAAGAAGAAGAAGAAGAAGAAGAGAGAGAACGAAAGCGAGACCAAAGAGGTGAGTTGTTTTTGTTGTTGATTTGGTGTGTGTTGTGGTGGTGGTGACGATTTGGTGGTTTTGGTGTGGTGTGAGTTCGGTCATGGCGGAGCATGGCCGAGACTTGCATCAAACCGGGGGAACGAGGGTGGTGATGCAAGGGAGTGATCTCCTTGCCAAATCAGCTGGGGTTGGGTGAGAACCAACCCCAAAGAATCGATAAAAAAAAAAAAAAAAAAAAAAAAAGTTGGGAAAAACAGGCGCCGTGCGCCTCTGTTCGTGGAGAAGAAGACCCAACCGGGTCGGGCCGACCCGACCGGCCCTGGCGGTCGAGCCGACCGGTTGGCCGGTCGGTTGGGAAACCGGACCGGTGAATCGGGTCGGTTCACCCAACTAAAAAAAAAAAAAAAAAAAAAAAAAAAAAAAAAAACTGTTTTGAAAGAAAAAGAAAACAGCTTTTGGGAAAAAAAAAAGAAAAAGAAAAATCGGAAAATTCATATAAAATAGGAAAAAATTAGAAAAAATATATTTTGATCAAATAAAGGAATTTTGGGATTTTCTCTGAATATTGGCGAGATAAAGTCGAGGTTTTTACCTCGAAAAACGTAAATTTGACATAATATGTCAAATTGAAGCTAATTTAGTGATAAATGATAATAGGTACATTTGGGGTGATAATTTGGATTATCGGGTGATTATTGGCGCTAGACGGGGTTTGATTTTCGAGACGAGGAGTGCGATTTGAGGTGTGTAGTATCCCAATTGAACTTCACTTTAAGTATTTACAATTTGATTTATTTGATTTCAGTTCCGATTATTCGTTATCTCATTCCATTACTGCTTTACGGTGGTTGAGTTCTCGTAATTGGTGTTTTTACGGTAGTGGAGTTTACTCCTACTTGGAGCCTTTACGAGATCACTCCCCACTGGTATTTATTCGTTACGGCCATAGAGTCCACTAAGTCATAGCACTTGTCTATGCATATACCGGTGAATAGGCTACCGGTTATGGTAGGCTCGTGTGGGTGCGTCGTGGGTCTACGCCGGCCACCTAGAGGGTCCAGGGGACAACTTTGTTGGTGTGTTTGAGGGTTGTGCCCAAGGAGAGGCTCGAAGTATGACTTAGTTTGATTTTTATGTGCACGTACTTTGTTTCGTCACTATATTTATGCATGCGATGATCTTTCTTTTACAGTTGTCTGTATTTCTTTATTCCGCATGTTTAAATTATAGTATTTTCAATTCCAGTATTTTTATTTCGTAATTACTTGGTGAATTTCCTTGGGATTACTCACTTTGGACTCGTCATCTGTCTTTTTATGATGGCTCGAGTGCAGATCCGGGTACGAGTCGAGGGAAGGGCAAGCTTGAGGACTACATTGATTGATAGCTCTAGCCCTACTCGTACGTATGTTTATATTTACTTGTTTTATGCTGGGTTTTGGGATTGGAGAGATAGGTTGTATACTTTTGATATTTTGTGGATCTCAAAGGACATATATATGATGTATATTTGGTATGGTTTCCACTTAGGCGTTTTGATCATGGAATTCGGGATAAATCTTTATGTTGTTCATTTAATTTTCCGTTGCGTAATTTATGGTTGAATGATATTGAGGAAATAAAAGTCAACTCATAACATCAAGGTTAACGATAATTAATTGATAATGGATAATTGGGCGTGGAACACACCGTTGCGGTGACGTGGTCGGTTGTGGGTCCGCGTGGCCTCCGTGGCGGACCAATGTGGAAATTGGGGCCGCCACATTTTGTATCGAGCTTAGGCTCGGTTTGGAGAGTTAATAAGAGTATAAACTTGATGAATAAATCTTAGATGTGGAAACCACAAGTGAATGATTAAAGGTTTAGTTGGGAAGTGATGTGAGGCGGGTAGAGTCGGGGAATTATACATATACGTACGTTTTGATTGTGTATTACATAGTATACGCGTATATGTACTTGAGTCGATCCATTGCACGATGGTTGTGCGGTTTAGGATGGACGGACGACTCCTACTACTCCGCCCACTACTCGACCCGAGAGGTTGGAGATACTAGTGATCGCACCACTAGTGACATGGCCGATATGCGAGCTATGATCTGAGAGGCCGACGAGAAAGCATTGATTCAAATAGAGCAAGACGATTATTACGCAGCGAGCTCGATCAAGTTGAGCGATGGAGTACATTCGTAGCTCGAGGACGCCAAAGAGATATACCGATCGCCGAGCGCGTTACACCTACCACTCGACCGCATTAGCACCGCTATTGCTACACAGCTACGGATCGAGATCGAGCAGATGATGATAGAGAGTTGAGCCTTGTTGTTGTGCCGTAGAGACTACGGTGGTGACACCCACCACTACGGAGCGACAGTAGGGGACTTCGACGCCGGGAGTAGGATGTCGAGGCGAAGAAAGATGGTGAAGGATTTTATGAGATTTAATCCTACGTACTTCACTGGAGTCGGTGATCCCGAGGTTGCCGGCGGTGGTTAATGACACATCGACGACTACACCAAATTATTAGAGGTACCCGAGGCGGACTGGGCGCGTATCTCGGGGTATTGTTTGAGAGGTCGAGGCGGCGGTATGGTGGACTACTTACACCGACATACATTCTACACCATCGACGTGGGCGAGTTTCGACAGTTATTTCTCGATGAGTACATCCCTACTGAGGTGCAGTTGAGGCTGAGGGAGCAGTTCTTGGGACTGCGACAGGGTAATATGTCAGTGTCACAGTACATGGATCGATTCCGGTATCTCATGATGTATGCCATGGATGTGGCTAACACGGAGAGGTTACAGATTTACTACTTCATCAGAGGCCTAGATGAGAGGATTGGTGGGGTGATTGTTGCGACCGGTGCGGAGACGCTACGAGTGTTTTTGACGGAGCATTGGCTCGCGAGACGTATTTACGACACCGGGGTGAGCTTGGAGATGGGTCCGGACAGAGTTCTCGGTCTGATCAAAGACCGAAGAGACAGAGAGATCAGCCTGATCGACAGAGACATGATTATCAGGGTCGACGAGATAGACGTTTTGAGCAGCAGAGAGGAGATGAGAGGCAGGTAGTGTACGTTCTGCACCTGCACCTGCACCATTTGAGCAGCCACGACAGCGTGTGCGAGATGGAGGGGGTCGTGGTAGAGGACAGAGAGGTCGAGGTCGTGACAGGGCTCAGGTACATATAGTATCACAGTCGGATTGGCAGGATACACGACGATGTTATAGATGTCATCAGGTCGGACATATACAGAGTAATTGTCCGATGTCAGCTTCATCATCACGACCGCGATTGAGCGCAAATAGGGAGAGAGTTCATGTTGTTTGCTACCGCACCTACTGTCGTACAGCCAGATCGTGATGCGACTCGTCAGCTCGTCGAGGGTATGTTATCTATATGCGATGTTTCCATGCATGTATTATTTGATTCCGGCAGTACATTGTCATTTATATCGGGACGTAGGGTCGGACAGTTAGGATTACAGTTGAGACCTTAGATCCACATTTTGTCCTCGATGCGAGCTGGCCGGGGATAAGATTTACCCTAACCGGATATGCTTGGAATTGTGTAGTAGAGATTGAGGGACACCATTTACCTGTCGACTTTCGTGTCCTAGAGTATTTAGAGTTTGATGCTTTACTGGGTATGGATTGGCTAGCGACATATCGCGCCCACATTGATTGCTTTGGGAAGATGATAATATTTGATATTGAGGGTATTCCCGTATTTACTTTTGTTAGGACGGCGTCGACTTTACCGATTACCGGAGGTCGATTAGCTACGATTCGGGAGATGGAGGCGTTTAGGACGGTAGTTGAGCCGGACACGAGACCGAGATTAGATTAGAGGATGTCCCAAGTAGTGTGTGAGTTTCCCGAGGTGTTCCCAGACGATTTGCCAGGTTTACCACCTCCTCCTAGGTCGGTTGAGTTTATGATTGAGTTGATTCCGGGACGCACTGATATATCTGACCGCATCGGATGTCGGATCGGAGCAGGAGAGTTGAGATCCCAATTAGAGGAGTTATTGCGAAGGGTTTTATTCATCCCAAGATGTCTCCTTGGGGCGCACTAAGTACTATTTGTTAAGAAGAAGGATGGTTCTTTGAGGTTGTGCATAGATTACGAAGTTGAATCAAGTGACGATTCGAAATCGTTATCCACTTCCTAGGATTGATGATCTATTTGATCAGTTGGCGGGTGCTAAGTTTTTCTCGAAGATTGATTTACGATCTGGATACCATCAGTTGAGGATTCGGGAGAGTGATATCGAGAAGACGGCGTTTAGCACGCGTTATGGGTTGTTTGAGTTCACAGTCATGCCGTTTGGGGTGACTAATGCGCCGGCTGTCTTTATGGATTTGATGCACCGAGTACTGCGACCATTTTTGGATCGTTATGTGATTGTGTTTATTGATGATATCTTGATATATAGTAAGACTTATGTGGAGCACGAGAGACACCTCAGAGATGTGTTGATGACGTTGAGGGAGCATAGATTGTACGCTAAGTTCGGCAAGTGCGCTTTTTGGCTGAGAGGTGAAATTTCTCGGACATGTCATTGGTAGTCAAGGAATATCTGTTGATGGAGACAAGATTCGAGCGATAATTGATTGGAGGACACCTGAGACAGTTGCAGACATTCGAAGTTTCTTGGGGCTTGCGGGCTATTACCGGCGATTTGTGTAGGATTTTTCTTTGATTGCGGCGCCGATGACGAGGTTGACCAAGAAGATGTCAAGTTTGAATGGTCTCGAAGACGTGAGGCGACATTTTTAGAGTTGAAGAGGAAGTTGACTTCGGCGCCGGTGTTGGCTTTACACGAGACAGGGAAAGGCTTCTCGGTCTATACGATGCTTCCGAATCGGGTTGGGATGCGTGTTGATGCGGGAAGGACACCCGGTTGCATACTTATCGAGGCGATTGAGACCCCACGAGGAGAATTATCCGGTGCATGATTTGGAGCTAGTGCGGTTGTGTTTGCGCTCAAGGCTTGGCGACATTACCTTTACGGGGAGCGATTTATGTTATTCACGATCATCGAGTTTGAAGTATCTGTTCACTCGAAGGATCTCGAATATGCGGCAAAGACGGTGGCTCGAGTTGTTGAAAGACTACGATTTCGCAATTGAGTATCATCCCGGGAAGGCGAATGTAGTTCTTGATGCATTGAGCGGAGTGGTGTAGAGAGTCGACCGTGTCTTTGCGGCGAGATGACACATGAGCATGGATTCTTTGGAGGTCTGCGACGGTGTTGTGTTTGTCGGATGCTTTTGCTTGATGTTCATATCTGTTGCCGATGCGTGTTCTGTTGTGTCGTTAGAGAGGGTCGCCGAGTGGCAAAGGGTGACGGACGGACATTTTGCTCGCTTCACTGTTGCCTGGCTCGGATCCGGGTTGCACGATTGGTCTAGTGGTTCGGACCGGTGCTTGAGACACGAGAGGTAGGTTGTGGATACCCGAGGTGCGGGAACTACGCGATAGCATTCTTGAGGATGCACACCGTTCGCGGTATACGATTCATCCTGGCGGGACTAAGATGTATCATGACTTGCGACGTTTGTTTTGGTGGCTGGGATGAAGGCGATGTGGGTGCATATGTGAGAGCTTGTCATATTTGTCGGCGAGTTAAGGCGCGAGCACGGGAGACCACTGGATTGTTATTACGACCACTACCGATTCCACGGTGGAAATGGGAGCATGTTACGATGGATTTTGTGAGCGGGTTGCCACAGATCGCGAGACGCCATGATGTTGTGTGGGTTGTGATTGATAGATTGACAAAGTCCGCACACTTCATTCCTATATCGATGAAATATTCATTTTCTCAGTTGAGCATCATTTTTGAGCGAGAGGTTGTTAGGCTACATGGGGTGCCGTTATCTATTGTGTCCGACGAGATCCCGGTTGACTTCGAAGTTGTGGGAGAGCATGCAGGGCTTTTGGGGCGAGATCACGATTCAAGACGGCTTATCATCCTCGGACGGATGGTCGGTCGGAGAGATTGATACGGATATTAGAGGATATGCTTAGAGCATCCATTTTGCAGTTTGGAGGTGCTTGGGAAGAGTATTTGCCGTTGTGCGAGTTCGCGTACAACAACAACTATCAGGCGAGCATTGGTATGCCACCATTTGAGGCTTTGTATGGTAGACCTTGCAGATCACCAGCTTGTTGGGCAGCACCTGAGGATGTGGCAGTGATTGGACCTGAAGTTGTTGTTGATCATACCGAGAAGATTCGGCAAGTTAGGTTGAGATTGCAAGCAGCTCAAGATAGACAAAAGAAGTATGCTGATAGGTATCTTGAGGGTTTGAGTTATGATGTGGATGACTTGGTATATCTGAAAGTTTCGCCCTGGAAAGGACATCAGAGGTTTGGAATCAAGGGGAAACTAGCACCGAGATATATTGGACCGTTTAGAGTTATAGCACGTGTTGGGACAAGTAGCATATAGATTGGAGTTGCCAGCGAGTTAGCGGCGTTCATCCAAGTGTTTCACGTGTCTATGTTGAGATTAGCTAAGTCAGGACCGAGGCCGATGGTGGATATTAGACAGATTGAGGTTCGTCCTGACGTTTCATATGAAGAACAACCCGTTGAGATCATGGATCGTAGAGTTCAGACTTTGAGGAACAGGGAGATTCCGAAGGTGTTGGTACGATGGCGACATCACGGATCGAGGGACTTACCAGGAGCTCGAGTCAACTATGAAACAGAGATATCCTCGCTTATTTACTTGGTGAGTGTTGATTATAGCTTAAATTTCGGGACGAAATTTTAATTTAGTTGGGAAGAATTGTAACGGCCCAATTAATATTTGCCGTTATTTTATGACGTCATTACGAGACGTGGACGCCAAGATGTGGACGTTCGTGGGTCCCATAGCGAGACTGAGCGCGTCCGTATTAGGTAAATAGTTATTTTGTTTGTTGATTTGACTAATTTGCGATGTTTATGTTAAAATAGGTTAACGGCATCGCGATGTGTGTAATTGTATTTTAAATTGACGTGGGAGATTGTGTGATGAGTATTCGCATCGATATGCGTGTCGATGCGGGTACCGAGTAGATTAAACAAGAAATTTTAAGTTAAGAAAAATATTACACACATTAAAATGAATTAAATGTGATAAAAATTGTAAATTGGTGGGTGCCTTGTAAAACGCGGGGTCGTGGTCGACACGCGTGGGTGGTACGATAGTGTGCACGCCCGAGTATGCTCGTTGGCGCGCACGACGAAATTTTAGGCGCGAAAGTATAGGCGAATATATATATTTATATATATATATATGTGTATAAGGAATTTAATATATATATATAAATATATATATATATATAAATATATATATCAAAAATCAGAAAAATAAATAAATAATAGTGAAATTACCATTAAGGGTATGGAAGTTGTAAAGGAAGGGATAAAATGAGAGGGCAAAATGGTCATTCCACATCAAACCGCTTCTCTCTCTCTCGATAAGTCAAAGAAGGAAAAAAAAAAAGAAAAAAAAAAAGAAAAAAAAACTAGTGAAATCGAAAGAAGAGAGAAAGAAGAAGAAGAAGAAGAAGAAGAAGAAGAAGAAGAGAGAGAACGAAAGCGAGACCAAAGAGGTGAGTTGTTTTTGTTGTTGATTTGGTGTGTGTTGTGGTGGTGGTGACGATTTGGTGGTTTTGGTGTGGTGTGAGTTCGGTCATGGCGGAGCATGGCCGAGACTTGCATCAAACCGGGGAAACGAGGGTGGTGATGCAAGGGAGTGATCTCCTTGCCAAATCGAACTGGGGTTGGGTGAGAACCAACCCCAATCGAATCGATAAAAAAAAAAAAAAAAAAAAAAAAAAAAAAAAAAGTTGGGAAAAACAGAGGCGCTGTGCGCTCTGTTCGTGGAGAAGAAGACCCAACCGGGTCGGGCCGACCCGACCTCGTCCTGGCGGGTCGGCCGACCGCCGGTTGGCCGGTTCGGTTGGGCCGAACCGGACCGGTGAATCGGTCCGGTTCGGCCCAACTAAAAAAAAAAAAAAAAAAAAAAAAAAAAAAAAAAAAAAAAAAACTGTTTGAAAGAAAAAGAAAACAGTTTTGGGAAAAAAAGAAAAGAAAAAATCTGGAAAATTCATATAAAATAGGAAAAAATTAGAAAAAATATATTTTGATCAAATAAAGGAATTTTGGGATTTTCTCGGAATATTGGCGAGATAAAGTCGAGGTTTTTACCTCGAAAAACGTAAATTTGACATAATATGTCAAATTGAAGCTAATTTAGTGATAAATGATAATAGGTACATTTGGGGTGATAATTTGGATTATCGGGTGATTATTGGCGCTAGACGGGGTTTGATTTTCGAGACGAGGAGTGCGATTTGAGGTGTGTAGTATCCCAATTGAACTTCACTTTAAGTATTTACAATTTGATTTATTTGATTTCGGTTCCGATTATTCGTTATCTCATTCCATTACTCGCTTTACGGTGGTTGAGTTCTCGTAATTGGTGTTTTTACGGTAGTGGAGTTTACTCCTACTTGGAGCCTTTACGAGATCACTCCCCACCTGTATTTATTCGTTACGGCCATAGAGTCCACTAAGTCATAGCACTTGTCTATGCATATACCGGTGAATAGGCTACCCTAAGGTTATGGTAGGCTCGTGTGGGTGCGTCGTGGGTCTACGCCGCCACCTAGAGGGTCCAGGGACAACTTTGTTGGTGTGTTTGAGGGTTGTGCCCAAGGAGAGGCTCGAAGTATGACTTAGTTTGATTTTTATGTGCACGTACTTTGTTTCGTCACTATATTTATGCATGCGATGATCTTTCTTTTTACGGTTATCTCGTATTTCTTTATTCCGCATGTTTAAATTATAGTATTTTCAATTCCAAGATTTTTATTTCGTAATTACTTGGTGAATTTCCTTGGGATTACTCACTCTGGACTCGTCATCTGTCTTTTTATGATGGCTCGAGTGCGAGATCCGGCACGAGTCGAGGGAAGGGCAAGCTTGAGGACTACATTGATTGATAGCTCTAGCCCTACTCGTACGTATGTTTATATTTACTTGTTTTATCTTTGGGTTTTGGGATTGGAGAGATAGGTTGTATACTTTTGATATTTTGTGGATCTCAAAGGACATATATATGATGTATATTTGGTATGGTTTCCACTTAGGCGTTTTGATCATGGAATTCAGGATAAATCTTTATGTTGTTCATTTAATTTTCCGCTGCGTAATTTATGGTTGAATGATATTGAGGAAATAAAAGTCAACTCATAACATCAAGGTTAACTGATAATTAATTGATAATGAATAATTGGGCGTGGAACACAGCTGGCGGTGACGTGGTCAGTTGTGGGTCCGCGTGGCCTCCCGTGGCGGACCAATGTGGAAATTGGGGCCGCCACAGGTTTGACTTGCCTTGGTATCTCAGAAATTGACTCCTTCTCATTACCTACAAGGATTTGTCTTAGCACCAACGCATGCACTTCCTATGACTCCTTAATGGCTTAGTCCATCTCACGCTCAATTTGTGTCATTATAAGGAAAGACCATTCCTCCACTTTAGAAGTTTTGGAACGGTTACTTGCCTTTAAAGGAAGTAAGTTAAACGCCACTCCCTCCTCCAATTTATACATATTGTCTCTCCCAGAGTGTTGTGCATTAACATCAAACTGCCATAGTCGTCCAAACAGCAGATGGCAGGCATCCATATCTACCACGTCACAATACACCTCATCCTTGTAAGTACCAATGGAAAAAGGTACCTTGCAACGCTCTATCACCTGCACCTTCTCAGTTGCCTTTATCCATCCTATAGAGTACGGACTGGGATGTTTCTCCATCTTCAGTTTCAGTGTCTCGGTTGTACCTCTACCAATGATGTTCTCACAGCTCCCACTATCTATGATCAGTTCAAACACCTGACCATTAATAATGCATCTCGTTTGAAATAGCTTGTGTTGTTGAATGTCATCTTCTAATTTAAGAGTTAACATCAGCCTCTTTACCATACAATTTTGTCCATCTCCTTCATCATAATCATCACAATCATCATCCTCTCCATCAGGTCCACAATAAACTTCCTCTTCTTCATCTCGTTCAATCACATTAATCTGTTTTCTATTAGGACATTCATTCGATCTGTGACCAGATTGCCCACAACAATAGCACTTACCCACAATAGGCTTAGCATAAGGATTTGTAGTTGATTTCTGTCTCTCTTTCTGTTCAACAGGTTTCTTTCCAGGTCCCTTATCTTCCTTTCGTTCAGTACCTTGATTCCAGCCCTGGGTGGACTTACTCTGCTCTGCAAAACTCCTTGAAGTTTCCTCCTCGCTATTATTTATCTGGTAATTATCACTACCATAGGTTAGCCGATTGCTCTCATATCGATTTCCACCTCTGTCCTGCATCATTAATTCAGCCTTAATGGTTAAATTTTTCGCCTCGGTGACAATTCTTATAACCTGCACTCCAATTTTTTCCCGAACTTGCAGTTTCAATCCATCCAGGTATCGTATACCATGATTAACCTCGTTCTCCCTCAAATCATTTCTCTCAGCCAATCGCATAAAATCTGTTGTATATTCATAAACAAATCTCTGACCCTGCCGATAGTGCTGGTATTGCTGAAACAAGATCTGCTCATAATTTGGAGGTAGAAAATCTCGCTGGAGCAACTGCTTCATTTTATACCACATCTGAACAGGCTATTTACCTTCCTTGTAACGCCAACTCTACAGCCTCCCCCACCAGACAGATGCTCCACTTTTCAATCGACATGCCACCAATTTCACCCTTTTCTCTTGAGGAATATACATATACTCTAAAAAATGGTCTACTTCGGCGATCCAATCAACAAAGTCCTCAATGTTCAGATTACCAGAGAAACTAGGAATATCCAATTTCAACCTGAAGTCGCCTCCATAATAATCATGATTATGATGATTATTATTGTTGTTATATTTGTCGTCTCGATCTCTCGTAACAAGTCTGCCCTGATCCTCGGCCAGAACCATATCCTCCTCCTCATCATTGGAGTCACCACCAGCAACCTGACCTCTAAAATTCGCAGCCACTGTGCAATAAGAGCATCGCTTCGAGCACGTTGATCTCTTGGACGTTGTTCATCATCACCGTCGTGTCTGTTAGCATTCACCCCAAGAGCGTCAAATCTGTTAATCATCGCATCAAGGCGCTCGTCTATACGCCAGAATTATTGATCTAGATTTGTCTCCAAGGTTCTGATTGCCGCCTCTTGAGCCTCCACTTTGGTTCGCAAGGCTTCAACATCCTGAACGACATTCGGAATGTCATCGCTTCCACTAGACATCGTTATTACAAACGAAACTCACGCTCTGATACCAACTGACGCAGCGTAAACGCTCAAACAAGGAAGAATCCTTAAATTTTTAAGAAAATCAAAATTGAAATAAATTGATAATAATTGATGATGATTCCATCCCTAATCATGGCTTTATATAGCCCATTAGAAACTCTAATCCTTCTACGACTCAAAACGTAATCCTTCTATGACTCAAAGCGCTTAATTCTTCTAAGACTCTAAAAATGACTTAGATAAATCCTTCTACGACTCAAAACGCATAATCCTTCTAAGACTCTAAAAACGACTTAAATAAAGTAAATTATGAAAATATCCTAACTGAACAAGAAAATAGAAAGTTCTTGATAGAGCTCTAAACGAAGGAATTTGAATCTGAGAAACCCAATCTCAGAGTAAAGCTGCTAGGACAGCTATAGAACATGAAACGCCATTTCCGAAAAGGTATTATAATAATCAATCGGATTCCTGGATCAAAAGTTACGGTCCTACAAAGCATCTACAACTGTCACGACATCAGAAGAGCGGTGGGTGACGGCTATGGCAAAGTAAGGTGAGTTTTTCATGTTTTCATTCAATTAATGGAATTGGTGTGGTGGTATTTTAAAATCGATCATGGAAATCAAGGGCTTTGGTGGGGAATTTCTTTTGTGATGATGGGTTTTAGTTCAAATAGATGATGTTAGATCAGTGAATTAAGTATGGGTTTTCATTCAATTCAATAAGTAAGGATGTCTTTTGGTTAAGTGGCTAAGGATGTCTTTTGGTTATGTGGCTAGAGTGAAAGGATAAGCATCAGATTCGCCACGGGATACGTGCGGAAAAGGAGATGAAAAAGATAAATATAAAAAACTTTGTTTTCTCTCTCTTTCATCGTTCAGTTCATTCTCGTTCTCAGTAATAAACTGGAAGAGGTTTCTTCAATCAGATTCGAGCTCGAAATGAAGTCAAGATGCGAGCAAACACGAGAACCAATGTAATATTCCTATTCATCGTGAGGTTCTCTACGTTTTGGCAGGTATATTATGGGTTATTGTAACGGCACAAATCCACATTAGACCGTCACGAAAGGCCACGCGGATCCACAACTGGCCACGTGATTGCCAGTTGTGTTCCACGCCCAACTCAACCACACTTTACCTCAAATTATACAGTGAAAGTATTGAACATCAAAATGTACGGCAGAAGCCAATATTTAATACAAAATCCTAATGTGGAAACCAAACCAAAATGTGACTATATCATATAGAAAAGTCAAGATTACCTCAATGTGTCACAATGTAAACATGGCTCATATACAGGGTAAAGTAAGTCTCACAACCCATCCCAAACAAAAACGATATATACATATATGTAAACATGCACACATACGAGTGGGGTAGTCCTCAGTCAGTCAGTCAGTCACAGATATTCCTCGAGCTTTCATTTTCCCCTGCTCATACCTGGATCTGCACTCCAACCATCACAAGAAGCCAGATGGCGAGTCCTAATAATCCCAAGGAAATCCACCAAGTAATCACATAAATAAAATGCAGGAATCCAAAATACTATAAATAAACATGCGAAACAAAAGAATACAGACGACTGCGGAAGATCATCGCATGCATATCAATAGCAGAGAAACAAAGTACATAGACACTTGAAATCAGACCGAACCATGCTTCGGGCTATCCACTAAGCACGGCCCGCAAGTAAAACTATCCAACGAGTTGACCCTTGACCCTCTAGGTGGCTGGCGTAGATCCTTGGCACACCCACATATGCCTACCATACCCAGGTAGCATAAATTCATTGGCGTATGCATAGATATATGCTATGGTTCAGTGGATCCTATGCCTAGCACAAATGATCACCAGGTGAGGAGTAATCGCATCATCGTAAAGACACTAGGTAGAGAATAAACAACCTCTACCATAAAAATGCCAGGTGATGGTACGTTCAGCCACCGTAAAGAAAGCACCAGATATGAGTAAACTCCACCATCGTAAAGCAAAGAGGAATAGATTTGTGAATAAATGGACATAATGTAAATAAATCAAGCATTAAATATTAAAGTGAAGTTCAATTGGGATACTACACACCTTAAACCGCACTCCAAACGTCGTTCCTAGCCTGACTCAATGCCACAATGGCAGTCAAATCACCAATCATACTACCTAAGTCCACAAAAATTTGATAAATTTCAAATATCATAAACCTCAAATATTCGATTCAAAACCCTAATTCATCGATAAAATCATCTATTAAACACCTCAAATATTCCATTTAAACCCCTAGATTACAACCCATTTAGTAAATTTTTATTAAATTTTTAGTCCCAAAACTATCCAAGACGCCGTCGTGGATGCTGCCACGTTCAACTCTCACGGCATCTTGGGCGTCGTGAACACGTCATGCTATCACCTCATGGCGTCTTCAAAATCGTCTTCCTCACATTACGCTCTGCCCAAGACGCAACGGGTGGCGCGGTAGGTTATAAATCCCACGGCGTGTCTGAGGCGTCTTTGGCAGAGAGGATTTTCTCAAATTTTAGAACCCTTTCAGCTCGTCACCGCGATCCGTGCTCGCTCCAACAACTCATTAAACACCCCACAAAGCCCATAAAATCGAAACCCCTCGACAACACACGTTCGAAACCCAAACTCGGCATTTTTCGACCAAACCCTAAAATCACTTAGAAATCAAAACAACCATAGGAACAACACTAAAACCACAACCATAACCTTAATTTCAACACCAAAACCATAGCAACACCCCTACATAGCTGGTGTGCCCAAACCTCAACACGAAACTACCGTGAAAACTGAGAAAACACCCGTTAAAACGTAGGGAACAGAGAGAGGGTCGAGAATCTCACCTCGTTTATGGATTCTCTTGAGTTCTTGAGCTCCAAATCACCACTTGAATCACTCAAAACCCTCTCACACTCTCAAATTTTTGTCCACAATGTTTGGAGAGAGAAAAGTTGATGAAAATCAACAACAACACTATATATACTTCCTAAGTCATCACTTCTCACCCACATATCTCTAGGCACCATTATGGGCTGAGATTTGGTTAAAAGGTCTCCAACTATGCCAAAAACTTGACTTCGTTGACTTTGTCTAACTCCTCCTAGCTACAACTATTTAGCTTCCTGTGTGTTCCGATACCCGGCTCTGGACAATTCATTGTTCCGTTTTCACAAACTAACGATCTCAAACGCTCCCATACCATTTATTATGAATTATTAGCTATATTTTATCATTAATTTAATGTGTTTAAACCTTCGGCTTAATGTACCAATGGTTCATCACCCGATATTCGCTCCTACGCGCTAGTTGCAGCAAACACCCATCACACCAACTTGCACATCAATAAACAATATAAACAAGCATATTGTGATGCAAACTAACCAAATTGGACACAATCATTGCAATTACACATCAAAAAGCATACAAGACGGACTGTATACCTAATCCGTATGCTCCAAATCCTCACTGTGGGACTCGCGTCTGTCCCTGCTAGCGTCCACGTCTGCAAATGACGTCACACATAACAACATATTAGAATTGGGATGTTATAGCTCTTCCCAACTAATTAAAATTTCATCTCAAAATTTAAGTCATAACTATACGTACTGGCAAATAAATGTGGATATCTCTGTCGCATCGTCGTCTCAAGCTCCCAGGCGAGTCCATCAGTCTCATGATGATGTCATCGTACTAATACCTTTGGGATCTCCCTATTCCGCAGAATCTGTATCCGGCGATCCATAATCTCCACCGGTTGCTCCTCATAGGAAACATCAGGACGAACCTAAATCTGTCTAATATCCACTAACGGTCACGATCCCGATTTAGCCAGTCTCAACATAGATACGTGAAACACTGGATGAACCTCAGATAATTCTGTTGGTAACTCTAATCTGTACACTGCGGTGCCATGCGTGCCATGACCCTGAACGGTCCTATATACCTTAGTGCTAGTTTCCCCTTGATCCCAAACCTCTGATGACCTTTCCAAGGTGAAACTTTCAGATACACCATATCATCAACTGCATAGCTCAGACCCTCAAGATATCTATCTACATACTTCTTCTATCTGTCCTAAACTGCCTGTAACCTCTGCCTAATTTGTTTGATCTTCTCTGTATGATCAACAACCTCAGGCCCAATCACAGTCACATTTTCAGGTGCCGCCCAACAAGTTGGTGACCTGCAGGGTACAAAGCCTCAAATGGTGGCATCCCAATGCTCACTTGATAGCTATTATTGTACGCAAACTCGCACAACGACAGATATTCTTCCCAAGAACCACCAAACTGTAAAATGCACGCTCTGAGCATATCTTCCAAATCTAAATCAACCTCTCTAACTGACAGTCTGTTTGAGGATGATAGGGTCGTACTAAACTAGAGTCTTGTGCCAAACTGCTCTTGCATGCTCTCCCAGAGCTTCGATGTCAATCTGGGATCCCTATTAGATACAATGGATATCGGCGCTCCATGCAGTTTGATGATATCTCTCTCAAAAATTATACTCAGTTGAGATAATGAATACCTTATAGTGATAGGAATGAAATGTGCAGACTTGGTCAATATGTCGATTACGACTCACACAACATCATGTCGCCTCGCAGTCTGCGGCAAGCTACTCAAAAAATCCATCGTGATATGCTCCCACTTCCACTCAGGAATGAGCAGCGGCTGTAACAATCCAGCTGGTCTCCTGTGCTCGGCCTTGACCTGCTAACAAATATGGCAAGCCCTAACATATGCTCCTACGTCAGCCTTTATACCAGGCCACCAAAACAAACACCGCAAATCATGGTACATCTTAGTCCTACTAGGATGTATTGTATACCGTAAATGGTGTGCATCCTCAAGAATGATGTCGCGTAGTTCCTTCACATCGGGTATCCATAATCTACCACTATGTCTTAAGCACCCGTTTGATCCACTAGACCAATATGTGCAACTCAAATTCTGAGCCAGACGACTGAAGCGAGCAAAATGTCTGTCAGCCCCTTGCTACTCAATGACCCTCTCAATTGACACAGTAGGAACATGCATGTGACGGTCCCAATTTTTTGAGGTCATCCCGTGACCCACGCCCTCCGCTCGCAAGCCCAGCAGCACGTGTCACGTCACTGGACATGTCATCACTTTTGCCACATCCACAACTCTGTGAAGTGACGCTCCGTTTAACTAATCCTGCTACATTGAATTGTTAATTTCTCCTAAACATCTAGCAGGTTAGTTAATTATAGCAGAAGCATTTAATTCATATTTTATGAGAATTTATTAACTCTAAGTAGTGGAAAACCCAAAAATAAACACCATGTATATAACTGAGATGAAGTAACCAGTAATCCATATACATGTGATAAAGTTCTAAAGTTTTCAAAACCCATCAAAACAAAATATACATACTAGATAGTTAAAACACGAGCTATTAGTAGCAATGACTTCAGAGATAGTCGTTTAGTACCTCTTTTCCCTTGCTCTTGCTCGTACCAGGATTTGCGCTCAGTTGCCCAACACATACAGCAACGAGCCCAGTGAGTAAATTCCCAAGAGAAGTCTACACGATAATCATGAAAACCACAGTATGACGCTAGCAATAAGAATCATATTCCCATGGCTGGCAGCAAACAACGTTCGCAGTAAATTTATAAATTACACAGTGAAAATAAAACATCATTCGAGTAATCCGATTCAACCACGATATCAATTAAAATTAGATAGAGGTATGACGGAGTCTAATAAAACTAGATCATATTTTGTAGATTCGGATGCCCCAGCTGAGCACATCAAGCCTAGACCACACCCGAACTATTAAAGATGACTGGAAACACATCACAAACAACCGGACACATGCACCTCACTACGCGAATAGCTATTCACCCAGTTGAGCCCAGTATATGCGTTACAATCTAGCCCGCTCAAATCCGTAATACAACCATCTCGATTAACCTTCGACCATGTGAACAAATCAAACACTGACCAACACATGATCACAGTGCATAAACATGGCAACCAACATAAGTAAATGGACAACACTCGTTTACATGGACACACCACGCATGAATTAAAATGTAACATTCTCAAAGGTTTTACGCACCTGTAAACACGCACTCCGACTTCCCGAACCCGTTAATTCGACCTGCCTAGCTCCCCGATGTCCGAGCTATGGTTCCCCAGTCCCTGAAGTCCCAAGACCCATATTCCAGTGTTTATTGGTTAATTAAATGGGTTGGTTATCAATTAGGTTCGATTTCATGTTTCAAAATTTCAGGGGTCTGGTATTAGCGCGCTAGTCAGAGGAATTAGCGCACTAATTGATCTTCGTGCATTGTTCATGCACGAAGATCTTCATATTCCCCAGCGTGATTAGCGCGCTAGTGTTCATCAAGCGCGCTAATTGTACTCTGCCCAGAATTTTCAGAAACTAATTCTAGATTTATTGGGTTCCCAACATCTCACAACATCATACAAACAACACACACTCCAACCGCATCAATTTCCTCTCCAAAACATCAATTAAATAAGGTTTTCTTACAAAAATTGAGAATCAAAATGTGCATGTTTGAAATATGAAATCACCAGATTTATCACCAATTTTTCACAAATTCGATTCAAAACGATGTATTTCGTCAAGTTAAACCTCAAAAGCATCAAATTCATAAAGAACAGTGATGATTTCATCATTAAATCCATTTTATCCTCAACCCACAAAATTCACATTTTTATTAAAAATTCACATTTATAAAGAATAAATTTACCTTGGATCTATGCTCTAAGGCTCAGATTCACTCTCCAATGACTTATTTCACCTTCCCAAGTCTGAATTTCTACTCACAGAGCCCTCAAAATTGTTTGGAAGCTTATTTATGCATGCCTCCATCGATCACGGGTATTTATAGGTGCTTGTTCTAATCTAATGTGTGCACGCATCCCGATGACAATCTAATGGTCACTAATTGTCACTTAAGTTCTGGACACCTTATCATGACACTGCAGTCCTTGATTTACCCCTGTTGTGCATAGGATCATCCAATGTTTTCTGATTTTTCCTATCCATATTATAAGATTTTAATTAATCCATTATTTATTCACTTTCAACCTTAGGCTAGGCCACCTAATAAATCATAAAAATCATATGTGAGGTCACACTAACTCTCAGCTACCCGATAACTCATGTCCCATACCTCGGCTATCCAATACCCGGTACCCAGTCCCAGCCATGCAATTCGAGACGTATACTCGACTCGTGACCTTGCCCGATATCAACGTTCACACAAGCGATGTTTATATACATAAACATAATTAATACACTCAACATCGCAATATTAGGCATCACAACATGCACAAATATCATCAATATAACTTGGGCTCCCACATCTGAGTCCCCCAGTTGTCTACGTAACGCCCGAATTAACTGCTAATCATCGTGATTAACATTAATATTCAATTTAATTAATTTGGGCCATTACAACACAACTAACAACAAATATGCAAATCATCAAACACATCGGACAAGACAGTAACGTCGCAACCTCCAGCAATCCATACTCATGGGTCATAAGCCGCCGCACAATCTGACTCTCAACACCACTCCAGCTCAACGCATCAGCTACAACGTTCATCTTCCCAGGATGATACTCGATCGCGAAAACTCGAGCCAACGCCTCTGTCGCATGTTCATATCCCTCTGTGTGAACAGATATCTTAAGCTTTGGGGATCTGTGAACAGTATGAACCACTTTCCATATAAGTAGTGTCTCTAAGCCTTCAATGCAAACACAACTGCCGCAAGCTCCAAGTCATGTACTGGATAATTCCACTCGTGGGGTCGACAAGTATGCAACTGGATGCCCATCCTGCATCAAAACAGCTCCCAAACCAGAACCAGCAGCATCAGTGTACACAGAGAAGCCTCTCCCTGCCTCAGTTAATGCTAACACAGGAGCAGAAGTCAGCTTTCTCTTCAACTCCAGGAATGCTGCCTCACACTCCTCTGACTACTCAAATCTGACATCTTTCTTAGTCAATCTGGTCATCGGCGCTGCAATCAACGAAAAGTCCTGCACAAATCGCCAGTAGTAACCTGCCAGACCCAAGAAACTCCTGACATCGCCACAGACTCCGTTGACCTCCAATCAATGATCGCTCGAATCTTGTCGCCATCAATCGATATCCCCTGGTTACTGATGACATGTACCAAAAACTTCACCTCACTCACCTAGAAATCACACTTGTTGAACTTGGCATATACCCTGTAGTCCCTCAGTGTCATCAATACATCTTTGAGGTGTCTCTTGTGCTCTACACGAGTCTTATTATAAATTAAAATATCATTAATAAAAACAATCACATATCGATCAAAAAATTGCCTCAATACTCTGTGTATCAAATCCATAAAGATGGTCGGCACATTAGTCACCCCAAATGGCATGACTATGAACTCAAACAACCCATAGCACATGCTAAAGGTCATCTTCTCGACATCATTCTCTCGCATCCTCAACTGATGGTAACTAGATTGTAAATCAATCTTTGAAAATAGCTTGGCTCCAATCGATTGGTCAAATAGGTCATCAATCCAATGAAGTGGGTAACGATTCCGTATCGTCACCTGATTCAACTTCCTATAGTCCACATACATCCTCATAGATCTGTCATTCTTCTTGACAAAAAGGATCGGTGCACCCCAAGGAAACATACTAGGGTGAATGAAACCCTTCTGCAACAACTCCTCCAACTGGGATCTCAACTCCTCATGCTTAGCAGTTGACATCCTATATGGATGACTGTAAATCGACTGAGTCCCCGGAACTAACTCAATAATAAACTCAACTGCCCTAGGAAGTGGTAAACCTGGAAAATCATCGGGGAAAACATTGGGAAACTCACAAACTACTGGCACATCTTCAACTCTCAAAACTGGTCTCAACTCTGGCTCTACAACTGCCATAAACGTCTCTATCTCATGCACAGTCGTTAACCTACCCATAGTAACGAGTAACTCTGACACAGTACCGACAAAAAAAAAACACTGGAATACCCTAAATATAAAAAATCATTGTCTTACTGTAACAATCTATGTATGCCCTATACAACGACAACCAATCCATACCCAACATAGCATCAAACTCTAGGTACTCCAAGACTCATAGGTCAGTCGGTAACTGATGTCCATCTACCTCAATTATGCAATTCCAGCATATACGATTAGGGTAAATCTTATCCCATACAGCTATACTGAGGACAAGATGTGGATCTAAAGTCTTTGCATGCAACCCTAACTGTCCTACCATATGTCCCGCAATAAAAGACAATGTACTGCCGGAATCAAATAAGTATGCATAGGAACTCCACAAATAAATAGCGTACCCTCAATAAGCTGACGAGTCGCACCTCTGCATGTTTGTCCACCCGCAGGTACTGCAACCGCGTGTACCCTCTCTTTGACAGGCTCACTTTGTGGTGGTGGTGGTGGTGGTGGTGCCATCGGGCAATCAATCTGTATATGCCTGACCTGCTAGCATCTAAAACATCGTCGTCTCTCTTGCCATCCTGTCTGAGTCACTGCCTGCACAAAAGCCCTCTTATGGCCCTGGCCCTGACCATGTCTCCTCTGACCTCTGCCACGGCCTCCACTATCCCTAGCCCTTTGTCTCGGCGGGTCAACTGCCATCGGTGTTGCAGTGTGTTCCACCTGCCTGTCATCAACTCTTTGTTGCTCAAGGCGTCTGTCTTTGCGACTCTGATCCTGCCAGTCTCTCCGTCGGCCTTGTTGATCCTGCCTTTGCATGTCAGACTGGTCTCTCTGTCTCTGATCAGACTGATAACCCTATCTTGCACCCTCAGTCAACTCACCTCGTTGTCTTAAATATGTCTCGCAATATAAGGCTCTAGCATACACTGTCTGTAGAGTGTCAGCTCCACTTGCTACAATGACTCCACCAATCATCTCATCCAACCCCATGATAAAATAATAGAGCTAGAGTCTCTCGGTGTTAGCCACATCCATAGTGTACTGCATCAAGTATCGGAATCTCTCTCAGTACTCCTCTCTGAACCTTAACTAAACCTCAATAGGTATGTACTCATCTAAGAACAACTGTCTGAACTCCGCCCAAGTCGACAGCTTGGGGTGTAATGGCCCAAATTAATTAAATTAGGATTAGGGTTAATCACGAGGATTAATGGGTGATTCGGGCATTATGTGGACAGCTGGGTTGACTCGAAAATGAGTACCCAGGCTGGTATTATGTTATTTGTGCATGTTGTATGTCTATTATTATGATGGGAAAGTTATTATTATTTATATAAACATCACATGTGTGTAACTTGATGTCGGGCGAGGTTGAGCGTCGGGGTTTCGTGGCGTGAGTCAGGCCAACGCGGGGGTTCGGGAGTTGTGAGGCCGAGCGTTGGGGTTGATTAGTGTTAAATAATATAGCATGACCCTAATTTAGGGATCCGTATAATGAAATTTAAATATAACTTTGGGTTAAGTTATAACTAAATTAGGTACACTAAGTGTAGGACCGCCTCGAGAAGCGTGCGAGACACAGGGCACGGGGTGCCGGGTAGTCGAGAAAATAGTGTGACCCTATTAGCATTTTATGGAATTTAAATTGAGGGTTTAGATAATTATTATGAGTTGAATCAAAGGATAAATACAAATCCTATAGTTGGAGTTGAATAATCAACATCCTTGGGATAATTCTCGAGATGCACAACAGGGTGAATTGAGGCAATTAGTGTCATGATAAGGTGTCAAGAGGTTGGAGTGACACAGGGTGATCAGTGACCACATGATTGTTCTCGAGATGTGTTCACACACTTGATCAAAACCAACTATATATACATGGTTAATCGGTCAAAATGAAAGGAAGAGTGAGAGTTTGAGAGGGGATCGGTAAGAGGAGAAGAAGAGGGTAAAGATCATCAGCTAAGGTGTGAAGAGAGTGGATCAAGGTCATCTAACAACAAGATCCCAAGGTATGATTCATCAAACTTGGGTGATTTATGAGATTTTGGTTTTATTGGTTAATTGAGAAAATTCGAATTCTTGAAGATTTAAACACTATATTTTGTTGAGATTTAGTGTTCAGGAGTTTGGTATTACATTGTTTGATGATTGAATCAAGTTTGGGGGAAATTGAATGAGGTTTGGATGTGATTTGTATGATTCTATGATTTTGAGGTTTAAGCTCGATAAATTAGTGTTTAATGATGTTTTTGGTATCATTGAGGCACGTGGGAAGTGTGGGAATGGATTTAATGGGTTTGTCAGGTGATTGGAATCCAGAAATTTGAATATGAAAAAGCTGGACAGAGCACTATTAGCACGCTAATAGGCAGACCTAGCGCGTTAATTACCCTCTGGAAAAATGATGATGAACAATGATCAAGATCAATTAGCACGCTAATTGATCTCATTAGCGCGCTAATGATCCCCTGGAATGTAAATTAGGTGAAATTGAACATAATCATTATAAACCCAATTAATTGACCAATAAACCTCGGAATTAGGTCTCGGGAGTCCCAGAACATTCGTTGGAGTTGGGGACCAGTCAAGGGACAGATTAGTGGGTATTTTTAGGGTTTTTGAGCGCAGATTGAGGTACGTAAAACCCAACTGAACACCACTACTGCATTTACTATTTGTTATTCATTTGAGCTGTAAATTATTGATCATCTATAAGTCTATTCTTACTGGGGCGGAGGAGGTTTCCCGTCTATGTATCTGGTGGGTTGTGTGGTCGCTTGCTAGGTGTATAGCCTAAGACATAGTCCTGGGGTTGATGGAACAAGTCACCACCAGGTTTTTGTCCTAGGTACATATTCTAGTTAGTTGTGTCACACCCATTTGATTATCTTTGTGTTACATTCATACGATGAGCTTTGAGCAGTTGTGTGCAATTTCCTTCTATTTCTGTATGTTTGATTTACACAAGTTATTGATTTCCATTTACATTCTTAAATTATGATGCACGATGGTTTTCCTTGGGATTTTAGTTACTGGACTCGTTATCTGATTTTTGTGATAACTAATTGCAGATCTTAGTACCAGCAGGGGTAAGGAGATCATTAGCGATTATATCTGCTTGCCTACGCTGAGGCCTGCTAGTATGTGTGCTTTTGATTTATTATTCTTTTGATATTTTGTATTATTTTTGGGATGGGAGACCATAATCACTATTGTACTTGTATATATTACTACTATAGTTTGATCGCCTATATGCATGTACAGCTGGGTTTTCCACTATAGGATGAACAACGTAAACTAATATAATACGTTTTTGGTAATCACAAGACTTCCTTGTTACTTATGGATAAATATCATTAATTTTGAGATTATTAGACAATGGGATAAAGATGTGACATGGCAGGTACTTTTAGTGTGTGAACTGGAGAAGTATCTGTTGCACGGGGCGACCCCAGAATTTGGGGCCGCCACATGGGGTGTGTATCAATGTAGGTAGTCCACCAAACCACCGCCTGCCCTCTCAAATAGAATCTCGAAATACGTGCCTGATTCGACTCTAGCACCTCCAATAGTACATGTAATCTCTGGTGCGTCAACAATCATCTCCCGGCAACCTCAGGATCACTGCCTCCCGTGGAGAACGTCGGATTAAACCATATAAAGTCCTTCACCATCTTCGCCACCTTTGACATCCTGCTCCTGGCAAACGAAGCCACTGTCGACTGCTCAATAGTAGTCGGAGTCACAGCGATAGGCTCCGCTGGTGTAACTACAGGCTCAGCCCTCTCTACTAGTGTCTCGGACCTAGCCAATGCAAGTACAGCTGGCACTATGGTTGTCTGTGTGATAGGAGCAGCCAATGTGGTAGCCGTAAGCGCCGCTGTAGGCACTCTAGTACCACGAATGTACTCTAGTATCTCCTCCATCTGTGCCTAGTGTAGTATGTGTTGCTCAGTGTCCCTCTGAGCCAATGTCTCTAATGTCATAACCTCCGCAATGGGCTCACTAGTCTCACCGACCTCCTGCTGAGTCGTCGGTAGAGTAGCACTATGAGTCTGTCCATCCATATCAATCTGCATTGTGCATTGGATCAGACTCAACACATATACTTATATATATCGTTATATAGTTCAAAACATAACATGTATATAACTCTCTAACTCTCCCATCTCACATCACTTCCCAACTAAAGCTTTGGTTAATTTTTTCGATTTTCACATCTAGGGTTCAACAATCAAAGGTGTCCCCATTTCATTGCATATTCATTCCACAAAACACAGCCTAGGTTTCCAATCAACCTAGTCTCTAATACCAAAATGTAACGGCCTAAATCCACAATGGATCGTTATGGGTGGCCACGCGGATCCACAACCGGCCACGTGACTGCCAGCTGTGTTCCACGCCCAACTCAACCACACTTTACCTCAAATTATGCAGTGAAAGTAAGCTAATATTTAATACAAAATCCTAATGTGGAAACCAAACCAAAATACAACTATATCATATATAAAAGTCAAGATTACCTCAATGTGTCACAATGTAAACATGGCCATATACAGGGTAAAGTAAGTCTCCATCCCAAGCAAAAACAATATATACATATATGAAAACATGTACACGTACGAGTGGGGTAGTCCTCAGTCAGTTAGTCACAGATATTTCTCGAGCTTTCCTTTTCCCCTGCTCGTACCTGGATCTGCACTCCAACCATCATAAGAAGCCAAATGGCGAGTCCAGAGTGAGTAATCCCAATGAAATTCACCAAGTAATTACATAAATAAAATACAGGAATCCAAAATAATATAAATAAACATGCAGAATAAAAGAATACAGACGGTTGCGAAAGATCATCGCATGCATATCAATAGCAGAGAACCAAAGTACATAGACACTCGAAATCAGACCAAACCATACTTCGGGCTCCACCAGGCACGGCCCGCGAGTAAAACCATCCAACAGGTTGACCCTAGACCCTCTAGGTGGCTGGCGTAGATCCTCGGCGCACCCACATATGCCTACTATACTCAGGTAGCACAAATTCATCCACGTAAGCATATGTTATGGTTCAGTGGACCTATGCCTAACACGAATGATCACCAGGTGGAGAGTAATCACATCACCGTAAAGACACCAGGTAGAATAAACAACCTCTAACGTAAAAACACCAGGTGATGGTATGCTTAGCCACCGTAAAGAAAGCACCAGATGGGAGTAAACTCCACCATCGTAAAGCAAAGAGGAATAGAATTGCAAATAAATGGACAGAATGTAAATAAATCAAGCAGTAAATATTAAAGTGAAGCACAATTGGGATACTACACACCTCAAACCGCACTCCAAACGTTGTCCCTAGCCCAACTCAATGCCCCAATGCCAGTCAAATCACCAATCGTACTACCTAAGTCCACAAAAATCTGATAAATTCCATATCATAAACCTCAAATATTCGATTCAAAACCCCAATTCATCGATAATATCATCTATTAAACACCTCAAATATTCAATTTAAACCCCTAGATTACACCCCATTTAGTAAATTTTTATTAATTTTTTAGTCCTAAAACTATTCAAGACGCCACCGTAGACGCCGCCACGTTCAACTCTCACGACGTCTTAGGTATCGTGAACACGCTGTCACGCTATCACCTCATGGGGTCTTCAAAAATGTCTCACTCACATTACGCTCTGTCTAAGATGCCATGGGTGGCGTCGTGGGTTCTAAATCCCACGGCGTGCCTGACGGCGTTTTCGGCAGAGAGGGTTTTCCCATATTTCCAAACAATCTCAGCTCGTCGCCGCAATTCGTGTTTGCTCCAACAACTCATTAAACAACCCCACAAAGCTCATGAAACCAAAACCGCTCGACAACACACGTCTGAAACCTAAACTCAGCATTGTTTTACCAAACCTAAGCATTGTTTTACCAAACCCTAAAATCACTTGGAAATCAAAACAACTATAGAAACAACACCAAAACCACAAGCATAACTGATAAGTGTTCATTTATGCATAATTTAGTATAGGTTATTTGGTGTAATTGGACTATATTTATTTTATTTTATGGTGATGAATACATATTTTAAGGATTTAGGTGATTTTATGGAATAATATGAAAATATATATCTAATTATATTTAATTTTCATTCTTAGGTGAAACGGAGTGCACGGTTGGATCCGGGGTGAAAAAATACTCAGAATAGAGTATACACTTGCAGTGATCGGATACCAGAGGATTTGTCTCGAAGAACAAGGTGCACAATTAAGTAAAAGGATTCCAACAGCTCCACGTGGCGTCTTCCTATTGGTCCAGCGTTTACAGCACTGCCACGTGTCGCTGTCCCATTCGGCAACCTGCATCATACACAGCAAATCCAGCCAATCAGGTTCCGCCACCTCATTAGTGACAACGATACCCACCAATCCAGACGTGACACGTGGTCTGCTCTTCCCAACCAGCTCCAATCCGCGTCCGCCACGTGACCAAGCCCAACAGCTCTTTGCCTCAGTCGCTCGATTGGCTTTGGGATGCGTGACAGCACCAACTCCCAGATTGACGCTGATTATTCTCACGAGAGCGCGCTTCTCTAGCGCATGCCACGTGTCCACTGCCTATTCGTCCAGCGCGTCACTAGCTCACCTTTCAGCCAACGAAAGCCCACCACTTGTCGCCTAACCCCTCTCCAGCACGTCACCACGCTGCTTCTAGGCCTATCAGATGCTGCCACGTCAGCCACGCACATCAGCTCCTCCAATCCGTTTCTGCCACGTCAGAGACTCTAGTTTCCTCCACCAATCACAGCCTACCAAATGTCCTGAAGTACACAAAAAGCTCAAAACACTCCCCGATTCAAAAATCACTCTCCTAACTATGAAAATTGGTTTTTTCCACCTCTAGAGACCAAATTTTAGGAATATATATATATATATATATTTGAACTTAGAGAAGACAAGAGGATCTATTTTATTTTACTTTTCTTTTAGTTTAGTTTTTAACTATGTCTAGCTAGTTTCTCTTCTAAGTTGAAGGTGAATCGATCAAGCCAACGACTTGAGAATCCTTTATGAGGTTTATTTATTTTTAATTATTATTGATTATTTTCTATGACTTATTTTCTTTGGTATTGTTTGAACAATTGAGGTTAAACACTAGTTTAAACCTTGATTTACATGTCAGTGAGTTGTAAGCACCCGTCCTTGTGCAATAAGACCACACTAGTGGCAATTGACCCTACTAATTGATTATACTCTTTTGGGACCGGTCAAATACCTTAGGGATCTAAGCTAAATTGGACACAAGAGTGAACCAGTTGTCTAGGTGTAGTGCCTTTACGAATCGAAGTAATGCGACCAATGCGTTAAATCTGTAGCACTAGCGATCAGGTTGCGTGTTTGGTTAGGGAAGTAGTATCAACGGTCATACCTTGGCTATCGAGATCAGGAAGTACGAGGAACCGAGTGCGTCACCGGTTCTATAGTTGCACTAGATCATAGATTAGTTTCATACTTTTCATAAACCAACAATTAATAAAATCAATCTCAAGTTGTATGGCGAGACTATGAAATTGGATACCTAGACTTACATCCTTTCATTAGACTTCCTTATTTTCGAGATATTTATATTTCCCTTTATTTTGTATTTTTCTTACTTAAGAAAGACACCAATCTCTGTGGGATCGACCATTTGCCACTATTCTGCAAATAGTTGGTTTAGGAAAGATATATTTTATTGACGCATTCGACATACTTTAATAACCTCAATTCCAACACCAAAACCATAGCAGCACCCCTACATAGCTGGTGTGCCCAAACCTAAATCCAAAACTACTGTGAAAACTGATAAAACAGCTGCTAAAACGTAGGAAACAGAAATAGGGTCAAGAATCTTACCTCGTTTATCGATTCTCTTGAGTTCTTGAGCTCCAAATCACCACTTGAATCACTCAAAACCCTCTCACACTCTCAAGTTTTCGTCCACAATGTTTGGAGAGAGAAAAGTTGATGAAAATCAATAATAACAACACTATATATATTTCCTAAGTCATCACCCACATATCTTAAGGCACCATTAAGGGATGAGATTTGGTCAAAAGGTCTCCAAATATGCCAAAAACTTGACTTTGTTGACTTGGTCTAACTCCTCCTAGCTACAACTATTCAGCTTCTCGGGTGTTCGGATACCCGGCTCCGGACAATTTGTTGTCCCGTTTCCACAAACTAACGATCCCAAAAGCTCCCATACCATTTATTATGAATTATTAAGTATATTTTATCATTAATTTAATGTGTTTAAACCCCCGGCTTAGTGTACCAATGGTTCGTCACCCGGTATTCGCTCCAATGCGCTAGTCGCAACAAACACCCGTCACACCAACTTGCACGTCAATAAACAATATAAACAAGCATATTGTGATGTAAACTAACCAAATTGGACATAAACATCGCAATTACACATCAAAAAGCACACAAGACGGACTGTATACCTAATCCGTACACTCTGAATCCGCACTGTGGGACCCACGTTTGTCCCTGCTGGCGTCAACGTCTGCAAATGACGTCAGACATAACGACATATTAGAATTGGGTTGTTACAGTTTTATCGTAGTGTTTTCAGACACCATTTTGAAAATTTGGTTTTCCGAATGTTTTAGTGATTTATATGGATTGTTTGATCAGTGTGTAGTACAATTATGTGGTTGTTTGGGTGTTTGGATTGATTTCACATTTTTGGAGAATTATTGTTGATTTTTTAGTTAATTTCCACACCAGGGTATTTGGAAACTATTTTGAATTATTTGAACGTAGTTATGGGTGTAATGGAGCGTCCCTATAAGTTTGGGATAGGCTCGGATCGTGGCGAAGCGAGCCAGGGTGTCGAAAAACCCCGAATGTATGTTCAGAAACTAACGTCGCGAGGGATGCGTGGAGCCATAAGGCCACGTTGTCAATCACGGCATCTAGACCAGAGAGTATGAAAATTTTGATGCTTTAAGTGATGTCGTTAAACAAATCACCCCACGGCACCGCTCACGGCATCTGGAACATTGGGAATTTCCATTTCACATTTTAAGTGGTGCCGCCAAGCATGTGGTCCCACAGTGCCACTCACGGCATGGCACTGTTCATTGGACCAATTTTTTATTGTTTCTCAAAAACTTCAGGTATCTCTCGGGTATCTAAATGGGTTCAAATACGAGTCAATACTCAGGAAATTGACCCAAATATATAAATGAATAAAATTATGGAAAATGGGATAGCTTAGAGGATGTTTAACGAATTTGTAATCAAATGATTAACAGGGGATTGTAGGACATTGATAGTCACACATGGGATTCGTAGGGGACGAATTAAGGTCGTGTGAGTACGTAATAACGTTGGACATGGGTAAGTAAACTAGTAGTGGAATTTATAGTTATTTCTTTAAGCTTTAATTTTTTTTATTTTTATTGTTCTATCTTGGTTTGGAACTCTATTTTGATTGAGTGGTTCTAGGGCAAGTGAGTCAACGTGATCCTTGGGAGGGCTGGTCATCTGATGTAATATACCAGAACCAGGGACTCGGGATGCACGATATTATTTGTGGTTCTATACGAGGTGAGAGTTCTTCGTTAGATTGTTGAGGACTCTGCATCCACGTGGACTTTAGGATGGTATAAGTGTACCACGTCCTAAACTCTGAGACTGCCAGGTATTTTTTCCTTGACTCAACGACTTTCTTTTGGTTAGGACTACTTGAGCCTTTCTATTATTTATCCTGGACACTCATCTTTGATTGATTCAAATTTATTTTCAGTCTTTATTTATTCATGCATTCTCTGTACTTTTTTTCTACTTTCTTTCAAAATTCTGTAAATATCCTTTTTGGCGTTACTTATCTGGGACTCGTCATTCTTGTATTTGACTAAGTGTAGATCCACAGTCGAGTAAAGAAAAATCTCCTCAGTTTTGTGACTTGACTTGAAGATATTGGAGTTGTTCATCCTTTGTTATCGATGTAGGTTGGTATTTTGTATTACTGTATATATATATATATATATATATTTCACATTGGGATTTGGATTATGAGAGATCTTGTGCATGTATACTTGGTTATTACTCTCCTGTGACTTGAAATATGGTTGATGGTATACATATGCAAGGTTTTCACATTCTAGGTTGTCCTAACTAATGTCTTGAGGTTGTTTTTATTTGATTGAGATTTTTAAATGTTTTCGCTTATTTTTTAATAACTCACTAAAATTAACAACTCTTATTTAAATTGATTAATAAAGGATGAAAGTTAAAGTAAGGCTGACTAGGCTTGCGTTGACCGAGCGAGGGTTGACTCGGGGTCTACGTAAGTTTAGGCCGAGCGGGATCCGGTTTTAAGGTTGTGGAACTGGAATCGTCACAACCTTAGTCGAGACATCTATTTTAGGTTTGGCGTCATATGGCTTAAATGTATCCTTTAGGCTCGGTGTTGTCCAACCGAACCTCTTTGGTGAGATTAATTTAGTTGATAATTGCCGACCTAAATATTTAGTGGGTTCAAACCGAGTCTCCAATTAATGGTTCGGTAGGCTATGATCGACTCTCGGACTAGAGGTTTGGTAGGCACTGACCGACTCTCCAACAAGAGATTCGGACATGCAAGGTCGAACCGCTCGATGATGCCTACAAATTACAAAAAGATAGTATGTGGAGGGATGATGATGGGGTGCACAAAATGCAAGTATAGTGTTGTGGGGTGCACTAATCACAATGAGGGGCATAATGGTCATTTTGTAGTAAGATTGACCTTTTTTTAAGTTTGATTTTTTCTTGGGTGCACTTAGTAAACGGTGGGTGCACTTAGCCGAGCTCTAATTTAATTAAGGTCCAAAAATAAATAGTCGAATCTTATCCCAAAATTATCTTTACCTTACATTTTTTTTTCATAGGACTGCTAGAGTAACCTACTTTGGACACCCACTTTGGGCACCTAGTTGGCCCAAGTGGGTGTCCAGCCATGTGATACACCTCGAGGTGTGCGCATAACACCTTAAGATGTGTGCGCACACTCCTCAAGGTATATTACATGGAAGGACACCCACATGGGCCCACTAGGTGCCCAAAGTGGGTTACTCTAACATTTTTCTTACTTTTACCCCTATTAATTTATTTACCAAAAAAAACACATGATTCACGAAAATTAACAATTTGTCGTACGATAGTATAATTCCACTTTTTAATGAGTGTTGTGTTGATAAAAAGGTGTATTTTACCAATACAGGCCATGTTACTTATCTATATATCTATATAAAAGTCGGAGGAAATAGAAATTTCAAAACTTACCTAATCTCATCTTTCTAGTTTTCTAATTTTCTAATTATTTTGTTTTCTGATTTTCTGTTTATTATTTATTTCTATTATTAAATTACATTATTATTACATTCAGTCTTCGAAAAGTTTTTACTTCAGAATGTTCAAACTTCTTGCTTGGGAAGAGTTCCTGCAATGAAGTATAATGTATGTATCAATTACTAATTAATAGTGTGTGGAACTCCAAACCATGGCCATGTACATGGAATGGAGTGTTGTGCAAGTTTTTTTCTCTATAAGTATCGCCTCTCATCCATTCTTCTTGCAATCCATACAAACTTGGCTTTCTAGGCACAACTGATAAGGCAAACCATCGAACAAGATTACATCTCCTTCTAATGGGATCGTGAAATCTTCTTTCGTCGCATATCTCTCTCTGATTTTTTTTTTATTAATTAATTATTTAGATGATGTGTTTTATTTACCTTTTATTGTATATTTTATTTGTAAGAAATATGAGTTTTTTTTTTTATACATGGATGTTGTATTCAATCAAAATAGCAATATATACAAAAGAATGGGATGTTGTACCCATAACAACAAGATATATACATTGCCCCTATGCTTTAAAAGGCTCTCAAAAAAGAGAATTCGCCTGCAACTCCAAAACTGAAGGATGCCCAAAAATACTTCAGCAATGCTTCGAAAACCAAAATTCATTGTCTCAAGTGTCCCCTGCCACCGAAACCCCAAGACCCACTCCATAAAGCACCGCAAACCCCAAGAAATATGAGTTGGTTTTATTGTGAATTGTAATTTTAATTGTAAAAATATTACAATATGTTCATGTAAATTAATTTATTAACTATTTTAAAATATTTAATATCTGCGCAGGAAATCGACTAGTACTAATTAACATATATGTACGTATTGATTTTTTTTAAGTAAGCATGCATTTTAATATTAAGGGTTAATAGTCACAATAATTGCAAACTTTCACTTTTATGTCTAAACAATCTCAAACTAATAATTGTGTCTAAATAATCCCAAACTTTGAGTTATGTGTCAATTTTGGCCCAATTACTTTTTTTATGCCAATTAATGTTGATGTGGTACATGAAATTAGTAAAGTTTTCCTACCAAAAAATAAAAAATTACTGAAGTTTTTTTTTTTCCTTTTTTTTGACGAAAAAATATTTCCATTCATAGAAATTGCTATTACATATGATTTAACAATGACATTACATCAATAGTCGTCTTTTCTCACTCTTTGATGAGATCAAATCGACATTGAAAAATTTGCAAACTTATGTGCAACTTATATGTTTGTCTTTTACATCTATAACAATAGAACCATAACGAAAAATAAAACTTTCAATAAGGGAAGACGAACAGAAACTTCTAATGAGGAAAAACAAACACAAACTTCCAACAAGAAGACAACAACTTATTGAAAAAGAAAACCAAACTTCCAATGGGGAAAGACAAACACAGACTTCCATTACGAGAAAACAACTTATTGAAAAAGAAAATCTAGTGAAAATATCAAACCAACAACTAACACAGATCTATACATGAGCATATAGAAGTGTGGACAAAATTGAATGATAGCAGATGCATATGTAGAGGATAGGTAAATGGTGCCAATGAAGAATCTGCCAACTCTTACAGGTCGAATGAAACTAAACATCTCAAATCTAAATAGATTTGACTTTTACTTTATAAATAAAAATAAAGATTGTTATTAGAACTACCGCCGATCAAAAGAGAAGATCGATGGAGGTTCTAATTAAAGAATCACAAAAAAACAATCAATGCTCCAAACCCTAGCCGTCTTTTAGGTTTATTCTGTACGTGTGTAAAGATTTTTTTCTATAAAGTTTTAATTTTAAGAAATAAAAGGGGTTGATTGTAAATTTAAAAAATTACAACCTACATAGACACAAACAATTAATTTTATGTGGATCAAACCCAAAGTTCATATTATTTTGATGTAAAAAACTTAAACTACCTCATTTAACTAGCAACTTAATACTATCCAAAAAAAAGCTAGCAACTTAATTTATTAATTTTATGTCACATCTTTATTTACTTAAAAAAAGTAATTAGGCTAATTAAAATTGACATGAAACACAAAGTTTGAGATTATTTAGACACAACTACTAATTTTGAATTATTTAGACACAAAAGTGAAAACTTGGGATTATTGTGACTATTTGCCCTAATATTAATGATAAAGATTAGTAATTAATAATATATATACTCATCATTACACATTAGAATTATCAATCTATTGAATTTTTTTTATTAATGATTATTTTTTAATATTACATACACTTCTTTACATACATACAAAAATATAACATATTTCTATTAATTAGTAATTAGTATATAATATGAATTTCTATGAATTAGTGCTTAGATATAATATGAATATGTCCTCTCGTGTCATTTTCCATTTATCAGCTACTTGATCAGTTGGCCATTTTCCAAACATTTTTAATTCATAAGCTAGACTATCAGCTATCAACTACCAATGACTAGATTGTCAGCTATCAACTAGATTATCATATAGTTTTACCAAACAGAGCCATAAAGATATTGAAGCCTAATTTCACTAAAAATTTATGGAACTCAATCCCAAGTTGCAGTAGGTTATTGTCAAAATGTACTTAATTAAAGATGAAAAAACTTATATTTAATTACAAAATGTCTTCATAAAGATAAAGTTTAAAAAGCTTTCAAACCTCATTTTTATTATTTTAAAATATAAAATAATTAAGTGAAAAAATAATTGATCTACTATACTTTTTTTATTTAACAAAAAATTAGAAAATTAACTTTCTTCTCATGAAATTCCGCTTGTATCTTGAATTTATATTGCAAATCATTATAATTATTAGTTTATTATTCAATTATGAATTTTTATTAATATATTTTTTAATTTGACACAAAAAAATATTGTAGATCTATGTGGCCCGCTCAAGTGTGATATGGCTTAAAATTGGATTATAGAGAGACTAACCCAATCTTTTCTTTGATAACTTTTTTAGACCTAACTAACTTATTACACCAAAATATTTTATAAGTTTTACAAGGTGCAGCTTGAGTAGATAACTATAAATTTAAACTTATCCGTTAAATTATTATCCTTTAATAATCTTGATTAAGGTGGGGATATATAAGTCTAGTTAAATTATTAGCCTCATAGCCCTTACAACTCAAGTTTTACCAGAGCTAATGAGTATATATAAGTCTAGCTAAAATCTGCCCCTAACTAAATTTTTTTGTAATGAGGATGGGCCTTAACCCTCCCAAAGAAAAGCACCCTACTCCCACCAATAAGACCACAACTACAAGTCTCTATCTAAGCCACCAATCCATGTAAAGCCAATAACACGTGTAAGAGCACTATCAAGTTTGAAGTTTGGATTGTCAACCATCGCGTTGACTAATAAGTTAGTGTTCACTAACTGGCACCGGACCTACTGAATCGTAACCTCGATGTCCAAACACGTCAGCTCCACAGAAGCGGCGACGCGTCTAAGCTTTGCTAACTGTTTCAAGTCATTAATTGAAGATTTGTTTCATTTAATTGGAGATTAGATTTCGTAATTAGATTTTTTTGGTCTAATCTAATCACTTTTTAAACATTTCAAACTTTTAAAAGGTCCAGTTTGTGACGTGTGTACAATTAAGAGTCAGAATTCCGCAACTAACAAGATTTGACGTTTGAGCCTATCAAAAGAGAACCACATTTCTATTTTTGACAAAATTAAGAAAAATTATTAAAGAAAAACTACTTTGGTTTTTAGTACTATTTTATTTCTAAGAACCTCATCCCAATAAAACTATTTTTTTTTTAAACCAATAAAACTAGTTGTTAAATAGTTAACATTTAAATTTAAATTCTTCAACTTAAATTTTATGTTCCCAAAATAAATATAGGTTTGTAGTGTCTCACATAAGTTTTATAAGTCTACTATAATCAATTAAATATGTCCATTGAACAACAATAATATTAGAATTGTTCCCAAAAATTATAAATTTAAGACAATTTTTAAAGAAGCAGAAATTGCCACTTGTGAATTTGTGGATAGCTTGTTAGTTTGGTATGGGGTCAATTATGTAAGAGATCCTCAATAGAGATAAGTTGTGATTTATTTCTTATAATAATACAAATAAATACTCTTCAAACCTTAAAATAGTCAAAAACCAAAAAGAAAAGATTTATAGAAAGAGTAGAGCTACTTGGACTCATGAGTCTAAACTCTTAGAGTTTTCCTCAAGTAAAACAATAAATAACTTTGAAATAACAACTTATAAAACTCATTTAATATTTATAAAAATTTTAAAAATCCTTTATGAGTCCAGACTCTAAAAATCTAATTAAATTTTTGTTATGAAAAATAAATTTTTTGACATTATTTTGGTACATACATTTGCTACAACAAATCTTAATCAAAACTAATTCGAGGCTTGAGAAGTGTACGCCACCTTTTTTTAGTGCCATCATTATCATTTATGGATAAATGAAAAAGTTTCATTTTGACATCTCACTCATTTATTGAAAGATGACGTGGCGCGTTGTAAGTTGTGCGTGTGAAAAAAAGTAGTCGTTTTACTTGCCTACACGTTTTGTTCTATAAATACTCTGTGTTTGCTCTGTTTCACATACTTCTCATTTTGTGTTCTCTCTCTCGCAATTTCGCTATCTTTCGTTCCGTCTCTTCTCTCGATCTTCATCAAATTGTTCTTCAACCAAAGCCATGAACTCCCTCTCCGCTACGATCCGCAATTTCAAACACGCCTCTCGGATTCTCGGTTTGGACTCCAAACTGGAACAGAGTCTCCTCATCCCCTTAAGAGAAATCAAAGTGAGATGCTCATATATATATATATATATATATATATATATATATATATATATATATATATATATATATATATATATATATATATAGCATACCAAGATCTCTTTTTTTTTTTTTTGTTGTTGTTTGATTTGTTTGATATATTGGCGAAATGGGTTTCGTTGTTTTGACGTTTTTGATGATGGGTTTTGTTGTTTTGATGATGGATTTTGTGTTTATAGGTTGAGTGTACAATTCCAAGAGACGATGGGTCTCTGGTTTCGTTCATTGGATTCAGGGTTCAACACGACAATGCGCGCGGACCGATGAAAGGCGGGATTAGATATCATCATGAGGTGAAGACTTGTTTGATTGATGATTCAATGTTGGTTCTTGATTTTTTTGGTTTTTAAGGTATTAGGTTTTGGGATTTGGTATGAAGTAGTGATTTGTGGTTTGTTCATTCTTGATTCTTGTGATTTAAAATTGCCCCTAAAAAAATGTTTTCTTTAAATTTTGATTTTGGGGTTTTAAAGGGTTTTGAAACCACGCCATCACTGGCATTGAATCAAGCGGAGTGGAAGAGTTTAACATGACTAATTTGCGATTGAGACTTTGTTGTTGTTGTCATCGCTGTCGTCCAATTTTTGGGTTGAATAAGATGGCAAATTTGATGTCTTTTCAATCTTGATGGTATCAGTCCAAAAAAAAAAAAAAAAAAGGATCCCCATGTTTGCTTTTCAATGAAGGGACAAACAATAGGCTAATAACATCTGATTAGTGTTTGATTCTATGCTTAAATAATTTCATAAAATTATGAATTTAATGTAGCTTAAACTTACCTATTATGAACACTAGGAATCTTACTATTGAAGCAAGTGTTAAATCCTGGGATGTATGAAATTTACTTAAAGAGTTCAGTGAAAGATAAACCAACATGTCTTGATGGTTTTTCATTCTTGTTAAAAGAAGAAAACGATGGATACCCTTTCGATGTGAACCGTTCTTTCTAACTGAGGAATATTGAAAAGCTAGAACATTGTACTTCGACTCAATATCAGCATATTTGGTAGATAAATGGTGTTCACCTCTCATCTATGTATGTTCGTATTCGATGATCGTATGTAGAAACTTGTCCATCCAAGTTCATGAAGTGACTTCAATCTTATCTTTTGTCGTGATAAAGTGGAAGGATTTAAATGGTTATGAAAGGCACCATCACGTGCATTAAATTGAATCGAGTGGAAAAGTTTGATCCATGTAGCTGACCCAAGTACTTTGGGATAGGGGCTTTGTTGTTGTTGTTTTGTTGAAACAAAGAGGAGATCGAGCTTATATCTTAATTAGGTGGATCCTGATGAGGTGAATGCCTTAGCTCAACTCATGACATGGAAGACTGCTGTGGTTGGCCTACCTTATGGTGGAGCCAAGGGTGGCATTGGATGTACACCAAAGGAATTGAGTAAAAGTGAGTTGGAACGACTCACTCGAGTCTTCACTCAAAAAATACACGACGTAATTGGAACTCAGCGTGATGTACCTGCTCCCGACATGGGAACCAACCCGCAGGTTTGATACTCTTCAAGCCAATTTATCAGGTTCTCACATTCTTTCCATGATTTTTCATCATCGCGAGCTGAACTAGTTCTCCTTGTTTACATTGTACACAGACAATGGCATGGATTTTGGACGAGTACTCGAAATTTCATGGTCATTCACCTGCAGTTGTTACCGGGAAGCCTTTGGTAAGTTGAAGACAGTATTAGCAAATCTTATAATTGTTCATGTTAAGGTTGTTATATTTATTATGATCTATTCTATACTTCATCTGAATTATAACTTCCGCGTCCTCTTTGAATATAGGATCTTGGTGGATCACTAGGTAGGGAGGCTGCAACTGGAAGAGGAGTTGTTATCGCCACCGAAGAGCTACTTGCTGATCATGGAAAGTCCATCTCAGGCTTAAAATTTGTTATCCAGGTATATCCATACTGTGATATTTCAATCCGTCTTGATCGAGAATGTGAAACCATCAGATGTTATACAATTTTTACATCCTCTTGAAAGCATAAATGAAAATCTCAGGGACTTGGTAATGTTGGTTCATGGGTGGCGAAGCTCATCCACGAGAGAGGAGGTAAAGTCATTGCAGTGAGCGACATCACCGGTGCCGTTAAAAATCCCGATGGGATTGACATCCCATCTTTGATTAAGCACAAAGTGGCCACTGGAACTCTAAATGATTTTCAAGGAGGGGATGCCATGGATCCCAAAGAGTTGCTGGTGCATGAATGTGACGTCCTCATTCCCTGTGCTTTAGGCGGAGTTCTGAACAAGTTGGACTCCTATCTCTATGATCCTCATGAAATATATTCATTGTATTTGTAGCAGTACATGATGTTTCGTTGTTTTATCGCAGGCATAACGCAGGCGATGTGAAGGCTAGGTACATAATAGAAGCAGCAAATCACCCTTGTGACCCAGAAGCAGATGAGGTTACTTGTACATCTTTTTTGCACGGTTGCATTGCTAAGAACATTGGGCTTTGATGGTGCTAATGCTCTAACTTAACATTTCAGATTTTTGCGGACAAGGGAATTACAGTGCTTCCCGATATCTATGCCAACGCCGGTGGCGTCACCGTGAGCTACTTCGAATGGGTTCAGGTATAAAGAATCTTTAATGTCTTCATCTATCACCTTTACATGCTTCAATGCTTACATGTTTTAACCTGTTTGTGCAGAACATTCAAGGTTTCATGTGGACTGAAGAGACAGTGAATGAACGCCTACAGATGTACATGAGAAACGCTTTCCATCATATCAAAGCAAAGTGTCAATCCCATGACTGCAACCTTCGCATGGGAGCCTTCACTCTAGGGGTTGATCGTGTTGCGCGCGCCACAGTCTTGAGGGGTTGGGAAGCTTAGAAGAACCAGTTCTATAGTGCCCTCATTTTTCTTGGAATCAATTTCTGTTTCTTACCAGTTACCATACCTTAAATTTTCTTAGAAACTCTACAATCATCATTCATGAAAATTCAATCCATACACAGATGATTTCTTCTCATGTGAGAATATTTGTTTCAAAAACTACAGGTTTGAAGTTGAATCAGTTTGATTAATGAAATGCTCAATAAAGTTTTGGTTGAAGTGGGTAATGGTGTTGTTCATTTTTATGTACCATTATAATTTATAACTGTTACATCCCTTAACCAGAGGTCTCAGTTTCAAGCTTTGAGTATGAAGAAAGTTTAAAGATCTTACCTGTCTCGAGTTCAAGCTAAGTCAAGGCAATGCTCCAAATACTGACCCAGAGGCGGCGCCAAAGCTTGCCTAGCCCCCCTACAAAATTTGAGTTCGGCTAAATGTACCCCGGTTTTTAGGAAGTGCACCTTGGAAAAAGTCAAACTTAAAAAAAAATCAATCCTACTACAAAATGACCCTTATGCCCCCACCATGATTAGTGCACCCACTACAATCACTAAGTGCACCCCACACATTCTCTTCTTTGTGATTTGTAGGCATCATCAAGGGGTTCTCTTGTTGGAGAGTCAGTCGGAGCCCACTGAACCTCTAGTTGGAGTGTCGATTACGGCTTGTCGAACCTTTAATTGAAAAGTTGGTCAGAACTCACTGAACCTTTAGGTCGACAGTTGTCAACTAAATCTCAAACAAAGAGGTTCGGTTAGACAATACCGAGCCTAGTTGATAAGTCTCGGCTATATGCCGCTGAACTTAAAATAAATGTCTCGACCAAGGTTTTGGAGTTGGGTGCTTCGATTCGGATGAAAGGGTCTTTTGGTAAAAATGTGGGGTGCACTTAGTAATTGAAATTTGAATTTGGGTGTCACGCAAAATGAAGTGCACTTCCTAAAAAATGGGATGCACTTAGCCGGACTCAAAATTTTTTCACCCCCTATATATACTATCTCATAAGCACCCTTAGAGAGAAATTTTTATTTATATTTTAAATTTTTTTTTTAAAGAATTGTAATCGATGATACATTTGTCCATAAGTGTTCAAAAGTTTTGAATACATTATGTGTGCACACAGTCTTATCTAGATAAGATCTTAATGTAAGATCTAAAGCATTAACAACCTATTTTAGTGAAAATGTGCATAATTTATTTGCAATTCTCTTCATTTCTATCACTACATAGTCCCCAACCATTCACCTCCTTCCGTACGCAATTCTCCATCTCCCTAGTGCAATTCTTTTATGATTTGGCAATTTCTGTCAAAACTAATGATATTCATACTTCGATGCATTATTCACATGTTGCATCTTTTGTCATTTTTTTTTTTAATATCAAAGATAATTTCATTGAGGTAAAAATCTAGGATTACATCAAATTAATATAACAAAGCTTGAACATAATCTGATAATTCACTCCAAAGAAATATTGCATGTTGAAGGAAAACCCTAGATCTACTGTAACACAGAACTGAAGAAGAAGAAGAAAACTGGAGGAGATGAATAGCGTCGCTCGTTGCCTCTCACATCCATATATATATAAGAGGTCACGTGCATAACACGTGAGACACATTAAACCCTAGTTCACAGTAAATAAACTTACAGCACAATAACTTAACACAGTAACTAATGATTTACTCTAACATCCCCCTAAAACGCAGGGGGAGAGCAATGACACCAAGTTTGCTCCGAAGAAAAGAAAACCGAGAAGCAGCAAGAGCCTTTGTGAAACCATCTGCAATCTGATCCGAGCTTGGAACATGGTGAATAGAAATCTGACCCGCCAACACCTTATCTCGCACGTAGTGAATGTCCAACTCAATATGTTTTGTCCTAGCATGATAGACAGGATTATGAGCAAGAGCTTGAGCAGAAATGTTGTCACACCAAACCACTGGAGCAGTAGGAAGAGAAAATCGAAGTTCAGACATCAACGACTGGATCCATGTAATTTCGGCCGAAACCTGTGCCAACGCTCGATACTCAGACTCAGTACTAGAACGAGCAACTACATGTTGTTTCTTTGACTGCCAAGATATTAAATTGGATCCAAAGAAGACTGCAAACCCAGAAACTGATCTTCTATCGTCGGGAGAGGCTGCCCAATCTGCATCAGAAAACCCCGTGACAAACATATGTGTACTAGGTCTAAACCAAATACCCCAATCAACAGTACCTTTAAGATATCGTAAGACTCGCTTCAACGCCTGCCAATGTATGTGAGTTGGAAAGCTTTGGTATTGACTCAATCTATTCATGATAAACGCAATATCTGGTCTAGTATGAACCAGGTATTGCAAACCACCAAGCAAACTACGATATAACGTAGCATCTGAGAAAGGAGGGGATGTATCAGAAAATAGGGGCTTGCCCACTAACGCAGGTGTGTCAACTACCTTAGCCTGGAGCATGCCACCTTTCTGAAGTAATTGTTTAATATAGGTTGTTTGAGTGAGAAACAGTCGAGTAGTATCACGTCTAGCCTCCATTCCCAAAAACAAGTTTAAATCACCGATATCTTTTAAAGCAAAAGAATCATTTAACTGAGAAACAAACTGATGTATTTTGTCAGGATGAGATCCAGTGACAATAATATCATCAACATAAATCAAAATATATAAAACAGCCGAAGAAGAATGAGATATGAAAAGGGAGTTATCAACTTTGGAATTCACAAAACCCCCACGATAAAAGAGTAGATCGTAATCTGTCAAACCAAGCACGAGGGGCTTGACGAAGACCATAAAGTGCTTTGTGAAGTTTACACACATAAGTAGGAACCAAACTATCGATAAATCCTTTAGGTTGGTTTGTATAAACATCTTCAATTAACGACCCATTTAAAAAGGCATTATGAATATCAAGCTGACGAATCGACTAACCAAATTGAACAGCAATCGATAAAATAACTCGAATAGTGGAGGCCTTTATTACTGGACTGAAAGTCTCATCAAAATTGATACCCGACAACTATTTGAAGCCCCGAGCCACTAATCTAGCTTTGTATCGATTTATTGAGCCATCTGAATTCTTTTTAACTGTGAAAATCCACTTATTATCAACAACATTTTGAGAAGAGTGAGCAGGCACCAAAGACCATGTGCCATTCTTGACAAGTGCTCGATACTCATTCTTCATGGCCTCTCTCCATTTTGGGTCCTTGAGAGCCAAATCCACAGATTGAGGAATATCCTCAGACACAGACTTGGTAGCAACATACACCTTTTTCTTAGAAATATCATCCTTAGCTCGAGTTATCATTGGATGAACATTTTGTGGTGTCTCAGATTCATTGTTGACCACAGTATTACCTTCTGTAACAGAAGGAACTGGAGGTACATGTGACACAGTTTTATTATGAAACACATCAGAAGAAGGATTCAGATCAGACTGAGGAAAGGACTGAGACATAGGCAAAGAAGCAGAAGACCTTTCAGGAACAGATGAAGAGGGGAACCAAACGTAGTCGAGGGTACTGGTGGTATGCATGATTCAGGAGACTTGAACTGTGGAACTAGAAGATTAACCAGTGATGATCCATTTGAAGCAGGAGGCATGGATTTTGAAGCAAATAGATTGGAGTAAGGAAACTCATCTTCATTTAATAAGACATGACAAGTGATATACATTCTCCCAGATTTATGAAGACATTTATAACCTTTATGAGATGAACTGTACCCCAAGAAGAGACATTTTCAGAACGAAACTGCAATTTATGGGCATTGTATGGTCATAAATATGGAAAACAGGTACACCCAGACACTCTTAAGATTGAATAATCTGGAGAACGCCCATACACCCTCTCGTAAGGAGACTGACCCTGCAAAATTCTAGATGGAAGTCTATTAATAAGAAAAATCGTCGTCTCACATGCATCCCACCAATATTTATAGGGTAAATGACTATGAGCTAACACTGTTAAGCACATGTCAATGATATGGCGATGCTTACGTTCGGCTCTCCCATTCTGTTCATGAACATGTGGACATGAGTGTTAGAAAACAATACCACAAGAATTGAGAAAGGGCTTCAACGACCTATACTCCCCTCCCCAATCTGATTGAACCTTCTTGATGCGTGTAGAAAATAGATTTTCATCCAATTTCTTAAAATGCAAAAAAGCGTTGAAAACATCAGATTTGACCTTTAATGGATAGATCCATGTAAACCGTGTGTAATCATCCATGAAGTGCATATAGTAAAGAAAACCACCAGTCGACCGTACATGAGAAGGACCCCAAACATCAGTGTGAATGAGCTCCAAAATGTGAGAAGACCGGTGGGTAAACACTTGAAAGGGTAAGGCATTACTCTTACCTAAAAGACAACTTGAACAAAAATCAACAGACTTATTTGACACATTCACTAACTGTAACACTTTCTGCAATGTCTGATGTGCAGGATGTCCCAGTCCGGAATGCCATAACGCAGGTAAATTCTTGTTGAATGCAACAAGAGCAGACTGTCTGTGAGAAGAGGAGAGAGGGCCAAAAAATCGATACAAACCATTGTGAAGAGTACCATGTAGTAGAACCTTCCTAATTCTGATATCCTTCACAAAACAATCACGAGCATAGAATTCAATTAGAACCTTATTCTCACGAGCCAGTTGAGACATACTTAATAAATTTTTCTGAATCTGAGGCACACACAATGTGTTGTGAAATGACAAACTGGAGCTAAAAGATGGTACTGTTGCAGTACCAACACTAGATATAGAAAGAGAATTTCCATTCAATAATCAGAGAATGATTACCTTGATAAGGAGTGTAGTTATTCAACTGAGAAGGATCTGAAGTGATGTGTGATGTAGCTCCACTATCTGCATACCACGAAGTGTCCGAACCTGGTTCAGAAGCAGCATAGAAAGCACTTGGAGGTGGATGAGAGGATCCAGTAGGTGTAGGGTTGAATCGCAGTTGTTGAGATGAGGCACCTTGTTGTGGTTGGTTAGTCGAAGCTCCCATATACTTCATGTCTTGTCGGAAGTAGCAAACTGCCTCGGAGTGTCTGAACTTTCCACATATTTGGCATGTAGGTTTATTACTGTTTTGGGATCGAAAACCCCCTCGTCCACGACTGCGACCACCGCGGTTGCGATTATTTGAGCCACGACCACCACTGTTTGATTGCTGATGTTGAACTCCTACTGGCACTTGTTTGATCTCTGCCGAGTTCACCGACTGTGTGGTATCATGAATAGACAAGGAACTGAAACTGTTGAGACCATGAAACTGACTCAAGGTCATCTCAAAACTCAATAGAGATGCCTGCAGTTCTGTCCATCTTAGGGTTTCTTTTTCTTGTAGAACAGAGATGATTGGAAGGTACTCACCATCCAGTCCAACAAGAGTATTGGACACCAGATCATCATCTGAAATGGGAGAACCTGCCGTTGCAAGAAAATCTGCCATCTCCTTCATTTTCAGTAAGTACTCGAACATCGTCATAGAGCCTTTCTTTGTATTCTGGATCTTTCGTCTGTACACCTGAACTTGAGCTCGATTGTGAGATCCGCAGTGTTCTTCAATCCTTCTCCATGCTTCATGAACGGATTCAGCACCAACCACTGCATGAGCAACCTCCTTGGACATCGCACTGATGAGCCATCCAAGGCAGAACTGATCCTTTCCATACCGGTCTTCGTATAACGGATTCGGATCATTCGACCCTGGTAAGAACTTCGGTGGACTCTTCAATGTTCCTAATAGATGTCCATCTAGACGGCATCCTCGAAAATCGATAATACCATCGCCTTCCAGACCAATAAATTGTTGCGATCTAACTTCATAGAAACGATTTGGTTAAGAGAGTTACCAAAGGGAGTCATCGCCGGATATTGAGTCGAAGATCCTGATGAACCAGATGTAGATCCGGTCACCATCGATCCAGATCCTGTCTCTCTTGAACCAGATCTGAAGAACGGCATCTGATCGTCTGCCATTTTATCAACTGTCTCTGATGAAGAGTTGCTTCCTTTATTCCGGTGGTGGTGGTGGTGATTCCAGGCCGATCACGGCGCGAGCCTTCATGGCTCTGATACCATGTTGAAGAAAAACCCTAGATCTACTGTAACACAGAACTGAAGAAGAAGAAAAAACCGGAGGAGATGAACAGCGCCACTCGCTGCCTCTCACATCCATATATATATATATAAGAGGTCACATACATAACACGTGAGACACATTAAACCCTAGTTCACAGTAAATAAACTTACAGCACAGTAACTTAACACAGTAACTAATGATTTACTCTACCACTGCCACATGACTTCACAATGTTTGTCATATGATGGGCAACTTCATTCGCTTGTTGATTAACATGATTGATCTTCCATTTGTCATGTCTTCTCATCAGTGCTTTGCAATCCTGAAACACCTCTCCCGCTTCAAAAAGATTGGAGATATCTTTCATGATTCCTCCAACCGATTGGAGCGAGTCCGATTCAAAACCATATTCTCAATCCGTAACTCGTCAATATTAGAAACCTCAAAAGTTTGATTTTAAATTTTACTTCTAAGTCACGAGTCAAAGTTACAAGTTAAAATTCTTGTTTTGATACTAATTACTGATTACAGATTAACTAAATAAATAAGAGTTTCTTTCACTAAACTACATTTATTTGAATTTAAAGGACTTAGAGGTAATAAACTATATATAATTATATATATATATATATATATTTAAAAGATAGATAAGTACTTTTTAAAAAATTTGAAAGGGTTGAAAAAGTGCAATCCCCCCTCTACTCTTGGGCAGGCTCCGCCCCTGCCCTGACCCGAAAAATTAAAGAAAAGTTTCTTGCAATCCTTCGATGAGGGAAGTAGGGGCATGGTTTTGTCCAATGACCTTTCTGACAAAAAAGGGCAGGAAGGATAAGCTACTTTATTGTGAAGCATGGGCTTTGATGTCTACATTTTCACTGGCAAGAAACTAAAAAAGGAGGATAACTAAAACTAAGAACTACAGCTTAACTCTCTAAGATCATCCATGGCTTCCTCCACCTCCATTGCCTTATCTGCCTTTCTCCAAAGAGCCTGTGATTCTCATCATGTCATTAGAAAACAGCATTCTGTCATTAGAAATGGAAACACTCTTGGAGCCGTCGCTGTGGACGTTGAAAAGAAGAAACCTTTAAGCTTACCAAAACATGAAGAAAAAGAGATTCAAAGTAAGTCACTGCATGTGAAGGAGCAAGAGGTTCCATCGAGTCCGAGCTTCAACGACGATAGATGGAAAAAGGGGACGTGGGATCTGAATATGTTTGCAAAAGATGGGAAGATGGACTGGAATGGAGTCATTCTTGCAGGTAAGAGGCACCATACACAATATAGATAGGAATCATATTCAGATATCAGAGTTAATCCATTTTCTTCTTTTGTCATCTGAGTCGAAAAATCAAGCTTCCAACTCGAACCGACTGACCTTTACTTCCGTCTTCGAGACAATGCACTAGGTACTATTACTTCCTGTCATGTAACCTCTAACATATGTTGGTTTTGTAGAAGCAAGAAGGAGAAAGTTTTTAGAGGTATATCCAGAGGCGTCGACAAATGAAGCTCCAGTTACTTTCAGAAGCTCAATCATACCTTGGTGGGCATGGCTCCAGAGTTCCTATCTTCCAGAGGCAGAGCTGCTAAATGGTTGAATAAAAATTATCTTTTATGCATTCTATCACTGCCAAGAATATACTTACATGATCTAATGCTTACCGATGAATTTCCTCTTAACGAATTGCTCTTGAAGGTCGCGCTGCAATGATCGGGTTTTTCTCAGCTTACTTTGTTGATGTCTTTACCGGGCTCGATGTGGTAGGCCAAACAGGAAACTTCATCTGCAAGGCCGGTCTCTTTGTGACAGTCATTGGAATAATACTGTTCAGACACACCGAAGACTTTGGCAACCTGCGAAAGCTAATAGAAGAGGCCACATTCTATGACAAACAATGGCAAGCTACATGGCAAGATCAAAATGCAAGCAATGATTCTGCAAAATAAGAACAGAAGGACTACTGAACAGATCATCAAACTTTTGCTCACAATATGGTGTTGTCCAAATGTTTTTCTCCTTCTCTACTTAAACTCTCAAATCTCTGACTTTGTTACTAGTATCAATCTTCATTTTGGATTTACTCTTTTTGCTTGATAATTTCACAAAGATTCTCATCTGCTAAATGTTGCAATGCCAAACAATAGAAACAACCTGTTATGGAGCAATCAAACTCTATTTTCAAAATAGAAACTCCATCTTGGACCATGGCCGCACCAAATGAGGCAAATCAAGAGAATATTGATATTCTAGAGAGAGATTTTTAGCATGAAATACAAAGTAAATAAAGACAACTCACATTGTCTTGTAGCAATGAAACATATACTACTGAGCTCAACCTCAGACTAATTCCAATTATTTGCATCATAACAATTGCTTGCACACAGCTTCATATTCTTTGTTTTCATTTTTCTCTTCCTGCAGCGCAATACTACTTAACAAACGTTTTTCACTTGTACTTAGAGTTTTATCTGAGAAGAGCGTTTGCAATCTCTAAAAGACTGAAGCATCAAATAGCTGAAACTTGGCAGCTGAGTCATTGACACTTCTAAACAGCCATAAAACTAATTATGATTTTATAGCATACTTTGACGATGCAGCAGAAATCCAATGGTTAATAAAACCTCGTTCCTGTGTGTTACCACAGCAAACTTAACTTTCCAATGAGCATCTTAGAACAAGTGGGAGGTTTTAAAAGGAAAGATCAAAAAATTGCATCAGAAAGCCTAGATGAAAATATAACCATTAGCGGATGAGAGACCTATCGATCCACTTTCTACACCTTTGATTGATCAAATACATCATTTCTAGCCTCTCTTACTTCCCTTTTCATTTTTTGCTTTAGAAACAATGAATCTTTCAAACAGGAGCATACTGTCAGAAGATCTAAAGATTCTGCACTTACATAAGATCCTGACATAAATTCATCCATGGATAAGGAAACAGTCCCAACTCAACATGATAAAAATGAGCTAAAGCCAGTCAAGGGAGAAGGTACTAGTTCGAAATGTGAACCTAGCGAAGTAGTTTCCTTGAATTTCTACGCAAATTTCAATTGCACAAAATGCAAAGATCCTCCTACAGTCCTACGTAGAAGTCATTATATGCTATGTTTTGGACCAGATATCACAAAAAACTGAATTTCACACTTGAAAAAATGGATGCATTCACGCAGCACAGTTGTTACACATTGAGTTTTCTTTCTTGAAGAGCAATAACAATACAATAGAGGAAAAAAGGGCATATTCCCGAACTGGATCATCGTTCCTCCTCTATAATAAAGAAAAACAAAAGATGCTACAATTAGAAACTAACATATGAGGAAACCAACCTTGAGAAGTTGTAAAGAAGACAAATTTACAGAAGCTAGCTCATTAGTCCTTGGAACTGCTAGCAGTCTCATCCTGCCAGGTCGCTTGCCACTGCTTATCATAGAAGGTTGTCTCTTCCAAAATCTTCTTTAGAGTTTCAATATCTTCATTCTTTCTAATCAGAAGTACACCAAGAACCGCCACAAACAAAAGAGTTTTGCAAAGAAGTTCCCCATCTGATCAACAAGGCCAACACCGGTCAAGCTATCCACAAAGTAAGCCATGAAGAAGCCTACCATTGCAGCACGGCCTTTGAACAAAACAAATGAGACATTTATTTTTTGAGCTTTTTTCACATTTTAAATTAGAGAAAACAAAAAAAAATGACCATCACCAACCATTTAGTAATTCAGCTTCAGGAAGATGGAACCTCTTGACCCACGACCACCAGGGGATAATGGAGGTGTCAAAGACTACAGGGTCATCATTGCTAGAAGATTCTGGGTTGTCGATCAGCCACTTTCTCCTCCTAGCCTCTGAAAATAATTAGACAAGAAACTATATAATAACCCAATGAACAAAGGTCAAAAAAACAATGAAAATGAGGAAAAATCATCTCAATTAAGTTGTGGGTTTACAAATATGACATGCAAGATTCAGTTTTTGATATTGTATTGTTTCTTCACAAAGCTACAATCAATTCACTTGCTCCTTAATTTTTAATAGTCACCTTATATGAATAAATCAATGTTAGAGCAACAAACAAAACAATGGCTTCAAAGTGTGTAGTAGTGCCACTCCTAAAGGAAACTTTTGCACTCTTATCTGCAAGAGTTCAGCGAAAATCCTAAAGGATACGATGAAGATCCAATTTGCACTTGCAGAAGTGAAAATTGAACCAGAGCCCTTGCTGTAATTTTTTGTTATGTTCTTCTTGCTCCCGAGCCTCTCTTTTATAGAGCTACAGTCAAACCCACTTGGAGAAGAGAGTGGGATAGTGGAGAGTGGTGGGATGTTTCAACTGCCTAGGCCAGCTGAAACTGCTCAGTTGATTGGGTCTTATAACTGGCCAAACCATCCACTTTCCACTTACCCGAAAATTGGCAAAAAAATGTGCTCATGGTTAGACCGATTTAACGGCCCACACACGCGCACGTGCCTAGTGCTAAGCTAAGTGCGCCTATAAAAGCACCTAAAATAGGGCCGTGCCACGTGCGTGTGGTCATTTGGCATTAGCTCTAGTGAGAGCTTTATTTACCACAACAAATGTAAGAGTATATATACTCTTTAGGTGTAGACTTTCTAACCAATGTGGGACTAAACATTTCTTTTGAAAATCTCTAACAATTGAGTCCCCGTGGATTTATATATATGCCGCACAAAAGTTATCAAAGAGGATTATCTAACTAATGACACCAAAAAAAGTTGACACCGATAAGAAAGAAACACTAAAACATTGCTACGCTTTGGCAGTTTCACTAACTTACGTTTGTTGTCCAAATGAGGAACTAATACTCCACCACTGTCTCCAATTGGAGCTCAGACCTACTAAAAAGATATAGTTGCACCATTACCATGCTTTGAAGCATTAAATAACTAAAAAACATTTAGCCGAAACAGCCAGTGTCATCATCAGCTTCAAACTTTGATGCAATCAGTTGTTATATTTTTTATTAGAAACCAACAACTTGACTCCAACACGAGTCGAGGCCAAAGGCAAGTGATGCCTCATCTGTCTTACTAGACATGCTTTGGCTTGATACAATCAGTTGCTCATATTGGTAATACACAATTTAGATTTGTCATCCAAGTTCTAGTCTAGAAAATTGCCAAGGTACAGTTGCGGATAGCAGCAATAATTTCTAATAGGTTATAACCCCATCATTATCTCCATCCTTTGTCAATTTCAGGATTTTGGTAGCCAGTAGCCTAAATCAAAAGTTAGCAACTATTGAACAAAAATGTAAAAAATGGTTATCGAATGACATTGTCAAATTCAGTTAAACTGAATCAAACAGAATCTCAAACCAAAGCCATCATGTAAAAATTGGTTATCAAACAGGGATGCATTTGGCTTCAACATCAAATTTTTTATAGCCAAGGGTATTCGAGCCACCACCGCCGCTGACACCGGACTGATGGTGGACCAAACTAATCCTTGGGGCCTTAATTGTCCTCTACTACGGAACCCAAGGAAGAAATCAAAGGGAAAAGGAGTGGTAGGTTTTGAACTCAACACATCTGCCTATGTCAGCATGTTAGAGATCCAACAATTCCATATCTGATTCAAGAAAAAAAATTAATCAAGAAAACCACACCAAATAAAACTAAAACACAAAACCCAGATCCAATTTGTAAAAACAATTGAACAGCAACTTCATCAAGAAACCAAAAACACCCAAATCAACACAAAAACAGAAAAAAAAAAAAAAACCAACAACAAAAAAAATCCATACCCACAAAAAGCAAATCAATCAAACAAACAATCTACACAACCAATTAAGCCTCACCAGCATCAATGACAGCATCCCAATCAGTGCTCCCACCCTTGACAAACTGCTTCAAATCCCAAGTCCCTCCTACCCATCTGGGGTCTCCAAATTTAACCCCCTCAGAAACCACCCCCAGCTCCTCTTCTCATCCTTCTCATCCAACTTCTTCTCCTCTACCTTGACAGCAGAGTTGGTCACCTCTTCCTCAACATTGACTGCCTTTGTGGGCAACAAAACCAGGTTTCTCTTGGAGAGAAGAGGGAGGAGAGAGAACTTAGAGGGTGATGAGTAGTTGGGTCTTGATAAAGAGAGAGTACTTGGGAGGTGTGGTGGAGAGAACAAAGCCATGGACATTGCTCTCTGTGAGTATGCGTGTGTGTGTGTGTGGAGATTACAACATGGGTTGCTCTCTGAGTTCTTGTTAGAGCAATTCCTGGCCTCACAAGTGGGAGTGTCAGTACAGCAACCAAAAAAAATGTTTCAAGTGGTCACTCCCCCGTTATGAGTTCGGGGCACCCAACTGACTATAGTGAGAATTGTAAACCTAAAAAAGCTTGTCAAAGATTATCAACAACAACAATAACAATATAACCTTAGTCCCCAAATTAATTAAGAGGTTAGTTACATGGGTTAAACTCTTTCATTGTGCTCGATTTTATTACAATTGATGGTGAGCTTTCCAAACCATAAAATTCCTCCTATTAGAATTTTGTAGGGTGAAATTCTCAAGTCCAAATTTACATAAGAGAAAGTGAATGAGTGAGGGCTTAAGGTTTAAAATGGAGGCTTTACAAAAATGTTAAGACAAGATAGTGTCTCAAATCCAAACTTATAACTCATTTATTTTGTATTTATATACCCGATGTGGGATAAATCTTAACACTCCCCCTCAAATCCAACGGGCAATAGCCAAGTTGAGACTTGAATTAATTGGAGCAATTAGCCAACTGGGGTATTATTCAAATCCATCGGGGCACTAACCAACTAGGATGGTCCAATGGAGCATTGGCTAAGAACAAGAGGATAGCCTACTTGGTAGAAGACTTAAACTAAAACATTGGGCACCCACATTTTACTGTTCTAATATCATATTAGAAATCATAAGCCCAGAGAGTGTTGGGTCACATACGCATACACATGTGGGTATATAAATGGGGTTGAAACCTATTTTGCACAAAACCAATTGACTTTTGTTAGGATTCAATCTACACCACTTATATATCACACTAACTCTTATTATATTTCCGATGTGAGATTATATATTCCAACACTCCCCACTTAAGTGCAACTAGGTCTGGACTAGTTGTCACTTGCCAAATACATACTTACTTTTATAGGCTCTAGGTTCACAAACGAATCTAGACTCAACTGCTAGCCTAACCAGATCTTCAAATACAAACTCATGATCGTCTTGCTCTGATACCATATAGAAATCTATGGGTCCAAAGAGTGTTGGGCCACACACGCATACGTGAGTATACAAATGGGGTTGGAGCTCATCTTTGCATAAATCCAATTAGCTTTTACTAGGATCCCTCTTATGTAAACTTGGGCTTGGGAATTTCATCCTACAAAATTCTAATATAGTATCAAAGCAATAAATATTTAGGTGCCCAATGTTTCAGTTCAAGTCCTCTACCAAGTAGGCTATCCTCTTGGCCTTGGCCAATGCCTAATTGGACCATCACAATTGACTAGTTGCTCATAGTTGGTCAGTGCCTCATTGAATTTGAGTTGTCCCAATTAGCTAGTTGCCCTAGTTAATTCAAGTCTCAACTTAGCTATTAATCGTTGGACTTGAGAAGGTGTGTTAAGAATAATGTCACATGGGGTATATATATACAAAATAAATGGGTTATAATATTGAATTGGAGACAACATCTTGCCTTTTACATTTTTTAAAGCCTCCATCACCTCCTAATTAATGCGTCATAAATCAACTTTAGTCTACCTCTATCTCATCAAATTTCTTCAGTTTTTATTGAATCAAGTTTTTAGTGAGTGCATTTGTCTCCCAAGATTATTAAAAAAAGTTACTTACTCATTGAGTGGCTAATCTTAATTTGTCAATGCAAGGTAGAAGGGATGTTGAAGATGTGTGAGATGAAAATAGTTCCGCATCGATTAAGTAAGATTTCATAATGAAGTATAAGTATTGATCTATTGAGGCCTTTTAAAGCAAAAGATCATACATTTGAATTGAAGGTGGTTAAGTAAGATTTCATAATGAAGTATGGTTTGGTATGAGGTTTGAAAGTATGGGGTTCAAACCCTAGTGAAAGTAAGTTGTTTCTTTCTTATTTAAAAAAAGGTGGTTACTCTTACCAAAAAAAAAGGTGGTTACGTTTCTTAAAAAAATGTTGTTAAGTTATAACCATTTGGATTAGGAACCAACTAATACAATTTTTCGTAGGCCCAAAAAAAAAAAAAAAAAAAAACAACATAGCCTCAGTCCCAAATTAATCGGGATCGCTACATGGATCAAACAGACTCTTCTATTGTGCTCGATTTTGTGCAATTAATGGTAAGCATTCCAAACTATTCAAGTCCCTCTTAATTAATGTATCTTAGGTTAACTTCGGTCTACCCTTACCTCATAGAATTTCTTTAGTTTATAATAAGTCAATTTTTCTAGTGGAAGCATTTATAGAGTCGTCTTTGCAGGTTTCCAAACCTCCGCAACCACCCTTCACTAATCTTTGTGTCAATTGGTGCTACTCCTACTTTTTTTAACTTATGTATTTCTTATTCTATCTTTTCGAGTTTTACAACTCATCCACCTAAACATCCTCATTACTGATACGTTCATTTTATGTAATTGTTGTTGCTTTACCCCCAACATTCACTTCTAAAGATCATAGCTGGCCTAATTGCGGTTCAATAAAATTTTCCTTTTAACTTAACAGAGATATTTATATCATAGATTATACCTGTTGCACTTTCCATTTCTTCCATCCAGCTTGAATTTTATACGAGACATCATTCTTAATATTGTCATCATTTTGTATGATTGATCATATATTCTAAAATGTTTCATGTATTCGGTCTACTTCCTACTCAACTTAAAGTCTTTAAACTCTAATGTATTCCTCCGAAGTTCTAATTTCCTATTCACTCCATCTCTTGTTTCATCCACTAAGATAATGTCATCTCTAAATAACATACACCATTGTATATCCTCTTGAATATGCATAGTTAGTTCATCCATAATTAGAGTAAAAAGATATGGGTTTAAAACCGATCCTTGATGTAGTCTTATCGTAATGAGAAATTCTTTTATATACTTTTCCAAATGTTTTTATATTCATTACTACTTCCTCATGCATATCCTTAATAGTGTTTATGTATCTAGAATTTAAAAAAAAAACCTAACTTCTTCAGTTGAGTTGACACAAGGAGGTTGGAACCAACTTTTTAAGTATACCTAATTGACTTTAGGTTTGATTTTTTTTTCAAGAGGTTTGATTACTACATTGGTGGAGTGTTAAGGAAAATTATTAATTAGCTTTATTAATAAAATCTGTTAGGAAACTAATATTTTGTAACGTCTACACTGATTCTGTAATGTCTACACTGATTATGTAACGTCTACATTAATTGCGTAATGCCTCTACTGATTCCGTAACGTCTACACTGATTGTGTAAATTAGTTCTATAAATAGGGCACCATACTGCATATTCCGATATACAATAAACTTTAATTAGTTCTATAAATAGGGCACCATACTGCAATTCTATTTTGAAACTATCACAGTATCAGAGCTTGATTTCAAATCCAAGGTCGATCGAATTTTGAGTCGACGACCGATCCTTTATTTATCTTACTTCTTGTTCTTGTATTCGATTATGCTATTGTTTTGATTTCCTCTTGTTTCTCTTATGCATCTTCACACACGTTTGTCGGTTATACCAGTCCGTTTGCTTCTACCGCATCGCTCAATCAACCAATCCGCCTACCATGTTCGCACAAATTTGATGCCTTCCAACTCGCATAACCATATGCATGTCTCGAGATCCCCACTTCTTGTCCTATACTAAATCATGCGTCACTTATCAATACATCTTAGTCGACTCTCGTATTGATCTGTTGTCGACTCTACCGTCCGTCTGCTCCGTTATCATGTCGTCGACTCCGCTGTCCGTTGTTCCGCCGATTCTGCTCCGATAGCCGTTCCGCTGACTCTGCTCCGATAGTCGTTCCACCAACTTAGCTTCGCTAGTCGTTCCGTCGATAATGTTGTTCCGTTAGTCGTTCCGACGACTATGTTGTCCCATTAGTCTTTTCGCCGACTCAGCTCCGTTAGTCATTCTGTCGACTATGTTATTTCGTTAGTCGTTCCACCGACTAAGTTGTTCCGTTAGTCGTTCCGTCGACTCAACTCCATTAGTCTTTCTGTCGACTCCTTTGTTCCGTTGTTCACTTATTATGTTGTTCGTTCGTGAACTGTCTGTTGCTTCGATGCCTATTACCCCCGTTATCCATGTATTGTACATTGTCGAGCGTAGTTCGCAATGTCCTTCATACCTAGTAGTTGTAACACTGTTGTAAGTTTATCTATCCCGCCTACTTATCTGAAGATTATGTCCGTAATCACTTGCATCCATTCGTCGCGATCTAGTGTCCCCACGCAGAATTTTCGCCGACTTTGTATATCCTCATCTTATTCATTTGCAAACTCAAGAGGTTTCGTTGCCACCACATTGAGTTTGAGGGGGGATGTTAGGAAACTAATATTCTGTAATATCTATATTGATTCTGTAACGTCTAAACTGATTCTGTAACTTCTACATTAATCGTGTAACGCCTCCATTGATTCTGTAACATCTACAATGATCGTGTAAATTAGTTTTATAAATAGGGCATCATACATACATTCTAATATACAATAAACTTATTCTATTATGAAACTATCAAAATCATTCTACCCCTTTTTATTTTTCTTTAAAACTTCAATCCAAATTAGTTGGGTTGGCTACATAGATCAAACTCTTACATTGTGCCCGATTGATGATGAGCTTTGCAAATTATTTAAATCTTTCTTAATGAATACGTCTCAAGTTAATTTTGGCCCTTTTTTATATTAATAATTTTTTTGCGATGCCTACCTTCAAGTGTATAACAATAATTGTGTGCCTCTTCATGAATATGCATCATGTTACTTTTTGTACTATACGTTTTGCCCATGACAAAAGGCGCGCGTTCAATTGCACTCACGATGATGAACGAAATGATCAGTTTAGATGTAGACTTTGCAACTTGTTGTTGAGAAATCAACTTCCATTTTTGTAGGTTTTTTTTTTTTAGAAAAATAGAAGTTTTTTTTTTTTTTTACTTTAGTGAGAATCGAACCACGATCTCTCAGGTGTTGCATTTTTGGTAAGTGATGTCTTTACCATCTCACCTAAGAGGCTTTAACAAAAAATTATAAATTTTATTAATCATTAATGGCTCGATATAGGACCAGAAATATTATCAAAAAGTATATTGATTCACTAATTCTATTTGTTTAAAAGAAGTGTCATTAATTTGGTTATAATGCGACAGTAAAATTGAAACAGTCTGACAATCAAAGATTGTTCTCTACAATATTGAAATAAATTACAATACATAAACAACACTAGAATCACATAACGAATAACAAAACTTCTCAACAAAGAGAAGAAAACTTAAAGATTCTTAACGAGAAACACACAAATCAAGAACTTCTAACTAGGGAAGACAAACTAGTTATAAAATGAAAAACTAGAAGAGACCAACCTGTGACGGCCCCAATTTCCCCGTGCAATTGGGTACGCCCGACCTAGACCCGCACAAGCCCCGAGTCATCACTCGGCAACCTAACGAACCTAGTCAGTCTCCTATTTAATCAATTTAGTAATTTATGAAAGAGTTATTGCAATAATACACAGCGGAAGACTAAACAATTATAACAAAGGGGAAATAACTCAATCAAGGGAAATATAGGAATTTTATAAGTGTGGAAAACCCCGAGTATTCATGTACAATTCGATAAGCATATATACATGATACCAATCTCATCAAAAATGTCAAGTTCAATAATAAAAAAAAACATAAATATGAAACGACATACAAATCAGCAAAATATAAACACCTACTATAATGTCTCTCTGATCCTGTTGCTAATCCTCAAAGTAGGTCTCCTAGGCAGGGCCCCTTGCCCTTACTGCTCTCCACCCTATCTGCACCTACCATCACAAACTAGACGATGAGCAACTGAAGAAATCGAATGTAATGCCAGAAGAAGATAACAGTAATTCATGATATAACAAGTAAAGCAGTCTAAATATCATGCAGTAATAGAAAGACAGGAATTTAAATAGATCAAGTGCATGATAAACAGACTAATAGATATCAATCGAAAGTCAAGTGTGTTCCAAGGAATCAAAAGAGGCCCATAAGTGGTCTAAATCATAGCATAACGGCGAAGACCTAGCGAGGTCTTCCCGAGCATCGACACAAGCGAAGGCACAACTATGATGGGAGGGACTCAAACCGACCCACCTAGTACTTGGTGTCACACGGTCACTAAGGGTGGTCACACACCCCTGTACATGAGTGCCCATGTTTTATCCCTTTAGTGCAGGTCTTAGTACTTTTGAGACGAAACACTTACGCCAGGAAACACACAACAAGGAATGGAGTGGAATACCAATAATAGAGCAAAACAAATCTGAATAAATGATAATGAATCACATGGCATTTTCTTACTGGCTTACAAATCATACATAAGCTTTTAAGGCATTTGTACTTACCTGAACTATCGCAACTCGCGTAACAACACTCTCGTTCCTAACGCGTATTCCTGAGTTTCCCGCTACCTGAAAAGGTTGGAAACTCTAATTAATGGGTTAAGTCATTAACTAAACCTAAGTTAACTTCTTAGTACTTTCCCCGTGTTTTAAGAACTCGACGACTCAATAACCAATCGATATAACGACCAAAAACCCATTGGAATACAACTCTCTTGGGTTTTGAAATCACGACACATATGTAAGCCTAATCACACATCTTAGGCTTGGCTCATTCGTAAATAGGTCACGCCATAGCTTCGAGGACCGGCGGCGTGACCACGATGTCACTACCATTCGACAACGTAACATACAACATCGACATCAATCAACAATCATGACTCAATAAGAACTCGAATTGACCATGTACCAGCGAGTAGGGAACCTCGCTGGTGTTGTACGACGTCGGTAGAGTACCACTGCGGCATGGAAAGGCCGAGGCACGCTCTACGACACTTTGACAACTACTTGACGCAACAGTAAAAATCTATGTATAAATTCATCACTACAACAACTTGCAACCATCAATATGGACGCTCCGCGGATATGGGACACACAAAAGGGTTTTTGTGTGATCTCCGACACTCCCCTATTCACTGCGTCAACGACAGCGCCGCCAAGTATGGAAATTTCTGACAAGGAGGGAACAACACATGAAATCACGTCAATGTATTTGTCATCACCGACTTAGACCTATTGGAGGGTTACGAGACACCATCATAGGTTTAACATGGTCCTCGATAACCTTCCATAGCAGCGGTTCGGCCAGCAGCGCCGCCATAGTGGTGGTTTCTGGCGAGAGATGAAAAGAACAAAATACTAACATCGCATGAAATAATGAGTTCCACACCATAACCACCGCCGATGTTTTGCTCACTCCGAGGATTGGGATGTGACAGCCCCAAATTTCCAATGCATTTGGGTACGCCCGGCCTAAACACGTGCAGGTCCCGAGTCAGTTTCTCAGCAAACCTGACGAGCCTAGTCAACCTCAAATTATCAAAATTTCAAGATTTATGAAAGAGTTATTGCAATTATAACAGAACGGAAGCAAAATCATATTCTAATCAAATATTGGAAAATAACTCAATCAAAGGGAAATTAGGAATCTATATAAATGTGGAAAACCCCAATATGTTCAATTCTAAGTCAACAAAATGGATTGATGGAATCCACCTCAAAACATATTCCCCAGTTCCAAAACAATCATATATATAAACGTCATACAAAAAGAAATAAACATGAGCCTACATCTCGATACCTCAAGTTCAGCTGCTCACAAAAAATCTCCTAGGCAAGGTCCCTTGCCTCTACTGCTCTCCGTCCTATCTGCACCCACCGTCACAAACTAGACGGAGAGCAACTGAGAGAAATCGAAAGTAAAGCCAGAAGAATATAACCGTAATTCATGAAATAACAAACAAGACAGTCTAAATATCATGTGGGTACTGAAAGATAGGAATTTAAATAAACAAGAATGCATGATAGACAGACTAGAAATGATAGCAATCGAAACATGCGTGTTCCACGAGTCAAGAGAGGCAATAAGTGGTCTAAATTCCACAACAATTCCACAACAGCGATGTCGCAACATCGAAATCCACAAAAATATCCACAACAATCCAGTACATGGTATCACATAATCACTAGGGGTGGTCAAACACTCGTGCGCACGAGTGCCCACGTTTTATCCCTTCTGGTGCAGGCCGCATGTACCTTCGAGACACACACTTATGCCAAGAACACACATACAAGGAATATGGAATGGAATGCCAACAAGTAGATAATAACAAACACAACGGAATGAAAATGAATCACATGGTATTTTCTTAGCTGGCTTACTAACGTACAAATGTTTTTTAAGGCAAGTGTACTTACCTGAACTATCGTAACCCACGTACAACGCTCCCGCGACTCCTAACTCGTATCCCCGAGTTTTCTGCTACCTGACAAGGTCGGAAACTCGTATTAATAGGTCAAGTCATTAACTAAATCTACGTTGTATCCCAAGTGTTCTCCCAGTGTTTCGATGACTCGAATAACGCGATGAAAATCAAAAAATAAATACTCTCTCTTTGGTTTTGGAAACACTATAACACATGTAAGCTTACTCGTAAATTTGTAAGCTCCGCTCGGTCAGTGTGGGTCACGTTATAGTCTCAAGGACCGTCGGCGTGACCCAGACGTCATCACCAATAACCAAATCGAATCATTAAGACCACATAAAACAAACTTAGAATAGTTTATCAGCAAGACTCAACAAAACCTTAATAACTAAACACCAATCGATAAAGACACCGCTATGACTTCACGCTGGTATTTTCCAACGTTGGGAGAGGGTTTCCTTGGCATAAAATGGCCGGGAACACCTTAATTAGTCAGAACTTAAACACATTAACTAAACAAGAATTCAAACTTAATATTTCCATAAAAACATAACCATTTCCCCAATACATCAAAATTTCGAACACAACCAAGAGTTGCAAGACCTCAACAAAGGTTAGGTGAGATCCCGACAACCTTAACGGGTATTGGTCCCGGTAGCACCGCCGGCAGCAGCGGTTTCCACCGAGGTTCCACCACACCAAACACATGAAATAACAACACTTTAACTCGAAATGAAACTATTTTCGGCCACTCTCAGGGCAGTGGGACCCATGTATGAGTTTGGTGGGGTCCCCAACAACATCCCCGTCATCGTGGTCCGATGGTGGCGTCGCCGATGAGGGCGTTTTTCGGTGAGAGGGCAAAAACCCTATAAAACCAACTTAATGTGTGTACACTAGTAGGGACTTTGCATGGGCCATAAGGGAGGGGTGCTCCGGGATGGTCTGGACTCTGGTGGATCACCGGAGGTCGTCCACCACCGGTCCTAGTCACAGCAGCCGCCCCAATAGCCCACGCATGTACACACATGCATGACCACCGTGAGCCGAGAGAGAGAGAAATGGAGAGGAAGAGAGAAGGAAAGGGAGGAAGAGGGAGAGAGATTTCAAGTGGGGAATGAACCCCGGCCACCACCATCTCCAGTGGGAGAGGTGGTGTCGTGAAAGAGAGAGAGAGAAATAAAACCCGAGACTAGAGAGAGAGAGAGAGAACCGTGAGGATGAGAGAGAGACCGATAGAGGGAAGGAGGTAGGGAACCTTCGATGAACTTCCCGGTCACCCCTGAACCTCTGACGACCGGCGATGACTTGGCCAGGCCGAGAGACGAGTGAGCTGAGAGGGAGGCCGAGAGAAAAAGAACAACCGAGAGGAAGAGAGAGAAAGAGAAAGAAAGGATGCATACCTCCGGTCTACACGTAACCTCCAGCGTCTACTCCGGTCATCGGTGAACGGGAAAGGGCGGTGCTGAGAAGAGGGAAATGGAGGCTGTGAGCGTTGATGAGAAGAAACCGTGAATGAGAGAGTGAGGGAGAGGGAACGTGAGAGAAAAGTGAGAGATGTGTTTAAATGAGATGGGAGAGGGTGAGGTGAGTGACGTGAGATGAGTGGGGGTGTAAGAGAGTGATGTGAGTGGCGGGATGGGTGTGGTGAGTGATGGGAGTGGGTGGGGTGTGAGATGTGAGTGATGGGGTTGGGTGAGTGTTTAAAATTTGAATAGGTATGGTAGGAATAGTGGTGTGTGTCCTAGTTGTGTCCACCCATTTTTACCAACCCACACGTCTCAAAATTTAACCCAAGGGTTCCCCGACCCATCTTACCTCATCGACCCGTATTTTCCCGTCACGTGCACACTTTTACTTTTATCTCACACAATTGAACTATATAATTATTAAATAATTATTTTAATTATCTCTTTACTGTATTTTCTCCCCCGGTTACCTAGGCGGGACCTCACTCTCATTGAAAATTGCCTGAACGGCCCGTGACACACATTTAAACTATAATACTATTACACACATCAAAGAATCATAAAATTACCTCGGTGTCGACTCCCAAGGTTCAAATACGATCCGATCGCGTGGCGAGTCACGGTCCCGACACGTGTCACACAAGTCAGGTTAAAAATTTAGGGATGTTACAGTCTCCCCCACTTATTAGAATTTCAACCTCGAAATTTACAAATAAGTAAACTAAGCTACAAACTTACCTGAATCAAATAGATAGGGAAAGTGCTCTCGCATGTATGACTCTAGCTCTCAAGTTAACTCCTCGTCCTCGTGGAGTTGCCATTTCATGATAACGGAAGGAATTTCCTTGTTCCTCAGTGCCTTGACTTTACGGTCGACAATTTGAATTGGTTGCTCCTCGTAAGTGGCATCGTCTTGCAACTCGATCTGACTCAGGTCCATTGTTGGTCGCCGTCCACCGCCTGACTTGTCTAGTCGAAGCATTGAAATGTGAAATACTGGATGAATACCGATGAGCGCTGGCGGTAACTTTAGCTGGTAAGCAACCTTACCGACCCTCTTCACAACTTTGAAGGGACTGATAAATCTAGGAGCAAGCTTCCCTTTGATTCCGAACTGTTTGTGACCCTTCAGAGGTGAGACTTTCAAGTATACATAGTCTCCCACATCGTACTGAAGCTCATAGTGATACTGATCATAGTATTTCTTTTGCCGCTCCTGAGCACTCTTAAGCCTCTGACGAATATGTCGTACCTTTTCAGTGTGGTCAACAACAGTCTCGGGACCAACTGTCACAACATCCTCTGGCTCAGCCCAGCAAGAAGGTGATCTACAAGGCCTGTCATAGAGCACCTCAAACGGTGCCATACCGATACTCGCCTGATAACTGTTGTTGTAAGCAAACTCGCACAAATGAAGGTACTCTTCCCATGACCCGCCATATTCCAAAACACACATCCTGAGCATGTCTTCCAACACCTGTATCAACCTCTCGGACTGTCCGTCTATCTGTGGATGGAACGCCGTACTCAACTCTAGTCTGGTGCCGAACTGAGCCTGCATGCTCTGCCACAATAACGAAGTAAACTGCGCCCATCGATCTGACATGATCGACAAAGGAACTCCGTGTAGTCTGACAATCTTACGCTCGGAAAGAATGCTCAGTCTGTCAACTCGGTGTATAGTGGATACTGGTATGAAATGAGCAGATTTCGTCAATCGATCCACAATTACCCAAATGCTATCATGACCACAAGGAGATCGGGGCAAGCCACTAACGAAATCCATAGCAATGTGCTCCCACTTCCATTGAGGAATAGGTAGGGGCTGCAGCAATCCTCCAGGTCGTCGATGCTCAGCCTTCACACGCTGGCATATCTCACACGCTCTAATGAATTCCGACACATTGAATTTCATCCCTGGCCACCAAAAGAGATGTCGCATATCAGCGTACATCTTGGTTAGACCCGGATGCACAGAAAATCGAGAACGGTGAGCCTCCCGAAGTATCTCGGTGCGTAAGTCGGCCCGCCATGGAATCCACGATCGCCCACGATACCTCAAGCAAGAGTCGTCGACCGACTCCAATCTGGGATGTTCGGACTATCTGCCATCTCATTTGTCATCTGCGATACAACTCATCGCCTGTAGTCGTCCTTCAAGAACAGTCTGTAGTGATACGGCCTGCAATCTCATCTGACAACAAATTTGTATCCTGGTAATCGTCGGTACGTCCGCTGAGCACATCAACTCGGTTGCTTCAAGGAGACCATACTCGTGGGTCATCTGACATACGACCACCTCAGCATCAGATCCTCTACGGCTCAAGGCATCAGCAACCACGTTAGCTTTTCCCGGATGATACTCTAGCGAGAAGTCGTAGTCTTTCAGGAACTCCAGCCATCGTCTCTGTCTCAAGTTCAGTTCTTTCTGAGTGAATAAATACTTCAAACTCTTGTGGTCTGTGAACAACTCAAAACGTACTCTATACAGATGGTGCCTCCATATCTTCAATGCAAACACTATTGCAGCTAACTCTAAGTCGTGTGTCGGGTAATTCCTCTCGTGAACCTTCAGCTGTCGAGATGAATAAGTGATAACTCTGCCCTCCTGCATTAGTACACAACCCAAACCAACCCTCGACATGTCAGTGTACACTACTAAGTCTTTCTCGGTCTCAGGTAACGCTAAAACAGGCGCGGTAGTCAATTTCTCCTTCAAAATGTTGAATGCATGGTCACACTCCTCATTCCAATCTAACTTCGCATTCTTCTGAGTCAGTTTCGTCATTGGTGAAGCTATTTTGGAGAAATCCTGTACGAATCGGCGATAGTATCCTGCCAATCCCAGAAAACTGCGAACTTGCGTGACGGTAGTCGGTGTAGGCCACTCAATCACTGCTCTAACCTTCTCTGGATCAACAACAACACCGGTAGCTCTAACAACATGCCCAAGGAATCGGACTTCTGACAACCAAAACTCGCACTTGCTGAACTTGGCAAACATTCGATGATCTCTCAAAGTCTGCAACACTGCTCGTAGATGTCCTTCGTGTTCTTCACGAGTTCTAGAATATATGAGGATATCGTCAATGAATACAATCACGAACCGATCCAGATATTCCCTCATCACCCGATGCATGAAATCCATGAACATCGCTGGCGCATTAGTCAAGCCGAATGGCATGACTGTAAACTGAAAATGACCGTATCTCGTGCTAAACGTTATTTTCACGAGATCTTCAGTCCTAATCCTAAGCTGGCGGTAGCCTGACCTTAGATCTATCTTCGAGAACCATTGCGCTCCTGTCAACTGATCAAACAAATCATCAATACGTGGTAACGGATATTTGTTCTTCACTGTGATTCGATTCAACTGGCGATAATCTATACATAGCCTCAATGTACCATCCTTCTTCTTCACAAACAGTACTGGTGCTCCCCACGGCGACATACTCGGACTGATGAAGCCCAGCTCTAACAACTCATCTAACTGACTCCTCAACTCCTCAAGTTCTCGAGGTGCCATACGGTATGGTGGTATCGAGATCAGTTTAGTCCCTGGGACAAGGTTAATAATAAAGTCGATCTCCCTCGGCGGTGGTAATCCCGGCAAATCCTCCGGAAATACATCTGTGAAGTCGCACACGACGGGTACCTCAGTAATACACATCTCCAGCTTTGCTTTGGTACTCATGACGCTCGCAACAATCTCAATCTCACCACTATTGGCTTCCCTGCCTCTGGTGATAGGAAGCACCGACGCCGAACCCTGAATACTGATCTCCGAACCATCTACTAACGAAATCGTGATTCTCTTCTCATAACAACTAATGTGAGCATGAAACAATCCTAACCAATCCATGCCCAATAAAGCATCAAACTCTAAAAACTCGAGCACTCTCATATCCACTGGTAACTCATAACCCCCTATCTCTACCGAAATATCGAGGCACAACAAATTTGGGTAAATCTTATCCTCAGCAGTGGTTCTAAGGATGAGGGGTTTACTAAGTCTAACAGGTTTCAAACCTAGCTTATCTACCATTCGACCAGCAATAAATGAAACAGTGGAATCGGAATCGAACATGGTATGCATGAAAGTACCGCAAATAGAAACCATACCCTCGACAAGGTTTCGGGATGCCCCCTAGTCAGGCTCAACAGCTGCCTGAACGCATTCTCTCTGATGCTGATAATGCTGTGGCGGTACTCTTGGTGGTTGAAGGCACTCTCTCTGCATGTGACCAACCTTTCTGCACCTGAAACATGTGCGGGTATCTTGCGATCCCTGAGTCTGGCTCTGGCCTCGTCCCTGTGCGAAACTTTGTGTCTGAGTCTGACCAGACCTCTGTGTCCTCCTCTGCCCGTCTCCTCGGTCGGTACCCCTACTCTCAATAGTCTGTCTCTGTGACTGCTGTTCTGATCGACTAGGCTGCGGTGGATGACTGGCAAAACTTGGTACTGGCGGAGCAGTATGTGTCGGACGAGTAGTCAACTATGCAACGTACCCTACGCTCTGAGTCCTACGATCACTGAAATTCCACCTATTCTTCTTCCTCTTACTGACCTGATGGTGCTCCTCCAATCGGGACTCTGGTCTGACCGGTCTGGTCTCCACTGGATGAGTAAGTAGGTAACCCTCCCGAGCTAGACTCCACTCGTATGCAATCTGTAAAGTCTCCGGCTGCGTAGTCACTACGGAACCACCGATCGCAGGTAACAAACCCTCAGTGAAATAATAGACTCGATCAGTCTCGGTATCGGCCGATCCTCCAGCATAAGGTAACAATGATGAGAATCTACCCATGTACTCCATCACTAACTCATTAGCGCCCTGCCTCAACGCCATGAACTCATTCCTCTTTGCTCGAAGCACAGTCGGTGGAAAGTATTTCTGATTAAACTGGGTCTTGAAGTCGATCAAGTCTCTCGGAACTGTCACGGCCCAATTTTATAATCTCGATTAACTTGCTTCATTAGGATCACCGATCCGTGACGTGGGGCCCGCATGAGATGCGCACACTAACCGAGGCACGTGGCTGAGGTAAATGTTATATTTGTACTAGTGTATGCCTAGTGTTATGTATGTGTGTAGACTAATTAAGTCAATTTGTTTGCAAACCATAGACGCCGAGTTGACGCGAGTGGGGACCACCTTGAAGTGCGTGCAAGTACGGGTACCTAGTGGAATTACCCGGGATAGTGAGACTAGGCTAAGAAATAGTAATTAATTTTAAATGTACCTTAGCATAAATCAAATTATATCATTAAGTTGAGAAATACAACGTTCGACGTACGGGGAAAATGCCTCGAGTTGCGTGCGAGCCGGGGAACTGGGTAATTGGCACTTTGGAGAGTTTTGTTTTATATTAATATGAATTTATAAAAGATTAATATGCATTATGGAGTTATTAAAATGTATATGGTTCTATGTAATTGAGCAAATCAAATTAGAATCCTATAGTTGGTTGGAAAATACAACACACATAGACTTACCTCGAGATTCGTGTGAGCACACACTCCCATACATTTGTGTCACACATGTGTGTTACAAGGTTGAATTTTAGTGGAGAGTAGGAGCAAAGGATGGCCACAAGATATCATAGAGATTGGAAGGACACATTAGATCAAAACCACCACTATAAAAACCATATTTTCTCATACATTGCTTCATAATGCATGTCTTTGGCTAAAAATTCAGAGTTGTAGAGAACTCTCTTGCTGGAAAACTTGGGAGATTTAAAGGAGTTTTATAGCACAAATCAAAGGATCAAACACCTCCCATCAAAGAACACTAACTAGGTAACTTTTCTTCCACCTCATACATTCAAGTTGTAGTATTTTTGAGTTCAATCAAAGGGGTTTTCTGTAGGGACGATTCTAAAGTGTTTTGATGTAGATTTGATACATTTCTAAACCTTAATTTCAAACAACAAGTTCCATTTTTGGATTTTGTAAGTTTTTGCAAAAAAAATGGAGTTTTCTTATGATTTCGATTTTGGGGATTTTCGAGCTACTAAATGATATTGTATTTTAAAAAAAAGTTCATATTTGGATTCTCCATTGAAAAACACTTGGGATTCCAAAAGAGGTTTCGAAAATCAATGGGGTTTTGGTTGGATTAAAATTTTCAGTTTTGGGTATGTTCTTGAAGTTCTTGAGTTCTAGTTTACAAATGCATGTTTAATCTTGTTAATTAATGCATATTTTAATTTTAGGAAATCTCGTAAGACATCAACATGGCGTCAACGGGTCGTCGATGGGGCATCGACGCCGGTTGACGCGGCGCGAGCAGCACCAACAAGGTGCTGGTTTGGCTAACATGAGTTGTTGGCCGAACCAGCCACTCCTAATGTGCGTTCAGCACAAGCAGGAAAGCTTGTGCTTGAACGCGCAAGTTAGGAGGTGATGGTGAAGGCCCAAACCCATATCATATACATGGACTTGGGCCATCCCAAAAAGAAAAAAAAAAGAGATTATTATTATATGTTGAGCACAGCTCCATATAGTAGTGGAAAAGGCTAGGTGATAGTTCTCACCGCCGACCGGACGTAGATCATCTCGACTTAGCTCATGTCGCTTATGTGTATCGTTAACGTTGGTATTTACTTGCATTATTTATTCAAAGATTTCTTCACTACATATGCTTTTGAATACCTCTTGTTAAATTGGAAATGTAGTATTAGATTTCCCAGCTTATCACTTAAATATCACTATACTCACCGTCTAGTTTGTGACGGTGGGTGTAGGTCCATCGAGCGACACCAGTAGGGCAAGGAGAAGATCGGCGACTACCTCGAGCTCCGAGCGCGTAGAATCGCCGTACATGTAGGGTATTTTTTGTATTATGTTTACTTATGTCTTTATCTTTTGGGATGTTATTGGGATGAGCGTTAGATTACCCGACTTTTGGCTTTCACTTTGTTATATATATGTTCGTCGTTATATGCATATATATATATATGGTAATTGTTATTTCCTGGTTTCCACACTTGTAATTATAAGATTTACTTCCACTAAAATATTTAAGAATTCCACATTAAATTTATAAAGACTTCCGCTAATTAAATTAATTGTTAAATATAGAGAAAAATAGGTAGTAAAGGCTGACTAATTCGTAATTGGGTCCTATGTGTCGTGATTAGGGCTTAATTACGGGATTAGGCCGGGCGGTGCCCTAAATGAAAATAGGGGCCGTCACAGTTGGTATCAAAGCTTAGGCTTTAGAACCTTAGGAACAAAGCATAGTGTTGAATAAGGATTTTGATACCAATTTCCTGATTGGTATCAAAGATCATTTATCAAGGAGTAAAGCATAAATTTGAATAAAATACACACCCTAGAAGTGGAAACCAAATGAACCTTGCCTAGGAATTATTTTGTTGGGAATTGAGTGAAAGTGAGTTGGGAATTTGTATATATATATGCTATCTTTTTCAATATGTATACGTATATACGTAGTAGACTTCGTAATAGTTGATAGGAAATCGTTATCCACATGCAGACGACGATGACGGATGCACGCGAGACAGGCGATGTGGGTGCTAGTAGTAGTCAGCCTTCTACTACATCAAACGACGACTATCAGAGGTTGGCGGATCGAGTAGCGGCACAGTGATAGCAGATGGTTGATTTCATGACCTTCATGACAGCACAGGTCACCGCACTTACTTGTGTTGTCGCCGCTACTCCTGCGACTACTACACTTCCGACGACCGGACCTACTACTACACCATCCACCATTCCAGCGACTGCGTCCGTACCAGACACTCCTATTATTCAGGGCATGGTAGCGACGCCGACTCTTCCGGTGACCGTTTCGACGGCAGAGGTAGCAGTGATGACTCCGACTCCCACACCCACACCTTCAAGCTCATCAGTAGGGATTCAACTGGTGAAGGATTTTCTCCGCCTTCAGCCAGTGTACTTCGACGGGGAAAGAAACTTCGAGAAGATTGAGGGATGGATATTATCACAGGAGAAGCTACATTGAATTCTGGGGATCGAGGATAGATTACGCCCAGATTTGTCGTCTTATACACTGCAGAGGGACGCCGACGTTTGGTGGCGTACCACCATAGCCACCGATGGAAATTTTGAGTCATGGACGGCCTTTAAGGCCAAGTTTTATCAGTAGTACTTCCCACCGGCAGTCATGATGAAGTTGAGGAGAAAGTTTATGAGTTTGAGGCAAAGAGCAGATGAGTCAGTTATGGAGTACCGAGACAGATATAGGTATCTGAGGCAGTTTGCGGGGGATTTGGTCCGAGATGAGTTGGGAGATGTGTATCATTTTGGGGCAGGTCTGAGAGCAGACATTGGCTATCACGTAGTCAGCACTGGCGCTAGGACACTCACCGAGTTATACGAGCGTGCACTTTCCCACGATACCTACTACCTTGGTGTAATAGCTGACAGGGTAGGCTTAGGGCAGAGATTGACATTAGAGTAGGCCGCAGATTTCGAGAGGAGGCGGCGGAGTGGCAAGGCACCCAGGACATGGGATAGAGGCTTCCATGGATCGGGGGTGACTTCACGTTTCACATCGATGGTACCTCAGGTGTCTTATGTCGCGTCAGCACAGAGCTCAGGGAGAGGACGTTCCTTACCACCACCATCGATTAGGCCAGCATTACCAGCGCCAGAGAGACTTACTTTTCCGGCACCATCAGCACCATGACAGTATCAACAGCAGGGTGGTAGAGGCCGAGGCAGGGGTAGAGGCGAGAGGGACCCCGTCGGGACAGAGACAGACTCCAATTCGGGGACGACCCACGATCGGTCGGCGCAGAGCGTGTTTCATGTTATAGGTGCGGACAGGTGGGACATTTGGTGAGGGAGTGTCCACGACCCGCAGAGGTGTATCCACCACGAGTCGAGAGCGGCTCACATGGTGGCACAAATGGATACTAACGCCACGCGGAGTCTCATCGAGGGTACGATTTCTATCGCTGGTAGAGAGTCTTATATCTTATTCGATTCGGGTTCCACTATTTCTTTCATTTCTGGATGCATGTTAGGCATACTAGGACTGATACCGATTAGGCTTGGAGTACATCTGATGTTGAGTACCGCCGCCAGAGATAGGGTTTACCCTAATAGTCTAGTTGAGAGAGTTCCAGTAGAGATTAGTTGGATAAAGTTACCCGCCGACTTTAGAGTCCTTGAGATGTTAGAGTTCGATGCTCTCTTCATGATGGACTCGTTATCAGCATACCATGCTCACATAGATTGTTTTAGTAAGTCTGTCGTATTTGAGATTCCAGGACGTCCGATGTTCGTACACCGAGGTAATACACCGAGAGTCGATACCACGAGAGGTAGATTGGCTACTAGTGAGGAGATGGAGACTCTAGTAGCCTTGTACACTATAGCAGATAGTCAGGCCCCGACTTGAGGACATACCGATCGTTAGAGAGTTTTCTAACGTCTTTCCTGAGGAGTTGCCAGGACTACCGCCGCCGCGAGAGGTAGACTTCATCATCGAGTTAGTACCAGGCACCAAACCGATCGCGATACCACCTTACCGCATGGCCCCGAAGGAGCTAAAGGAGTTAAGGGCTCAGCTTAAGGACATGGGGGAGAAGGGATTCATCACACCTTCTATGTCGCCATGGGGAGCACTAATACTTTTTATGAAAAAGAAAGATGGTAGTCTACGACTGTGCATCAACTACAGGCAACTGAATAAGGTTACAATCAAGAACAAGTACCCGCTACCAAGGATTGATGATTTGTTTGAGCAGCTGAGAGGAGCACAGTTCTTCTCCAAGATAGACCTGAGATCAGGGTATCATCAGCTTAGGATCAGGGACAAGGACCGGTCTAAGACAACGTTTCGCACCAGATATGGACACTACCAATTTACGGTCATGCCGTTCGGGCTGACCAACGCCCCCGCCATGTTTATGGACCTTATGCACCGAGTATTCAGGCCATTTCTTGACCAGTTCGTAGTAGTCTTCATCGACGACATTCTGATCTATTCGAGGACAAGGGAGGATCACTAGCAGCACCTCAGGGAGACGTTGCAGATGTTGAGGAAGCACCGTTTATATGCCAAGTTCGGCAAGTGTGAATTTTGGCTTTCAGAAGTCAAGTTTTGGGTCACGTTGTTGGAGCAACGGGATTGCCGTAGATCCGGCCAAGATTCGACGATTATGGATCGCCAAGACCGATGTCAGTGACGGAGATCTGGAGTTTTCTGGGGTTAGCAGGCTACTACCGCAGGTTCGTGAAGGATTTTTCTAAGATTGCTTCGCCGATGACTAGACTGACACAGAAGGACGTCGTGTATGATTGGACAGAGGAATGCGAGAACGCATTTGAGCAGTTGAAGAGGTTGTTGACGACCACACCAGTATTGACACTACCTAAGGTTGGACAGGGATTCCTATTATACACTGATGCTTCACACACGGGACTTGGATGCGTGTTGATGCAGGGTAGCGGAGTTGTCGCTTATGCTTCGAGACAGCTGAAAATACATGAGAAGAATTACCCGACGCATGACCTTGAGTTAGCAGCAGTCGTATTTGCACTGAAGGTGTGAAGACACCATTTGTATGGAGAGAGATTCACACTTTTCACTGATCACAAGAGTCTGAAGTATCTCTTCACACAGAAGGAACTGAATATGAGACAGCGCATGTGGTTAGAATTCTTGAAGGACTATGACTTTTCCTTGTAATATCACCCAGGAAAAGCGAATGTAGCCGCCGACGCACTGAGTAGGAGACCGACCAGAGACGCCGAGGTTGTCAGATGTCATATGATGCACGAGTACGGGTTACTTGAGGCAGCGATGACAGTAGGTCAGTCAGTCGTTCTATCGATACCCGAATTCAGATATGCGCACAGGCGAGAGTACATACCGTGTCTACACAGAGTGTGTCAAAGGGTCAGAGGACTGACAGGTTATACCAGCAATTCAGCGAGTTAGCGCGGAGTTTAGATTGTGTTGATTGGATAGAGACATCTGATCAATGTCGGAGATTCAGGGGCAGATTGTGGATACCCGAGATGTCGGAGCTGAGAGAGGAAATTCTTCAGGATTCACACCATTCTCGATTTACTGTTCATCCAGGCAGGACGAAGATGTATCACGACATGAAAAGACATTTCTGGTGGCCTGGGATGAAAGCGGATGTGTCCGAGTTTATCAGGAAATGTGAGATTTGTCAGCAAGTGAAGGCAGAGCATCGTAGACCTGGAGGACTGTTACAACCATTGCCCATTCCGAGATGGAAATGGGAAGACATCGCCATGGACTTCATCAGAGGGTTGTCGAGGACAGCCAAGAAACATGATTCCATTTGGGTGATAGTTGACAGACTTACAAAGTCTACTCATTTTCTGCCAGTTGCAGCGCACTACACGTTTGATCAGTTGAGTATACTTTGCGAGAGGGAGATCATTAGGCTGCATGGGGTACCGTTGACCATCACATCAGATAGAGATGCTACGTATACTTCCAGGATGTGGCAGAGTATGCAAGAGCAGTACGGTATACGCCTACAGTTCAACACACCTTTCCATCCTCAGACTGACGGATAGACAGAGAAACTAAATCATGTTCTAGAGGACATGTTGCGGGCCTGTGTGTTAGAGTTCGGTGGATCTTGGGAGGAATACCTACCATTGTATGAGTTTGCGTACAACAACAGTTATCAGGCTAGCATTGAGATAGCACCATTTTAGGCTTTATATGGCAGACCGTGTCGCTCGCCCTCGTGTTGGGCTGAGCCAGAGGACAGAGTGGCAGTAGGGCCTGAGATTGTTGTTGATCACACCGAAAAGGTACGACAAATTCGACAGAAACTCAAAGCAGCCCAAGAGAGACAGAAGAAGTATGCAGACAAGTACCACAGTGATCTCACTTATTCCGAGAGAGCCTACGTCTATCTTAAGGTCTCCCCTCGGAAGGGTTTGAAGAGATTTGGCGTGAAGGGCAAGCTTGCGCCGCGTTTCATTGGGCCATTCAGAGTTAGGAAAAGGGTTGGAAAGGTTGCATGAGAGTTAGAGCTTCCTCCGCAGATGTCAGGTGTTCACCTGGTCTTTCATATTTCGATGCTTCGACTGGCTAAGTCGAAGGCAGGCGCACGACCGACAGTTGACTTGAGTCAGATCGACTGAGCGAGGATTTCTCATATGAGGAGCAGCCTATCCAGATCCTAGACCGAAAGGTACAACAGTTAAGGAACAAGTCTATCCCGAAGGTGCTCGTCAAATGGCAGTTCCACAGCGACTCGGAGCTCACTTGGGAGCGGGAGGACTATATGCGAGATCGTTTTCCGTACCTTTTCGAGTCAGGTATAATCCTAACCTGAATTTAGTTTCGAGGACGAAATTTCCATTTTGTTGGGAATATTTGTCACGGCCCAATTTTCTAATCTCGATTAACTTGCTTCATTAGGATCACCGACCCGTGACGTGGGGCCCGCATGAGATGCGAACACTAACCGAGCCACGTGGATGAGGTAAATGTTATATTTGTACTAGTGTATGCCTAGTGTTATGCATACACTAGGCACCTTGGAGTGCGTGCAAGTACGGGTACCTAGTGGAATTACCCGGGATAGTGAGACTAGGCTAAGAAATAGTAATTAATTTTAAATGTACCTTAGCATAAATTAAATTATATCATTAAGTTGAAAAATACAACGTTCGACGTACGGGGAAAATGCCTCGAGTTGCGTGCGAGCTGGGGAAGTTGGAGAGTTTTGTTTTATATTAATATGAATTTATAAAAGATTAATATGCATTATGGAGTTATTAAAATGTATATGGTTCTATGTAATTGAGCAAATCAAATTAGAATCCTATAGTTGGTTGGAAAATACAACACACATAGACTTACCTCGAGATTCGTGTGAGCACACACTCCCATACATTTGTTTCGCACATGTGTGTTACAAGGCTGAATTTTAGTGGAGAGTAGGAGCAAAGGATGGCCACAAGATATCATAGAGATTGGATGGACACATTAGATCAAAACCCCCACTATAAAAACCATCTTTTCTCATACATTACTTCATAATGCATGTCTTTGGCTAAAAATTCAGAGTTGTAGAGAACTCTCTTGCTGGAAAACTTGGGAGATTTAAAGGAGTTTTATAGCACAAATCAAAGGATCAAACACCTCCCATCAAAGAACACTAACTAGGTAACTTTTCTTCCACCTCATGCATTCAAGTTGTAGTATTTTTGAGTTCAATCAAAGGGGTTTTCTGTAGGGACGATTCTAAAGTGTTTTGATGTAGATTTGATACATTTCTAAACCTTAATTTCAAACAACAAGTTCCATTTTCGGATTTTGTAAGTTTTTGCCAAAAAAATAGAGTTTTCTTATGATTTCGATTTTAGGGATTTTCGAGCTACTAAATGATATTGTATTTTAAAACAAAGTTCATATTTGGATTCTCCATTGAAAAACACTTGGGATTCCAAAAGAGGTTTCGAAAATCAGTGGGGTTTTGGTTGGATTAAAATTTTCAGTTTTGGGTATGTTCTTGAAGTTCTTGAGTTCTAGTTTACAAATGGATGTTTAATCTTGTTAATTAATGCATATTTTAATTTTAGGAAATCTGGTAAGACATCAACATGGCGTCAACGGGTCGTCGATGGGGCATCAACGCCGGTTGACGCGGCGCGAGCAGCACCAACAAGGTGCTGGTTCGGCCAACATGAGTTGCTGGCCGAACCAGCCACTCCTAATGTGCGTTCAGCACAAGCAGGAAAGCTTGTGCTTGAACGCACAAGTTAGGAGGTGATGGTGAAGGCCCAAGCCCATATCATATACATGGACTTTGGCCATCCCTAAAAAAAAATAAAAATAAAAAAGAGATTATTATTATATGTTGAGCACAACTCCATATAGTAGTGGAAAAGGCTAGGTGATAGTTCTCACCGCCGACCGGATATAGATCATCTCGACTTAACCTGTGTCAGTTATGTGTATCTGTTAACGTTGGTATTTACTTGCATTATTTATTCAGCATTTCTTCAGCTACATATGCTTTTGAATACCTCTTGTTAAATTGGAAATGTAGTATTAGATTTCCCCAGTTATCACTTAAATATCACTATACTCACCGTCTAGTTTGTGACGGTGTGTGTAGGTCCATCGAGCAGCACCAGGCCGGGCAAGGAGAAGATATGCGACTACCTCTGAGCTCCGAGCGCATAGCTGCCCGTACATGTAGGGTACTTTTTGTGTTATGTTTACTTATGTCTTTATCTTTTGGGATGTTATTGGGATAAGTGTTAGATTACCCGACTTTTGGCTTTCACTTTGTTATATATATGTTCGCCGTTATATGCATATATATATATGGTGATTGTTATTTTCTGGAATCCACACTTATAATTATAAGATTTACTTCCACTAAAATATTTAAGAATTCTGCATTAAATTTATAAAGACTTCCGCTAATTAAATTAATTGTTAAATATAGAGAAAAATAGGTAGTAAAGGCTGACTAATTCGTAATTGGGTCCTATGTGTCGTGATTAGGGCTTAATTATGGGTTTAGGCCGGGCGGTGCCCTAGATGAAAATAGGGGTCGTCACAGGAACACCTCTGGTAGTAATGATCGTCGTCCACCAATCATCTGCCTCTCCATGTAACATCGACGAAGAGATAGTCGCTTGCATGTGGTCGTCCGTGGCAATGATCGAATGAATCTTCTCATAATTCTTCAGAAATAACTCTGCTGCTCTAACATAAGTGCCGCCATAGAACTTCATAGGATCATGTCTCTTAAATTCCCTCCACTGCTTCGCCTCAGCAGTGGCTGCCGGACTCTTCGATGGAGTCGTAACTGGAGTAACCTCTGCAGTAGCTGCTGGCGTAGCTGGTGTCTCTGTCGCTCGAGCTATCTCTGTCGATAAAGGATGTGTCTCCGCCTCGATCTGCGTGTCAGGTGCAACAACAGCTCCCTCAGGTACTGCCTCTAACGGAATCGGAGTCGTAGATGCCGCAGCAATAGGGGTCTCTACCTCTCGGGTAGTAGTATGTGGTAATGGTGTAGTCGGAGTCGATGGTGTAGCGGTAGCTGGTACGAGTGTCCTCAACAGTCGTAACATTTCCTATAGCTGCGAATCCTGCGTCGCAACTCTCTGAGTCAAGGCATGCACATCGTCCGCACTAGCATATCGTGTGCCGGATGTGCCGTTATCGTTGCCCTGACAGGTCTGATCCACCATCGTCATCTGAATCAAGAGAACGAACTTCTCGTATCAGTCTATAGCTACCGTATACTATAATAATACACATAACAATCATAATATGTATTAAAATAATTCGACTCAACCCCATTACTTCCCCAGTTAAGTTTCTACAGGATCATAGGGTTTCCACTTCTAAGTTCGACCATTCCTAACTTCCGCTGGTTGAAATGGCTTGTGTTTTATGAATTTAAATCAAGAGTCAGGTCTATATAACCTTGTGCTCTGTTACCAACTGTGACGGCCCCAAATTCCTAATGCATTTGGGTACGCCCGGCCTAAACCCGTGCAAGTCCCGAGTAAGTTTCTCAGCGAACCTGACGAGCCTAGTCAGCCTCAAATTATCAAAATTTCAAGATTTATGAAAGAGTTATTGCAATTATAACACAGCGGAAGCAAAATCATATTCTAATCAAATATTAGGAAATAACTCAATCAAAGGGAAATTAGGAATCTATATAAATGTGGAAAACCCCAATATGTTCAATTCTAAGTCAACAAAATGGATTGATGGAATCCACCTCAAAACATATTCCCCAGTTCCAAAACAATCATATATATAAACGTCATACAAAAAGAAATAAACATGAGTCTACATCTCGATACCTCAAGTTCAGCTGCTCACAAAAAATCTCCTAGGCAAGGTCCCTTGCCTCTACTGCTCTCTGTCCTATCTGCACCCACCGTCACAAACTAGACGGTGAGCAACTGAGAAAAAACGAAAGTAAAGCCAGAAGAATATAACAGTAATTCATGAAATAACAAACAAGGCAGTCTAAATATCATGCGGGTATTGAAAGATAGGAATTTAAATAAACAAGAATGCATGATAGACAGACTGGAAATGATAGCAATCGAAACATGCGTGTTCTATGAGTCAAGAGAGGCAATAAGTGGTCTAAATTCCACAACAATTCCACAACAGTGATGTCGCAACATCAAAATCCACAACAATATCCACAACAATCCAGTACATGGTATCACATAATCACTAGGGGTGGTCAAACACTCGTGTGCACGAGTGCCCACGTTTTATCCCTTCTAGTGCAAGCCGCATGTACCTTCGAGACACACACTTATGCCAAGAACACACATACAAGGAATATGGAATGGAATGCTAACAAGTAGATAATAACAAACACAACGGAATGAAAATGAATCACATGGTATTTTCTTAGCTGGCTTACTAATGTACAAATGCTTTTTAAGGCAAGTGTACTTACCTGAACTATCGTAACCCGCGTACAATGCTCCCGCGACTCCTAACGCGTATCCCCGAGTTTTTTGCTACCTGACAAGGTCGAAAACTCGTATTAATAGGTCAAGTCATTAACTAAATCTATGTTGTATCCCAAGTGTTCTCCTAGTGTTTCGATGACTCGAATAACGCGATGAAAATCTAAAAATAAATACTTTCTCTTGGATTTTGGAAACACTATAACACATGTAAGCTTACTCGTAAATTTGTAAGCTTTGCTCGGTCAGTGTGGGTCACGTTATAGTCTCAAGGACCGTCGGCGCGACCCAGACGTCATCACCAATAACCAAATCGAATCATTAAGACCACATAAAACAAACTTAGAATAGTTTATCAACAAGACTCAACAAAACCTCAATAACTAAACACCAATCGATAAAGACACCGCTATGACTTCACGCTGGTATTGTCCGACGTTGGGAGAGGGTTTCCTTGGCATAAAATGGTCGGGAACACCTTAATTAGTCAGAACTTAAACAAATTAACTAAACAAGAATTCAAACTTAATATTTCCATAAAAACATAACCATTTCCCCAATACATCAAAATTTTGACCACAACCAAAAGTTGCAAGACCTCAACAAAGGTTAGGTGAGATCCCGACAGCCTTAATGGGTTGTGGTCCGGCCGGTAGCACCGCCGCCAGCAGCGGTTTCCAGCGAGGCTCCACCACACCAAACACATGAAATAACAACACTTTAACTCGAAATGAAACTGTTTTCGGCCACTCTCAGGGCTGTGGGACCCATGTATGAGTTTGGTGGGGTCCCCAACAACGTCCCCATCATCGTGGTCCGGTGGTGGCGTCGCCGATAAGGGCGTTTTCCGGCGAGAGGGCAAAAACCCTATAAAACCAACTTAATGTGTGTACACTAGTAGGGACTTTGCATGGGCCATGAGGGAGGGGTGCTCCAGGACGGTCTGGACTCCGGTGGATAATCGGAGGTCGTCCACCACTGGTCCTAGTCACAACAGCCGCCCCAACAGCCCACGCATGTACACACATGCATGACCACCGTGAGCCGAGAGAGAGAGAAATGGAAAGGAAGAGAGAAGGAAAGGGAGGAAGAGGGAAAGAGATTTTCAGGTGGGGAATGAACCCCGGCCACCACCATGTCCGATGGGATAGGTGGTGTCGTGAGAGAGAGAGAAACAAAACCCGAGACGAGAGAGAGAGAACCGTGACGATGAGAGAGAGACCGAGAGAGGGAAGGAAGTAGGGAACCTCCGGTGAACTTCCCGGTCACCCCTGAACCTCCTACGACCGACGAGGACTTGGCCAGGCCGAGAGACGAATGAGCTGAGAGGGAGGTCGAGAGGAAAGAACAACCGAGAGGAAGAGAGAGAAAGAGAAAGAAATGATGCATACCTCCAGTCTACACGCAACCTCCGACGTCTACTCCGGTCACCGGTGAACGGGAAAGGGCGGTGCTGAGAAGAGGGAGATGGAGGTCGTGAGTGTTGATGAGAAGAAACCGTGAATGAGAGAGTGAGGAAGAGGGAACGTGGGAGAAAAGTGAGAGATGTGTTTAAATGAGATGGGAGAAGGTGAGGTGAGTTACGTGAGACGAGTGGGGGGTGTAAGAGAGTGATGTGAGTGACGGGATGGGTGTGGTGAGTGATGGGAGTGGGTGGGGTGTGAGATGTGAGTGATGGGGTTGGGTGAGTGTTTAAAATTTGAATAGGTATGGTAGGAATAGTGGTGTGTGTCCTAGTTGTGTCCACTCATTTTTACCAACCCACACTTCTCAAAATTTAACCCAAGGGTTCCCCGACCCATCTTACCTCATCGACCCGTATTTTCCCGTCACGTGCACACTTTTACTTTTATCTCACACAATTGAACTATATAATTATTAAATAATTATTTTAATTATCTCTTTACTGTATTTTCTCCCCCAGTTACCTAGGCGGGACCTCACTCTCATTGAAAATTGCCTGAACGGCCCGTGACACACATTTAAACTATAATACTATTACACACATCAAAGAATCATAAAATTACCTCGGTGTCGACTCCCAAGGTTCGAAATACAGTCCAGTATCGCGTGGACGAGTCACGGTCCAGACACGTGTCACACAAGTCAGGTTAAAAATTTAGGGATGTTACACGGGAGGCACCCATATAGTCATGGAAGGGTCCCCGACATACCCCAAGTCATGGCGGTCGACGGCTATGGCGCAAGGTGGCTGAGCACCGGTCAACAGTTGACGGAGACTAAATTAAATCAAAACAACAGAGCATAAGGAGTAATGACTTAAAACCGATCTCGACATTCAATCAACATGGTTGTGGTGTGCTCTGGGGCCATCGGGGACTCTGGTGGTCAACCGAGAAGTCGTCCCCGATGAGCCCCCGGTCCTTGCAACACCGAAACAGCCGACACATATGAATAAATAGTGCAACAGGACAGCAACTAAATCCCATCAGAAATCACCAAGTCTGCCTCACATGGAAGCCTCCGGGAACATCGAGACAACCCCTACCTACCCCAATCATGGCCGACCACCCCTGCAACCAAGCCAGTCACGAAACGACGTAGATACAAGTGAGGCCGTGAGCGAGAACGATTGAGGGAGAGAGAGAGAGAGAGAAAGAGAGAGAGAAAACCTCCGGCGAGGGTCGTGTCCAATCACTAAGGGAGAGGGGAGGAGTGTCGACCGAGAGGGAGAAGTAGGGGAGTAGAGTGGGCGGAGGTTATGTGAGGGAGATGATGAATAGTGAAGTAGGGTTTTAGATAAAACATTTTATATATATATATATATAGTCAAAATGACCCTTTTGCCCTTTAAGTTAACACTTATACATTTTAAAACATTTGCCCTTATGGGTCTTTTACCCCTTTATCTCATCTCCTCGTACATACACATCTCGATGAAAATCCAGTGACTCTCCTTATCAAGTTGTGTTATTTTAACAATTTCTATCTCATAGCCCGTATGATGCGAGACTATCCGACTCCCACATTGGTCTTGCCCTCCTCGGTCCATATTTCTCCCAAATTTGGTTCGTTGTGCCCGTTTTCTCGCCACATCCCATCAACTAATTAATTTAATTATTAGAAAATTCATTTATTTGTATTTTAACAGTGTTTTGAATCCCCGTATACCCGTAACTCAATTTTCCTACTCGTTCACCGACTTACTTGTCCGATCACTTAAATACAAGTGTAAATATGTAGTACACATCATCATTCACAAATAGCCAAATTTTCGAGTCGTTACACAACCCATCCGCCTATAAAAACCACGCACAACCATTGAGGAAGTTGTACTGTGATAAAGATGAACCTAGCTTTACAAATCTGACTAAATCTGTAGATTATTGGATAAATAAAATGTAAATGGATGTGATTTGAACCACCGTTGATCATCGTCGTTCGAAATGGAGGATCAACGGTGGTTTAAGATAAAAAAAAAAAAAAGAAAAAAAAATCTCAAAAATAATCAATAAAAAATTAAGGTTTTTGAAAGAAAGAAAGAAAGAGGCAACTCAACTACTTCCATTTTTGTTGTTAATTTTCATAGATAATGTTTAGAGCCAATCAATTTTGTTGAGTAGCTCGTGTGACGTTTTTTTTAGAAGCACAAGTGAGGGTTTTTTTTTTTTCTCACAAGTGACGGTTGTTGTTAAAAAAGAACTTAATATTAATTTCAAGGGTCTCAATGTCGCATCAACGTGGATAATGAAGGCAATATTCTTATCACAAAGTGCACTTTTGCCACGTACGCACGCATATGTGCCCATGCGCATCGCCCCATCATCATAAAGACCTAAACCAAGATTTTTTTTTCTTTTATCTTCAAAGAATGGTTAAGTTAGCAAATGATGATGCTATATCATGATAACATCTATATATATATATAAAAGTTGGAGCTAAGAGAAAGTTTAACCAGCCTCCTCCTTTGGGCATTTCGTTTTTCTGATTTTTACAAATTTCCTAATTTTCTTGGGTTTTTTTTTTGTTTTCTTTTATTTTATTTTATTTTTTTGTTGTTTTGGGTACTCAAACATTAATAATGCCTCTTCGATTTTGCAAAAACAGCTTATGATTCATGCATGAGGCATCAAAGGCCACACAATAGACAATATAAATGAAGAATACAATTAGCTGGGCCATCTAGCATTCACATAACAGGCCAGATGGGTCAAGGCAACAAGAGGAAGTTCAATTGGTTCTTTAAACTAGTGATCATGATCAAAATTGTTCTCCCTCGATGACCACGCGAGCACTCATTGTCTCTCTTCGTATTACAACGTATTCGTCGCCCACCTCATCATCATGGTCGGTATAAAGTCCCTTGGTACTCATGTTATGGGACTCAATGAAAGTGCACACCAACAGTTTGAATAGTTGTTTGAATCAGATAGTTAATATGGAAAAGATGGTTCAAATTGTTTATACTGGGGGGATTTTTTCCCTTCAAGTGTTGAAGTTTCATTTTGGAATTTGTTGTTTTTTCTAGAAATTGTATTGATGGGAGTGTGTACAAGGTAGGGGGACAAGGTAAAAGATAATGTAAGGAGAAGGAGAAGAAGTGAAGTAATTCCAAGGCTTCTATTTGAATTTGCTGGAAGACTGATTACATATGAGATCGCTTTAGTATTTGTTTCTAATAACTAAAGGGAGTGACTATTTGCTAATATGATGATTTATGTGGATTTCCTTGGCAATCCTATTCGTGGAAGAGAAAAATCACATTGGCTTCAGCTGTGTTTCTAAGATCATTGTTGACTTATTGCACTTTTGTTTCTCAATGATTATTGAAGCCATTTTAATTGGCATGCTCACCATATTGACATGGCACTTTACAAGGTTCTATACAACAAAATCAATTAACAACTTAGCATATGGTCTCCATTACGAACTGCTGTCATGCCTTATTTTGCAGATGTGGAACATCTTGAATTCCACATCAGAAATAACTATGGCCCATGTTAGACTTTCTGAATATGTGATCAAACGCTATCAGAAACCTCTAATGGTCGAGGCAGAGCAAGTGGAGGTGACTTCCTTTTCATTGAGTGCTTCACCTCAGCCATTTCACAAACCAGCTTAGGAGACCGTTTACTTCTGAAGTACTGTAACTTTTAACTTTTGCTTTTTGACAACTTTACAAAGTTATGAGGGATGCAACATGGGCACTCTTAACAAGTCAAAAGGCCCATAATGCAATAACAATAAGTTATAAGAATGTTTTATTTTTTATTTTTTTTAATTATCCATTTTTTTGTCATATGATACTAAATTCAATGAATTAAAGTAATGAAGTGGTTTCCATTAATTATGTTTATTTTCATAAACGAGTACAACCAACTTGACATTATACTTCTTAATATTAATTAATACATTTTTTTGATAGGAATTAATTAATACATTTTTAATCTAATAAATAAATAAATAAATTTTTATACATTTTTCTTCGAAATAATAATAAAAATATAATATAATTTATTGTACACATGATATGAGTTGATTATTATGAATTACAATTTTAATTATAAAAATATTACAGTTTATTAATGTAAATTAATTTATTAACTTTCTCATAAAAGATTAAATAACTTATGCGCAGAGCGCAGGAAATCGACTAGTATATGATATATATAGCTCATTCATTGTATTTAATTTCTCACCTTTTTCCATGTAAGCGAAAATTCATCAAAACTATATAGGATATTTCTAAAAAAGCAAAAACAAAATTACATAGCTGCGCTTACAGTTTTCAACAAATTCAACTATAACATTACTTTGATGCACGTTAGGTGAAGGGAGGTTCACCTCATCCCCATACTCATACTCATACCCACTTAAAAAATTATCACTCATTCCTATATCCATCCCCATCCCCATATCTATTTGGAGATGAATTTTCATACTCATACCCATACCCACACCCATCTAATCCCCGTGAGGATGGAGAATCTCTATGGAGAAAATTATTTCCTCATTTTATTCCCCATTGGGGATCCCTACGGAATTTTTATGGGGATTTTTACGGGGATGAGGAATTCCCATGGGAAATATTTTTTTCCATTCATTCTCCATTGGGAATCCCTACAGAGATTTTCATGGGGATTTTTGCAATGATGTGGAATCATCGTGGGAAAAATATTCTTCCTAAAAAAAGAATTATAAAAAATAAGGTGTAAAAGAATTGTACATAACAACATAATTGTTGGAATTTCAACAAAAATAAAGTATCAACATATCACACAATTAAAGTTCTAACTTCTAAGTGTTAAGTGCTTACACTTATAATTAAGTTTCAACAAAATTATTGGCATTTGCAAAAAAGAAAATTCAAAATATTTCTTAAAGTCATTCCATATACTTATCTCTTTAAGCCACCCAGTCATCAACTTCTTTATCATTGTTGGATGAGGAATAACAAAATGCAATATTTGTCAAAGCCTCTCAAGTGAGACGGTTAAAGACATCACTTGCCAAAAAGGCAAGACCTCGAGAGATCGTAGTTCGATTCCCACTGAAGTAAAAAAAACAAAAAAAAAACAAAATGAAGCACTTAAAATGTGATTGATCTATTAAGAAAAAAATAAGTGTTTTTTTTGTAGGAAAAAAAATTAAAAAATAAAAAAGTAAAAAAAATAAGTGTTTCATTAAAGCATATAAGTCAACTTTAATTTGAGTTGTCAATTCATATAAAAAAAAGTTTTTAAAAAAATAAATAGTTCACGAAAGAATACAGAGAAAATGCATTACCTTCCTATAGTTAAATCACATAAAGAAAACCTTCAACTTCTTAATTATCTTCATCATCAACCATCAAAGTCATCATCAATTTCCTCATCATCATTTTCTCATGAAAAATGGGAAAGTAAAGCATTTGATTAATTTATTAAGAAAAGAAAGAAAAAAATAATTAATTGTTCCATTATAGCACAATATAAGTAAATCAAGTTTACTTCGAATTTTCATTCCTAAAAAAAAAAAAAAAGAGTCTGGCTAACTGCACCCCAGAAAAAGTCAAACTTAAAAAAAAGTCAATCCGACTACAAAATGATCCTTATGTCCCTCACTGTGATTAGTGCACCCCACTACAATTTCTAAGTGCACCCCACACACACTTCTTTGTGATTTGTAGGCATCATTGAGTGGTTCGACTTCGAAGGTCCGAATCTCTTATTGGAGAGTCAGTCAGAGCCCACCGAACCTCTAGTTGGAGAGTCGATAATAGCTTGCCGAACCTTTAATTGGAGAGTCGGTCGAAACCCACGGAACCTCTAGTTGTCAACTAAATCTCACCAAAAAGATTCGGTTAGACAACACTGAGCCTAGTGGATAAGTCTCAGCTACATGTAGCTGAAGCTAATATAGATGTCTCGACCAAAGTTTTGGAGTTGGGTGTTTTGATTAGGATGAAAAGGTATCTTGGTAAAAGTGTGGGGTGCAATTAGAAATTGAAATTTGAATTTGGGGTGTCACGTGAAATGGGGTCAACTTAGCCGGACTAAAAAAATCAGGTTTACTTTGAGAAGTTAATTCAAGTAGAATAAAATTCTTTTTTAAGAAAACTAATCCAATCTTTATAACACATCAATGCTTTCAAAATATCAGGAGATAATCTATTACTATATGGTGTGTATATGAAATATACATACCCTATATATATATATATACATATAGATTTTAAATCTACATATATGTGTATAGACATTTATCGGAAAAAAAAAATGTATAAGTATTTTTAAATGATACTTATACATGTAATATACATATGCTAGCATAAGTATATTGTAATATGATATGTATTTATAATATTTAGTTATAAAATTATAATATAATATTAACAAATAGTATATTATAAAGAGTTCGATCCATATAGTTGATCAAGTAATTTAAGAATTGAGATTAAGGGTTTAATTTTATTTTTTTTAGAAAAAGGTTGAAGTAGTTGATCAACATATTTTTTCCCCTCCTAACTCTTAAAAGTTAAGAAACAATAATGTGGTGACAAAAAAAAGAAACAATAATGTCAATAAGTTACAAATTCATAACATGTATATATAAATATAAACTATAAATAAAGTCAATAATACCTAGGGGCTTGTAAGAAAATTTTAGGAGGATTTTATAAAGTAAGGTTTTGCAATTTTTTTCATTTGATCCTAATTTTTTTTTCAATAAATTTGATCTTAAAATTGTAAAATATAAATATAGTTGCAAACAATTCAAAACAAAACATATTATTAACCAAATAAATTAAAATTATAAATCTCAATAAGGTTTTTTGTTATGTGTATAGTAAGGGTTTTGGGGTGAAAACTATATAATATTATATTATATTTATATATAAATATCATATAGTGTATAAATTAATATATGAGGATCTCCATGAGTAATTGTAACGACCCTAAAATTTCAACTTGAGCAATGTGTCATTTTCAGGGTTGTACTATGGGACCCAGCTGTCATGGTGTACTTGTCCAACTTTCGAAAGTCGACACTGAGATATTTTATTTTTGTTTGATGTTTGTATTATATATTTTTATACCCGAATGTGGAATCCATTTGTCCAAATATGTATGGACATGTTTGTTAACGCATTGAATTTACAGACTATGTTTGCTTAGGGAAATGTGTCAATACGAGTATCGAATGAGCGAGATACGGGTATACCGAGTTGGGGAGCCAATTTTTTTTTATAGATGAGTGTGATAATTATGACAAAATATAGATGAGGAAATCATGGTCGAGTTAAATGAGTAAAAAAATAGGTCACGGGCAGTACGAGTTGTGCATAGGCAGACGAAACGCCCGAGTAGTGAGCTTTGAAAAGTTAAATTGGATAAGCTCAAGGGGGTTAGTAACTCATTTGAGTCATTATAGTGGTTGGATGCGCACAACATGAGCCACATGATGTGCATAAAGATGCAAAACAGTATCTCCTATACTGTTGACTTTACTGTCTGTAATCATATCTGGGTCTACCGTCTCTGTGATCATCCTTACGATCTCTGTCATATCTTTCATGCTGCCTCTTCAGCCTCCTATCCGATCGTGAACCCTGACAACTCTCTATCTCAGACGACACAGTCATTAGAAAACCACCCTCTCGAACATAACCTGTAACGTCGGAGCCCCGAACAACACAATCGCGCTAGCAATAACCTCCTCAACCCTTTGGACAAAGTAGTAAATCTGTAGACGCTCAGTACTGGCGATGTCCATCGAGAACTGCAGAAGATATCGATATCAGTCCATATACTGTAGCATCGTACGATTTCCCTGCCTCAGGGATAAGAACTCATCTCTCAACCTCAGTTGAACCTCCATCGGGATAAACTGATCATATAATATCTCTCAAAACTCAGCCTAGGTCGTCGGGTCGATATGTGTCTCCTGGTAGTTAGACCACCATACCGTTGTATCAAATCTAAAATATGATCCTGACAGTCTCGCCCTGTGTCTCTCGTCCGTGTTCAGTTCCTTGTGCAAGCATTGATGAGATACAATCTAGTTCCCTGCTGCCTCAGGATCTCCACCGCCATAGAAATATGCTGGCTGGAACTTAAGGAAGTCTCGCTGTCTCCGAGCTTGTAGGTCCATGACATACTCAGAAGCTGTTGTAGGGGTAGGCACTACTACGAGTGTGGGTATAGGAGTCGATATATCCATTAGCGCTATAACAGGGTCTGTGCCTGTGTCGGAATCTCAGTGGGTGTTGTCATTGTCGGAGTAGGTGCAACAGCTGTATAAGTTGGTCCCATAATTACTATTTGGTCTCTAGTCATCGCCATTTTGGCCATCGCGGCCGCCTGCTTTCTCAGTAGTCGAATTACCTCAGCCATCTGGGTCTCCTATGCAGCCACTCAGTCCTCTAGGGTCGTGGATGGTTCTGAGCTTTAGTGGTGTCACTAGTCTGCCCTCTATAGTGTTTTGCATCGATATGCGTGGTTTTGGATCAATTCCGATATACGTATGCCTATATCATATATATATACAACATAAAATATATCACATAACAGATCCTAACTCTACCCGCCTTTATCGTTTCCCAACTAAAAGTTCTAGGCAGACTCATCGGGTTTCCACATCTAATTTCTTTTAAAGTTTATGCTCTTGAAAGTTTTTAAATTCCCCTAGGCTTGCTAACCTAGAGCTCTGATACCAAACTGTGACGACCCCAATTTCGAGGTCGCCCCGTGGCCGATTGCTTAAGCCACCTTGCAACCTCGAGTTTTGTATTGACTAGACTAGCAGTTTATATATGATTTACAAGTTCCAAGTAGATAACCAATATTTAATAGATGCGGAAGTCTTTGATATAGCAAAATGAGCATAATAAGTTAGATTTGTTAAACCTATAGTGGAAAAAAACCCGATAGTACTATGTATATAGGCGATCAACTATAACAGTATATATACAAGTACAGATGTGAAAAAGTCTCCCAAAAACCCCAAAAAGGTAATATAAAATATCAGAAGTAATATATACATACTCTAGCGACAAACACGAGTATTAAGTAGTAACGAACTCAAAGATAATCACCCAATACCTCTTTGCCTTTGCCCTTGCTCGTACCAGGATCTGGGCTCAATTGCCCAACACATATACAGGAACGAGCCCAATGAGTAAATTCCCAAGAGAAGTCTACACGATAACCATGAAAACAACAATAACCTACGAGACATGTGAATATGACCTTAGCAACATGAATCATATTCCCATGGTTGGCAGCAAACAATAATCACAATAATATGACAATCACACATAGTGAGCATAAATCATCATTCAAGTAATCCGGTTCAACAACGATATCAATTAAAACTAGATAGAGGTGTGACGGAGTCTAACAAACTAGATCATACTTTGTAGATTCGGATGCCCCAACTGAGCACATCAAGCCTAGGCCATACCCAAACCACTAACGGTGACCGAAAACACATCACAACCCACCGAACACGTGCACCCTACTACTCGGGTAGCTATTCACCACCTATGTCAAGTACATGCGCTACAATCTAGCCTGCTCAATGTCGTACCACGACCATCCCGATTAATCTCTAATAATGTTAACAAATCAAACACCGACCAACACATGATCACAATTCATATGCATGACAACCGGTTAAGTACGCAAAACGATAAATAACTAAGTAAACACTCGTTTAACCAGGAAGACCACGCATGAATTTAAAGTGTAACATTCTTAAGGGTTTTACGCACTTATAAACACGCACTCCGATTTCCCAAACTCTCCAAATCGACCTGCCTAGCTCCCGATGTCCGAGCTATGGTTCCCTAGTCCCTGAAGTTCATTTATGTTGTACTTAGAGTCAATTAGGTGGGTTTGGCATGTGAATTAGGCCTAAAATCTCGTGAACACTTGCTGGAAAAAATCACAGTTTTGGGTCCCCAGCGCGCTAGGAAAATGCCCAGCGATCTAGGGTGATTCAATGTCATTGTTCATCATCTTCTCTAGCTTGCCCAACATGCTGGTGTTCATCACCTACCGCACTGGGTGCACTCTAGCCTAGAATTCCATCAGTGAATTATGGGTTTTTCTAGGTTTCTAAACCCCCAGACACCATATAAACCACTCACACACTCCAACCGCATCAAATCCCTCACCAAAACACCGATTAAACAAGTTTTTCACCTAAAATAGAGGATTAAAGTGTGCATGTGTGTGAATCCAAAAATCACCCAAACCACTCAAATTGTACACAATTTGATCCAAGTTGGTGTAATTCGTCATGATAAACCTCATACATATTAAATCTATCAAAACCAGTGGTAAATTCGTCAAAAAACCCGATTAAACCTCAAAACCCAACAAAACATGTTTTTATGAAATTTCAAGATTCATGGTGAATGGATTACCTTAGATCTCATGTTTGGACGCCCAAATCAACTCTCCTACGCTCGAATTCATCTTCAAACACCGAATTTCCCTCACAGATTGCTCAAAAAATTGTATAGAAGTGTTGGTTTTGCATGCACCCACTAATTGGATGTTATATATAGGTGTTGTTATAATCTTGGCGTGAACACGCATCTCGAGACTAATCTAATGGTCCTTGTGTTGAAAATGTGTCTTAGACCAATTATATAAATATTGTTTAACTATTATAAGTAAATGCATGTTTCTTTTATAATAGTATCCATAAATAATTATTATATTATTCTAAACGTCCTTAGTCAATTATTATTGTGGAAACAATAATAAATTAAGACTAATATGAGTCTAGATTGATAGTCATGTGATGATCATGAGTATAAGGATACGGATCAAGATCACGAGTATTTATTGGGAACAAATAATGGATCCACCCGCTATGAGAATGCTACATGGTCAATGTCATGAGTGATTCTCATGATAGTTATATCATTTAGTCCTTCGACTTGAGATCACCAAAGACTCCAACATTAGGAACACAATGATTTGACACAATTAAACATCGTCTTTAACGGATGATTATAAAGATTATGATTGGTCATTGTCCAACTAATATGTGAAAGTTGTATGATCAAGATGAGATTTGTCCCTCACTTTTAAAGAAAGATATCTATTGGGCCCCTCGATATGTTAGACTGATAAATGACCATGTCTAGTGAATTGATTGGATCAATGTCACTTGACAATTTCAGTCTACTCGAAGATCAAAACTAGAAGATTGAACTATAAAGGTGACATTCCATATTTTAAGTTCAATTAAAAAGATATCGTGTGACAAAAGGATATGATATATATTGTCTATTAGTTTGTATCGATTTATTGATCTTCATGTAACTTGGATAGTCATAATGTCTTGCTAGAGGCCGCTTATAACTTGTGTGTCGAAAAAGGTTTTTGGTTCACTACCAATATTGTGTGAACCTACTGGGTCGCATACAAAGAACGAACTTGCGCGATTTAATATTATCTAGGTTGATAAATTTTATTTGATAAAATTCATTTTTGAAGATTCTCATTTAAATGTCCTAGTTTGACTAGGATTCAAAAACTCTCTTATATTTATAATGTGACTAAAAATTTAGTCTTTTAGTAAATCCTATTTTGAGTAGAACTCTAATTGGAATTAAAGTATGACTTTAATTCTTATTTGAGTTTTAGATAAATTACAACTCTTATTGGATTAGTAATTATAGACTATCTATAACTCTATCCTTTTTTAGAGTTGGACTTTATCTAAAACTATTTAGAGTATGACATGAGATGGAGTTCTTTTACAACTTGACCTATTAAACTATAAATAAGACATTAGGGTCACAGTTGTATTATGTGTGAGACTTTTCTAGGAGTTTTTGTGCGAATTTTCTTCCTAGAAATTTTGGCACTAGCACTCCGGATCGCGATCATCCATTTGTTTGTAGATTTATGATAGAGGACGTTCGTCTCTTGGCGTGTCTTGAAAGAATTGATCAATATAAAACAAGGCAGACATGGAGTTGTGCTTGTTAAGATATAGTTTTTCTCTGTTGATATATTAGTTTAATAGAATCGATAGGATCTGGTTCGGGGATATTCAAAAAGGTTTCAAGAATTCTGCTGCGCTTGATCCCGAAACCCAACACATTAAGCAACCTATGTCACTCATCTACTTTAACACTTTATCATGACACTACGCAATCCTAGCATCTACACAATGTATGTCTCGAGGATCATCCTAAGTTTCTTGATTTTCCTAGCTATAACCTTAGGAACTTGATTAATTGATTTTTATATAAATTGCATAACCTAAATTAGGCCATCCAATAAATCCACAAAATCATAGGTAAGGTTACACCAACTCTCAATTACCCGGCGACCCATGCCCTTACACCAGCTATCCGATACTCGGTACTCGGTCCCCGACACGCACTTTGGGACATATACTTGACTCGTAACCTTGTCCGATATCAACGTTCACACATGCGACGTTTATATACATAATGATAAATAATACACTAAATATCAAAATAATAAGCATCACACCATGTACAAAATATCTTAAATATAACTCGGGTACCACATCCGAGTTACCCATTTGTCCACATAACGCTCCAAATTAACCATTAATCCCCATGATTAACACTAATCCTAATTAAATTAATTTGGGTCGTTCACCCACCCTCAAGTTATTGCACTTAATGTTGCTACCAAACTACCATTGAAACTCGCCAAGCTAAATTGTCCATCTTGGAGAGCCCAATATCAATCTCTACTCTTCGACTATGATCTTGAAAACTACATTGATTGAAGTCTTCTAAGCCCACCACTTATAACTTTGGATCCCATTACTCAACCAATCGTCCCCAACCCATCTCACCGATTTTGGAAGAGATAAGATCGTTTTCTCTTTCATGCGATGATTGTTTCTTTGACTAACACTCTTGTATCACTCATCACCTCTGCTACCTCTACAGCTGAAGCTTGGCTACGCTTTGAGTGCATATATGCGAACAAATTGCATACCCGAGTCATGAGCCTCCGTGAAAATTTGGGCAACACCACCACAGAGAACTTAAGCATATTGGAGTATATGCAGAACATCCGAACATCAAAAACATCTCTGAGACTCTCTCTTAACGACTCTTCGATATCAGATGAAGAACTCATCCATACCACTCTCAAAGGCCTTGGCTCTGAGTTCAACACTGTCGTTGCTACTATTCGGGTTCGTGACACTCACATCTCATTTGAGAAGCTCCATAACAAATTGCTCGACTTCGAAGTCACCTTGAAACATAAGTTATCACCTTGAAACATAAGTTATCTTCTTCCGACAAGACACCAATCACTGCTCAAGTTCACCAACGCAACCCACAAATCAATCCAGCGCACCACACAAATCCACGTAATACCGTTGATGAAGATGCACCGCAACAAGAATGGACCAATCTCCACAAATCTTATTAGATCTGTTGTTTATTGAATGAACAAAGAGCAAAACAATATTTAATTGGAACCACTGCGCTTGATTGTTGAGAGGATTAGCGGTGGTTCAAGAACAAAAATCACAAAAGTGAATCAAAAAAAGAATTTTAGAACTTCTAGGGAAGTTAACCACTAAAGAAGTTATTCTTTTCATGTTTGATTCAACTTTAAATTTCTTGGGCAATTCCACATTTTAAAAATAGTAAAATAATGTAATTGACATAAATGTCATTTACTAGTTCCATGTAAAGAGCGAGAAGGCATGAGATAGAGCATTAAATGAGGGTAAAAGTGTATATTTCCCCTTAGGAAGTTAACTCACTTCCACCCAAGTGAGTTATCTTCCCTTATGTAGGAGAAGTTGAAGGCTTAAACTTTCAAGAAAGTTTGTCAAAATATTCAACCAAATAAGGTGAGTTGAAACTTTCCTAAAAGTTATCTTACTTTCTTCAACTTCCCCCTAAACCAAACGAGGCCTTGGAGTTGTCTAGTACTATTGTAAACTATAGCTCCATAACCGTGCCTGTGCGGATAGATAAAATTAAGGTTAATTATCCACATGGTCACGCAAATATACATGTTGTAACACTTTGGTCATTAAACTCCACTTTATAACAAAAAAATCATCTAACTTTTTGAAACATTAAATGTTTAGAAAATAGATATTACTTCACCTCGAAATTTGTAATTTCTCATTGAGATGCCCAATCTAACAACTCTCATTAAGTGTGTTAAAAATTTTATCACAACACGCAAAAAATGAAGCAATTAACACACAAAAATTGAAGGAAAATAAATAAATAAATAAATAAAAACACCATCTCTACCGCCCCGCCCTTTGACAAAAAATATCTCCACCAAGCGCCACTGTCGTACCTCCCACCACCGTCGCCTCCACCACTGCATCTTTCATAGCGCCTTAAAATCTGATCACATTGGTTCAACCCAGAGCCTCCATTTTTCACCGGCACCGCCTTCCCACTCTTCTGTCATCGGTGGCGGGGTTAGCCTCTGAGCACGATGGCGATGATGTGATGGGAGAGATCATGAAGATAGAGTGTGAGAGAGGGGGACAGTTGGATGGAGGAAATGTAAGGATAAGATGAATTGATAGATGTTTTTATGCTCCTGCCCCCACCACCACCGATACAAAGAACTTCAAATTAATAAAAAAAACAAAAAACAAATTTAAACTTAAATTGAAGAATACAAAACTTCTTCATTATTGATGATTAAACCCATACCCATTATCACCGCGTACCCACCACCACCACCTCTAAACCCATACCCACCACCGCGACCATGACCACGAGCACGACCACCGCCACCTCCTCAATCAAAACCTTCATCTCATGAGAGTTGTTAGATTGAATATGTCAATGAGAAATTACAGATGTTGAGGTAAAGTAATATCAATTTTTAAGCTATAAATGTCACGTCATATTAAAGTGACTAAAGTAAAATTTTTAAAAAATTAAATAATTTTTTTATTATAAAATAAAGTTTAGTAACTTAAATTGTTACAATATGTATAATTGAATGACCATGTGATTAATTAACCTATAAAATTACCTAGTCGTCTGATTTTTAAATGTGGTGTTAGTTGGCCCACTACACATGCACACTGGCAATGAAGGTGACTTAACTGAGAGAGTGGTGACAAGTCATGATCCCAATCCCAACCGTTTTTTAGTAGGTCTCTATCTCCGTGTCTTTATTAAATCAAGAAAAAGCAAGACAGGCTCATTGAATATTAGTGTGCAAAGTGTTTCTCATGTTTTTTTTGGGTGAACACGTTTCTTGACTTCAAAACACTATAGTAAAACATGTTAATTTCAAAACACTATAGTAAAATATGTTAAATTTATTTCATATTGATTAATTTGAGCACGTATGTGTAATTGGGTGAGTCGAATACATTTCTAAATCATATTAAATAAAATACGTTCATATCAATTAAGTGAATAACTCATTAATTTGATATGATATTGACTTACTTGAATAAGATGTCAAAAGTTCAAACTTTATAATAAGCAAGTTATGATTTTTTCTTATAAAAAGATTAAATTAAATATGTCCACAAATTAAGATTGCTTAACAGCAAATACAAACGGAATTGCTTTAACAAGATAAAAAAGAAAAAAATTCAAACCGAATTGCATGTGGAAAGTATCTCAATCAATCGACACATCTCGACGTATCAACGGTCGCTGTATCATTTTTTGAATACGTGCACATGACGAATGTGATGGATGAAATCATAGTAGCCAATGTGGTTGCACCAACTAATACTTTTCCATTATCTTCAACTTTTTTGTTTCTTAAGAATTATTACTGTCTTGAAGTCAAAAAAAAAAAAAAAAACTTTGTCTTGGTAAATTGGTAATGGAGTTTTGCCCAAGCTAATCTCATACTCCAACAATATATGACTATTTATCAGGAAAAAAAAGGGTTTTTTTAAAAAAGTAAGGTTGTTTTACTTTAAAGTTTATAAAATAGGATAAATTTTTTTAAAATTTCAAAAATAATGTATATTATTTTTACTAAAGGTGTTATTAAGTGTGACATGGCGGTGGGTGTGTGATATGACAATTTCAATTTTATGAATGACTCCTTTTTGTAAATGAGTCATTCATACAAAATATGAAATATATGAATGACTCATTTTCAAAATGAGTCATTCATACAATGTGACATGGCGGTGGATGGCAGTGGGTGTGTGAAATGACAATTTCAATTGTATGAATGATGACTCATTTTCAAAAGAATAAAAAAGAGTCATTCATACAACTTATATTTCCCCATACATTTGTCCGCTTATATTAAAAATATTACACATACATCAACATAAACCATACTAAAATACATATTGGGTGTGTTCCACACTAAATCGAGATACATATTGATAACTCAAACACCAATGTGTGTTTTGGTATGTCCGTGTAGCATTCCTCAAACCTAATACCATTTTCATTGAATTATTCTAACAATTAATTTTTTAAGTACACAAGACGACGAAATTAACAAAGTCATATACAAGTCAAAACGTATCACTCATAACCCATACCCAGCATAAAACGATAAAAGTAAACAAACGTACCAATAGGGAAGTCTACATTCAGATCACAAGAAGTCCGCAAATGTCTACGCTGGTGTCCACGTCTGCAATGACGTCATGAATAACGACAATTAAAAATTAGGTCGTTACAATACAAGTAAGAGAAAAACAAATAGCAAAAAAAACTCGAAGAAATATACAAATCCAAGAAATTATCATGACATGAAAGAAACTCATACAAAGGTATGATGTAGTTCTATCGACATCGACGTCGACGTTGCTCCTCCGTTAGGCAAACCGATCGTACTCTATTTCGACCTGGATTTCTCCGTGCTTGTACGTTTGGTTGAGTCTGTTGAGCTCGATGAGTCGACTGAACTTCTTCTTCGTGTTGACTCGATTGACCTCTACTACCAGTGCTATCAAAGATAGGGGTTGAACAATTCCGACATACTGACTTCCTGTATGTGGTTGGGTGAAAGGAACATGAGGTGGCATGCCTAATAAGAGCGTGAATGAGCCATCTTCACTATATGGAATATTGTAATTATAATATGACGGAGTAAATGGACTTGGCATGTATTGAGGCAATGGACCATGCATTGAATGTATAGGCATTCTATGGTCCATGTAGGAAGATGATGGTCTAGGAGCATATGAATCAAAATGATAAGGACGAACACTCATGCTCGATGCCCTAGGTAAAAACTTATGAGCATCAGGTTACGTTGGGGGCAGCAAAGAAGTGTACCCATAAGAAGAAGGGTGGGTTAGAGGTGGTGGAGGAGAACGTCTGCTGCTCTCACCAACGGTCTTTGACGTTCTTGTGTTGGACGAGTTGAGAGTGTGTGGAGGAGAACGTCTGCTGCTCTCACCCAGAGTCTGTGTCGTTGTTATTTTTCTTCTCCTCCCTCTATCTGCTAGGCTTTGATCCTCTTCTTGTTGTTCTTCCTCTTCTTCTTGAGAAGCTTTATCATCTATTTCCTGCTCAACTACATTTTCTTCATTCCACATAGTAGTCCTTTATCGTTCATCCTCATCTAAGATTTTGACGCCTTCATGTAGAGCAACAATGCCTTGATCGATCCCGTCATCAATGAACACTCGCTCCAATTGACGTGTAAATGTAGACTGATATACCAAAAAAAGCAGTGTTAGTTAATAATTTCAAATATGACTTATGAGGATAAAAACATTATAGTTTCAAGCTTACCGAAAATTCGCGTAGAGCCCTGTCATGTCCAATGAATCACCTAGTGATAAATCTGTACTACCTCATGTACTCTTCCTAATCATGTTCCCTTCTTGTTCTATTGTGGCTATGGTATTACCACGATTTTCTCACAACTCTATATATCTTCTATGATACACTGCCTAATTTTCTTGAGGGTGTCCTCTCAATTGGACGCGGTGCAGACGTGTGTCAAAATCACAGTGAGGTGACATGACCTGTGTCAGTCCGAACTATCTCATTACCCTTTCTGGTCTATGCCACTCAACTATATGGAAACAAATTAAAGGACACGTCAAATGCCAGCTCCCATGACCTTGAGTACAGAATTGTGGAAGTGACTCGAAGACATCGGTGTATGGTTGTCATTCCGCGACATTCTCCCTCTGTGGGTCAAGTGCATCACGAAATGATAATTAAACGTGTATGGAAATCCTAGTTACCGAAAATACAACTATCCATCTGTATACAAAACAATAAATTAGTCATAAATTAAAAAGACGCAATGAATAATTAAAAATAATAGGAGAAACATTTTTTTATCGATATCCCAAAGGAACTTCATTGGGCATGTATACTCCATCACATGTTCGAGGTCGAGCTCTAGGAACAGGCATGCACGTTGGTGTTATAAATGGAAACCTATCCCAAGCCCATAGTTGTATAAGAATTGATGCACCAGCGACACCAGAACGAGATCCACGACACAACTCCCTATATAAATAAGCCAAACATGCACTTCCCCAACTATATTGTTCAGTTGTTTGAAGGTCATCGAGCAACGGAAGAAACATCAAATGTACATATCGATTCGACTTGTCAGCGAACACACAACCACCAATAAGTTATAGAATGTACGAACGAACATAACGTCGAACCATTTCCTCATTGCTGTCATCCTCTATAGGTGACACATTTTATTCAAGCCTTGAAACAAGAACTCTATTCCCAGAAAGGTCAAGTACATTAGGTCTTGCACTAAGTAGTCTTTCACACACCTTGGGATAGTCAATATCTGTGCTTCCAATCACAGGCATACCATTAATAGGTAACCCGAGTTGAATCTCAACGTCTTGGAGTGTTATCGTACACTCGCCACAACGCATATGGAACGTATGTGTCTCTGGACACCATATCTCAACGAAAGCAGTGATCAAGGCCCAATCAAGTCTGAAAAATCCTACACGTGAAACCCCATAAAAGCCACAAGAACGTAGGTAAGGGATCATTCAAGAATGGTAATTCACCCGTTGATCAACAACACCCCGTCTTCTTCGTACAAGCATTGTATCATGTACCTTACAATTAAAAAATGTGTCGATATATATGTATTAAACATTTTTGCATAAATATTAGGCACATACATGTTAAATGTATATACTTGACCCCTCCAAACTTGCGATGATCTGTGTGTAGATTGGAGGCGTAGAAGAGAAGGATCAGATGGTCCTGGTTCCATGTGTACTCGCTACAACTGTGTGATTAGGAAATTAGTAGAGTAATTTTAAAAGTCACAACAAATCATTAGTACAAGTTTAAACATTAACAAAGACCTATCTATTACTTTACATAACATATTCGAATACTATATTAATATAAATGTTATGAAATTGCCAACTAACACTATTTACAAACAAAATACAAATCCCCTCATTGGTTTAGATTGGGGGGTTGAGCTTTTGATGGACAATTTTTTTTGTTATGTCCCTCTACACGATAAAGACTGCAACGGTTCCTCCTGGTAGGGACTTGACCACGATCTCTATTTGGATCATGTTCGTAAAATTTGTGACATATGCCACATCGCAAAAACATTGAAGATCCATCTCATACTTCGTGTTCCCTTTGGTCTCCTCGTCACGTCTACACCAAGGATGGCTTTGAATTATCGGGGATAGCTTTGAATTGAGAGGAGTAGCATTGTGCGTACACGTCCATCCTGTAGTATGTCTCAATAAATTGTGTATAATCAAGTCGAATAAGGGCACATGCAGCTAACACGTGTGAGCAAGGGAAACCAAACGATTGCCATTTATTGCAGCTGCAATACCAGTTCTTTAAGATAACAATTTGTTTATTGTTGCCTTTATGAATGCGATCACCATGATGTCCAGTGAGCACCTCAAACTCACCAGTGTCTCGATTTATCAATTTGACTTAATGTCCCCTTGTAGACTGTTCATAATGTGCAATTTTATCCATGGCATATTTTGTGTAATAAAGCCCGTGCGAGATTGCTTCATCGATTTCCTGCTTGCGTCGGTTAGTGTATGTCACCAACCTGTAGTAAATCAGTAAATCATTTGAACCATTGCTGTTATTAGCAAGAATCGTACCCCTTTCAATACACCGTTAAAACATTCTACAATAGTAAGATAATGTCGTGTCAGTAATATCAGCACAGTGATAAAAAATATAGGATAACAAACATAACTAGCATCGATTACATGCCAACCCCATTAGAATTCATCCATCTGTACCGCAGGCCTCCTTCATGCGATTGAGTCCAGAGTTCCTTGGGAATGACATTCACATATTGAAGACATTGAGGAGTTCCTGAGGACAAATATGCAAAACGCTCCATGCATGCATCAGATTTCCTCACTTGACATTGACCAGCAACTCGAGAAAGGATGTTCTTTAACGATTCATTTTTGAAATTCGTGTTAAAATTACTGGTCAAGTGCTCAAGCAATAACGATGGTATCCTTTTGGTGGACAAAAACTATTTGTTGATATGTTAACAGCCTCGAGAATGCCAGAATGACGGTTGGAAATGGTTAGAAATAATACAAATACCACTTTATCGGTCATGTGTTTGCGCAACATCATCAAAAACTACCCCCACGAGTTTGTTGATTCATTTTCCACAACTGCAAATGCAACTGGAAGTAGATGTCCATTACCATCAACAGATAGGGCAATCATTAGCTTACCACTGTATTTTCCATATAAGAATGTTGCATCAATCTGTAGAAGAGACCTACAATGCTTGAACCCTTCGATTGATGCTTCGAATGAAAGAACACACGACGAAATTAGGATGCTCTATCCTGATATCATCTGCAACCCATTATCTATGTGACCACTCAATCTTTGTCCATGGACTCTTATTATATACAGCCAACCATCTTGGTAACTTAGCATACGACGCGTCACAATCTCTGAATGCATTCACAACTGTTTTCCTTTTAGCATCCCACATTCGCATGTAGGGAACTTCATGTCCTTATTTTAGCTTAATCATTTCTACCAAGGCCTTGATAGTAATTGCCTGACCTATTTGGACAACGTTTTGTATCTCACATGCAAGCATGTTGGTGTCGAGTTGGGCATGACTGCGTTCTATGCCAGGATTTATACAGCTATGCGACTCGTCTAATTAAGTGATCTCCCACAATTGTTTCTTCTTTCGCAAATAAGCACGGAGATGCCACATGCACCCAGTTTCCGGCGCACTTCTGCACTTCACCGTCCATAAGGTTGTAGTTGACTCCATAACATGGTATTGACAATGGTTGTTAACATGTCATACTTTGATGGCATGCTGCAAGTCTTTCTTATTGTCAAAGCACATTCCTCTTTCCAACTCAAAATTATGCATGTCTCATCCAGTCGAATGATGAGAATGTTGGGTTGCAGCAGGATTAGCTACTTCTCAATCAATTTCATTATACACCGGCAATGGTTGGTAAACTTCTTCATCGCTTGCTTCTTCCATGCACTCCTCTTCGTCAATTGCAAATTGCTCATCATCTTGCAAGTTTTTCGCCCATGGAGTTCGTAGGTTGGGTTGTCTGTAATAACATTTATATTTTCCTAATTAACAGATGACGCAACATCCTCGAGGGGACATACGTCCTCGTCGATGTCGTTGTCGTCATCCTCGTTAGAGTCATCACTCGGGGCACTAATGTCATCATCAATCGTAGTAACAAATCTATCTTGCATAAAATCACCTATACGTGATTGCATATGTAATCTTTTCATCATTGATGTAGGGCATGTCATGCCCACATTTTCTTCTACCACTTGTGAATGCACAGTAGAGTTTTGAAAAAGCTCTATTGGCTTAAAAGTTAAATAAATCTCTACCTTTGATGATAATGGTAGATTCGCCACTGTTGACCACATCAACTCGAAGTGGGTCTCATCTTGCAATGACACGGGGATAAAATATTGTGAACCAGATGGATGGGTTATTATGTGACGATACGTCATCGTAATGAGAGTCTCAGTGGACGAGATACCAAATGCGTTATACACGTGATCCATCAACTCATGTTTACTCATTCCAAACTTAAGAATCATGATCATTGATGGGGTTTGCTGTACTCAATGCCTTACGAAACCTTGACAATTTCTACGTATGCATAAAATCGAAACGGGATGTTCCTACATTCCATGACCTACATAATTTACCGCATTGATAAAAAAGATTACATATATATCAAACGAAAAAATCATCAAAATGGGGAGTTGAGGCGCGATCGAACTTTTGAAAAAATCCTCATCAAAGATTATTCTTATTCCTATATCAAAATGGAGCATCTTGTAGTAATTTTTCAAAATGATTTGGATTTTATCCTAAGGTTGTTCGATGAGCCTCTTGGGAAAGGAATGAGTCCCTTCTAAGGAACTTATTATCGACTGAGTATTCAATTTTCTTAGAGTCCCATCTTGGGAAAGGGAATGAGTCCTTTCTAAGGAACTTAGTATCGACTGTGTATTCAATTTTCTTAGAGTTCCATCTTGGGAAAGGAAACGAGTCCTTTCTAAGGAACTTAACTTAGGCATTAGAAAATACAAATCATATTCAATTCCCATTTCCTTTACTCGTTTTTTCTTATTTATTCGCAATTTAATATGATGGATGCAACCAAATAGATTCATATTGAATCTAGCAATGTTTATATTGGTTGAAACGGACATATAAGTCATGTTATACTGTTGAATAATAAACCTTCAATTATTTAGAATAAAAATGATTACATTTTTTTATCAGTCAATTGTTGTATCTATTTTTAATTATTTAAAAAAATTACTACAAGTAATAAGCTATGACAATCACTACTAAAAATTAGTTTTTCTATAGCTTTAGATTTATTCCACCTTCTTGAAATGCAATAAAAGATAGGCATTACTTAAAAAAAATAAAATAGATAAAAGACATACATTTTAATTTAAATGGTTTTAATGGGGTTTAACTTTTGTAACATTTTGTTAACTACGATGTTAAGCTATAGCATCCTTTGGTAGTTATTTTTAAAAACAAATTAGTAGATACGTTAACTAGAAACAGTTAAAAGTTAACCTATAACTTTTCTTAAAAGCTACATGTGACAACTTTGGTAAAAAACCACTTAAATTTATGTCACAATGATTTTCACAAGTTATGAAAAACCTTCTTTCTAGTTGTGAATTCTAATATTTTCCTTTTATTAAAAAAGTTTTTTAAAACAACAAAATAATTAAATACACAGTTAAATTACACATAACATGCAATAAACACATGCTACTTAACCACATTTTTTCTTTAAAAAAAAACTATGCAATTATACAACATAAAAATAATAAATAAATAAATAAATTTTAGTTCTTAATATTTCCCTCCTGTTTTGTTCTTCAATTTAATATTCTTCGACCTACAAACAAAATAATATTCCCTGTAAAAAAAGTTAGTTATTTTATTCAAATGAAAAGTAAAATAACTAAAAAGATATTATTAAAAACTACTTAAAAAATTCCTGCACTTTAACAACCTCTCGCCATCGATCTTGTGGATTCAACTTCAACCTTACTCTCTTCTCCCACGTCGCCCCAACACCCAACTCTCTCTAAATAAATCTAACTAACCAAACACTCTCTCTCGGCTACCTCTCTCTCGCCCCAACACCCAACTCTCTTTTCCCACGTCTACTTCTCCCTCTCTCTCTCTCTCTCTCTTCTCTCTCTCTCTCTCTCTCTCTCTCTCTCTCTCTCTCTCTCTCCTCTCTCTCTCTCACTCTCCTCTCAACTCTCTCTCTCACTCTCTCCCACACTTTCTCTCACTCTCTCCCACTCTCTCGACTCTCCCACACTTTCTCTCACTCTCCCTCACTCTCGCCTCCCACACTCTCTCTCTCTCCCTCATTCTCCCTCACTCTCTCTCTCTCCCTCTCCCTCTCTCTCTCTCTCTCTCTCTCTCTCTCTCTCTTTTCTCTCTCTCCACACTCTCTCTCTCTCTCCCTCTCTCGGCTCTCCCACTCTCTCTCTCACTCTCCTCACTCTCTCGGCTCTCCCACACGCTGTTGCTGCTCTCACTCCACTCGTTGCTACCCGCTTTTTCTCCTTCTCTCTCTCTTCTCTCCTCTCGCTACTTCTCTCCTCTCCTCTACCCTATCCCCCCTCGACCTATCCCCCTCTCGACCCATAGATCCATCGTCGCAGAGAATATATTCTCTGCGGAGTAGAGTGTATATCACGAATTGCGCCTTTAGTAAAGGCACAATTCGTGATATACACGTGGCAAGTATCTACACGAATAATGTCCTTTGAAAAGACGTATTCGTGTAGAGTGATTCCACGTCACACCCACGTGGATCGAATAACGCTTTTACAAAATGCGCTATTCTTGATCCATGTGGCATCCACCTCACCTCCGCCAAAACACGAATAGCGTATTCGGAAAATGTGCTATTCGTGTTATGGGTGTCCACGTCACACCCACGTGGATCGAATAACACCTTTACAAAATACGCTATTCGTGATCCACGTGGCATCCGGATTACCTCTCGCCATCACACGAATAACACCTTTTTCGAATGCGCTATTCGTGTTGAGAATTTTGATCTCTGTCACACAAATAATGCCTTTTGTAAAGGCGCTATTTGTGTGAGTCCTACATGACGTGGAGGTTAGGTCACACAAACAACGCCTTTACAAAAGGTGATATTTGTGTGATTTGTTAAGTTCACTATTTAACCATCTAATAACGCCTTTACCAAAGGCGAAATATATCATTTTCATAATAAAATCAAAACTAACTGTACTTTACGAATTTAAAACTATATATACAGTACGACTGTAATTTTTCAAAAAAAAAACATATAGGACTATCATAGTGGGGTCTAGGATTGATCCATAACATGCGTTTAGGAGCCAAGGAAAAATCATATATAATATAAAGGTCCAATATTTTTTATTCATTACCAGAGGTCCATTGCACTAATAAACAAATGCACAAAAAAATTCTTAAAAGTTTTTTTTTAAGTCACTTTTGTGATTTTTGTTCTTGAATTGCCGTCGGTCCACCGGTCTGCGATCTTCTCAACGATCGATAGTGGTTCCAATCAAATCCCTTTTGGAGATTGGTCCATTTTTGTTGTGTTGCAACTTTATCAATGGTGTTGCGTGGATTTGTGTTGTGTGTTAGATTGATTTGCATTTAGTTTTTACTTTATAGTTAGTTTTTTTCAAAATTGGAAGATTTTGATTTGTCTTCTCCTTATTGGGAAGATTTGGTTTTCTTTTCCTTGTTGGAAAGTTTTGTTATTTATTTTGTGGTTTTAGTATTTTTGTATATTGTTATGAGTTTTAACATTGTAGAGAGCAGTCTTTGATTGTCAAACTATTTCAATTTCGAAAAAAGTCCAAATTAATGGTTGTTTGTTTGCACAAATAGGATTAGAATCAATGTACTTGATTTTATGTCTGGTCTTATATTGAGCCATAAATGATTAATGAAATTTCAATTTCTTTTCAAAGAAAAAACTTCCCTAAAAATTAGTAAAATGAACTAAATGAGACCTAACTAGCAACTTGAGTTGTGGCTCAACTTTGGACTTGACCACCTTTGCCACGTCAACCTGACAATATTTTACGACAAAATTTGTAAAATAAATTAGGTTTGAAGTTAAACATCTCAAGCATGACCAAAAAGAAAAAGAAAAATCAAACTAACATCATGTTGGCTATGGGTGTACCCCAAGTATCATAAGAGCTTGTGTTCCACCATTTATTGGGGCTCCTTTTAAAATTCTCGAGCGTCGTTTGGTTGAGGGAGAGTGGGAGATTGAGGAAAAAGCAATTTGCAAGAAGTTGTCATTACCCCTATTTGGTTGAGCATCTCGAGTGGAGGGAGGTGTCATCCTTTTTTTTTTTGAAGAGAAATTGAAATTTCATTAGTCATTCATTACTCAATACATGACTAGACATATAATCAAGTACATTGATTCGCTAATCCTATTTGTGCAAACAAATTACTATTAATTTGGTTTTTTTTTTAAATTGAAACATCTTGATAATCAGGGATTGCTCTCTACATCGTTAAGACTCATGACAATATACAAAAGTATTAAAACTACAAAACAAATAACAAAACTTCCCAACAAGAAAAAGATCTAAAACTTCCCAACAAAGAGAAAACCTAAAACTTCCCAACAAAGAGAAAACCTAAAACTTCCCAACAAGGAGAAGACAAATCAAAGACTTCCAACTAGGGAAGAAAACTAACTATAAAGAAAAAACTAAAGATAAATTAATCTAGCGCACCGCACAAATCCACACAATATCGTTGATAAAAGATGCATCACAATAAGAATGAATTAATCTCTATAAATTTAATTAGATATGTTGTTTATTGAATGAACAAATAGTAAAAGTGATTTGATTGGAATCACCGTCGATCCTCAAGGATCGGTGGTGTCATCTTTTCCCTTAATGGATTACTCCACTTCATTAATATAAGATAATGAAATTTAATTTCCCCATGGAAGTCAAGTACTTATTTGATAAATATATCCTCCATATTAAGTTTGACTTTTAAGTGTATTATAATTAATTAATATAATTTAATATTTTTTAAATATCTAACTTCTTACCAAATATATAAAAAGGCATGGCTATGTACACCCCTACAATTTTATAAGGGTAAGCCTTTGAATGAGGGCACCCCATGCATGAATTTGGGTACCTCGTTCAAAATGTTTAGTTCCTAAACTGCCTTGTGTTTACAAGGGCACCCCATCATTAAAAAAAAATCAAAACCACCACCACAAACACACACACGACGAGAACAATGACAAGCATGCATGCCCTAAGTCTTGTTTCGATCTTCGCATCACACCATATGGCTGTGGTTGATTGTCGAATCAAAGATTAACAGTTTGTGTAGGGTGCACAATGTGAGAGAGAGGAAAGGGCATGTGAGTGATTGTGGAGTTATGATGAATGACTAAGTCATTTCATTTGAGGCATATATGGAATTGAAGTGCAAAAAAAAAATGTGACTTGCTAGTATAAAATTATGGGGTACATAATAGTTCCCAAAAAAAAAAAAAAAAACTTAATAAAACACTTTTATCAATTTTTGAGAAATTGAACCAAATTTGACATGTCTTACAAAGCCCAACAAAGTCTCTATTTCAAATTAGTCTTAAGTTGTCTATATGTATCAAACTCCGCTCAATTTAATGCTTTCAATAATAGCTAGGCATTTTTTTCCAATCAAATTATTAAAACTATTTTCAAATGCCTTTTTTCCTAATCACAAACTTATCAAACCTGGGTGCGCACCGTACCAATACTACTTACGAAGCGCACGTTAGAACCAACCACAACCCTCAAAACGTACGAGAGACGTTAACGTACGCCACCAATAAATAGACGATCACTACTGCGCTTCCTCAGCAGAGCCACTTTTCGCTCTCTCTACATGCGGAAAATCTTGGCGCCACCACCGCCGCCGCGGCCATGCGATTCATCTCCAAAAAACCCTCCCTTCCGCCGCCGAAGCCGCCGCAGCCTCCGCCGGAAACCTCCGACGGCGCTGCCGAGCGGCGGCTCCGAGAGGCGGAGGAGCGGCTGCGTGAGGCGATCGAGGATCTGCAGCGGCGGCAGCGGAGCCGCGCTCTCCGCCTCCAGCCGCCGTGCGATCACGCTGCCGACGAGTCCTGCCTCGCCCACGCCATCGGCAACCTCTGCCAGAGCTTCCTCCTCTCCTACGGCGTCCGTGTCGGCATCGGGATTCTCCTCCGCGCCTTCAAGCTCGCGCGCCGCCAATCCTACTCCTCCCTCCTCGATCTCAAGGTTAATTAGGGTCTCGATATCCCCCTCGTCTTTATCATCAGTTTTTCTTCTTTGATTTGCTCTATTGACAATGTTTGATTTCCTGCAGCGTCAAGATTGTCTAGTCAATAGTCAGGCTCGCTTGGATACTCACAAATATAAATAAAAAGAAGAAAAATTGAGAATGTTTGACAACTTGACATAGTTTCATTAATCATTAATGGCTCGATACAGAGCCAGAGATAGAATCGACATAGAATCGAAAAGTACATTGATTCGCTAATCGTATTTGTTCAAAGAACTGCAATTGACAAATTGACATAGTTGATGATGAACTAGGACGACATTTCTTCACTTAGTTTTGATGTGAATTCTAGCAATGTGATCTTAATCTGTTCATTTTTCGGAAATTGACCCATTTCTCTTTTCAAAAATTGTTACTTTATCGCAGCAACTTGTTTCGGAGAAAGATTTGATAGTAAGAGAAGAAGCGTGTCGAGTCGGATTACTATTTGGGGGTTTTACTGGTTCTTATCACGCGCTTAGATGTTTATTGAGAAAGTTTAGGAAGAAAGAGACGCCTTTGAATGCGTAAGTCTGTATATGACACTCAGCAATGGTTTTTAATGGTTTTGATGCATTATATTGTGTCTTCCATATATATGACTTAGTTGAAGGGCATGATGGGGCAGAATTTTAGCAGGTTCAGTTGCAGGACTGTCTATTTTGGCACTAGGTGATTCCAGCCGACGGCGCACCCTTGCTTTATATCTTTTAGCTAGAGTAGCACAGGTATTTTTGTTTTTTGATTGCCTCCCATACTGTTTTAATGAGACTCTTTTGGTTTTTTAATTGCCTCCCATGCTGTTTTAATGAGACCCAGCTTGGATTTCTTCTGTTTAATGCATTTGTTTTGATTTTCTTTAGTGTGCCTATAACTCTGCCAAGTCTAAGAACAAGTTTCACCTTTGGGGAAGCCATTGGGGGCATGGAGATTCCTTGCTGTTTTCGTTAGCGTGTGCTCAGGTGGTATTTAGTTCCCTTTCGATTAATTTTTTCTATAGGAAAGTAAACTGGTTTCTTATACTTTATTTTCAAGCGTGAAAACAATGAAACACTTAATTGTTTTTTATTAGGCAAAACCCATCATTTGGTCCCTGAACTTTGTGTTTTTTATGCTTTTGGTCCCTCAACTTTGTGTTTTTTATGCTTTTGGTCCCTCAACTTTTATTACTACACGTTTAGTCCTTGAACTTTCACAAAGATCTACATTTAGTCCTTCCACCATTTAAAGTGTTAAATACCGCCAACGTGGGTGACAAAAGTGCCGCGTGACTAGTCAAGAAAAGTAAAGTGGTTTATATTACTGAACCGGATGACTCACATCGAGCAACAAACGCCCAAAAAAAATTTAATTTCCCCAAAAACACAAAAAACTCAAAGTTCAAGGACCAAAAACACAAAAACTCAAAAGTTTAGGGACCAAAAGCATAAAAAGTTCAAGGACCAAAACATAGGTTTTGCCTTTTTATTATTATGGATTTTCTTTTTCTCTTCTAAGTGAATTGTATTGTTACTAATTAGTAGGTTTCTCATCCCCCAGGGATTTTTGATTGTTTTAGATTGATGCTAAAATGTTTGTTACTCTATTGCAATTTTATTGAAATACTTGAACCAAAAATGCCATTTTATGATTTTAAGACTTCCCTTTGTCAATTAGATTAATTGGAAAGTTCCGTTATTCATTAACAACATTTTGAGCAAGAGAGTTCCGAATTTGTAAGTTTTGATAGCAATTTTTTTTTTCTTTTTGGTTTTTCTATTTTTCTTTCTCATTGAGTAAGCTTTTCCTCATTTCTTTAACTTGATTTATTTAGGGAACGGCTAAACGAACCCCACTTTTTTGCATTTTTAATTTTGCTATACAATGGTTAAAACCAAGAAAAATGAGAGGATTGAGGGGTGTTGGAGGTGAGGGTGAGGGTATTCTTGGGATTTAGAAAAAAAATGGGGTGCAAGATATAACGGGGTATGTTTAGCAAGAAGTGGGGTCCGTTTAGCCACTCCCTTTATTTATTACTGCTAAAAAGCACAATGACTCAAATTTGAAGATCACTATCATCTCTCAAATTCTCAATCATGAATTTGTTATGCTTTTCTTCTCTTTTAGTGATTGCACTTAGTGATGTACAAATATTGTCCAGGTTATGTATGCATTTGTAATGCGTCCAGAGAGTTTACCGCGGTCATATCAAGATTTTATTCAGAAGACTGGGCCAGTTGCAGCGCCTGTTTACGAAGCTGTGAAGGATAGCTGTAGAGGTGGCCGTATTGATGTTGTTGCTCTGTCTGCCTATTTGTCTAATACAAAAGGATCTTCATCTGTGAAGTTGGAGGAGTTTCCCTCTATTATTCCTTGTTCAATTATTCATCCACAATCGAATTCTTGTTTAGCTCACAATACAAATGTTCTGTCATCAACGTTCAGAAAAACTTTTCCATTATATTTTTCTTTGACTTTTGTTCCGTTCGTCGTCCTCCATCTTCAAAAGGTATGCCCGCTTCTTAACTTGGATGTTTTCTACATTCGAAAATTTAGTCATTGTATCTTTTTATTTAGTAATGTATAAGTAAACCATTAACTATGATTTTACTCCATGTAACCCCCTAGAAATCGGGGGCCTTGATAATTTTGAGGGGGTTAGCGAGAATTACCTTTCAATTGCATTATTTAATTTAACTATGTAGTTGATAGATGTCTTTAGACATTTACAATTTGGTTTATCTGAATTGCATGTTCTACCTTGAGAGCGTCTTCATTGCTGCTCCATTAGATAACTGCAACATCTTTCTTATTTTCTGGGAGTTCTGATCATTTCGCTATATGATGGTCTGCCAGTTCATGGAATCCCCTTCTCGGACCTGCTGGCTTGCTCTTAAAGGTGCTGTTCGCTCAACAACATTTCTGTCAGCCTTCACTAGTATTTTTCAGGTATAAAAGATGTATTGTTGATACCTGTATCATTTCTTTCTTGTTTGTGCTCTCTCTTTTGATCTTGAATCATTGGGATTGCAAGGGGGTTATTTGTTTGCATCGGAAAGTGGCATTGAAAGACCACAAACTTTTGTACTGGGTTGCGGGTGGAATATCTGCCCTCTCAGTGTTATTGGAGAAGAAAGCAAGACGCAGTGAACTGGCTCTTTATGTGCTTCCCCGAGCTGGTGAGTCTTTGTGGTATATACTGGTGAACCGCCGTCTACTCCCAGATATCAAGAATGCGGAGGTATTTACAATTTTCTTTACCCTATTTCTTTCCTACTTTGCTAACTTTATCCTGTATTTATTTGTTTGAAAACAAAGCTGAATTAACCTGCATTTATGAAAAGGTGAGTAGAAGTCTAGAACTTCTTTTATGATGACCAACCAGTGCTTGGAAGAGTTATGTTTGGTGATTAACTGTAACTGTGAGGAAGTGCAAGAATGGAAAACAACAAGAATGTGGACTGTAAAGGGATATACAACTAGATGTAATATGGGTTTAAATACAACAACAACATAGCCTCAGTCCCAAATTAATTGGGGTTGGCTATATGGATCAAACTCTTCCATTGTGCTAGCCTCAGTCCCAAATTAATTGGGGTTGGCTATATGGATCAAACTCTTCCATTGTGCTCGGTTTAATGCAATTGATGGTGAGCTTTCCAAATAATTCAAATCCCTCCTAATTATTGCATCCCAAGTTAACTTCGGTCTACTCCTACCTCGTCGAATTTCTTCAATTTCTATTAAGTCAAGTTTTCTAGTGGGGGCATCTGTAGGCCGTCTTTGTAGGTGACCAAACCACCGCAACCGCCCTTCCCTAATCTTTGAGTCAATTGGTGCTACTCCCACTTGTCTTTGAATTTTTGTATTTCTTGTTATATTTTTACGAGTTTTACCACATCCACCTAAGCATCCTCATTTCTGCTACATTCATTTTATGTAATTGTTGTTGCTTTACCGCCCAACATCCACTTCCATAGAGCATAGCTGGTCTACTTGTGGTCCTATAAATTTTCTTTTAACTTGGTAGGCATATTTTTATCACAGATCACACCAGTTGCACTCCTCCATTTCTTCCATCCAGCTTGAATTCTATGTGTGACATCATTCTCAATATTGCAATAAATGTATGATTGATAGTAGATATCTAAAGTGTTTCACCTAATTTTACCATTCCATCTCTGTCTCGAATTTCTAAATTTACATTGCATGTATTCGGTCTTCGCCTTACTCAATTTAAAGCCTTTAGATTTTAATGTATTTCTCCAAAGTTCTAATTTCCTATTCACTCCATCTCTTGTTTCGTCCACTATGACAATATCATCTGCAAATAACATACACCATGGCATATCCTCTTGAATATGCCTTGTTAGGTCATCCATAACTAGTGTAAAAAGATATGGGCTTAAAGCCAATCCTTTATGTAGTCTTATCGTAATGGGAAATTCTTTTGTAGTTCATCCGAATGTCTTTATACTAGTTACTACTCCCTCATACATATCCTTAATCGTGTCTATGTATCTAGCATTCACCCCTTTTCTTTCTAGAACCCGCCAAAGAACATCTCTAGGAACCTTATCATATACTTTTTCTAAATCTACAAATACCATATGAAGATATTTTTCCTTTCTCTATATTTTTCTATTAATCTATGGGTTTAAATTTAGTTTAAAATTTGTTTTTTGAAAAATCATTTCAAATTCTAAGCCCCCTTTTTGGTCAACAGTGACCTAGTAATTTGAAATTTTCATTCATTTTCATTGTAATCAAGTTTTTCGTAAGAATTATCATCAAGTTTTTCATTATCATTAAAATCTAAAATGATAGGGCATATTATGAGGCCCATGGCTGATATTGACAATTGAGATATGGAGAAACTGGCAAGCAGAACTCAATTTGACTTCTCTTAGAATCTTTAACATTCACGCTTCTTTGTATTATTTTTCTCTTCTAAAATTTGTCTTAGATACTTATTTACCTAGCATTCGTAAAGGGAAATGTGCATAAATATGTTGATGACATTGGAAGTTAAATGAGTTCAAGAAATATTTTGGTTCAGATGATTGGTATGGCTGTAATAAGGTTTCAACTTTAGTTTTGTGCAAGTTCCAACTTGTACGTGTTATTTGATAAATTTTACTAATTATTTAAATCGCTTTCTCTTATAATGTTTTGTTTTAACTTCTATTACTTGAGAAGTACATTCCGGACTTCAATGTCAACGAAAAGTTATTTCTTAATGAGGAAAGTGAGGTTTAACCCTCACTTCTTGTGACGACCCCTCTCCTAAACTAGGGCACCGCCCAACTTAATCCTGTAATTAAGCCCTTATTCCAACCACGTAGGATTTAACTACGTTTTAGTCAACCTTTACATCCTATACTCCTTAATACACGCGTTCAGGATAAGTGATACACTTGTCATACCACTATTAATTTTCAGAGTTAAATAAAACTTTTATTGAGTTAATTAATTAAGTGGAAGTCTTAACAATTTATGTGGAAGCAATTAGATAAATCCTAAGTGTGGAAACCAAGAAATAACGATCACATGAATATATAGTAAAGTGGCGAATATAAACAGTGTGAAAGTCATAAAAGGTCGGGGGAATTGATGCTCAAAACCCAGAATGTACCAAAAGACATAACGTAAGATAATACTACAAAATACCAAAAGACCTACAATGTCAAAAGCAGGATCACGTTGCTGGCTCAGATGTAGTCGTTGATTTTCTCCTTGCCTTGCTGGTCGAGCTATGCACCCATCGTCATAAAAAGGGCGGTGAGTACAAAAAAATAACAGTATTACCCGATATGTTTATTTCACATTTCCAAATATTCTAATGGTATTTAAAAACATATAAATAAAAAGTACTGAAAGATTAACCATATGCTAATAAATACCAGAGTTAAACAAGTGATACTGACACTAGACTAAGTAGTAGTGATCTAGGTCCAGTCGGTTGTTAGCCGCATCACACCAACCTATTTTAACACAAGGTACTCTAACCTAAGTGTCACCAAAGACTTTAACCCCGGTGTGTTGATTACCTTAGGGACTCTAACCCCGAGTGCCGCACAACCAAGTAACATGTGCCGACATCCCCAGGGACTCTAACTCAGTGGGTCGCGCACACCTCGATCAAGTAAGGGACCTAGATACTAAAACTACTTTATATATTCAAGAATGACTTGGTTATGGAATAGTTAAGGCATAGGGAGAACTAAAGGCCTACACAAAGGTGGGTTGAATTAATGATGATGTGCATTATTTCTGTCCGATATACTTTCTTGGTGGGTGATCATGAGGTGGGACCAATTACTCCAACAAGGGGATTGAGGCAAGGCGACCAGATTTCTCCATACTTAATCCTGCTTTGTGCCGAAGGATTGTCAGCAATTCTATTGAGAAAGGAGTCGTTGGGATAGCGACATGGTTGTAAAATTGCTAACGAGGCCCCGATAGTTTCTCATCTTTTTTTTGCAGATGACATCTATCTATTTTTTAAGGCCTCAATTTGGGAAGCCAAAACTGTGAAAGAGTGTATTCGCCATTATGAAGAAGCTACGGGTCAAGTAGTGAACTTTCAAATATCCTCTATCCACTTTAGTAGGAATGTGAGTCAAAATAATAGAGGAGAAATTTGTAATGTGTTACGAGTAGCACAATCAAGTTTGACGGGCTTTTATTTAGGGCTACCTAGTCGGTTGGGGGGAAATAGGGAAGAGGTCTTTTCCTAAATATATGATAAAGTGAAGACGAGGCTCCAAGGGTGGAAAGGAAAAATGTTGTTAAGAGCTAGCAAGGAAGTGCTATTAAAGTCGGTTATCCAATCTATCTCGACCTATATTATGAGTGTATTTCTCCTTCCAAAGCGATTATGTGACCAACTTGAAGTATTGATGAACAAATTTTGGTGGGTGAGTGATGTGGATAAGCATGGGGGTATCCAGTGGGGGGATTGGAGGAAATAATGTAAACCGAAGAAGTTTGGGAGGTTGGGAATGCGTCGGATTAGGGATTTCAACTTAGCAATGCTAATGAAGCAGGTGTGGAGGCTATTAGATAACCCAAATTCATTGGCGGCAAAACTATTGAAAGCTAGATACTATCCATCTAGCCAATTCCTTAACGCCAAAAAAGGGCGAAACCCAAGTTACATTTGGCGCAACATAATGGAAACACATAAAAAGTTCGTGGAGGAATGTCGATGGAAGGTAGGAGATGGCCGAAAGATTCACATTTATAAAGACCTTTGGCTGCCTTGTCCAACAGATGGGAGGATTCAATCGGGGGCCCCTGATGAACTAGAGAATGAGAAAGTTGCTTCTCTGTTATGTGTTGATAAAAAAAAGTGGGATGACAACCTACTCAGGGATCTGTTTATTGAGAGGGATCGGGCTCTTATTCAAGCAATACCTTTGAGTAGTCGGCCAGTCAAAAATGACTGGATGTGGCACGGTGATCCTAAGGGAGTCTACTCGGTGCGAAACGGGTATAGGGCTTTGATAGTTCCGGTGACATAATACTCCTGCTAGCAGTTTTCTTTATTGTTCTCAACTATGGAGATTGAAAGTCCCACCAAAAGTTCGCAATTTTCTGTGGAGGGCTGTGGGGAATACTCTGCCGATATTGACGAATCTGTATAGCAGAAGAGTTCAAGTGGATGTGCAATGGAAGGTGTGTGGAGAGGAAGTGGAGGATGTCCTCCATGCTCTAATAGGTTGCCGAGTCGCGTCGTAGTGCTGGACTGAGCTAGGAATGGTCCCTAATTCGAAAGTTCGAGTCTCATTCGATTGATGTGCGGGAGACATGTTTGAGGAGCACACGACAACGGTGATGGAGGTAGTGGCGATTATGACGTGAAATATTTGGAACAGTCGGAATGCAGTAGTATTGAAGAATGGAGGTTAGCGACCGTCTCAAATTATAGCTTATGCTAAATTGCACTTGTTGGCGTGGAAGAAAGCTCGACATATTGATGTGTCGACGGAATGGGAGTCCTCAAGTGGAGCAGGAGAGATGGAGGAGACTGGAGAGAGATAAGGTTAAGTGCAACTCAGATGTGACGATATTTGTCGATATGGGAGTAGCATCATATGGAGCGGTCCTAAGAGACGAGAGGGGTGGTTTCGTGGCAACTATGGGGGGATGTGGGAAGGTGTGGTTGAGCCACGGGTAGTAGAAGCAATAGGGGTTCAAGAAGCACTGAGTTGAATGAAGAGGAGAGGGGTTACGAGTGCAGATATTGAGGTAGATGCTATGTTGGTCGTCGAAGCTATCGATAGTAAGACCAGGGATAACTCATATTTCGGTTCTATTATAGACGACTGCATTGATATTTTAACGGACATGAAGTCCTATTGTGTTTCTTATGTGTGAAGATCAGCAAACTAGCACCTCACACTGTGGTGAGGGAGGCTAGTTCTTTGTCTGGTCGGAGCGAGTGGTGTGTTGTACCACCGTTCCTAGTTGATGTACTGGCTAATGATTTGCAATAAAATTTGCTATGGGGTTTTCAAAAAAAAAGTTCTACACAAAGTGAGTACAATTCCATCAATATAATTACCATTGTCTCTACACTAATAACACGTTATTTATAAGTCTATTTAATCAATAAAACAAGGAATGACATGACATTTGGAAAATGAAATCAATGAAACATCACAAGGAATGAATATCATGAAGTCAAAACCCAACATATGACAACATCAACAAGGCTCATGATATTAGAATACAAGCATCGTATAGTTAAAAGGACTATGAAGCGGTAATTAAATGTTGGAAATGAAATGTAAAATAAAATATCATCGGGTATAATCACAAGTCACGCAAAAATTCCTAGCTTCACTGGCCTCCTGACACCCCAAATTGTGTACCCGAACTCTCGAGACTTCTAAAGCATGTCCGAGCGAATCTACATTAGGAAATTAAGTAATCTTGATCAATTATAATTTCAGGCCAGTCCTAGTATCATCTTAGAATGCTAGTCCAAGTCCCGTCCAAGTCCCGTGATTCGAACTCCCTTTTTTTTCACTAATTTTTTTTTTAAGTAAAAAGTGTTTAATTCTGCCGAACTGTTGCAGACCATTTTTGAGCCTCTAAACCTCAATATTTTGAAAATACACCCTGCAGAAAAATTGAAGATCTTTCTCTTAGCTTTTCGAAATGATAAGGTTTGCTCAGTTTCGATTTAAAACGAAGGAGTTATACATAAAACATCGAACCAGTCTCAATTGACAGCAAACTAGGACAACTTAGAAAACTCATAACTCCCAAAATAGACACTCAAGAATCGTGATTTTTGGTGGAAAGCTACTTAACATATTGACCATCAACATATCCAGAAACCAGCCCATTGGGATAAGTACACCAAAAGTTATATGATATGTCATTTCAACATTAATTTAGACTCACTTGATTACATTTTTTTTTTTTAATGAAGAACCTCTATATAATATGAACAAAGCTTATGATTGCAACCCAATTGTTTTCTCCATTAAAATAGAATCCTAATGAACCCTATAACTGTCCCAAAAAGTTCATACACCAACTTCAGTTCATCATTTACCCATTAAAACCATCTCAAAACATCATTCGAAGAGCCAACAACAACTTGAATAGCTCATTAAAGTTTAGGGCAGCAATAATAACTGATTTTTATATTCAAATGAGGTTCAATGAATCTACTAAACACCTCTGAAAATCCAGAATTGATCTCTGTCCAGTCCATCATGAAATCCCCATTCAATTTAAACATGCATTTATATTAAAACTCCATTTTTTGCTTTCAAGAACGCCTACAACTTTAAAAACCCATAACTTTTTGATTTCAAACCCAAATTAAGAACTTCTTAATAGCTGGATTATCAGCTCGAAATGAGGAATTCAAATATGTAAACCATTTTCGGAGACTCTAATGTTTACCCTTTGAAAATAGTGCAAAACCAAAACGGGATTCAAACCCAAATTTCGTCAAAAAGCTTAAATTTCGAAATGCAAGCTTGGGGACTCAATTAGGGTGTTTAAATTGATCAAGTCAACCATAATAGGACTCTAAAATTGTTTAAAACCAAAAGCCCTTTGATTCATAGCGAAAAATCCAAAAATTTGAATGCATGAGATGATACCTAACACTTGGAGTGATTGTTGATGCTTGAGCTCTCTATATAGTGATGATCCTAGCACCCTACTAGCTCCAATCCCCTTGATTTCCAGCAGCTCCTACATTCCAGCCCCAAATTTGTTTTTGGAGAAGTTGGAGAGTTCATGCATGTCAAGAAAGAGCACTACACTTGTATTTATAGTTTTGTAATTCATCAAAGGTGTCTAACCCATCTCTATGCAATCTCATGGTCACAGATGACTCATAACTTCCACTAATTTCCAGCTTGGTGACACACACTTAGACACTAACTTTCATGGGAGTGACGGATCTCGAGGCACATCAATTGTGTTATCAATTTGTATTAAAACGATAGGACTTTCTAATTTGATTTGCTTAATATAAATAACTATAGGCTATGTAACTACTTCATTTAAATCATATTAAAATTCAATTATGACTCACTACATTACTATCTTCCAGGCCCCACGACTCGCACGCACTTCAAGGCACGTCCCTGCTCGCGTCTCGACGTCTATACACAAGTGCAAGTGACTTAATTAGTCTACGCATATACAACACACTAGGAATACATCACCACAAATATAAAATGTACCTCGGCCACGTGCCTCGGTTCATGCATGTGTCCCAACGTGAGTCCCACGTTATGCGTTTGTGACCCTGTTTACGGCTAAAATCTAGGATTAGAAATTTGGGCCGTGACACTTCTCACTCTCATTGCCTGTGGCACACCCCTCAGTTCTGTCTCAATGTTCTTGCTGAGGTATTATGAGATTTATTGCTCAAGTCACTCACACACACACACACCTTGCGAGGCCACTATTCATTTTTAGAACCATGGTTGCCATACTGCTATTATGGAAACTTGTAAGTAACTTTTTAGCACCCTGCTTTGGCTATGTTCTTCTTTTAGCACAAAAGATAACCATGAAGCCTCAATCCCAAAAGTAGTTGGTGTCGGCCATGGAACTTATATTTCCATTTGGCTTCATTTAATGCAGTTAGGGTTGAACATGATGTCTGACGACCCAGCATTGTCGCTTCATTTAATGTAGTTAGGGTTGAGGCTTAGCTGTTTTAATTGTTTTTATTCACAAAGCCCCAGCCATACTAGCCATTTTCTTAAGGATGAGGCTAAACGGACCCCACTTCTTGCTAAACGTACCCTGTTACTTCTTTGTACCCCACTTTTTTGCATTTTAATTTTGCTTTACAATAGTTAAAACCGTGAAAAATGAGAGGATTTAAGGGGTATTGAGGTGAGGGTGAGGGTTAGGGTATTCTTGGGACTTAAAAAAAAGTGGGATATTTAAAGTAAAAAAAAAAAAAATTGGGTACAAGAAGTAATGGGCCCGTTTTGAAAGAAGTGGGGTCCATTTAGCCACTCCCTTTTCATGAAATATGTCTCTCTGTCTATACAAACATTTGATGTTTTGAATGAAAAAAGCACAGCCCTGTTTCTGTTACTTGCTTTTTTACAAACCTCCAGGTGATGTTGCATAAATGTCGCCATTGAGTCGCATTTTCACTGCCCCAGATTATGCCAGCGTTGCCCTCACCTTCTATTTGCTCATAGAATTTCTTTAGTATTTTCTCTGCAGAGTTGAACTTAAGTTATGAAAAGGTGAGTAGAAGTCTAGAACTTCATTTATGATGACCAACCAGTACTTGGAAGATTTTTGTTTGGTAATTAACTGTTAACTGTGAGGAAGTGCAAGAATGGAAAACAACATGAATGTGGATTGTGAAGGAAGGTACAACTACATGTAATATAGGTATAAATTTATTTTAAATTTCGTTTTTATGAAAAACTACTTTCACATCCAAAGCCCCCTTTTTTTGGTCAGCAGTAACCAAGTAAGTTGAAATTTTCTTTCATTTTCATTATTATCAAGTTCTTCATTATTACTACATCTAAATGATAGGGCATAGATATGAGTTCCATATCTGATATTGACAGACGAGATTTGGAAAAACTGGCAAGCAAACTCAATGTGACATCATTTAGAATCTTGGACATTCACATTTCTTTGGATGATTTTTCTCTTTTTAAATTTGTCATATATACTTATTTGGCTAGTATCCTTAACGGAAAATGTGCAGCAATATGTTGATGAGCTTGGAAATTAAATGAATTCAAGAAATATTTCGGTTCTTCAGATTGATATGGCTATAATCAGGTTTCGGTTCTTCAGATGACCATTCTATATGTTTTCTTGCAGGTGGCTTTGTTTTGCATGTGCATGGGAGGAATCATGTATTACTTAGAACATGAGCCTGACACTATGGCACCATTCTTAAGAGGTCTAATCCGTCGATTCTTGGCAAGTCGGATTAGTAATCCTGGTCCATCAACAAGCAGGAGTGCATCCTACTTGTATCTCCAAAATTTTGATATGAGCAAACCGAAGTTGCAAGATAGTCAAGACACCGAAGCTTCAGCATCAGAGACTACATATAATCTGGAGTCGATTCCGGGACTCTGAAGCTGTTGTCCTCGCTATCTCGTGATAATTTTTGGTCCTTCAACTTTGAGTCTTTTATGTTTTTAGTCCTTGAAATTAGTTTACATATGGTCTTTGAACTTTCATTGTTATACATTTGGTCCCTGAACTTTTTAGTTTTTTATGTTTTGGTCCTTAAACTTTGAGTTTTTTTATGTTTTTGGAGAAAATTTAATTTGTTTTCAACTCTTCTTGACTAGCACATGACACTTTTGTTACTCACATTGGTGGGATTTAACACTTTAAATGATGGAGGACTAAATGTAGATCTTTGTGAAAGTTCAAGGACTAAATGTGTAATAATAAAAGTTGAGGGACCAAAAGCATAAAAATCTGAAAGTTTAGGGACCAAATAATCATGGTCTCAATTGCTCTATTTTTCTTCAGTTGAGCCTACAGATGAAGCGGTGTTGTTAAACTCTATTGGATTTCTTCTTGGCTAAATGTGCCAACAAATAGAAAAGAATGAATTTTCAGGGGTCGAAAGATCTCATTGATGTCGCATTTCGAGTACGATGGATTCTTGTCCAAAAAAAAGAGGAAAAAGGTTGATCCACTGATGATAAAATACACCATTGTAGTAGGAGTTCAGCTATCATGATTCATACCTTTGTGATTGAACTTATCATGATTCATACCTTTTTTATTGAACTTTATTCCTACCATGTACTTTTTTACAAGTAATATAAGCTATAAATTTTTGTTGAAAGGTACAATAGCTAAGTAAAATTGCTGTTTTTATGATGATTCCATGAAGTCATTTTCTCATACCTTACTCAATGAAATGTAATGTTATATATGTTCTACAAAAAAAAAAAAAGGAAAAATATTAGAATGACAACACATGTACAACATGAGCTGTCCATGCAGTCTTGACCTGTGTATGCCCACATCTCGAGGTGCATGAATGGCTCAAAGGTCCGATGTGCCTTCTGGTGTGACATGCTCGTTATCATTTTAGCACTTCTCCGAAAAGAAAATGTGGTATGTCTATGAATTAGAATAACCTAAGTGCCAATTTGACCATCACATCTTTATGTAGGAGTGTCACTTTTTTTTTTGGGTGGAAATGTAGGAATGCCATGTAATAACATTATTTGTCTCATAAATTTATATCTTAATTTGCATATGTAACGTATGAACCTAATCTTTTTGAGTTTTGTTACCCTTTACCAATTTGATGGAAAAGTGGTATTAATGTTGAAAGTTCATTGGTTCTCCCTCTACCTGTCAAACAATTGTTGAAAGTTTTACGGCTCATGAGGGTGGTGAGATCTTGGTGTTTTATGAGTCTATATAATCGCTTCCGCAGGTAATTCTCCATTCGATCCATTTCATTAAGTTAAAGGAATGTTACAATAGACTGCACAAACGATCTCATGTCACTTTGATATTTGTGAAACCTTAAGAGTAGTCAACCAATCAAATAAACAAACAATACTCTAGTTTAATATGTTATCTTTTGCCTACCTACACTACATGAAGTCTATTAAAATTGAAAAATGCTAGAGTAACCCACATTTGGCACCGACCACCGTGGATGCCGTCCGTTTTCGCCTTGCGATGCACGTGCACGTATCTCGAGATGATTTGGACGACATCCAAGGAGGTCAGTGTCAAATGTGGGTTACTCTAGCAGGGCTCATTAAAATTATAGGAAACGTGAGCTGAAAATGCTACTTAGTGTCACCCTTGAATTCTCTCCTATTTATAATGTAGATGCTAAAGACAGGAATTAATGTACTCCAAGAGATCAACAATGAATGGCAGGTTGTTAGAGGCAGCGCAGACGGGAAACGTAGGCATTTTGTTCGAGTTGCTAAAAGCACATCCTCTTGCTCTCCATGCTATCCCGTTAACATCCAACGAGACTCCTCTACATGTAGCTTCCATGGTTGGCCAGCTTAACTTTGTAAAGGAGATGATCGGATTGAAGCCTGAGTTCACAGGTAAATTGAACCAAGATGGCTTTAGTCCTATGCACTTGGCATCGGCAAATGGATATTTGGAGATTGTAAGGGAATTGATGAAGGTTGATTCTAGTCATTCTCGCCTCAGTAGCGGGGATGGAAGAACTCCCTTACACCTTGCTGTTCTCAATGGTAGAATTGATGTGATTCATGAATTATTGTCAAGCTGCCCGGAATCTGTCGAAGATGTGACTTTCAATGGCAATACCACTCTCCATCTTGCAGTGTTAAACAACCAGTTTGAAGCTTTAAAAGTCATCGTCGAATGGCTCAAGCAGCATGACAAAGAAGCTCTTCTGAATTGGACGGATAAGCAAGGAAACGCGGTTCTGCATATAGCGACCTTCACAAAGAGAAGAGAGGTCGATTAGTGTGCAGTCATTAATTTGTTTCTAGTTGGTCGATGTTCTTATGATTCATATTAGTACCTTGAATTGATGAGTTAGATTTTTCTTTTCATATTAGATATTGTAGTTCTTAACATTATATTGGTATATGAATTCCTAACAGGTCATTGAGTTGCTGCTTGGGAAGGATACAGTTATAAGTGCCGGCGCCGTAGAAATAAATGCCCTTAATGAGTGTAGCCTCACAGCTCTGGATATTGTTCAAGGCTTTCCAATAGAAGGTGCCAATTATTGGCAGATTGAGAAGATCCTTCTCGCGGCAGGAGCAAAGAGAGCACATGATATTCTACATCTAGTATCAGCTGCACCCAATGCTTCCGGCGAAGATCATATTGACGAATCTACTGCACCATCATCGTCTTCGGGAACTCTATTTGATGGAATTGCTTCAACCTTCAGGTTTCAGAAAGGAAGGGACTCACCAAGCGAAGTGCGAAGTGATCTACTTGTTGTAGCTGCCCTTATTGCTATGGCAACCTACCAGGCAGGTCTGAGTCCTCCCGGCGGTTATTGGCAGGATGACAACTTACCAATTAACGCAAATAGCACCAACACCGATCAACCACACCATGCAGGGAAATCAATCTTAGGTACTAAGAGCACATTCTCTTACGGGCTCTTCCTCTTTTCCAATTCGGCAGGCTTTTACATGTCTATTTACCTAACACATGTCTTGACATGGAGGTTTCCTCTATGGCTGGAGCTCCAAATGTGCTTGTTTGGAATGGCGATTACTTACTTCAACGCCATGGTTCAACAGTCACCTGGTGTGTTTTTGGTCACTTTCGATATATATGCTGGTGTTGTCCAACTGTCTCTACCACTTGTATTCTTGGGAGCGCGAGTATTATACGAAAAATGGAGGCGTACACATCCTTCGCCAAGTAATTATTCCCTTCTAAAACTTGTGGCCTCAGGGGTGCGCCTATTGTATGTGAAATGGAGATGCAGACATCGATCCTTCAACTGCGGCCAGTAGGACTGATGTTTAAGGCCAAGATGCACTGGTGTGTCCTACTTTAATGTACAATTTTATATGTTTAAGGTTTCGATTTTATATGTAAAGCGACACTTTAATGTACAATTTCTACTCCTTTTGTAAATCCATAGATGCTCTGGTGTGTACTACTGTTTGCTTATATTTCAATTTGAATGTTGTGTGTATAGGCTGGATGAAGTTTCATAGAACTCGTGAAAGAGTTTTCCTACATATAAACAAGTCTTTCTTGTCAATTCATTACGCATCAGCGAATTATATTTGAAATAGTATTTTGGATGATCCAAGGTAAGAAATCCTTGTCATAGGCAGCTTCCTGCTGGATGCTAGGAATCTTGCCATGAAAAAAAAATATTGTTCTTTCGTATTTTTGATTTCGACGAAAACCTATTGTTCATTTTTAAATCAAGGGGAATGGAAGTCAGAGTTGAATATTCTTATAATTTGATAAATTATAAGTAACTCTGACCAGTCTATTGTGTTATGATCAGCTATCAAATTATTTTAGGAGGATCATGACTTGACAAGAAACCAAGCTAATTGGTGCTTAGCTAAGCCTCCGGCCAGGTGCAATTTTTTGAGAGCTTCAGATGACTCAATCGACCTCTCGGCGAATGAAAAAGATTTCTTAGGCTACTCAACAACTTACTTATCACCTAAAGAAAGAATCATCCAATCTGGTAATAATAAAATTGTTCTTCAGATGAATATGTTATCTTTGCTTACCTATACTTAGGCAATCCTATTGCATCAAATACTACTTACTCATCCTCAACTCCTCTCCAAATCATTATATAAATGCCAAAGGGTAGAGACAAGAATTCGACTGCAAAAACTTAACAATGGATAGTAGGTTGTTTGAGGCAGCTCAGACGGGAGATGTTGGCGCTTTGTTCGACTTACTGAAAGAACATCCGCTTATGCTCCATGCCGTAGCGTTAACATCCGGGGAGACTCCTTTGCATGTAGCTTCCTTGGCTGGTCACGTCGACTTTGTCAAGGAGGTGATACGATTGAAGCCCGAATTCGCCAAAAAGTTGAACCAAGATGGATTCAGTCCTATGCACTTGGCTTCAGCAAATGGGTATTTGGAGATCGTAAGGGAGTTGGCTAAGATAGATGCCTCTCACTGTCGCTTTCAAGGTAGGAATAGAAAAACACCCCTTCACCTAGCAGTTATCAATGGTAGAATTGAAGTTATACATGAATTGCTGTCAAGCTGTCCTGAATCTGTCGAAGATCTGACTTTTGGTGGACAAACAGCGCTTCATATAGCGGTGATTAACAACCATTTTGAAGCTTTCAAAGTTGTCGCCGTAGGTCTAAAGCGGCTCAACAAAGTTGATCAGTTGAATAGGAGGGATGATCAAGGAAACACAGTCCTCCACCTAGCAGCCTCTACAAAACAAGGAGAGGCAAGCATGAAGCATCCTATTACATCTGTTTATCTTTTGATTTATTTTTTTCAAGATGATTTCGGCTCCTAACAACAGCAAATAATACAAAGAAATTCTGAAATTTTAAGTCATAAGGTGATTCAATTGTGTTGTCAACTGCGTCGTGAGCTAATAGAAATCTCAATTTTCTTTCGCAACAGGTAGTGGAGTTGATACTTGGTGAGGATACTATCAACAAAGCAATTGAAATAAATGCTGTGAATGGAAGCAGTCTCACAGCTCTTGATATTGTTCAAAGCTTTCCAAGAGAGGTAAGTGACTGTTGGAAAATCGAGAAGCTCCTTCTGTCCGCTGGAGCAAAGAAAGCAACAGATATCCAATCTCCAGCATCATCGGCAGCAGTCTCTTGCAGCGAACTTCCTTCCAATCACACAAGAACTTCTGAGCCATCGCAGTTTACATTGGATCGCCTATGCGAGTCCTTCAGGTTCCAAAGAGGAAGAGATTCACCTAGTCAAGTACGAAGCGATTTACTCATAATAACTGTCCTGATTGCGACAGCAACCTTTCAAGCAGGCATGAGCCCCCCAGGAGGTTTTTGGCAAGATAACAACTTACCAGTTAGCTCCAATGACACTAACAGCACGACGGCTACTAAGCCGCATGTTGCAGGGACATCGATTTTAGGCACCAAGAACGTCGTCCAATATGGATTGATCCTCTTTTTCAACTCGACCGGCTTCTACATGTCTCTTTTCATATTAAATCTATTAACTTGGGGGTTTCCTCTGAGGCTAGAGCTGCAAATATGCTTGCTTGGAATGAGTGTCACCTATTACAATGCAATGATTCAACAATCACCTCCGACCTTGACAACCATTTTTTATGTATATGCTGGTGCCCTTCCCTTGTCTCTGCCGTTTCTTTTCTTCGCCGTGCGAAAAATACACGCAAAATGGAGATCTGCAAGCGCTTTATTACCATGTAGGAGTAGTAGTACTAGTACCATGTTACCACTTTTATCATTTGTTGCCAACGGAACCCGACAGCTATATTCGAAGTGGAGAAACAGACATTCTAGGACTACAGGGAGGGCTGATAATGTTTAAGGCCGATTAGCTCTTTAAATAATCTACCAACAACTAATAGTCCTCTATATATGTAAAGGAATATTTCACCATTGTTTGTTTGGAAAGGCGATTACTTACGTCAAGACAATGGTTCAACAGTTTCCCAGTGTGTTTTTGGTTGTTTTTGATATATATGCCGGTGTTGTCCAACTGTCTCTACCACTCGTATCATACGAAAAATGGATCGCGCACACATCCTTCGCCACGAAGGGGTAATCCTAATAATTCTTCCCTTCTACTAAAAGTTATTGCCACAGTGGTGCAGCTATTATATCTGAAATGGAGACGAAGACATTCTCCATCCGGTGGAACTGAGATTTTTGAGGCCAATTTAGCCCTTGTAAGATTCTAGCTATATATATATGATGACAGTTGACATTTTTGTTGTATCTGAAAATATAATTATGTATAGTTTGTTATGTATTTCTTAGTTTAACTTGTATGTTTAAGCAAGACATGGTCAAGTATGGACTTGTCATTGTTTAGGTGAAAAGGACTTCACAAGTATGGTGAAGTAGATCATTAGTTTGGACTTTTGGTAATGTGCAGAAGTTAACTCTGCAGCTTAAGAATATATGAAGCTGTAATTTCAGCCATGTAAGGTGAGAAAAAAATCAGATACAGAGCTATTGCAGTTAAGCTCTTTTTCTCCACTTCTTTGTGTTCTAAATCCTACAATATACATCCTATACGTAATTAAAGAAACGCTTCAATACAGTTTCTACTCCTATGTGTTGGTAATTAAATGAACAATAGATAATGAAAATATTAAAAAAGAAAATTGGAAAGATCTGATGACAAATGAAACAGTAACAAATTGAAATTGGAAATGTCAAATGCCATATATTTCATTACTCTCAACATCAACCATCCATGAACACAATGTTGTCCACCCACTTCAAGTAAGCACTCACCACAATACCCATTACTACATTACATGTTAACAACACACTCCTCACTAACAATTAACACACATGATAAATTGACAACTTAATTTGACTCAAGACAAACACTGAACTTCCAAATTAATTAAATAAACTAACTAAACTAAATTTGAATCACAAATTCTAACACTATGTATATCCACATAGATGCAACGCTGTACTGTTTGTTTATATTTCCATTTGAATGTTGTGTATAGGCTGGATGAAGTTTCATGAGTTGTGATAAAAGATGTTTCCTATATATATATATATATACACTTATTTTGGTCCCCATTAATTGTATAATTTTTTCTTGTGAATTCGTTATGTGTTAGCAAACTTACTTGCGTTCAAAATAGTAATTTTTTTTTATTATCCAAACTGAGAAATTCTTATCATAGGCATGCTACTAAGATGTCCTAAATCTTGCCAATTAAACCACTTTGCACTTCATCTGCTTTTTTCCAGTAAATCATATAAAAATTAAGTCAAGTTTTCTTTCAACATTATCTTTAGGTCATGAGATCTTAATTATTTGGAGTTCCATCATCCATGCATTTTTCAGTCTTGTTGTAAAGTTCCCTTTAAAATTAAAAGGAGTCAGAGTTGAAGATACTAATTTAATAAATTGTTATTGACTTAGACCAGTCTATTCTATTAGCTAGGATCAGCCGTTAGGAGGATCACTTGACAAGAAACCAAGCTAATTAATTGGTGCTTAATTAGCTAAAGAACTTCGCATGGCTGCCACCTCTTGACAAATAAAAAATTGAATCGCTTAGGCTACTTAACAACTTAGTTTTTTTTTTTTTTGGAGAAACTACTTAACAACTTAGTTAGTACCTAGAGAAGAATCATTCAATCTGGTAATAATAAAATGGTTCTTAAGAGGAAAACTTGTTACATTCAGCTTTAATTTCAGACAGCAAGATTATAAAACAATAACGATTTCCTTACCTATAAAAATAACTTTAGAGTTTATGCCAAATTCTCAATTCTAACATGGACAACATTAAAGCCTGATAATTAAGTAACAACTCACTAAAATTATGGCCACAAGATATGCCATTGCCATAATATTATGATCCAGAACTTGAGTAACAAAACTAATTAATACCTCAAAACGAGGAAGACTCTTACACAAACAACTAAGGGATGTGTTTTTGACTAGACATTCAAAGTCCTAAACAAAGTACCAAACAATTTTCATAGGAACTTAACTACATATCAATTTATTGGAAAGTTCAGACATATATTTCTTCTTGTAAGACGGTAAGCCCCTAGGCGAAATTAGAAATTAGATGCTTACTTCCACAGGCGAGGGATGAAGGACAATCCGTTGCACTGTTTCTTAATTACCGATGCGCACTTTTTCAACCACCAGAATTTCCAGCTTACAGCTGCTCCCATGAAAAGTATAGGTATCAAAATTTTGATATGTGATGAACTACCGAAATCCCATCGATGAAACGGTGTGATAAAGCAAAGGCCACAGGCATAGGTGCTAATCATAGATATAACTGCAAGCCGAAGCCTTGGTTTGAGAGGAAATCCGCTAGTCAGCAAGGTGATTATGACAAGAGATATTACGAATCCTGTTGTGTTGAAGACGATGAACAAAGGATAGCATATCCGATCATATGCCATGATTGCCGCTCCGGGGCGGTAATGTATCTTTCGATAATGATTATTGAGAACTACTTGTGATCAGTTATCTTGCCAAAAGCCACCAGGAGGAGTTAGCCCTGCTTGAAAAGTCACTGTGGCAATCAGCACTGCCACCACCATCAATGTGCTCCTCGTCTCACTTGATGCATTGTCTAGCTCATAGAACTCCTTCCACATGCCTTTTGAGGGTGAAGACTCGTATCTTTCCATCTCGACAAGATACAAATCTCTCATGTTAATGGTGTCATTAGGTTGAGCGGGATGAGCACATAATTGAGCTGGTACTGCATCACAATTAGCTAGCGTATATATAAGCAATTTGCCAATTTCAAAGTAACTCCTATCACGTACTTTGAATCAACATGTCAAACACATCCATGGCTGTTAAGTTCTTTGAGTTCCTAGCATTCACTTCTACCATAGTTTGAAAAGTGCTACTTCGCAGCAATTCCACCATCTGCAAACAATTAGAATTAATTCTTTGGTTAGTAAAAAAAACAAAAGGAGCAAATTGACCAAGCTAGCTAGCATTGAGTTGAGTTAATGAGGCTTGATGCTATATACTTAACTAGTTAGAGATTTCAAGCTTGGAGATCTGAGTGTTAACAATTAAAAAAGACTTGCTGTGAGATCTTTCGGTCTCTCCGTGTATGAGTCATATAATAGGTCGGTCTAAATTACTTAGAGAAATTGACTTTAGACATTTGTGTCGAGACCAAACAAATAAATGAATGAGGAAAAGGCTTAGTGACAACATTTTGATGAGTACGTACATTATTCTAATGCGTCTAATTAAAGGGCCCCAACATACATGCATATTGCAAATGTATGTACTTAAAGTATGATGTTAATATCGAATCTTAACATCCAACTCCAAATATGTTCTGGCGCCTTCTCGTGGGTCATGTGGTTGGGACACCCAACTGACATTTGTGGGAATAGTCGAGCCTAAAGTAGGGAGGGGCTGATGCAAGACAGTATTCCCATCTTGATCCTTAGCATTTAACAGTTCATGAAAGGTGTGGTCATGCATTACAAGAACTCGGAACGCTTCAATCTGGTTGAATTTCACCATCAGGTGAAGAACCGTCTCGCCTCCAGCCGTCACTTCTCCGGCTGACCCTGGACAAGCCAAGAGAAGTTCACCCATAACATCAAGTTTGCCTTTCATGGCAGCCAAGTGCAATGGAGTTCTTCCATCTCTGTCCTTAAGGTAAGCAATCAATGATCCTCCAATTTTCAAGAGCTCCCTCACCAGCAGGGCCGGCCCTGTCATTTTAGAGGCCTGGGGCGAACCTTAAAAATGGGGCTTTCTATGTAAAAATAAATATATTTAAAAAAAAATAAATTAAAGATTAAGTGAGTTATATATGAATAGCATGCAATGAACTTAAAATCAACAATTTTGAAATTAGCCTTTTCCCTCCTCCTCTCTTGAGACTTGGGACCGACAATGAAAAGTAAAATACTTATCACTGGTAGAGTTAAAAAAGGGTTTTGCAACAAGTCAAAATTAGTTAAAAGTATCATAACCTTTCACAACTTTTTTTATTGTATTCCAACTTTTTGGAATTCGTTATTGTATCATAACTTTTCTATATTAATTGATTTGTATCCTTGTCACTCTTAAACTATAAATTTGATGATGTATGTCACTTAAACGTTGTGAAAGATAATGATACTTTTAAACAATTTAGTCTAGTCGCATAAAGTGACAAAAATGAAAAAATAATGTATAAATAAAAATGATGCTTATACTGAGATAAAAAAAGATGTGCCAAAAAAAAAAACAAGCACTAGCATCAAAAATAAAATCGAACAAGTTCAAGACTAATTACTCTTTATTGTAAAGATTTGGCTAACTCATCTTGTTTCCTTTTTTTTTCTTAAGTTTATCAAAACCGGAAGCATATTTTCTATGCATCACGTATCTTACACTAATAAAAAATTTTCTAAGTGCTAAGAAATCTAAACCTTAAAAAAAATTGATCTAAAAGACTTGAAGGTCTATTGATGAGTACTTCACCGCCACCAAAAATCAATTATTTTTAGGTATAAACAAGTAACAATAAGAACTGTAATTATTCTAAAAAAAGTAATAGTAGTAACTTAAAACTATACTAAAAGAGTTTGTAACCCAAAAAGAAGAAATATACCAAAGAGTGAGAGATGATGCTGCAGAGGAGTGCTCAATTGAAGATCATTGAACAATCAATGATGTGAGACTGTGAGAGATGTTACTGAAAGATATTCTATAGGACTCTTTAAACTTTGTCCTCAGTTTGAGGATGATGAGGATTGAGGAGAGATCTTGTGTGAGAGATTTTTTTTTTCAAGTTTGCTGTAAAGAGAGATCTAACATAAATGTGAGACTTGAGAGATCTAGCGAAGAAGAAGAAAAGGATTTTTGCTTGATTTGACGGGAAAGAAAGAATAGCTGAATAGGTTACGTGTCGAATGGAAGGGGAGTTGAGAATTCGTAGAGTCGTCGAAGTCGCAGATTTTTTTTTGGAAGTTTCAACGTATTGTACCTTTAATAATCTATAATTAAATAAATAAAAATATAAAAATATAAAATTACAAAAATACCCCTACTTTAGTGCCAAATGGGGGCCTTGCTCACTTTGGGGGCCTGGTCCGCCCCAGGCCCCCATGCAAAACCGGCCCTGCTCACCAGCTCTATGTGCCCTTTCGCGGAGGCAATATGGATAGGTCTATAGCCATCTTTGTCAAAATCCGATATGAATTCCGGCTTTCGCCTTATAATGTCCTTGGCAAGCTTGGCTTCTCTACCCATCTCTGCTACATGCAACGGTGTGTCTGGATGTTGCGCTAAAGCCAATCTTTCCAGGATACTTGGTTCCTTCTCGGCGAACAGTTCACGCATAGCTTCTGCATTCCCTGAACTTGCATCTTGGAATGGCTTCTGATGATCCATTTTTAATTTTTTACACCAAGTGGAGAGCTCATCAAGTGGCTAGCTCTATATAGTTGTGTTATTTGTGATTATATACATATGCCCACATAGAAAAACGACGTTGTGACATACTCTTGACATGAACTTATATTTGACACCCAGTTGTTTTGTTACCATCCTGAGTATGTAATCCCACATAAAAAAAATATAAAAAAATGGTATGATATATAAGTGTACTGCATTAGATCCTAGAACAAGTTAATTGACTTTGTATAATGTAGGTTGCAACCACTACAAAAAAAAAAAACCGACCGAACATGGCGACGGCGAATATTTAAAAAATTTAAAAATCACTTTTGCGGGGGTAGTAGCGACGGATCCCCGTCGAAAAACTCTCAATCTCTATGCCCTTTCGATCTCTCGATCTCACAATCTGTCCTCTCAAGTTCCCAACCCCCATCGATCTCTCAATCTCTCACCCACACTGCTCAATCTCTCAACCACCGCCTCTTCTCCCACGGACTCCATCTCCACCACCGATCGTCACCACCGATTCCTTCTCCATATATAACATTGGTTTATTTTATATATTTTTTATTTTTATTTTTATTTTTAATTTTTAGATATATCATTTTGGCAATTTTTTTTGTATAATTTATTTAATTAATTTTTTTAGTTTGTAATTGTGCGTGTTGTATTGTATTGTAGTTGAAATTGTAGCCCGGCCATCTCTCCCGGCGGTGACTCATTTTACATTAAAAGGTATTTTTTAATTAATTATTTTTTGTTATATATATGTTGTGATTTTAATATATTTGTGTATATGTTTGAATGTTAAAAAAATTGTGTTATAACTTAATATTTTTGTGTAGAAAATTGTCAAAACAGTGCTATGGATGTACGACCCGTCGCTAGAGAGGAACAGTGATGGGAATAACGACGGGTGTGCCTGTCGCTCTTTTCCGTGCCGCAGTTTACAAACAACGACAGTGTCAGAAGGGGATTTTCCTCTCACTTTGTAGTTGTTTAGTAAAATGTGAAATTACAATATTTTGATATATATTTGTGATGTTTGTATATAATTTTTTGACATATACATGATCTTTTTTATTGTGAAATAATTTTTTTTTATGTTGATATATATATGATCTTTATTTTCTAGTGCATTAGGTGTTGGACATAACATAACGTAGTGAAAGTATTTATCGTGATAGGTACACTTTTTAATAATTAAATCTTGTAAAATTAAAAATTAATGACAAACAACACTTTACTTGATAAAATCTCGTTTAAATTCCTACCAAAAGAAAAAATCTCGTTTAAATTAATTAAATTTCAATGGACAAAAATAAAAGACTAATATTATATATATATATATATATACAAACATAAAGCCCTTTAAAATTAATTAAAGAAAATATATATGATACAAAAAATATATAATTGCTTGAGAAATATGAACATAAAACAATGCTTTTATAGTATATGTATGATCTTTATTTGAAATGCATTAGATGTCTGCATCTCGAGTTTGGATGTACAATCGCGTTAAGGACAGTTTCACTTGATTGGAGTTTTTGGATGGCATGAAAGAGTTTGTAAACTTTGTGACAACACATTGTATAACTTACCTCCACAAAAAGAAAACTCGGTGTCCATGTAGAAAATGTGCCAACAAGAAATATCTTGATCTTGAGACAGTACAACTTCATCTAGTGAAGTATGGTTTCGTTCTCGATTATTATTGTTGGACCAAGCATGGAGAGGAAGAAGAATTATACGCAGTGGATGATGAAGATAATCCAATGGATGAATATCTGACGTCATATCTGTTGGGAAATGTGCCCTAGGTCAATCCATTAATAGTCTTTATTAATACATTTTAGTGAATAAAATAGAGGATTTTATTTGCTGTTTATTATAATTGATTTGCATGTTTACATTATAATAAGATCCATGGGTATTTACAGAAATATCCTAAATGTCCCTAGTCGATTATTATACTGGGAACTATAATGAATTAAGACTAGTGTGAGTCTTGATTGATGATCATACGATGATCATACATATAGAAATACGAATCAAGATCATGAGTACTTGTTAGGGAACAAAGTACTAGACCGACACGCTATGAGAACATCACATGGATTAAGTCATAGTTGTTTCTCATGATAAGTATATTTTTCAGTCCTCTGACTTGAGATTACCAGAGACTTCAACATTAGGAATACAGTGATTTGAGCAATTAAACGTTGTCATTAACCGGACGATTATAAAGGTTGTGATTGGTTACTGTGTGAATAATGTGGTGAAGTTGTGTAATTGAGATAAAATTTGTCCCTCTCATATAAAGAAAGATATCAAGTGGATCCCTCGATGTGTTAGACTGTTAAAAGGCCTAGTCTAAGTGAATTGATATTGATCAATGTCACTTAGATGTTTTCAGTCTACCTAAAAATCGAGATTAGTACGATTGAACATGTTGGATGACAATTTCATGCCTTATGTTTGATCAAAAGGATATCATATGACAAAAGGATGTTATATACACTATTGATTAGGTTGTATCGATTTGATATTCGTATAACTTGGGTAGTCTAATGTCTTGCTAGAGGCCGCTTATGATTTGTATACCAAAATGTGTTTTGGTACACTGCCAACGTTGTATGAACCTATTGGGTCGCTCACTGAGAATGGTTTTGCAAGATTTTAAGATGGTTTAAAAAATGAATTTTATATGATAAAATTTATGACAAACATCCTTGTAGTGTATTACACTTATACTTCTTTAAGTAGGGGTATATGTGTAATTTACTTAACTGTCTATATACAAGTATTATATAAATAGACGCTTTGAGTTAGAATACAAGAAAAAAAGATTTAAAAAAGGGCTGAAACTTTATTTTTGTTTTAAGAAATGACTTAGGGTTTTTGGTATGCTTTGGATCGTTTTGGAGAGAAACAAAAAGGTTTGGTATTCTCTCGAAGCTAACACTTCAAATCTCGACCGCCGTTCGTGTGTGGACTGCTGATAAAGGGTGTTCGTCGTTGGCAGCGCCTTAGAGATCGATTAACCTTTAGAAATGTACATTGTGATTGAGGTATGATTAAGTTTTCATAGTTTAAACGTTTTTAATGGAATTAGATTCCGATCCTGTTGGGGTTTTTGTCAAAATTGTTTTGTAATCTCTGCTGCGCATGAACCCCAAAACTCAACAATGGTATCAGAGCCTTCGAGTTTGATTCCATTAAACTCATTGCATGTTTTCTTATGATATATGATTGAAAGCATGTTAATAGTTGATGTATATGTGATATACATAAGTTTTCTGTGAGATTTATTATCATGTTTTGTGTATATGATACATATATTCGTGATTTAATTGAAATTAGTTTCGTACATGCTAGTAACCATGTTAGGTTAATTTGAATAATTTTAATGAATTGAGTTTCGTGTTCTATGATCCATGACACCATTAGGTTCGACTGGGATAGTAGTTGCTGATTCAATTACATGTTTGTGGTTATTTGGATGAAGATCGAAATTGCAAATAATTAATTTTTGAAATTATTTATTTATCTTGTTATATTTTGTTATGAAGTTTCTATTTGATAAAGATAGATAACAATTAGGTTATGATATATATGCAAAATCGGTTTCATTATCCCTGTTGGAAAGGAGATAAATATGGAGAAGTTTGTTATTGGTGATATGCTAGGATTCAAATATCTAAAGTCCTAATTGGATTAGGATAAGATGATTAGATAGATGTGGGCTCGGGTTAATTAAAAATGTTTTAATTGACTTAGTTTTGGTTAAATTATGGGGTAAATTTAGTATAGTAAAATTAGCGAAAAATATGATTTTCTATAGCGAAATTCAATTTTCGGAATTGAGATTCGTCTTCTAAAAAACAACAAAAAAAAAACGGGGGCGCTGCCCGCTTACCGGCCTGCGGGACCGCCATCTAACTAATCCTAGCGCACAGAATGTAACAGCTGTTATTTATTAACGCCGTTATTGTTATAATTATTTTAGATTTGGACGCCAGCTCAGATGACATGTGGACGCCGCGTATGGATTAGGCGGAGTTTTGGGATTTGTAGATTTGATAGTGTATGTTGGTTGTAAATTCTGTGATGTAATTGATATTATAATCATCACAGGTGTGTATGTATATTATTTTGGTTCGGGCAAGGTTGAGAGCCTGGGTTTAGTCGTGATCGATACGCGTGGGTGGTACGGTAGTGTGCACGCCCGAGTACGCTCGTTGGCGCGCACAACGAAATTATAAATGCAAAAATATAGGTGAGTGTATATATTTATATATATATATATGTAAATTGATATATATATATATATATGTATATATAAATATATACATATTAAATCAGAAAATAAAATAGAAAATGTGAAATTACCAATAAGGGTATTTAAGTTGTAAATGAAAGAGATAAACAGGAGGGGCATTTCGGTCATTTTACCTGAAAAATTGAAAAACTTGTCACCGCCACCACATTTCGTCATTTCAAAATCGAGGAACAGAGAAACGAGAGAGAGACGAGGAAGGAAGGAGAAGGAGGAGGAGAGCTCGAGAGTTTGGGGAGCTCGTGACGTCGGGACGTCGAGGTGAGTGGTGTTGGTTTACTTTTGTTGTTGTGGTGTACGTTGTGTGGTGGAGGTGGTGGTGAGCTCGGCCATGGCAGAGCCATGGTCGAGAATTGGAATCAGTCCGAGGAGGGAGACGATATATGTCGTCTCCCCACCCTTCTAATTCCATTGGAGAAAAAAAGAGAGGAAGAAAGGAAGGAAGAAGAATGAAAAAAAAAAAAACAAAACTGTGAATACAGTTCTGTTGGAGAAGAAGGTCGTGAACCGGGCCGGTTCGGCTCGGTTCACACCCAAAAGGAAAAAAAAAAGAGAAAAGAAAGGAGAAAATAGAAAAGAAAATCCAGAAAAATAGAGAAAAATATGAAAAAAATAGTATTTTGACCAAATAAATAGAAATTGAGGAATTTATACGGAAAAGGAGAAATTCAAAAGTCGGAGGAGACTTTATACCGGGGTTTTTACCTCGAAAAATATAAAATTGACATAATATGTCAAATTGAAGCTAATTCAATGATAAATAATCTTAGGTATATTTGGGGTGATACTTTTAATTGTTGGGTGTTTATTGGAGCTAGACCGATTTGGATTTCGGGGTTGTTAGAATGCGAATTGAGGTATGTAAAACCCAATTGAACACCACTATTGCATTTACTTATTTTATTCGTTGAGCTTAATTCTTTGTCAAATCTGAATCCATTTATTATGGAAACGGTAGAGTTCCGGCTGTTACTCGGGTGTGTGGGTTGTTTTGGAGTATATAGTGACTTAGGACACAGTTAGCGGGGTCATTGGAGTTGAGTACGACCGGGCTACTGGTTCTAGGTTCACTGGGGTAGCTGTTTCACACCCAGTTTGCTTTTCTTGGTGTTAGTATTCATGCATTTCCTTTTGAGCAGTTGCCTGCATTATTTCCTTGTTATTGCATGATTATTTGACACTGTTTATTGGTTTATATTCATATTCCTAAATTGCAATGCCTGGTGGTTTTCCTTGGTGTTTTACTTACTGGACTCGTTATCTGGTTTTTTGTGATAACTGAGTGCAGATCCTAGTACCAGCAAGGGTAAGGAGGTCATTGGCGATTACATCTGACTTACTACTTCAAGACTTGCTAGTACGTGTGCTGGTACATATATGGTTTTGATATTTTGTAGTATTTTAGAATGAGAAACTTGTTATTACTATACTTGTATATAACACTATTTCAGCTAATCGTATGTATGCATGTACAGTTCGGGATTCCACTATAGGTGCACTAATCAATACTATATTAAAGTATTTGACTGTATTAAGGTCTTCCGCTGTGAAATGGTAATATATGGATAAAATAGTATGAAATTCAGGAACATCACTTCACAGAGTATATGTAGATATAGTGAGGAGATGGATGAATGAGTGACGTGGCAGGTACTTTTGGAGTGTGTACTGGAGAAGTACCTATTGCACGGGGCGACCCTAGAAACTTGTGGCCGCCACAGTTTGGTATCAGAACAAGGTTCGATAGGGCCTTGAAGTAAATAGGGAAGTGGAAAAGAGCATAAATTGTAAAAAAATTAGATGTGGAAACCCGATGAACTGCCTAGAACTTTAGTTGGGAAGTGAATAAAGTGGGTAGAATCAGTATGGTTATTTGATATATGTATTTGTTGGATATAAGTACATATTATGTGCATACATATATTGGAAACTAAGTGGTTTACGTAAATTGGTGCAGATCATCATGGATGGACAGACCCCTACTACTTCTCCTACTACTCAGCAGGAGGTTGGGGAACCGAGTGATCGTACTTGTAGGGAGGTAGCAGATTTGCGAGCTATGGTACACAGGGTGATTGATCAACAGCTACTGCATCAGACTCAGATGGCTGAGCTGATGGAGTACATACGGAGTTCGCGTATACCAGTAGTAGCACCCATTACTGAATTAGTTGCACCTACCACTCCGGTAGTGATTGCACCAGTTGATGACATACAGGCAGCTGAGATAAAGGCAGAGAGAGAGAACTGAGCCTCTTGGGACGATAGCTGAGACTACGGAAGTAATACCAGCTACCACTAAGCAACGTGAAGGAGGTTCGACTGCCAGAAGCAGGATGTCCGAGGCAGCGAAGATGTGAAAGATTTCATCAGGTTTAACCCTACATATTTCACTGGAGTTAGTGATCCTGAGGTTGCCGGTCGATGGTTGATGACACATTGATGTTTACACTAGCTGCTAGAGGTACCGGAGGCAGATCAGCCACGTATATCCAGTTATTGCTTGAGGGGTCAGGCAGCAGTTTGGTGGACCACTTACACAGACACATATACTACACCAGTAACGTGGGCGGAGTTTAAGCAGATATTCCTGGATGAATATATTCCCACGGAGGTGCAGTTGAGATTGAGGGAGCAGTTCTTGAGTTTGAAACAAGGTACTATGATGGTGTCGCAGTATATGGATAGATTTAGATATCTCATGCTGTATGCCATGGATGTAGCAAATACTGAGAGACTCCAGATCTACTATTTCATCCAGGGTTTGGATGAGAGGATCGGAGATGTGATTATCGTAAGTGGAGCCGAGACATTGCAGACTGTTTATGATCGGGCATTAGCTCGCGAAACATGCTTACGACATCAGGGTGAGCTTGGGGACAGGTCTGGTTAGAGTTCACGTTCAAACCAGAGGCTGAAGAGACGACAAGATCAGTTTAATCGGCCGAGGCAGGATTAGGGTAAACGGGATAGGCGTCCAGAGCAGCGGAGAGTGGACGTTAGACAGCCTGTGCATACGGTAGTTCTGAATGAGTCGCAGCAACGATAGCCTCGGCCGCAGCATCAGGAGAGGCATCAGGATGACCATGACAGGGGGTCAAAGAGACTGGGGTCAGGGTCAGGGATCTGGTGATTGGCGGACTAGGAGGCAGGACCCACGCAGATGTTATAGATGTAGTCAGCAAGGGCATTTGAGATTAGAGTGTAGAACATCATCACCTCGACGGGAACAAGGTCCCAATAGGGACAGAGTGCATGCCTTAGCACAGCCAGATTCAGGAGCTACCCGCCAGCTAGTGGAAGGTATGTTGTATATTTACAGCAGACTTGTACATGCCATGTTTGATTCTGGTAGTACTCTTTCTTTTATTGCTGAACAGTTAGTTAGGGAGTTAGGGTTAGATGCACACACACTTGAGACCCATCTTGTTCTCAGCACGACTGTTGGGGATAAGGTTTACCCTAATCGGATAGTTCGTGATGTCATGGTTGAGGTTTCCAGACATCAGTTACCAGCCGATCTACGAGTATTGGAGTATTTAGAGTTTGACGCACTCTTTAGAATGGATTGGCTGTCAGCGTACCATGCACGGATAGATTGTTTTGAGAAAAGGGTAGACTTTAGTATTCCTGGTTTAATGAAGTTTTCATTGACCGGGACTGCATCAGAGTTACCTATTACCAGGGGTAGATTAGCAACTACTCAAGAGATGGAGGAGTTCGCAGCGGTAGTTGAGCCTGAAACTCGAGTGGCTACCCGGATTGAAGACATACCCGTAGTCCGAGAATTTGTTGATGTTTTTCCTGATGATTTACCCAGATTACCACCATCTCGAGCGATAGAGTTCATTATAGAGTTGATATTAGGGACCCAACCTATCTCTAGCAGACCGTACCGGATGTCACATGTGGAGCAGGAAGAGGTTAGGAGACAGCTAGAGGATCTGTTGGCAAAGGGATTCATTCATCCTAGTATGTCACCCTGGGGAGCACCTGTATTATTTGTAAGGAAGAAAGATGGATTATTAAGGATGTGTATAGACTATCGGAAGTTGAATCAGGTAACAATCAAGAATCGTTACCCACTTCCGAGGATTGATGATCTATTTGACCAATTGAAAGGTGCAAAATTCTTCTCGAAGATTGATTTACGTTCAGGATATCATCAGTTATGGATTCGAGAAGAAGATATCCAGAAGACTGCTTTCAGTACGAGATATGGATTGTTTGAGTTTACGGTATTACCGTTTGGATTAACGAACACTCCAGCGGTTTTCATGGATTTGATGCATCGAGTGCTGAGACCTTACTGTTGGGTTTTGGGGTTCATACTCAGCGGAGATTACAAAATAATTTTGAAAAAAACCCCAACAGGATCCGAATCTGATTCCATTAAAACACGTTTAAACTATGAAAACTTAATCATACCCCAATCGCAATGTACCTTTATGAAGATTAATCGATCTCTAAGGCGCTACCAACGACGAACGCCCTCTGTCAGCAGTCCACACACGAACGACAGCCGAGATTTGAAGTGCTAGCTTCGAGAGAATACCAAACCTTTTTGTTTCTCTCCAAAACGATCCAGAGCATACCAAAAACCTCTAAGTCATTTCTTAAAACGAAAATAGAGTTTCAGCCCTTTTTAAATCTTTCGTACTTGTATTCTAACTCAAAGCGTCTATTTATACAACCCTTGTATATAAACGGTTAAGTAAATTACACGTATACCCTTATTTAAAGAAGTATAAGTGTAATACACTACAAGGACGTTTCTTTTTTTTGAACCATCTTAAAATCTCGCAAAACCATTCTCAGTGTGCGACCCTATAGGCTCATACAACGTTGGCAGTGTACCAAAACACATTTTGGTATACAAGTCATAAGCGGCCTCTAGCAAGACATTATGACTACCTAAGTTGTACGAATATCAAATCGATACAACCTAGTCAATAGTGTATATAACATCCTTTTGTCACACGATATCCTTTTGATCAAACATAAGACATGGAATTGTCATCCAACATGTTCAATCGTACTAGTCTCGATTTCTAGATAGACTAAAAACATCTAAGTGACATTGATCAATATCAATTCACTTAGACTATGCCTTTTAACAGTCTAACACATCGAGGGATCCACTGGATATCTCTCTTTATATAAGAGGGACAAATTCTATCTCGATTACATAACTTCACTACATTATTCACACAGTAACCAATCACAACCTTTATAATCGTCCGGTTAAAGACAACGTTTAATTGCGTCAAATCACTAAATTCCTAATATTGAAGTCTCTGGTAATCTCAAGTCAGAGGACTAAAAAATATACCTATCATGAGAAACAACTATGATTTAATCCATGTGATGTTCTCATAGCGGGTTGGTCCAGTACTTTGTTCCCTAACAAGTACTCATGATCTTGATTCGTATTTCTATACGTATGATCATCAATCAAGACTCACACTAGTCTTAATTTATTATAGTTCCCAGTATAATAATCGACTAGGGACATTTAGGATATTTCTGTAAATACTCATGGATCTTATTATAATGTAAACATGCAAATCAATTATAATAAACAACAAATGAAATCCTCTATTTTATTAACTAAAATGTATTCATAAAGACTGTTAATGGATTGACCTAGGGCACATTTCCTAACACTTACTTGGATCGATTTGTGATAGTTTTTATTGATGACATATTGATATACAACTAGATGTGAGAGGATCATGAGAGTCACCTTCGATCAGTGTTGACGATGTTGAGAGAGCACCGGCTATACGCGAAATTCAGTAAGTGTGAATTCTGGATGAGGAAAGTGAAGTTTTTAGGCCATGTTGTCAGCAATCAAGGCATCTCTGTTGAGGAAGATAAGGTTAGAGCTGTGATTGACTGGAAGAGACCGGAGACTGTTTTTGAGATACGAAGTTTCTTGGGTCTAACGGGTTATTATCGTCACTTTGTGCAGGATTTTTCTATGATTGCATCACCAATGACGAGGTTGACAAAGAAGGATGTTCATTTTGAGTGGTCTGAAGAGTTTGAACACGCATTTTTGGAATTGAAGAAGCGGTTAACTTCTGCACCAGTATTGATGTTACCTGAGGCGGGGAAGAGTTTATCTATTTACACTGACACTTCAGGAACTGGACTCGGATGTGTTTTGATGCAGGAGGGACGACCTGTGGCTTATTTATCCAGGAAATTAAGACCACATGAGTGTAATTATACCGTACATGATTTAGAGCTTGCAACTTTTGTTTTTGCGCTCAAAGCTTGGAGACATTATTTGTATGGGGAGAACTTCATACTTTACACCGACTATCAGAGTTTACGCAATATCTTCACGCAGAGAGATCTGAATATGTGTCAGAGGAGATGGCTAGAGTTATTGAAAGATTATGATTTCACCATTGAATATCACCCTGACAAAGCTAATGTGGTGGCAAATGCTCTGAGCAGATGCGGAGTCAATAGTCAAACCAGTAATCAATATATGGGACTGTTGGAGGTAGCATTGGTTATGAGCATGGTAGAGGGTGCATCTATGAGTGATGTACAGATTTGTGGGTAGATGAGGGTACCAATAGTGTCACTGGAGCGGGTATCAGAGTGTCGGCGGGCTGATGGGCTTTATGAGCGGTTCGGCAGGTTGGCACGGGATCCCGAGTGCACTGATTGGTCGGTGACATCTGATGGATGCATGCGATACCAAGGAAGACTGTGGATACCCGCGGTGCCAGAGATACGGGATGGTATATTAGAGGATACTCACCTATCACGTTATACAGTTCATCCAGCCAGAACCAAGATGTACCACGATTTGCGGAGATTGTTTTGGTGGCTTGGGATGAAGACTGATATTGGAGAGTATGTTCGGGGATGTCACATATGTCAGCAGGTAAAGGCGAAATACAGGCGACCTGGTGGATTGTTACAGCCGTTACCCATTCCTTAGTGGAAATGGGAACATGTTACTATAGATTTTGTTAGTGGGTTACCACAAACTTCCAGACAACATGATGCAATTTGGATGGTAATAGACAATAGACAGACTGACAAAATCGACGCATTTTATACCCATTTCGATGCGATATACGTTCACTCAGTTGAGCAGACTATTCGAGCAGGAGATTGTTCGATTACATGGGGTACCGATTTCCATAGTATCTGATAGGGACCTCAGATTTACTTCGACATTTTAGGAGGCGATGCAGGAGCAGTTTGGCACTACGTTGCAATTTAGCACTGCTTATCATCCACAGACCGATGGTCAGTTTGAGAGATTGATACAGATTTTGGAAGATATGCTTCGAGCTTGTATTTTGCAATTTGGAGGTACACGGGAGGACTATCTATCTCTGTATGAGTTTGCTTATAACAACAACTATCAAGCTAGTATCGGTATGCCACCATTTGAGGCACTGTATGGGAGGCCCTGCAGATCACCAGCGTGTTGGGCAGAGCCAGAAGATACAGTTACCGTGGGGCTGGAGATAGTTGTTGATCACACAGAGAAGATTAGACAGATTCTGCTGAAGCTTCGAGCAGCGCAAGATAGACAAAAGAAGTATGCAGATAGGTACCACGAGAATCTGAGCTATGAGGTCGGCGACATGGTTTACTTGAAGGTTTCTCCTTGGAAAGAACAGCAGAGGTTTGGGATAAAAGGGAAACTAGCGCCAAGATTTATTGGAGCATATCGGGTTGCAGAGCGAGTTCTTCGTGTGGCGTATAGGTTGGATTTACCAGTGGAATTAGCAGGGTTTCATCCTACGTTTCACATTTTGATGTTGAGATTGGTTAGGACAGGGCCACGACCTACGAGGAACGACCGATAGCTATATTGGATCGTAAGGTTCAAACTCTCAGGAATAGGGATATATCTAGGGTTCTCGTATGATGGCAGCATCATGGTACGAAAGGACTTACCTGGGAGTTAGAATCGACCATGCGGGATCGTTATCTTCAGCTATTTCACGGTAAGTCTTACATTAATTTAATTTTCGGGACAAAAATTCTTTTAGTTGGGAAGAATTGTAACGAACGTTATTTATTAACGCCGTTATTGTTATAATTATTTCAGATTTGGACGCCAGCTCAGATGACATGTGGACGCCGCGTATGGATTAGGCGGGGTTTTAGGATTTGTAGATTTGACAGTGTATGTTGGTTGTAAATTCTGTGATGTAATTGATATTATAGTCATCACAGGTGTGTATGTATATTATTTTGGTTCGGGCAAGGTTGAGAGCCGGGGTTTAGTCGTGATTGATATGCGTGGGTGGTACGGTATTGTGCACGTCCGAGTACGCTCGTTGGGGCGCACGACGAAATTATAAATGCGAAAAATATAAGTGAGTGTATATATTTATATATATATAGGTAAATTGATATATATATAAATATATACATATTAAATCAGAAAATAAAATAGAAAATGTGAAATTACCAATAAGGGTATTTAAGTTGTAAATGAAAGAGATAAACAGGAGGGGCATTTCTATCATTTTACCTGAAAAATTGATAAACTTGTCACCGCCACCACATTTCGTCATTTCGAAATCGAGGAACAGAGAAACGAGAAAGAGACGAGGAAGGAGGGAGAAGGAGGAGGAGAGCTCGAGAGTTCGAGGAGCTCGTGACGTCGGGACGTCAAGGTGAGTGGTGTTGGTTTACTTTTGTTATTGTGGTGTACGTTGTGTGGTGGAGGTGGTGGTGAACTCGGCTATGGCCGAGAATTGGAATCAATATGAGGAGGGAGACGATATATGTCGTCTCTTCACCCTTCTAATTCCATTGGAGAAAAAAAGAGAGGAAGAAAGGTAGGAAGAAGAAAAAAGAACTGTGAATACAGTTCTGTTGGAGAAGAAGGTCATGAACCGGGCCGGTTCGGCTCGGTTCACACCCAAAAGAAAAAAAAGAGAGAAAAGAAAGGAGAAAATGGAAAAGAAAATCTAGAAAAATAGGAAAAAATATGAAAAAAATAGTATTTTGACCAAATAAATAGAAATTGAGGAATTTATATGGAAAAGGAGAAATTCAAAAGTCGGAGGAGACTTTATACCGAGGTTCTTACCTCGAAAAATGTAAAATTGACATAATATGTCAAATTGAAGCTAATTCAATGATAAATAATCTTAGGTATATTTGGGGTGATACTTTTGATTATTGGGTGTTTATTGGAGCTAGACCGGAGTTTAGATTTTGGGGTTGTTGGAATGTGAATTGAGGTATGTAAAACCCAATTGAACACCACTATTGCATTTACTTATTTTATTCGTTGAGTTTAATTCTTTGTCAAATCTGAATCCATTTATTATGGGAACGGTAGAGTTCCGGCTGTTACTCGAGTGTATGGGTTGTTTTGGAGTATATGATGACTTAGGACACAGTTAGCGGGGTCATTGGAGTTGAGTACGACTGGGCCACTGGTCCTAGGTTCACTGGGGTAGCTGTTTCACACCCAGTTTGCTTTTCTTGGTGTTGGTATTCATGCATTTCCTTTTGAGCAGTTGCCTGCGTTATTTCCTTGTTATTGCATGATTATTTGACACTGTTTATTGGTTTCTATTCATATTCCTAAATTGCAATGCCTAGTGATTTTCCTTGGTGTTTTACTTACTGGACTCGTTATCTGATTTTTTGTGATAACTGAGTGCAGATCCTAGTACCAGCAAGGGTAAGGAGGTCATTGGCGATTACATCTGACTTACCACTTTAAGACTTGCTAGTACGTGTGCTGGTACATATATGGTTTTGATATTTTGTAGTATTTTGGGATGGGAAACTTGTTATTACTGTACTTGTATATAACACTGTTTCATAATCGCATGTATGCATGTGCGATTCGGATTCCACTATAGGTGCACTAATCAATACTATATTAAAGTATTTGACTATATTAAGGTTTTCCGCTGTGAAATGGTAATATATGGATAAAATAGTATGAAATTCAGGAACATCACTTCACAGAGTATATGTAGATATACTCTGTGACGTGGCAAGTACTTCTGGAGTGTGTACTGGAGAAGTACCTGTTGTACGGGGCGACCCTGGAAATTTAGGGCCGCCACACAGAAATTCTTTTATTAGTGAACAGTATAAAAATCTCCAAATTGTTTAGTGATTTAACAAATTAATAAAATATATGATATTTCACTGTTTACATAAAATCACTAAAATTGAATAAAATCCCTCTATTAAATTTTAAGTCTCATGCCATCCATTTTAAACACTTGTCAAGGCCTCGATCACACTAATACAGTTTCAGCCATAGCTGGGTGTATTGTGTTATCTTGGTGAGACAAGTTGGGTAAGAGTTACCTAAATGCTTAAAATGGTCCGATTTAATAAAGCCATCAAAATAGTTTTGAGCTTTAGGCAAATGATGAGATAAAAACATGCTAAGACATAAGATGTCTCATATCTCATAAAAGGATCTAAAATTACATAAGATGTAATTGGTAATTGTTACCTACCTAAATAATGTAGTTCTATGTTTCATGACATAGCTGTCATAGAATTAGGTGAAATATGGATTTTAGTCCCCTAAATAAACAGTGTGTTTTACGAGGGTTGTTAATTTAGTAGGAGTCTATTCCTCTATGCTAAAATAAACTTTGCATAATCTTTATTGTAGATCAATGGCCTCTTCAAGTAACAATAATCTCCTGTCACTGCGATCTATCCTTGAGAAGGATAAGCTATCTGGGACTAACTTTCTTGACTGGTTCAGAAACTTGAGAATCGTTCTCAAGCATGAACGCAAGTTGTATGTCCTGGATGCTCTAATCCTTGAGGACCCACCAGCCATTGCTACGAAAGCTGTGAAGGATGCACATAATAAGCATATCAACGATTCTACTGATGTTGCATGTATTATGCTGGCAACTATGGTTCCTGAACTTCAGAAGGAGATGAAACTAATGGACGCCTACGACATGGCTATAACGCTGAAGGAAATGTTCCAACAGCAAGCTAGGCAAGAAAGGTTCGAGACAGTCAAAAACCTACATTCTTGTAAGATGACTAAGGGTGCGTCAGTTAGTCCTCATGTTTTGAAGATGAAGGGCTATGTTGACCAGCTTGATAGACTCGAATTTCCCATAAGCCAAGAGTTGGCTACGGATTTAATCCTAAATTCATTACCGGAAAGTTACTCACAATTTGTGATGAACTACAATATGAATAATATGGAGAAATCAATTTCAGAGTTGCATTTGATGCTCAAAACTGCTGAACAAAATATCAAGAAACCCTCTAGTAATATGCTGATGACCCAAAAGGGAAAGGGAATGAAGAAGAAAAGCAAAGGCAAGGCTAAAGTTGCCAAGGATGCTGCTGCACCTGTCGCAAAGCCTGTGGAACAAGTTAAGCCCCAGCCTGTTCCTGCTTTAAAGCACCAAAAGGAAAAGGAAGGAAATTGTCATTTCTGCCATGTACCTGGACATTGGTTCAGAAATTACAAACTCTATCTGGAAGATCTAAAGAAGAAAAAGGGTAGTGCGACTACCACCTCAGGTATTTATGTTATTGAAATTAATTTATCTACTAGTGATTCCTGGGTATTGGATACCGGATGTAGATCTCACATTTGTATAAATGTGCAGGGACTCACCAGAAGTAGAAAGTTGAAGAAAGGAGAAGTCATCCTCCGCGTAGGGAATGGAGCAAGAGTTGTTGCCCTGGCTGTTTAATTATATGACTTAGTCTTACCTAGTGGACTTATCTTAACTTTAAATAATTGTTATTTTGTGCCTACCTTGAGTAGAAACATCATTTCTGTTTCATGCTTAGATATGGATGGTTTTGATTTTATTATTGTGAATAATAAATGTTTCATTTCTCGTAAAGGAATATTTTATGCAAATGCTGATTTGTGTGACGGTCTTTATATTATAAGCATGAAAAGGTCCACTGATACTCCAGTCTTTAACATAAATACAAAGAGATTTAAGTCAAATGATTTGAATCAAACCTATCTTTGGCATTGTCGTCTCGGGCACATAAATGAGAAATGCATAACGAAGTTCTATAAAGATGGACTTCTAGATTCATTTGATTTAGAAACATATGAAAAGTGCGTATCTTATTTACGAGGCAAGATTACTAAAAGTTCCTTTACTGGACACAGTGAAAGAGCAAGTGATTTATTGAATCTAATACATACTGATGTATGTGGTCCTATAAACACAATGTATAGAGGAGGTTATCAGTACTTCATTACATTTACTGATGATTTCAGCAGATTTGGTTATGTATATCTTATGAAACATAAAACTGAATCATTTGAGATGTTTCGAACGTTTCAAAATGAAGTGCAGAATCAGCTTGGTAAAACTATCAAAACACTTCGATCAGATCGAGGTGGTGAGTATTTAAGCCAAGAATTTGATGATCATCTTATAAATTGTGGGATTGTCTTCCAATTGACTCCACTAGCAACTCCACAGTGGAATGGAGTTTCTGAAAGGATAAATCGAACCTTATTAGATATGGTTCGATCTATGATGAGTCATGCGGATCTTCCATTATCTTTTTGGGGTTATGCATTACAAACTACAGCTTTCACTCTAAATCGAGTTCCTTTTAAAGCAGTTGATAAAACACTATATGAGATATGGTACGGGAAGAGACCTAGTTTGTCTTTTCTTAAGATTTGGGGTTGTGAGGCTTACGTAAAGCGACAAGTCTCAGAAAAACTAGCACTTAAATCTGATAAGTGTTTATTTGTGGGGTATTCTAAGAAAACAAAAAGATATTACTTTTATAATCCCGCTGAGAACAAAGTGCTTGTTGCTCGGTATGGTGCCTTTATGAAAAAACAGTTTATTTCAAAAGACACTAGTGGGAGAGAAATAAATCTTGAAGAAGTTCAAGAATCACAGATAAACACTGAACCGCTACTGGAAGTTCAACAACGTTCTGAACGAGTTGAACCTCTGCAAGTGACACAAGACCAACGTAAATCTGGTAGGGTAAGACATGATCCAGAGAGATTCAGATTTCTCATTACTAATAGTCGTGATGTATTACTTATGGATCAAAATGAGCTCACCACTTATCAGGAGGCTATGTCTGGACCAGACTTAGATAAATGGCTAAGTGTCATGAACTCTGGGATGCAATCCATGTATGATAACCAAGTGTAGAACTTGGTTAATTTACCTGAAGATGTTAATACCATTAGATGTAAATGGGTTTTCAAAAAGAAAACTGACATGGATCGCAAAGTGCATACTTTCAAAGCAAGACTTGTAGCAAAAGGTTTCAGGCAGACACAAGGCATTGATTATGATGAAACTTTTTCGCCAGTAGCCATGCTTAAATCCATAAGAATTTTAATGCCATTGCTGCATATTATGACTATGAGATATGACAAATGGATGTAAAAATAACATTTCTTAATGGAAAGTTGCTTGAGGACGTGTATATGACACAACCTGAAGGTTTTGTACATCCTGAGAATTATAGGAAGGTATGCAAGGTTCAAAGATCCATTTATGGATTAAAGCAAGCTTCTCGGAGTTGGAATCTTCGTTTTGATGAAGCAATAAAGGATTTTGGTTTTATTAAGAACGAAGATGAGCCTTGTGTATATAAGAAGGTCAGTGGGAGTGTAGTTGTTTTTCTGGTACTATATGTTGATGATATATTACTCATTGGAAATGACATCCCAACATTGAAGAGTGTCAAGTCTTGGTTAGGGAAGTGTTTCTCAATGAAAGACTTAGGAGATACAGCCTTTATCCTAGGGATAAGGATCTATAGGGATAGATCTAAGAGGCTAATCGGTTTAAGTCTGAGTGCTTACATAGATAAGGTACTGAATAGGTTCAGTTTGCAAGACTCTAAAAGAGGACTACTGCCAATGTCTCCTGGCATAAGTCTTAGCAAGAATCAATGTCCTAGGACAAATGATGAGCGAGATCGTTTGAATAAGATTCCATATGCATCAGCTATTGGATCTATCATGTATGCTATGATATGCACTCGATCTGATGTATCATATGCTTTGAGCACTACAAGCAGATATTAGTCAGATCCTGGAGAGAGTTACTGGATAGCAGTAAAGAACATCCTTAAATACTTAAAAAGGACTAAGGAAGTGTTCTTGGTCTATGGAGGTTTTGAAAATGATCTAGTTGTAAATGGTTACACAGATGTAAGTTTTCAAACGATATAGATGATTTTAGATCGCGATCTGATATGTGTTTACTTTGAATGGGGGTGCGAAGTGAAAAAGTTCGAAGCAAGAGACTGTGGCAGATTCTACAATAGAAGCTGAATATATTGCAGCGTCCGATGCAGCAAAGGAGGCAGTTTGGATCAAAAAGTTCATTTCTGAACTAGGTGTTGTTCCAAGTATTGCTAACCCTAGTTGTTTGTATTGCGACAATAACGGGGCAATAGCACAGGCCAAGGAACCTAGATCACACCACAGATCCAAACATATACTCAGGCGTTTTCATCTCATCATAAAAATTATTGAGAGGGGAGACGTAAGGATTTGCAGAGTACCTACTGAAGACAACGTTGCGGATTTATTGACAAAGACTCTTCCACAAGCGAAACATGATGGTCATGTTAGATCATTAGGCATTAGATGAATGAATGATTGCTAGAGCAAGTGGGAGATGTTGGAAAATGTGCCATAGGTCAATCCATTAATAGTCTTTATGAATACATTTTAGTTAATAAAATAAAGAATTTCATTTGCTATTTATTATAATTGATTTGCATGTTTACATTATAATAAGATCCATGGGTATTTATAGAAATATCTTAAATGTCCTTAATCGATTATTATACTGAGAACTATAATGAATTAAGACTAGTGTGAGTCTTGATTGATGATCATACGATGATCATACGTATAGGAATACGAATCAAGATCATGAGTACTTGTTAGGGAACATAGTACTGGATCGACCCGCTATGAGAACATCACATGGATTAAGTCATAGTTGTTTCTCATGATAGGTATATTTTTCAGTCCTCTGACTTGAGATTACCAGAGACTTCAACATTAGGAGTACAGTGATTTGACGCAATCAAACGTTGTCTTTAACCGGACGATTATAAAGGTTGTGATTGGTTACTGTGTGAATAATGTGGTGAAGTTGTGTAATCGAGATAGAATTTGTCCCTCTCATATAAAGAGAGATATCCAGTGGATCCCTCGATGTGTTAAACTGTTAAAAGGCCTAGTCTAAGTGAATTGATATTAATCAATGTCACTTAGATGTTTTCAGTCTACCTAAAAATCGAGACTAGTACGATTGAACATGTTGGATGACAATTCCATGCCTTATGTTTGATCAAAAGGATATCGTGTGACAAAAGGATGTTATATACACTATTAATTAGGTTGTATCGATTTGATATTCGTACAACTTGGGTAGTCATAATGTCTTGCTAGAGGCCGCTTATGACTTGTATACCAAAATGTGTTTTGGTACACTGCCAACGTTGTATGAGCCTATTGGGTCGCACACTGAGAATGGTTTTGCAAGATTTTAAGATGGTTCAGAAAAACGAATTTTATATGATAAAATTCATGACAGAAATGTCCTTATAGTGTATTACACTTATACTTCTTTAAGTAGGGGTATATGTGTAATTTACTTAACCGTCTATATACAAGGGTTGTACAAATAGACACTTTGAGTTAGAATACAAGAACAAAAGATTTAAAAAAGGGCCGAAACTCTATTTTCATTTTAAGTAATGACTTAGGATTTTTGGTTTGCTTTGGATCATTTTAGAGAGAAACAAAAAGGTTTGGTATTCTCTCAAAGCTAGCACTTCAAATCTCAGCCGCCGTTCGTGTGTGGACTACTGATAGAGGGCGTTCGTCATTAGCAGCGCCTTAGAGATCGATTAACCTTCAGAAAGGTACATTGTGACTGAGGTATGATTAAGTTTTCATAGTTTAAACATTTTTAATGGAATTAGATTCAGATCTTGTTGGGGTTTCGTCAAAATTGTTTTGTAATCTCCTCTGCGCATGAACTCCAAAACCCAACAATATCATCACATGGTACACGACTACGTGGGGCCGAGTTTCAACTGGAACCGTAAGGAGGAGCTGAACCCTAAATCCAAAAAATTATTTGACATGATTGACGCATCAAATGAACCTCTTTGGAAAGGATGCAAAAGGATGACAAAACTCTCATCAATGTCGCGTTTGTTGACGATAAAAGCAAACCACCTTATTTCAGATCAAGCATTCAACGAAATCTTACATGTCTGTAAAGACATGTTGCCTGAAGATAATTGCTTGGTGGATAGTTTTTGCAAATGTAAAACTTTAATGCATTGGTTGGGTTTGCCGCATGAGCGAATTGATTGTTGTCCCCAATTATGCATGCTTTATTGGGGTCCCGACTCTGACCTTACATCTTGCAAGTTTTGCAGAGAACTTAGGTTGGACTCCAACCAATGCCCACACAGGACAATGATTTACTTTCTCTTGGCGTCTCGTTTACAACGTTTATTCGCCTCGAAAGCTACAACAAAGCACATGCGATGGCATGCAGATCACGTCAGAGATGAGGAGAACATGCAACATTGCTCTGATTCTATGGCATGGAACCACTTCAATCATGTAAACTCTACTTTTAGCTCTGAGGTTCGTAATGTTCGACTTGGGTTATGCATCGACGAGTTTCAACCTTTTGGAATGACTGGCAAATCGTACTCCTCTTGTCCGGTGACTTTAACACCGTACAATTTATCTCTGTCGATGTGCATGAAAAAGAAATGATGTTCTTAACGGTGATCGTGCTTGGACCGACCAATCCGTCACAAAAAATTGATGTGTTTCTCCAACAATTGGTGAAAGAATTGCAGGAGCTATGGCGTTACGAAGTGGCTACCTATGATGTATCAACAAAGACAAACTTTCAAATGCATGCTGCACTTATGTGGATTATTAGTATACAACATGCTGTCAAGATTAAGCACACACTGTAGAACAGTTTGTCCATATTTTATAGAAGATATCGACGCTTTTCAGTTAATTTTTGACGAAAAATTGACTTGGTTGGATTGTCACCGACGTTTCTTACAAGATTAATTATTGAAGAGATAGAATGGTAACACAAAAATCTCCAACCGTGAAATCAGGTGAAAATATCTTACGTGAAATTGAAGATTTAGGGTTGATTAAGGTTACCGAATTGGGATTGAATGCGAAAAACGACGAGATCTCAAAGATTAGTAGGTGGAGAATGCGAAGCATATTGTGGGACTTGCCATACTGGAAGACGAACCTTATCAAACACAACCTAGATGTAATGCACATCGAGAAAAATGTTATTGATAACATTTTCAACATAATCATGAGTGTTATAGGAAAGAAGAAAGATAACCCCAAGGCTAAAGAAAACTTAAAGGAGATTTGTCATCGACCAGAGCTTCATTATGATCCAGTTTCTAAAAAGTATCCAAAAGCGCGATATGCGCTTGACAAACAAAGAAAACAAGTGTTGTTTAAGTGGATTAAAGACTTGAATTTTCCTGATGGTTACGTATCTAACCTCGGCCGTTGTGTGGATTCTAAGAAGTTGAAGATGTTTGGGATGAAAAGTCACGATTATTATGTATTCATGCAATGACTTTTGCTAATTGCTTTTTGAGAGCTTTTAGAGGAGGACTTATGGATTGCAATTAGCGAGTTATACATTTTCTTTAGAGAATTAATTGTGAGAAATTTAAATGTTAAGAATCTGCATCTCTTGCATAAAAACATGCCAAAAATATTGTGTAAGTTGGAAACTATTTTTGTAGTAATTATTTTTTATTAATTATAGGTATCAATGACTTGTATGACTTGTGAATGTTTAAATTCTTAATATAGATGGCTATACGCGAAAGGACCATAGAGCTTTCACAGTTGTAGCCTGACACCCCCATTGATGAAACTGATTTATATCTGGAGATCATGCAGCAAAATGATAAAGTGCGAAGATTTGGTCTTGGATGGACACTGTCAGGGTTTACGATGCGTAGACATGATTGACGCGTGTCGAATGCGTCAAAATATACATAATCTCGATGAGATTACCAATGACCACAAGAACTGCAGTAGTGGCAAGCATGGGGTCAAACCACGAAGACCAAGTTTCCAACCTAGGGTACGAAACTAAAACTAACTCGGAGTGTTCACAGGAACAATCCAAACCATCGGTATTACAAAATCTCTAATTTCACTAAAAACTAGGGGTGGGCAGCGGTTTTCAAAAAACCGCCCAAACCGCCCAAACCGACCAAACCGCACGGTTTGGTTTGGTTTTTGAAGCTCGCGGTTTGGTCGCGGTTTGGAAAACGACCAAACCGCAGATTCTCGGTTTGGTCGCGGTTTTCATTTTGAGAAAACCGCGGTTTAACCAAACCGAGGTTATTTTGGTAAATACAAATCAAAAACCCTAAAAATAAATAAATAAAAAAAACACCCACAAATCTCTTCTTCTCCAAACAACCCATACCACACCGCCGCCTCTTCTCTCTCGGGGGTTTCTTCTCTCTCGATCCCATCTCAGTGATCTCACTCTCTGCTCCCTCTCGATCTCTCCACTCCCATCTCACGATCTCTCCTCTCTCGGCCCTCATCTTGCTCTCTCTCACTCTCGGCCCTCATCTCCCTCTCGGCCCTCATCTCGGCCCTCATCTCCCTCTCGATCACGTGACTCTGTTCGTTCTCAACCGTGACCACCACCTCCCTCCCGACACCGGGACCTCGACCATCCATAGGAGACACCTAGGTGAGCTTCTCTTCTCTCCCTTTCTCTCTCTCTCTCTCTCTCGTTCTTACTGGTTTCTTACTGGTTTCTCTCTCTCTCTCACTCTCTATTGCAAATCTTCACTCCATTCATACTTAATGATTTGATCTAACAAGTTGTCTTAGCATATATAATTACTAAGCAAACAACATTTTCTTCAATTGAACTTCTGCATTTCATGTAAACTAAGTTCAATGAACATGCCAACATGGTAGTCTATACAAAGTTACAAACATACACTACAGTATCATTAGATTTATTTTGCACATTTTTGGTGTAATATGATGTAGGTATTTGATTGTGAGTTTGAACATATGTTGGAGTTTTAAAACTTTCAGGCTACTCTGTTAAGAAGCTGATTTGAAGTGTTAATAAGTTTGATTGTTGGTATTTCATGGTTTATCTCGGTCGCGCTTCAATTATATGTTGGTTTCATGTGGTTGCTATTCATCTATTCAATGGATTGGTTACAAAAATTGGCAGGGGAATAAGTTCAATTATTTTTTGCATTGGACTTGGTTAGTAGATATTTCTTAATTCTTATGATGCGGTTACGTGTTTACTCTCGATCGACTTTACCTATGAACAGAACTTCTACTTTTGTCGATCGGTAGAGAAAATAGGAGCTTATCGACTCTAAGACCGTCAATCAGAAATAGTGTATTGACCGTATTTGCACTCGCTACCCTGTAGAATTGCTTAACTTTCCTTGAATGAGGTTACTATGCTCATTTTTTATTTTACTATTCAGGCAATTGGTTTTACGTATACGATTGTTTTTCAATTTTCATGGGTGGTATGTGTAGGTTGTATTCACTCCATTCATACTTAATGATTTGATCTAACATGTTGTCTTAGCATATATAATTACTAAGCAAACAACATTTTCTTCAATTGAACTTCTGCATTTCATGTAAACTAAGTTCAATGAACATGCCAACATGGTAGTCTATACAAAGTTACAAACATACACTACAGTATCATTAGATTTATTTTCTAGTGGTCTGGCTTTTCCTTTTCTTCATGAAATTGACGAGTGGAATTACGATTAAGTTTTTAGCAAGTAGTTTTTTCTCCTCTAAATTTGTTCCGGAACTGTAAAATCTATGAGATGAAGTAGAAAGGAGTTGGAGTTAATTATTGTTCTTCTCTTTAAAACTAGACTTCGTTGTAGAAAATATAGAGTAAATCTCATTTAGATCCGAAAAAAATATATAGATCAATAAGGAAGCTAATTCCTCTAGAGAGCATTGGCATGTGTATACATATGTAGGGAAGTTTGGTTTTCAATGAACATTAATGCTACACTATAACAGTCTATCGATCTTGAGATTGTTGCAAGAAATGCCGACTATGGATCAAATCAACATATTTTTGTTAGCCAGCTCTATGAACGTTTTGTAAATTTAACATTTTAATGTGTAGCAGCATGAGGTTCTCATATGAGTAATTGGAAGCAAGTCTTTATCTGCTTCCCAAATTAATTTCAATAATTTGGGATTAAGGCTATGTTGATGTTGTTGTTGTTATTGTTGTTGTTGTTTTAGTGAATACAAGTACTGTATTAAAGACTTAAAGTTCATGTCTTTCTTTGCTATTTGGTTTCATTATTGTGTCAAAGAGTTTTGAATTTTTGATCCATCACCTCACCTTAATTGCCATTTTGTGTAACTTAATTGTAGTTCTGTATTTCAATTCTTCTTTTTAATGTTCATTTTCATTCTAACATTGATCGTGTGTGTTTTTTTTTTTCTAGATGAATTCACATCATGTAACAACCAGAACATTATCCACAGATGCAAGTTCTACACCAATGGAGTTTGAAAGTGGTGGACCTGTTGTTGCTCCTCCAAACTCATCTAGTTTGGCATCATCAACAAAGAAGACAGAATCGAAAGGTAGTCGCACAACTTCTAGAGTTTGGGACCATTATTCTAAAACGTTAGATGAGCATGGAAAAGTGACACTTGCAACTTGCAATTATTGTGGTAAAGAGTATCATTGTCCTAGTAAGAATGGTACAAGCACAATAATAACTTTCATTTAAATAAATGTCTCAAGTACCCACATAGTCATGTGAACTCAGTGTGTAAGAAACAAAAAACTATAGAATTACAAGTTAAAGGGTCGGAGGATGAAAGTAAATTAGGACTTTGGAAGTTTGATCAAATATTAAGTCGTGAAGCCCTTACTGAATTGATAATAGGAGCTGAATTGCCTTTTGTTTTTGTGGAACATCCATGCTTTGTTAAATTTTGCAATGTTATACAACCCAAACTCAAGTTAGTGAAGAGGAGAACTATAACTAGAGATTGTTTGGAAATGTATAATGTTGAGAAAACAAAATTGAAAAAGATCTTAACAAAGAATTCTCAAAGAGTTTGTTTGACGACTGATACTTGGACTTCTTTGCAAAATACTAGCTATATGTGTCTCACTGCACATTATGTTGATGATGATTGGAAATCGCAAAAGAAAATAATTAATTTTTGTGAGATTGAAGGCCATACGGTGATGATATTGGTAAGGTTTGTTGAGATGTGTTTGCTTCACTTGGAAAATTGAGAAAGTGTTTACAATAATCGTAGACAATGTTAAATCTAATGATTTGGCAATTGAATACCTAAGGAGAAAAATAAATAATTGGGGTGGAAGCGTGTTAAATGCGAAATACCTTCACGTAAGATGTTGTGGACACATTTTGAATCTCATTGTTAGTGATGGTTTGAAAGAGGTGAAAGACTCCATTAGTCGAATACGCGAAACGATGAAACAAGTGAGAAGTTCTCCATCAAGGAAGAAAAAGTTTAAGCAATGTGTTGAACTTGAAAAAATACTATGTAAAGCTTCAGTGTCCTTAGATGTATCAACTAGATGGAATTCCACTTATTTGATGTTGGATTCAGCGGTGAAGTATCAAAGAGCATTTGAGAGAATGTATGAGTCATATAATAAGATTTCAAGTGAGTTGAAGAATGGAGTTCCCACAAAAGAAGATTGGAGTGTTGCACATATATTATTGCAGTTCTTGGAACTTTTTTATTGGGCCACTCTTCGACTTTCAGGATCTAAATGTGTTACAGCTAATGCATATTTTCATGAGGTGCATGCAGTTGAAACACTTATCAATGAATGCTTGGCAAGTAATGATTCATATGTGCATTCGATGGGAATGAAGATGAAGGTGAAGTTTGACAAGTATTGGGGAGATATCTCGAAGGTGAACATGATCTTGTTGGTTGCTGTGGTTCTTGATCCTAGGTACAAGTTGAAGTTTCTGAAATATTGTTATGGTACATTGTATCCGAACGAGCAAGTTGTTGAGATGATAAGGAAAGTGAGAGAGGCTCTGGATCATTTATACATGGAATATGAATCATTTTCCAACAATTACACGTCTATGTGGTTTAGTGAAAATAGATCATTGTCTAGTGTACATGAAGAGGTGGAAGACTCATTGTTTGGTAATGTCAGAGCTAAAAAGGCAGTGGTTGGATTTCAAAGATTTTTAGAAGAGGAAGCAAATACGACAAACAAGTCGGAGATAGATATATATTTGGATGAGGGATGTGAGAAGCAAAATGGAGACTTTGACATTCTTGGTTGGTGGAAAAATAATGTCTCAAAGTACAAAACACTTTCAATGATGGCACGTGATGTACTGGCCATTCCAGTTTCTACTGTTGCTTCAGAGTCCGCTTTTAGTGCCGGTGGACGCGTGCTTGATCAGTTTCGTACCTCATTGACTCCAAAAATTGTTGAAGCTCTTATTTGTACTCGGGATTGGTTACATGGTACAATAAATTTAGAAGTTGAAGAAAATTTACAGGAACTTGAAGAGCTTGAAACAGGTTATACTTTTCTTTTAATTTTGTTAATTATTAACTACATTTATTCTTTCTTTTACGATCATCATCTAATCATATTACATTTTGAAATGTTGTTTAGGCATTTTGGACCAACTTGTTTTAGATGATTAGTTGAGATGATTAGCAAAATGCATTGAGTCATTGACTTGGTAAGTAAATCTTTTTTGAACTTTTAAATGTTATTAAACTCTTATCATATCGTTAATTTTCTATATTCAATTGTTGTTTTATTTTAGGAATAACAAATGTTATAAAACTCTTATTATGTTGCTAACTTTTTATTTTCAATTGTTGTTTTATTGTAGGAACAAAGAATGAAATTGGAACTTGGAATGGAGTTGAAGCATTTTCCTACTTGTTGAATTTATTTGTTCTAAACTTCTAATCTATTTGTTTTTGTTGTAACTTTAGATATGATCTTGAATTTTTAACTTTGATTGGGTTCATTTTGATGAATGATTGGTTAATGGGTATTGATTAAATGAGGATTATTGCATGTGGTGTTGCATTTGCCCCGCTTGCCACCGGCTTCTTTGTTAGTGTTTAGGCTTGCTGATTTATTTTTTTTGCTTCTTTGTTTTTCATTTTTGCTTGCTTTTTTTTTCATTTTGGCTTGTTGTTTTTTCATTTTTGCTTCTTGGTTTTTTTTTTGGCTTCTTGTTTTTTTTTTTTTTTTTTTTGCTTGCTTTTTTTTTTTTTTCCCGAAAATAAATTGCATGAAAACCGCGAAACCAAACCGACCAAACCGCAAAACCGCGGTTCGGTTTGGTGCGGTTTTGGTGATCTGCGGTTTGGTTGCGGTTTGGAAAATCACCAAACCGTAGACCCTCGGTTTGGTCGCGGTTTGGTGGTTTTTCAAACCAAACCGCGGTTTGCCCACCCCTACTAAAAACAATAATGAAAATATCAAGTAAATAAATCAATCAAGAGGGAGGAATAATCCAAACCATCGGTATCACAAATCTCCTCAATTTGGCATAATTTTACATACAGTCCTCAATCTAATCAAAGCATGCAAATCATGGTAAATTAGTGTAGCTATAGATCCGGGAACGTACGCAGGTCCTCGCACTTCCCTATCTCGATGGTCAAGGTACAACAATGATCACTTCCCTAGTCAAACACATAACCCTATTCTAGTGTTTCGGGTTTAATGCGCTGACTGATTTCCTTAGGTGGCACACACATCGAGGTTGATCGAAAGGTGTCTTTAGTCATCTCTTGATATCGGATTCAAAGCAAATCACGTACTCCTTATCATATTTGCAACACGTCGCTAGTGCACATATCACTATGCTATCTCATACAATTTTATGATGCCTTTCCCTCTACTGACATCAACTTAAGATTATCTCATGATGTCATGATGACATCACCATAATTCATATATTCATTCAAGTATGTGCATTCAACGCACATTAGAGTAGGCTCCATCAGTTCATGCAAAGTATATGAACTTCTCCTCATATGCATGCATGACTCTTTATTTAGCACTTGTACATCACACGAAAGGTCCCATAAAACTGTCTCAAGATTCGCATTAACACAATTTTGCAAGACAAAACACCACATACTTTAAATATAGTCAACTTTCCTTCCAAAAACACTTGAATTGTGTCAATCACTTCCAAAACCCTGGCATAGACAAATAAGAGAGATCTAATTAGTATTTGGAGACTAATAGGACTAAAAATAATAAACATATACACATAAACTTAGCGCTAATATTGACTTATCAATGATGAAGCTGGATCTTCTTGTTCTATGCTTGCAGATGATGAGTCCTTTGGCCAGTTCAGGAGGGACTTGAAGGAGATACAAGCATCAATGCTAAAGCTGATTGAAGACAAGAATGTAGACCACGAGCAGTTGCTTGAGATGCAGGGACGGTTAGGTCGCATGGAACAGGCTTTCATGGATAGACGGGGAATGTCATATGCACATCTAAGCAAGATGATGATGATGATGCTTACAATGACTTAGCGACCGAGGATGATGAATGATGATTTCCTCTTTACAATTGTTGAACACTTGATTTTTTAATTTCGTTTAATGCACTTTCCTTATTTATGTCATTTATATCTTTATTTATTTTTTATTTCATTTTTTACCTATTTTATATTTGTCAAGCAATGTTTTTGAGGTCTTGAACTCTCTAATCTATTCATGGCCACAAGGTATCAATCATCTAAAACCTTCTACAAACCTTAATTGATTTTGCTTTTTAATAGTTCTAATTGTGTCCTCTTTGTTTAATTTGATTGTAAGGATTCCGCCTGACCAACAGAGGTTAATCTTCACAAGGAAGCATCTCGAATACGACTGTACTCTTGCACATTACAACATCCAAAAAGGTTAGATTTTTTTGGTTTTGAGTTTTGACTTGGTACTTATAAGTTTTTTTATTGGCTAGTAAGTAATGAGGAAGAACTTTGAGGTCTATTTGAAGGCATAACTAAGGTTCTCATAATTTGCTTGAGTGAGAAGTTCTCATTTGTATGTTTATAAATTCTCTATGAGTTTCGAATTTATATATACCAATTCATATTTTGAAGTGGGGTGATACTTATGTTTTTGTGACTTTACTTAGTAATCATGTGCAAGGATGCTAAGGTCATGATCCTGTTGACATGGGGTTATGAATCTTATGATCTTATTAGGAACCATTATAAAGACATAAATCATAAAATCATATATTGAATCAAGATTGTTGGAGTTGTGCTTGTTATTCATTAGTTTTTCCTAATGTATTCTTTATTTGAATATTGAATTGGGAGATTCAAAAAGGTTTTAGTTCTAGATTGAATGTTTTTTAAGATTGATTTTGGAGTTTTGTGTTTTAATTGGTTCTACACAAGAAAAAAAATTGTTGAAACTACATTAACATCTTTTATTTAGAATTGGTTCTACACAAGAAAAAAATTGTTGTGTATGGGACTTTTGATTTTCAACTGTAACTATGGCCATAGACTTTCTTTATTGAATACAAATACAATCCTCAATTGTGTTATAGTTTAAAATCAAGAACACTTCCATACTAATTATCATAGGCCTTAAATTTAAAATCATATATATTTTCAAAATAATAATGGTTCTATATAAATACCATTTAGAATGTTCTTTTAGCCCTGTCATTTCAACTGCCTATGAAGGTTTTTAAGAAAACCAAAAATTGTAATAGTAGTTTGGACATTGTAATAGTAGTTTAGACGTTAGCTAGATTAATGGGTTTTCAGTTCTTTCGTCTATTTCTATCTGTATTATGTAATCTATGCACTAAAAATATTGACACCTGTGTTGCATCACTTTTTGAAATGTAATATTTTTCTATTGTTTTCATATGAGTGAGATTGACTTTCATTCACAATTTTTTTTTGTTGAACTTTTAAATCTATATATGCTAACTGTTAATTAATTTTACTAGTTCGTATCTATTTTTTCTTTTTATTGATAAAAATATGATTTGTTCTTTATTTTAGGTTTTTGTCTATAAAATATATGATTTTTATACATGTGAATCTCCATTTTGTATAACTCAAAGCCTACTTATTTTATTTTTAATTTTTTTTTGTAGGAAATCAATTGAATATGGTATGATGCATTGTTTTAATTTGTGTTCTTTTTTTAATGCAAACTTAATTTGTGTTATTCTATTCTGGGTTTTTTTTTAATTTTTTGTATTGGTATGGAAAGAGACATTTAATGAGATGTGTATAAAGAATGAGTTTGTATTTAACACTGAATATATGTATTGAAACTTGATTGGAATATATGAATTGATTGTTGCCTTATAAATTTTAGATTCAGTTAGTTTATATATTGATTACATATTGATTATATAACTTGCAGGAAAATACATTGTAACTTGCAAGAAAATACATTGTAGGAAAATGAACAAAAAATTATATAAATAAATAATTTATAAAAAAAATTCATCGATGGGCATGCCCGTCGCTAATTCCTTTTGGCGAGGGATTAGCAGCGGGCATTGACCCGTCGCTGGTCTCATTACATTTTTGTCAAAAGGCAGCGACGGGTTACAGTGACGGGTATACCTGTCGCTGCCTTCTAACACCGTCATTGTTTATCATCAGCGACGCAGAAAGCAGCGACAGCACCACCCGTCATTATTCCCGTCGCTGCTTCTACTGGTTATACAACCATAGCGAGGGGAGCTGTTTTGCCAATTTTTTTGTAGTGAACCCCATTGGTTTCTACTATATGAGCGTGTATCTAAAGGAGCTCCTTCACTGTGTGAGATTTTGAAATTGTGATTAAGTGGAGGATGTTGAAGTTGGGATTAAGTGGAGGAAGTTTTTTATTTTCAAGGATGCTCCAGCAGGAGACTTAATTTCCGTGTGAATGTATGACAGATTAAGGCGGAAGGTTGAGCCTTTCATCATACAGTCCTTGAATTTTTCTTAGTTTATTTTGCTTGTTAATTGTGAACCATGTTGTTAAATATTTGAGGGATCCTAGAAAGCTTGAGATTTTTTTTTCTTTTTTACTTTAGCGGGGAGCCAAAACCATGACCTTTTAAAACCCTAATTTAAATATTTGATTTACTAAAAGATTTAATTAAAAGATTACCAAAATTATTATTTTTTAATTAGTGACAATATCATGATGAGCCCTTAAACCTTATCTATATCTATCTATATATCTAATAAAGCAACATCTTGGGTGTGCCAAGTAGCATTTTCGAGACTTCTCATAGCGCCACTTGACACACCAAGATGTAGCCTTAAGAAACGTTTTATACCCAAGGCACACTACTTCCACCGTTTCACTAATGATCTTAAATGCCAATGAACCCAATGTATCTACTGTTTAATTTCTTGTACTAAGACCTTTACACTATCCCGACCATATATTCCACTAATGAACCCAATGAATCTACCTTTCATGCACTAACACCTTCAAGACTAATTAATCTATTAGTATCTTGATTTTTTTTTTTTGGTACTTATAAGTATCTTGATTTTATGCATTGTTTGTTGCATGTCTTTTGGTTTTCCATATACATGTATATAACTACATAACATCAATGTCTTAATCATTATTTTATATTAAGTCCTACTTTCTCTTGGTGTTTTGAATTAAAAGACGAAACAATTTCAAACATTCAATTTATAAAACAAAACATCTTGAATTACAAATTAGATATAAATCGCTTTAATGAGAATTGATTGTTGAGACAACAGTCTATTGGTGAACCAAACTCACAATGGTGGCTCAAGGTATGAAGAATAAATCTTCAAGCTTTTATGAGTTTGCGACAATTTTGAGGGAATGCAAATATTTTGGTTCAAGGTATTGAAGAATGCATCTTCAAAATTTTAAGAGTTTACGATAATTTTGAGGGAATGCAAGTATTTTTTTATATCTACTTTGTAATTTTAATTTAGTTCATGTTCGTAGAATATCAAACGAGGTAGCCAATTGCTTGGCTAAATTCTATCGTAAATATGAAAGTCCTTCCATTTAGTTTATCCAATCATTTATATGTTATTTCCTCCAATATTATTAGGGTGCCGCTATGTGCACCCCACATATTTCTAAGGGCAAGCTATTGGATTTGGGCACCTCAAGTATTTATTTGGACACCCCTTTGTAATGTTTGATGTCTTAAACTACTTTTACGGTCTACAAGGATACCCCACCACTAAACAACACAAACGACATTTTACAATGGTTGAAAACATTTCTGGACTCTAAAATTGCAAGGTTGTGTCGCTAGTGGTCGAAGGAGGTCGTCGATGTAACGACCCAAAGTTAATTTGTCGTTATTGATGACGTGGCTGATAGCTCAGATGCTCGTGGGACCCGCAGCTAGGCCAGGGCATGCCTGAAGCTAGGTAAATATTAATTTTTGTGATGTTGTGCTTTAAATTGCGATGTTTATGTGTAATTGGGGTTATTGGCATCGCGATGTGTGTATTTTATTGTGTTAATGACGTGCAAGATAGTTTGATGGTATTCGCCCCAATTAGCGTGCAGACGCGGGTGCTGGGTAGGCGAATGATAGTACATTAGATTGGGTAATCATACAAACATGGGAAATGATAAAAAATAATTAATAAATAATGTCATGTATGCGTTCATGGTGCGAGAGTACGTGAGAGACGTGAGTTTACGAGCGGGAGTCGGGAATCGGAACGCCCAATGGTTTAGTTGTTTTGAATGAACAAAGACAAGTCAAGTAGAGGTGTCACCAAACAAGTCACCTAAGCTAGACTTTTTGACTCATTTGAAGCCATTGGATGAGTATTGGGATGGGTAAGTGAGGGGAGATGGTTTAGAAGTATCTATATGTGGTTTTGGCATCACCTACCACCTTTTCTCTCTATCCTTCTTATCAAAATCCGAAAATGGTGGTGGTGAGCAATGGTTTGTGAATTTTGGAAGACCATTTGGAGGCGTAAACAAAGGGCTATCGACGATTCGATGTTAGAATCTCACTCTCCATCTCATTCTCTATGTATCGGGTGTCTTTTTACGGGTTTTTACGTGGGTTTTGAAGATTGGATTTTGAGCACACCAGCTATGGAGGTGTTACTATGGATGTTGTGGTGGTAATGAAGCGTTTGTAGAGGTTTTGTTGAAGTGGTTGTTGTTGTCTTGGACTTGGGAAAGAGAAATAGGGGTTTATCTGTTTTTACCGGGGCTCGAACGAGGTCTGTCGACGGGTTATGGTTGTATATGTTTTCTAGATGATTATATGCGATATTGGGACGAGGTCGGATCGTGGCGACGAGCCGAGTGGGCTTAAAACCAGAGACAAAATCTCCACCCACGCTTTAGTTCACGTCGTGGGGTTTTCTTTTTGGTGATGTGGAGGCACACGATGGAACGGTTCTACACGACGGTGCCACCTGCGACTTCTGGGACAAAAAATTAAATAAAAATTTAAAAATGAATTTTCTGAAATGGGTTTTTAATTAGGTCTTATTGAGGATTACAAGCAATTAAATGGGGATTTAAATTGATAAAAAGGGATTTAAATTAGGAATTCGAATTTGAGAAATTTATGGATATTTTCTATTATCAGATTTTGGATTGATTGATTGGAGATTTGACACGCATTGTGAGCGTGATTTGAATGGTAATTGGGATTAATTGGAGTGCAGTTTAAGGTGTGTAGTATCCTAACTGAAATTACTTGAGTATTTACTTTTTTTAGCTTTTGAATTCATATTGTCTTTCAATATTCTATTCTTGGATTGTGATTTAATGGACGGACATTCAACGTGACTCCCTCCGTGCCATTCCAGTGTGTATGCCCATGAGGACATAACACATGTGTCAGGGAAACTCGGTAGATAGTTTGACCCGGGAATCGCGCCAGCGCACATGTGGGTGTGTCGTCGGTACTACGCCGACCACCTAGTGGATCCAGATGCTACCCTACTTGAGTGGGACTCGCCAGCAGTATTCTGTGGAAAAGTTTGAATTATAATGCTAGTCTTAACCCTAGGCTCTAGGAACACACTTTGAGTTTTCCTTATTATTTATCCATGCAATGATCACAGTTGCCTGTATTTATTTTCACATATTTATTTAACAGCTTTATTTAATTTTTAGTATTTACTTTCAATATTGCTCACTTAATTTCCTTAGGAACACTAACTATTGACTCGTCATCTGCCTTTTGTGATGATTTGAGTGCAGATCCTATTATGAGTTGAGGCAAGAGCAATCTATCGGAGTATCGTTGATTCAGAGACTGTGAGCCCGACTTGTACATTTGTATTATATATATTTTGGTTTCATTTTGGGAACTTGGGATTGTGAAATGTTTGAAAACCTTGTATATATTTGATATTTCGAGACCTTTAAGGTACATTTTCTTGATATATAGTGGTTTCATGGGTTTTTCACACTAGGTTTATGGTTCATATCACATGATTCGATATTTATTAACTGATGTTAATTTGTTTTAAGACTTCTGTTGTTTATTTGAGGTTTGGTAATGATTTTTTAATCGATGAACTGAATTCAATAACAACTTAAACAGTTAATTATGGCTTAATGAGGTTAATAATGATTAAATGGTGGATATTATTCAATGTGAGATACAACTGGCATTAGTAAGCCGGACTGTGGGCTCGCATTGGTCCTCGTGGCAGTATATTGAAAAATGGGTCGTTACAGTCAAAGTCAGAGGTATAGATGAGTTGGGATAGAATGCACAACGAGAGGGAGAGGACATGTAAGACATTGTTTGGTTTTTAAGGGGTCAGGTAAGTATGTAATTTTTATGGGGCATAATTGAAATTGTGGATACAAAATATTGTGGCTTGTCCTTAAATATATGTGTGGTGCAAATAGCGGCCCCCATATTATTGTGCGTGATCTATTTCATATCAATGAAAAAAATCTTTGTTTGACAAAAAAAAATGCTTTGGATAGAAGTCAAATGGAGTACAATAATTTCTCTTTCTTTTTTTTTACTTTTCTTTTCCTCATCAAATTTATTTTCACCGAAGTATATATTATTGTATTTTATCCATTATTAAGACTTGGTCACTTTGGCAGGATGACAAACTAAATTTTAAGTTCATATTCTCTTTTAATTTTATAGGACTTTTTTTTTGGTTAATTATAATGTAGGTTTTTTTTCATGTTTTTTTTTTCTTTTTTTGTTAAATTGTATCTATTATTGATGGGTCGCGCTATGTGCAAGCCACAAAAGTGTAAGGGCAAGCCATTAAATTTAAAAAAAACACAATATTTGGCTCATATGAAAGTACCAGCTTACCCCTTTACAAACCTAAATTCTCTCCCTGTCCTCTCTCTCTCTCTCTCACGATTCCTCTCATGCCCTATATGTGCACACCACAAAATTGCCTTCAATTCTTTCGACCACCGGCGATGCCACATTGTTTTTTTCGAGTCTAAAGATTATAAAAATTGTTGTAAGTATGTTTCCTTCATGTTTGAAGCATGGAAAAAGGCTTTGAAGCTGTTTTGAATGGATTGGTTTGAACATCTTTGTTTGGTTTTTTTAGGCTTGGTCATTTGGCATCATAGTTAGGTGTTGACGATCGAAAATGGAGGATGAACATATAGGGAATGATGATGTGCAACATGGAGAGGTAGATGTTGCAGTAATTCCTTGGTTTGTCGATTTTTTTTGTTTGAAAAATCTCGATTTCATGTTTTGGTTCGGCCTCGCAGGGCCGAACCAAACTTGTATGTCCAATTATAGAAAATCGAACACGTTTGAACTATTCGATTACAAGCAATCGAATAAGTTTCAACTGTTCAGTTGGTAGTAACCAAATATACACATTTGGTTCGGTTGATGGGAACCGAACATCGACATATTGTTTGGTCTTGTGTGGCCGAACCTTTTATTTTTAAAAGTTTTCTTATTTCCTTTTTAGTCCTTATTACTCCTATTTTTGCAGGAAATAATACATTCTAGTGACTATAAGGACTACACTAATGACTTTATCCCCAAAGCACCATATTAAAGTAGGGATGAGGCGGTCAATTGAGTGCAAGAACAAGGATATTTAGGATTCAATTAGAAGAGATGAAGAGATTGGATGAGACGAACGGGTTTAGGGTTCGATTCGATTGGACAAATTAGTATGGAGTGCCCTTCTAAATAAAAAAGGCTATTCAAGGAAGAAAAACATTACATTGGGGGTGCCCTTATAAGTTGAAAGAGGTGTCCTCAGTGCGTGGCTTGCCTTTACACTTTTGTGGCTTGCACATAGCGTGATCCATTATTGATACTTGGTCTCTTGTGTGTGCGAAGTCCAAGAACATGATGTCGATCTTTTGAGTATATGTTTGTTACGAACCAAAATTCTAATCTCGTTTTATCCGTAATTAGGATCACCGACCCATGACGTGGGACTCGCATTGAGATATGCGCACTAACCGATGCACGTGGCCAAGATATATTTTATGTTCGTGTGGTGTTTCTTTAGTGAATTGTATGTGTAGACTACAAAGTCATCTCTACTTGTCATTTATAAGCGTTGAGATGTGAGCGAGGCCACACCTCGAGATACGTGCGAGCACGGGATTGGAAAGAGAGCAATGGTGAGTCTTTTAATTAATTACACATTAATGTAGCCAATGTATATTATGTGTAATGTGTATAAGCCCATGGTATTTGTTAAATTGAATCAAAAGGAAGGCCTAAGTTGAAATAAAAAATAGAGAACCGTAGGTTACGCCCAGTGATACGTAATACAACCTATCTCCATAAGAATTTGTGTACAGAGTGTGCGTTAGTTGGTTCATTCTAGTGGTGGTAAGATTTAATGAGGCCCATTGGATACATTTAGAGACGTGTATGCACACACATGATGAATCAACAAGTATAAAAAGTCACACGTAGTGCTTTGTGCCTAGCTAACTTGCATGAATCAATTGAGAAAAGCTGGAGTGTTTAAAGGGCTGGAAAATTTGTTTGGAGTGATCAAGAGAGGTTGATGGGATCAAATTTGTAGAGTTCAACATAGGAATTTAAGCAAGGAACCTAAGTAGATTTCTAATCTATTTATGTTTACAATTCATGTAATTTTTGGTCATGAATCAAGAGGCTTTTGTTTTAAAACACAAAGGGAGTTGATAAGAGGTTGCTTTTGATCAGATGAAGCCTGAACTGATTCCCCCCACCTAATTTTCGATATTGAAGATTTTTGCCAAAGTTGGGGTTTTAAACATGAAACTGAAAATTTGACTTTTAATATAAAAAATGGTTCTGATTTTGAAAACTAAACCCATATTCATATTCTTTTTATGGAAAATTGTGATTTTAAAGTTTCAAGAAATTTTTTTATCAAATTTTTTTGGAATCTTGTCACAATGTGATTTTAAAATTCATCAGCTTGACTTTTAATATATAAAATGGTCTGATTTTGAAAACTAATCTCATATTCATATTCCTTGTGGAAAATTGTGATTCTAAAGTTTCAAGAAGTTTGTTTATCAGAATTTCTTGGAATCTTGTCATAATATGAGTTTAAAATTCATCAATTACATGATTTTCAACGTAAACCCAATGATCAATTCAATTATACTTTGTGTATTATGAGAATTGTGTGAGTCAGAGAACTCAACTCGAGTGATGAGATAAATAAAGATAAACTAAGAATGAATATTCATTATCCAGAATCGACAACTTATGTGGTCAATTATATGGAATCAGTTGTTCTCAAGGGATGGTTTAAATTTGGTTATCATTGATTTAAGGTTAGAATTAGGAATATATGAAGATGATGTCAGACAGTGGCTTGGTTATGTGAAAGATTATGATAGAAACCTTGAAAACTCATTAGAGCTTATGCTATATTCATAAATGAAAATTTTAGAGTTGTTGAACTCTATTGAAGTAAGATTATCATTTCCTACCAAAAAAAGAAAAAAAAGTAAGATTATCTATATCATCAATGATAGTATAAAAGGGTTGAAGACTTAGAAAAGACACAAGCATTATCATAGATTTATTTGAGCCCTGATGATAAATTGATGTATACAAGAGATTGCAAGTGCAAAAACTAAGCTTTAAATGTAAATCACTCAGATATGTATTGAATGTTAATTGCAAGTCAATAAATTTGACTGAGATTAAGACAATTAAAGAATTGTCTTATATTCAAAATAGAATTAGAAAAGTAGTGTTATTTTATAACGATCGAGTGATACAAACAACGTATATGGAGATCGGTAATATAATTGTGTTGTTTCAATTAATCCAAAAATGAGATTTGAGGTAAGTTATGAATGACGCAAGGATGCCTTGACAGGGAATAGAAATATAGTTGGACTACAGTAATTACTTAGTTATACCTGGACCATGGAAAAAGTTGAAGGTTCATCTGAATAATTTTATCCAGGCAGCTGTATGTTGACACAACGATGCAAGAGATGGTAGTTCATAATTTGACATAGTTAGAGAAAGTTTAAAGAGAACTATTAAGAGATAATTATTTTGGTAGTTGTAATGGCCCAGCCCACCCGCAGGTGGCTCCATGGGACATACCCACTGGTACCGCTATTCACAGGTAGGGTGCTTCTAGCTCAGTGGCACCAGTCTCACAAAGTCTGTGGTCTTAACCCATAGGACCCAGTTCGAGGGGGGGGGGGGCGAAAGGCCATAGGAATAAAAGGGGGGGGACTGTGGATGGGGTGTGTGTGTGCGTACCACACTGTGACTAGCGGTACCAGTGGGTGTGTTCCATGGAGCCACCTGCGGGTAGGCTGGGCCGTTACATAAAAGGCGTCTTTTATGTAACGGCCCAGCCCATCCGCAGGTGATTCCATAGGGACACACCCACTGGCACCACTAGTCACAGGCAGGGTGTGCACATACACCTCACCCCATCCACAGTCCCCCGTCTGTGGTCTTTCACCCCCATGACTCGAACTGGTGTCCCTGGGGATAAGAACCCCAGACTCACGAGTCGTGGTACCAGTCTCGCAAAGTCTGTGGTCTTAACCCCTAGGACCCAGGTTCGAGCTGGGGGGCGAAAGACCATGTAATAAGGGGGCATGGATGGTGGTGGGTGCCCCCATGAAGCCACCTGCGGGTGGGCTGGGCCGTTACATAAAAGACGCCTTTTATGTAACGGCCCAGCCCACCCGTAGGTGGCTCCATGGGACACACCCACTGGTATCGCTAGTCACAGGCAGGGAACACATTCCCCATCCACAGTCCCCCACCCGTGGTCTTTCGCCCCTACGACTCGAACTGGGGTCCCTGGGGATAAGAACCCCAGATTCATGAGTCGTGTACCACTCGAGCTCACGCCCTTCCTGTGACTAGCGGTACCAGTGGGTGTGTCCCTATGGAACCAACAGCGGGTGGGCTGGGCCATTACAGTAGTAGTACTAAACAATTTAAGGCATTCATTGTAAAGTAAAACCTAAAAAAATATTTCAAATGATGGATGGAATGAATTGTGAAGATATGTCCTAAAGTTAAGACATGGGTGCTATAAGATATGGGTATGGAGCTCAATTTATTTATGAATCCATTCAACTAGATAGGTTGCACACGTTCATTGATTAATTATAGGATTTGAAATGAAGATATACTCATGTAAAAGGCTATTTGGAATCTTTTAGTTATCCTTAAGATTAAAGATTCATAGAGGAATCTCTAGAGAGATGAGAAATATGAAAACCATTGAGTTGGTATAATTTGATTTGGAAAAACTTTTAAGCTATGAGAGTTTGAAGAGTTTAGTTGTCAGAGTGAAAGAAATTAGAGGTGAGGTGAGTAATCTAGATTCTTGAAGATAATAAATTCACTTTGAGAAATTACCCACACAAAGTAATTGACGTGATCAATACTTTAAATAGAGAACATAATTGGAAGTGTAATTATAATAGGAACTCCTCAATATTATCTCTCTCGAGAGAGAGATGTGTAATAGTGATGAAGAAAAGTCCTGTGCAGACACATCATCAACTGAGCTATTGGAATTGACAATTACAAATCTGTTCTTTGGAGTTAAGATGGGAGCTGAACTAGGTGTTAGATTAATTAGGTGATGGGTTGATTAAGAAGACTAATTGGACCTACTTAATGTGTTAGGAGTTGGTTATTAATGAGTAGTATCCAAATTAAACTATCTAATGAGATTCCGCTGGATGCATTGAATTCTAAAATAAAATCTTAGTTCAAGCAGTATGTTAGGCAAGAATTTTTTCGATAATCTCATGTATCTCTTTATATTGTTTATACAAGCAATGCCATGTTGTATTGGAGTATACGATGAAGAGTAAGGATTGTTTGTGATGATGAATTGTGTTATTGAGTTCATAAAGATATATGAGATTTATTCAGTAAGTTGAGACTGAATATTGAAAACCTTGAGGTAGATTCTTGTCTATACATGATGATAGAAAGAATACATAACTGTAGGTACAATATATGATAAATGGAAGTTGTAGTTAATAGATTGAGCAAAGTTTGCATTTTCTAGTTAGTGTCAATAGTTTATCTGAAATGCTTGGAATTGGATGTGGTAAGGCAGATTGGGTCTGGATGAAAGAGTTAGCTAGGAGAGAGTCTCTGGCATTGGCCATCAGTAACTTGAATCACCCTAAGCATTCATTGTCCATTTAGAGCTTAAATTTTTTAGCTTGTGTCTTGGAAAATGTGTGACAGGTGAAGAACAAGCTCCTCAGTGTAAGTTCTTTGATAGTAATAGTAATTTGGGGATTACAAAGTAATGGGTTTAAAACTTGGTATGCTCAATATTATCATATAATGGAAGTATAGATAATGACTGAAGATACATGGGTTACGGAAAATGAAATTGTAAAGAACTACATAGAAAAGGACTATAGCAGACTAGGTAATATATAATTACAACTTGATTAAAATTAAAATGATAAGTCAAACATCATATATTAATGGAGAATTCAAATATTTTTGAAAGTCTCGTCTATGAAAGGGTTTTGTAGATTCGGATTAAGCTAAAATAGTGGAGTTATGATATCCACAGTCACTAAATCAAAAAGAAAGAATGATATTATAACTTAGTTACATTTGAATTAATCGAAAAGGGTGTTCAATAAGGCAGATCGAAATTGAGAAATGAAGGCTAGCTTGAAAAATAATTTTTCCCTTTTATCCTGAGTGTAAGAAAAGAATAACCTAGAAATAAATTCTGCCATTCATTCTCTGTAGCAAGAAATTTCCTTAGTTGTTTACTTCTCGATTAGAGCTGATAGCTATTTTGTAACTCAGTTATGCTCATTTTCAAAGTAATGTTGAAAAAAAACTTTGACCTAATGGTATAGTGTGGTAACCAGATACTTTAGAAGAGCGGATAAAAAGATAACTTAGGAACATGAATTATAAATGGAGGAACGATTTCCGTTTCTCTTCAGAACTAATAGTGACTTGTATGTTTCCTTTAATTTCGAGGATGAAATTATCTTAAATTGAGGAGACTATAATGAGCCGTTACCTTAAACAAGTGATTAATATTAATTCAAATTCTAACTAACCTGAGTTAGGCTCCTGGTTAAGCTCGGTTTGTCTTGATTAGCGAGTCGTTTGGCGTTTGTATGGATTGTATTATTATTATTTGAATTAATTAGCCTATAATTGAATGAAATGATAAATTATGGGATGCCTAATATTGTGTGTGGGTTAAGGGTGATGCACATATAGGCATAAATATAGGCATATATATATATTTATACATTGTTTATATATAATATATATATATATATTGAAGTGAAAATAATTAATAAATTGGTGGGCGCTTAGTGGCACGCGGGGTCGTGGGTGACACACGTGGGTTGTACAATAGTGTGCACGCTCGAGTGTGGTCATTGGCGCGTACAACAAAATTATAGGTGCGAAGATATATACTATTAAACCTCCTTTTAAAATTCATGATCGAAGTCGGGAGGTACTTCTGATTTAACCTCCTATTGAACTCAGTCCAGTCTTTGGGCTTACCCTTAATGGCTACTATGCTGCACCACCAAGCGTCTGCCTATTCAAACATTAATCCCTATGACATCGAGGCTCTCATGTGCTCTGGGGTGGCCAAGATGTCATGAATCTTCTCGTGAGTCTTCATGAACCTCTTAACTACCTTAAGATCCCCCCTAAGAAACTTAGTCAGGTGGTGATTCTGAAACTTGTGAGTTTGTTGCCTCAGTTGTTGCCCTAGTACTCGTCTCAGTGGACATAGTCCGTGTAGTCTCAACCGGAGTAGGTGGTGTGGGAGGTACTGTCTCAGTTTGAACCTATACTATCTCAGTTATCACAAGTCATGTCGGTACGATGAGAGCCGTTAGATTGACCTGTACGGTAGGTGCACTCCCTTCAAGTGTACTAAAAGTTGTTGATATAGAAGGCGATGATATTGCTTGCACTCAGCTTGAGGATCTCCTCAAGCTGTTGGCCGTGAGAGGGATCAGCTTAGACATCTTATCTAGTCTCCCCTGAACGTCTCCTGAACCACTACCGCTGGCCTCGGGTTGATCGGCCATCGTGATCTGCAAGGAAGGCGAATTCTCGATCAGTATATAGCTAACGATAGTAGTATAATACAATACATCACATGGCTTATATAGTTCAAATTTTAATTTCTCCAACTCCCTCACTTCCCAACTAAGACTTTATGTCAAGATCATAGGGTTCCAGTTTAAGTTCCAACCATATCCTAACTTTATTATTAATTTGTGTCTTATGTTAGTTATGGGTTAATCAAGGCTAGGTTTTAAACCTTAGGCTTTGATACCACTATGATGGCCCAAATTCCCTACAAATTAAGCCCCACTAGACCTAAACCTATGTGGACCCCGAGTCAATCTCTGCGAGGTCAACGTAGGCCTAGTCAGTCTATCTTTTCTATTATTTTCAAGTCTTTTAATATTTATAAGTTGAGTTATTAACAATTTGTAAGTTTTACAAGTTAAGCATCGAAATTTAACTTAAACAAATTAAATAACTCGTAATAAGTAAAGTTGGGACAACCTATAGTGTGGAACCCTACATATATAGAGACAACATATATGTCAAGTAAAAAGGGTGTAAATGAAATCTATATACATGTATCTATATGTCTCACAACCCAAAGTATCCCCAAAGTGATAAACATAATATATATATATATATATAAGTCATGCAATTATAAGAAAGACCTACAAAAGTGAAAAGGGAGGGCCGCTCCAATGTCCTCAAAGTAAATTTCCTAGTACTAGCACCTTACCCCTGCTTGACTGCAGATCTGCACTAGGTCAAACACAAGAATGACGAGTCCAGATAAGTAAAAGACAGTAAGATCTAAATGGTATTTCAAAAACAGTAATAAAACAATATAAATTCATGCGGATAGAAAGAAGGATAGAAAAAAAGTTGTAAAGTATGCATAAATAATAATAAGATTATAAAATGAAAGTATGAAAAAAAATGAGTGTTCATAAGAAGCAAAAGAGAGGCGCCCAAGTAGTTCAAGACTGTTAAGTGCGGGTACCACAGGGTCGGGGGTTACGGAGTTGTGGCAATGTCAAACAGACTCAGGTCCCAGGACACGACAACGCCAGTTGTACCTAAACTGTCGCGAATGAGGGATATCAATGGTGCCCCGGATAAAACACATCTCACCCGAATAAAAACCCAGTGAATCGAGGTCATGGCTTCGGTTGCAAGCCGACAACTACTCCATCATAGACATCTTCCTGACTCACTTGGCCCTCGAACACTCATATTAGAGCAAAAATTTCAAGGTAGGGGTACAATGCAAAAACAATGAATTATAAAATACATTGAACTAGTGTACATTTTATAGCTGGTTTTACTTAACTCTGATCAACGGTAACAAGAACGCAACTCCGACATGCCCCCAAAGTTGGTCTCCAAACGGTCGTCACTAGTTCCTTGGTATTCATTTGGGTCAGTTTTAGTTGTGCTAGAGTCTTGTAAAATTATTTGATAGTTTAAATTTAATCTAAGTTGCGGAGTCCAAAATAAACTCAAAAATACCCCGATCCGATCTCGTCTCAAGAATTTTCTTTTCGAAAGATCTGATTTATATAAAATAGTTTTTAGAATCTCATGCCAAATGGGCCCTAAAAAAGCCCTAATTTCTTAACGGAACGCTGATTGTAACACAAATGCCACACTACGATAGCCGACTGAGATAGAAACCAGAACCTAAAGAGATGCTCGCCCTCGCCCGCCAAGACGACCCCCCTGTTCCGATCGCCATCGCCGCCGCCGCCGATGCCGATGTCCCGCCGACGGTAACCTCTCTTTCTCTCTCTCTCTCTCTCTCACTATCCTCCTCTCTCTCTGCCCTTCTTTCTCTCTCCATTTCTAGGGTTTGTGAGTGCCCCAAATTTCCGATCTTGGTCATTTCCTTTGATTTCTCTTGGAACTCTTCAGATTTCTCATCAAGTTTGTATTTTTCTTTGATAATCGTCGATTTCCGGTAATGGGTATGTGTTTTATGTGTTAAAGATTGTTGCTTTTCACATTTGTTGCATATACATGTGAAGATCCATTCATTTTTCAGGTTTGATCTGTTCAAATGTTCATAGAAATAATGAGTTTGACCCCTTTTTTTATTCGTGTTTTCTTGTTTGATGGGTAGTTTAAAGTTTTGATATTTGGAATCTGATGTTATGTGTTTGATGTGTTTTGGGGTTGTAGGGAAAGGAATTAGTGATAGTGGGTGAAGGGGAGTTGGTGCCAAAACCTGAAATCGAAAAAGATGATGAATTGAATGAGCTTGAAAAAAAAGTAGACGGGGAGAATGATGGGGAGCCTAGCAAAGGGAAAACTGTTTTGAGGGATCCGAACGAGACGGTGCCAAGGCAAGGGATGGGGTTTGTGAATTTGCATGAGGTTCAAGAGTTTTATACCGAGTATGCGCATTCGGTAGGTTTTGCGACCAAGATCAGGGGTACATGGAAGAAGGGACCTTTGGTGACAAAATGTATTTTATCATGCTCCAGGGAAGGGAAGTGTGATGAGAACAGGCAGCGAAAATATATTAGAAGCAGCAATACCACACGGTGTGGATGTCCTGCGCAGATTTCTGCGAGACTCTTTGATGACGGGGTTTGGTATTTGACAAAGGTTCATCTGGACCATAATCATGTAGTTAGTCCGTCGAAAGTTAAATTCTTTCGGAGTAAAAAGGGTGCAAATAATCGTTTGAAGAGGAAACTAGGGTTGAATGATCAGCCTGAGGATCTGGGCGCTAAGTCAGGCGTGGTAGTAAGTGAAGTTATGAAGAAATTGAAACTTGAAGAGGGAGATGCTGAAGCGATTCGTCAATATTTTACGAATCAGAGGAAGCAGAATTACAATTTTTTCCAGTCGATGGATATTGATAATCAAGGGTGTTTAAGGCATGTATTTTGGGCTGATGCGAGAGCTAGAACATCATATCAGTATTTTGGTGATGTTATTTCCCTTGACACAACATCTTTGGTAAAGAAGTCTAACGTACCATTTGTATCATTTGTTGGAGTCAACAACCACGGCGACTCTGTGGTGTTGGGATGTGGTCTTCTTTCTGATGACACGGTTGATAGTTACGAATGGCTCTTCACTGCTTGGTTGACATGCATGTCTGGACGACTCCCTCATGCGATTATTACAACACAATGCCCATCTATCCAGGCTGCTGTAGCTAAAATCTTTCCAAAAATTAGACATCGTTTGTACCTGTCTCACTTAATGAAGGAGGTTCCTAAAAAATTGGGTGCATATAAAGCACATGAGGAAATTGTTTGGATGATGAAAAATATAGTATACGACTCAATGTCCGATATCGAGTTTGAGCACTTATGGAGGGAAATGATCGAGAAATTCTCTCTCCAACAAAATGTGTGGCTTCAATCTCTGTTTGATATCCGAGATAAATGGGTACCAGCGATTTGTAAACTCTTCTTTTGGGCTGGAATTTCTGAAGGTAGTGAGATTTTAGGTCCTTTCTCTGATGGCAGCGTCAATTTGAAGACTCCTTTGAAGCAATTTATCAGTCAATTTGATGTTGCATTGGCCAAAAAGTATGAAAATGAGTCTGTGGCTGATTTGAACTCACTTCACAAGGAACAAGACTTAGTTTCCAATCTCCCGTATGAGAAGGAAATGCGCAGATATTACACTACTAACATGTTTGTGAAGTTTCAAGATGAAGTGAAAAATATGGTGAACTGCCGTGTCAAACGTTTGGATCTGAATGGACATGTCTCTAGGTACGAAGTGAGAGATAGGAGAATTCATGATGGAACACGTGCAGTTGTGAGGAATTTCGAAGTGTTGTTCCATGCAAGTGAGTTTCAAGTGCAGTGTATTTGTCGATCTTTTGAGTTCCGAGGTATTTTGTGTTGTCATGCAATGGCTGTACTAGATTTCAATGATGTTCCTCAACTGCCCCCTCAATACATATCACATCGTTGGAGAAAAGATTTTAAACATTTGGGCTCTCAAGAGCGCTCTTCTATAGATTTTGGCGGTCTACCTTCTTGTGGCTCAACAGCATGTCATGAATACATCTTTATGTTATGCCAAAGAATTGCAGAATTTGGCTCAAGGTCTGAAAGGCACTACAAGAAAGCCTTGAGTGGTCTTAAAACGTTGGAAGAAGAGTTAGTTGCTTGCGATGATGGGAACGATATTGTTCCTTTGCTGTAGGGAGTAAAATAAAGAAACTCAAAGAAGAGGCATTTTATGCATCGGGTTGACATGGTACGCAATATTGGCTCCACAAAGAGATTTGAATCGGTGGTTGAGAAGATGTTATTTCTTATATATTTAGGAGCTTAGAAGTCTTTCCTAGGTGCTGCTACTGTTTTTATGTTTTTATCAGATATACCATCTAAATATGTATTTCTAGAAACTCGGTTTGAAGTTCCTGGTATATTTTTGTTATTTATTATATTATATTATATATATATATATATATATATATTTTCAGGAACTTAGCAGTTTAATACCTTTCCATTGAAACGCTGATAATTTCCCTTGCTTTCTATCATTTGCCCACTTGAGGTGCCATGGATTGGCAAGTGGGTGTGATTGTTAATGCTGATTGTCCAAGGCAATCACTATTCCTGGACCAGTCTGTGGCACCCCAAATCTTGTTTGTCTTTATATTGTGTGAATTTGAGAATTTGTTCTTGGTAAAGGAAGTATTGTAGAGTTCATCCTTTTGCAGCTATCTATTAGTGTTCGCTTCATAAGCAGGTCATGTTATGCCGTCTAGAATCTGGTCTATTTCTCAAGCAGCTGACAGCGAGAGACTTCTAAATGAGAAGGATGTGCAAGCAAGCACAGTTTTGCATCCAGGGACTTCTAAGACAGCAAGAAAAGTAAGCAGTATATACGTCAGTACGTGTTTCATTTATCATCATATTCTGCTATTTCATCTTCTTCCTTTTTCCGGTGTTCACTTGATCGTCTCCTAAAAACCATAAGTCTCAATCCACCAGGCTTATGTTTTCGTTCCTTCATTTTTTTTTTTAATGGAGAAATCCATCTAGATTTTTAGGATGTAACCCCCTGAAAGTTTGTCATTTCTACCTTTTATTTCTCCTTACATTTCCAAAGTATTGATGGTAAAACTAACTTACAGTTATTGTTTTCTGGTGATATTTGTGTGTATGATGTAATCCAGTAGTCAATACTATGATGCACTGAATGTCATTATGCATTTGTGATTTTCTATGCGTCCAATCCCCATTATTTGGAGATTTTGTTCTCACATAGGAAATAGTATAAATCATCTTGAACAATTTCATTACCCTGTATGGGTTTTGAGATAGAATATAGATCTTTGAGTTGGACCAAAATTTATCCTTTACCTGTCCTTGTTAAGAATCTTTAGATGCATTCAACATACTGAATCTGCTTGAATGTATCCTTAATTTCATTACCTGCAGTGTGTATTGTGCTTGTAGAATGTGATTTCTGATCGAAAGAAAGCCTGTAGAATTATGAGTGATGGTGAAAGTTTTTATTTTTTGTTTTCAATTCTTGTACAACAGCTCCGGACAAGAGTGTGATTGCCTGTTTTGGAAATAAACAGATCTTGTTTGAGGTTATGATGACTGGTAATGCAGGTGACTTCTGTGTATTGCTGAAGGAGGACTCTCATGTGCTCCATTTCGTCGCACTAACATTCAAGGAGAACCTTTTGTGTGTATTGCATTCATTGACGCTCATATGATAAGATTGTAGCCTGTGTTTTGCTGGAGAGTTGAGCCAAGATGGCTTTTGTCTCATGCACTTGGCTTCTGCAGATGGCTATTTGGAGAGTCTGGGGACTGTCAAATGTTAGCCTCAACTTCTGCTGCCTTAGAAGTAAGCATAGAACAGCTCCTCTTCACATTGCAGTTATTACAGGTATTGAAGATGAGCCTGTTTGATTGAAAGGAAAGAAAAATTTCTTAGGAAAATATAGATTTTCTCACTTTTACCTATCGATCCACCTTTGTTGACATATTCGAATGGAAAAATTGAATTTTCTCTTGGGAAAAGCAATGACCAATCTTACGAGTCGCGGCAACTTCTGAAATCAATATGCTATTGTGATAGAACCCTGAACTTTAATTGAACTGAACTAACAAAGAAAAGATAAGAACAAGAGAATTGTGAGTGAAGAAGATATATTGCTAAACTGAACCACAGAAACACAAAATCCTACAACATTTAAGATGCTGAACTCTTCAAGAACTCCGAAGATGGTTTCAATGTTTTCATTTCATTCCTATTCTGACAAAGAAAGAGAAAGGGTTGCCAAGGCATGCTGCGTTATTCAAAGCGTATGAAGTGCTGGAAGAAATGCTGATGTTGCCTTTACTGGTTCTAGGTAATACGCAATCAGGTACAAAAAAAGGCGTCTATTTAAAATTTAGAATGACATTATTCTGGTTGGTTGACATGATATTAGTTGTCTTTCTTTGGATATCTTCTTTAATTTCTTGTTCTGTACATGGTTTAGGGTGTCAATTATGTTGCCAATTTAACAAGCTGAGTCAGCTGACAATCAAAATGTGCCAAAGTTTCTGGATAACAAGGTGTATCAATTTGTTGTGGACAAAAACCACCATATTGCTTGAATTTCATGTTGAATATGGACATATGGAGTTGTTGTCGGACTAATAATATGGTTGAATAAAATCTGTGGTGTGAAGTGGGTCAGTTAGTATTGTCGAATCTCATTTTCTTGAAAGAACTTTCCTGCATTTTACATGGATTCTAGGAAATAAATTTTTGATGCTTACATGCATCTTTGTTGAATTTTCTGTCTCGCAGTACGTTACCCGCAAGTGGCCGCCCGCAACACTTCTCACGAGCCATTGATCTCTTCAGTACCGATATTGTCTTCAACTTAACCACCCTTCATCTTTTAGTTGTGGAGTTTTATCTCAAAAGGCATTTGTTCTATTAGAGGGGAGACAATCACTAATGTACTTCATTTAGAAGTTTTTCCTTTCCAATGTGGGACTATTACTTGGTCTACACATCTCAACGGTCCATCCAATGGGCTTTTTCTTGATAGGTTCCAATCGAATTGTCGGCTCTGATATCATGTTAAATTCTCACGAACGCGTGCGCAAGCCCGTAGATTCTCTACGCTAGTAGAGATATTGTCCCCAACTTAACCATCCTTCATTTATAAGTTTTACTTTCCAATGTGAGACTATTATTTCGATTCACAATTCTCAACAATCTTGCTAAGCCAATGTTAAAATGTTTGACTATCAATCTAGGATTCTGAAACTAAATTCTTTACAGGACTAGTGAGAAATTCCTACTAATTACCTTCATATTTGACAATTCGTACTAATTGCCTTCATATTTGACAATTCAATTAGATATAATTTTACAAATAGAGTATATTGTTGACCCACCGAGCTAATGCCATACTGATTGACTGTTCATGAAATTTCCTACTAACTATCTTCATGACTGAGAAACTCATTCACTTGGTCTACCAAATTAATATAAGGGTCTGTTTGCTGGAAAGGCAGAAATTTTCAAAGAGAAATAACTATTTTCTTTGGAGAACATTTCATTTCTGGTATTTCTGTATACTTGTAACAAATGGACAGGAGGTTATTCGAGGCAGCACGTTTGGGGAGCGTAGAGGCTTTGCTGGAGATGCTTGCCGGCGACCCCCTTATCCTGGAAAGAGTCCCTTTAGCTCAAGACACACCCTTGCATGTGGCAGTGCTTGCTGGAAAAGCCGAGTTCGCCAAGGAGATTTTAAGGCAGAGGCCAAGATACGCACTAGAGCTTAACAAAGATGGATTTAGTCCAATCCACATTGCCTCTATAAATGGTGATATTGAATTGGTGAGGGAGCTCTTGAAAGTTGATTCTTCTCTTTGTAGTCTCAAGGACAGAGATGGGCGAACTCCTATTCACTTGGCTTCCATGAAAGGGAGACTTGATGTTATGGGTGAATTACTGTCAGCTTGTCTGGAGTCTGCTCGAGAAGTGACCGTCCAAGGCGAAACAATTCTTCATCTTGTGGTGAAATCCAACCAGTTTGAAGCCTTTAAAGTCTTAGTAGAGAGGGCTCCCTTTCATGATATCTTAAATGCTAAAGATCAAGATGGGAATACTATCTTGCATCTCGCCGTCTGCAGAAAACAAATCCAGGTAGCTTTGTAAATTAAATATATATATATATATATATGTAGGAATTTGAACACAAAGAAGTGGAGAGAAAAGAGCTTAACACACTCTGCTCTGTATCAGTTTCTCATCACATTCATACATTTCAGAAATTACAGCTTCATATTGTTTGTTACAAAAGCTGCAGATTTTACTTCTGCACATTACCAAAAATCCAAACTAATGATCTACTTCACCATACTTGTGAAGTCCTTTTCACCTAAACAATGACAAGTCCATTCTTGACCATGTCTTGCTTAAACATACAAGTTAAACTAAGAAATACATAACAAAAGATACATAATTATATTTTCAGATACAACAAAAATGTCAACTGTCATCATATATATATATATATATATATTTTTTTTTTTTTTTTTTTTTTTCTTCCATTCATTCATTCATTATTTGTGATCAAAAGAGTTGAATATTTGCAGACAGTGGAGTTGTTGCTTTACAGCAAATCTGAAAGTATGGTGGAAGTGAATGCTAGAAACTTAAAGAACTTGACAGCCATGGACTTGGTGGATATCTTGCTTCAAAGTTCATGTGATGAAGGTTACTTCATAGTTGGCCGGTTGCTTCTGCGTGCTATTGAACGGTGCGCTCAATCTCAGGAGACCATCAAAGTGACAGCTTCACATGACCAGATGGAAAGAGCCAATTTCGTTACCCCCGGTTACGTGTATGAATCAGTACAAAAAAAAGGCTTGTGGAAGGAGTTCAGTGAGGAGATATCAAGGGACCTAGACAATGCATCAAGCAAAACAAGGAATGCGCTGATGGTGGTCGCTGTACTGATTGCCACTGTGACTTTTCAAGCAGGAGTTAGCCCTCCTGGTGGCTTTAGCAAGATGATTTACCAGCAGTTTCCAATGGTACTTCGACACAGACTGTGTATCACCGCGCTGGGGAAGCAATCATGGCATCTCGAATTGTATGTTTTTTGTTGTTCTTCTCCTTCAACACGAAAGGGTTCCTCATTTCTCTCATCATGATCTCCTTGCTCACCAGCAGATTTCCACTCAAGCCGTGGCTTCGACTCGCAGTGATTTCTATGATTTCCGCTTATGCTTGTGCTGTCTGCTTCATCTCACCATACCATAGATGGCGATTTGGTCGCTCTCTTCATATTACACTTTTGATGCCAGTATTTTTCATAGGAGCAGTTGCAAGCTGGAAATTCTGGTGGCTCAAGAAATGGGCATCCGTAATTCGGAAAAGGTGGAGCAGGAATTAGGAGGAGCTGTTGTAGTCCTTTATCCCTCATTTGTGTCGTCTTGTATCCTCTCTTTCAGTATCTTGTCCAAGCCTTGCGACTTAGAGGCCACACCCACAGAAAAACCATCTGAACTCTTGAACATCATCCATCAGCTGAAATAAGTGACAGCCCTGAAGAATTGAAGGAGGAAAGAATTCACTGAGTGATATAATATGTCTGGAGCAATGGTGAATACTACTGCTGGAATAATTGGCCTTGTTGCTCATTTCTGGAGCTACTTCTCATCCTATAAAGTTTTCTTTTTGTATCATTGGCTCAGTACGCTTTCTTAGTTTTTCTTTGAATGCAGTAGGGATCCAAATATACATTTGAATAACGTGTGGAACTTTCCATGCATGTTAATGTTGCAAACTTCTTGTAGATATAATTTAGTGTATATGTAAGGATGCATCCTCATGAGCTACTTATTTTTTATTTATGTATTATTACAAGAGTTCTTGCAAATACAAAACCTGTAGTAAAGGAGCCTGAAGGCCAGGAAATGGCATGGAATGACATTTGATCAATGATTTCATTGTCTTCTTGGCATAGACACCACCAAATAGGGGAAAGGCAAAGAAATGTCAGTCTCTGAAAAGGTCACTAGCATTAAATTTATTCAAAGCTAGGGACCATGTGAGTAATTTGACTTTATGTGGAGCCAAAACAATTGTAGATTATATCTAACAAATGAAACATGAGCCAAAGCATCTCGATCATGTGAGATGGACGAGGTATCACTTGCCAATTAAAGACAAGGTTCAGGGAGGTTGTGAGTTCGACTCCCCCGAAAGTAGAAAAAAAGTTAAAACTCAAAAAAGGAGTGTGAAGTTTCAATTCATTTAACATTACAATCAACTGTTCTTCTAAAAAATAAAAATAAGAAAAAAACAATTAACCATATATTGTTTTGGAGAAACATTTTGTGTGACAATATATTTCTCTTAGAGTAGCCTTTCCTCGCATTTGTAATTCGTCCAATCTGCATAATGCTTCCATTCATGCTTTCGTTGAAACTTTGAACCTCTACTTTGACAAATATAAAACTTTGAACCTCAAGAAATTGCTGTAGGAAAACTTCCCTCTTCCCAAATATATGATCTAGAAAAATAAGCTACCATTGATTCATTGAGGAACTAGCTCTTCTAAGACTATTTCGTCGCTGATATGATAAAAGAATATGAAGATCTTTTAATCTTCACATTTGAAACTATTCTATTGATACCAAATGTTTTTTCTTCTACCCTTTCTTTTGAAGGAATTATGATCCGACATCGTAAGAAAGAAAATTCTGAAATAGTGCTGCATGTAGCAGCATTCCCATCAAGTTAATCGTCTCTGCGCAGCCGCGCTCCATTTTTAGGAGGGACTAGGAACTGCTAATCATTTTTCCAGCTCAATTTGCAGGAGGATAATTGAGGTACTTTTTCTTTTTTGAGATGGTTTAGTAAAGAATCCTGAAAGCCCTTCAATACACAGATTTTCCTTTTAGATTTGAGTGTTTCAAAGTTAAGACATAAAATTCATAGCAACAGTTGAAATATATGGAGGCTCAACTCCTCTTTGAAACGCAAACATGAAACAATTGCAGAACTTTTTTTGAGGAAAAAAAAAGGTTTTGTTACAAATTTTACATAAATCTGTTTAAGCTACAACTTCTAAATACTCAACAAAACAATTGAATGTGTTCAGAAATTTATACAACCCGTGCCTTCTTGAATTAAGTACAGCTTTGCGTTCCTTCTCTTAGTAGGTGACGCTGCCTGAGACGGATTTGGACCGTGAGTCGCTATTGATTTGGGAACAGTATAGTGGTTAGCGAAGAAAGGATGCCGGAGTGCCTCCATTGCCATCGGCCTCTTCAAATCATCCCATGAGCAAAGCCATCGAATCAAACTAATAGCATCCTCATCCGCATTGGGCACCAATTCAGCTAGCTTATCCACCCCATCAAATTTTTTTGGAAATGCAAAATTCAGTGTTTCTTGTGCATGGTCCAGCCCGTCCTCCCATGTCTCCTCTGTCGGGGACCCAATTACACTACAAATCTTCCATATTTGATCTATCGGACTGGACCCTTGAAATAAAGGCATCGAAGTGAACAACTCTGCTATGATAGCCCCCATCGCCCACATATCTACGGCTGGACCATATGTCGGAGTTTCCAGCAAAACCTCCGGGGCCCTATACCACAGAGTTGTCACATACTTGGTATACATCTCATTCCCGTCTGTCGAAACCTCTCGCGCCATCCCTAAATCTGCAACCTTAACAACATCATCAAAAACTAGTATGTTGTCCGGCTTGAGGTCACGGTGAAAGTACCCTCTTTGATGCATGTGAGCCAATGCTTGGAACAATTGTATGGCCACACATCGAACTTCATCGCTATCAACGAACTTCTTCACTTTGTTCCTTATGAATTGAGTCAGAGTCATGTCCATGCATTCCATGACTAAGTACAAGATATTGTCTTCCATGATGAGTTGTTTGAGCTTCACAATATTTGGGTGGTCATTGAGAGCTCTCAAAGCCTTCACCTCTCTTAGATCCAGACATTCTTTCCATGAAAAGCAATTGAAGTCATCCTTGAGTTCTTTGATGGCAACAAAGTCGCCGGATTGTTTGTTGATGGCTTTCCACACGCACCCGTATGAGCCCTCGTCGAGTACTTCCATGGGCTCGTAATCATTGATCAATTTTTTATAGGAGTCGTCTTCATGGCGGAGACCGAGGCCGAGGCCGAGGCCACGCATCCGGTGGTCGTTCTTGATTGACATAACGATTTGTGAACTTTAGTGAAGAAGTTTCTGGACAAAATCAAATTAAAAACTTAGAGAGAAAGAATTGCGGGTTGTTGTGAAAATACAATTCCAAGTAGGCCGCCTATTTTTGTTTAACGCAGCTTAGCTTATACGCGGAAGTGATAAATTGGTACGCTTAATACGTGCGGAAGTGATAAATTGGAACGTTGGGTCGCGGGTGGCAATTGTGTAAATTACCAGACCGTTGGGGGGTAAAAATGTCTAACGATCAATTCAGGCTTGCTCCACCTCTAACGGCTACTTTACTTGCTCATCCAATCAACTCAATTAGGTCTCCTGTTTGGACATATTAGTTATATATAACACTTAGGGCGTATATTTTGTCTTTTAACTTATTTATGGTATTTTATTAGATATGGGGCATACTCCCAGGGAGACAAGAAAGAGCCATAAATAAGTTAAAAAATAAAGTGCTCTCCGAGTGTGTGCCCAAAGTGCGTTAGATTATCATTTTTCTATAATTTTAGTTATGTGGAAATCGTCCATATAGCTCAATTAGAGAGAGAGAGAGCATCGTTCTTGAAAACCGAAAGGTCGCAGTCCAATGGCAATTATATCTCCTAGCAGTAAAATTTTTTTCTTTTCCTTAAAAACGTACTGATCTAGTACTTTTAGCTTGAGGGAACTATAAAAGTACACGATGAAGAATGTCTGATTAGATAAAAATATGATTCTAATACGTAATCCAATCCAATTCCAAATCAGTTATGATTTCCATTTTAGTTCACTTGTTTTCTAAAATATGTTGGGTATGTCTAATAAGTAGTTAGCAAAAGGCGAGCGGCTTACATAAAATAGTTTATTTTCCAGATTTTTCAATCCTATCTCCTAATACTTAGAAGTGTCCACTACACGATTCCGAATTACTTCAACAGTGCTTTTATTTTTCCAGCTTTGCCCCTCCTCACATTTCAATCACCATAAACCGCACACACAACTCGCACACACATGTGACGAACACACACACGATATCATTGACATATTTCTATAAAAATATACCTATATATATACTAGTTTCATGAACGTGCTTTGCACGAATGAGCTCGCTCGCGGGAATTAACTATAAATTTAATTTAATATAAATTTATTAAATTAGGTTTTTAAAGAATATTATGGTGTATAGAAAATCAATTCTTCTTGCATTCTCTTCGATCCTAACCTAACTCCAATTTCCCAAAGTCGATTGGAGTTCAAATCAATTGGCAAATTTCATCTAAGAAAACTTTATTAATAGCAAATAAATTTTTGTATGTCATATGGATGAAATATTCCACAAAGATGGATGTACACCGCTTCAAATACTATAAACCACCTCTAATTCTTTTTTTTTTTTGAAGAAAAATAGAAGTTTCATTAATCATTAAGGACTCGATACAGCACCAAACATAAAATCAAAAAATACATTGAATCGCTAATCAATTAATGGACGACTACATATCCTTTGATCAAAGGAAAAAAAAAGATCTATATCCTGAATAACATCTATTAATTAGATAAGCTCGCCTATCCATGTACTTATGTAGTTGATATTGCTAGCATATTTAAACTGATAAAATTTGAATTTTTTTTATAAGGATATATTGATTTTGAATGACTACCCATGCATTATGCCCACGTGTATCAAGAAGGGCAATTGAGAGACATACCGTGTCTCAATTACTACTATTATTTTTGTGTTTTTAGATCAGTCCTAATTAAGAATGATTCTAATAATTTGGAAATTATATATATATATATATATATATATATATATATATATATATCAATCCTAATTGTTAGGAGTGTTTACCACTCCACTGGTAGTGGAAAAAGTTTTCACCCCCTCCAACTCTATTGAAAAAGTTCAAGATCAGTCAATTCCAATCACCTAAGCAAGTCTTAGTGCGATGGAATCAAAAGTTGATATGCATTAATCAAACTTTAATCAGCAGAAAACTTTAACATCTTCAACATGTCAATATCAACCATCAGGCTTGAAATAATTAAATACCAACGTATCAAAGAATTTCATTTTATTAAAAAAACTGACATGGAAGATCATGTCAAATTGACTCTTTAACTCTAGAGGCTACTAAATTTAAACCAAAACAAGCAACCAACAATGGCTAGAAAGCCTAGCAAACCTTCAGATTCCACATTCTTTATGATGAATTTTCCCTTTTGTGATCTGCACCAACAAAAGAATTGGAATGCTAGAGTTTGAATCAACAAAATTTAGAAAATTAATTATAACGACCCTAAAATTTAACCCGTGCCACGTGTCAATATAGGTGGTACGTGGGCCCTCCGTCGTGGTACAGACATCAATTCTCGGATGTCGACATCGATGTATGTTATATTTGTTCGATGTTTGTATTATACTGTATAGCCTTAACACTAATTTTAATATCCCAACCGCGTGAGGACTTTTGTGTGCAAGTGTTGGTTGTGTGAGACGATGTTTAGTGGTGCGGGGGACAAAGTTGAGTTAAAAACACTAATAAAATACAAACTCTACAATAATCGAAATAATTGGCATGCGATTCGACCAAGTGCGCAAGACATGCGAAGTACGACGCGGGTCGAGTTCGGACGTATAAAAAATGAGGTGGATAGGCTAGAGTGAGGAACAAGTCAATTAGAGTCACCCAATGGAATCACATAAATTGGTGGGATGGGGTGATTATGAACCACTCGATGGGCCTAGGGATGGATGTTGGGACAAGATTTGGGTGAAGGGTATATAAACCCCACACCCACCCCTTTCTCTCTTTTCTCTCTCTTCTGTCTCTTCTCTTTCCCTAATGTCTCTCTCAAGCAACCGACGGCTGTAGTGGCCGAAGCGGAGCGACGGCGGCGGTTTCGGAGGATACGAGGTTAGATCCCTCATCTCCTCGTTATTTCCTACGCATTGGTATAAGTGTTGTCCATGTTCGTCGCGATGAACTTTGGACACCACGTCGAGACTTCGAACTTGATCGAAATTCTTGACGTTTCGGTGATCCTCAAGATGATCAACACGAGATTTGTGAAGGCGGCATTCGATTTGGGGAAGTTTTGGATTTTTGGTGAATTTTTGGAGATTTTTCAAATGATTTTCGTTTTGGGTTTTCCGTCGAGGATTCTGGACGTTTTGGAGTGTGTCGAGGGTGTTTTTGGAATGGTGTTGAGTCCCCGAAGAAAAATGAACCAAATCGGCTCAAGGCAGCATGAGCCGGGGGTGGGAAACACCCCTGGCAATCCCTCAGGTGGCAGCGCAGCGACAGATGTGTTGGGAAATGTGCCCTAGTTCAATCCATTAACAGTCTTTATGAATACATTTTAGTTAATAAAATAGAGGATTTCATTTGCTGTTTATTATAATTGATTTGCATGTTTACATTATAATAAGATCCATGGGTATTTACAGAAATATCCTAAATGTCCCTAGTCGATTATTATATTGGGAACTATAATGAATTAAGACTAGTGTGAGTCTTGATTGATGATCATACGATGATCATACGTATAGGAATACGAATCAAGATCATGAGTACTTGTTAGGGAACAAAGTACTGGACCGACCCGTTATGAGAACATCACATGGATTAAGTCATAGTTGTTTCTCATGATAGGTATATTTTTAGTCCTCTGACTTGAGATTACCAGAGACTTCAACATTAGGAATACAATGATTTGACGCAATCAAACGTTGTCTTTAACCGGACGATTATAAAGGTTGTGATTGGTTACTGTGTGAATAATGCGGTGAAGTTGTGTAATCAAGATAGAATTTGTCCCTCTCATATGAAGAGAGATATCCAGTGGATCCCTCGATATGTTAGACTGTTAAAAGGCCTAGTCTAAGTGAATTGATATTGATCAATGTCACTTAGATGTTTTCAGTCTACCTAGAAATCGAGACTAGTACGATTGAACATGTTGGATGACAATTCTATGTCTTATGTTTGATCAAAAGGATATCGTGTGGCAAAAGGATGTTATATACACTATTGATTAGGTTGTATCGATATGATATTCGTACAACTTGGGTAGTCATAATGTCTTGCTAGAGGCCGCTTATGACTTGTATACCAAAATGTGTTTTGGTACATTGCCAACGTTGTATGAGCCTATTGGGTCGCACACTAAGAATGGTTTTGCGAGATTTTAAGATGGTTCAGAAAAATGAATTTTATATGATAAAATTCATGACAGAAACGTCCTTGTAGTGTATTACACTTATACTTCTTTATGTAAGGGTATATGCGTAATTTACTTAACCGTCTATATACAAGGGTTGTATAAATAGACGCTTTGAGTTAGAATATAAGTAGGAAAGATTAAAAGGCCAAAACTCTATTTTCGTTTTAAAAACAACTTAGAGTTTTTGGTATGCTCTGGATCGTTTTGGAGAGAAACAAAAAGGTTTGGTAATCTCTCGAAGCTAGCACTTCAAATCTTGGCCGCCGTTCATGTGTGGACTGCTGATAGAGGGCGTTCGTCGTTAGCATCGCCTTAGAGATCGATTAACCTCTAGAAAGGTACATTGCGACTGAGGTATGATTAAGTTTTCATAGTTTAAACATGTTTTAATGGAATCAGATTCGGATCCTGTTGGGGTTTTTCTCAAAATTGTTTTGTAATCTCCGCTGCGTATGAACCCCAAAACCCAACAGTGGTATCAGAGCCTTCGAGTTTGATTCCATTAAACTCATTGCATGTTTTCTTATGATATATGATTGAAAGCATATTCATAGTTGATGTATATGTGATATACATAAGTTTTCTATAAGATTTATTATCATGTTTTGTGTATATGATACATATATTCATGATTTAATTGAAATTAGTTTCGTACATGCGAGTAACCATGTTAGGTTAATTTGAATAATTTTAATGAATTGAGTTTCGTGTTCCATGATCCATGACACCGTTAGGTTCGATTGGAATAGTAGTTCATGATTCAATTACATGTTTATGATTATTTGGATGAAGATCGAAATTGCAAATAATTAATTTTTTGAAATTATTTATTTATCTTGTTATGTCTATTTTGTTATGGAGTTTCTATTTGATAAAGATAGATAACAAATTAGAATAGGAGATAAATATCAAGAATCTTGTTATTGGTGATATACTAGGATTCAAATATCTTAAATCCAAAATAAATAATTAATTTTTGAAATTATTTATTTATCTTGTTATATCTATTTTGTTATGAAGTTTCTATTTGATAAAGATAAGATAACAAATTAGATTAGGAGATATATGCAAAATCGGTTTCATTATCCCTATTGGATAGGAGATAAACATGGAGAAGTTTGTTATTGGTGATATGCTAGGATTCAAATATCTAAAGTCCTAATTGGATTAGGATAAGATGAGTAGTTAGATGTGGGCCCAGTTAATTAAAAACGTTTTAATTGACTTAATTTTGGATAAATTAAGGGGTAAATTTAGTATAGTAAAATAAGCGAAAAATATGATTTTCTATAGCGAATTTCACTTTTCGGAATTGAGATTTGTCTCCTAAAAAAAAAAAAAAAATGACTGGCCAGCGGGACCGCCGTCTACCTAATCCTAGCGCACGGAAATTCTTCTATTAATGAATAGCATAAAAATTTCCTAAATTGTTTAGTGGTTCTACGAATCAATAAAATATATGATATTTCATTGTTTACTTAAAATCACTAAAACTGAATAAAATCCCTCTATTAAATCTTAAGTCTTGTGCCATCCAATTTTAAACACTTGTCAAGGCCTCGATCGCACTAATATAGTTTCAGCCATAGTTGGGTGTATTGTGTTATCTTGGTGAGATAAGTTGGGTAAGAGTTACCTAAATGTTTAAATTGGTCCGACTTAATAAAGCTATCAAAAATAATTTTGGACTTTAGGCATATGATGAGATAAAAATATGCTAAGACATAAGATGTCCTGTATCTCATAAAAGTATCTAAAATTACATAAGATGTAATTGGTAACTGTTACCTACCTAAACAATCTAGTTCTGTGTTTCATGCCATAGCTTTCATAGAATTAGGTGAAATATGGATTTAGTCCCCTAAATAAACAGTATGTTTAGGAGGGTTGTTAATTTAGTGGGAGTCTATTCCTCTATACTAAAATAAACTCTGCATAATCTTTATTGTAAATCAATGGCCTCTTCAAGTAACAATAATCCCCTGTCACTGCGATCTATCCTTGAGAAGGATAAGCTATCTGGGACTAACTTTCTTGATTGGTTCAGAAACTTGAGAATCGTTCTCAAGCATGAACGCAAGTTGTATGTCCTGGATGCTCCGATCCCTGAGGACCCACCAGTCAATGCTACGAAAGCTGTGAAGGATGTGCATAATAAGCATGTCAACGATTCTACTGATGTTGCATGCATTTTGTTGGCAACTATGGTTCCTGAACTTCAGAAGACATGGAACTAATGGAAGCCTACAACATGGCTGTAACGCTGAAGGAAATGTTCCAACAGCAAGCTAGGCAAGAAAGGTTCGAGACAGTCAAGAACCTGCATTCTTGTAAGATGAATGAGGGTGCGTCAGTTAGTCCTCATGTTCTGAAGATGAAGGGCTATGTTGACCAACTTGATAGACTTGGATTTCCCATAAGCAAAGAGTTGGCTACGGATTTGATCCTAAATTCATTACCAGAGAGTTACTCACAATTTGTGATGAACTACAATATGAATAGTATGGAGAAATCAATTTCAGAGTTGCATTTGATGCTCAAAACTGCTGAACAAAATATCAAGAAACCCTCTAGTAATGTGCTGATGGTCCAAAAGGGAAAGGGAATGAAGAAGAAAGGCAAAGGCAAGGCTAAAGTTGCCAAGGCTAGTGTTGCACCTGTCGCAAAGCCTGTGGAACAAGTTAAGCCCCAGCCTGTTCCTGCTTCAAAGCACTAAAAGGAAAATGAAGGAAATTGTCATTTCTGCCATGCACCTGGACATTGGTTTAGAAATTGTAAACTCTATCTGGAAGATCTAAAGAAGAAAAAGGGTAGTGCGACTACCACCTCAGGTATTTATGTTATTGAAATTAATTTATCTACTAGTGATTCCTGGGTATTGGATACCGGATGTGGATCTCACATTTGTATAAATGTGCAGGGACTCACCAGAAGTAGAAAGTTGAAGAAAGGAGAAGTCATCCTCCGTGTAGGGAATGGAGCAAGAGTTCTTTATACCTGGGTTGTTGGATCATATGACTTAGTCTTATCTAGTGGACTTATTTTAACTTTAAATAATTGTTATTATGTGCCTGCCTTGAGTAGAAACATCATTTCTGTTTCATGTTTGGATATGAATGGTTTTGATTTTATTATTGCGAATAATAGATGTTCAATTTCTCGTAAAGGCATTTTTTATGCAGATGTTGATTTGTGTGATGGTCTTTATATTCTAAGCATGAAAAAGTCCACTGATACTTCAGTCTTTAACATAAATACAAAGAGATTCAAATCAAATGATTTGAATCAAACCTATCTTTGGCATTGTCGTCTTGGCCACATAAATGAGAAACGTATAACGAAGCTCCATAAAGATGGACTTCTAGATTCATTTGATTTAGAAACATATGAAACGTGCGTATCTTGTTTACGAGGCAAGATGACTAAAATTCCCTTTACTGGACACAGTGAAAAGGCAAGTGATTTATTGGGTCTAATACATACTGATGTATGCGGTCCTATAAACACAATGGCTAGAGGAGGTTACCAGTACTTCATTACATTTACTGATGATTTCAGCAGATATGGTTATGTATATCTTATGAAACATAAAGCTGAATCATTTGAGATGTTTCGAACATTTCAAAATGAAGTGTAGAATCAACTTGGTAAAACTATTAAAGCACTTCGATCAGATCGAGGTGGTGAGTATTTAAGCCAAGAATTTGATGATCATCTTAGAAATTGTGGGATTGTCTCCCAATTGACTCCACCAACAACTCCACAATGGAATGGAGTTTCTGAAAGGAGAAATCGAACCTTATTAGATATGGTTCGATCTATGATGAGTCATGCGGATCTTCCATTATCCTTTTGGGGTTATGCATTACAAACTGCAGCTTTCACTCTAAATCGAGTTCCTTCTAAAACGGTTGATAAAACACCATATGAGATATGTAACGACCCAAATTCTCTATGACCCAACCTATGAGTATTTTGGTAATTTCATGATAAAATATGTTGGGTGTTTGATGTAAAAATACAATTATAAACTTGTCAAGTTAAATATGAGTTAGGGAGTAAGTAAAGTTTTATTTTAAATAATAAAGCCCAATTGAGATTATGACCCAAAAGGGCATTTTAGACAAGTTGTAAATAATCATAACCCTAATCCCTAACCCTAATGCTATTTAAGCAAATCAAAGAAAACTCTAGCCCCAATCTTGTTAAACACCCACGTAGAGAAGAGGAGAGCAAGAGGAGGGTTCAAGCTCAAGAGAGGTACAACCTCACTTCCCTCGATTTCTTTATTGTTTATTGAAGATTTGGAGACCAAAAGGTTGATGGCATCGATAGCGGCAAGCATGCGAGGAAAATAGAGAAGAAAAGAAGAAAGGAAAGATTTGATCTATGTTAGAATAAGATTTTGGATAGGATTTTGAGTCAAAGACTCCATTGAAGGCATGGTGAGACTCTAATACTCCATAGATTTATTGTCTTGGTGTTAGTATTGGCAATGAGAGTTGATGATTTGCAAAGTTTGTTTAGTTTTTCTTAGATCTAGTCTTGAAATGGGTTATACAAATTTTTAAGCTTTATGATAACGAGTATTATAGATGAATCAATCTTGTTTACCATGGTTTGACGGTACATGAAAGGATTTCCCCATGATTTTAGCAAATTGAATGCGGTTGAAGTTTATTGATATGGATTTTGCATTTATGGTTGAATTGAGATTTAAAAAGGGACTTTGAATCTTTTCTTTGAGAAATAAACTTATTCGATAAATTTGTGGACTTTAACTGAATATTGTCATTTGAAAATTTAAAGTCTAAATTGAGTCTTGTATGGTGATTTGGATCTTTTTAATTATAATTAATCGAACGTCTTCGATTTATGTTAGAAAAACCAAGTCTTAATGGATTTTCCTTGTTTTACATCACCACATTCCTATTTTACTCGAATCATTGATTCTAATTTTTAAGTGTCGATTTTAGAGTTGTTAATGACCTTTAGCGAAGTCATCTCTAAAATAGGGTGAATTTCTAAGGTCTAGACAATTGATGTTAAACTTGTATGGTTGTAGATACATAAAGTAATTATTATTTTAAATTGTCTAGATTCGCGAGACGGTTCACATCGAGCCCAAACGCGAGAAGATCGAGATTAGGATTCGTGGCGAGTGCAGGTAAGTGGGGAGCTTGCTCAATTATCAAATATGGCATGATTATTAGTTATGTTTAGGATTCATAATTTGAATTAAAGACTTGGAATTTATGGGTTGTGTCGTGGTATTGGCTCGAACCTACGTATCTATGGAATGTGAATGCACTGTTATTCATGGCCCCAGAATGTGTGGAGTTCCACCGAGGGTCTTATTAGCAAGTAAATCTATAAGAATACCTCAGAATGTTGTGGTACCACCGAGGGTCGTTAACACCCCAGGATGTGTGGAGTTTACCACCGAGGGCTTTACTTGAATAATTGAATTCATAAGTATGTCACGTAGGGACATGAGTTGGAGTTACCTTCTCTTGTACTCTTGAGACATAGGGATGTGCATCAGTGATGGCTTGGACGATCCTACTGTTGATTTGATGGGACAAACAAGAGGGCACATAAGGCCTGTGTGCTAGCTGGTTGTTTCCATCACTTTGAGAGTAAGAGAATCGGTCACCGGATTCTTGTCAATATCTAGTATGCATTGAATGGAACATCGACTTATCGTATTATTATATTTTATAGTACATAATCTCGCGAAACCCCCTCATTTGTATGAAAGTTTGAAATTATGAGATGATTTGTCAATCTCTTTAATGTTATTCATGATTATTGTTGTTACAATTTGTGACTTACGAATCTTATGACTATGATAGTACTTGATGGTTCATTATAAGTCTATTTTTTATGAAATCCTGCTACCATGCTACTATTTAATGAATCATTGTTTGTTTTCAAATACATGCTAGACTTTGCATGCTTATTAGGTATTACTTGTATATTTGATGGTTGAGCGGGTTTTCCGCATTAATGAGCTCCGTTGGTTCTTTTAGCTCACTCCACTTACATCTCAGGTATCCACGACAGCGCTAGGTTGAGGCAAGGGAGAGACGAGCTTGAAGTCTCTTCTTGATGTGAGCATTTGTATATATATATATATATTATGTATATTTGATTTTGAAACTATCAACTTGGGGTTAAAATTAAAATAGGTCTTTAGGTAGCTTGAATCCTAGTTACCTTTAGTGAATCCATTTCGAAGATTTAATAAACTTGTTTAGTTTAAATGAGCATGAACCCATGTATAATTTTTATAAATGTTCTATGAACTTAAATTTATTGGCTTAGGATATCTTTTTATGTTCTTTCCGTAATTATTATCCTTTATTTAGCCAATGTGTATTCCGCAGGTTTATTTATTTAGGTGTGCCAGATTGTTATTTGGGCCTGGTTCAGGTATCGGGTCCAAGTGGCGGTTTGGGCCGGGCGATCCGACCCTAGGTCGGGGGCGGGTCGTCACAAGATATGGTATGGCAAGAGACCTAGTTTGTCTTTTCTTAAGATTTGGGGTTGTGAGGCTTACGTAAAGCGACAAGTCTCAGAAAAACTAGCACCTAAATCTGATAAGTGTTTATTTGTGGGGTATCCTAAGGAAACAAAAGGATATTACTTTTATAATCCCGCTGAGAACAAAGTGTTTGTTGCTCGGTATGGTGCCTTTATGGAAAAACAGTTTATTTCAAAAGACACTAGTGTGAGAGAAATAAATCTTGAAGAAGTTCAAGAATCACAAATAAACATTGAACCGCTACTGGAAGTTCAACAACGTTCTAAACCAGTTGAACCTCCGCAAGTGACACAAGGCCCACGTAAATCTAATAGGGTAAGACATGAGCCAGAGAGATTCGAATTTCTCATTATTGATAGTCGTGATGTGTTGCTTATGGATTAAAATGAGTCCACCACTTATCAGGAGGCTATGTCTGGACTAGACTCAGATAAATGGCTAAGTGCCATGAACTCTGAGATGCAATCCATGTATGATAACCAAGTTTGGAACTTGGTTGATTTACTAGAAGGTGGTAAGACCATTGGATGTAAATGAGTTTTCAAGAAGAAAACTGATATGGATGGCAAAGTGCATACTTTTAAAGCAAGACTTGTTGCAAAAGGTTTCAGGCAGACTCAAGGTGTTGATTATGATGAAACTTTTTCGCCAGTAGCCATGCTTAAATCCATAAGAATTTTAATTGCCATTACTGCATATTATGACTATGAGATATGGCAAATGGATGTAAAAACAACATTTCTTAATGGAAAGCTGCTTGAGGACGTGTATATGACACAACCTGAAGGTTTTGTACATCCTGAGAATTCTAGGAAGGTATGCAAGCTTCAAAGATCCATTTATGGATTAAAGTAAGCTTCTCGGAGTTAGAATCTTCGTTTTGATGAAGCAATCAAGGATTTTGGTTTTATTAAGAACGAAGATGAGCCTTGTGTATACAAGAAGGTCAATGGGGGTGTAGTTGTTTTTCTGGTACTATATGTTGATGATATATTATTCATTGGAAATGACATCCCAACATTGCAGAGTGTCAAGTCTTGGTTAGGGACGTGTTTCTCAATGAAAGACTTAGGAGATGCAGCCTATATCCTAGGGATAATGATCTATAGGGATAGATCTAAGAGGCTAATCGATCTAAGTCAAAGTGCTTACATAGACAAGGTACTGAATAGGTTCAGTTTGCAAGACTCTAAAAGAGGATTGTTGCCAATGTCTCATGGCATAAGTCTCAGCAAGAATCAATTTCCTAGGACAAATGATGAGCGAGATCGTATGAATAAGATTCCATATGCATCGGCTATTGGATCTATCATGTACGCCATGCTATGCACTCGGCCTGATATATCATGCATGTGCTTTGAGCACTACAAGCAGATATCAATCAGATCCAGGTGAGAGTCACTGGATAGCAGTAAAGAACATCCTTAAGTACTTAAGAAGGACTAAGGAAATATTCTTGGTCTATGGAGGTTTTGAAAATGATCTAGTTGTAAATGGTTACACATATGCAAGTTTTCAAACTGATATAGATGATTTTAGATCGCAGTCTGGATATGTGTTTACTTTGAATGGGGGTGCAGTAAGCTGGAAAAGTTCGAAGCAAGAGACTGTGCAAGATTCTACAACGAAGCTGAGTATATTGCAGCGTCTGATGCAGCAAAGGAGGCAGTTTGGATCAAAAAGTTTATTTCTGAACTAGGTGTGGTTCCAAGTATTGCTAACCCTGTTTGTTTGTATTGTAACAATAACGGGGCAATAGCACAGGCCAAGGAACCTAGATCACACCATAGATCCAAACATATACTCAAGCGTTTTCATCTCATCAGAGAAATTATTGAGAGGGGAGACGTAAAGATTTGCGAGAGTACCTATCAAGACAACGTTATGGATCCATTGACAAAGGCTCTTCCACAAGCGAAACATGATGGTTATGTTAGATCATTAGGCATTAGATGCATGAATGATTGGCCCTAGAGCAAGTGGGAGATGTTGGGAAATGTGCCCTAGGTCAATCCATTAACAGTCTTTATGAATACATTTTAGTTAATAAAATATAGGATTTCATTTGCTGGTTTATTATAATTGATTTGCATGTTTACATTATAATAAGATCCATGGGTATTTACAGAAATATCCTAAATGTCCCTAGTCGATTATTATATTGGGAACTATAATGAATTAAGACTAGTGTGAGTCTTGATTGATGATCATACGATGATCATACGTATAGGAATACGAATCAAGATCATGAGTACTTGTTAGGGAACAAAGTACTGGACCGACCCACTATGAGAACATCACATGGATTAAGTCATAGTTGTTTCTCATGATAGGTATATTTTTAGTCCTCTGACTTGAGATTACCAGAGACTTCAACATTAGGAATACAGTGATTTGACGCAATCAAACGTTGTCTTTAACCGGACGATTATAAAGGTTGTAATTGGTTACTGTGTGAATAATGTGGTGAAGTTGTGTAATCGAGATAGAATTTGTCCCTCTCATATGAAGAGAGATATCCAGTGGATCCCTTGATGTGTCGAGATCATTTGTTAAAAGGCCTAGTCTAAGTGAATTGATATTGATCAATGTCACTTAGATGTTTTCAGTCTACCTAGAAATCGAGACTAGTACGATTGAACATGTTGGATGACAATTCCATGCCTTATGTTTGATCAAAAGGATATCGTGTGACAAAAGGATGTTATATACACTATTGATTAGGTTGTATCGATATGATATTCGTACAACTTGGGTAGTCATAATGTCTTGCTAGAGGCCGCTTATGACTTGTATACCAAAATGTGTTTTGGTACACTGCCAACGTTGTATGAGCCTATTGGGTCGCACACTAAGAATGGTTTTGCGAGATTTTAAGATGGTTCAGAAAAATGAATTTTATATGATAAAATTCATGACAGAAACGTCATTGTAGTGTATTACACTTATACTTCTTTATGTAAGGGTATATGTGTAATTTACTTAACCGTCTATATACAAGGGTTGTATAAATAGACGCTTTGAGTTAGAATATAAGTAGGAAAGATTAAAAGGCCAAAACTCTATTTTCGTTTTAAAAACAACTTAGAGTTTTTGGTATGCTCTGGATCGTTTTGGAGAGAAACAAAAAGGTTTGGTAATCTCTCGAAGCTAGCACTTCAAATCTTGGCCGCCGTTCGTGTGTGGACTGCTGATAGAGGGCGTTCGTCGTTAGCAGCGCCTTAGAGATCGATTAACCTCTAGAAAGGTACATTGCGACTGAGGTATGATTAAGTTTTCATAGTTTAAACATGTTTTAATGGAATCAGATTCGGATCCTGTTGGGGTTTTTCTCAAAATTGTTTTGTAATCTCCGCTGCACGTGAACCCCAAAACCCAACAGGATGGCCCCACGATGCCAGACGCAGCGTTGGGGATAGAGAGGGGTGTAACAACCCCAAATTTTTAACTGACTTGTGTTGCACTTGTCAGAATTGTGACCCGGCTACGTGAATACTGGACAGTATTTCGAACTTCGGGAGTCGACACCGAAGTGATTTTATGATTCTTTGATTGTGTGTATTAGTATTGTAGTATTTTACGGGTTTCGAGCCGTTCGGGAGGTATTTAATTGAGTGAGGTTTCGACTAGTTAAACGGGGGAGAAAAACAAGTAAAACATACAAATAAATGAATTTTTAATTTATTTAATTAATTAGTTGGCGAGACAAGGCGAGACTACGCGAATTACGAGAGTCGGAACAAGGAAAAATGGACCGAGGAATGTCGTTTGAACGCGGGAGTTAGTTAATTACGCAACATATGGTCTATGGAATTGGATTTGTTAAATTGACACAGTTCAATGGTGAGGAACCATGAGATTGACCTCGAGATGTGGGTGTGTTGAGGTGGAGAGTTATGCAAGTGACAACACACACACACACTTTAATGTGTAATAAAGAGAAATAAATAGAATGGTTACACACTTTAATGTGTAATAAAGAGAAATAAATAGAATGGTTACACACTTTAATGTGCAATAAAGAGAAATAAATAGAAAAGTAAAAAGACCCATAAGGGTAGTGTTTTAAAAGTGTGTAGGAATTAAGTTGGGGGTAAAAATGTCATTTGGCCTTATATATATAAAAAGAAAAGAAAACCCTACACTATTCACCTCCTTCTCCAAACACCCACCGCCGCCACTTATCTTCTTCCTCCCTTCATCTCTCTCGTCGGTCTCCCACTCGGTCTCCCCTCGCCATAACCTTCACCGGAGGTCCGCTTTCTCTCTCTCTCTCTCTCCCACTCTTTCTTACGTTTTTCACTGTTTTTTTTAATTTATTGTTGTTTTGGTTTCGCCGGAAAATGCCAAGCTTAGCGGCGCTACTGGCCGGACCGCCGCACCAGGGAGGTTGTCGGGGACTAGATCTCGCCCATACTAATGTCCTACAACCCTCCGGTGTGTCCGAAATCCAGTTGCGTTTTAAAATAGTTTTATTATTTCATGTGATTGTTTTTGTGTTTTATTTTATCTTATTTTTATTCTTTCTTTTGCCGTAAAATCGCATGTTTGAAAGGATTTGCTGGTTGAACCATCACTGGTGTGGGGGTTATCACGGATCTTGCTCATGTCCTCGATGGTCTCTCTCGGTTTTGGTTCATCTAAAATACTATTAATATTGTTATTTTGACGAATTACTTGTTACGATTTTTATTAAACAATTGGACTTGTTGTAGTTTCTTAATAATGTTGCGTGGTTTCGTGTTTTGATCATTCTTTGTCGATGACGTCGGTGTTGAGTTTTCAGTCAAAGTTTTGTCAATTTGGGTTTGATTTACCGATTGAATTGTCGAGGTTTTCGAGTCATTTAAAAGGATGGGAAAATGTGAAGGGTATCGACCTAGGATTAATTAATGCCTCGACCCATTAATTAGAGTTTCCAACCTTGTCAGGTAGCGGAAAACTTGGGAATACGCATTAGAAACGAGAGTTTATTTCGCGGGTCGCGATAGTTCAGGTAAGTACATTTGCCACAAGCATTTGTACGTTTGTAAGCCAGTAAGAAAATGCCATGTGATTCATTATCATTTATTCAGTCTTGTTATGCTCTATTATTGGTATTCCATTCCATTTCTTGTTGTGTGTTTCCCGGCGTAAGTGTTTCGTCTCGAAAGTACTAGGACCTGCACTAGAGGGATAAAACGCGGGCACTCGGGCGCACGAGGGGGGGCCCCCCCTTATTGCCCGGGGGCCCCCGGGAACTGGGTGGATGGGTTTGAGTCCTTTCCAGTCATAGCTGTGCCTTCGCTTGTGTCGATGCCCGGGAAGACCTCGCGAGGTCTTCGCCGTTATGCTATGAACTAGACCACTTATGAGCCTCTTTTGATTCCTTGGAACACACTTGACTTTCGATTGATATCTATTAGTCTGTTTATCATGCATCTTGTTTATTTAAATTCCTGTCATTTTTATTACCGCATGATATTTAGACTACTTTATTTGAATTATCATGAATTACTGTTATCTTCTTCTGGCATTACATTCGATTTTATTCAGTTACTCACCGTCTAGTTTGTGACGGTGGGTGCGATAGGGCGAGAGAGCGAGCAAGGGGGCAAGGGACCCCGCTAGGGGATCTATTGTGAGGATTAGCGGCTGGATTTGGAGACTATTTTATAGGTTTCTTTATGTTTTGCTTTTATGTATATCGTTTTATATATATATGCTTTGGGATTATTAAACTAGGCAAATTTTGATGAGATTGGTATCATGTACCTTTGCATTTCCAAATGTACATGAATACCCGGGGTTTTCCACACTTATAGAATTCCTCTACTTCCCTTGAATGAGTTATTTCCCCTTTATTATAATTGTTTTAGTCTTCCGCTGTTTACTGATGCAATAACTCTTTCATAAATTACTAATTTGATTAAATTGAAGGCTGACTAGGCTCGTCAGGTTGCCGAGTGATGACTCGAGGCTTGTATGGGTCTAGGCCGGGCGTACCCAATTGCATGGGGAAATTGGGGCCGTCACAGTTGGTATCAGAGCCTAGGCTTTAGAATCTTGGGGACATGGTATATAGTTATCTAAAAAAATTGTGATACCAACGTCACAGTTGGTATCAGAGCATAGGTTTTATAACTTTAGACACAGAGTTTAGAGTTGTCTAAAAATTGTGATACCAACATCACAGTTGGTATCAGAGCTTAAGGTTATAACGACCTGACTCTCAAGTTAAAATACAAACCATTAAGACAGCGGAAGTTAGGAATGGTTGAACTTAGAGTGGAAACCCTATAATCCTTTTTAAAAACTTAGATGGGGGAGTTCGGGATGAGTCAAATTTAAATTTGTACATATTATGATTGTTGTGTGTACTATATGGTATGCGGTAGCTATGTATTGTTCCGAAGTATCGCTCTCTTGGATTAGATAGCGATGGCGGATCAGGTAGGTCCGAGCGACGACAGCGGGACGGTTGGTTCTCGACTTGTTACTTCGGAGGAGTTTCGCGCTTGGACACGATTTGATCTAGATCTAGTGCGGTCACTTTGGACACCTGCACAGGCTACTACGACGCCATCTACCCCGACTACGTTGTTTCCTACGAATACTACTCGAGGAGTCGAGATCCCAATTGTTGTGACGTTCGCGACTCCGACTTCGTTAGTGGCGATACCTGAGGGAGCTGTTGTTGCGTCAGTTGCGCAAACTGAGGCTGAAACAACGCCGATAGCACACGCAAAGGAGATACCTAATACATTAGCTACACCGCGGCCAATGCTGAGACTACTTCGGTAACGACTCCAGGAAAGAGTGCAGGAGCCACTACCGAGGCTAGGTAGTGGAGAGAGTTCAAGAGGCATGACCCGTTGAAGTTCTATGGTGGTACCGACGTTAGAGCGACAGAGCTATTCTTGAAAAATCACGAGAAGTTTCACACCATCATCGCTACTGAGGAACGCATGAAGGCGACTATCTCTTCATCAATGTTGCAAGGGGAGACGAACGATTGGTGAACGACAACCGTTGCTACCGAGGCATCTCGAGCGATTGGGTTGACTTCAAGACCCAGTTTAGTTAGAAGTACTTTCCGACGACTGTTCTTCGAGCGAAAAGGAACGAGTTCATTGCGTTGAGGCATAGCGCAGGCGAGTCCGTGATGGAGTTTAGGGTTCAATGTTTCCTTTAGTACGAACTGATTTGGTGCATTTCATGTTCGGGTTATAATACGAGAAGACGAAATTGAGACCTTTGTGGGTAACATAGGTGGTAGAACGAAACAGGATGTCGACGCTGCTAAGATATTGAATCGCGTACGAGTATTTGTTACCCAAGGTTAGATTTTAGGACGCGTGTTTAGAGCAAACGGTGATGCAATTAATTCGAGAAGATTTAAGTCGTGAGATCGCTTATGTATTCGAATATCTGAAAGTTTGCGAGAAGAACTGACCAACCCATGACCTGGAGTGAGTTGCGATCGTGTTCGCGCTAAGGATATGAGAACGTCACGGGTACGATGCTCGTTCGAGTTACGTAATGATCCTGAGAGCTTGAAGCACCTATTCATTCAGAGGGAGCTGAATCTGACACAAAAGCCTTGGCCTAAGTTCGTGAAGGATTACAACTTTTCGTTTTACATAGCATCCGAGGAAGACCAACGTTGTTGCTGATGCGTTGCGCTGCAAAGGATTGGATGCGGAAGTAGTCGTGTGTCAAAGAACCTACGAGCATGGTTTACGTGAGGCGGTCAAGTTGATGAGTTCACGGACGTGCCGATGACTACCAGAACCTAGATACGTGGTCAAACGATGTTGCAGACCGTCTCATTTGGCATTTTGCGCGAGTGACAGCAAGGCGATGTGTCCTACCAGCGGTGCAGTGAGATGGCGGATAGTTTAGATTGCCCAGACGAGTCGGTCGACAGACTCATGCTAGAGGTATCACGGGCGACTGGGGTTTCCATTGGTGGCTGATGTGTGTGAAGAGTTACTTCAGGAGATTCATCGTTTTGGTTTTGTTGTGCATCCGGGTCAACCTAAGATGTGCGCCGATATGCGACATTCTTTTGGTGGCCAGGGATGATTTTCGAGTTGTTGGAGTTGTTCGAACGTGTGATGTTCCAGCGCGTAGAGGCTGGGCATCGACGACCTGGAGGACTATTACAGCCTCACCCATTTCTTAATGAAATTGGGTATATTTGGATATGGATTTCGTTAGTGGTTGCCCTGATCTCCTCGTGGTTACGATAGCATCTGGGTAATTGTGGATAGTTTTGTTTGAGACTTAAGAGTGCCCAGTAGTGGCAGAAGAAATACTTGTCGAGTATCACAATGAGCTTCAGTATGATTCGAGGAAACTATAAATATCTGAAGGTCTCTCCATGAAGGGTCACGAACGGTTCGAGTCAAGAAATGACTCACTTTGAATTTTTATCGGACTCGTTAGGAGTTGCGAAGAGTTGCTAATCTAGTTTACTTATTAGATTAATTTCGGGGACGAAATTCTAATAAGTGGGGAGGCTGTAACAACCCCAAATTTTTAAGCGACTTGTGTTGCACTTGTCAGAAATTGTGACCTGACTACGTGAATACTGGACAGTATTTCGAACTTCGGGAGTCGACACCGAAGTGATTTTATGATTCTTTGATTGTGTGTATTAGTATTGTAGTATTTTACGGGTTTCGAGCCGTTCGGGAGGTATTTAATTGAGTGAGGTTTCGACTAGTTAAACGGGGAGAAAAACAAGTAAAACATACAAATAAATGAATTTTTAATTTATTTAATTAATTAGTTGGCGAGACAAGGCGAGACTACGCGAATTACGAGAGTCGGAACAAGGAAAAATGGACCGAGGAATGTCGTTTGAACGCGGGAGTTAGTTAATTACGCAACATATGGTCTATGGAATTGGATTTGTTAAATTGACACGGTTCAATGGTGAGGAACCATGAGATTGACCTCGAGATGTGGGTGTGTTGAGGTGGAGAGTTATGCAAGTGACAACACACACACACACTTTAATGTGTAATAAAGAGAAATAAATAGAATGGTTACACACTTTAATGTGTAATAAAGAGAAATAAATAGAATAGAATGGTTACACACTTTAATGTGCAATAAAGAGAAATAAATAGAAAAGTAAAAAGACCCATAAGGGTAGTGTTTTAAAAGTGTGTAGGAATTAAGTTGGGGGTAAAAATGTCATTTGGCCTTATATATATAAAAAGAAAAGAAAACCCTACACTATTCACCTCCTTCTCCAAACACCCACCGCCGCCACTTATCTTCTTCCTCCCTTCATCTCTCTCGTCGGTCTCCCACTCGGTCTCCCCTCGCCATAACCTTCACCGGAGGTCCGCTTTCTCTCTCTCTCTCTCCCACTCTTTCTTACGTTTTTCACTGTTTTTTTTAATTTATTGTTGTTTTGGTTTCGCCGGAAAATGCCAAGCTTAGCGGCGCTACTGGCCGGACCGCCGCACCAGGGAGGTTGTCGGGGACTAGATCTCGCCCATACTAATGTCCTACAACCCTCGGTGTGTCCGAAATCCGGTTGCGTTTTAAAATAGTTTTATTATTTCATGTGATTGTTTTTGTGTTTTATTTTATCTTATTTTTATTCTTTCTTTTGCCGTAAAATCGCATGTTTGAAAGGATTTGCTGGTTGAACCATCATCAAAAGTGGGGGTTATCACGGATCTTGCTCATGTCCTCGATGGTCTCTCTCGGTTTTGGTTCATCTAAAATACTATTAATATTGTTATTTTGACGAATTACTTGTTACGATTTTTATTAAACAATTGGACTTGTTGTAGTTTCTTAATAATGTTGCGTGGTTTCGTGTTTTGATCATTCTTTGTCGATGACGTCGGTGTTGAGTTTTCAGTCAAAGTTTTGTCAATTTGGGTTTGATTTACCGATTGAATTGTCGAGGTTTTCGAGTCATTTAAAAGGATGGGAAAATGTGAAGGGTATCGACCTAGGATTAATTAATGCCTCGACCCATTAATTAGAGTTTCCAACCTTGTCAGGTAGCGGAAAACTTGGGAATACGCATTAGAAACGAGAGTTTATTTCGCGGGTCGCGATAGTTCAGGTAAGTACATTTGCCACAAGCATTTGTACGTTTGTAAGCCAGTAAGAAAATGCCATGTGATTCATTATCATTTATTCAGTCTTGTTATGCTCTATTATTGGTATTCCATTCCATTTCTTGTTGTGTGTTTCCCGGCGTAAGTGTTTCGTCTCGAAAGTACTAGGACCTGCACTAGAGGGATAAAACGCGGGCACTCGTGCGCACGAGTGTGTGACCACCCTTAGTGACCGTGTGACACCGAGTACTGGGGTGGATGGGTTTGAGTCCTTTCCAGTCATAGTTGTGCCTTCGCTTGTGTCGATGCCGGGAAGACCTCGCGAGGTCTTCGCCGTTATGCTATGAACTAGACCACTTATGAGCCTCTTTTGATTCCTTGGAACACACTTGACTTTCGATTGATATCTATTAGTCTGTTTATCATGCATCTTGTTTATTTAAATTCCTGTCATTTTTATTACCGCATGATATTTAGACTACTTTATTTGAATTATCATGAATTATTGTTATCTTCTTCTGGCATTACATTCGATTTTATTCAGTTACTCACCGTCTAGTTTGTGACGGTGGGTGCGATAGGGCCAGAGAGCAGCAAGGGCAAGGGACCCTGCCTAGGGGATCTATTGTGAGGATTAGCGGCTGGATTTGGAGACTATTTTATAGGTTTCTTTATGTTTTGCTTTTATGTATATCGTTTTATATATATATGCTTTGGGATTATTAAACTAGGCAAATTTTGATGAGATTGGTATCATGTACCTTTGCATTTCCAAATGTACATGAATACCCGGGGTTTTCCACACTTATAGAATTCCTCTACTTCCCTTGAATGAGTTATTTCCCCTTTATTATAATTGTTTTAGTCTTCCGCTGTTTACTGATGCAATAACTCTTTCATAAATTACTAATTTGATTAAATTGAAGGCTGACTAGGCTCGTCAGGTTGCCGAGTGATGACTCGAGGCTTGTATGGGTCTAGGCCGGGCGTACCCAATTGCATGGGGAAATTGGGGCCGTCACAAGGGGTATCTCTGTCCCTAGGTGTGGGGGCGCCGTGGAGGGATAAACCCTCATGGCGCATCCCACATATGCTTGGGGCAGAATCCATCTGCCCCACGTCATGAAGGCACTGTGGGGTATGAAACCCTCACAGTGCTGCCCACGACGTCTGGGGCAGAGACACTCTGCCCTATGCCGTGGAGACGTCGCCGAGGGTAAAACACTCATGGCGTCCCGGCGGTGCCCAAAATCTAAAATTTTTTCAAATTTTATGGAAACTTTGGAACGAATTGGGACTTCCCGAGGTACCTAAACGGGTTCAAATATGACCCAATAACCCGAAATTTGACCCGAAAACACAATAAACATAAATAAGGAAAATTGGATAAAACTTAATGAAAAACCACAATGAATTATATTATCAGGAGTATTAGTAGGACTACGTAGGGACGAGTCGGAGTCCGTGAGAGTGCGATTAGTTTGGATTGAGGTAAGTAAACCAGTGGGGAACACTACGGTTATTTCTTGAGCTTTTAAATTATTAATGATATTGTTCAATGCCATCTTGCAAATTCTATTCTTATGAGTTGTCCTAAGGCAAGTGTGTCAAGCACGAATTTCGGGTTCTCAGTGTATTTATACTAGGGGTTTACGGCTGGGGATACGTAATTTGGTTGTGATGATAGGTACGGAGTGAGAGTTCTCCACTAGATTGTTGGGGACTCGACATTCGCGTAGGGTCTTAAAGGATATTCTGTCCTCGACTCCGGGCCTTTAAGGAGATTTTGTCCTCGGCTCAAACGACTCTGATTAGTCGGGACCACTTGTGCCTTTCTTTTGTATTCTGGGACACTCAACTTCGATTGTTCATTTATTTATTTACAGTCTTTATATATTCATGCTCTCCCTGTCCTTTCTTTGTATTTGCATGAATTGACTGCTTAATTTATTTATTTCAAAATACTATAAAAGTACATGATGAAGAATGTCTGATTAGATAAAAATATGATTCTAATACGTAATCCAATCCAATTCCAAATCAGTTATGATTTCCATTTCAGTTCACTTGTTTTCTGAAATATGTAGTGTATGTCTAATAAGTAGTTAGTAAAAGGGGAGCGGTTTACGTACAATAGTTTATTTTCCAGATTTTTCAGTCCTATCTCCTAATGCTTAGAAGTGTCCAGTACCTTAGAGACGATTCAGAATTAGTTCAACAGTGCTTTTATATTTTTCAGCTTTGCCCCTCCTTACATTTCAATCACCATAAACCGCACACACAACTCGTGCACACATGCGACGAACACACACACGATATCATTCACGTATTTCTATAAAAAAATATACCTATATATATACTAGTTTCATAAACGTGTTTTGCACGAATGAGCTCGCTTGCTACGCTCGCGGGAATCAACTATAAATTTAATTTAATATAAATTTATTAAATTAGGTTTTTAAAGAATATTATGGTGTATAGAAAAGTAATTCTTCTTGCATTCTCTTCGATCCTAACCTAACTCTAATTTCCCAAAGTCGATTGGAGTTCAAATCAATTGGCAAAATTTCATCTAAGAAAACCTTATTAATAGCAAATAAATTTTTGTACGTCATATGGATGAAATATTCTACAAAGATGGATGTACACCACTTCAAATACTATAATCCACCTCTAATTCTTTTTTTTAAAGAAAAATAGAAGTTTCATTAATCATTAAGGACTCGATACAGAACCAAACATAAAATCAAAAAATACATTGAATCGCTAATCAATTAATGGATGACTTCATATCCTTTGATCAAAGGAAAGAAAAAAGATCTATATCTTGAATAACATCTATTAATTAGATAAGCTCGCCTATCCATGTACTTATGTAGTTGATATTGCTAGCATATTTAAATTGATAAAATTTGAATTTTTTTTATAAGGATATATTGATTTTGAATGACTACCCATGCATTATGCCCACGTGTATCAAGAAGGGAAATTGAGAGACATACCGTGTCTCAATTACTACTATTATTTTTGTGTTTTTAGATCAGTCCTAATTAAGAACGATTCTAATAATTTGGAAATTATATATATATATATATCAATCCTAATTGTTAGGAGTGTTTACCACTCCACTGGTAGTGGAAGAAGTTTTCAACCCCTCCAACTCTATTGAAAAAGTTCAAGATCAGTCAATTCCAATCACCTAAGCAAGTCTTAGTCCGATGGAATCAAAAGTTGATATGCATTAATCAAACTTTAATTAGCAGAAAACTTTAACATCTTCAACATGTCAATATCAACCATCAGGCTTGAAATAATTAAATACCCATGTATCAAAGAATTTCATTTTACTAAAAAAACTGACATGGAAGATCATGTCAAATTGACTCTTTTAACTCTAAAGGCTACTAAATTTAATCCAAAACAAGCAACCAACAATGGCTAGAAAGTCAAGCAAACCTTCAGATTCCATATTCTTTATGATGAATTTTCCCTTTTGTGATCTACACCAACAAAAGAATTGGAATGCTAGAGTTAGAATCAACAAAATTTAGAAAATTAATTATAACAACCCTAAAATTTAACCTGTGCCACGTGTCAATATAGGTGGTACATGGGCCCTCCGTCATGGTACAGTCATCAATTCTCGGATGTCGACATCGATGTATGTTATATTTGTTTGATGTTTGTATTATACTGTATAGCCTTAACACTAATTTTAATATCCCAACTGCGTGAGGACTTTTGTGTGCAAGTGTTGGTTGTGCGAGACGATGTTTACTGGTGCCAGGGACAAAGTTGAGTTAAAAACACTAATAAAATACAAACTCTACAATAATCGAAATAATTGGTACGCGATTCGACCAAGTGCGCAAGACACGCGGAGTGCGGCGCAGGTCGAGTTCGAACGCACAAAAAATGAGGTGGATAGGCTAGAATGAGGAATAAGTCAACTAGAGTCACCCAATGGAGTCACATAAGTTGGTGGGATGGGGTGATTATGAACCACTCGATGGGCCTAGGGATGGATGTTGGGACAAGATTTGGGTGAAGGGTATATAAACCCCACACCCACCCCTTTCTCTCTTTTCTCTCTCTTCTGTCTCTTCTCTTTCCCTAATGTCTCTCTCAAGCAACCGGTGGCTGTAGTGGCCGAAGCGGCGCGACGGCGGTGGTTTCGGAGGATTCGAGGTAAGATCCCTCATCTCCTCGTCATTTCCTACGCATTGGTATAAGTGTTGTCCATGTTCGTCGCGATGAAATTTGGATACCACGTCGAGACTTCAAACTTGATCGAAACTCTTGACGTTTCGGTGATCCTCACGACGATCAACACGAGATTTGTGAAAGCGGCATTTGATTTGGGGGAGTTTTAGATTTTTGGTGAATTTTTAGGGATTTTTCAAATGATTTTCGTTTTGGATTTTCCGTCGAGGATTCTGGACGTTTTGGAGTGTGTTGAGGGTGTTTTTGGAATGGTGTTGAGTCCCCGAAGAAAAATGGACCAAATCGGCTCAAGGCGGCATAAGCCGGGGGTGGGAAACACCCCTGACAGTCCCTCAGGTGGCGGCGCCGCGACGGATGGTCCCACGACACCAGGCGCGACGTTGGGGACAGAGAGGGGTATCTCTGTCCCTAGGCGTGGGGGCATCGTGGAGGGATAAACCCTCACAGCGCACCCCACATATGCTTAGGGCAGAGTCTATTTGCCCCACGTCATGAAGGCACTGTGGGGATGACACCCCCATGGTGCTGCCCACGACGTCTGGGGCAGAGACACTGCCCTATGCTGTGGAGACGTCGCCGAGGGTAAAACACTTACGGCGTCCCGGCGGCTCCCAAAACCCAAATTTTTTTCAAATTTTATGGAAACTTCAGAACGAATTGGGGACTTCCCGAGGTACCTAAACGGGTTCAAATATGACCCAATAACCCGAAATTTGACCCGAAAACACAATAAACATAAATAAGGAAAATTGGATAAAACTTAATGAAAAACCACAATGAATTATATTATCAGGAGTATTAGTAGGACTACGTAGGGACGAGTCGGAGTCCGTGAGAGTGCGATTAGTTTGGATTGAGGTAAGTAAACCAGTGAGGAACACTACAGTTATTTCTTGAGCTTTTAAATTATTAATGATATTGTTCAATGCCATCTTGCAAATTCTATTCTTATGAGTTGTCCTAAGGCAAGTGTGTCAAGCACGAATTCCGGGCTCTCAGTGTATTTATACTAGGGGTTTACGGCTGGGGATACGTGATTTGGTTGTGATGATAGGTATGGGGTGAGAGTTCTCCACTAGATTGTTGGGGACTCGACATTCGCGTTGGGTCCTCGACTTCGGGCCTTTGAGGCGATTTTGTCCTCGGCTCAAGCGACTTTGATTGGTCGGGACCACTTGTGCCTTTCCTTTGTATTCCGGGGCACTCAACTTTGATTGTTCATTTATTTATTTACAGTCTTTATATATTCATGCTCTCCCTGTCCTTTCTTTCTATCTGCATGAATTGACTGCTTAATTTATTTATTTCAAAATACTATTATTGTTGTTCCTGCTTGGCGTTACTTACTTGGGCTCATCATTCTTGTGTTTGACCGAGTGCAGATCTGCAGTTCAGTAAAGGAAAGGTCGTGCAGTTAGGCGATATACTTTGAGTGGCCCTCCTCTGCTGATGTAGGTGGTTTTGGTTGTATTAGTTACTTATATTATTTTTGTACATGGGTTATGGGTTGAGAGAATGTTGGATACTTATGGCATTGATGATACTCTCCTTTGTTTCACATGATATATATGATTTATGGGGTTCCCACACCCTAGGTTTTGTCCTAACTTGGAGCTTTCGAGGTTAATTGATTAGTAGAGATTAATTGCTTCTGCTTTATACTTTGATAACTCGTTAATTAATTGACTTAAATTTTAAATGCTTAATAAATGATCGAATGGTAAAAATAGACTCATTGGCCCCGCGCGACTCAGCGGGACTGGCTCGAGGGTTCACGCGGGTCCAGGCCAGGCGACGCCTGATTCTAGGATTTTGGAATTTGGGGTCATCACATTAATCATCTTTTTTAGAACTTAAAATCTCAGTGAATGAAAATATTATCAATAATTGCATAGCTTTTAAATAATAGAATAGGCTATTTGAATACAAATGAACTTGACAAAAAGGAAAAATGCAAACATATACCAGTTGATCAATTGTTGTTGATGATTCTATTGAGAATGACAAGAATATTAATTTTTAGGCAATGATTTAACAAACCAGAAATCTTAACCCATCATCAAACAAACAACTCAGTCAATAACAAAGAATCTCAAGCTTATGATCAAGCATAAGATCATATATGAACGGATATTATTTTCAAAAGGACCACTTATAAGTTAATAGTGAAAAATAATTAAAAAACTAAAAAAAAAGAAAAAAGAAAAAGAAAAATAAAGGTAGTTTGGGTGAAGATAAGGTACCTTTGAAATTGGAGGATTTGCTGCAATCTATCTTCACCTTTTCTTAGTATTTGAAGGGTGTAAAAAACAAAAGTTAAGAGATTAAAAACCACAAGTTTTTATCACTCTCTTCTACACATCAGAGAGACCTATAAGAGGAGACCAGTCTATTAATCTATGAATATTTACATGAGAAGAGAAGGTTATACGTTGGTGTTGGCAGAGTCAACAAAGTGTACGGGAGATTAGAGAGAGACACGTATAGAGGCATTATAGAGAATCATGTACATCTCAATCTCTGCCCATTCAATTTAAATAATTTCTTTAAGTGTTCATACAAGACTTCTACCCTCATCTACTATTTTCCAGGTAAAGTACTACATATGTATATATGTACGATTTGTACATGTATTTGTTTTTCTTTCTTTCTAAGGAAATGGTTTAGAAATAGTTTAAAAATTACTCTACTAAACTACAAAAGTAGATTTTCATCACTTCTAGTTGCTATATATGCTTCAAAGGAATCACAGTTGTGGAACTGGAACATTTATTTTTCAAGAAATTGTGTTTCCATTCTCCTTGCAGGAATGGAGGAAAGTGCTCCCTATCAACACTGGTTTTCCTTGAGCCCAGCCCTCCAACTGATTTCTATTCAATTAAGTTTGAATTGTGATACAATTGAAACCCGTTAGTTATTAAAACTTGGCGATGGTGATGGAGAAGCAATCAACAAAGAAAGCGAAAACCTAGAGCGCGCGCAAGAAACAAGTGTTTTGGAGAGCAGTTTGGGAACGAGAGAGCGCAGCAAAGCAATGATAGAAAGAGAGCGAAGAGTAGGTAGAGGGAGAGCCGCCGTTAATTGATTTCTTCCTCCAAAACCCTATCCCCAAAAAATCGATTTGACGAATTCACAGAGGTGTTGAGCGTGGAGAGAGATACTTGATTGAGGGAGCGTAGAGAGTTGATATTGAGGGAGCAAGGGAAGTAAACTGTGCGTGCAAAGCGTGATAGATAGATAGATAGATAGATAGATAGGTAGGGAGAAAGGGATCGAAAGAAGACGGAGGGGAATCGAAAAAAGAGTAGGCTTGATAGGTTTTGTTGAAAGGGGTAAAATAGGGAGTTCAAGTAACGAAGGAAATGAGAATACTTACTTTTATTATATAATATATATACTTAAAAACAAAGTATTACAAGTAAAAAAAAGCGTAGTATTATATTTCTTAAAAAATTTGAAGTATTATATAAAGGAAAATGTCGGGATGCACAAGCACACCCCTGGAGTCATTCTAGTAATGTCTGTAAATAAAGAGTTTGGCTAAGTGCATCCCATTATTTATTGAGTGCACCTCAAAAAAGTCAAACTTAAAAAAAGGTCAATTCTACTACAAATGACCCTTATACCTCTCACTGTGATTAATACACCCTATTACAATTTCTAAGTGCACACACACACTTTATTCTTTGTGATTTTTAGGCATCATTGAGTGGTTCAACCTCGAAGGTCCGAATCTTTTGTTGGAGAGTCAGCTAAAGCCCACCAAACCTCTAGTTTGAGAGTCGGTCGCTGTTTGCCGAAACTTTAATTAGATAATTAGTTGGAACCCATCGAACCTTTATGTCGGTACTTGTCAACTAAATCTCACCAAAGAGGTTCGGTTGGATAACACCAAGCTTAGTGGATAAGTCTCGGCTACATTTCGCCGAATCTAATATAGATATCTCGACCAAGGTTTTGGAGTTAGGTCCTTCAATTTGGATGAAAGGGTATTTTGGTAAAAATGTGGGGTGCACTTAGAAATTGAAATTTGAATTTAGGGTGCTACGCAATATGGGGTGCACTTAGCCTCTAAATAAATAGATAGTGAAAGAAATGGATAAAGTTAAACTAGAAAAAAAAAAAAAAAAAAAAACATAAATGTTAGAATGACACCCCAAGTGACACCCCTGTGATGTGGTGCGTGGGCCTACACTTATGAGAGTCATCCATGCATGTCTTAAGATACACAACTCGCGTGTTATGCATTGGAACTATTTGCGAAAACCCATTTTTATGTGGGTCCTACATGTTGTCATAGAGGTCTCACTTGGGTGTCATTTTAGCATAATCCAATAAAAAATATCTAATAAGAAATTAAAATTATAAAATACAAACACATGTGTGCGCAAGTTGCCCAAGTTGTGTGTGCGATTTGGAGAATATGTGGGGCTTGAAATGTGTGGAGGGCAAAGCTGGAAAAAAGAAAAACATAGCTAGGACTCCCTTTTTATCTCCAAGGAGGTGGACACGTGTAAGCATTAGGAGATAGACTGGAAAAACTGAAAAATAAACTACTGTATGCAAGAGCCGCTCCCTAGTAAAAGGTTGTTGTTTCAATCAACCCTCTCTTCTCACCTGATTTAAATAAGAAATTTTTTTTTGACTAAAATAGCCTTTGAAGTAATGAATAAGTTACCCTTTCTCAACCATTGCACTCTCATTATCAGAACAGATCCAAGAATCCATTCTAAGCAAGTTGGATCACACAAAAATGTTTGTTTGGCCACAGCCAGAAAGAAGAACTTCACTGCATATCCTTGCACAGCCTTTTAATTGAATGATGACCTGCTAGATTTGGTGTCCAACCATTCATTGTGCCTCAAATTAATTGAGCAAACAACAATGCTATTATTTGATTTTAAAAGGTTATGATGTTTGATCACAAATTTGAACTGGCATGAGATTTTGACCACGTATGACGTCCGCCAAGAAATCTAATTATGGGCGTAATGCACATATTTGCATCAAAGAAGAGTTTTTGAACTATAAACTCAGATCTGTGCTATTCGCTCTCCGAGACATATATATTGAGTTAGAGAAACCCCCCATTACAAGAAAGAAACTCGGACTCTTACTAACAAAACCTTAGTGAAGGAGGCAGTGGCGGCAACTGGAGGTGTGTTGAGGTTAATGGAAGAATTTGTTGGGCCCCATCTGCGCACACTCCATGCGTAGATCTCCGTTAGTACTGATATTGTTTCTAACTTAACTACTTTAACATTAGGTGTATGATTTTACTCCAAAAGGCTTCAGTACTATGAGATGAAACATCCACTTTTATGAACTTCTTCAAGAAGCCATAGATAACAAAATGTGGGACTAAACTTTTCAGTTTACATACCCCAACAGAATTGGGTGTGGAGTGTGGGATGTTGGGTTGGTGAGTTGTTTTAAGGGTAGTTTAGGAATTCTAAAACTGTTGTTGGGTGGGTTTATAAGATTTTAAAAGATAAATTGGGCGGACTTATAAAATTGGGTCATAAGAGAGAGTGGGAGTTAAAATAGCACCTCTCATTAGTAATTACTAAGTTGTAGTTGTATTTAGACGAGTAGTTAGTAGTAGTCATTGCAGTGTGGGATCTCAATATATATTAATTGGTAATGGGAGGAGGACACAACTTTACATAGTTAAATTTATTTATTGAGCTGGAAAGTATGACTGTCCACATAGCTCAATGGGAGAGCGTCGGTCTTGAGAACCGAAGGACAGCAGTTCGATTCTGCTTGAGGACAACAAATGATGCGACTTCTTTTTTGTTTTTTCTCCAAGAAATTACATGCATCTACATTGAAATACAGTTTTACATGATTCTTGTTTTTGTTTTGTTTTTTTTGTTTTTTTGTTTTTTTTGTTTTGTTTTTTTTTTTTTTTTTTGTTTTGTTTTTTTTTTTTTATCTCAAAAGGCCTCGGTACTATTAGAGAGGAGACAATCACTTATATGTTTTATTTAGAAGTTTCACTTATCTGATGTGAGGTTATTATTTCGGTCTACACATCTCAACACTCCACCTTGGACCGAAATCCATCTAAGGAAATTTGAATTTAGAGAGAATGTTGGAATTTATGATTCAAACTTTATGTTATGAATACAAAAGTGTGTTAGTTGGTACATGAATGTGTAATGGGTAGTTGTAGGTATGATGATGTGAGGATGTGGGTTAGACATGTTTGTGTAGTGGTCATAGTGGTGTGAATGAGTCATGTTGACCAATTATTGAAGTGTTTGCATGTTAGTTATAAATATGTGTGTGATGAGTGCAAACATTAATCAATCAAGGAAGCAATGTAATCCATCAAAGAATTGTCAATTTCACTTGCTCTTTTTTTTATTTTATTTTTTAAAAAATCAACAGCTAGTGTCATTGCAGTAGTGTGGGATCTCAATATATATCAAATGGTAATAGGAGGAGAAACACCTTTACATAGTTAAATTTGGTTCTTGATTTGGAATGTGAGGCTGTCCACATAGCTCAATGGGAGCAGTTCGATTTTGCGCGAGGACAACAAATTGTTCTACTTTTTTTTGTTTTTCTCCAAGAAATTACATGCATCTACATTGAAAAACAGTTTTGCTAAACTGCATATTTGGGAGTATGGTGGAAGTGAATGCTAAGAATGAGAAGAACTTGACGACCCTGGATGTCTTTGTCTCGTAGATATCTTGCACCAGAGTTCATGTGATGTAGGTGATTTGATGATGGCACAAATGCTTCTCCATGCCCTTTTAATCTTGTTGAAAGAGCTAACCACATTGCACATTGAGCAAGGCATTAATTGCCACAGTAACTTCTCAAGCCATGGATTCGACTTTTTGTTTCTATGATGACTACTTATGCTTGTGCACTCTGCTTCTTCACTGCGCGTTACTTTCATACAAAATTTCTCAATCTAGTATTCTTCTTGGGAGCAGTTGCAAGCTGGAAGTTCTGGTGGCTCAAAAAGTGAGTATCAGTAATTAAAAAGAGATGGGACAAGCATTCCGAGGAGCTGCTGTTGGCAGTAATGCCTCGTATACTCAATCATGTTCTGCTCGCTCTGGATCTCATCTAGGCCTTCCCACTTAGTTGCCGTCGGCTCCCTTGAAGAAATATGTCTTAACTGTAAATGTCTTTTCTTGATGCTCCCATTTTTACACTTTCGCTCAAACTTTGAGCCTCTAGAAATTACTCTGGGAAAATTTTCCCCTTCCTAGATCGTCCCAAGGATTTGGTATAGAAAAATAAGGCAATCTCTTAATCTCCAAAGGACCAAATGGTTTTTTCTTTTCTTATATATATATTATAGGGCTGAGCACGAAACCCGATGACCCGACTCGGGTTGGGTCACCCGACTCGGGTGGCGGGTGGCGGGTCGGGTAGAGTGGTTAAAAAAAAAGAGTCGGGTCAAAAAACCCGACCCGTCGGGTATCGGGTCGGGTTTCGGGTATGATCAAAGTGCACCCGACCCGACCTAACCAAAATACCCTAACTAAGCCCCAACTCTGCCCACTCCTATGAAGAACCCAGAAATCTCAGTGGATGCACTGTCCATAAGGTAAGCAGTTTAATCCAGCTGAATCTCACCCGATGACCCGACCCGACTCGACCCGACGACCGCTGTTTTTTTTTTTTTTTCATGAAATCGGGTCGCCCGATGACCCGACCCGACGACCCGACCCTAAACGGGTCGGGTTTATATCGGGTCTGCTGCCTGTCGGGTCGGGTTACGGGTCAGTTTTCCAAAGACCCGACATGAGTCGGGTCGTCGGGTATCGGATCGGGTCGACCTAAACCCGACCCATGCCCACTCATATATATATATATATATACATATACACACACACACACACACACATATATATATTGTTAATCATTCTTTGAATATATATCCTATTGACACCAAAAGTTTTTTTTTTTTTCAAACTTTTTTTTTGAAGGAAATTAGAAGTTATATGATCCAACATCTAAAGAAAGAATTTTGAAAGAGCACCCCCACAACATCCCCATACAGTTAATCATCTCTGCGTTGCATTTGTAGAAGTGACTAGGAAACTGCTAATCGTCATTTCTGCTCCTTTGACACCTTAGACTTGGGATTATTGAGGGGCTTATTCTGTTTTCAGATGGTTTTGTAAAGAATCCTAGAACCCCTTCAAGTTAACTTGAATTGAAACTTTGTGACACAGCGTAAACGTTCAAACAAGGAAATTGAAAAATCCTTAAAGCTTTTGTAGAGAAACTCGAATTTGATAAAATTGATAATAAATTGATTAACTTCGAAAACAACCATAACACAGCTTTATATAGCCGACATAAACCTTAAAAACGCAATGTATGTAAAAAGACAAAAATACCCAAACAACTTAAAAATTACGAAAATACCCTAAATAAAAGAAAACCCCGATGAAGTCCAAAATGAAGGAATTTGGATCCACGAAACCCAATCCCGAAGAGCGAAGCATTGGGGATAGCTGTACAGCACGAAACGCCATTTTCGAAAAGCTATTATAATAAACAATCGTGTTCCTGGATCAAAAGTTACGGTCCCTCAAAGCATCTGCAACTGCCTCAACATCATCCTCTCACACCTGAGAAAAACTCGACCTCGAGTTTTCTGGATACAAAGGCTCATTATCTGGATAAAATGGAAAAATATCCATCACATTAAATGTCTTGGATATGCCCATGTAGGCAGACCAACAACATAGGCATTATCATTGATCTTCCTCTCAATCGAATACGACCCATATTTCTTGGACTACAGCTTGTTGTATTGGCCAAATGGGAATCTCTCTCGTCGCAGGAACACCATAACCTAATCACCAACAGCAAAAAGTTTCTCCTTGCGATGCTTATCAGCTGCCTACTTGTACTTGGCATTAGACTCCTCAATCTTCCTTCGAACTACTTCTGTAGTAGCTGCCAATTCTTTGTCATGTGCTTGGCTGCTACACTATTGTCTTTCTCCGTTGGCAATGTTAGCAAATTTAAAGCATGGGCAGGTGTTTTCCGATAGACTACAACAAAAGGTGTTTTGCCTGTAGTATGATGAACTGAATTGTTGTAAGCAAACTCAGCCTGTGCCAACGTAGTATTCCACTTCTTCGATGGATCTCCCACAATGTTGCGAATCAAATTACCCAGGGATCTGTTGGTAACCTCTGTCAGTCCATTTGTCTGAGGATGAGCTGTACTGTTGTAATTCAAGAAGAATCAAACCAGTACCAAAGTGACCGCCAAAAGTGACTGAGAAATTTAGTGTCTCTGTCAGATGTAATGGACTTCGGTACACCATGCAAACGGACAACCTGCTCAAAATAGAGCTTAGCAATGTTCTGAGCATCAACAACCTTCCTACAAAGAATAAAATGAATCATCTTTGAGAAACGGTCAACAACGACAAAAGCATAATTTGAACCCCGCAGAGTACGAGGAAGACCAAGGACAAAATCCATCGACACATTCTCCCAAATATCCTGTGGTACTGGCAAAGGTGTATAAAGACCAGTATTCTATGAATGCCCTTTGGCTGTTTGACACACATAACATCGCTGTACAATCTTGGTCACATCCATACGCAAATGCGGCCAATAGAAACGTTCCGCAATAGCAACACTAGTCTTATCTCTGCCTAGATGACCAGCTAAGCCCCCACCATGTAAATCATGAATCACCTTCTCCCTCAAAGACGACTCAGGAATGCGAAGCTGATTACCCTTCATCAAAAATTCATCATGAATGTGAAAATCGTCACAAGACTGTCGAATACTACATTTACCCCAAATCTGCCCAAACTCAGCATCATCACATACAACTCCTTCAAACAATCAAACCCTACTATCTCATTACTCAAAGTCACCAACAAAGCAACTCTCCTACTCAACGCATCAGCAACTTTGTTCTAAACTCCCGCCATATGCTTCAGTTTGAATAGGAATTTCTACAAAAATTGAGTCCATCGAGCATGCATATCTTTACTAATACGAGTCTGGCTATTCAGGTGTTTCAAAGCATCACAATCAGAATACAAAACAAACTCCTGACCCACCAAATAATGCTCTCTCAAGTTCGCAAGGCACGCACAACCGAGTAAAACTCCTTATCATAAGTACTCCAACTACGCCTAGCATCATTAATGCGACGGTATCAGAGTTAATAAATAACCCATACTTCATCCCTTAGATTTTTCAAATCTAGGTCCTATCGACCTGCTCTGATACCAACTGCGACGACCACAAATTCCGAGGCCGCCCCGTGGCTTCCCATTTCCCCTGCTCTTGCACCGGAAACACCTGCCACGTCTCTAGTCTATCCAATTAATTTAAAAACTCTTAACTTTAATGCCATTTAATTTAGTAGTTTACAATTTACAGCGGAAGTTTTAATATATCACCAAAAGAGCATTATATAAGGTCAACTTATTCAACCTATAGCGGAAAACCCGGAAATACTCGGTATATAGGTGACAACTGCCATCAGTGAATGTTTATATACCAGTACCGAAGATGTAACAGCCACAAGTTCCCAATAATAATAATTAAAACAATTTAATACTAATACACATACCAGTAGGTCCTCGACAGTGGACAAGTAAAGATTTTGTCGCCCGTGATCTCCTTGCCCCTACTGATACATAAGGTCTGCGCTCGGCCACCACAAAAAGACAGATGGCGAGCCCAATAAGTAAAATCCCAAGGAAAACCACCGTGCATTATAATTGAAGAATATAAATGGAACAAGTAAATAGTGTTAACCAAACATGCGGAATAGAAGGTAAATGCAGACAACTGCTCAAAGCTCATCGCATGAATATAAACACAAGATAAACAAATGATTGTGCACCCACTATACAAGATGTGTACTGAGGATCAGGAGCCCTGTCGTGGTCTGTACCATCGACTCTACCACTGTGTCCTAGACCACACACTTAGCAAGCGACCGCACAACCTTCGGATACATAGACGGAAAACTCGACCGTCCCAGTAGGAATATAAATCACAGATTTTCAAGGAAATAAAGCTCAATGGAAATAAATAAGTAAATGCAGTAGTGGTGTTCAGTTGGGTTTTACGTACCCGAAAATACGCACTCCAACTTCCTGGACACGTTAGTACGCCCCACCTAGCTCCCCAATGTCCGAGCTATGGTTTCCCGGTCCCTGAAGTCCATTTTATAGTGTTTTATAATTTTTAAGAACACATTTTGAAATTTTATGATATTATATGAAAATTTACAAATTTTCAGTTGTGGTACCTCTTCCAGTTATGTCGGGGTTCCCACAATACTCGAAAAGTCTCGAAACCACTTTTCTACCTTTTTCTAATTTTCTGTATTTTTCTAGAATTTTTCCCAATTTTTCTGATATTTTTTCCACATTTTTCCTATTTTTTCCCACAATTAAAACTGTTTTTTTTAATAAAATAAAAAAATAATAATAAAAATATTATTTAATTAATAGAGTGGGTCCCCCGAACCGGGTCTGACCCGACCCAACCGGGTCGGCCCGGTTCGGCCCATCTGGTCGGGGTCCGGGTCGGGCCCGGTCCAGGCCCACCCGGGTTGGGCCGGGCCGGTTGGCCCGCCTACTGGATGGGCTGGGCCGGCCCGGCCGACCCAGTGCACGCACGCACGCACGCGCGTGCGTGCCCCCCTTCTTCCTCCTCTCACCAGAGGCGCACCAGCGCCTCCGGTTCTTCTCTTTTTTTTTTTTTTTCTCGATCTTCTTCTCTTCTTTACTCCTCTCGATTTCTCTTCATTATACCTCCATTGAAGACCTCTAAAACCTCAAAATTTCTCCACAAATTCATCAAAACAACCCCAAATTCTCGGATAAAAAATACATGCAAATAACCCAAAATTTATCAAATTCACCTCAATTTCCCACAAATCCAATCCAAATCAACACATTTCATCAAAACTAAACTCAAGAACTCTAACTTCATCAAAAACAGCAATGATTTTCTCCGAAAATCCGAGATTACCACAACCCATTTTAACCACAATTTTTATCGAAATTTCCATTAAAATGGTAGAGATTACCTTGGATCAATGTTGTGTGGCTCGGATTCCCTCTCCCAAAGCTCGAATTCACCTTCTCAACCTTGATTTCTCTCACAAAACCCTCAATCTTGGTTGAGAAATATTAGATTTGCATGCATTTGATCCATCGAGTTGTATATATAGGTGGTGTTTTAATCTCACGTGCATACGCATCTTGAGGTAAATCCAACCGCCATTGATCACCCTGTGTCACCAAAGTTCTTGACACCTTATCATAACAACATTTGCCTTAATTTACTCTGTTGTGCATCTCGAGGCTTATCCTAAGTGTACTGATTATTCAGTTCAAACTATAGGATTTTATTTACTCCAATTTGATTTAATTCTTAACACCTATTCCAGTCATCAATAAATTCCATAAATTTGTAAATATGGTCACACTAATTCCCCGACCACTCGGCACCCCGTGCCCCGTGTCCGGCACGCTTCCCGAGGCAGTCCCACGCTTAGTGTACCCAATTTAATTTCCTTAGCTTAGCCTAAGCTTATATATTTTCATTTAATTAAATAAATCTTCAACCATAACATGTTTAAATAATTTAAATCTAATTAGCCCCAACGCCCGGCCTTACTGCTACTAAACCCCGCGTTGGTGCGTTCTCCGAACTAAACGGCTCACAACTCGCCCGACAATAATTTACACACATGTGATGTTTATATAAATATTAAATTCCCACATCACAATAATAGACATACAACATGCACAAATAACATAATATAACCTGGGTACTCATATTCGAGTCGACCCAGCTGTCCACGTAACGTCCGAATTACCCGTTAATCCTCGCGATTAACACTAATCCTGATTAAATTAATTTCGACCGTTACAACTAAGCTTTTCACTGAAGAATGCTACTGGTCGTTTCTCCTGTGACAAAACTGCACCAATCCCAACTCCACCCGCATCACAATCCACCTCAAACAACTTTGAGAAATCTGACAAAGCTAAAACTGGGGCAGTACATAATTTCTCCTTCAACAAAGCAAAGGCAGACTCCGTCTCATCACTCCATTGAAACTTCCATTTCTTCAGACACTCAGTCAAGGGGGCTGCAACACCACTGAAATGTCAAATAAAACGCTGGTAGAAACTAGCCAACCCCAAGAAACTCTGCAATTCAAACACTGTTTTTGAAGCTGTCCACTCTCTAATTGCCCGAACTTTCTCATCATCCACTTGAATGCCATCTACACTTACAATAAACCCTAAGAACAACAACTTCCTAGCCAGAAAGGTACATTTCTTCAGGTTCACATAAAGCTTGTTCTAGTGCAACATAGTCAACATACTCCTCAGATGATCTAAATGCTCATTTTTTAAATGACTATAGATCAGGATATCATCAAAGTACACCACTACAAATTTGTCATGAAATGGCTTGAGAACTTGGTTCATAAGTTGCATAAAAGTGCTAGGGGCATTTGACAACCCGAAAGGCATGACCAACCACTTATAAAGACCATCATTTGTCTTAAAAGTTGTCTTCCATTCATCTCCCATCCTGATACGAATCTGGTGGTACCCACTTCGCAAATCAATCCTGGTGAATATTCGAGCTCCACTCAGTTGATCCAGCATATCTTCCAGGCGTGGAATGGGAATTTGTACCCAATCGTAATCCTGTTAATCGCCCTTCTATCAACACACATTATATAACTTCTATCATTCTTCGACGTTAATAGGGCAGGAACAACACATGGACTCATGCTCTCCTTGATATGCTTTTTCTGCAGCAACTCCTGCACCTTGTCATGCAAGACCTCACTCTCCTTCGAATTCATTCTGTAATGTAGGAGATTCGACAAACTAGCTCCAGGAATCAGGTCAATGTGGTACTGAATATCGAGCATATGAGGTAATCTAGCAGACAACTCTTCTGGTATAATTTCAACAAATTCCTCCAACAATGGTTTGCCTGCCCTGGTATCTCAAAAACTGACTCATTTTCATTCCTTACAAGGAATTTTCTCAGTATCAATGCATGCACCACCTGTGATTCCTTAACTGCTTCGTCCATCTTACGCTCGGTTTGTGTTATTATAAGGAAAGACTGTTCCTCCACTTTAGAAGTCTTGGGACGGTTACTCGCCTTTAAAGGAAGCAAGTTAAACATCACTCCCTTTTTTTCCAACTTATACGCATTGTATCTCCCAGCGTGTTGTGCATTAACATCAAACTACCAAGGTCGTCCAAACAACAAATGTCAGGCATCCATATCTACCATGTCACAATACACCTCATCCTTGTAAGTAACAATGAAAAAAGGTACCCTACAGAGCTCTGTCACCTGCACTTTCTCAGTTGCCTTTATCCAGCCTATAGAGTATGGACTGGAATGCTTCTCCATCTTCAGTTTCAGTGCCTCTACTGTACCTCTACCAATGATGTTCTTACAGCTTCCACTATCTATGATCAGTTCAAACACCTGACCATTAATAGTGCATCTCGTCCGAAATAGCTTGTGTCGCTGACTGCCATATTCTAATTTAGGAGTTAACATCAGCCTCCTTACCACATAATTCTGTCCATCTCCCTCATCATAATCATTACAGTCATCATCCTCTCCATCAGGACCACAATATACTGCCTCTTCTTCATCTCGTTCAATCACATTAACTTGCTTTCTACAAGGACATTCATTCGATCTGTGACTAGACTGCTCACAACGATAGCACTTGCCCACAATAAGCCTATCATAAGGATTTGCGGTTACCTTTTGTCCCTCTTTCTGTTCATCAGGTTTCTTTCCAGGTCCCTTATCTTCCTTCCGTTCAGTACCTTGATTCCAGCCCTGGGTGGACTTATTCTGCTCTACAAAACTCTTTGAAGTTTCCTCCCCACTATTATTCCTCTAGTAATTCTCACTACCATAGGTTTGTCTATTGCCCTCAAATCGACCTCCACCTCTATCCTGCATCATTAATTCAACCTTAATGGCTAAATTTTTTGCCTCTATGACAGTCCTTATAACTTGCACTCCAATTTTATCCCGAACTTGCTGTTTCAATCCATCCAAGTATCATGTTGGTACTTTTACTAAGACCTATTTAAATCATTTACGTCACGTAGAGAAAAATATAAGAGAACTACGAAAGCTTTGATTCCTCTAAAACTTCAAGATAATAAGTAAACAGCTTAAATTAAATAAGTCCAAGCCCACAAGACGTGTTTTGGAGTGGTTTTGAATAGGGCATTAATTAGTATTCTTACTACAGCCTATTTAGATAATTTACGTCTTGTAGAAAAAAATATAAGAGAACTAGGTAGGCTTTGATTCCTCTAAAATTTCAAGAGGATACGTAGGCAGCTTATGTAAAATAAGTCCAAGCTCACAAAGCGTGTTTGGAGTGGTTTTGAATAAAGTCTTAATTAGTACTCTTACTAAGGCCTATTTAAATCATTTGTCTTGCAGAAAATAATATAAGATAACTACGTAGGCTTTGATTCCTCTAAAATTTTAAGAGGAAACATAGGCAACTTAAATTAATAAGTCCAAGCCTAAAAGGCATGTTTTGGAGTGGTTTTGAATAAGGCCTTAATTCGTACAAGAAAGGCCCATTTAAATCATTTAAATCTTGTAGAAAGAAATTATAAGAGAACTACGTATGCTTTGATTCCTCTAAAACTTCAAGAGGATGCGTAGGCAGCTTAAGTTAAATAAGTCCAAGCCCAAAAGGAGTGTTTTGAAGTGGTTTTGAATAGGGCTTTAATTGGCTCTCTTACTAAAGCCTATTTAAGTGTTAGGAAACCTATATTATTTTTCTATATTGAGACGACCCAAATTCTTCTCCATTGATTTTTTCATTGATTTATCTATTGATTTTGTTTCCCTATTGTATATTTTTCCTTGTATTACATTGTTGCCTTGTATTGTAAGTCTCTATATATTGAGCATCAATCTTGTACCGTTGACATGAATTGAACATATAATTAATTTAGTTCTATAGTACTTATCATGGTATCAGAGCCCTAGCCACTAGCCTTCTATTGGTTTTTATCTATGCCCATCTCATATACCCGTCTTACATCTGCCTTTCTCGCCAGCCTTTATGTCAATTCTGTTTATGATCACTTGCATCCATTCACCGAGATCTGGTATCCCCACGCTCACTTGTGTTCTCATCTTGCACATTATTCTGCTGTTGTCATCGACGAATGCTAGTGTCCACAATGCCTCACCCGTTTGTATCAGTCCTACACGTCCAAACCAGTGCTGACTATACGGCTACCCGTATGCCTACCAACGTTTGCCCGCCTGCACATGTACCTGCTCGCCTGTTCGCACTCCTCCTCACTTGTCCAAGCGCTGATCCATTTGCTTGAAGGTTGTTCCACCTCCCAGAGCGCCAACTTGCCTTCAAAGTGCCTTATTACAACCCAAATTGTAAGTTTATGGTATAATATGGAGAATTGTAAGATTGTAAATAATCTCCAACAAATATCAGTGTCTCTTAAGATCAATAATTCTAAATCTCATACATTGTCTGATGCTTTAGGTAGTTCTTCCCATTGGTTTCTTGATTCCGCATGTTGTAATCATATGACCTCATAATCATCCTTGTTTTCACATAAATAATCAGTCTCTCATGCAACTTTTATTTACACAGTTGATGATTCTCCATTTCCAGTTAGCCATTTAGGGACGATATCAACTCCTAATTTGACTTTAAAAATGCTTTTTGTCCCTAATTTATCACTTAATCTGGTGTATGTCGGTCAATTATGCAATCTTAATCTTGACGTTCACTTTTATTCTCAAGGTTGTTATGTACAGAATCCAAAGAAGGGCCAGATCCTTAGGACATGGCGTAAAGAAGGAAGATTATTCGAACTCACCTCTCTTCGTTGGCCTTCAAACTAATCCATTTGTGGTGCGACTATCATATCTAGCATTTAACACTCATGTTTAGAACATGTTTCCTCTCACCATTTAAATAAATTAATTTCTAACAGTTTGTTAGGTTCTATTTTGCAAGAACATATTGACTGTTTGTCATGTCATCTTGTGAAAGATCATGCTCTCTTTCACTTCTAGTGATTCCATGTCATCTTCCTTGTTTGATCTTGTTCATTATGATATTTAAGGACCTCTCTAATTGAAACAATGGGTGGTTCAAAGTACTTTGTCGTATTTGCTGATGACTTTTTCCGTTTTACCTGGATATATCTCATACATAGAAAATCTGAGTTACGAGATGTGTACATCGAATTTGCTCACATGATCAAAACTCAATTTTCTAAGGAAATTAAAATTCTTTGAGCAGACAATACCATTGAATATAAAGATTCGTCCTTTCTTTCTTATCCATGAATGGCACCATTGTTCATTGATCTTATCTAGGCACTTCTGCACAAAATGGAAGAGTTGAACGGAAGCGTAGACATATCCTTGACATCATAAGATCCCTTCCTATCTCTTCATCATTTCCAGAGCATTTTTGAGGAGAAGCTGCACTAATCGTTGTTTACACCATCAATCGAATTCCTTCTCCTACTATTGACATTGATTCTCCTTATGAACAACTCTATGGACGCACTCCACAGTATAGCTGTAACGACCCTAAAAATTTAACCTATGCCACGTGTCAAAATAGGTGATACGTGGGCCCACGCCGTGGTACAGTCATCAATTCTCGGACGTCGACACCGAGGTATGTTAGCTTTGTATGATGTTTGTATTATACTATATTCCATTTGTGCAATTTTAAGTTTTTAACGGGTAAAGGCGTTGTGTACGAGCGTTGGTAGTCCAGGGAAACAAATTTAATTAGAAACACTGACAAAAATATTAAATAAATAATAATTAAAAGGTTTTAAAGTCTGTTTGTTACGTCGGTACGTCTGTGGTGACGCGACGAACAAAGTTAGTATTATGAGTCGGGTGCGAGAATACCCGAGGGAAACTTTAAGGGTTGTGTGAAATAGATGAGACCAAAAGTCAACTAAGTCACCCAAGTGAGTTAACAAAGTTGGTAGGTGAGATTGTGAAAAGACCAAAAGGGCAATCAAGTTGTAAAGGGTATAGATAAGGGTTAGGGGTATTTTGGTCATTTGACCAAAATACCCATTTCATCACACCACCGCCACCCATTTTCCATTACCGACCACAAAAAAAAATTGGAGAAGGAGAGGAGAGACCAAGGAGAGGAAGGTCGCGATTCGCGGAGAGCGTGGACGCGACGTCGAGCGAAATCGAGGTAAGAAGTTATAGATTTCGTTGTGGTGTGTCGTTGTGGTGGTTTTAGAAATTTGTTGTCGAGGTTGTCGTTGAAGAGATTGTCGATTTATATGGTGAAAATGGTGGTGATGATGATGGTGAGGTGAATGTTGAGTGTTGGTGTTGTGTTGTTGTTGTTTGCCAAAAAAAAAAAAAAAAAAAGAGAGAGGTCCCTGCTGTTTGTTGGAATTTCCAAAAACAAACAGAGGAAGATGAAGACGGGTGGACCGGGTTTGACCGGGTGGGCCGGGTTTGACTGGTCAAACCCGGTTTTACCGATCAGACCCGGTCAAGCCGGTCTTGACCCGACCCAGCCGGGTCGGGTCAGACCCGACCCGCGACCCACATATTATTTTATTAATAAAAAATATATATATTTATTTCAATTAAATATATTAAAATTGATTTTAATTGAAATAAATTCAAGAAAAATAGGAAAAATTCAGGAAAAATTCTAGAAAATTCTAGAAAATTATATTTTCATCAAATAAAGAGAAATTTGGGAATTTCTAAGAAAAGTGAAATATTCGAATTTTTTTACGACGTTTTGTCGGGGTTTTTCGCCTTGGAAAACATGAGATTTGACAAAAATAGTTAGAAATTTGGAAAAATCATAGGAAATTGAGGAAATTGATATAAATTGCGTTATCAGGATTATTGTGCACACGGGGACCGTAAGGGGCGTGTCGGAGTCCGTGTTAGCGCGAATTAGCTTGGATCGAGGTAAGTAAACCAGTGAGGAACACTACAGTTATTTCTTGAGCTTTAAATTATTTATTGATGTTGTTTCAATCCATTTTTGATATTCCATTCCTTTGAGTTGTCCTAAGGCAAGTGTGTCAAGCGTGATCCTTGCAGAATTCCGAGCTCACGGTGTATTATACCGGAGTTTACTAGTGGGATACGTGATTAGTTGTAATGACATGTACGGGGTGAGAGTTCTCCACCGATTGCTTTGGGGACTCTGCACTCGCGTAGGGGTCTTAGAGGAGATTCTCGTCCTCGACTCCTAGCCTTTGAGGAGATTTTGTCCTCGGCTTAACGACTTTAATTGGTCGGGACCACTTGTGCCTTTCCCTTGTATTCGGGACACTCAATTTCGATTGCTTATTTATTTATTTACAGTTTTATATATTCATGCGCTCCCCGTCCTTTTCTTTCTATCGGCATGAATTGATTGTTCATTTATTTAAATTCGAAATACTTGTATTTATTGTTGTTCTGCTTGGCGTTACTTACCTGGACTCGTCATTCTTGTGTTTGACCGAGTGCGATCCGAGTCCCGATAAAGGAAAGGCCGTGCGATTAGGTGATATACTTTGAGCGGCCCTCCTCTCGCTGATATAGGTGACATATTTTTGTTGTATTAGCTACTTATATTGTTTTTGTACAGGGGGTAATGGGTTGAGAGATCTTTTTGGATATTAAGACTTGGATGATACTCTCCTTGCTTTACATGATATATATGATATACGGGGTTCCCACACCCTAGGTTTTTGTCCGAACTTAGAGATTTTGAAGTTGATTTATTAGCTGAGATTAATTGCTTCCGCTTATTACTTTGATAACTCGTTAATTAATTGACTTCACTTTTAAATGCTTAATAAATGATTGAATGGTAAGAATAGGCTCACTGGCCCCGCGCGACTCGTCGGGATCGGCTCGGGGGTTCGCGCGGGTCCAGGCCGGGCGGCGTCCGATTCTAGGGTTGTGGAAATTTGGGGCCGTCACAATAGCCTTCTCCAAGTTCTTGGCTCTGCCAGTTTTGTTTTCCTCCTACCTCACGAACATTCAAAACTTGAACCTCGTGCTTAGTTGTATTGTTTCTTGGATATGGAATTGAACACAAAGGATATCGATTTTGGGATCCCATCTCTAAACACCTCCGAATATCAAAGCATATTACATTTTGGGAACATAAAATGCTTTCATTGATATCCTCATTTTAGATATCTCCTTCCACCTCATACTTTACTTATCCGTCCATTGATCTATTCCCTGATATTGGTGATTCGGATACCTTTTGTGCAACGACCCAATTAATAATTGCCGTTATTTTATGACATCATTGTAAACGTGGATGCCAACGGGGATGTTTGTGGGTCCCACAGCGAGGCTGGAGTACGTCTGTATTAGGTAAATAATTATTTTGTGTGTTGTTTTTGTCTAATTTTACGATGTTTATGTTAAAATAGGTTAAACGACATCGAGATGTGTGTAATTATATTTTAATTGGCGTGCGAGATTGTGTGTTGAATATTTTCCTCGATATGCGTGTTGACGTGGGTAACGGGTAAGCTAAAAGATGAAATACTAAGTTGAGGAAAATATTACACACATTAAATGAATTAAATGTGATAAGATAATAAATTGGTGGGCGCCTAGTAACACGCGAGGTCGTGGTCGACATGCGTGGGTGGCTTGGTAGTGTGCACGCCCGAGTACGCTTGTTGGTGCGCACGACAAAATTGTAGGCGCGAAAATATAGGCGAATATATATATATTTATATATATGTAATTTAAATATATATTTATATATATAAATATAAATATATATATATTAAAAATCAAAAAAATTATAAATAATTGTGAAATGACCAAAAAGGGCATTTGATTGTTAAGGAAGAGGATAAGAACATAAGGGTATTTTGATCATTTCACCACAAAATGTTGATAATCACCATCGAAACCCCATTTTTCTCACCATTTTTGATCGAAAGGGAGATCGAGAGGAGAAGGAAGGAAAAAGAGAGGGATTACGGGGAGATCGCAAGCTCGACGCGGTCGTCGTGAGGTGAGGTGAGTTGTTGGCTTGTTGTTGTTGGCGTGAAAACGCCTCTATTTGAAGAAGATGATGGGGGGGGGGAGCACGTACGCGTGCGACCGGGCCTGACCCGAACCCGTTCCAGGTGGGCTGAACCGGGACTGACCCGGTTGGGTCGGGTCAAACCTGGTTCAGGGGACCCACCTCCATATTATTTAAATAATATTTTATTTTATTATTTTATTTAAATAAATTAAAAATAGTTTTAAATAAAATAAAAAAGAGAAAAATAGCTAAAAATTATGGAAAAATTCAAAAAAATCCAGAAAAATATTAGAAATTAGAAAAATGGTTCATAAATGAGTTTTGGGATTTTCTCGAGATTTTGGCGAGATGTTATCGGGGTTTTTACCTCATAAAACGTAAAATTGACATAATATACTCAATTGAAGCTAATTCAATGACAAATGATCTTAGGTACATTTGGGTGATAATTTTGATTTTCGGTTGTTTATTGGAGTTGGACCGGGGTTTATTTTACGGGACGAGGAGTGCGATTTGAGGTGTGTAGTAACCCAACTGAAATTCACTTTAGTAATTACTGCTTAATTTATTTAAATTCAGCCCTATTCATTTACTATTCCATTTCCTTATTACTTTACGGTGGCTGAGTACTCTTACCTGGTGACTTGACGGTAGTTGAGTTTACTCCTACCTAGTGTCTTTACGGTGTTGAAATCACTCCCTACCTAGTGCTTATTCATTGCGGGGGCATAGGGTCCACTAAGCCATAGTGGACCACAACATACGTCTGGACATGCGCCAGTGCATATGCTACTCGGGTATGATAGGCATGTGTGGGTGCGCCGTGAATATACGCCGGCTACCTAGAGGGTCCAGGGTCACCCGTTAGAGGTATCCTCACGGGCCATGCCTGGCGGATAGCCCGAAGTATGGCTTAGTTTGACTTTGATTGTGCACGCACTTTGCTTCACTGCTATATTTATGCATGCGACGATCTTCCACAGTTGCCTGTATTCTTTTGTTCTGCATGTTTATTTATAGTATTTTAAATTTCAGCAGTTTATTTACGTATTTACTTGGTGAATTTTCTTAGGATTACTCACTTTGGACTCGTCATCTGCCTTTTTGTGATGGCTTGAGTGTAGATCCTAGTACGAGCCGAGGGAAATGCAAGCTTGAAGACTACATTGATTGACTGCATTTGCCCTACTCGTATGTTTGTTTTTATTTCCTTATTTTATGCTGGGTTTTGGAGTATGAGAGATAGATATGTGTATATATAACTGGTAGGTTATATTTTTGATATTTTGAAGATCTCAGTTGATATGTATATGATGTATATTTTGAGATGGTTTTCACCTTATATAATTTTCTCATAAAACACCTTGATGATTTTAATTATCTACTGCGTACTTTGAGGTAAAATGATAATAAAGAATCTAAAGCTAACTTAAATCAATGATTATTAATACATAACTTAAAGTTAGCAAGAATTTGATTATATTGAGTTTACGAGTGGCCGTAGGACACAGCTGGATGATGAGTTGGAAGGGTTGTGGGCCCGCGGTGCACGTCGTAGCTGCCGATGGATTGGAGGCCGCTACATTTAGTATCAGAGCATAGGTTTATGAAACATTGGGCATGATTTAAAGATTTAATAAGAGCATAAAATTTAATAAACCTAGATGTGGAAACCAAAATGAATGACTAAAACCTTAGTTGGGAAGTGATTTTAGATGGGTAGAATCAGGAATATAAATATATATATATATATGTGTATGTTTTGATTGTAGAATAAATATTATACGCATACATATTGAGTCTGATCCAATGCATGTTGGTTGTGCAGTTTACGATTGACGAATAGACTCCTACTACTACTCTGTCGACTACTCAATAGGAGATTGGGGAGACCAGTGACCCCACCACTAGATAGGTAGTTGATCTGTGGACTATGGTGCGAGAGTTACTGACCAGCAGTTGTTACAGCAGGCACAGATGGCGGAGATTATGGAGTACATATGAGGCTTGAGATTACCTGTAGTGGCACCGACTACTGAGCTTGTTGTACCTACTACTCAGGCAGCATTAGCGCCAGCTGTTACCACACATGCGATAGGGTCAGAGACATTGATAGAGAGGGTCGAGCCTGTTGTGGTGACAGCAGAGAATACTGCTGTGACACCTACTACTACAGAGTAGCGGTAGTTGCTTCGACTGCCAGCAGTAAGATGTCGTAGGCAGCGAAGATGGTAAAGAGTTTCCCACTTTCTTTATTAGGGTTAGTGATCCAGAGATTACGGGACGTTGGTTGATGACGCACCGATGACTTCACCAGTTGTTAGAGGTACCAGAGGCAGATCAGGCATGGATTTTGGGGTACAATTTGAGAGGCCAGGCAACAGTTTGGTGGATGACTTACACCGACACACATTTTGAGCCGTCTACTTGGGCAGAGTTCCGAAAGTTATTCCTTGACGAGTATATCCCCACTGAGGTACAGTTGAGACTTAGAGAGGAGTTTCTTGCACTGAGATAGGGTACCATGTCAATATCACAGTACATGGAGAGACTCAGGTATCTTATGATGTATGCCATGGATGTGGCGAACATCGAGAGACTTCAAATTTACTGCTTCATCAGGGGATTGGATGAGAGGATTGGTGGTGTGATTGTTGTGAGTGGAGCTGAGACTTTACAGGCTATATATGATAGGGTTTTAGCTCGCAAGACATACTTACGACATAGAGGTGAGTTGATAGATAGGTCTGGGTAGAGTTCTCGGTTTGATCAAAGTTCGAAGAGATAGAGAGATCAGTCTGACAGACAAAGGCAGGATCAGCAGGGTCAACGGAGAGATTGGCAGGATCAAGGTCGACGAGATTTAGCAGAGAGGATATGAGAGGCAAGTGGTGTATGTTGCTGCACCTGCACCTGTAGAGCAGCCGCAACAGCATATTAGGGATGGAGGAGGTCGTGGCAGAGGATAGAGAGGTCGGAGCCGTGATACAGCTCAGCTTCAGACAGTGTTACAGTCTGGTTGGCAAGAGAGACAATGATGTTTTAGATGTCATTAGATCAGACATGTGCATGTTGATTATCCGATGGCACCTTGTACATCACGACCACAGATTGAGCCAGCTAGGGAGAAAGTCCATGCTGTTGCTACACTTGCTGTTGTACAGCCAGATCGAGGTGTGATTCGTTAGCTCATCGAGGGTATGTTATTTATTTTCAATTTTCCATGCATGTATTGTTTGATTCCGGTAGTACTTTATCTTTCATTGCAGGATGTATCGTCGGATAGTTAGGGTTACAGTCTGAGACTTTATACCCATATCTTGTCATCAGTACGACTGTTGGGGATAAGATTTACCCTAACCGGATATGCCGAAATTGTGTAGTAGAGGTAAAGGGACACCAATTACCCGTTGATTTACGTGTTCTAAAGTACCTAGAGTTTGACGCGCTATTGGGTATGGATTTGTTAACGGCGTATCGTGCACATATTGATTGCTTCAATAAGACAGTAGTATTTGATATTGAGGGCATTCCAGTATTTACCTTTGTCGGTACTGCGTCAGACTTACCGATTACCAGAGGTCGACTGGTTACGACTTAGGAGATGGAGGCATTTATGGTGGTAGTTGAGCCAAAACTGAAATCGGAGGTTAGAGTGGAGGATGCTCCAGTAGTGTGTGAGTTCCCTGAGGAGTTCCCCGATGATTTACCAAGTTTACCACCTCCTAGAGCCGTTGAGTTCATTATTAAGTTGATTCCGGGGACGCAGCCGATATACAGCCGACCGTACAGGATGTTAGCGTCCGAGCACGGGGAGTTGAGATCCCAGCTAGAGGAGTTGCTGCAGAAGGGTTTCATTCATCCCAGTATGTCTCCTTGGGGCGCACTAGTTCTTTTTGTTAAGAAGAAGGATGGTTCTATGAGGATGTGCATAGACTACAGAAAGCTGAATCAGGTGACGATTCGAAATCGTTATCCACTTCTTAGGATCGATGATTTATTCGATCAGTTGGCGGGTGCTAAGTTTTTCTTAAAGATTGATTTACGATTTGGTTATCATCAATTGAGGATTTGGGAGAGTGATATCGAGAAGACGACTTTTAGCACGCATTATGGGTTGTTTGAGTTCACAGTCATGCCATTTGGGGTAACTAATGCGCCGAATATCTTTATGGATTTAATGCACCGAGTATTGAGGTCATTTTTGGATCGTTATGTGATTGTATTCATTGATGCTATCTCGATATATAGTAAGACTTGTGTGGAGCACGAGAGACACCTCTGAGATGTTTTGATGATATTGAGAAATCACCAATTGTACGCTAAGTTCAGCAAGTGTGCTTTCTGGTTGAGTGAGGTTAAGTTTCTCGGACATGTCATCAGTAGTCAAGGGATATCTGTTGATGGAGACAACATTCAAGCGATTATTGATTGGAGGACACCTGAGTCGGTTTCGGACATTTGTAGTTTCTTAGGACTTGTGGGCTATTACCGGCGGTTTGTGCAGGATTTTTCTTTGATTGCAGCGCTAATGACGAGGTTGACCAAGAAAGATGCCAGGTTTGAGTGGTCTAAGGAGTGTGAGGAAGCATTTTGGGAGTTGAAGAGGAAGTTGACTTCTGCACCGGTGTTGGCTTTACCTGTGGCGGGGAGAGGCTTCTCGGTCTACATGGATGCTTCCGGTACTGGGTTGGGATGCGTGTTGATGAAAGATGGACACCCAGTTGCTTACTTATCGAGGCAATTGGGACCCCATGAGGGGAATTATCTAGTGCATGACTTAGAGCTAGAAGCAGTTATGTTTTCACTGAAGGCTTGGAGGCATTCTCTCTATGGGGAGCGGTTCATGTTATACACAGATCACCATAGCTTGAGGTATCTATTCACTCAGAGGGATCTAAACATGCAACAAAGACGGTGGCTCGAGTTATTGAAGGACTATGATTTCGCAATTGAGTACCATCCTGGGAAGGCGAATGTTGTTGCTGATGCGTTGAGCGAGAGCGATGTAGAGAGTCAGACTATGCTGCGGGAGATGACACATGAGTATGGATTGTTGAGATTACAAGCAGCTCAAGACAGGCAGAAGAAGTATGCTGATAGGTATCTTGAGGGTTTGAGTTATGTTGTGGATAACTTGGTGTACCTAAAAGTTTCGCCCAGGAAAGGTCGTCAAAGGTTTGTGATCAAGGGGAAACTAGCACCGAGATATATTAGACCGTTCAGAGTCATGGCACGCGTTAGCACAGTGGCGCACAGGTTGGAGTGGCCATCAAAATTAGCCGGGGTTCACGTAGTGTTTCATGTGTCTATGTTGAGGCTAGCTAGATCGGGACCGAGGCTGATGCTTGACATCAGACAGATTGAGGTTCGTCCTGATGTTTCGTATGAGGAGCAGCCAGTAGAGATTATGGATCGCCAGATACAGGTTCTACGAAACAGGGAGATCCTAAAGGTATTGGTACGATGACAGCATCACGGGATTGCGGGGCTCACCTGGGACCTTGAGTCGACTATGAGACGGAGCTATCCTCAGTTACTTACTGGTGAGTATTTAGTATAACTTAAATTTCGGGACAAAATTTCAAACTAGTTGGGAAGAACTGTAATGGCCCAATTAATAATTGTCGTTATTTTATGAGGTCATTGTAGACGTGGACGCCAACGAGGACGTTTGTGGGTCCCACAATGAGGCTGGAGCAAGCTGTATTACGTAAATAGTTATTTTGTGTATTGTTTTTGTCTAATTTTTGTGATGTTTATGTTAAAATAGGTTAAACGGCATTGCGATGTGTGTAATTATATTTTAATTGACTTGCGAGATTGTATGTTGAGTATTTGCCTCGATATGCGTGTCGACGCGGGTACCGGGTAGGCTAAAAGATGAAATATTAAGTTGAGGAAAATATTACACACATTAAATGAATTAAATGTGATAAAATAGTAAATTGGTGGGTACCTAGTAACACGCGGGGTCGTGGTCGACACGCGTGGGTGGTATGGTAGTGTGCACGCCCGAGTCCGCTCGTTGGCGCGCACGACGAAATTGTATGCACGAAAATATAGGCGAATATATATATATGTAATTTAAGATATATATATAAATATATATATTAAAAATCAGAAAATAAATAAATAATTGTGAAATGACAAAAAAGGGCATTTGATTGTTAAGGAAGAGGATAAGAACATAGGGGTATTTTGGTCATTTCACCCCAAAATGTTAATAATCACCATCGAAACCTTATTTTTCTCACCAATTTTGATCGAAAGGGAGACCGATAGGAGAAGGAAGGAAAGAGAGAGGGATCATAGAGAGATCGTGAGCTCAACGGGGTCGTCGCGAGGCGAGGTAAGCTGTTGGCTTGTTGTTGTTGTTGTGTACATTGTTGGTTGGTGTGGTGGTTTGGTGTTTAGTGGTGGAGGAGGGGAGGAGCTCGGGAGCTTGGACGAACTGCAAGAGCAGTTCGTCCAATGAGGGAGACAACACCCATGTCTTCTCCCTTCCCTCCAAATTCCATTAAAAAAAATTGGTTTTAAACAGAGGCGTTTTCACGCCTCTGTTTGAGGAAGATGATGGGGGGTGCAGCACGTGCACCCCTGGGCCGGCCGAACCGGCCTTAGCCCAACCCAGGTGGGCCTGGACCGGGCCCGACCCAAACCTGATCCAGGTAGGCCGAACCGGGTCTGACCCAGTTGGGTCGAGTCAAACTCGGTTCAGGGGACCTACCCCATATTATTTAAATAATATTTTATTTTATTATTTTATCTAAATAAATGAAAAACAGTTTTAAATAAAATAAAATACAGAAAATAGAGAAAAATAGCTAAAAATTCAGAAAAATCCAAAAAAATGTTAGAAATTAGAAAATCATAAATGAGTTTTGGGACTTTCTCGAGATTTTGGCGAGATGTTGTCGAGGTTTTTACCTCGTAAAACGTAAAATTGACATAATATACTCAATTGAAGCTAATTCAATGACAAATGATCTTAGGTACATTTGGGTGATAATTTTGATTGTCGGTGTTTATTGGAACTGGACCGGGGTTTATTTTACAGGACGAGGAGTGCGGTTTGAGATGTGTTGTAACCCAACTGAAATTCACTTTAGTAATTACAGCTTAATTTATTTGAATCCAGTCATGTTCATTTACTATTCCATTTCCTTATTACTTTACGGTGGCTGAGTACTCTCACCTGGTGACTTTATGGTAGTTGAGTTTACTCCTATCTGGTGTCTTTACAGTGTTGAGATAACTCCCCACTTGGTGTTTATTTGTTGCGGGGGCATAGGGTCTACTAAGTCATAGCATATGTCTGGACATGTGCCGGTGAATATGCTACCCGGGTATGATAGGCATGTGTGGGTGCGCCGTGAATATACGCCAGTTACCTAGAGGGTCTAGGGTCACCCATTAGAGGTATCCTCACAGACTGTGCCTGGTGGATAGCCCGAAGAATGGCTTAGTCTAGCTTTGATTGTGCACACATTTTGCTTCACTACTATATTTATGCATGTGATGATCTTCTATAATTGCCTGTATTCTTTTGTTCCGCATGTTTATTTATAGTATTTTAAATTCTAGCAGTTTATTTACGTATTTACTTGGTGAATTTCCTTGGGATTACTCACTCTGGACTCGTCATTTGCCTTTTTGTGATGGCTTGAGTGCAGATCTTAGTACAAGCCGAGGGAAGGGCAAGCTTGAGGACTACATTGATTGACTGCATTTGCCCTACTCGTACGTTTATTTTTATTTCCTTGTTTTATGCTGGGTTTTGGGGTATGAGAGTTAGATATGACTTGTATATATAACTAGTAGGTTATATTTTTGATATTTTGAATATCTCAATTGATATGTATATGATGTATATTTTGAGATGGTTTCCACCTTAGGTAATATGTTCATAAAACACCTTGATGATTTTAATTATCCGCTGCGTACTTTGAGGTAAAATGATAATAAAGAATCTAAAGCTAACTTAAATCAATGATTATTAATACATAACTTAAAAGTTAGCAAGAATTTGATTATATTGAGTTTACGAGTGGTCGTGGGACACAGCTGGATGATGAGTTGGAAGGGCTGTGGGCCAGCGGTGTACGCCGTAGCTGCCGATAGATTGGAGGCCGCTACATTTTGTCAGTCTATTTCATGTATGGATGATGTTCTAGCACAAATGCCTGTCCCCAATGAGGATATTCTCTAGTCTGAAGATGTCACATTCATATTATTCCACCTGCATCTTGTTCGCTTATTCTACCTGATTTTAGTCCATCCACATTACCTGAGTCTGTCAGCTGTCACGACGTGAAATCAAGGTACCATCACATCTTGCACCTTATGTTGTTATTCTTTCTAATCTTCAACATCCCTTTGTGAATTATACTATTTCTTCATTTTATAAGCCTAACACTTATAGGGAAGCTAGAACTAATCCTTTATGACAGCAAGTTATGAATGATGAATTACAGGCCTAGAAGAAAACCAAAACTTAGGATTTAGTGCCACTTCCTCTTAGAAAAACTTCGATCGGGTGCAAATGGGTATACAAAATTAAAGCCTATGCTAGTGGCATAGTTGAGAGATAAAAGACACACTTATTTGCTAAAGGTTTTACTCAGGAATATAGAATTGACTATGAAGAGACAAACACTCCAGTGGCTCGATTGACCTCCGTTCGCAGTCTTATAGGTGTCACAACTATTAAGAAATGACATTTATTTCAAATGGATGTTAAAAATGCATTTCTTAATGGTCATCTGTCAGAAGAATTTTATATGTGACCACCTCTTGGATATGTTCATCGTCCAACTATTGTTTGCAAACTGAAAAAAGCTTTGTACAGGTTGAAGCAAGCTTATCGTGCTTAGTTTGCCAAATTCAGTTATGCTATTCATCAGTTTGGTTTTACTTCTAGCCCATACGATAATGCCTTGTATGTTCGCAAGACTGATCATGGTTATGTGCTTTTATTGCTATATGTTTTCGATATGATCATTTCTGGCGATGATTGTGTTGGTATCTCGGATCTCCAACAGTACCTCAGTCAGCAGTTTGAGATGAAAGATCTTGGACAACTCTCTTATTTCCTTGGTCTTAAAATTTCAACCTCTGATGTTGGATACTATCTTTCTAAAGTCAAGTGTGAATATGATTTGTTGTCTCAAGCTTGCATCTCCGACAACAAGGTTGCATCCATTTCTATGGAATATAATGTACTACTCACGCCTACTGACGACACACCTTTGGAGGATCCTACTTTATATTGCTAGTTGGTAGGGAGTGAAGTCTATCTTACTGTCACTCGACATGACATAGCTCATTGATATGAGTTTATATATTTAGGAAATAGTTAGTGTAGATTTATAGGTGTTTATGGACTCTAAATCTCTTATTTGTGGTGACAAACTCTTGTTTTGTGATTTTCAGGTAATTCAAGCCTTGAACATGAATATGAAACAAATACGACACTTGGGGAAGAAAGTACAAAGTTCAGGATTGAGCAACACAAGGTTGGCAAAGTTTGGTCAAGTTTCTTAATGACCCCTCTTAAGTATAAAGGTCATAATTTCCTCATCTCAAATTCAAATGACTTGTTGTTTTGTTTGTTGGAAAGTAGACTCCAAGTTGAACATTTTCATGTTTAGAAGCTTCTTCAAATTTGGCCTCTAAGTAGTCCAAAATTGCGTTGCAAGTCAGAGAAATAGTCATTCGCTGTGAGGACGCTGTGGACAAAATAAGCCATGGCGTGACCCACGGCGTCCAGACCAGAAGCTCACTTATCTCCACGCTGCTAGGATGTCGTGGCCTCCAAAGGGTGCGGCTCCAAGCACGGTATGGACCCCAGAAACTAAAAAATTTTTACTTTTTTGGACTTTTTAGGTTGAAACCCACTTTGGGGGTTTCCTATAAATAGGAATGGGGTTTCTTCGAAATGACCTCTTGTTTTAGTTTAAAACTCGTAGAAAACTAGGTTTTTGGCTTGACAATGTCTGGCTAATCTCCCTCTAGGTTGGAGGTGGATCGGATGAGTCTACAACTTGGGATTTCGTTATGAGGTTTATTTATTCCTTTTATTCTTGATTCTCTTCTATGATTTATTTCCTTTGGTACTGTTTTTAATCCTAGTGTTAGAATTGATTGTATATATAGCGTTGTGCATGCATATTAGGTTGACTACCCTTAGTCATTGAAATCGAAATGTCCATCCTCATGCGGTAGACTCATACTTGTGATAGTTGGCCATCTGGTCAAGTACCTTAGAGATCTAAGCCAAATCGAGAGCACTAGCGATCCAGTTGTCTAGGTGTAGTGCTTTTACGAATCAAAGTAATGCGACCAACACATTAAATCGGGAGCACTAGCGATCTCGTTGTGTATTTGGTTAGGGAAGTAGTCAATAGTTGTACCTTGGCTATCGAGATCAGGAAGAGCGAGGAACTGAGTGCGTCATCGGGTCTATAGCTGCACTAGGTCATAGTTGAGTCTCGTATCTTTCATAAACCGACGACTAACGAAATCATCTCAAGTAGTATGATGAAGTCTGTGATACCGAAAGCCTATATTTCATCCCACTGAATCTCTTTTCTTTCAAAGTTATTAAACATTCTCTAAAACCTCCAATTTCCCTTTTTGTTATTTTCTTACCTAAGAAAGACTACCAATCTATGTGGGATTGACCATTTACCACTATCTACAAAATAGTAGGTTTAGGTTAATATAGTTTATTGACGCGTTCGGTGAGCGTCACGCGCGTCACCCATGTTGTCCATATTGTTAGTCAATTCATGGCTGCTCCTCACACTTCTCTTTATACGGTTGTTCTTCATATTTTACATTATATTAAGAGCACACTACTCCATGGAATGCATTTTTTTAGTTCTTCATCCTTAACACTTCGCGCATATTCTGTTGTTGATTGGGCTGGTGATCAAATAGATAGACGATCAACAATTGGTTATTGCTTCTTTCTAGGGGATTTACTCATTTCATGGAGAAGTAAGAAACAAATAGTTGTAGCTCAGTCTAGTACCGATGCAGAGTATCATCCACTTACAGACACTACATCTGAACTTTTATGGCTCCCTTTGGTTGTTACAAGAAATGGGTGTTGCTCATTCATTTCCTACTATCATCCATTGTGATAACCAAAGCGCCATTAAGATTGCTCATGATGATGTTTTTCACGAGCACACTAAACATATAGAAAATGACTCATTTCATTAGACAACATATTCGAGAAGGGACCGTCTCTTTATCCTTTGTTTCTTTTTGTGATCATTTGGCTCACATTTTCACTAAAGCTTTGCTTCCCGACCGCTTCACTGAAATGACCCACAACCTTAAGTTGATTTCTCTATTAGCACCATAAGTTTGATGGGGGATGTTAAGAAATAAATATTATATTTCCATATTGAGATGACCCAAATTCTTCTCCATTGATATCTCCATAGATTTGTTTCCCTAATGTAACGGCCCAATTAATATTTACCGTTATTTTATGACGTCATTACAGACGTGGACGTTCGTGGGTTCCACAACGAGGCTGGAGCGTGTCTGTATTAGGTAAATAGTTATTTTGTTTGTTGATTTGACTAATTTGCGATGTTTATGTTAAAATAGGTTAACGACATCGCGATGTGTGTAATTATATTTTAAATTGACGTGGGAGATTGTGTGATGAGTATTCGCATCGATATGCGTGTCGACGAGGGTACCGGGTAGATTAAAGACGAAATTTTAAGTCGAGAACAAATATTACACACATTAAATGAATTATATGTGATAAAATACGTAAATTGGTGGGCGCCTAGTAAAACGCGGGGTCGTGGTCGACACGCGTGGGTGGTACGTTAGTGTGCACGTCCGAATACGCTCGTTGGCGCGCACGACGAAATTTTAGGCGCGAAAGTATAGGTGAGTATATATATATTTATATATATATGTATATAAGGAATTTAATATATATATATATATTAAAAATTAGAAAAATAAATAAATAATAGTGAAATGACCAAAAAGGGTATTAGAGTGTGAAGGGAAATGGATAGACATGAGGGGCAAAATAGTCATTTTACTTGGAAATTTGATAACCATCACCATCTTTTCTCTTTCTCTCGATGAATCGAAGAAAAAAAAAACAGAGAAGAACGAAGAAGAAGAACGAGAGACCAGAGGAGGAGAGTTGGTGAGCTCGTGCTGGAGAGGCGAAGGAGGTGAGTTGATGTGTTATTTTTGTTGTGTTGTTGTTGTTGTATGTGTTGGTGGTGATGGCGGTTTGGTGCTTCGGTGGTGGAAGTGGTGAAGCTCGAGAGCTCGGATGAATTGTGAGAGCAATTCGTCCGAGGAGGGAGACGACAGTCGTCTCCCCTCTCCCCTTTTCCCTATCCCACTCGATTCATGGAAAGAAAAAAAAAAAAATTTGGGGAAACAGATGCGCTGTGTGCCTCTGTTGAAGAAGAAGACCCAACTGGGTCGGGCCGACCCGGCCCTGTCTTGGGCGGGTCAGGCCGACCCGGTTGGCAGTTCGGTTGGGCCGAACCGAACCCACACCCAGGTCCACTTCAGCCCAACTCTAAAAAAAAAAAAAAAAAAAAAAAATTTGAAAAATTTTTTTTTGGAAAATTCATAGAAAATTCATATAAAATAGGAAAAATTAGAAAAATATATTTTGATCAAATAAAGGAAATTTGGGATTTTCTTGGAAATGTTGGCGAGATGTGTTGGGGTTTTAGCCTCGAAAAACGAAAAATTGACATAATATATTAAATTGAAGCTAATTTAGTGATAAATGATAATAGGTATATTTCGGGTGATAATTTGAATTGTCGGCATTTATTGGAGCTGGACTAAGGTTTGGTTTTCGGGACGAGGAGTGCGATTTGAGGTGTGTAGTATCCCAATTTAACTTCACTTTAAGTATTTACAGTTTGATTTATTTGAATTCAGTTCCATTTATTCTCTACTCCATTTCATTATTGCTTTACGGTGGCTGAGTACTCTCACTGGTGACTTTACGGTAGTGGAGTGTACTCCTACTGGTGTCTTTACGGTGTTGAGATCACTCCCCACTGGTGCTTATTCGTTACGGCCATAGAGTCCACTAAATCATAGCACTTGTCTAGGTATACGCCGGTGAATAGGCTACCGGGTATGGTAGGCTTGTGTGGGTGCGTCGTGGGTCTACGCCGACCACCTGAGGGTCCAGGGCCAACCCATTAGTGTGTTTTCATGGGCCGTGCCCTGGGGAAAAGCCCGAGGTATGATTTAGTTTGATTTTTATGTGCACGTACTTTGTTTCGTCACTATATTTATGCATGCGATGATCTTTCTTTTACAGTTGTCTGTATTATTTCTTTGTTCTGCATGTTTAAATTATAGTATTTAAAATTCCAGTACTTTTACTTCCATAATTACTTGGTGAATTTCCTTGGGATTACTCACTCTGGACTCGTCATCTGTCTTTTTGTGATGGCTGAGTGCAGATCCTAGTACGAGCCGGGGAAAGGGCAAGCTTGAGGACTACATCGATTGACAGCTCTAGCCCTACTCGTACGTATGTTTATATTTACTCGTTTTACATTGTGTTTTGGGCTTTGAGAGATAGGTTGTATATTTTGATATTTTGTGAATCTTCGAGGATATGTATATGATGTACATTTGATATGGTTTCCACTAGGCATTATGCTCATAATATACATGATAAATCCTTTTGTGGTTAGTATATATTCCGCTGCGTAATTTGAGGTTAAATAATATTAAAGGAATAAAAGTTAACTCATAACATCAATGTTAACCAGAAATTGATTAATAATGGAAAATTGGGCGTGGGACACAGCTGGCGGGGACGTGGTCAGTTGTGGGCCTACGTGGCCTCCCGTGGAGGACCAATGTGGATTTCCGGCCGCCACACCCAATGTATATCTTTTTATGTATTACATTGTTGCCTTGTATTGTAAGTCTCTATATATAGAGCATTGATCTTATAACATTGACATCAATTGAACATAAAGTTCATTCCATTCTATAGAGCTTATCATAAGTCATTTACGTCTTGTTAGAAAAAAAATATAAGAGAACTACGTGGGCTTTGATTCCTCTAAAACTTCAAGTGGATACGTAGGCAGCTTAAATTAAATAAGTTTAAGCCCACAAGCGTGTTGTGGAGTGGTTTTGAATAGGGCCTTAATTAGTACTCTTACTAAAGCCTATTTAAATCATTTACGTCTTGTAGAAAAAAAAATATAAGAGAACTATGTAGGCTTTAATTCCTCTAAAACTTCAAGAGGATACGTAGAAAGCTTAAGTTAAATAAGTCCAATCCCACAAGGCGTGTTTTGGAGTTGTTTTGAATAAGGCCTCAATTAGTACTCTTACTAAGGTCTATTTAAATCATTTACACCTTGTAGAAAAAAAAATATAAGAGAACTACGTAGCCTTTAATTCCTCTAAAACTTCAAGAGGATACGTAGACAACTTAAATTAAATAAGTTCAAGCCCACAAGGCGTGTTTTGGAGTGGTTTTAAAGAGGGCCTTAATTAGTACTCTTACTAAAGCCTATTTAAATTATTTACGTCTTGCAGAAAAAAATTATAAGAGAACCACGTAGGCTTTAATTCTTCTAAAACTTCAAGAGGATACGTAGGTAGCTTAAATTAAATAAGTCCATGACCACAAGGCGTGCTTTGGAGTTGTTTTGAATAGGGCTTTAATTAGTACTTTTTTTAACTTTAGTGGGAATCGAACCACGATCTCCCAAGGTTTTGCCTTAATTAGTACTCTTACTAAGGCCAATTTAGATCATTCACATCTTGTAGGAAAAAAAATATAAGAGAACTACGTAGGCTTTGATTCCTCTAAAACTTCAAGAGGGTATGTAGGCAGCTTAAATTAAATAAGTCCAAGCCCACAAGGCGTGTTTCAGAGTGGTTTTGAATAGGGTCTTAATTAGTACTCTTATTAAGGCACATTTAAATCATTTATATTTTGTAGAAAAAAATAAGAGAACTACGTAGGGTTTGATTCCTCTAAAACTTCAAGAGGATACATAGGCAACTTAAATTAAATAAGTCCAAGCCCACAAGGCGTGTCATGTAGTGGTTTTGAATAGGGCCTTAATTAGTACTTTTACTAAGGCTTATTTAAATCATTTACGTCTTGTACAAAAAAAACATAAGAGAACTACGTAGGCTTTGATTCCTTTAAAACTTCAAGATAATACATAGGCAGCTTAAATTATATAAGTCCAAGCTCACAAGGTGTGTTGTGGAGTGGTTTTGAATAGGGCCTTAATTGGTACTCTTACTAAGGCCTATTTAATGCATTTATGTCTTGTAGAAAAAAAATATAAGAGAACTACTTAAGCTTTTATTCCTCTAAAACATCAAGAGGATACATAGACAACTTAAATTAAATAAATCCAATCCCACAAGGAGTGTTTTGGAGTGGTTTTGAATAGGGCCTTAATTAGTACAACCCGATATACAACCTAAAAATATCAAAAGACATAACAACAGTAATAATACAAAACATTAAAAAGACCTAAGGGTCGGGACAGTATTGCACTATAGGCTCCGAGGTAGTCGCTAATCTTCTCCTTGCCCGTCCTACTGCTTGGCAGATCTGCACCCACCGCCATAAAAATGACAGTGAATACAAAAGTATAATAATGATTCCCATGCAATGATATAATTATTCACATTTCTAAAAGAAAATAACGGTATTTATATAATTATCGTTCATGTCATGTAGAATATATATATAAGAGCTACGTATGTTTTGATTCCTCTAAAACTTAAAGAGGATACGTAGGCAGCTTAAATTAAATAAGTCCAAGCCTCAATGTGTGTTGTGGAGTGGTTTTGAATAGGGTCTTAGTGGTCTTAGTAAGGCTCTATTAAAATCTTTTATGTCATATATAAAAGAAAAAGTAAAGATAAGAGAACTACGTGGGGGTGTTATTCATCTAAAATTCGTACATAGACAACTTAAATTAAATAAATTCGAGTCTCTAAGGGTGTTTGGTGTGATTTTGAATAGTGCCATACTAAGGCCCTATAAAAAAAATTAATGTCATAAAAAAATAAATATAAGAGAACTAAGCAAGCTTTTAATCCTCTCAAATTTCAAGATGATATGTTGACAACTTAAATTAAATAAGTCAAAGCCCCCAAGGCGTGTTGTGGTTGTGGAGTTGTTTTGAATAGGGTTTGACCTATTAAAATCGTTATTGTCATATATATAATAATACTAAGTGGGTTTTGATTCCTTTAAAACTCCAAAAAATATATGTAGGGAGTTTAAATTAAATAAGTCTATGCCTCAAGCCGTGTTGTGGAGTTGTTTTGAATAGAGCCTTAGGGCTTGTTTAGTTGGGTGTTAGCTTAGATACACTCTGGCTTAGGGATAAAAAGTCATGTTTGGTTTGAGTATTAGTTAAGAATTGGTATTACCAAAGCACTCAATCTCATTCTTTCTAAAAGACAACTCTCCCCTGTCATTATGTAAGCCCAAGTTAAGTGAGCCAGAATTACAAATTTACCCTCATCTTGAACTCCCTAGTTTTCGTGCATCAATGCATTGTCCCCATCTTCTCCATCGAAATCTCCTCCTTCGCGATCTTCTCCTCTCCACTGGAATCTATTTTTTATCTTCACTGCCCATCTCAAACCCACCCCCAAACTCCTCTACACAAGCCCTAATTGCCCTTTAAATCTTACAATTGATTAAATGAATCAACACCACACCAACACCAACACCATCTCCACATTTGGATTTGAAATTTGGCATGATTCAGTTCGACAAGCCTGATTTCACATCTAAGTTTAGGGTTTTTCACATCTCATTTAGGATTGTTGGAATTGAAATTGTTGTGTTGTTCTATTGTTGGTGATTGAATTGTGGGGTTGGGTGATAGTGTTATTGTGCTTCTTGGTGGGGATTTTTGGGTCTACTTTTGTTCTCTACAATAATGAGTTTCAGCCATGGTTTCCTGTTCTTCATGTCGAGCCATTGAAATGAGCAAAAGAAGGTGAAGATAATCTAGAAGGGTCCAATAAATATCTAACCCAAGACAATGACGTGTGAGAACAAACAAAAGATTGGCTAATATATGACTTAGAGTTGCAAGTGGGGCGGGGATTTTCCGTCCCCCGCGGGGCCCCGCACTGGTGGGGCAGGGCGCGGGATGGGGTATGCCTTTGCCCCGCAGTTTTTCCCGTAGAACTACCTCATTTCCCGCCCCGCGGGGAATCCCCGTCGCCCCGCCCCGCATCCCTCCCTGCCCCCTGCCCCACGGGGAATCCCCGCCGCCCCACCCCGTCGCCTCACCCCATGGAGAATCTCCGTCGCCCCGCCTTGTGCCCCGCCCCATACCCTGCCATACGTCCCACAAGAAATCCATTTTAAAAAACTAGTCAAAATCCCGCGCTTCGTGCACAGGTAAGACTAAGTGTCAATATATTAGTTAAAAATAATTAACTTAATGAGAAAAAAAAGTAAAAAAATAATCTTTACTACATAATCTCGAATAAATTTTAAGTGAAGAATAATATCATTTAATTTTTTTGTAGCAAAATTAGGGAATATATACCTTGAAAGTTTAAAAATTTTTGCATATGGTTATACAAAAATATAATCCTAATAAAATTAATTTGATGAGAAAAAGGAAGTGATAAAAAGAGAAAAAAAAACTTATGTAAACATTGGTGAAATCCCAATTTAATACTTTATGAATAGAAGCTATATTTATTTTGAAAAATGAATAATTAAAATTTTGTTGCCACAATAAAGGATATATAACAAATTGACATCTTGTTGAATAAACTAAAAAAAGGGAGATCATTGATCTAAACAATGCACACAGAGATTTACGATCAGTATATGCCATTTCTAAAATATTTTTGTTTGCTCTTGAAAAGAAAAATAAAAAAGAGATCAGAATAAAAACTCAAAGGTAAAAATCTGAATATAAAAAACATTGAAAACCAAATAACTATCAAAAAGTCGAAAAGAGCAAAAAAAAAAAGTTGAAAAACAACTAAAAATAAAAAATGTTATAGTAAAAAAGTGCGACATAAAGAAACTTCAAATGTACAAATAAATTTTTTTGAGATAGTAAGGATATATAATAAAAACATATGATCTTGTCAAATAAACTTAAAATTGGAGATCATAGATCTAGGCAACACTTACCAGAGATTATCAACAAATACATATCACTTCTTTAATCATTTTGTTATTAGAATTTTGATTCAATCGTAAAAAGAAAACAAAAAAAATCAGAATCAAAACGAAAAGTAGAAACTTGACAATAATGAATATGCGTTGGAAAATATATATTCTCAATATGTGGAAAAACGCATTAAAATATGTTGTGGCTTGTTAGCATAGTTTGTTATTTTGTACCTAAATGCCGCATAGTTTGTTATTTTGTATCTATGTGCCACATAATTTATGCTTTTGGGTTTTGTATATATATGCTACTTGGTTTATATTTTAAAAATATATAAGGATGCTCTTATTTATGTGTTTGTTGTTTGGAATGAAATGAAGCTTTTTACTTATGTTTAAAGTTGAATCTATTTGTATTTACTATTTTCTTTCTTGAGGACAAAGTCCATTTTCTAGTTGTGTTCAAAGTTAAAATGTAACTTCTTTATTGATGTGGTAAATATGTCATTATAAGTGATTCTGAATTAATAAAGAAAGGACATTCAATAGTCTATTTTCTAGAAAGATGTCAAACATAGACCATTAAATGACTGCAACATCTTCCATATGTCTCGCACAAGATTCTCATATACACCATCGAAGTATCGAACTCCTGCCTAGTAATCCGATCAACAACGACCAATGCATCACTCTCTACCAGTGGGGCCCCGCGCCCCGCGGGGAATCCAGTAGGGCGGGGCGTGGGGCGACAAAGTTTGCCCCGTGAAAAATCTTTGAAAAAAAATCTCTGCCTCGCACCCCCGCAGATGCGGGGACGGCATCTTCAATCCCCGCCCTGCCCTGCCCCGCCCCGCCCCGCCCCGCAACCCTAATATGACTTGTATTGGACAAGCTGAGGAGTGCTTCACTAACTCTTGCATCAAACGGGCCCTTGGCCTATTAAAATCTTTTGTCATGTAGAAAGGAAAAAATGAATATAAGAGAAAGGCACGTTTTGATTTCTCTAAAGTTTGAAGAAGATACGTAGACAGATAGGCAGGTTTTGATTAACTTTTACAAGTTCTAGGCTTTTTGATTTGAGATTTTATTAGTTTTTTATGTTGATTTTTATACTGTTGTTTCTCTCATTCGTTTGCCTTGCAAAATATTCAAATTGATTCAGTAAGTAATCGAAGTCCAGCGAAACTGCAAGAGGGTTTTGGTGGTGAGAAACAGAGAGGGAGCCTGAGAGGAAGACAATAGAGATTGGGAGATTTTAGAGAAAAAAAAAAAGCATTTGTGTTTGTGTCTAAGGTTACAGAAGGATCGACCACGCTTATCGAGAGGGTTTTGTATTACACTGGGAGGATTGATGAGATTCATGAGATCAGAAGGAGTAATGGGGTTGGAGCACATTCGATTTTGATTTTATATATTGTTACATGTTCTTCATTTGTTGATGTATTGGATTCTCGAGAGCGGTTTTCCTGAAAATTGGGAATAAAGTTGCAACCTTTGTGAGTTTGGAACGCTTGATTTATTTATTTTTTTAATAAGAAACAAACATGTTTGGAACACTCGATTACCTAAAGTCGACTATATTTATCTCAAAAACGCAACTTTAGGAAGAAAATGACAGTGAAATTCTTAAATTTGAGCGACAGAGGTCTGTCCTTAAGCTCTCTCCTCTAATTTCTCTTGGTTTTGGATTTTGGGTTTTTGTGGGTGTGGTGAAGTTGCTCAGAGTAATCCAATTTTTTATCTTCTGTTCTGGCGTGGTTTTGGCACCACTATACAAAGGTGAAATTTGGAGCCCATTGAGAAAGTGCTCCATTTTTTTAAACCTATGCATCTATTTTTGGTTTTAAAATTACTTTGTAGGTGGTTTTTGAACATAAGTTTTTTAATACTTAGGCATGTTGACATATCCTAAGAGACATTGTAACGTTCTTTGTGAAAATGCATTTATGTCATTTATAATTTGAAGTTCTTTAGTATTAATGTCAGTCATGGTGAATGAGAGCAATATAAATGACAGATTTGGTAGTAGAGTTATCAAACACCTATATATGTGGTGTTTGAAAAGTTGTATTAATAGTGCGATTTTTCTCTGAGGCAGGTGATTGGTAAGGCATTGGTCCTTGATGAAAGAATCAGGTCGAGGTATGTCATATTTCCTGCCTTCAAATTTTTCTTCTATGTGATCTGCTTTCACACTTTATATATATATATATATATGTTTATATATCTGAAATTCATATTGTTCGACTTCTTTGTAGTTTTTGATGTTTTTGTCCATGAAACTTGAAGCAGTTAACTCAAGAACATGAGATTGTATATTTGTTGAAGTTCATTCTCTTGCAACTTGGATGTGGCATTCTATGGATGAACTAATTATCTAAGCTATTGATTCTTTGGGATGCCATTCTTTGATTTCAACCTCATCATTTTCGTTAGCGATAATGTACCTGGAACTTTAGACCCAAAATGGATTTGCTGTTCATTCATTTGATAGTTCAAATAAAACTTTTATTTTATAGAAAAGACAATACAGAAGATTAACATATGATCAACAGTCCTCAATACCAATGAAGTCAGTATGAGGCTATGAAGAGAGTTAGAAAATTCATCCAGAAAGGCAAGGAGTGCATTGTTTGTTGTTGCTGTACTAATTGCCAAAGTAACTTTTCAAGCAGGAGTTAACCCTCCTGGTGGCTACTGGCAGGACAATGGATCAGTGGCGAAGTCAAAGCACCGCCCTAGTCAAGCCATGGCTTCGTCTTGCTGTTGTTTCTATGATGATCACTTATTTTTTTAAGGGACTGGCGAACTGTACCTATCCTTCTCTAAGGGAAGGCTAGGCCATTCTTTGTTTGGATATCCCCCACAAATTGATTAGACTTGTATGAGACGAAATATACTGTTTAATTGAATAAAGTAGATATTCTTGCTTCTCTCATTTGAAAAGATAACATGACAAACAATGGATACGTTGTAAGCCTGAAGCAATAGAAAAGAAAGTGTATTTAAATGGATAAGTGCTTAGTTTTTTGCTTCTTTGTCAAACCAACCTCAATTGTTAAAGCTTCTTCGGGCATTTACGTTTTCTTTATATATGCACTGCAAAATATGAGATACAGACATTAAAGTAACAAAAGGACCAAGATAAATTGTTAAGGTAACTCAAATCTGTGCTAATAATCTTTTACTAATTATGCAAAAGATGCTAGCTAGTAATCCTTTTTTAATCTAATATATATTCATGTGATTGTCCTGTTAATTTATTGAATTGCTGATGTAATTTACTTTGTTCTTTTGTATTTATTTGGTTGCGTTGAGTGTTAGCAGCCAAGAGATTCATAGATTGTTCATCCATTGCTGTTCTCTTTGAAGCCTTTGGTGACTGAATCAAGATTCAAGGGCAAAAACACGTAAGAGAAAGGGCCTAAAGGGAGGTTAGGCATCTGCTATTGTTCATATTTATTAATTGTTTGTGTTATCTCCGGTTATCGCAGTTTGAGTTCTTATTCTTATAATTTGTGATTCTGTTCTTACTATTGACCTAATTTTAAGAGTGTATTAGTTGAAACTTATCTAGGAATAATTATAATTATAATAATTATTATTATTATTAGTAGTATTAGTATTAGTATTAGTATTAGTATTAGTATTAGTAGCACTATGATTTATCTATGTTAAAGTAATTAAGCTTGTCGGTAACATCTCAGGTTCTGCTACTCAGCACTGTGATGACCTTTCCGGTTAGCCTACCTATGAATTACTTGATACCAGAATTTGAGTGATTTATCTATGTTAAAGTAATTAAGCTTGTCGGTAACATCTCAGGTTCTGCTACTTAGCACTGTGATGACCTTTCCGGTGCTTTTAATGGCTTTGATTCTTCAATCATATTCCATGTTTTTCATTCTTAATTTACGTAGATTGAAAAATTGATTTCGAATTTCACCTTCCATCAGTAACTATTTTAGTTTCATATTACCTATATATGGCTCTAATTACAATCGAAATCAACTCTCTGTCCCCCAAAATTTATGTTAAAATTGAATACAACAACAACCACAACAACAAAAATAAAACCTCTATCCCAAATTAGTTGGGGTCGGCTACGTGAATTAACTCTTCCATTGCGCTCGATTTAGTGCAATTGATGGTGTGTTTTCCAAATCCTTTAAATCCCTCCTAATCAATGCATCCCAAGTTAGCTTTGGTCTACCCCTACATCCTCGAGTTTCTTTAGTTTCTATTGACTCGAGTTTTCTAGTGGGGGCATTTATAGGCCGTCGTTGAAGGTGTTCTAACCACCACAACTTGCCTTCCCAAATCTGTGTTAATTGATGCTACACCTATTTTTCTTTGAATTTATGTATTTCTTATTATATTCTTATGAGTTTTACCACACCGAAAGAACCTTGTTGTAGCAATGCACCAAAACACACAAATGAGATGAACAAATCAGATTTGAGAGTTAGCTAAATAGTTTTATTACTAAGAACAAGAAATCCAAATGACCAACGACATTCGAGAGGCCGTATGTTCCTAACTCACAATGTGTTCCTTAACTTGAAATTCAATACATTTAACTTAGCAAAGCTTGAACAGTACATGAAAAGGAAACAAGAAAGAAAAATCATGGAACATGCATAAGCGTACAACCAGCTCATTCATATTGTTGTCAAAAATATTGATTACACATTTGAACCCGAATGCACATCAGGAATGCTTATGTTGTGCAATTGAACTAGAGAGGCAACGCCATGTTGATCAACTTGCGTAAGATTCATATTTTGAGGGTCCATCAGTGTTTTGAAGCCTTCCGGAAACAACCATTGAACTTTGTCTTCTAACAACTTGAGTTTGCAAAGAAGCTTTAGAACCAACCTTGCTCTTTCTTCATGAAACTCGATTGGAGTTTCGGATACTTCCTTAAGTATGAGAATTGGTAGTTGCGGAAGAAAGAAAAGCAACATGTCAACAAATAGCTGCTCCAAGTATTCATAGAGCTCCTTCACTGATGCATACTCTTGATCAAGGATGAAATCTCTTATAATCTTCATTTCCCTTTTTGCAAACCCAATGGGGAATGCTCGACATTCATTCTCAATAGATGAGATCGCTTCGTTTACCGACTCATCATCGCGAGTAAAATCTTTTTTGCTCAAATGGACATTCATGTATGCCAACAGAATTTTCGCAAATTGACTTTTCCTTTGATCTTCAAAGTTGCCAATGTTTGTTTTTTTGTCGATGTAGTAAACCAATTCGAAGGCTTCATCCAAGGATCGTACTATTGGTTCTGCAAGAGCTAAGGGTATTGAAAGAGAGACAATCTTTACGAGGATGACTAATGATAGACATGAGAGTCTATAATACCCTTTGGTCTTACCAATTTGCTGCAACTTAGTAATAAGGGTTTGTGGAGCAGGGTGACTACGAGGTTTCGATAGCAACTGAACTAAATCGTTCGGGGGCCTTTTATCACTTAGATCCATCCATTTGTTAATGTCAGCCACTCGTACCCTCAATATCCACTCTGGAAACTTTTTCGTAGGGTGGAAAACATCTCTCCACTCTGTTTCCCATTTTTCTGATATGTCCACTGCAGCGTTTGCGTAGCTGGAAGAACAACATCTGAAAATAATGCGGATCACATAAACTGGAGCTCCAAGAACGCATAAAGTCACATAAGCCGTGACGAAAATCACCATCTTAATTAGGTAAAAAAGCACAAATATCATTGAAAGCTTATGCACCATTATCTTCTTGGCAAGACACTTGAAAGAAAATTTCTCAATATCAATATACATTTCGAGATCAAAATCAGTTTCATTTCTCATGTGCAGTGGTGGATCGGATGCCATTGTGATCCATCGATAGGCTGTGGCTATACTTCCTACCACAACTGTGATAATTTGGATTATGAGTATGGTTGATATCGACCATCCATAATCGGATACACCTTCACATATCTCTAACTTATGGAAGAGCAACCGAAATGAAGCTTGTGACACAACAGCTAAACATATAAAACAAATCATCACCAAACTGAGACTATAATCTCCACCCCTCAAAACATATTGAGGATTACTGACGCAACTGCTCAAATACCATAGTTTTACCTGATGTAGCAAACTTGATGCTTTTGTGTCCCTAAAGATATTTTTCATGGTCTCCACAAGGGCTGTTTTTTTGTAGTTGATAAAATAGTTGAAAGCCCACATTACTGTTAACAATGCCAACATGCAGCATAAAATCATGACATGCTCCGCAATGAATGAAAAAATCACTCCTGTGTAGATTTGTATGCATATGTTGACTGCAATGGTAACAACAAATAGACTCAACGCGATCAAGTTTGTAATGCCTTCTGTTTCTCCATTAATTCCAAGAGAAGGCATGAGGAAGCATATGCTTGTACATACCATGGTTGTGCCAGTAAGCTTTGATAGTTGGTCGTTGGCACTTGGCATGTACGTAGTGAGATCTACTGGAAGTTTTGAAGCGATAGCAAGTAGTGTTAATGTGGTTGAGTTCAACGCAAACCACTTGCAAGGTACGTATCTAGTTTTGTGTCTAACACTAGAAATTATATCACAAAGCATGAGTAGAAAGCATACCAATGAGGCGCCCGCAACATACAAGCCGATCAAAGGAATTGGAGAAGAAGAATGACTATCCCCACTAGAGCAGGAAGGCCTTATTGCCATTCTCTCCTTTTCTCTATCGACCTCTCTTTCTTTGTTTGAATGCCTTTAACAGGATTAGAGGAAGTTCCTGGTGGGAACTTATATGTATTTCTTTTTTATTATATATAAATGAATGCTAAGTATATGTTATTGTATTCTTCTTCACCTAATTTGCTTGGAAATGTATGGAGCAGTGGCTGTTAATTTAATTCTGATGTCAACCTTGCATCGTTGAAGCATTTGCTTTTATGACAATTAATGGCAGTTGCATTTTTTTATTACATATCAATAAAAAAAGGCATCAGAATAACAGTACTGCAACCTATAGGTTCTTAGATAAACTTTAATATATAGTTTGTTTAAGAAATAAGAATTATATGCCAAGAGTTACCAGCTAATTAGTAATCTTTTATTATGAAGTCGTTGACTTGATTTAATATTCTTACATCTATGGTTAAAGTTTCTTAGATCATTTACTTCTTTATTTCGTAAGCTCAAATGAAATTAAACGAGAAGTCAATTTTCATTAATCATGCTATTCTAATTGTGCAACTGATGCTAGCTGGCTAGTAATCTTTGTTTTGTCTATCAATTCTATTTTGTCTGTTACAAATGAAAGAAAACCTTCTCTGTTCTCTGATGAAAAAGAATACTTGGTTTTATTCTTAAAAAAATTCCAGTCCAGAATATTTCTTTCAATTCATTATTTTTTTTTTGGGTTGTCATGTTGGGCTAAGCTATTTGTTAATTAATTGTATACGTGACGCGCGCCAAACGTGTCAAAGTAAATCCCGATATATTACTAAATACCACAAGAACTACAATAGTGGCAAGTAGGGGGTCAATCCTCGGAGACCAAGTATTCTAACCTAGGTTTGTGAACGGAAAGGGAAATCGGGGGGGGGGGGGGGGGTGAACTAAAAAAAATTAGAAAATGAAAACAATTTTAAAAAAGAAGAATTTAATGGAAGAGAGTAACCCAAGCTTTCGGCTTCTAGAACTTTGTCAACACCTATGTAATTCGTCAGTCTTCGGTTCATGCAAATATATGAAATTCAGTAATGACCCAATGTAGCTATAGACCCGGTGATGCACTCGGTTCCTCACACTTCCTAGTCTCAGTAGTCAAGGTACGACCATGAACTACTTCTCTAACCAAACACATAACCCTAGACTCACGCGAATTGGGTTTAATGTGTTGATTGCATTAGTACGATTCGTGAAGGTACTAGTGCTCCCGATTTAGCCTAGAGTCTTAAGGCACTTGATTGCTCTTGAAAGAGACTAACCAATAACTAAGGGTATTCAACCTAATATGCATGCAAGGGTCCTTATACACAATCAAATCTAACTCTAGATGATGTTCAATGGCAAAGGAAATAAATCATTATAGAAAATCAAAGCAAAAATAGATCAAATAAGCCTTATGATGAATAACAAGGTTGAAGACTCTGTTCAATCTACCTCCAGCCTAAATCAATGAGTTTTGTCGGACATTGTCAAGCAAAAACCAAGTTTCTTATGAGTTTTGGAGTAAACAAAAGATAGAAATTCGTAAACAAACCTAACTACTATTTATATGAAACCTCTAAGTCGGTTTCAACCTAAAAAAATTCAAAAAAATATGAAAATCCTGAGTTTTTGAACAAGACGTCATGAGTGGCGTCGTGACCATTATAGGCCATGACGTCACATAAAGCATGAAAATCAATCTCCTATGTTCTGGACACCGCAGGTCACACCATAGCTTCCTTCTCTTGGCGACATTTGTAGCGGCGTGGAATCTATAGCTCACAAGTTTAGGTGTCGCATGTGTCGCATGTCATGCGTGGCTTGCACTGAACATGCAGTATCAATGACAGCTTGAATCCTACAATGGAAATTTTGTCATCTTTCCTCGTGATTCTGGGGTACTTCGAGTCCAAATTTCATGAGGTTTGTGAGATGAAAACACCCGGCTCGAAGTCTAGTCTCCTATGAAAGTAGCCGCGAGTGATTCATGCTTGGAATGAAGAAGTTGTGGGTTGTGCACTAAAGTCGGGTCGGACAATCCTGAACTTCATATTTTCTTCATTGAACTTCACTTTTGCTCCACATTCACTTTCTAGGCTCAAAATACCTTAAATTCACAAAAACGATAGTTTTTCACCACAAATGAGAGAATTATAGTCCATTAACACCTAAAATACTATACTATCTAATGGATAAATAAACACTTAACAAACACCCCCAAACTTAGAGCTTTGTATGTCCTGAGCAAAGGAGTGAATGAAGACAAATGCTGTAATATCTAAACTCCTAATACTACAATGACTAGTCTTAACAAGCCTATGCCCATCACCAAGTTAAGTGGAGTTCCTTTTTTATCTTCTCGCCACTAAATTAACCATCACCAAAAAGAAGTTCAAACTTAAAATTTTTCTAGAAACGGAGTCCAAACATTAGTAGAAATCACACTTTCAAGAACAGTCAAGACAAAGGCCATCAACTACTTATGATTTTTCAGTGCCTTTACATTCAAGCACACAAGTTCATGATTTCTTTAAAAATGTAATGCACCAACACTCAAAAGGGTGTCATATGCAAAAAATACAACCACACTCTCCACTATTGTACGTAGACTTAACACCAAAGAAAAACAATCAGACTTTAAATTTGAAGTTATTGAACAAGGCATTGGAGTAATTTACTTAATCTAGCTATAAACACTCGGCCAAATCTTTTTATTAAAAGAGTTTTCATAGACTTTCGTCTATATTCAACAAAATGTTCTCTCTTTTTTTCCAATTTTTTTTTACTAGTACGGTCCCTGCTACATTTCCTATGGAAACCGTTTTTCTCACTATTTCCCACCATAAGATTCCCTGCTCCTTTTCCTGTAGAATTTGTGGGACTCTCTAAAAAAATTTATAAAACTCTTGTTGACCCTTCTCACTTTCACTATGATTAAACAAGTCATCCAATGTAAGTTCATGTATTATTAGTCATAATCATTCCCCAAAAGTGGTTTAGTCATATGAATTTTCGTCTCAAGTGGGCTACATTCTCGTTCTAGCACCCTAGAAATTTGATTACTCGCAAAATGTGACCGCCTACCCTCTTTGGTATCTAGCACAAAGCCTAAACCTCATACTAGCTCCCTAATATGTAATCTTAACAACATCGGGCAACGTTCCAGATTGAGTGCATCTCCTAATAGTCAAAAGGGTTAAGTCTCAAGAGTAGCTTAAATGAATTCATCCACAATCAAAAGCACTTATCAAAGTTTTGGGCAACTCAAACTAGACTTAATGGTGCTAACTAATGACTAAAACATGTATAGACCACTATAAATAATACTGTCGTAAATAATGTAATACATGGTATGTCATAACAAGATGATGAATGATGGAATGATAGAATAGAAATGAGAGATAATGAAGTGAAAAAGGGTAACACAACCGTACCATACAAGTCATACCTATGGAATACGCCAAAAAAATAGTTATACCTGATATGTGCAAATTCCAACAAATAACCAATCCATTCCACAATACCTCAATACCTGAAAGTACCCCCAAACTCATCCAAAACCTTGTTTTGAAATAAGAATGTGAATAGGAAGCAACAAATAGAAGAGAAAAGAAGTGAAACAAAATATGATATAGATAAGAAAGTGATAATGATAAGTACGGGAAATAACATGCCAAAATAATAAAAAATAAAATACATGACTCAAGTTCTCACAAAATACAGTAACATGACAAAATAAAAGTGCTTGCAGACACTCAGTAAAATGCTCAACTCTGATCATCATCGTCCTCATCAGATCCAACAGCAGTCAACAAAAGGAGTCAGTGGACTCTCATACGTAACTAAGTCGACCATTCCCTTCGCCGTGTGGAAACACGGAGCTGGTGGAAAGGGGACCGTATGATCAGTAGGTTGTAAACGACGACTCCTATGGTACATGGCTAGCTGGCGACGATGTCTCTCTACTTCCACCAAGTTCGTCTCGACACGGCTCTGGAACTTCAAAATATGTTGCAGTAAAGCGGTGTCCCTAATAGTGGGTGGTGCACGAGTGTCAAGAATGGGGTTTGTAGCTTCGTACTTGTCTGCCTGGTGCTCAAGATCATGTATTTGCATTTGTTGTCCCGTAATCCTAGCCCGTCGCTCAAATACTCTCCAAACGGTTGCATCGCCCCATGCTTTAGCCCAAACTTCCCATTCATTCAACGAGGTGTCCTCCACATTTCTCTCTCGCTCATCCTCCGAATCAATATAGCCCATTGGAGATCCTAGGTTAAAGATGTAGGCATTTATGAAGGGAAACTCAAGTGCGATATTATGAGATAACCCAACAAAGTTAACTTTTCGCACGCCGGTACAAAGTGGTAATGAGGAGTGGATAGGGTATAACTTGTCTAGTGTGCTCCATGGCCTCTATCATGTTATCAGGCACGTGGTAGGGTGATGTTGGCTACCTGCTTAGTAGGTAGGAGATAGGTGATTAGGAAATAGTTCCATGCTCTATAAACCTTTCGAAGGTCACTTTTTAGTAGCTTAATACACTGTCCCTTATACCCTCAGATTCAACCGGAACCTCCAGGCACAATTAGGATTCTCTCAATCTCGTCGTCGGGGTAAGTTCTTTGGTGGGCATAGCGCTCATGGGGGTAATCACAATTATCTACCTCGTAATTGGTTTATCGGTAATATGCATTATTGACATGTGGGTTAAAGTCAACATCAATATTGCGGACCCGAACAGTGGATCCATGTCTACCCGTCTTGCCATTGGTATAAAACTCATGCACTAGGACTTCGACTCCCTAATGGGTGACCTGATAGATATCGACATCTGAATAATGAGATGTTCGTAATCTATTTCCCTAATGTAGGCTCATATGCTTTTTTCATATTTTTCACTAACGTTAATCTCTTTCTTGGGTTGGATTGTACGTTCCTTAGCTGTTTTTTGTCTAGGGGTGGATTGGGTTTGGGCACCTTAGATTTTGATGGTCCTGTGCTAGAGGAAGGTACCCCGGCGTTCTTGGTATTAGGCATGATTACAGAGACGAGAATGAGGAGAACCTAGATATCAAAGAAAACATGTCAATATAATAACATAAAATCAAGGTAGATGGCAATGTCTATATTTACAGGAAATCTGGTTCCAAGCAAAGGAAAGTGTCGACAAACTAACAGAGAGAGTTCAGTTAGACAATGACAAACAAAAGATATCTCAGTATGAAACGCCCCAAATAAAATAACGAGTATGAATTGAAAAAGCCAATTGGGAAAACTAATCACTATATCAAATTTGAACTCCATAATACGATGGCGATGCAAAAACTAGGTTTAAAAGCACTATTTCTCATTAATTAGAATCAAGGGATCAAAACGTCACACGTGGCAAAGCAAATTGGGCATAGTGCCCCCACCAAATAAGTCGACAAAGCATGTGACAACACATAGCAAAATCACTCCAAAATGATGAGAAAAACGTAGGAAATACACCAACCAAGCCAATATGAAACAACTACCAAACTTGCATTCATAATAGCAAACAAGTCTAATAAAATCCACACATCATAGAAACTCAAAATCGGCCGAAAATGGCTAATCAACACAAAAGAAGTTGAAGAAAGTACCTCAACTAGTGGGAGAGTAATGGTGAAAGACCACAATGCGATGAAGCCGCTCTAATAGAAGAGATCTCCGAACTGTGCTTCCGGAAGCCCTAAGTAGAGAGTGAGGGCGGATTGGGTGGGTAGGGGGTTAAAAAAGTGATGGGAATCAAGATCGGGTCTTGATGAAAGGAGGAAATCGAGCCTAAGAGGGTGGTTGACGGCGAGATGGAGAGGATTGGTCATAGTTGTGGTGGAGAAAGAGAAGAGAAGAGAAATGGGGATTTGTGAGGGTTTTCACTACCCCTGTTCGATCGATGCCGCGAGTGGCGCCGTAACCACCATAGGTCAAAGCTAGGGTGTGCACGTCTCCGTAAAACTGCCCAAACCACCCAATCCGTGATGGTCTGCTCTGGTTTTTTGAATTCGCAATTTGGGGGTGGTTCAGAAAACTTGAAAATCGCAGAATCGCGATTTGATGGTGGCTTTCATTTCGAAAAAAAAACTACAGTTAACTAAACTGCGGTTACCTTTATTTATTCTTTTACTATCATCTAATCCTACTACATTTTGAAACATTGTTTAGGCATTTTGGACCAACTTGTTCTAGATGATTAGTTGAGATGATTAGCTAAATGCATTGAGTCATTGATTTAGTAAGTAAATCTTATTGGAACTTTTAGTTCTTATTAAACTCTTATCTTGTTCATTACTTTATATTTTTAATAGTTGTTTTATTCTAGGAACAAATAATGAAATTGAAACTTAGAATGATGGAGTTGAAGGCTTTTCATGTTGAATTTATTTGCTTTTTTTGTTTTAACTTTTGAAATAAACTTGGATTCATAATGTTGTGTTTCAATGTGTTTTTGGTCGATGATTGTGTATGGACATGTATTTTGTTGATGGACATGTATGGAATGCGTGCAGTTTTTTTTGTTTTTTGAAAATGTTGCAGGAAAACCACGATCGGTTTAGTCGCGGTTTAGAAGGTACGCGGTTTGGTGGTGGTTTGCAAATTGGCGAAACCGCGAACCTTCAGTTTGGTCGCGGTTTGATGGTTTTCACCACCAAACCGCAGTTTGACCACCTAGTCACTGCGCACATAAAGTGGCAGAGACCCAAGGTCTCTGTTTTGCACGCCGCATGTGGCATCATGACCCTAAAATGGTCACGACGTCATATAAAGCAGTAGAGACCCAAGGTCTCTGTTTTGCACATCGCGAGTTGCGCCATTACCTTCAAATGGTCATGACGTCCCTTACGGCGTGTTTCTTTTTTTTTTCTTTTTTTTAACAGATCAATGTGAAAATAAAATCACATAAATTCTCATAAAACACAACCCACTAATAAAATATAAATTTAACAAACCTATATAAGACGAACAGAGAAATGATATAAGCCTCGAAAAGACAATGTAAAAACTCGTCAAATCCTGGTTTGACTAACCATGGAATGGATGAACAAGATAGAGAGCTGCAACAGTGTTACCAAACTCTCACAACTCCAGTGCTTCAACAAAGGGATGAGCACCTGTTAATAGTAAAAAAGGGATAGCAGTCAATCTAAAATATAAATACAAAAAACAAGTAAATAAAGGGAAAAGGATAGAAACTTGGGGTGCCTCCCATGAACGCCTTTGTTTAAAGTCGTTGGCACGACGTAGTCTGACTCTCTCTCAGTTAATGTACTCAACATCCTCCAAAGACTCCTGCTCGACGTCATGCTATGGGAAATTCTCATAAAAAGGGCTTCAGTCTGTGCTCGTTCATCTTGAAACTTTCCCTAAATCTAAAACCCGTATCTCAACTGCACCATGTCTAAACACATTAGTAACAACAAAAGGTTCGATTAATCATGACCTTAATTTGCCCGGATGTAAAGTCAAACAAGAATTATAAAGCAAAAATTTGTGGCCAACCAGGAAAGTCTTGCGAGAAAGGTAGCGATCATGAAATACCTTAGTTTTATCTTTGTAAATACGAGCACACTCGTAGGCATCATTCCTGATCTCCTCTAATTCTTGGAGGTCTAACTTTCTCTCCATGTCGGCCGTGTCTGTGACGGCCCCAATTTCCCCATGCAATTGGGGCCGTCTCAGTTGGTATCAGAGCATAAGGTTATAACAACCTAACTCTTGATTTAAAACACAAACCATTAAGACAGCAGAAGTTAGGAATGGTTGAACTTAGAGTGGAAAACCCTACGATCCTAATTAGAACTTTAGTTTGGAGGGATGAGTTGGGATAAGTCGGATATGATGTTTATACATATTATGATTGTTGATTGTAATACATTGTATACGGTAGCTATCTATTGATCCGAAGTATCGCTCTCTTAATTCAGACGACGATGGCGGATCAGGCAGGTCCGAGCGACGACAGCGGGACGACTGATTCTCGATTTATTACTTCGGAGGAGTTTCGCGCTTGGACACAGAAATTTGAGGATCTAGTACGATCACTGACGATACCCACACAGGCTACCACGACACCATTGACTCCGACTACGCCTTTGCCGCCTGTTTCCACTACTCAGGGGACGGAGACTCCAGTAGCTACGGCTTCCACCGTCCCGATTCCATTAGTGGCGATTCCTGAGGGAGCAGTTGCTGCGACAGGTACACAGACCGAGGCGGAGACACCTCCGTTACAGGCCGAGATAGTACGAGCGCCGGAGACACCGACTACGCCGATTGTTGCTGCAGAGACTACTCCAGTCACTACTCCGGTCACTACTCCGGAGAAGAGCCCTAGGGCCACTGCTGAGGCGAGGCAGTGGAGAGAATTCAAACGGCACGATCCAGTCAAGTTCTTTGGCGGTACAGACGTAGCAGCGGCGGAGCTTTTCCTGAAGAATCACGAGAAGATTCATATGATTATCGCGACCGAGGATCACATGAGAGCGACGATTTCCTCATCCATGCTTCAGGGGGAGGCAGATGATTGGTGGACTACTATAGTCACTACCCGAGGTATTCCGCGAGACTGGATCGATTTTAAGACCCAGTTTAATCAGAAGTATTTCCCACCAACAGTGTTACGGGCGAAGAGGAATGAGTTCACTTCATTGCGACGATCGATAGGGAGAGCGGTGATGGATTACATGGGCGATTCATTCAGCTATTACCCTATGCGGGAGGATCCGCAGATTCAGAGGCCGATCGTATCTACTATTTCACCGAGGGTTTGCTACCTGCCATTGGAGGTTCAGTAATCACTACCGAGCCGGAGACTCTTCAGAGGGCATACGAGCGGAGTTTGGCTAGAGAGAGCTACCTGATTTCTTACCCTGAGGAGGATAAACCGACCAGATCAGAGTTTCGATCGGAGGAGCACCATCAAGACAAGAAGAGGAAGAAGAACAGGTGGAATTTTCGTGATCGTAGGACTCAGAGTGTAGGGTTCGTTGCACAGCAGATTACTCGTCCAACACAGACCATTCCGCCAGTACCAAGTTTTGCCAGTCATCCATCGCAGCCTAGTCGACCAGGACAGCAGTCGCAGAGGCAGTCTACTGAGAGTAGGGGTACGGATCGAGGAGACAGGCAGAGGACACAGAGGTCTAGTCATACTCAGACTCAGACTCAGACTCAGAGTTTCGCACAGGGACGAGGCCAGAGCGAGACTCAGGGATCGCAGGATACCCGCACATGTTTTAGGTGCGGAAAGGTTGGCCACATTTAGAGGGAGTGCTCTCAACCACCGAGAGCACCATCGCGGCATCACCAGTACCAGAGGGAACGTGTTCAGGCTGCTGTTGAGCCAGACCAGGGGGCATCCAGACACATTGATGAGGGTATGAATTTCATTTGCGGTACTTGCATGCATATCATGTTCGATTCAAGCTACGTCGAGTCCTTGATTGTTATGCGCTTAGTAGACATGTTAGGGTTGTAAACTCATTAGACGTAGCAGACCACAATCCTAGTCACGACTGTCAGGATGTGATGTACTCAAATGTGCATAGTCTTGACATTTCGGTAGTGTTAGGGGGCTATGAGTCGCCGGTACACACGCGAGTACTAGAGTTGTTAGAGTTCGAAGCCTTGGTTAGTGCGAACTAGATATAAGCATTACGTGCGTTGATTGGTGGATACGAGAAGATGAACGAGAGATCTTTGTGAGTTTCATACGTGCTGGAGCGAGACAGAGACGTTAGCTTGAGTTCTTGAAGGAGTACGACTTCTTATTTGAGCACCAATCCGAGAAGACCAACGTTGTTGCTGATGCGTTGCGCTGCAAAGGATCGGATGCGGAGGTAGTTGTGTGTCAAGGAACCTACGAGCGTGGTTTATGTGAGGCAGCCGAGTTGATGAGTTCAGCGGACGTGCCGACGACTACTAGGACCGAGATACGTGGTCAAACGATGTTGCAGACCGTCTCATTTGGCATTATGCGCGAGGGACAACAAGACGATGCGTCATACTAGCGGTGCAGTGAGATGGTGGATAGTTCAGATTGCCCAGACAAGAGTCGGTCGACAGACTCATGCTAGAGGTATCGCGGGCGACTGGGGTTTCCATTGGTGGCTGATGTGTGTGATGAGGTACTTCAGGAGATTCACCGTTTCAATCTTGTTGTGTATCCGGGTTGACCTAAGATGTGCGCCGATAAGCGACATTCTTTTGGTGGCCAGGGATGATTTCCAAGTTGTCGGAGTTAATCGAACGTGTGACATGCCAGCGCGTAGAGGCTGGGCATCGACGACCTGGAGGACTACTACAGCCCTACCCATTTCTCGATGGAATTGGGTACATATTGATATGGATTGCGTTAGTGGTTGCCCCGATCTCCTCGTGGTCACGATAGCACCTGGGTAGTTGTGGATAGTTTTGTTTGAGACTTAAGAGTGCCCAGGAGTGGCATAAGAAATACTTGTCGAGTATCACGATGAGCTTCAGTATGATTCGGGGAGATTATGAATACCTAAAGATCTCTCTACTGAAGGGTCACGAACGGTTCGGAGTCAAGAAATGACTCACTCTGAGTTTTTATCGGTCTCATTAGGAGATTGCGAAGAGTCGTTAATCTATTTTACTTATTAGGTTAATTTCGGGGACGAAATTCTAATAAGTGGGGGAGACTGTAACAACCCCAAATTTTTAATCTGACTTGTATCGCAATTGTCAAAATCGTGACCGGCTACGTGAATACTGGTCAATATTTCGAACTTCGGAGTCGACAGCCGAAGTGATTTTATGATTCTTTGATTGTGTGTAATAGTATTTTAGTATTTTACGAGTCTCACGCCGGTCGGGCGATATTTAATTGAGTGAGGTTTCGATTAGTTAAACAGGGGAGTAAAACATACAAATAAATGAATTATCTAATAAATGTAATTAATTAGTGTTGAGATGTGGCGAGAAAACGGGCGTGGCGGGACAATTTACGGAGAAATACGGACCAGAGGAACGCAAGTTCGACGTGGGAGTTGGTTAACCACGCAACATACGGGCTATAGGATAAAAATTGTTAAGGTGACACAATGTGTTGAGGAGAACCATTGGATGAGCATGGGGATGTGCATTTGTGTTGAGTTAAGATGATGAGGCAAAAGACCTATAAGGGTAGCTGTGTTTAAGTGTATGAAAAGAAGGGAGAAGGGCAAAATGGTCATTTTTACTATATATATAACGTTTTTAACTAAACCCTACTATTCATTGTCTTCTTCAAATCACACCACCGCCACCAACCCTTCTCTACCCATTCGGCCTCTCACCGGAATCTCTCACCGGAGATCCGTGATCTCTCCCTCTCATCCTCTCGGTCTCTCTCTCATTTTCTTGATCTCTCTCTCATTCTCACTGGTCTTCTCTCTCGGCCATCATCTCGACCCTCCCCTCTCGGCTCTCTTCGGCGACCGAACCACGACCCTCGCCGGAGCTCTCGGTCTTCATAGGTCTGTCTCTATCTCTATCTCTCTCTCTCTCCTTTCTCCCACTCTCTCTCTCTCTCTCTCTTCTCTCTCTCGTTGTGCTCGCTGCTCACCACCACCACCCCTATCCAATGGGGAGCGGCTGCCGTCGACGAGATGACCATACGGGTCACCGGAGTCTCCGAGCACCCCAACGTCGTGACGAACGTGGGCGATGGTGGTAGTGCTAGCCATTCTCGACCGCAATAGATCTCGAAGTATAGACGTTTTCCTTTCTTTCTTCACGTACGGTCGGTCGTGTGGGGGTGCCGTGACCGGGGTCCGGTTAGGGACGACTCGACGGTGCCTCACCGGAGTTCCACCGATCCCGAGCACCCCCACCCCAATGTATGTGTATAAATAACGTGTCGTGTTGTTTTACCTTGCTTGTTTGGTTTTTTTTTTTTTTTTTTTTTTGAAACTGTGACGTTCTTGTCTGGCGGCGTCGCTGCCGGCGACCGCCGTGGCTGGAGGAGGGCCAGGGGGTCGTCATGATTGTGTTGACGTCGTCCTTGAGTCGAAACCGGTGTCCATAAGGGTGGTGTCCACTATTTTATTGGTGTGACATTTCTCACTGCTTTTTGAAATTTTAGGCGGGGAACCACCATAATTGGTGGTGCCGCCGCCGTGCCACCATGACTAGAGATGTCGGGGACCAAGCTAAGTCCATGCTTGTGTCTCACGACTCTCGGAGTGGCCTAAAAACATGATGGTAGAGAAGAGTTGTGTTTAAACAATTTCCTTTATTTTTGTTATCATTTCATGTGAATTTCAACATCAAGTTCGTAATCGTAAGTATTGTGGGAATACGATCTAGTTGAGGGTTTTACGGCAACTCAATGTCGTGGTGACCCCTCCCCGATGTCGAATAGCATCAACATGATACTACCATAATTCATGGTCTTGATGGTAGTTGTCGTTTGAGCCTACTTGTAGACTTCGGTTTTAGATAAGATAGATAGGCTTAGTTTTTACTTTGTAAAGGGTACTCTTGTGTGTTGATGAACACATTGTGTATGCGAGACATTTGGGTACATGTTTTGTGATCTCAATAGTAGACGTATGTTGGGAATGTGTTGATTATGTTCGATGATACGTATGTTGAGTTGTTTCAATAAGTAACTCTCGACATGAATACATGATTAAGTGATTAGAGTTCATGCATACGTGAGAACATTTATGTGTCGAGTACGATATGGGTTTTGGGTATGTGCGTGTGTTATTGGTCGGGATTTCAGGATGTGTATGGTTAGGTTAAGTTTAATATTGAGTCGTAATTGTTGGACGACATCGAAGTTGTATTTCAAGTTGGTTGAACGATAGTGAAGTCGTGGACACACCGCCGGTCCTCGAGACTATGGTGTGATTTCACATACGACTGAGCCGAGCCTAAGATCTATAATTAGGCTTACATAAGTGTGGTTATAATACCCAAAAGAGTCATTGTGTTTCGTTATATTTTTGGTTTGATTTACCGATTGAGTTAACGAAGTGTTCGAGTCATTAAAACATTGAGAAAATGCTAGGGTACCAACCTAGGGTTTAGTTAATGATTCAACCCATTAATTAGAGTTTCCAACCTTGTCAGGTAGCGGGAAACTCGGGGATACTTACTAGGAACGCGAGAGTGTTGTTACACGGGTTGCGATTAGTTCAGGTAAGTACACTTGTCTCAAAAACTTGTGTACGTTAGTAAGCCAGTTAAGAAAATATCATGTGATTCATCTTCATTCCATTGTGTTTGCTATTATCTATTTGTTGGCATTCCATTCCACATTCCTTGTATGTGTGTTCTTGGCATAAGTGTGTGTCTCGAAGGTACATGCGGCCTGCACTAGAAGGGATAAAACGCGAGCACTCGTGGCCACGAGTGTTTGACCACCCCTAGTGATTGTGTGATACCATGTACTGGATTGTTGTGGATTGTTGTGGATTGTTGTGGATATTGTTGTGGTATTGTTGTGGATTTTAGACCACTTATGGCCTCTCTTGACTCATAGAACACGCATGTTTCGATTGTTATTGTTTCCAGTCTACCTATCATGCACCTTGTTTATTTAACTTCCTGTCTTTCAATTCTGCATGATATTTAGACTGCCTTGATTGATAATTCATGAATTACTGTTATATTCTTCTGGCATTACTTTCGATTTCTCTCAGTTGCTCACCGTCTAGTTTGTAACGGTGGGTGCAGATATAGCGGAGTGCAGTAGAGGCAAAGAGCCTTGCTTAGGCGACTTTTGTGAGGATTAGCGGCTGGACTTGAAGAACCCTAGAGTAGGTTATATGTTTTTGCTCATTTGTATATCGCTTTATATATGTATGCTTTTGGTTTATAGAACTTGGTATTATTATTGAGACTAGTATCATGTATGTTGAGTTATCGAATTGTACATGAATACCGGGGTTTTCCACAATTATAGAATTCCTAATTTCCCTTTGATTGAGTTATTTCCCCTTGTTATTTACTTGTTTAGTCTTCCGTGTGTATTATTGCAATAACTCTTTCATAAACTGCTAAATTGAGTAAATATGAGGTGACTAGGCTCGCCGGGTTCTTAGAGTGATAACTCGGGGCTTGAACGGGTCTAGGCCGGGCGTACCCAATTGCATGGGGAAATTGGGGCCGTCACAGTGTCAAGTTCCATGTTGAGCTGTTTCACAGCCCATAAAGATTTATGCTCCAACTTAACTGGTAAGTGGCATGCTTTGTCGAAGACCAACCGGTGACATGTTAATTGGCGTTTTATACATCGTTCGATAAGCCAATACCTTATCCTCAAGGCGCGCACTCCAATCCTTGCTAGAAGAATTAAAAGTCTTTTCCAAGATAGACTTAATCTCTCTATTAGACACCTCGGTTTGATTACTCGTCTGAGGATGGTAAGCCGTGGAAGTATGGTGTGTGACATTGTATTTGCGCAAGAGATTATCAACCATGCGGTTGCAGAAATGAGTACCTCTGTCACTAATCAAGGCACGAGGAACACCAAAAATAGAAAACACTTGTAATTTTAGAAAATTGCATACCACTGTCGAATCATTGGTACTGGTGGATTTCATTTCCACCCATTTAGACGTGTAGTCCACTGCCAATAAGATATACATGTAACCCCGTAACGGTGGAAATGGCCCCATGAAATCAATCACCCAAACATCAAAAATTTCACAAAATTGGATCGTGGTCAATGGCATTTGATTCCTATGACTAAGTTTACTGGTGTGTTGACATCTGTCACAGGTCTTGGTGTAGAGATAGAAGTCATAAAAGATTGTGGGCTAGTAAAACCCATTCTCAAGAACCTTCATGGTCGTCCTACGTGTAACGACCCTAGTTCCACAATCCTAAACTGAGCCGCGCTTGGCCTAGACTTACGTGAACTCCTAAGCCAGTCTTGCTGAGTCACGCAAGCCTAGTCAGTCTTCCTTACCGTTTACCATTATTAAGCAAATTAAAAGTTAAGTCAATCAATTAGTGAATTATCATAGCTAAAACGCAAGAAATTAAATCTTAAACTAATCAAAATAATTTGAAAGACACCTAAGTTAAGACATCCTAGAGTGTGGAAACCCCGCATATGTATATCATCATCAATAAACAGTCAGAGGAGAGTAACATCATGATATACATGCCCAAGATCTCTCAAAACCTAAATCCCAGTGTTTCAAAACATATACATAGAATAATACAAAATAAATCACCTATGTCAAACAAAAGGAAAGTCCCTCCATATCCTCAGATCAAATCTCCTAGCTGTGGAACCTTCGCTTTGCTGGATTATGGATCTGCACTCTGTCAAACACAAAAATGACGAGCTCAGGTAAGTAACACCAAGTATGACATAAATACAACATTTCGAAATAAAACTACCAATATATATTCATGTCGATAGAAAGAAAGATACAGGGAATACATGAATAAATAAGACTGTAAATAAACAACTGAGAAACCAAATATGAGTGTCCTAGAAAACAATAGAAAGATGCAAGTAGTCCCGACTAAATGGCCGTTCAGTCGAAGAAAAACACCTACAAGACTCAAAGTTTGGGACGTGGTACACTCGCACCATCCTAAAGTCTATGCGGGTGAGGTTCTCTAGTAGTCCAGGTAAGAACTTTCACCTCGTATAGAACCAGAAACATTATCATGCATCTCAAGTTCGTCTCTGTCATTTTACCTCAGATAACCCGTCCTACCAAAGGATCACGTTGACTTACTTGCCCTCGGACAACTCAAAAGAATGGAGTTTCCAAAACAGGAATAGAGCAATAACAAAAAATTAAAGCTTAATGAAATAACTGTAAAATTCCTCACTGGTTTACTTACCTATATCCAAGCTAATACGCACTCACACAAACTCCGACTCGCTCCTACGAATCCCCGTGTGACCCGTCAATGAATATAACTCCTGATAGTTAATTAGTTACAATTTCTCGTTAATTTACCTCCAATTTACCTAATTTTAGATATTTATTTCATTAGTGAAGGGTCATATTCGAACCCATTTGGATACCCGAGATATCCCCGAAGATTTCTGAAATATTTTTTTTAAATTCCACTATGAATAGTGTCACTCCTCAGGTGGTGCCGTGGGTCTCAGGACTGGCGGCGTCATCTAAAACATGACATTGGAGACTCTGTGTCAGACGCCGTGAGCGACGCCATGGGGTATTCCCCTTCACGGCAACCCTAGGGCCTCTACTTTGGGCATCGTGGGGCTTAATGCTCCACAGTGTCCTTCGCGGCGTGAACCCCTGCACACACATCCGAGGTTTTCCGAAATCTTGGCTCGTGTCGCCGCATTTTGAGCCTATCTCAAACTCTTAGGGACGTCCAAAACAACACAAAATCACCTTTACTTCATGTCGAAATCTCAACAAATCTCCGATTCGAAAATTATGACAAAATTTTCCAAAAATCCACCAAGAATCCAAACAACTCCTAAATCATCAAAACTATCCTAGAAACACACTAAATCCATTCCATTAACATCAAATCCATCAACAAAATCCAACAAAAGCGAACCCCCAAAAATGTTGTTCGAAATCACCTCGAAGAAAATGCAAAAAATAGGCGTCTAAACGTAGATAATCATGTGTGGAATTGGGATCTCACCTTATCTAGCGTAGTTGGTCGATCCCTCGGCGTTAATCCACGTCGAAAATGACTAAAACCCCTTCGCACCCACGTTATGTTTTCATTGAGAAGAAGGAAAGAAAATTATTTGAGGTGAGAGAAAAGTTAGTGGAAGGCTTATATACTCCCCCCTCTCATCCACACTCACGTACGTATAATGAGGCTCATATGTTGGCCCTCCTTCACTACAACCAATAACCTTGACTCATTTTTGTGACTCATTTTTGTGACTCACAACTTAGCTATTTCTAGCTCAAAACCTAGCGTTTTCGAACCTGTTCTGCACCACAACTCGCACGTCGCGTGCTCCTGGACGTACCAACGTACTGAACACATTACATAACGTTTATTTATTATTTAATTTGTATGTTGTAAGTGTTTTTAGTTCAATTAATCCCCCGAAATGCTAATTACCTGATAACTGTTCGCTCGAAACCCAAAATTCATGTTTTTCTCGTCCAAACCCGTTTTCCAACACCAACGCTCACATACAAACGCCCTCACACGTTGGGACATTGGAATTTACATTCGGGTAATAAAATATAATACAAACACCGAACAAAAATAACATACCTTCACGTCGACGGCCGAGAATTGAATAACTGTATCACAACAAATGGCCCCACGTACGTCCTAAATTGACATGTGGTATAAGTTAGATTTTTGGGTCGTTACACTACATGGGCCAAAATGGCCTCTACAGGTGTAGGCGTGACAGAATGTCAAGATAGATTGTGTCTTTATTTGCGAGACACATCACTAGATCACTTGGTCTGAGCAAAACTTCCATAAGTATAGGTCATACCATACATAGTGTTTAGAGTCGCTCCAAATCTTATCTTTTTGCGCTCGAGTGAGGTGAGATGAGAACTCTCGTGCAACGAGATAGTTCACTAAATCTGCAAACCAAGGCAAGTCATCGATGACAGACAAGAGATGTTCATATGAGAAATCATCTCTAAGAGGGATAGATGCTTCACCATTCTCGATGTGGCTAAGATGGTCAGCACTAGATTTTGAGCACCACTTTTATCTTTGATTTCGATGTCAAACTCTTGCAACAAGAGCATCCACCGAATGAGACGAGGTTTGGCTTCTTTTTTCGCCATCAAGTACTTTATGGAAGTGTGGTCTAAATAGACTACCACTTTAGTACCGAGAAGATAGGGTTAGGATTTCTGCAACGCGAAGACGAGGACAAGAAGTTCTTCTCTGTCATAGTGTAGTTCAGTTGGGTGGGATCAAGAGTTCGGGAAGCATGATAAATGACATGAAAGGCTCGCTTAACTCTTTGCCCAAGTATAGCTCCCACTGCGTGTTTACTGGCATTGCACATGATCTCAAAGGGCAACTCCTAATTAGGAGCTCGGATCACGAGAGTAGAGACAAGAGAATGCTTGAGTGCATCAAATGCACTCTTGCATGCCTGATCCAGATGAAAAACATGTCTTTCTAGAATAAGTGGCATAAAGGTTATGCAATCTTAGAGAAATCCTTTATAATATGCCAATAGAAACTGGCATGGCCAAGAAATGATCGAGTTTCTCGCACATTTGTGGGGTAAGGAAAATTTTGAATTACTTCAATCTTTGTCAGGTCTACCTCTGCGCCCCTTGCTGAGATAATATGTCCCAAGACAAGACCCTGGTCCACCATAATGTGACATTTCTCATAATTGAGGACCAAGTTCTTCTCTATGTACCTGTGAAGGACCTTCGCAAGGTGACTGAGGCATAAGTCAAAAGAATCATTGTAAATGTTGAAATCATCCATGAAAACTTCGATGAAGTGCTAAACAAAGTTGGAGAAGATACTCAAAATGCACTACTAAAAGGTAGCGAGTGCATTGCACAACCCAAAGGGCATGCGCCAGTAGACAAAAGTGTCGAAAGGACAGGTGAAGGTGGTCTTCTCTTGGTCCTTCGGGGCTATGGGTATTTGGTGAAAACTAGAATACCCATCTAGGTAACAGTAGTGAGATATACCGACCAATCGCTCTAACATCTTATCGATGAAAAGTAAAGGAAAGTGGTCTTTCTAAGTCAAAGCGTTAAGCTTCCTATAATCGACGCAAACCCTCCATCCATTTTGGATTTGGGTTGGGACTAACTCACCATGTGAGTTTATGTGTGATCCCTGTTTTCTTAGGAACCACCTGTACGGGACTGGCCCATTTGCTGTCGGAGATCGTATGGATCATCCCAACATCAAGGAGTCTTAAAATATCCTTTTTTAACTACATCCATCATAGGTGGGTTTAGTCACCGATGTGCTTCTCGAGAAGGCTTAGACCCTTCTTTCATATGTATCTAATGCATTCATGCATGTGAGGGCTAATGCCTTTAATGTCAACAATCGTCCACCCTAGTGCATGTTTGAACTCTCGAAGCATAGTGATAAGCTTCTCCTCCTGTAATGTGAGTTTAGTATAGATGATAATTGGTAAAGTATCATTCTCACCTAAAAACACTTATTTGAGGTGACTGGTTAGTGGTTTGAGCTCCAGTGTGGGTGCTCGCTCCAAGAAGGGTAGAAGCTTAGATTTCGAAGTAGGTAACTTTAAGAATGCTAGGTTGGGAGGGAGGTACGGAGTAGAGTCGAACTCTGTGATAAGATCCTCGATCTCAGTCCTGAGGTAGAATGCACATTTTCCCATAAAAACGGTGTCAATGTTATTTTCCAACACCACTTTTAACTCATTTCCTTTCAAAATGAAGGCATCCTGGGCCAGTGAGTTCACATCATCCAGTGAAAGCACCGTAGATGATGATGCATCGCTAGGATGATGCATTGCATAATAGATATTAAATTTGATGACCTCGCCATCAAACTCCATGGTTAGGGAACTACTATGAACATTAGTCTTTACTTTAGCAGTGTTTAGAAAAGGCATGCCAAGTAAGACTAAAGAAAAATGGGGACAGGTCTGATTTTTCACATCAACAATGTAGAAATTAGCAGGGAACATAAGCTCACTGACTTTAACCAAAATATCTTCCAAGACTCGCACTGGTTGAACAGTAGGTCGGTCTGCCAAGTGTATGACAATTCCTGTCTCCTACAGATGACCCGCCATCAATGTCTCATATATGGAAAGAGGCATGACATTGATTGAGGCGCCAAGGTCACATTTTGCTCTCGGGATTTTGACTTCACCCATAGTGCAAGGTACAATAAACATTCCTAGATCCTCACATTTGGTGGGCAACTTCTTTTATAGGACAGCAAAAACACTTTCTCCTACAATGATCTTTTCGTCGCCTTTAAGTCGACCTTTGTTGGTACAAAGGTCTTTGAGAAGCATAGCATATCTAGGCATGTGTGCTAAAGTATCCAAAAGTGGAATATTGGTCGCCACTTTTCTCAAGATTTCCAGGATTTTCTTTTCTTCACTTTCCTTTTTGTTTCATAAGAAACGTTGAGGAAATGGCAGGAAGATCTAGATATGAGGTTGTGCTGGTTTGTCATTGTGTCTGTCTTTGTAGAAGACAGATGAACTTCGAGTTCTTGTTCAATTTCCTTGGACTTTTGTAGAACCTCACTTGGCAAGGTTTGTTTGTGAGGTTCCTCTAGCTCTTTCCCGTTCCTTAAAGTAATTGCATTTGTAGATGCATTTGACCCATTGGGACTGGGATATGGTTGAGAAGGTAATCTGCCTTTTTCATACATACGTCCTAGCTCTACTTGGCTCATTTGAACTTCTAAATTGCGAACAGTAGCATTATTATCAGCTTTGTACTGTGTCACATCTCTAGAGAGGGTATCGAACTTAGTCATTAGTGTCCTCATCATCTCTTTTAAAGATTTGGGGTTCTAAATTGGCTGGGGCTATGGAGGAGGTGCTCTAAGGGTATACTGGAGAAAGTTCTAGTTCCTAGGCCCATAACTGAAATTTGGGTGGTTTTTAGTGGCTTGATTGTATGAATTTTCATATGAATAGGTTCCTAAAATCCACCACTCAAAGCATTGGCTTGTCCATCCTCGAACAAGGTGGGACAAGAATCAATGGCATGATCAGTGGTAGAATAGAATTAGCAGGACTTGACTTGAACTTTCCTGGAGGTCAGGTGTAACGACTCTAAAATCTTACTCATGCCACCTTTCATTTTAGGTTGTATGTGGGCCCCTTGTCGTGATACGTGTGAACAATTCTCGGTCATCGACACAGAGGTATGTTATTTTTGTTCGGTACTTGTATTATTTGTCTATTTTCTCGAATTTAAATTCTAATGTCTCAAATGTGTTAAGACGTTTGTGTGTGAGCATTGATGTGGAGAAATGGGTTCGGCTCGAAGAAACGTGTTTTACGGGCGTTGGGGCGAACGGTGGTCAGGAATTTAGCTGTTCGGGGGATAAATGTAATTAAAACACTGAAAAATATATTAAAAATATAATAATTAATCGTTGGGTAACCTGTTCGATACCTTAGTAGGTATTTAGCCATGCGACGGCGTGAGTCGTGTTGCGAAACGGGTCCAAAAACACTGGGAAAACGTGTATTGAGGAATGTGCATGGGAGGAAGTCTCGAATTGTGTCACAAATGGTGTTAGTTGTGTTGGATGAGTGAAGGTAGTTGTTGAGATCAGGTGCATCAGATGTGCCTCAGGATACGCGTCGAGAAAAAAAAATATAAGTTGTCTATTTTTCACCGTTTTTCTCTCACTCTTATCTTTCGTTGTTCTTTTTCTTTTCACTCAAAGGTTAGATTCCCACTGGATTTTTTGTCGAAACGACGATGAGGAGAGACCAAACGCGAGAACCAAGGTAATATTCTTATTCATCGCGATGTTCTTGTCAGTTTGATAGGTGTTTTATATGTTTTTGTCGTGGTATTTTCGGACACCATTTTATAGTTTTGGTTTTTTGAATGTTTTGAAGGTTTATATGGATTGTTTGATCAATATAGAACACAACCATAAGGTTGTTTTGGGTGTTTAGATTGAATTGGTATTTTTTGTGATTTGAATGGTGGATTTGGTTAATTTCCACACCGTGGTTATAGGTGATGGTTTTGATTGATTTGAATGGTGGATTTGGTTGATATGAGCGTCCTTATGAGTTTGGGATAGGCTTGGAACACGACGAAACGAGCTGGAGTGTCAAAAAACCCTGAATTCAAAAATAGTAGCTAACGCCGCGATAGACGCCGTGAAGCATTTCACCCAACGGCGTCAATCACGGCGTCTGAGGCAGTGGGTCAGAAATTTCACACTATAAGTGCCACCAGGCATTTGACCTCACGGCGCCATTCACGACATGACACTGTTCATCAAACCAATTTTTTAATTTTTTTTCAAAAACTTTGGGGATCTTATGGGTATCTAAATGGATTCGAATAGAGGCCAATACTCGGGTAATTGACTAAAATATATAGATGAATAGAATTATGGAAAATGGGATAACTTGGAGAATAATTAACGGATTTTGGTAATTACTTGGTCAACATGCATTGTAGGACAATGATAATCACACGTGGGATTCGTAAGGGACAAATTAAGGTCGTGTGAGCGCGTAATAGTGTTCGACATGGGTAAGTAAACAAGTGAAAAAATTTACAATAATTTCTTTGAGCTTTAATTTGTTATTGTTATTGCTCTATTCCTAGTTTGGAATTCTATTCTTATTGAGTGGTCCAAAGGCAAGTGAGTTAACTTAATCCTTAGTAGTTCGGTATTTCTAATGTAATATACCAGAGCCTAGAGCTCGGGATGCACGATATTGTTGGTGGTTTTATGCGGGGTGAGAGTTCTTAGCTAGATTGTCATAAACTCTGCATCCGCGTGGACTTTAAGATTGTGTGAGTGTACCACGTCCTAAATTTCGAGTTTTTGTGGTGATATTCCTATGACTCAACGACCATTTGATCTGGACTACTTGCACATTTCTGTTGTTTTCCTGGACACTCATCATCGATTGATTCAGATTTATTTATAGTCTTTATTTGTTCATGCATTCCCTATATTTTTCTTTCTATCGGCATGAATATACACTTTTTTTTTCTTTTGAAATGTTGTAAACATCATGTTTGGCGTTACTTACCAAGAACTCGTCATTCTTGTATTTGACTGAGTATATATCTACAGTCGAGTAAACGAAAGGCTCATCAGATAGGTGATCTACTTAAAGGATAGCCGAGGAGTTCTTCTTTGTCATTGACGTAGGTTTTGGTTTCTTTTGTACTACTGTAAATATTTGTTTCACATTAGGATATGGGTTATGAGAGATCTTGGGCATGTATACTGATAGTACTCTCTTGTGACTTGACATATGGTTGATGGTATATATATGTAGGGTTTCCACATTCTAGGTTGTCCTGACTTATGTCTTTGAGGTTGTTTTATTAGTTTGAAATGTTAAATGCTTCCGCTTATCTTTGAATAACACACTAATATTAATAACTCTCGTCTAAATTGCTTAATAAATGGTGAATGGTAAGGTAAGGCTGACTAGGCTTGCGTTTACTGCACGAGGGTTGACTCGGGGTCTACGTAAGTTTAGGCCGGGCAGGGTCCAGTTTTAGGGTTGTGAAACTGGGGCCGTCACATTAGGAATCATTTCATAAGATCCGTGAGTTTGTTAAGATTTTTATCAATGTTGCTTGACCCACTTTCCAATGAAAAGGGACCGAGAGAGCTCCTCGTCATTTTCGTCAACGTATTGACGAGATTGACTAGTCATAGATTCATACAACCTAAACATCTTTTTAGTTGTTTTCTTCTTGAATGCTCCTCCACAAGCATTATCAATCATGAGTTTCTCAAGAGACGTAAGACCTTGATAGAAGAATCGAATAAGAGAGGTATTACTTTGACCATATTGGGGACATTGTACAAGTAATCATTTATATCGTACACAATAGTCACTGAAAGTTTCTCCCTTTTTCATCTTTATGCTATAGATTTCTCTAATATAATCTGATATGACCAAGATTCGGGAAAGAATTCCCTCAAGAATGCGAAAATCAAATCATTCCAACTGGTGATTGATCCTGGGGGAATATAGAATAGCCACTCTTGTGCCCTGTCTTTTATACAGAATAGGAAATCCAACATTTTGACTTCATCTTTATCGGCTCTGGGTGGTTTCATTGTCCCGCACTTAGAGTGGAAATCTTTGATGAAAGTGATTGGATCCTCTCGGTCTAAGCCATGGAAGGATGGTAAGAGATTGATGAAGCTAGACTTCAGTTCAAATTCTCCCGTGTGTGCAGGATATGCTATGTAGTGTGGTTAATGTGCTAGGAGAATTTGCATCTCATCATTCTCCATCTCTATGGTGACTCGGGGCTTGGCTTGTGTCGGTGTAAGTGCAAGATTAACCACATTAGGTGCATGTAGTTGAAATTGGGGGATTATTGCTCCCTACGATGTTGGTTGTCCCCTTCCTCTCAAGGAGGATTATTGTCGTTATTCTCCATTGTTGGAGAGCGCTCACCGCTAAGTAGGAGTTCAGAAGCTTGCTTACTCTCTCGTGATTCTTTGGCGTTCTTACAGTAAGTGCTCTCCATCTCCAGATCGAAGAGTACTAAGGATCCGGTGGACTTCGATCGATGAAGACTTTTGCTTATAAAAAGGAAAAGAAAAAGAAAAACCTGAGTTAAAAAAGACTTGGTCCCTGGCAACGACGCCAAAATTTGACACGCGTCAAATGTGTCAAAGTAAATCCTGATAGATTATCGAATACCATAAGAACTGCAACAATGGCAAGTACGGGGTCGATCCTCGGAGACTAAGTATTATAACCTAGGTTTGTGAACAGAAAGGGAAATATTAAGGGTTTTGAAAACTTTTGTGAACTACAAAGAACTAGAGAATGAAAACAATTTTAAAAAAAAAATTCAATGGAAGAGAGTAACCCAGGCTTTTGGCTTTTTGGACTTTGTCAACGACCTATGTAATTCATCAGTCTTCGATTCATGCAAATATATGAAATTCAGTTATGACCTAGTATAGCTATAGACAAGGTGACACACTCGATTCCTCGCACTTCCTAGTCTCGGTAATTAAGGTATGACCATTAACTACTTTTCTAACCAAATACACAACCCTAGACTCGCGCGAATTGAGTTTAATGTGTTGATTGCATTAGTACGATTTGTGAAAGCACTACACCTTAGACAACCGAATCGCTAGTTAATAAGTGTTCATTTAAGCATGATTTAGTATAGGTTATTAGGAGTTAATGAACTATATTTATCTTGTTTTAAAGTGATAAATGTTTGTTTTATGTGTTTCAGGGATTTTACATGACTCGGATGTTTTTGGAGCAAAAGGCGCGTTATGAACTTAATTGAGTGATGTTCAGTTCACAAGCCATAACTTTCACATCCGAAATCAGAACAACTCACCATTTGTCTTGTTGGAAAGAACACTTTGAGAAGGACATTTTCATCTTTCACAAGCATCATGAGATACGGATTTGAAGTGGCTCAAAAGAGCGACACACAATTGGCAAAGTTTGGTCGAGTTTCTTAATGACCCCTCTTCAGTATTAAGGTCATATCTTCCTCATCTCAGATCCAAATGACTTTCCATTGCCTTTGATGCAAAGAAAACTCCAAGCTTAACATTTTCATGTATCACAAGCTTCTTCAGATTCGACCTCTAAGTTGTCGAAAATCGCATTGCAAAACAAATGAAGTTTTCGCGTCGTGAGTCACATCGTGCCTAACGAATTCTCACGGCATGACTCACATATGTCTGAGCCATAGAGCTCAAAAAAGACGCCGCCAACACACCACTGTCCTGAAGACTCAAAATCTTGGGATTTTACCTACTTTTCAGGATTTTTAGGTCTTCAACCCACTTTGGGGTGCTCGTATAAATGCCAATAGACTCTCAAACGAAATAAACTTTTGTTTTACTTTCGTTTTACATTAGAAACTAGGTTTTGGCTTGATTATGTCTAGTTAATCTCCTCCCTCTAGTTTGAAGGTGGATCGGTCAAGCTTTGCGACTTAGGATTCCATTATGAGGTTTATTTATATTTAATTCTCTTGATTTTTTTCTATGGTTTATTCTCTTTGGTATTGTTTTTAATCATATAATTAAATTTGATTGTATGTATAGCATTGTGCATGCATATTAGCTTGACTACCCTTGGTCATTGAAGTCAAAACGTCCATCCTCACGCGGTAGACTCAAACTTGTCAGTTGGCCATCCGGTCAAGAACCTTAGAGATCTAGGCTAAATCGGGAGCATTAGTGATCCGGTTGTCTAGGTGTAGTGCCTTCACAGACTAAGGTAATGCGGCCAACGCGTTAAATCTAGAAAACTAGCGATCAGGTTGCGTGTTTGGTTAGGGAAGTAGTCAACGGTCATACCCTAGCTGTCGATATCAGGAAGTGCGAGGAACCGAATGCGTCATCGGGTCTATAGCTGCATTATATCATAGGTTAGTCTCATATCTTTCATAAATTAAGGATTAATGGAATCAATCCTAAGTTGTATTGTGAAGATCGTGAAGCTGAACATCTAGATTTTCTTTCATTGCATTACTCTAACTCCAAAGTTTTCGAAGTTTCCAAAAGTCTTACAAAATCCCTTGTTTTCTTTTCTCCCTTAGAAACCCAAGTAAGTAACCTAGTCCTTAACGTTCGACCCCGAGCTTGTCACTACTGCATTGGAAGTAGGTCAAGCAACACTGATAGGAAGCTTGACAAACTTACTGATCTTATGGAATGTTTCCTTACTTCTAGGAAAGCTCTGGCCAAGACTTGCGACTTTTGTGACGCTTCTGGCCATACTACTGATTCTTGTCCCACCTTGTTCGGAGAACAAGTTAACGCTTTAGGTGGCGGATTCCAAGGCCCTTCTAGGAATCAATACGACAATACTAATGGTAATGCATATAATCAAGCTGTTAAAAGCCCATATTTGAGTTATAGGCCACAAAATCAGAACTTCTCATAGTTTGTTTCGAGGGGACAACCCCTCCGTACACAACCCCAACTTGTTCAAAATACCAGACACTTAGAGGGTATGATGAGGACTCTCATTATTAAGGTTGACAACCTTGCAATAGACATGACACAATACAAAGCTAATAAAGATGCTACTTTGCGTGACTTAGCAATTCAGGTGAGTTAATTAGCTAAAGAGGTAGGTAGGCATGAAGACTATGGTAGATTGCCTACCCAACCCATTCCTAACCCTAAGGTGCATGTAAATCTTGTATCATTAGCTACTGAGAGTGAGCCTAGGGAGACTGAGGTAGTCCGTAGAGAGCATCACGACATACCTAAGTAGGATGAGGAATCAGAGGCGAAGAGGCGACATGAGATCTTGATGAGAGCTTCTTTCCCGCAGAGATTCTTTTCAGAGTTGTTCCAGAAATGCAGAGATCCTGAGATACCGACAGACATCCTCCACATCCCCGAGTTGAGCAGATTGTAGATATTCAGGAGAAGGTTGAGGAAGTTGCACAGGTCATTGAGATCGAGGATCCCCCAGAGTAGGTATGTGCAGATGTGGACGGGGTAAGTTTGGGGGTATATGAATTACCAGAGGAGCAGATCTAGAGAAATCTACCACCCAAATGTCCAGACCCTGGTATGTTTAATGTTTCTTGTAAGGTAGGTAATATTACTATTGAGATTGTCATGTATGATCTTGGCGTTTCCATAAATGTCATGTCTAGTTCTTTATATGAGTCTCTTCATGCTGGTCTTCTTAAGGACACTTAGGTTGCAGACCACCTAACTAATATGTCGGTTGTACACTCGATTGGATTCATCGAGGATGTCCCAATCAGGATTCATGATTTTATATTTTCGGCTAGCTTTTATATGATGGATATGGGAGATGATTCTCTCCATACCTTACCTTTTCTTCTTTTGGGATGACCTTTCCTACGGACTGCGAGGACTAAGGTTGATGTGTTTGGTGGGACCATGACTATGGAGTTGGATAGTGAGATCATTACAATTGATATTTTTACCATTGCTAAGTTTCTTACTGATGTTTCTAGCTTGTTTGCTATGCATATTCTAAGCCACCATTTCAGGGATTAGGTTGGACAAGCAAGACGGTCGTCAAGTACCTAGAGTTGGTGAGACTTTTCCACCACCCCCTTGCTGACACATAATGTTTCCTTCTCCCACGGTGGAGCTGCGTGTACGAGAACCATGTGAGACATGCTCGAGAGGGACATTATAACCTAGCACGCATGACTCTGAAGTCGAGCTAACGATTCTAACCAAAAGTGCTCTTAGGAGGTAGCCCAAGTTTCTATCCTTTTTCTTTTCAGTTAATTATTCTTATATTTGTTTTGTGAACTCATGTTATCTCATTTGTGACTATTCACAGGTGTTTTATTCTCTTTTGTTGAAGCATCGGAGTTGAGAGCCCGATATCACTGTTGCGGCTCTATGGGTGGTATATATAGTTCGTCTATTTGAGATTTTGTAAGTTCTCGCTTTAGGTTATTAGGATTAGTTTTCGAGTCTGTTGGAGGTATTGGTATGTATACTCCCGTAGTTTTTTGAGTAGAGCATTTTTTAATACCATATTTGATATTTCATGAGATGTTTTAGTCCATTAGGTTTTGCATATTTATTTTCGCATGTCATTTCCCATTACGTGTTTATTCCATTCCATGTTTCTTTCACCTCTTTTCCTTTCATTTGTAGTTTGATAGCTTCATTCTTGTTTTAAGCCTTGAGGACAAGGTTTGAGATAAGTTTGGGAGTGTTTGACAGGTATAGTGGAGTGTTGAATGAATGGATTAGCACATGACAGGTACAATCGTTTTATTTTTATGCGTATTCCACGGGTTTGGTAAGTTATGGTGGTGTTTTTCTTTTCTTTTCATCTTATTTTCTTGTTATGACATGCTATACATTGCATCATTTAGGTTAGTAGTAGTTTATATTAGTTCATGTATCATTTATGTAGTTATTAAGTTGCATTATAGAGTTTATGCATGTTTATAGTTATTTTGTTGCACATAGAGTTGCCTAAAAAATTGTTGAGTGTTTTTTGTTATGGATGAGTTCAAATTAAGCTATTTTTGTGACTAGAACCTTTTTGAATATTAGGAGTTTTACTTAATCTAAAATATTGTCCAACATCTTTGAAGTTGCTTAGTCATTCTGCTAGAGACCAAAGAGACAAACGATCGTATTTTGCAAGTTTTTAGATTTCTAAAGGTGTGAGAATGAGAATGTAGCTCACTTGAGCCATTAATTAGCATGTCTTGACCACTTTTGAGGAATGATTAGACTTGAACTTGCATTGGATGATTTGCTTGATTATAATGAAAGTGAGAAGGGTCATCAAGAGTTTTCTAAAAAAAATTTAGAGAGTCCCACAGATTTCATAGGAAAATTAGTAGGGAATTTTGTGGTGGGGAAAAGTGATCCACTGAAAATAGAGCATGGACCGTACTAAAAGATTTTTGGAGAAAAAAATGAGAACATATTATCGCATAAAGGCGAAAGTTTATGAAATCTCTTTAAATTAAAAAAAATTTGACCGAGTGCTTATAGCAAGATCAATTGAGTTATTCCAATATGTTGTTCCACATTTTTCATATTTAAGTCTGATTGTCTCTCTTTGGTGTGTTTAGTCAACATTTATGGATAGTGTGTTGCATTTTTCATTTATAGTCCCTTTTTCGGTATTGATGCACTATTTTTAAGAAATTCTGAACTTGTGCGATTTAATGTTGTGGGTATGTAAGATTTTGAGTAGTTGAAGGCCTTTGTATGAATTGATTCTAATTTTTAAAAGAGTGAATTTCACTGATGTTTGGATCTCGTTTTCACACTATTTGACTATGAACTTCTTTTGGGTGATGGTTACTTGAGTGGCAGATTTAAATTAAAAAGGAATTCAAACTTGACTTGGTGATTGGCATAGATTTGTTAGGATTAGTCATTGTAGTATATGAGTAGAGTATTTGAGTGGCATAAGTTTGAGAGTGTTTGATGAGTATTCATTTATACATAATTTAGTATAGGTTATTAGGAGTTAATGGACTATATTTATCTTGTTTTAAAGTGATAAATGCTTGTTTTATGTGTTTCAGGGATTTTACATAAGTTGGACGTTTTTGGAGTAAAATGCGTGTTATGAACTTAAAAGGCGTGTTATGAATTTAATTGAGTAATGTTCAGTTCACAAGCCATAACTTTCACATCCAAAGTCGGAATGCCTCACCGTTGGTCTTGTTGGAAACAAGACTTTGAGACGGACATTTTCATCTCTCATAAGCATCATGAGATACGAATTTGAAGTGGCTCAAAAGAGTTTCTCACCATTGGTCTTGTTTTCCCTCTTCAGTATAAAGGCCATAACATCCTCATCTCAAATCTAAATGACTTTATGTTTCATTTGTTGCAATGTAGACTCTAAGCTGAACATTTTCATGTCTCACAAGTATATTTAGATTTGGCTTCTAAGTTGTCCAAAATCGCATTGCAAAGCAGAAGAAGTTTTCACGCCGTGCTTAACAAATTCTCAAGGCATGACTCACATACGTCTGAACCAAAGAGCTCAAAAAAGACACCGCCAACATGCCGCCGCCCTGAAGACTCGAAATTTCAGGATTCTACCTATTTTCAGGATTTTTAGGTTTTCAACCCACTTTGGGGTGTTCGTATAAATACCAATAGGTTCTCAAATGAAATAAGCTTTTGTTTTACTTCTGGTTTACATTAGAAACTAGGTTTTTGGCTTGATTATGTCTAGCTAATATCCTCCCTCTAGGTTAAAGGTGGATCGGTCAAGCTTTGCGACTTGGGATTCCATTATGAGATTTATTTATATTTAATTCTCTTGATTCTTTTCTATGGTTTATTTTCTTTGGTATTATTTTTAATCATAAGGTTAGATTTGATTGTATGTATAGCGTTGTGCATGCATATTAGGTCGACTACCTTTAGTCATTGAAGTCGAAACGTCCATCCTCACGCGATAGATTCAAACTTGTGACAGTTGGCCATCTGGTCAAGTACCTTAGGGATCTAGGCTAAATCGGGAGAGCACTAGCAATCCGGTTGCCTAGGTGTAGTGCCTTCACAGACCGAGGTAATGCAACCAATGCGTTAAATCTAAAGCACTAACGATCAGGTTACGTGTTTGGTCAGGTAAGTAGTCAACGGTTGTACCTTGACTGTCGATATTAGGAAGTGCGAGGAACCGAGTGCGTCACCGGGTCTATTGCTGCATTAGATCATAGGTTAGTCTCATATCTTTCATAAATCAAGGATTAATGGAATCAATCCCAAGTTGTATTGCAAAGACTGTAAAGCTGAATACCTAGATTTTCTTCCATTGCATCACTTTAACTCCAAAGTTTTCAAAGTTTCCAAAAGTTTTACAAAATCACCTGTTTTCTCTTCTCCCTTAGAAACCAAAGTCAGTAACTCAGTCCTTGAGGTTCGACCCCGAGTTTGTTGCTACTGCAGTCTTTTGAAGTTTTCAGTTTAGAAATCGGGAATTTTTTTGACGTGGTACGACGCGCATCACTAGTGCTACCGATTTAGCCTAAATTCCCAAGGCACTTGACTGGTCTCGAAAGGGACTAATTAATCAGTATGGTCAATTGTCATTTGGATGAGTCTATCACGTGAGGACGGACGTTTCGACTCAATAACTATGGGTAGTTAACCTAATATGCATGTAAGGGCTTTTACATAATCAAATCTAACCCTAGATGATGTTCAATGTCAAAGGAAATAAACCATAACAAAAAATCAATGCAAAAATAGATTAAATAAACCTCATGATGAATATCAAGGTTGAGGACTCTGTTCGATCCACTTCCAGCCTCAATCAATGAGTTTAGTCAGACATTATCAAGCAAAATCCAAGTTTCTTATGAGTTATGGTGTAAACAAGAGACAGAAATTCCTAAACAAACCTAACTACTATTTATATGAAACCCGCAAGTGGGTTTTAACCTAAAAAATCGAAAAAAATATTAAAATCACGAGTTTCTGGACAGGACACTGCGAGTGTCGTCTTGACCATTATAGGCCACGGTGTCACTTAAAGCATGAATCAATCTCATCTGTTCTGGACGTCGCAGGTCACGTCGTGCCTTCCTTCTCTTGGCAGCGTCTGTGGCAGCGTGGAATCTGTAGCTCACTGGTTTAAGCGTCATGGCCTGCACTAAACATGCGGCATCAATGACGGCTTGAATCCTGCAATGAGAATTTCGCCATCTTTCCTCACGATTTTGAGGCATCTCGAGTTGAATTTCATGAGGCTTGTAAGATATGAAAACACCTGACTCGAAGTCTAGTCTCCAATGAAAGTAGCTGTGAGTCATTCAAGCTTGAAATGAAGAAATTGTGGGCTGTACGCTGAAGTCGGGTCGAACAATCCTGAACTTCACATTTTCTTCGTTGAACTTCACTTTTGCTCTACATTCACTTTCTAGGCTCAAAATACCTGAAACTCACAACAACGAGAGTTTGTCACCACAAATTAGAGAGTTAGAGTCCATTAACACCTAAAATACTATACTACCTAATACATAAATAAACACTTAACAATTAGTCCTCCAGTTTCTCTTTGAAGCCTCTGGTGTTTGAATCACGAATGAAAAGGGACAAAGTCAATAGGCCGGGTTAGAAATCTACTATTGATCATATTTATATTTTGCATTATCTCTGGTTATTTGTTTGGGCTCTTATTTTTCTAATTTGTCATTATGTTCATGATATTGACTTATATTTTAAGGGGGTTTTAGTTGAAACTTCATCTAGAAATTCTTGATGCCTGAACTTGGGTGATTTATCAATGTTAATGCAAACTTGTCGGTTACATCTCAGGTTTAGCTACTTATTTAGCATTGTGGTGACCTTTCTGTTGAGTTTATTAATTTGCATTGATACTTTTTAAAATCGTACTCAATATTTTCTATTCTTAGTTATGTAGATTGGAGAAATGCTTTCAAATTATGCCTTCAACCAGTAACTCTTTTAGTTTCACATTGTTAACATATGTGGCTCTAATTACATTTGAAATGAACCGTCTCTACCTTCCAAATTAGATATCTATGCTTGTATAGTGAATGCATACATAATGTTTCATTTCCCGTCTAATTATTTTACTTAATGAAATTTAACTAAAGCATTTGGAGCTGCAAAAACTTAGGAAATGAGTAGACTCTTTTTTCATATTTATGAAATGCTACTAGAAAGTAGAAACAATATCCCTGTATAATAATTCTGAAAACTATTTGAAGACATTCTCTAGCATTTTATTGCATTTATAAGATTCAAAAAGCATTCTATAACATTTATTTCTTTATCATTGTAGATTAAACTGTTAAGTACTCAAGACCAAATAATTTTTTTTTTTGAAAACAAGACCACGTAAATTATATTCATGACACAATTTACATTACAATACAGTTGACTAGGCTCTGAATGCTTGAATTGAAATTGATGTTCAAAAGTGTTATCCAATGGTCAATGTGATTTTTTTTTTCAGAATACGTTGTTATATAATGCTACCTGCCAGAAAAATCTCTAGTGGCGGGTTGTGCCAAATACAATTTTTACACCCACGAAGAACGAGCTTAGCTAGAGCGCTCTTACATTAAGAGTTCTCAAGACGAAAATGAAATCAAAGGGGTTTCTATCCTTGATCAGAGCACGCACATCATGTATTAATGGGTCAAGGTCACTATAAACAGAAACTGAGGAATTAAGAGCTACAACAACACTATGAGCATCAGAGTAAACTCTTGTAACCCTTTCCTGGTCACAACACATTTGAATAGCGCATAAAATTGCTTGGCATTCTGCCAGTTCGATAGAAGCGCTCCTGCCTACAAACAACGACCCTGCCATTACAGAATTGTTTCAACGTTTGTCCTTCGATGAAGTGAATGCCAAGATACCTTTCCAGTCCTTTGGTTTCTTTAATGTTCAGGACTTCCTGCAGACACCTTCTCAAGGTTGATGACACATTCTTGCTAAAATGCATCCCACTTTTGTGATAGTTAATTATTTGTCCTGAGATGCAGTAAACTTGCAAAATGTTGTTGATGACCTCCAAATTCCGCATATCAGCCCTGCAAAATAACAAAGCATCGTCTGCAAACATGAGGTGAGTAATTGAAGGAGTTGTGCAATTGAGCTTGAACCGCCGAAGAAGCCCATCCCTCTCTGCCTTAGTTAGCAAATATGACAGCGCCTCCGTACATAAGACAAAGAGAAAGGAAGAGATTGAATCGCCTTGTCAAAGTCCCCTTGTTAGAGTGATCTTTCTCGTTAACTCCCCATTGACTATCACCTTGTATGTGACTGAAGTGATGCACCTTCTAATCCAACTAATCCATTTGTCGGAGAAGCCTAATCTTCTAAGAACCTCCAACACCATACGCCACTCTAACTTGTCATACGCTTTGTCAATGTCAAGCTTAATAACTACTTCTTGTGTCCTCCTGCTACCATTAGACATTGAATATAAAATTTCATGTGCTACGACGATATTATCTGCAATCTGCCGTCCTGCAATAAAAGCGTTCTGAAAGGGACAGATTACTTTGTTTAAAACATGTTTTAACTGGTTAGAGAGTACTTTTGCAATGAGCTTATAGGAAGAATTGCACAAACTAATAGGTATGAAATCCTTTACCGACTGGAGAATGGACTTTAGGAATAAGAACAATGTGTGCCTCGTTGAGTCCTCGTTCGAAATGGCTTTAGGAGTGGAAATTCCTGAACACCTTCATGATGTCGTCCCTAAACACCTCCCACTTCACCTGCAGTAATTTATTTGTAATGCCGTCGGGACCTGGGGTTTTGTTAGGGTGCATCTCCATCAATGCAGCTCTCACTTCCTCTTCGTGAAAAGCCTTATCTAGTTCTGAACAATCTTCGTCTGTCACCTTTGTTGTCATACCCTTCAACGCAGTAAAGTCCACTGCTGCTCCATCTGATTTATAAACCCTTTCAATTACTCTTCTACCACTCGGATAAACCCCCAATGTGGATTATTGCACTTACAAAATCCACGTTAGCATGTAGCTGACGTGGCATCAATTCACACCTACAATCCACATTTACCATTGGAGATACTCTTACAAATCCATTTTAGCACTTTTAAGGAGCTGTTAGTGCAGTGATGCGAGATGGAGTAAACACTAGACGGGCAATCTTCGACATTGGGGGGTAGTAACTAATTAATCTCTTGCTGTATATTAAAAAAATAATAATAATTTTGGGATTGAGGCTATTTTGTTGTTGTATTAAAAAAAAAAAAAAAAAAAAAAAAAAAAAAAAAAAACTCGATGAATGATGTTCAATCGAGTTAACTAAGAGATCTGCAAATATTGCAGCCCACTGCCTTGCAAGCCTGCACAAAGTCCTGTACTCTACCAGTTGCTGATAAACCATTAATACAATTGTTGTTCTTATCGAACTTGATTTCGCACACCCCCATTGTATGTATGATGCATATGTACATGATACAATTAAACTGAAAGAATTTGAACATGCATGGTGTTTGGAGACTATGCACTGCGTGCCTTCTCAAGATGGCTCAAGAACCACTTCGAGTTCCTTTTCTCTTAGCAGATGCCGCCCGAGAAGTTGGATTTCGAGTCACAATCCATTTGGGTAGTATAGTGAGAAGCAAAGAACGGATGTTGGAGCGCCTCCATTGTTGTTGGCCTCTTAAATTCATCCTAAGAGTAAAGCCATTGAATCAAACTAATCCTCATCTGCATTAGGCACCAACTTAGCTAGCTCATCCACGCCATCATACTCAATTGTAAACTCAAAATACTGCATTTTCCCATCAGGCCACTGCTCTTTGTGATCCTATGTTTCCTTCGTCGAAATCCCAATCACACTACAAAACCTGATAGCCCCATCGCTCACATATCCATTGCAGGACCATGTGTTCTAGCCCCTAACAAAACCTCCGACGCGCTATACGACAAAGTTGTCACATAGTCCAAATACAAATCGTCCCCGTCCATGAAAACCTCTTACGACATCCCTAAATCTGCAACCTTAACAACGTCCTTGAAAACTAGTATGTTGTCATGGTTGAAGTCTCGGTGAACGTACCTACCTCTTCCATGCATGTGAGCCAATGCTTGGAACAACTGTATGGCAATGCCGTGAACTCGATCGTTGTTATTTGAGAACTTCTTCACTCTATTCATCGTCAAATGAGATAGGGTCATGTCCATGCACTCTATGACCAAGTACAGACATTTTCTTCCATGATGAGTTGCTTAAGTTTCACAATGTTTGAGCGGTCAGACCTAAAATAGTCTTGACTTCTCTTACATCAAAACAATATTTGTCCCAATTAAAGCTTACAAGGAGCAATTACAAGCATACTAAGGTTCTAGGGACAGATCTAACATAATATACATATTAGACTCACTATTAATCAGGAATCTTATATTAGGTTATGTCAACACTAATGTCATGGGTATCCACCTAAATTTGACCTTGTTATTGATACCAATCTAATTTGGTTTGACAAGTTTGGATAACAAAAGTATTGCCAAAATTCATTCTATGTAGAGTGTTTATGTTTGGTCGATCCCTCAGTATTCGCTATATATCTCAACCTATTTATTACTCCCTCTGTTTATTTTTATAGGACATTTAAGGATCAAATATACTTTTTAAGAAGTAATTAAATTATAGGTTAACATTACTATAATACCCTCCTATTAATAACTTCATTAAAATTGATCTATTTTTTAGGTCAATAAATGATTATTTAAATGAGGGTAAATTCGATAAAACTGATCTTGAAATTGGTGAACGACTTATAAATTTGAACAAAGAGAGTTGGCTTAAACGACCTACAAAAATGAATGGAGGGTGTATATGGTATGGTTTGGAAAATAGGTATCCTACCCGTAAAGTTCGTTTATTATACATGTTATATGATTTCCTGACCTCTTGCATATAAGAGATTTTATTTTCTTTGATTTATTCTAATAAGATAGATGTTTTGCCACTTAAGCTAAACTGGATACTTAATGAATGTGTTTGAAACTATATTCTTATATGTACATTAAATAGGCAGTTAAATGAGTACCTTTAAATTATTTTTTATAATTTATTTAAAAATCAAATTAAATTTTAATAGGGTTACGAGTGGTTGCTATGAGTATTTATATGCATATAATAACCCGGTTTGGGATGGGTAACATACATGTTTTCATTCATATAAGAGTTTGGTAATTCTAATAGGTTTAGTGTTGGACAGAGTGAGTTTTGAACAATACGGGTTAATGATTATAAAATGAGTACGAGAAGGAAAAATTTTGTAATTAAGTACTCTACCCATTTACATCTCTAAAAGAATTTGGATGACGATTGAAAAGTATAATCGTGACTATTTTAGGAAAGAAATAACAAAAAATAGCTACTATTTTGGTAAATAAATTAATTCCATGCTAATTAGATGTATTAAATTATATTTTCTCAAACACTAGCTCGATTTTTAAAATTTTTTATATAACATATATTAATACTCGAACTTCCCCAATGCGGACTAGTTTTTTTCTATTTTGGTAGGAATGCGGACTAGTTTAATTAAAATGGGTAATGAGCAATCCTAGCATAGCAGTCTCTATTTTGATAGCTTGGAGAAACTTTTTACCTTTTTGTTTTATTTCGCGTTTGAATCGGATACAAACTTTTTATCAAAAAAAATATATATAAATTTGCTATTTTGTTTTTGGAAAATACTAGAATAACCCGGTGATGGGACACTCGGGATGGGCACTTGGTAATAGTATCCATCCATTGTGCATCAATGTGTGTACATATCTTGATGTGTAAATGGATGGATACCTTCACCAATTGTCCATCAGGTGTCCCATCCTAGGTCACCCTAGCATCTTCTTTTTTTCGACAACTGTTGCAATGTAACTTATACGTACCCTTGTAAAAAACTTTTTTTTTTTGGTGATAGTGAGTGTCAACAACTAGTTCCAAAAGGCTGAGTAGGTTTTTGATGCTTGGTGCACCAACCCACAATCAAAACCTTTTTTATGATCAATATTTAGTGTTAAAGTCGCACAAAAATAGAGCAAAAGTTACATTATTTTAGTGCAATGGTTGGAGATGCTCTAAGTAGACACACCAACCCTAAATCTGGGAGTCTAAGATGGTCTCAAAGAATAATGTGACAGTCGCAAACCCAAGATCTCTATCTCCATACCGTGGACTCTTAAACCTCTTTCCACAACCACTTCACACACTTGTCTAGTGCCAAGAGCATCTCCAACCACAAAACTCTATATCTTCCCTTCTATTTTATAGTTTTGTCACATCAAACTTTATTTCTTCTCCAAACCACAAACTTTATTTCAACACTAAAACACTATTTTGTACAAAAAAAAATCTTTATTTATTTGTATTAATTTTAACAAATTATTCTATCAATAAAAAAAGAAAAATATATTTGTATATTTCTAGAAAAAGGTAATACAATCTTAAATTTTTTAGAAAACAAATAAGTAAAAAAATAAATTTAGCGTTCTACTATTCACTATGTTGTTTTAGCAGAAGAAATAGAGTTTGATTGGAATACACCGGAACTCTATTTCTCCTTTTACTGTACGTTGGAATTGGTCTAATACTTACAAAACTTAACAAACACGGTTGATTTTTTTTTTTTAAAGAGATACATCATGGTCTCTTGAAAATTTCAAAGTAATGTTAAGTCTCATATGAGATGGTGGAGGCATCATTTGTCGAATGGCAAGATTTTGAGAGGTTGTGAGTTCGGCTCCCACTTAAGTCAAAAAAATAAATAAATAAAATTGTACAATATTACATTAACCATGAAAATGAACAAGAAGCCTTATTGATCTGGCCAGGCATTAACTTTAATCTTACACATCTGGTTTCATAGTCTACCATATATAACAACAGGGGCTACACAAGGAATCAATCCAAAACCTTATACCACAAACACCACTAAATATTACAATTGGATGCTCACTTTAACTTGCTATATGTTTTCAGTTTGTTCACCATTGTATCTATTCACACTAAAGGTCCTACTTCACCACTGATATCAACATCCGCTTCCAACTCCGCTGCATCTATGTCGTCTAGGTCCTCTGCGCCCTCTACCGGCTTCTCTCCATCTTTTGCAGTAGTACCACCATCCCCTGGCGTTCGAGCTTCTTGTATGATTCGCATTACCTCCTCGATGCTCTGAGAGGGACGATCACGGTCCGCGTATTTTGTTTCTTCGCCCTCAACTAGCTCTTTCGGCAGGTTCTTTAGGAACCAAGGGTGCTTCTTTATCTCTGGAATGGTGATCCTCTTTGAAGAGGGGATCCAAAGTTTATTTCTTAAGCAATTCGTACTTAGTCGAAAATTGGAATATGAAGTTTCAATTTTTTTTAAAAAAAATGGGCGTACTTTTGAAGGGTCAGCGACGAAAACTCTTGAAAGGAGCTGCCTGCAATTTGACGAAACATGGACGTAGTCTGGTATCGAATACAAAACCTTCATTATTCTCTGCAAGGAAAATAATTAGAGTTGAATTGTTAGGAACAAATTTATGTTAGGGATATTAGGGATGAATGACTAGTGTGTTTTATGAAGAGATCACTAACAGTGATTGTTTTCCGAAAGTTTCTTGGATCATCATTGTCCTCGAATGGATATGCACCCACCAACATTACATACAGTGTCACGCCACAGGACCAAACATCTGCTATCTGCAACACATGAGAGATTTCATGAACTTTGTGCGAATGCAAGCTCCGGCACAACATATATACCATTGGTCCAATACTAAAGATATCAAAGTTCAATATGCTTAATTTTTGGTTTTGTAATATAGTCAATTCCCAATAAGTTTTTAAGAGTCTCAAATAACTGTTTGATCAGTTAATTGCTGGAACACATTAGCTTGTACATTATGTAATTAGATATCAGCGCGGCAACTCAAATGACATATATCTAATCGAGTTTAATAATGGAAAAAAGAGGAAGAACTAGAATCATCAGAATTCACTTGAGCTGACTTGTGCTTGAAAGAATTAGATGTAAGCATAGACATACCTTGCCATCATACTCTTTTCGTTGAAGGACCTCTGGGGCTATGTACGCTGGTGTTCCTACCGTCGACTTTGGTTGAGAGTGCAGCAGTGCAGACTGGCATGGAAAAGAAAATAGTTGGAACAAATTATCAAGATATAGCATAGAATTGCATTTCTTATAAAAACCAATTTTATATACCTTGGAATAACCAAAGTCGCATATTTTAAGACGCGGAGTTGTATTTCCATCCAAGAGAGTGTTCTCAAGTTTCAGATCCCTATGGCAAATCTCCTGTAATATATAGAAACGAACAATCATGTTAACCCAACCGTGGAAAGAAAATATAGCAAACTCTTATGTAGATTACTATTGAACTACAAAATACCATGGAGTGGCAATAGCTGACTCCAGATATTAGCTGTTGGAAGAAAAATCTGGCCTGTCAATAATAGGTTCACTAGGTCAATATCGATGAGTTGATATGCGCAAAAGAAACAGTAGAAAAAGTAACCAAAATATGGTTCTAAACGACCTCATCCTCACTGAATCTTCCGGCATTGCAAATTCTCCCAAACAGCTCGCCTCCGGCAGCATATTCCATGACAATGGCAAGATGTGTCGGCGTCAACAACACCTAAAATGAAGTCTTCTCTCAAATTGATTGAACAACGCAAGCAAACATTAACAAGGACATGATTAAAGGTCTTCCTTCTCAGCTGGACAAGCCAGATAACAACCAATTAAAGCCTGATTTGCTGCAATTAATAGAATGACTTACCTGATATCAAAAAAATAGAATGACTACTATATTATTTGTTTCTCGAAACCATAATCGAAAAGTTTTCAATACAACTCCCCTCATAAAAATTATAATCTAGAGTTGGATTGGCACCAAATTATCAAATGAGAATAGAGTAGCATACTCAGAATTACAGCATATACAAAGCAAAAACTGTAACTATCCTCGCAAGGACTTAATGAAAGTTTTAATAAATGAAAAACAGAACAGTGTGTGTGGGCACCAAATGCATTATATCCAATAAAAGTAATAATTGAGTGCTAAAGAGGTGTAAAAACTCAATTTGAACAAAAACTAATCTTGTAATTACCTCCTTGAACCTGACAATGTTGGGATGCCTCAAAGACCTGTGGTTGATGATTTCCCTTTGCACATTTTCATCAATCTGAAGCACAAAATAATGTAATTTAAGTATCCAATAAAACAAAAAGAAAAATAAATCAATTGGGACTTTTTTCTATAATGGTGGGTGTCTAAGCCCATTTTTCCCAGGCTCGACTATATCCACAAGAGCCAGTCGGGAGCCCCAACCCATTACCTAGGTTGGGAGAAACCAACATATTGAAGTTGGATGGCCGAATTCGATCTCATGACCTATTTGGTCATCAAGCGGATCTGAGTAACTTTTTTTTTTGGTTAGGACTATTGAAGATTAACTATAGACATAAAGCAAAATTAATGAGAAAAATCACACCAAAACAAGCCCAAAACAACTTCACACAAAAAAAAAAACCAAAAATCAAAAATCAAAACAACATCATAATTAATGAACAAAAAAGAATATCAACAAACACTAGTACCAAAGTAAAAGCAAAAAAACAGAACAAAATCAATTTAACACTACGACCTTTTTTCCCCTCTCAATATACTTGACTGCTACAAGCTCTTTAGTCTTCTTGTCTCTAACCAACCTGGCCACCCCAAAATTCCCAGACCCCAATTCCTTCAATGCCTCATATCTCTCCTCCATTTCAATCCCACAACACAATCAATCAAACCTCTCAAAGGATATATATATAGAATCAAGTTTATTGAACAACTACAGCCCCTTTTGATATCTTCAACTATGCTATACGAAGAGAAAAATTCAATGAGAAATTTAAGGTTTTTCAAGTCACTCTCATGGCAAATTGTGTTTTCCATGGAAGTAATTGGGTGAGATCCTTTTGATATACACATTTGCTGTAAAGTTTATAGATACCTTTAGATATATCTCGAAGAGCTTAAAACACATCATGATGTACAGACAAGGGACTCTAGCACTTACGTACCAAATGCATGTATCAAAAGTTTCTCACTCAAATATTCTCTTTTTGGGTTGCTGACAAGTGTCGGCACTTAAGACACTTTGTGATGACATAAGACAGCTCCGGTGCTGCCACGTGGTCGGACGACATCGATGGGTCGCTTTCGTAGCAGAAATTAATAGAGGCGAAAAGAAGCTAAAATGCGCCTTCCGCACCGAAAGTACGTGGATATATAGGTGTGGGCCCTCTAGTGTTTCTCTTTCTTTTTAGGAGAGAAAATGTATTTTCTTTTTTTGTTTCTTAAGAAAAAGAAGGTTATTTCTTTTCTTTTTTTTTGATAAAAATTCAATTTTTCTCATGTATTTCTAGTAAGATAGATCGATGATGCATCAATTATCAAAAGGAAAGATTTAGGAAAGTCGAAGGTTTGGCTCCCACTGAAATAAAAAAAAAAAAAAAAAAAAAAAAATTTCTATTTTTTATGTGAAAAATAGGGTAGAAACTAGAAAGTCTATGAAAAATTACAGCAAGCACAATATAGGGTAGGAGAGATCTTTTGCATTCAAATTTTACCTGGGGGTCGTGAAGTCTTTGTTAACCTGATTGGGAGATCTTTTGCTAGCTTTGCTATATATGCATCCACAATTATATTCCCTTCACGATACACAACTAAAAGTTATGAGCTAGTCTCGCCAAATGAGTTTTGTAATATCCCGAACTACACGAGAGTGTTCTAGGCCTTAGGTTGAAGTACCAGTGATCACGTCAAACACTTTTACTATACATCCATCTTGATCTCCACGTTTTTATGGTCACTCTCTCGATATATCATGATTCCCTGGAAGACACACCCCACTGTTCCGCTGTGATTGTAGACCCAAGCCCTCTACCCTATCGTCGTTCGGGTCTTTAATGAGTCCCCCTGTTGAAGCCCAACTTTACATTGCTGAGAAAGATTATCCACATATTGGGGTTTAATTACTTGTTAATATGTGCCTTATATATAATGTAAGTACTCACTAAGTGCCAAACTATTAGAAGCTATCACTTGATTAGTTTTTCCCATGAAAAGATTGTGTTAGTAAAAAACTTCAGTAAAAAATTACTAAGATAGCATGAGACTTGAAATGTATTTGATGGCAAAACAATATATACTTCCTAAAAAAAATAAAAAAAAAAAAATAAATAAATAAATAAAAATATATATATATATATATATATATACATACATATAATGCTTACGATATTGACATCAAACAACAAGAAGAAAAAAGCTTCAATCAAAAGATTGTTAAGGTTAACTATGTGGATCAAACTTTTACATCACATTCAATTTGGTGGAATTGATGATGTATTTTTCAAATCTTTTAAATGTCTTTTAATCAATGTGATTCAAGTTAGTTTCGATCTGACCTTACATTGTAAAATTTCTTCAAACTTTATTAAATTGAGTTTTCTAACGAGAGTATTAATTTGTAGGTCGTCTCTTTGGAGTCCTAGATATTGACACCATCCTAGCAAAATTTGAAAACACATTAAAATCTGAGTTGTTCGAAATAAAACTACACACACACATGAGACGGCTAATTGTTGAAAGGGTAGTGCTATTTGGACTCGTGAGTCCAGACTCAAATTTTTTTTTAATTTCAAATACACCCTCCAACAATTAATGAAACAACCATAATCACTTGTAAAATTCTTATTATACCCCTTAAAAAATTTAAAAACCTCCCTATGTGTCCGGACTCATAAGTCCAAGTAGATTTATTGTTGTTGAAAATAATTTAGCATGAGAGCAGCTAATTAATGTCCCCCGTTGACCCCAAAAAAAGATAAGTATATAAGGTCCCCCGTCATTTGATTTGATGTATAAAGCATAAACTAACTTATAAAAATCAAAAAAGTTTAGCAACTTATTTTTTAAATAAGCTAAATTAAATTTTCAATCTTCAAATGTACCGCAAGTATATATGGTTTTTTTCTCTCATTTTCACCTCTTTTTTTTTTTTTTTTTGGTAAATGTGTTGCATTGATGTTCATAATATCTAAAAGAGTACAAATAATTTATTATAACAAAATAATAAATATTACAATCTACTGAACGTGGAGATAACAACCTCCCAAAAAGAGAACTTGAAATGTTATCATCAATAATTGGCCCAAATTGTCATGATCAATAATTCGCCTGGGGAATCCATTCAAATATGTAGCACCGCTGGTGGTGCTCTTGCTGCCCATTATCATCTCCCCAAATCTTCTATGTTGTACATACACCTAGGGATGAACATAGATTGGATCCAGTCCAATTAGGATCAATCTGCAATCTAATCCAATTATTGCGGATTGAAAAATTGTAACCCAGTCTAAATAATTCATCAATCCAACTCAATTCAATTTGTAAAATGCAGACCGGACTGGATCAAGTTCGACGGATTGACGTTTTCCTATCTAAAAATTCATGAAATTAAATTTAATCAAATGAATCACAAAAATTATGCATATCATGATTAACAAATTTACAACGTACATCCCACAAATCTATATATAACATATTTTCCACATATATGTCATCACAAGAACCTTTAAAATGCAAGTTCCTACATAAATAAAAATGTCCTCCACAAACTCCACCATATACCCAAATAAAAGCACAAAAAAAGTGCACATTGCATCATGCAATTCACAAATTTATTTTTATTTTTTATTTTTTACTTTTTTTTTTTTTTTTTGAAGTGTAATAAAAGAAGTAAGAACAAATAAAGTCTTTGAGATACTATATAGTTTAGAGTTAATAGTTTGAGTTGATGCTCTTTGAGATACTATAATACATATGATGAGATATGTATATGTGTTGATGTGATAAACGGATTAGATCTGGATCCGCGATTTTTAAATGTGGGATCCGTAATCCGATCCAGTCCAGTTGGATTAGTGATTTTTCAATTCAATCCAATCCAAAGGATCAAAAAATCGATCCAATTAGTGATAATTGGTCCGAATTGCATCGGATCCGCGGATTAGTGCAATCCGTGTACACCCCTACATACACCCCTATTTTTCTAATTACTTAGAAATAATTAATAGCGTAAAAAAAGGGACGAATGAATATGTGAATGATGCATAGCGGTGCACACGGATTGCACTAATTTGCGAATTCGGTCCAATTCGAACAAATTATCACTAATTGGATCAATTTTTTGATCCCTTGGACTGGATTAGATTGAAAAATCATTAATCCAGTTGGACTGGATCGGATTACGGATCCTACATTAAAAAACTGCGGATCCAATCCGATCCAATCCGTTTAACATATCAACACATACATATATTTCATCATATGTACTATAGTAGCTTAATTAGCATCAACTCAAACTATCAACTCAAAACTAAAATATCTAAAAGACTATATGTGACGGCCCCAAATTCTACAACCCTAGAATCGGCGCGGCCCGGCTTGGACCCTCGCGAACCCCCGAGCCAATTCCGCCGAGTCGCGCCAGGCCAGTGAGCCTATCCTTACCATTCAATCATTTATTAATCATTTGAAAGTGAAGTCAATTAATTAGCGAGTTATCAAAGTAATAAGCGGAAGCAAATAATTCTCAACTAATCAACCAACTTCGAAAGCTCTAAGTTAGAACAAAAATCTAAGGTGTGGGAACCCCGTATATCATATATATACCATGTAAAGCCGGAAGAGTATCATCTAAGTCATAATATCCAAAAAGATCTCTCAACCCATTACCCCATGTACAAAAACAATATAAGTAGCTAATATAACAAAAAAGTCACCTATGTCAGCAGAGGAAGGCCGCTCAAAGTATATCGCCTAACTGCATGGCCTTTCCTTTGCCTAACTGCGGATCTGCACTCGGTCAAACATAAGAATGACGAGCCCAGGTAAGTAACGTCAAGCAGGAACAACAATAAATACAGTATTTCGAATTAAATAGATGAACAGTCAATTCATGCAAATAGAAAGAAAAGGATAGGGAGCGCATGAATATATAAAAACTATAAATGAATAAGTAAGCAATCGAAATCGAGTATCCCGGAATATAAAGGAAAGGCACAAGTGGTCCCGACCAATTAAAGTCATTATGCCGAGGACAAAATCTCCTCAAAGGCCCGGAGTCGAGGACAGAATCTCCTCACCCCTACGCGAGTGCAGAGTCCCCAGCAATCTGGTGGAGAACTCTCACCCCGTACATGTCATTACAACCAATTACGTATCCCCAGCCGTAAACTCCAGTATAATACACCGCGAGCCCGGAATTCTGCAAGGATCACAATTGACGCACTTGCCTTAGGACAACTCAAAAGGAATGGAATGACAAGATATCATTGAAACAACATCAATAAATAAGTAAAAGCTCAAGAAATAACTGTAGTGTTCCTCACTGGTTTACTTACCTTGATCCAAGCTAATTCGCGCTAACACGGACTCCGACACGCCCCTTACGGTCCCTGTGTGTGCAATAATTCTGATAATGCAATTTATATCAATTTCCTTAATTTCCTATGATTTTTCAAAATTTCTAACTATTTTTGCCAAATTCACGTTTTCCAAGGAAAATCCAACATAACGTCTTGCAAAAATTTCGAATATTGCACTTTTCGTAGAAATTTCCAAATTTCTCTTTATTTGATGAAAATATAATTTTCTGGAATTTTCTAAAATTTTTCCTGAATTTTTTCCTATTTTTCTGGAATTTATTTCAATTAAAATCAATTTTAATAAATTTAATTGAAATAAATAATTTTTTATTAATAAAATAATATGTGGGTGGGTCGCGGGTCGGTCAGACCCAACCCGGCTGGGTCGGGTCAGGACTGGCTTGACCGGGTCTAATCGGGTCAAACTCGGTCCAACTGCGTCTGATCGGGTCAAACTCGGTCCACCCAGGTCAGACCCGGTCTAACCCAAACCAGGTCGGGTCACCTTGACCCGGCCCAGTTCTCTCTTCATCTTCTTCCTTTGTTTGCTGGAAATTTCCAGCAAACAGTAGCGTCCTTTTTTTTCTTTTTTTTTGACAAAACAACAACACAACAACAATCACACATACCTCACCACCATCATCACCACCATTTTTACCATTTAAATCCATCATCCCCTCAACAACAACCTCGACAACAAATTCGAAAACAACCACAAAGACAACACCCACAACGAAATCTATAACTTCTTACCTAGATTTCGCCTCGACGTCGTGTCCGCGCTCTCCGCGAATCGCAGCTCCCTCTCCTCGATCTCTCCTCTTAGTCGATCCTCTTCTTCTCTAATTTTTTTTTTTCCGAAATGGAGAATGTGTGACGGTAGTGTGTTGATATTTGGTATTTTGGTCAAATGACCAAAATACCCCTCACCCTTATCCATATCCTTTACAACCTTATTGCCCTTTTGGTCTTTTCACCATTTCACTTACCAACTTTGATAACTCAATTGGGTGACTTAGTTGACTTTTGGTCTTTTGATCTCATCCATTTCAAACAACACTTAAAGTTTCCGTCGGGTATTCTCGCACCTGACTCATAACACTAACTTTGTTCGTCGCGTCACCACAGACGTACCGACGTAACAAACGGACTTTACAACCTTTTAATTATTATTTATTTAATATTTTTGTCAGTGTTTCTAATTAAATTTGTTCCCCAGACTACCAACGCTCGTACACAACGCCTTTACCCGTTAAAAACTTGAAATTGCACAAATGAAATATAATATAATACAAACACCATACGAAACTAACATATCTCGGCATCGACGTCCGAGAATTGATGAATGTACCACGGCGTGGGCCCACATATTACCTGTATTTAGACGTGGCACAAGTTACATTTTTATGGTCGTTACAGTCTTCCCAACTAACTGGAATTTCGTCCTTGAAATTTAAACGAAATTAAAGGAAAGACTTACCGAACTCAGAAGAGGTAGGGGAAATACTCGCGCATATATAACTCCAGTTCCCACGTCAGCTCCTCGTCCCGTGGTGCTGCCACTTGACGAGGACTGATGGGATCTCCTTGTTCCTCAGGGTCTTGACATTGCGGTCTACAATCTGGATAGGCTGCTCGTCGTATGTAACATCCTCTCTTAAGTCTATCTGGCTCAAATATACTGTCGGTCATTTGCCCTCCTTGGACCTATCCAGTCGCAACATTGATATGTGAACGACAGGATGAATTCCTGACATTGGATGTGGTAACTCTAGCTCGTACGCGACCTTGCCTACCCGTTTCACCACTCTGAACGGCCCAATGAACCTCGGCGCAAGTTTCCCCTTGATCCCAAACCTCTTGTGCCCCTTCAATGGAGATATTTTCAGATATACAAAGTCCCCGATCTGGTATTCTAACTCCCCGTGGTACAAGTCATAATACTTTTTCTGTCTCTCCTGCGCACCCTTCAATCTCAAACGGATCTAGCGTATCTTCTCTACCACAATCTCCGGCCCAAGCGCTGCCACATCCTCGGGCTCCGCCCAACAAGATGGAGATCTACACGACCTCCCGTACAATGCCTCAAATGGTGCCATGCCGATATTGGCCTGATAGCTGTTATTATATGCAAACTCACACAGATGAAGGTACTCCTCCCAAGATCCACCGTACTCTAAGACATACATCCTCAGCATATCTTCGAGAATCTGGATCAAACGCTCTAACTGTCCATCAGTCTGTGGGTGATAGGCGATACTAAGATTCAATTTCGTGCCAAACTGTACCTGCATGCTCTGCGAGATCTGTGATGTAAACTACAACCCTCTGTCAGACACAATCGACAACGGTACTCCATGCAGTCTAACAATCACTCTCTCGTAAAGCTCTGCCAGTCTGTCTACCCAATGTGTGGTCGAGATCGGTATGAAGTGCGCGGATTTAGTTAATCTATCCACAATCACCCAGACGCTATCATGTCGTTGTCGAGATCGAGGTAGTCCACTGACGAAGTCCATGGCAATGTGCTCCCATTTCCACTAAGGAATGGGAAATGGCTGTAACAGCCCCCCAGGTCTGCGATGCTCAGCCTTAACACGCTAACAAATATCACACCCTCTAATAAAATTAGCAACGTCGGTCTTCATCCCTGGTCACCAGAAGAGACGACGCACCTCTGCATACATCTTAGCCCTGCCCGGATGAACCGTAAATCGAGAGCGGTGTGCCTCATGAAGTATCTCATTGCGTAACTCAGCCACTGATGGAATCCACAGTCGTCCTCTAAATCTCAAGCATGAGTTTGTCGACTGACTCCAATCTGGATGATCTGAACTCTGTGCCAGCTCTAAAAACTTTTGACACTGCTCGTCTATCTGCTGACCCTCGAGTACACTCTATATCGACACTGTTTGAGTCCTCATCTGCCCGCAAATCATTACTCTAGTATTGGTCGGAATGTTATCGGTACAAATCCTCTCAACCGCCTCGAGCTAACTATAATCGTGCGTCATGTGGCAAGTAACAACCTCTGAGTCTAACCCTCTGCGGCTCAATACGTCTGCAACCACATTAGCCTTCCCCGGGTGGTACTCTAATGAGAAATCATAGTCCTTAAGAAACTCAAGCCATCGCCTCTGTCGCATGTTCAATTCTTTTTGCGTGAAGAGGTACTTCAAACTTTTGTGATCAATAAATAAGACAAATCTCTCCCCGTAGAGGTAGTGGCGCCAAATCTTCAGTGCAAAAACCACTGCCGCCAACTCCAAGTCGTGAGTAGGGTAATTTTTCTCATGAATCTTTAACTGTCGGGACGCGTAGGCAATCACTCTACCCTCCTGCATCATAACACAGCCCAAACCGATCTTAGAAGCATCGGTGTTAACTTCAAAATCCTTCCCTGACTCGAGCAAAACCAAAACTGGTGCGGTAGTCAGTCGTTCCTTCAATGTCTTGAACGCCTGCTCACAGTCATCGTTCCACTGGAATTTGACATCCTTCTTCGTCAACTGCGTCATCGGTGTTGCGATCCTTGAGAAGTCAAAATGCCAATAATAACCTGCCAAGCCCAGAAAACTACGGATATCTGACGCTAATCTCGGTGTAGGCCAATCGCTAACTGCCCTAACCTTAGCGGGGTCCACTGACACTCCGTCGGTCCCAACAATGTGACCTAGGAATCCTATCTCTGTCAACCAAAACTCACACTTACTGATCTTAGCGAATAATCGATGCTCTCGCTGTGTTCATAAAATCAACTTAAAGTGCTCCTCGTGCTCCTCGCGAGTTTTGGAATATATCAAGATGTCGTCGATAAACACAATGACAAATCTGTCCAAGTACTGTCTCAACACTCGTTGCATCAAATCCATGAACATCACTGGGGCGTTAGTCAGCCCAAACGGCATTACTGTAAACTGGTAGTGCCAATATCGAGTGCAAAATGCAGTCTTCTCTATGTCCTCTGCTCTTATCCTCAGTTAATGGTACCCAGATCTCAGATCAATCTTCGAGAAACACTGCGAACCTGTCAACTGGTCGAACAAATCGTCTATGTGAGGAAGTGGATACTTGTTCTTCATCGTCGCCTTGTTCAACTGTTTGTAGTCGATGCATAATCTCAAACTGCTGTCTTTCTTCTTCACAAATAATACCAGCGCTCCCCAAGGTGACATACTCGGCCGAATAAAGCCTAACTCCAACAACTCGTCGAGTTGTCCTCTCAGCTCATCTAACTCTCTCGGAGCCATGCGATACGGAGGAATAGATATGGGTTTGGTCCCTTGGACCAAGTCAATGATGAAATCTATCTCCCTAGGTGGTGGCAAGCCTGGTAACTCCGCTGGAAAAACATCAGGGAACTCGCATACTACTGGCACATCCTCTAACCTGGTCTCTACTCTGCGTGTTGTACTCAACACGCCAGCGAATGTCTCTACATCTACGCTAGTGGCGACTCTACCCCTGGTGATCGGTAAATTGGTCGAAGTTCCCTGGAAGCTAAACTCCGGATGCCTAAGAATCTGGAACGTGATCCTCTTACCGTAGCAGTAAATCTGTGCATGATAAGCACCCAACCAATCCATGCCCAGTAGTGCATCGAACTTTAGGAACTCCAACACTCTCAGGTCTGCAGGTAAGGTATGTCCCTCTATCTCTATCTGACAGTCTACACACATTAAATTGGGGTAAATCTTGTCCCCAGCAGCCGTGTTAAGGATCAAGGGTCCCCAAAATAAAAGAAACTGTAGAACCGAAATCAAACATGGTATGCATAAATTGACAACAAATGTAAATCGTATCCTCAATCAGGTTCCGTGTGGCAATCGTGTCTGGTGCGGCAATGGCATGAACCTGCTCCCGGCCCTGCGGCTGCCCTCAGCCTAGTCGTGGGCAAGAACTGATGAAGTGGCTTAGTTGTCCGCACTTATAGCACGTTCTTCTTTAAGATCTTGATTCAGACATACCGAGCTGTTCGTGTCACTATGCCTTATCGACACTCTGTCCCTAACTGTGTCTCTATTTCTACACCTAATTGGAACTCTGAACTCTTCATGTTCAAAATTAAAGGTGAGAATTACTCATGATTGAACCTTTTTTTTTCTTAAACTCAGTATAGTCCTTGGGCTTGCATTTGGTAACCCTCATGTTACGCTTCCAAGCATCCGCCTTACTTGAACACCTTCACGGTGGGTCTCAAGTTGATCGGCGATCACAACCCACAATAAACGCGAGTTCTCAATCACTATATAGCTATCGATAATAGTATAATACATTACAATCAAATAGCTCATATAGTCTAGTTTTAGTTTTCCCAACTCTCCTCACTTCCCAACTAGGACTTAAGTTATGTTCATAGGGTTCCACTCTAAGTTTAACAACTATCCTAACTTCCGCTTTCCTATGTCTTAGTGGATTGTGATTTAAATTTAAGAGTATTTTATTCAACCTTTATGCTCTGATACCAACTGTGACGGCCCCAAATTCCATAACCCTAGAATCGGGCGCCGCTCGGCCTGGACCCGCGCGAACCCCCGAGCCAATCCCGCCGAGTCGCGCCGGGCCAGTGAGCCTATCCTTACCATTCAATCATTTATTAATCATTTGAAAGCGAAGTCAATTAATTGGCGAGTTATCAAAGTAATAAGCGGAAGCAAATAATTCTCAACTAATCAACCAACTTTGAAAGCTCTAAGTTAGAACAAAAATCTAGGGTGTGGGAACCCTGTATATCATATATATACCATGTAAAGCCAGGAGAGTATCATCTAAGTCATAATATCCAAAAAGATCTCTCACCCCATGTACAAAAACAATATAAGTAGCTAATACAACAAAAAAAGTCACTTATGTCAGCAGAGGAGGGTCGCTCAAAGTATATCGCCTAACTGCACGGCCTTTCCTTTGCCTAACTGCGAATCTGCACTTGGTCAAACATAAGAATGACGAGCCTAGGTAAGTAATGCCAAGCACGAACAACAATAAATACAGTATTTCAAATTAAATAGATGAACAGTCAATTCATGCAGATAGAAAGAAAAGGACAGGGAGCGCATGAATATATAAAAACTGTATATGAATAAGTAAGCAATCGAAATCGAGTGTCCCGGAATACAAGGGAAAGGCACAAGTGGTCCCGACCAATTAAAGTCATTATGCCGAGGATAAAATCTCCTCAAAGGCTAGGAGTCGAGGACAGAATCTCCTCTAAGACCACTACGCGAGTGCAGAGTCCCCAACAATCTGGTGGAGAACTCTCACCCCGTACATGTCATTACAACCAATCACGTATCCCCAGCCGTAAACACCAGTATAATACACCGCGAGCCCAGAATTCTGCAAGGATCACGCTTGACGCACTTGCCTTAAGATAACTCAAAAGGAATGGAATGACAAGATAGTATTCAAACAACATCAATAAATAATTAAAAGCTCAAGAAATAACTGTAGTGTTCCTCACTGGTTTACTTACCTCGATCCAAGCTAATTCGCGCTAACACGGACTCTGACACGCCCCTTACGGTCCCCGTGTGTACAATAATCTTGATAATGCAATTTATATCAATTTTCTTAATTTCATATGATTTTTCCAAATTTCTAACTATTATTGCTAAATTCACGTTTTCCAAGGCAAAAACCCCAACATAACGTCTCGCAAAAATTTTGAATATTGCACTTTTCATAGAAATTCCTAAATTTCTCTTTATTTGATGAAAATATAATTTTCTGGAATTTTCTAAAATTTTTCCTGAATTTTTTCCTACTTTTCTGGAATTTATTTCAATTAAAATCAATTTTAATAAATTTAATTGAAATAAATAATTTTTATTAATAAAATAATATGTGGGTGGGTCGCGGGTCGGGTCAGGACCGGTTTGGCCGGGTCTGACCGGTCAAACCGGGTTTGACCAACCGGGTTTGACCGGGTCAAACCCGGTCCACTCGGGTCGGACCTGGTCGGACCCGGTCAACCCGGGCTTAGACCCGGTCTAACCCAAACCGGGTCAGGTCACCTTGACCCGGCCCGGTTCTCTCTTCATCTTCTTCCTTTGTTTGCTGGAAATTTCCAGCAAACAGTAGCGTCCTTTTTTTTCTTTTTTTTTTTGACAAAACAACAACACAACAACAATCACACACACCTCACCACCATCATCACCACCATTTTCACCATTTAAATCCATCATCCCCTCAACAACAACTTCGACAACAAATTCGAAAACAATCACAAGGACAACACCCACAACGAAATCTATAACTTCTTACCTAGATTTCGCCTCGACGTCGCGTCCGCGCTCTCAGCGAATCGCAGCTCCCACTCCTTGATCTCTCCTCTCAGTAGATCCTTTTCTTCTCCAATTTTTTTTTTCCGAAATGGAGAATGTGTGACGGTGGTGTGTTGATATTTGGTATTTTAGTCAAATAACCAAAATACCCCTCACCCTTATCCATACCCTTTACAACTTTATTGCCCTTTTGGTCTTTTCACCATTTCACCTACCAACTTTGATAACTCAATTCGGTGACTTAGTTGACTTTTGGTCTTTTGATCTCATCCATTTTAAACAACACTCAAAGTTTCCATCGGGTATTCTCGCAACCGACTCATAACACTAACTTTGTTCGTCGTGTCACCACAGACGTACCGACGTAACAAACGGAATTTACAACCTTTTAATTATTATTTATTTAATATTTTTGTCAGTGTTTCTAATTAAATTTGTTCCCCGGACTACCAACGCTCGTACACAACGCCTTTACCCATTAAAAACTTGAAATTGCACAAATGAAATATAATATAATATAAACACCATATGAAACTAACATACCTCAGCATCGACGTCCGAGAATTAATGACTGTACCACGGCGTGAGCCCACATATCACCTGTATTTAGACGTGGCACGAGTTACATTTTTAGGGTCGTTACACTATACTTGTTCTTAACTCTTTTATTATGCTTTCGATCATTTTATTGTAGGTTGTATGTTCAACGTACACTTTTTTTGTTCATTTGTGAGGATGTATGGTGAAGATTTATAGATAACACATTTATTTATGTAGGAACTTATATTTTGAAGGTTATTGTGATAACAATTTTGTGGGAAATATGCTATATATAGATTTGTGGAATGTATGTTATAAATTTATCATTCATGAGATATATAATTCTTGTGATTCATTTGATTAAGTCTAATTTCATAAATTTTGGATAGGAAAACATCAATCTGTAGAACTTGATCCAATTTGATTCGCATTTTGCAAATTGGATTGAGTTGGATTGATGAACTATTTGGATTGGATTGGATTGTAATTTTTCAATCCGCAATAATTGAATTGGATTGCGGATTGACCCTAATTAGACTGGATCTAATCCGTGTGCACCCCTAATGATGCCCTTCATTTAATTAAGTATTTATAATTAAAATAAATATTAATATATAATTTATTTATTTTTAACAACATTCAACTATACATTTACTTAAATAAATTAATAATACATTTGTGTATGTTGTACATTTAATTAATATCATGTATCCTTTTACGTCATTTGACATATATAAACTATTCAATCTTGCCGAGGCAATCGGTCTCCGAGAAGTGCTAAGTTGGTTGAAAGAGAAGGGTATTGAACAAGTGTTATTGGAACTGAATGCTCTAAATCGGTTGATAATTCATATTTTGGAATGATGATAGGGGGACTACATTTAATTGTTAAAGGACATGATGTCCTACTCTGTGTCTTTTGTGCGTAGATCAGTAAATGTAGAGGCCCATTGTATTAATTCCAAGAGAAGTTTATTCTATGTATGGTCGGAAAGAATGGTGTGATGTACCATCTTTCCTTGCTACTGTTTTGTTAACAGATTTGAAATAAAAGAACTGGAGTTTTTATTAAAAAAACTACTCAATCATCTAGTTTTTCAAAACAAGTTTCATTGATCAACTAGATTATCAGCTATCAACTTTCAACTATTAGATTATTAGCTATCAGCTAAATTATCAGCTAATCTTGCTAAACAGAGCCTAGGCGTCCAGATTATATAAAACTTGCATATTGCAAAGTCACCCAAGATCAACCTGTATAAAATTATATATTTTCCCAAATACGTACCCTATCTAGCAAAGTTTTAATTTAGCTCTTTTTATCTCTATCCCCCATCCCAACGGTCTCACCACGAGGGGTAACACTATAGTACGTATAAATTGATGCTCATATGAGTACTGTTTCATTCATTAATTGATGACTATATTTAGGTGATTTGGGGTCAATTCAATTTGCTCCAATAAAACGTAGAGAATAAGGAATTGAAGCTTATAAAGATGTGGTTTTGATTAAGGGCTATACATATCCAGTGTGATCACACTTAATTAGAGCATCTCCAATGCAAAATGTGGATTATGGGTGTGGATTGATGCTACGTCAGCAACTAGAAAGGATGTCCATCTCACGTAGCGTAAATAGACATCCTATTGTGAAATTGTTCTCCACTGCACAATGTGGATTTTAGCTTTCTAGCATTTTTTATTTTAATATAAAATGTGATTGAAAAAAATCTCCTCACATTTTCTCACGCACAACCAAAAACCCCTAAAGCTTTTAAATTTCGGTTATCACAGTTCTAATAAAAGCAAAAAAAAAAACAAAAAAAAAACAAAACAAAAGCTTATCAAAAGCTTTAGTTTCATACAAATAAAAAAGACAAGATCTTTGGTTTTTTTATTTCACCCATTCGTTCGTTGGTTTGGGCAAATCGATTGATGCAGATTCATTTAAAAGGTGATTGTAGATTGGTTGGTGTTAGGTTTTTCAACCCATTAGTGAAGGGCAAAATTGCCATTTTGCACTATCTTGAGAAAGAGAAAGAGAGAGATCGACACTTGAGAGAGAGATTGGGGAGAATGTTTTTTGTGAAGCTTGGAGCCCTAGCATTCAAGCATCCTTCAAGCATTTGATTGAAGGTCCAAACGGACTCCGTTTGAGGCGAGATTCGAAGGGAGATTCGCGGTATCGAGCTCTATATCACCATTGGTGGAGATTTCATTTTGCCCTCTTCTAGGTGACATCCTCCATTTTCTCTTGTATTAAGTTCTTTAGCCAAGATATGCTTCTATGCTTATTGTCTTGATGATTTGTGATGTTCATACCTCTAACTAGTGTTAGAGAAGACTCTGTATTCCCATTTGCCATAGTGGAGAGTTTTCATAGGTGTTAGTCACCTCGTGGTTTTACTTTTCACTTTGAGAAGGTTTCCACGTTAAAAAGTCTTATGTGCTGTGGTTTGATTCTTGCATTTCCAATGTTCATTACTTGTTTGATTGCTCATATTGTGATTGTGGTCTTTATTTGGCGATACGAGAGGGGTAGATTATTTGTTGTTGTAGGTTCACCCCGTCAAAGTGGTATCAGAGCGTGGTTGAAGTTTTTGTTCCTTGTGTTTAGCAATGGATGACCACATATTCAATCCAAACAAAATGATTAGTTTGAATGGTTCTAATTACCATGCATGGAGAAAGAAAATGGAGGACACTCTCTATATGAAGGAGTATTATCAACCGTTATTCGAGATCGAAAAACCCAAAGGCATGTCCGATAAAGAATGGAATATCTTTCATCGACAAATGTGTGGACTCATTTTGCAATTGGCTGATGATAATGTTTCTAGCCATATAGAGGAGACCAATGCACGTGTTATATGGACTAAACTTGAAGAGTTGTATTCTCGAAAAATAGGGAACATGAAGATGATTTTGATGAAGAAATTCATGGCCTTGAAATATCAAGAGGGAACCTCAGTTTTAGATCATTTGAATGCATTTAAGAGAGTTGTGAACCAATTGGCAAAGATGAACATCAAGTTTGATGATGAGGTTCAAGCTCTATGGCTTCTTGGCACACTACCGAATTCTTGGGATACGTTTCGAATGACATTGTCTAATTCCACTCCAAATAGAATTATTTCTCTCTATTCGGCATCGAATGGTATTGTGAATGAAGAATTAAGACAATAGTCACTTCATAGCTCTTTCTCACAAACACAACAGAGGTGTTGGTTACAGAAAATAGAGGGAGAAGCAAAAGGAAAGGTCCGAGGTCACATGATAGAGGTAGAAGCAAATCCAACAAGTTTGTAAATGTTGAGTGTCATTATTATTGTAACGGCCCATTATAAATTAATGTCGTTATTTTAATTATTCAGATTAGAACGCCAGCTCAGATGACACATGGAAGTTGTGGAGAGACTAGACCTGAGACTGACTTAGGTAACTGATTGATTTTTTGATGGTTGGCAAATTCTATGATGTATTTTTATATCAATTCTGTGAAAGACATCATAGGTAAGTGTTTATTTTATCTTATCGAGCAAGTTGAGAGCCGGGGTTTGTGTCGTGAGGAAGGTCAACGCGGGGGTTCGAGAGCTGTGAGACCGGGCATTGAGGGGTTGATTAGATCAAGTTATTAAGCATGACTAAGGTTGAGGAGTTAATTTAATGGGAAGTTAATATAACCTTAGGCTATAATTCAATTAGTTACACTAAGTATGGGATCGCCTCGGGAAACGTGTCGGACGCAGGGCAAGGGGTGCCGGGTAGTCGGGGAAACTAATGTGACCTTATTCACAATTTGTGGAATTTATTTGAGGGCTTAGGTAATTTATAGAAGTTGAATAAATCGATATCAATAAAATCCTAAGGTGTTTAAAAGTGGGAGTGACATAGGGTGGTTAGTGACCCTGAGATTATCCTCAAGATTTGTGCACACACTTGATCAAAACCAAGTATATATACATGGTTGATGGGTCAAAATGGGTGAAAAAAGAGTGGAGATTGAGAGAGATCGGTGGAGAGGAAGAGTAGAAGAGGAAGAGATCATCAGCTAAGGTGTAAAGGGAGTGATTCAAGGTCAACCCTAACAAGATCTAAGGTATGGATTCATTATAAGTGAGTTTTTATGAAATTTTTGGTTGTGGTAGGAAAGTTTAGGAAATTTGAATCTATAAGAATTAAACTCTGTATTTTGTTAAGATTTCATGAGCATAAGGTTGGTTTTATGTGGTTGTTGTAGTTGATCAAGTTTGGGAGAGATTGGATAATTTTGTGGAAATGGGTTTTGAAACATGATTTTTATGATTCTTGAATTTTGAGGTTTAAGCTCGATAAATTTGTGTTTAATGGTGTTTTTGGTGTCAATGAGGCATGTGGGAAGTGTGGAAATCGAATATATGGGTTTGAGTAGTATTTGGAATCCAGAAATTTGAATATGGAAAATCTGGACAGAGCGTCATTAGCGCGCTAATAGGAGGACTTAGCACGCTAATTACCCTCTGGAAAATGATGATGAACAGTGACGCAGATCAATTAGCGCGTTAATTGTCCACTGGAACTTAAAAATTGGAAAATGAAGAAATGAGCCTAAATAACATTATAAGCCTATTAATTGACCTTAAACCCTCACAAATGAATCCCAGGAATCCCAGGACAGAAAAATCGAGTCGGGGAAATTAGTGGAGGATCAGGACGGGGGTATTCGAAGTTTTTGAGCGCGGATTGAGGTATGTAAAATCCAATGAAACCCACTATTGCATTTACTTGTTTGTTCATTAAGCTTTAATTCTTTGTTAATCTGAGTCTATTATTGATGGGAACGGTGGAGTTCCGATGAGTTTTTCCTTTGGGTGTGTGGGTTGCTTAGGAGAAATTGTGACTTAGGACACAGTTTGCAGGGTTATTGGAGTAGAGTACGACCGGGCCACTGGTTCTAAGTTCATTTCTTATGTAGCGGGATCACACCCATTTGTATCTGAGTGTTGATATTCATGCATGTTCCATTTGAGCAGTTGCCAGCATTATTTTTCTTCTTGACAAGTGCATGATTATTCCCCACTATTTATGGCCTTATATTATGGTCTCCTTAAATTAAATGCCTGGTGGTTTTCCTTAAGATTTTACTTACTGGACTCGTTATTTGGCTTTTGTGATAACTGAGTGCAGATCCTGGTACCAGCAAGGGTAAGGAGGTTCTTGGCGATTACATCTGACTTACCATCGTCAAGACTTGCTAGTACGTGTGCTGGTATATATATATTGTTTTGATATTTTGTAGTCTTTTGGATGGGAAACCTGTCATAACTGTACTTGTATATATTACTGCTGTAGTTGATCACCTATATGCATGTACAGCCGGGTTTTCCACTATAGGAGGAACAATGAAAACTAATATAACACATTTTTGGTAATTCACAAGACTTCCGCTGTTACTTATGGATTTACATCATAAATTGTGAGATTATTAGATAATGGGATAGAGAAGTGACGTGGCAGTTACTTCTGGTGCATGAGCTGGAGAAGTGACTGTTGCACGGGGCGACCCCAAATTTTGGGTCCGCCACAGTTGGTGTCAGAGCGAGAGTTCGAAGAACCTCGGAGTAAAATTTGGCAAGAACATAAAACTTAAATCAAATTAGATGTAGAAACCCGAAGAAATTGCCTAGAACTTTTTGTTGGGAAGCAATAGAAACGGGTAGAGTAAGGATGTTATGTGATATATGTATTTGTCATGTATATATACTATATGCATACATATATCAGAAGCTAACCGGGATACAAAAAATTGATGCAGACCACTATGGACGGGCAGACTCCTACTACCTCGCCTGCTACACAGCAGGAGGTTGGGGAGACGAGTGATCATACGAGTAGGGAGGTAGCCAATCTACGAGCTATGATGCAGAGAGTCACAGATCAGCAGCTATTGCAGCAGGCCCAGATGGCTGAGCTCATGGAGTACATACGAAGCTCGAGGATACTAGCAGTAGCACTGACTGTTGAGTAAGCTGCACCTACCCCTTCGGCTGTGATTGCATCAGCAGCTGACACACAGGCAGTGGTGATAGAGCCATTGACAGAGAGGACTGAGCCTAGTGAGACACTAGCAGAGACTACTGAGGTGACGCCTGCTACTACGGAGCAGCAATTAGTTGCTTCGAGTGGCAGAAGTAAGATGTTAGAAGCAGCCAAGATGGTGAAAGATTTTATGAGATTCAACCCCACTTACTTCACTAGAGTTAGTGATGCTGAGGTTGCCTGTCGGTGGTTGATGACACATCGGCGACTACACCAGCTGTTAGAGGTACCCGAGGTGGATCAAACGCGTATCTCGGGATATTGCTTGAGAGGTCAGGCAGCGGTATGGTGAACCACCTACATTGACACACATTCTACACCATCGACGTAGGCAGAGTTTCGACAGTTATTTCTCGATGAGTACATTCCCACTGAGGTGCAGTTGAGGCTGAGAGAGCAGTTCCTGTCATTACGACAGGGAACCATGACAGTGTCCCAGTACATGGATCGGTTCAGATACCTTATGATGTATGTCATGGATGTGGCAAACACGAAGAGACTTCAGATTTATTATTTCATCAAGGGTTTAGATGAGAGGATTGGTAGGGTGATAGTCGCGACTGGTGCGGAGACGCTACAGATTGTTTATGATAGGGCATTGGCTCACGAGACATACCTACGACAGTGGGGTGAGCTTGGGGATAGGTCTGGCCCGAGTTCACATTCAGACCAGAGGCCGAAGAGACAGCGGTATCAGTCTGATCGTCAGAGACAGGATCAGGGTCGACGAGATAGGCGTCCAGAGCAGCGAAGAGGTGATGATAGGCAGGTGGTGTATGCTACTACATCTGCACCTGTTGAGCAGCAACGACGACAAACTCTGCCATAGCACCAGTATAGACATCAGGGTAACCAGGACAGGGGTCAGAGGGACCGGGGTCAGGGTCAGAGATCTGATGACAAGTATACGGGGAGGCGGGAGACACACAGATGTTTTAGATGCTGTCAGTGAGGACACTTGCGATATGAGTGTAGAGCACCATCACCTCGACGGGATCAGGATGCGGACAGGGACAGAGTACACGCGGTGGCACAACCAGATTCAGCAGCTACCAGACATCTAGTTGAGGGTACATTATACATTCATAGTAGACTTATTCATGCTATGTTTGATTCTGGTAGTACACTATCTTTTATTGCTGGACGGTTAGTAGGGGAGTTAGGCTTACACACACACACACTAGAGACCCATCTTGTCCTCAGCACGATTGCTGGGGATAAGATTTACCCTAACCGGATAGTTCGGGACGTCATGATTTAGGTTTTCGGACATCAGTTACCAACCGATCTACGAGTATTGGAGTACTTAGAGTTTGACATACTCTTTGGAATGGATTGGCTGTCAACTTACCATGCACGGATAGATTGTTATGAGAAGAGGGTAGATTTTAGATTCTGGGTTTACCAGAGTTTTCTTTGATTGGGACTGCGTCAATGTTACCTATTACGAGGGTTAGATTAGCGACTACTCAGGAGATGGATGAGTTTGCAGCTATCGTTGAGCCTGAGACTCGAGTATCTACCAGGATTGAGGATGTACCAGTAGTTAGAGATTTTGTTGACGTTTTTCCTGGTGACTTACCCGGATTACCACTCCCTAGAGCGATAGAGTTTATTATAGAGTTGATACCAAGTACACAACCTATTTCTAGTAGACCTTATCAGATGTCACCGATGGAGCAGGAGGAGGTTAGGAAACAGTTAGAGGACTTGTTGACGAAGGGATTTATTCATCCTAGTATGTCACCCTGGGGAGCACCGGTGTTATTTATAAGGAAGAAGGATGGATCGATGAGGATGTGTATAGATTATTGGAAGTTGAATCAGGTAACGATCAAGAATCGGTACCCACTTCCGAGAATTGATGATCTGTTTGATCAGCTGAAGGGTGCCCAGTTCCTCTCGAATATTGATTTACGCTCAGGATATCATCAGTTGTGGATTCGAGAAAAGGACATTAAGAAGACTGCTTTCAGTACGAGATATGGGTTGTTCGAGTTCACGGTATTACCGTTTGGGTTGACGAACGCTCCACCAGTTTTCATAGACTTGATGCACAGAGTGTTAAGACCTTACTTGGACAAATATGTGATAGTCTTCATTGATGATATTTTGATATATAGTCGGACTCAGGAGGAACATGAGAGTCATCTTCAATCGGTACTGATGATGTTGAGGGAGCATCGACTGTATGTGAAGTTCAGTAAGTGTAAATTTTGGATGAGGGGGGTAAAATTTTTTGGACATGTTATCAGCACTCAAGGCATCTCGGTTGAGGGAGATAAGGTTAGAGCAGTAATTGACTGGAAGAGACCAGAGACTGTTTTTGAGATATGGAGTTTCTTGGGCTTAGCAGGTTATTACCGTCGCTTTGTACATGATTTTTCTATGATTGCGGCACTGATGACGAGGTTGACGAAAAAAGATGTTCCTTTTGAGTGGTCTGAAGAGTGTGAGCAGGCATTTTTAGAGTTGAAGAAGCGATTGAATTCTGCACCAGTGTTGACATTACTTGAGGCGGGGAAGAGTTTGACTGTTTACACCGATGCTTCAGGGACTGGATTGGGATGTGTGCTGATGCAGGAAGGACGACCAGTGGCGTACTTATCCAAGCGATTGAGCCCACACAAGTGTAACTACCCTGTACATGATTTGGAGCTTGCAGCTGTTGTGTTTGCGCTCAAGGCTTAGAGGCATTATCTGTACGGGGAGAAGTTTATGCTTTACACTGACCATCAGAGTCTACGCTACATTTTCACGCAGAGGGATCTTAATATGCGACAAAGGAGATGGTTGGAGTTGCTGCAAGATTATGATTTCACGATCGAGTATCATCCTGGCAAAGCCAATGTAGTGGCGGATGCTTTGAGTAGATGCGGAGTCGGCAGTCAGGGCAATATGCGACATGGGACTGTTGGAGGCAGCATCAGTGATGAGCATGACAGACATTGCAGCTACACATGGTGTTCAGATATGCGATCTAATGAGGGTACCGGCAGTGTCACTAAAGCGGGTATCGGAGTATCAGAGGGCTGATAGGCTCTATGAGCAGTTCAGTGGTTTGGCACGGGATTCCGAGTGCACTGATTGGGCGGAGACATTTGACTGATTACGACACTAAGGTTGACTATGGATACCAGCAGTGCCAGAAATACGAGATGGTATACTAGAAGATGCTCACCGATCGCGATACACAGTTCATCCGGGCAGAAAAAAGATGTACCATGATTTGCGGAGATTATTTTGGAGGTCGGGGATGAAGGCTGATGTTGGTACGTATGTTTGAGGATGTCATATATGTCAGCAGGTGAAGGCTGAGCATAGGTGACCTGGAGGATTGTTGCAGCCATTACCCATTCCTCAGTGGAAATGGGAACACATTATCATGGATTTTGTCAGTGGACTACCTCAGACTTCCAGACGACATGATGCCACTTGGGTAGTGATAGACAGACTGACGAAATCGGCGCATTTTATACTAGTTTCGATGCAATACAAGTTTCCTCAGTTGAGCAAACTGTTCGAACAGGAGATTATCAGACTGCATGGGGTACCAGTTTCCATAGTATGTGATCGAGATCCCAGGTTCACCTCGAGGTTTTAGGAGGCGATGCAGGATCAGTTTGGTACTAGATTGCAGTTCAGCACGGCCTATCATCTACAGACGGATGGCTAGTCTAAAAGATTGATACAGATTTTGGAGGATATGCTCCGAGCTTGCATTTTACAGTTTGGAGGTTCATGGGAGGATTATTTGCCTTTGTGTGAATTTTCCTACAACAACAACTATCAGGCTAGTATCGGTATGCCACCATTTGAGGCATTGTATGGGAGGCCTAGCAGATCACCAGAGTGTTGGGCAGAGCTAGAGGATACAGTTACCATGGGGCCAGAGATAGTTGTTGATCACACAGAGAAGATTAGATAGATTCGGCAGAGGCTTCGAGCAGCACAAGATAGACAAAAGCAGTATGCAGATAGATACCACGAAAATCTGAGCTATGAGGTTGGCGATATGGTTTATCTGAAGGTTTCTCCTTGGAAGGGACAACAGAGGTTTGGGATTAAGGGGAAACTGGCACCGAGATTTGTTGGACCATATCGAGTTGCAGAGAGAGTTGGCAGTGTGGCGTATAGATTGGATTTACAATCAGAGTTAGCAAGGATTCATCCTACGTTTCCCATTTCGATGTTGAGATTGGCTAGGACAGGGCCACGACCCATGGTTGACGTGCGACAGGTTGAGATTCAACCTGACACGACTTACGAGGAGCGACCGATAGCTATATTGGATCGTAAGGTTCAAACTCTCAGGAATAGAGAGATATCTAAGGTTCTCGTACGATGGTAGCATCACGGTACGAAGGGATTTACCTGGGAGTTGGAGTTGACCATACGGGATCGTTATCCTCAGCTATTCCATGGTAAGTTTCAATTCTAACCCAAATTTCGGGACGAAATTTCTTTTAGTTGGGAAGAATTGTAACGGCCCGTTATAAATTAACGCCATTATTTTAATTATTCAGATTAGAACGCCAGCTCAGATGACACGTGGAAGCTATGGAGACCTGAGACTGATTTAGGTAACTGATTGATTTTTTTTTTGATGGTTGGCAAATTCTATGATGTATTTTTATATCAATTGTGTGAAAGACATCATAAGTGTGTGTTTATTTTATCTTATTGGGCAAGTTGAGAGCGGGGGTTTGTGTCATGAGGTAGGTCAACGCGAGGGTTCGAGAGCTGTGAGATCGGGCGTTGGGGGGTTGATTAGATCAAGTTATTAAGCATGACTAAGGTTGAGGAGTTAATTTAATGGGAAGTTAATATAACCTTAGGCTATAATTCAATTAGTTACACTAAGTGTGGAACCGCCCCGAGAAGCGTGTCAGACGCGGGGCAAGGGGTGTCGGGTAGTCGGGGAAACTAGTGTGACCTTATTCACAATTTGTGAAATTTGTTTTAGGGCTTAGGTAATTTATAGAAGTTGAATAAATCGATATCAATAAAATCTTATAGTTGTAGCTGGAAAAATTCAACATCCTTAGGATGGTTCTCAAGATGCACATTTAAGGTGGACTGTGTCATGATAAGGTGTTCAAAAGTGGGAGTGACACAGGGTGGTTAGTGACCCTGGGATTATCCTTGGGATTTGTGCACACACTTGATCAAAACCAAGTATATATACATGGTTGATTGGTCAAAATGGGTGAGAAAAGAGTGGAGATTGAGAGAGATCAGTGGAGAGGAAGAGGAGAAGAGGAAGAGATCATCAGCTAAGGTGTGAAGGGAGTGAATAAAGGTCATCCCTAACAAGACCTAAGGTATGGATTCATTATAAGTGAGTTTTTATGAAATTTTGGGTTGTAGTTGAAAAGTTTAGGAAATTTGAATCTATAAGAATTAAACTCTGTATTTTGTTGAGATTTCATGAGCATAAGGTTGGTTTTATGTGCTTATTGTAGTTGATCAAGTTTGGGAGAGATTGGATAATTTTGTGGAAATGGTTTTGAAACATGATTTTTATGATTATTGGATTTTGAGGTTTAAGCTCAATAAATTTGTGTTTAATGGTGTTTTTAGTGTCAATGAGGCATGTGGGAAGTGTGGAAATCGAATATATGGGTTTGAGTAGTGTTTGGAATCTAGAAATTTGAATATGAAAAATCTGGACAGAGCGTCATTAGCGCGCTAATAGGAGGACCTAGCGCGCTAATTACCCTCTGGTAAATGATAATGAACAGTGACGCAGATCAATTAGCGCGCTAATTGTCCACTGGAACTTAAAAATTGAAAAATGAAGAAATGAGCCTAAATAACATTATAAACCCATTAATTGACCTTAAACCCTCACAAATGAATCCCAGGAATCCCAGGACAGTAAAATCGAGTCGGGGAAATTAGTGGAGGATCAGGCCAGGGTATTCAAAGTTTTTGAGCGCGGATTGAGGTATGTAAAACCCAATTGAACACCACTGTTGCATTTACTTGTTTGTTCATTGAGCTTTAATTCTTTGTTAATCTGAGTATATTATTGATGGGAATGGTGGAGTTCTGATGAGTTTTTCCTTCGGGTGTGTGGGTCGCTTGGGAGAAATTGTGACTTAGGACACAGTTTGCGGGGTCATTGGAGTAGAGTACGACCGGGCCACTGGTTCTAAATTCATTTCTTATGTAGCGAGATCACACCCATTTGTATCTGAGTGTTGATATTCATGCATGTTCCATTTGAGCAGTTGCCTGCATTATTTTTCTTCTTGACAAGTGCATGATTATTCCACACTATTTATGGCATTCTATTATGTTTTCCTTAAATTAAATGTCTGGTGGTTTTCCTTGGGATTTTACTTACTGGACTCGTTATCTGGCTTTTGTGATAACTGAGTGCAGATCCTGGTACTAGCAAGGGTAAGGAGGTTTTTGGCAATTACATCTGACTTACCATCGTCAAGACTTGCTTGTACGTGTGCTGGTATATATATTGTTTTGATATTTTGTAGTCTTTTGGGATGGGAAACCTGTCATAACTGTACTTGTATATATTACTGCTGTAGTTGATCACCTATATGCATGTACAACCGAGTTTTCCACTATAGGAGGAACAATGAAAACTAATATAACACATTTTTGGTAATTCACAAGACTTCCGCTGTTACTTATGGATTTACGTCATAAATTATGAGATTATTAGATAATGGGATAGAGAAGTGACGTGACAGTTACTTCTGGTGCATGAGCTGGAGAAGTGACTGTTGCACGGGGCAACCCACAGATTTTGGGGCCGCCACAATTATGGTATAAAGGGTCACATAAAGAAGTATTGTCGAAAACTCAAGAGAGACAACAAAAATGGGAATGAAAAGAAAGATGATGATGATAAGAAAGAGAAAGTTGCTATTATCACGGTTGAGTTTCTTGTTATGTGTGATAATGATGTGGTTAATCTTACATGCCCTGAGACTAATTGGGTAATTGACAATGGTGCCTCAATTCATGCTACATCAAGAAGAGATTTCTTCATATATTATACATCCGGAGACTTTGGTGATGTTAGGATGGGGAACAATAGTTTATCTAAAGCCATTGGTATGGGTGATGTATACCTAGGGACTAATAATGGTTCTAAGTTGGCCTTGAAGAATGTGAATCATGTCCCAGATATTCGCATGAATCTTATTTTAGCTAGTAGGCTTGATGATAAAGGATTTTGTAGTACTTTCAATGATGGGAAATGAAAGCTTTCTAGAGGTTCCATGGTTGTGGCTAGAGGGAAGAAATGTTCTTCAATGTATTTAATGCAAGCAAGGGTATGTGATAGTAGAATCAATGCACTTGATAATGATGATACAGTTGAGTTATGGCACATGAGACTTAGTCACATGAGTGAGAAGGGCTTGACAATTCTGGCAAAGAAAAATGTGCTCTCAGGGATAAAAAAATTCACCTTTGAAGAAATGTGTCCACTGTTTGGCAGGGAAACAAGCTAGAGTTGCTTTCAAGTCATCTAATTCTCATTCAAAAAAGTCAGAAATACTTGATCTTGTATATTCTGATGTGTGTGGTCCTATGAAGATAAGGACACTTGGTGGTGCTATTTACTTTGTCACTTTCATTGATGATCATTCAAGAAAGCTGTGGGTTTATACCTTGAAGACAGAAGACCAAATGTTTGATGTATTCAAGAAGTTTCATGACTTAGTTAAGAGACATACTGGGAAGAAGTTGAAATGCATTAGATCCGACAATGGTGGCGAGTATTGTGATGTTTTTGATGAGTATTGCAAGCAACAAGACATTTATTATTAAAAGGCACCTCCTAAAACACCTCAGTTAAATGGGATAGCTAAGAGAATGAATAGAACTCTAGTTAAAAGAGTGAGATGTTTGCTTTCAGAAGCAAAGTTGCCTAAATCCTTTTGGGGTGAACCTTTGAGAATGGTGGTACATGTGTTGAATTTGACACCATGTGTTCCTCTGAATCTATATGTTTCAAAGAGAGTTTGGCAGGGAAAGGATGTTTCTTATGATAACTTACGGGTGTTTGGGTGCAAAGCTTTTGTTCATATTCTGAAAAATGAAAGGTCTAAGCTTGATGTCAAGACTAGACAATGTTTGTTCATTGGCTATGGGCAAGATGAGTTTGGCTATAGGTTTTATGATCTAGTTCAGAAGAAACTTGTAAGAAGCAAAGATGCAGTGTTTATGGAAGATCAGATCATTGAGGACATAGAGAAAAAAGTTTGTTCAATGCCTAGTGTCAGTAGTGGTTTGTTTGATTTTGGGTCATTTGCTCCGCCGCATGTTCAGACACAGACTTCAGATGCAGTTCATGATGATCAACATGATAGTGGTGATGTTGATATTCCGACAGAGGTTGAGTTAGATGATAGTGATGATGATCATAAGAAGTTACCAGCAGTGCCAGAGGTCCTAACTATTATTCCACCTAGGAGATTTGAGAGACAGAAAATGCCTACTAATCGATATCCATCTAGTGAGTTTGTGTTACTTAGTGACGGGAGAGAACCTGAATATTATGTAGAAGCTATGCAAGATTAGCATAAGGAGAAATGGGTTGAGGCAATGGATGATGAGATAAAATCATTACATGATAACCATACTTTTGAGTAGGTTAAGTTACCTAATGGCAAGAAAGCTTTGAAAAATACGTGGGTGTATAGAGTGAAGTATGAAGAACACACTTCACAACCTCGATACATAGCTAGATTGGTTGTTAAGGGTTTTAGTCAAAAGAAAGACATCGATTATGATGAGATCTTCTCGCCAGTATCAAGATGTCATCTATTCAAGTTGTTTTGAGTTTGGCAGCAAGTCTTGATGTGGAGGTTGAGTAGATGGATGTGAAGACTATTTTCCTTCATAGTAACTTAGATAAAGAAATTTATATGAAACAACTAGAGGGTTTCAAAGTGCATGTAAAAGAAGATTATGTGTGCAAGTTGAAAAAAAGTCTTTATGGCTTGAAGCAAACACCGAGACAGTGGTACAAGAAGTTTGAATTAGTTATGGGGGAGTAAGGCTACCATAAGACTACTTCTGATCATTGTGTTTTCGTGCAGAGATTTTCTGATGATGATTTCATTATATTGTTGCTCTATGTTGATGATATGCTGATTGTTGGCAGGAATGCTTCGAGAATTACAAAGTTGAGGAAGTAGTTTAGCAAGTCATTCTCTATGAAAGACTTGGGTCCGGCAAAGCAAATTCTTGGTATTCGTATTTTTGTGTAATAGAAGTTCCAAGAAGTTGTCTATGTCACAAGAGCACTATATAGAGAAAGTTCTTGAGAAGTTCAACATGAACAAGGCTAAGGTAATGAATGCTCCTTTAGCTAGTCACTTTAAGTTGAATGCTCAGCAGTGTCCTTCTACAGATGAAGAGAAGCAAGATATAGAGAGAATTCCATATGCTTCCGCAGTGGGAAGTTTAATGTATGATATGGTGTGTACTGGTGTGGTTAATATGTTCTTATCTAATCCGGGACGAGAGCATTGGGATGCAGTCAAGTGGATTATGAGATATCTACGAGGTACTACTTCTTTGAGACTCACTTTTGGCAGTGGAAAACCAGTGTTGGTTGGTTACACGGATGCAGATATGGCCGGTGATTTAGATACTCGGAGGTACACTTCAGGTTACTCGATGACTTTTTTAGGTGAGGCAATATCATGGCAGTCCAGGTTACAGAAATGTGTTGCACTTTCTACCATTGAAGCCTAGTTCATTGCAATAACTGAAGCATTCAAAGAGTTGTTGTGGTTGAAGAAGTTTCTTCAAGAAATTGGTTTCAAGAAAGAAAGGTATGTTTTGTTTTGTGACAATCAAAGTGCCATTCACATGAGTAAAAATGATTCATTTCACTCGAGGACTAAACACATTGATATAAGGTATCATTGGATATGAGATGTTCTCAATGGCAGATTACTTAAGATTGAGAAGATTCACACTGATACTAATGGTTTTGATATGTTGTCACGACCCAATTTTCTAATCTTGATTAATTGGCCGTAATCAGGCTCACCGACCCATAACGTAAGACGCATGTGAGATAGGCACACCAACCGAGGCACGTGAACGAGGTATATTATATTTTTGTATTGGTTGTATGCCTAGTGTAATGTAATGTGTAGACCTACTAGGTCTGTTTGTATAGTGTAGGGACGAGAGCAGGGACACACCTCGAGTTACGTGCGAGCCAGGGAAACCGAGTAGTTGGCACATTAATGAGTCTTGTTTATTATTAGTATGCATTTATGGAGTATCATTATGACTTAAAGAATTTATTTCAAATGCCTAATGTTATACTTATTAATGTGGATCAAATCAAGTCCTATAGTTTTAGTTTATAAAACAACTATTGGAAATGCCTCAGGACTCGTGTGAGCACACTCCCATAAATTAGTGTCCAAATATGTGTCATGTGGCTGAAATAAGTAGGTTTCACGGAGTCAATAAAGCCCATTAGATCTCCTAGAGATAAGCTAAGCACCCATGATGAAGACACCAACTATATATAAAGAACACCTAGATTGTGTCCTTATTTATGCATGTTCCAAAAAAAAATCAGAGTTGTGTGTTGCTGTTGGAAATTCCTTGAAGAAAAGCTTGAGAAGATTGATCTTCATCAATCAAGAGAGGTGTAAACACCATAGAAAAGCATCAACCTAGGTATACTCCACTTCATCACTTTCATGCATTCCATCGCATGCATTCAATTTGTAATGTTCTTGAGTTCAAATCATGGGGCTTTTTGGTTGTGACGATTTCAAAGTATTCTATGTTTGTTTATATGCATGTAAAAGCTTTGATTTTCATTTATCAAGTTTCATTTTCGAATTTTATAAGTTGTTGCCAAAAATGGGGTTTTTCTTGTAATTTCAATTTTGATGAATTTCGAGCTAGAAAATGAGTTTATTTTCGAAATCTAAGTTCATATTTGAAATCCTTGTGGAAAATCACTTAGAGCACGGTTCAATCTTTCGAAAATCAGTGGGCTATTGGTTGGATTTAATTTCTACTTTTAAATTATGTTCTTGGTGTTCTTGAAAATAAAAACTTTGAAAATCATACCTTTAATCCTTGTTTATTTGATGTTTTGATGAATGCATGTATAGAAATTTAAGTGTCTAGTGTATGTGTGTTATGTAGGAAGTGATTGGATCCCTGGTGGCGAAGAACAGGGTTCCAAAGGGCTTACTTTGGCCATTTTCGAGTTGCAGAAACTCAGAAAATTCTGGGTTTCTGCACCCAACGCGCTGGGGGCCTGAACAGCAGAATTTCATATTTCTACAACACTACTTACACCATAACTTTCTTATTTTAACTCAAATTTTGATGCTCCATATACTATTGGAAAGCTAAGACAGAGAGGAACAACCTAGAACCATTAGTTTTTCAAAATTTAGTCATATGATTTTTTAAAAATGGGTCAAAAGAAGAGGCTTGTTTATATAATGGTCATTTGTATGGCTATTTTGGATTGTTTTGGTGTCAGATAGTCTCAACGCTTAATTTATATAGACTAAGTACATCTAATATAATCTAGATTGACACCAGCAAACTTTGGGAGATATACATGAGTTCAGGTGTGAAAGTTTTGGTGACGGGAGGCCTATTGAACTAGGAATATTGCGTGAAAGGTGAGTATACCCGATGATACTTTAAATTGCATTTCATTTCCTTTTATTACTAGTTGACCTTGTGACTATATGGTATCTTTGTACTCTAATATCATGATATTTGTTGATATTTTTCACTTTTTGAACTTGTTCATCATGATATTGTCTTGTTGATGCTTTCATTGATTCCTTTCGTGTGCTCTATATCTTCATTTGATTTTTTTAATGGTAAATGAGCTTTAAATAGCATGCTATTAGGATTATAGGGTTTATGAATGAGACTATGGACTTTGTACTTGACTTGATCAGTCTATTAGCTTGTCCTTGTGCCTTGACCATTCTATAACGAGTCATTTTTGAATAAGTAAAGTAGTGGTTAGTATCTAGGTCCCTTACTCGATCGAGGTGTGCGCAACTCACAGGGTTAGAGACCCTGGGGATGTCATTACATGTTATTTGGATGTGTGCGATACTTGACTGTGTGCAATGTTTGGTTGTGTGTGATACATGGTTGTGTGCAATACCTGGTCGTGCGCGATGTTGGTCTGCGTGCAATACATTAAGGTTTGAGACCCTTGTGAGGTTATGACTATTGAGTTGGTGTAACGCGGCTCATTACCGACTGGACCAAGATCACTACTACTTAGTCAAGTGTCAGTATCATTTGTTTAACTCTGGTATTTACCTGCATATGGTTAATCTTTCAGTGTTTCATATTTATATGTTGTTAAATACCAATCGATTATATTTGGAAATGCGAAATAAATGTATCATCGGGGATTACTGTTATTTTCTTGCACTCACCGTCCTTTTTATGATGGCTAGTGCAGAGTGGTCGATCAGCAGGTCTGGCAAGGAGAAGATCGATGACTATCTCTAAGCTTGCGGCGCACTTCTTCTTTGACTGTAGGTTCTTTTTGATATTTTGTTGTATTATTATATTATGTCTTTTCGATACTATTTTAGTTGTACATTTGGGGCTGAGTGATAGATTCCCGACTTTATTATGAGCGTCACACTGTGATACTTGACTTCATGATATATCTATGTGATGTCATTTCCTGATTTTTCCACACTTACGGTAACTTAAATAGCTTCCGCATAAATAACTAATCACTTCCGTAGAAATGTTAAGCCTTCCGCTAAAATCATTTAAAGACTTTCTCTAACTAAACTAACTGTTAAATAATTTAAACAACTCTAAGTTATTGAAATTGGTAGGGTTAGTGTATTATTTATCCTAAACGCGATCAAGTTGGCAAATAGGTTGAAAAGGTTGACTAATACGTAGTTAAGTCCTACGGATCGAATTAGGGCTTAATTATGGGATTAGGTCGGGCAATGCCCTAGATTAAGAGAGGGGACGTCACAGTTGGTATCAGAGCATAGGCTTTAGAACCTTAGGGACAAAGTATAGAGTTGTCTAAAATTAAGATACCAACTTCACAGTTGGTATCAAAGCCAGCATTCTTGATAAGTAATACACAAAATTGAATAAGACACAAATCTTAGAAGTGGAAACCAGACGATCCTTGCCTAGATATTTTTTTGTTTGGAATTGAGCGAAAAAAAGTTGGGGCTATTTGTATGCGTACATATTATATTTTATATGTATATATACAATATATGCGAAGAAGCTGATTCTCGACCGCGATTAACTTGTGGAGTATGATGAGAGATCAGCTACAACGTGAAGATGGTTCCATCAGCAGCAGTCAATACATCATTACTATAGACACATGCGGCATTGGACTGACATAGTTACTATTCAGGGACAATAATTGATCAAACTCCTTGTGATAATGGGAGCACACTTAACTGCGCTAGTTCCGACCAAAAAAAAGGAAAGAGAAGAAGTTCATGGGCTTACGATGGTTTGCTGGAGATAATTGCTGAGAATGATGCTGATGACACTTTCTACTTTGGCGATGGATTGAGGCTAGAGATCACGCACCAAGTTTTCAGCATTAGAGCCCGATCCTTACAAGAGATGTATCAACAACCGTTCTCCAATAAGACATATAAGTTTGGCAGAATTAGCAGTTTTAGTTCTATAGAGATAGAAAAGATAACCTACTTGTTTCAGTTGCGGTAAGATTTAAACACCATGTTCATTAGTGTCTGAAACCCGAGAGTCCTTAGAAGTCTACAATGCAGTCATGTACCAAAGAAAGCCTATATAGTGGCAGAAACCAGTCCCAGAAGTGGCGTGCAACTAGATCGAGGGTTGCATTTATCTACTTCTTCATTTTTGCTTGTATTGTCCAACTCAAACACTACAGTAGCTTGCACCATTAGTTTATGGAAGAGATGATCATTGCACGGTCGAGAACGACCTGATATATTCCATGTTACATGAATGAAAATTAATAATGGGATGATTGAAGTAGTGTTGTTTGGCAAGCACACTCAAAAGTTCCTAGAGAATTACACTAAGCAAAATTTCTCTTGAGTACTATGACCAAAGTGATATATATTATGGTGTGTATGTGGTCGCTGAGCGTGGACTCGCCCACTGTAATATGGAAACCTAAGTTGAAGTGGTCGGTGGACCTACCTATGGTAGTTAAGAAATACAGACTTTGGGGCTAGTATCATTTGAAATTTTGGCCAAGGCAAGAATTATTTTTGCGTCTTGGCATTAATTTATATAGTTGGGTCTATAGTTTAGATATGACTTGAGGAGATTTGGGACTTGAATTGACTCTATGTGAGTCAGAGGCATAGTTGACTCTTTGTGAGTCAGTCGTTAAACGACTCTGTGTGAGTCAGTTGTTAAAAAGTACTATGAATGAGTAGTGGTGAGGAATTTTGTATTAATACACCCTTCGAAGTATCATAGATATTTAGTTGTGTGCGATGACTTTGTGTGGGTTAACTTCCAAAAGGAGAAGCCAACTATACGCGGTGCATCTGACTCTGTGTGAGCCTGTCTTTTGAAAGAATATCTAGTTATGTACATTGACTATATATGAGTATATTTTGAAGTGGTGGATGAAGTTGTGTGTTAGGACCTTGTATGAGTCTAGATTCTGTGTGGGTATGATTGGGTGGTGTGCAAAGATTTTGAGTGAACATGAGTTTAGATTATATGAGCGGAGTAAAATTGTGTGCCTTAACTCTGTATGAGTCCTTACTTAAAAAAAAGATATGGAGCCGTGTGCACAAATTCTAGGAGAATCTAGTATCTACCTTATCACTCTAAGTAGGTTCGTAAATTCAAGCAAGATATCAAGTGGTGTGTGTATTCTGTATGAATCCGATATCTGCCTTAAAAAGATTCTATGTGAGTCTATAATTTATGATACGACCATAGACCGGTTAGGTTAGTTGTGTATCCACCAGTTAGAGAGTTAGTATCACCTACTTACATTGGAATAGGTCTACGTGAGTGAGGTTAGAGGAAAGGGGAAAATAGTACATCCCTGCGGTGTGCGCTTATGTAACGACCCGAATTCTATTTGACCCGACTCGAGGGTAATTTAGTGATTTTCAATACTGAATGTATGCAAGTGTGCTTTGTGAATTGTTTAGGTATGAAAAGTATAACTTAGGATAAATAAATATTGGGCATAACAAGAGTTGAGTGGATGTAAATGATATGGAGGCCCATAATGGTATTTTGGTAAAATAACAAGGTTGTACACAACCCTACTCTAAAACCCTACCTATATAAACCTTTTATAAAGTTTGTAGCCTCTTTTGTGTTGAAACTCCAAACTTGTGATGGGAGAGAAGTGGAGGAAGGTTGATGATGAAGAAGATGATGATGAAGTCCATTTAAACATTCAAGAAGGTAACACACCCTCCCCTCATCCCATCTAAGCTTTTATTTGTTTATTTTATTGAAAAAAAATGGAGTTTAGGCAAGTTGTAAATAATAATAACCCTAATCCCTAACCCTAATGCTATTTAAGCAAATCAAAGAAAACCCTAGCCTCAATCTTGTTAAACACCCCCATAGAGAGAAGGAGAGCAAGAGGAGGGTTCAAGTTCAAGAGAGGTACAACCTCACTTCCCTCCTTGATTTCTTTATTATTTATTGAAGATTTGGAGACTAAAGGGTCGATGGCGTCGACATCAGCAAGAACGCGAGGAAAATAGAAAAGAAAATAAGAAAGGAAAGATTTGATCTATGTTAGAATGAGATTTTGGAAAGGATTTTGAGTCAAAGATTCCATTGAAGGCATGGTGAGATTCTAATAATCTCTAGATTTATTGTCTTGGTGTTGGTATTGGTAATGAGAGTTGATGATTTGCAAAGTTTGTTCAATATTTCTTAGATCTAGTCTTGAAATGGGTTTTTCCCATGATTTTAGCAAATTGAACGCGGTTGGAGTTTATTGATAAAGATATGGCATTTAAGGTTGAGTTGAGATTTTAAAAAGGGACTTTGAATCTTTCTTTGGGAAATAAACTTATTCGATAAATTTGTGGACTTTGACTGAATATTGTCATTTGGGAATTTAAAGTCTAAATTGAGTCTTGTATGGTGATTTGGATCTTTTTAATTAAAATTAATCGAATGTCTTCGATTTATGTTGGAAAAGCTAAGTCTTAGAGGATTTTCCTTGTTTTACATCACCGCATTCCTATTTTACTCGAATCATTGATTCTAATTTTAAGTGTCGATTTTAAAGTCGTGAATGACCTTTAGCGAAGTCAGCTATAAAATAGGGTGAATCTCTAAGGTCTAGACAATTAATGTTAAACTTGTATGGTTGTAGATACATAAAGTAATTATTCTTTCAAATTGTCTAGATTCGCGAGACGGTTCACATCGAGCCCAAACGCGAGAGAATCGAGATTAGGATTTGCGGCGAGTACAGGTAAGTGGGGAGCTTGCTCAATTATCAAATATGGCATGATTATTAGTTATGTTTAGGATTCATAATTTGAATTAAAGACTTGGGATTTATGGGTTGCGTCGTGGTATTGGCTCGAATCTACGAATCTATGGAATGTGAATGCATTGTTATTCATGACCCCAGAATGTGTGGAGTTTACCACCGAGGGTCGTTAACACCCTAGGGTGTGGAGTTTACCACCGAGGGTCGTTAACACCCCAGGATGTGTGGAGTTTACCACCGAGGGCTTTACTTGACTAATTGAATTCATAAGTATGTCACGTAGGGACATGAGTTGGAGTTACCTTCTCTTGTATTCTTGAGACATAGAGATGTGCATCGGTGATGGCTTGGACGAACCTACTGGTTGATTTGATGGGACAAACGAGAGGGTACATAAGGCTGTGTGCTAGCTGGTTGTTTCCATCACTTTGAGAGTAGGAGAATCGGTCACCGGATTCTTGCCAATATCTAGTATGCATTGAATGGAACATCGACTTATCGTATTATTATATTTTATAGTACATAATCTCGCGAAACCCCCTCATTTGTATGAAAGTTTGAAATTATGAAATAATTTGTCAATCTCTTTAATGTTATTCATGATTATTGTTGTTACAATTTGTGACTTATGAATCTTATGTCTATGATAGTACTTGATGGTTTATTATAAGTCTATTTTTTTAAAATCCTGTTACCATGCTACTATTTAATGAATCCTTGTTTGTTTTCAAATACATGCTAGACTATGCATGCTTATTAGGTATTACTTGCATATTTGATGGTTGAGCGGGTTTTCCGCATTACTGAGCTCCGTTGGTTTTTTTAGCTCACCCCACTTACAATACAGGTTCATCGATGAGTGCGCTAGAATTGAGACAAGGGAGAAACGAGCTTGAAGTCTTCATTTGATGTGAGCCTTGAGTTGATATATATCATGTAGATTCGATTTTGAAACTATTAAACTTGGGTTGTAATTAAAATAAGTCTTTAGAGTTTGAAACCTACTTACCTTTTGTTGATCCACTTGGGAGTTTTAATAGTTTAACTCAATACGAACCCATTTATAGTTTCATAGACATTCTTGTGAACTTAAATCTATTGGCTTAAGGATATCTCTTTGTATTTATTTTGCAATTATTATCCTTGGTTTAGCCAATGTACTTTCCGCAGGTTTATTTGTTTAGGCGTGCCAGACCGTTATTTGGGCCTGGTTCAGGTATCGGGTCCAAGTGGCAGCCTGGGCCGGGCGACCCGATCCTAGGTCGGGGACGGGTCGTCACAGCTTAAGTAAGGTTCTTCAAGTTAAATCTAATTTCATGGACGAAATTTTCATTTTGTTGGGAATATTTGTCACAGCCTAATTTTCTAATCTTGATTAATTGGTCGTAATCAGGCTCACCGACCTATGACATGGGATGCAAGTGAGATACGCACACCAACCGAGGCACGTGGCCGAGGTATATTGTATTTTTGTATTGATTGTATGCCTTATATAATATAATGTGTAGATCTACTAAGTCTTTTTGTACAATGTAAGGACGAGATCGAGGGCACGCCTCGAGTTGCGTGTGAGCCAAGGAAACCAAGTAGTTGGCACATTAGTGAGTCTTGTTTATTATTAATATGAAGTTATGAAGTATTATTATGACTTAATGAATTTATTTCAAATGCGTAGTGTTATACTTATTAATGTGGATCAAATCAAGTCCTATAGTTTTGGTTTATAAATCAACAACTATTGGACATGCCTCGAGATTCATGTGAGCACACACTCCTATAAATTAGTGTCTAAATATGTGTCATGTGGCTGAAATAAGTTGGTTTCTAGGAGTCAATAAAGCCCATTAGATCTCCTAGATATAAGCTAAGCACCCATGATGAACACACCAACTATATATAAAGAACACTTAGATTGTGTCCTCATTCATGCGTGTTCAAAAAAAACTTTGAAATTCATTCCTTTAATCATTGTTTATTTAATGTTTTGATGAATGCATGTATGAAAATTGAAGTGCCTAGTGTATGTGTGTTGTGTAGGAAGTGATTGGATCCCTGGTGGCGAAGAACAGGAATCCAAATGGCTTAATTTGGCCATTTTCGAGTTGCAGAAACCCAGAAAAATTCTGGGTTTCTGCACCCAGCACGCTGGGGGCCTGAACAACAGAATTTTAGATTCCTGCAACACTACTTACACCATAACTTTCTTATTTTAACTCGAATTTTGACGCTCCATATACCGTTGGAAAGCTAAGACAGAGAGGAAAACCTATAGCCATTAGTTTTTCAAAATTTAGTCATATGATTTTTCAAAAATGTGTCAAAAGAAGAGGCTTGTTTATATAATGGTCATTTATAAAGCTGTTTTGAATTGTTTTGGTGTCGGATAGTCTCAACATTGAATTTAAGATTAAGTACATCTAATATAACCTAAATTGACACCAGCAAACTTTGGGGAATATATATGAGTCCGGGTGCGAGAGTTTTGGTGACGAGAGGCCTATTGAACTAGGAATATTGCGTGAAAAGGGAGTATACCCAATTATACTTTAAATTGCATTTCATTTCCTTTTATTATTGATTGATTGGCTGTCCTTTTGACTATATGGTGCATTTGTACTCTAATATCATGATATTTGTTGATATTCTTCACTTTTTGAACTTGCTCATCATAATATTGTCTTGTTGATGCTTTCATTGATTCCTTTCATGTACTCTATGTCTTCATTTGATGTTTTTAATGATAATGAGCTTTAAATAGCATGCTATTAGGATTATATGGTTTATGAATGAGACTATGGAATTTGTACTCGACTTGATTAGTCTATTAGCTTGTCTCTATGCCTTGACCATTCTATACTGAATCATTTTTGAATAAATAAAATAGTGGTTGATATATAGGTACCTTACTTGATCGGGGTGTATGCGACTTACGGGGTTAGAGACCCTGTGATGTTGGTACATGTTACTTGGCTGTGTGCGATACTAGGTTATGTGCAATATTTGGTTATGTACAATACTTGGCTGTGTGCGATTCTTGGCTATGTGCGATGTTTGGCTGTGTGCAATACACTGAGGTTTGAGACCCTTGTTAGGTTATGACTATTGAGTTGGTGTGACGTAGCTCATTACCGACTGGACCAAGATCACTACTAGTCAAGTGTCAGTATCATTTGTTTAATTCTGGTATTTACCTGCATATGGTTAATCTTTCAGTGTTTCATATTTATATGCTTTTAAATACCAATCGATTATATTTGGAAATGCGAAATAAATATATCATCATGGATTACTGTTATTTTCTTACACTCACCATTCTTTTTATGACGACGAGTGCAGAGCGGTCGACCAGCTGATCCGACAAGGAGAAGATCAGTGACTATCTCTAAGCTTACGGCGTACTTCTGCTTTGACTGTAGGTTCTTTTTGATATTTTGTTGTATTATTATATTATGTCTTTCAGATACTAATTCAGTTGTATATTTGGGGCTGAGTGATAGACTCTCGACTTTATTATGGTCGTCACACTGTTATACTTGACTTCATGATATATATATATATATATGTGTGTGACATCATTTCCTGGTTTTTTCATACTTAGGATAACTTAAATAGCTTCCGCATAAATCACTAATAACTTTCGTAGAAATGTTAAGACTTCCGCTAAAATCATTTAAAGACTTTCGCTAACTAAACTAACTATTAAATATTTTAAACAACTCTAAGTTATTGAAATTGGTAGGGTTAGTGTATTATTTTTCCTTAACGCGATCAAGTTGGCAAATAGGTTGAAAAGGCTGACTAATACGTAGTTAAGTCATACATATCGAATTTGGGCTTAATTATGATATTAGGCCGGGTGGTGCCCTAGATTAAGAGAGGGGTCGTCAAATATGTTCATAAAGCCATTGACAATTTTGAAGCTTGAAGTATGTTGCGACACAACGGGATTGGTGATCCCTCATTCACTTAGTTGAAAAATTTTGAGATTGTTGTATTTTTCAACCCATTAGTGAAGGGCAAAATTGTCATTTTGCACAACCTCACTTAAAAAGCAAACTCTTTGCTTTCCTTTGAGAGAGAGAGATTGACACTTGAGAGAGAGATTGGGGAGAAAATGTTTTTTGTGAAGCTTGGAGCCTTAGCATTCAAGCATCCTTCAAGCCTTTGATTGAAGGTCCAAACGAACTCCATTTGAGGTGAGATTTGAAGGGGAGATTCTCGGCGTCAAGCTCTACATCACCATTAGTAAAGATTTCACTTTGCCCTCTTCTAGGTGACATCTTCCATTTTCTCTTGTATTAAATTCTTTGGCCAAGATACGCTCCTATGTTTGTTGTCTTCATGGTTTGTGATGTTCACACCTCTAACTAGTGTTAGAGAAGACTTTGTATTCCCATTTGCCATAGTGAAAAGTTCTCATAGGTGTTAGTCACCTCGTGGTTTTACTTCTCACTTTAAGAAGGTTTCCACGTTAAAAAGTCTTCTGTGTTGTGGTTTGATTCTTGCATTTCCATTGTTCTTTACTTGTTAGATTGCTCATATTGTGGTTGTGGTCTTAATTTGGTGACACAAGAGATGAGTAGATTATTTGTTGGTGTAGGTTCACCCTATTAGTTGGTTCGATTGTTACAAACTCACTAAAGAAGTTGCACTTTTCACGTTTGATTCAACTTTGAACTTCTAAAGAAGTTCCACATTTTAAAAACAGTGAAATAATGTATTTGTTCCTACCAAAAAAAAAAATGTAATTGACATATATGTCATTTACACTATTTTTGAGGGTAGAGAAGGGATGAAAAAGAGCATTAAATGAGGGTAAAAGTGTACATTCCCCCTCAGGAAGATAACTCACCTACCCCACCTAAGTGAGTTATCTTCCCCTATGTGAGAGAATTTGGGAGCTAAACTTCTAGTGAAGTTTGTGAAAATATCTAACCAAACAAGATATGTTGGAGCTTTGTTGAAAGTTATCTTACTTCCTTCAACTTCCCAATGAACCAAATGAGGCCTTAGTTTCACACATAAAAACCATCATCTTTGTCTTCCTCATAACCCATCAATAACTGGTATAAAGAAATATAGGCACAACTTATCTACATGCCATGACCTATTTTAATTGTAGTCAGTTCTTTAAGTTTCCCTTGCTATTGATTTGCCAACAGTTGTCGCACATATATATATATATATATATATATCGCATAAGGTCAATCAGTGGATGTTATTATGTACCTATTTGAATAGAATAGCCACATCATAGCGATTAAAATCCAAAAGGAGAATGAAGGCAGATCGAAAAGAAAAGGTAACTTTCCACGTATAAAGAGAGAAAAAGGGGGTACATGGTGATTTACTCGGGTGTTTTTTCTTGTTTGCAGCAATTTTTCGTTTTCCCTAGTTTTCGTTTCTTTTCCGCTCCCAGTTAGTTGGTTTTTTTTTGAGACACGTGGCGAAGTGGACAGTGTCTATTTTACCTTCTAAATATAGAGGGTGAAATAGATAGTGTGAGCTTTTTATTATGCCAAGTCATGCACGCACATTAATTATTAATCCACATTAACGTTGAGATAAATTTTATAAAGTCCGACTAAGTGCACCCACTATTTACAGAGTGCACCCCCATTTTGTTTGGCACCCCAAATTTAAATTTTAACTTCTAAGTGCACCCCCACATTTTTACCAAAATACCCTTTCATCTGAATCGAAACACTCAATCCCAAAACCTTAGTCGAAATATTTATATTAGGTTCGACGACATGTAGCCGAAACTTATCCATTTGGCTCGGTGTTGTCCAACCAAACCTCTTCGGTGAGATTTAGTTGACAACTGCCGACCTAAAAGTTCGGTGAGTTCCGACGACTATCTAATTAAAGGTTCAACAAGCTATGACCGACTCTCTAACTAGAGGTTCGATGGGCTTCGACCAACTCTCTAACAAGAGGTTCAAACCTTCGAGACCGAACTAATCGATGATGCCTACAAATTATAAAGAAGCGAGTGTGTGAGGTTCACTTAAAAATTATAGTGGGGTGCACTAATCACAGTGAGGGGCATAAGAGTCATTTTGTAGTAAGATTGATTTTTTAAAAAAATTTCATTTTTCCTGAGGTGCACTTACCTAGAGTCTTTTTTTATTAAGATGTGAATCTAATCTTAGGCGGCTCTTATCTTACCACAATCCAGGTCCGCATTGGAGATACTCTTAGAATAAGTCTCGATTGGACAAGGCAGCCAACATGCTCATGCACTGGGCAGAGACTTTAGACATCGACCTCAACCTGACATAAATGTTGGTGGTCTTACATATCAATAGTGCTCTTTTTTTAATTGACAGGAAATAAATCAACTTGCGCTAGGGGTGTCAATTTTTTGTTGAGCCTGCCAACATAATTTTGTTCAATCCAAGAAAAAAAGGTTTGGACAATAATTTTTTAAATTGGAGTTAGATGTGGGCAACGCTTTAATTCCGAATCAAAATTTCGTCTGATTCCGGACAAGATCTCTAAGCCCTGGCCTGGTTCGAATTTCAAAAAATACCTAATTTGAATATATATATATATATACACACACTTTCAAACATTAGATAATTCATAAAAATAACAATAAAAATAAGGAAACTACATGTCAAAGTCTCTCAGGTGAAATGGTAAAAACATCATTTGCCAAAAAGGCAAGACCTCTGATTATCGTGGTTCGATTCTCATTGAAGTCAAAAATAAATATGGAAACTACATAAGTTATATAGAAAATGTACTATTTATCTACCACATAAAAGAAATAGTATTATTTTAGTTTCGAGACTTAGCTAGATTGCTTAGGACAACATTATGTATTTTATCTCTAAATAAAAATATATTATATTATGTCTTGTATTTTAAAATAAAAATTCAACCCCAACATTAGTTTTAAAAATTATGTTAAAAGAGATTGTATTACAAGAAATTTATTATGATTTTATTAATTAAAAAAGCTCTTACAAATAAAATAATTTTAAGAGAACTCAACTAATCCAGATATTTGGATAATCCAGATTTGAATTAAACTGGGTTTGGACAAGACACACTTGTTTGAACAATGCAAATATTTGTTTACATGAAGGGCAGATTGGACACGAACCCATCTGGATCCGAAAAATTGACACTGCCCCTAACTTGCCCCCTTTAATCTCGAAACCCTGACCTCTTACACGAAAATACCCCGATGCCATCAACGGTGCTCGTTAAATTATAGGTATTAGGCACGTTAGGTCAATGGATCATATGCTAATATGTCCATGGTATATGCTTTATTCCTTTGAGAAAAAAATACAAAAAGTTTAATTATATATATCCAACCTGCATGATACCGACATGGTATCGATCTCACAAAGAGAAGTGCATGCACTGATGTAGTACATATACATATGATTGGTGTTTCTTCTAGGGCTTCAACTATTTTATAGCAAATCTATGTGTTAAACTGTTAATTAAGATTATGTCACCAATGCATTTTACTACAATTTTCTGCTAGTGAAGAACTAAACTAGGATTCTGTTTTTTCTAGGGCCTTAATATATAGAGAGCCCTAATAATTTTTAATTAGCATATAGAGCTACTTATAAACATGTTTAGGCTGGTACGGCCCGGTACAGCCCGGTAGTGAGTTCAGGGCATCTCCAACATTGGACATATCCATCCCCCACATCATTTTGGTTTGGGTGAAAGGTGTGGCGCTATGGCCCCGTTTGGTTCACCCTTATACTTTTTTAACTTACGTTTTTTTTTTTGGTTGGATTTTTAACTTATGCTTTGATGATTTAGATAAGTACTTAATGCAAAGCAAAAAGCATATAGAGAGATGCTTTTGAGAATTGTACTTATTGTGATAGTTTTGGTTGTCACATCAGCGCCACGCTAGCCAATCGCAAAAAATATAAAATATAACCAAACGGTATAAAAGCTGTTTATTGAGTGTCACATCAACAATAAACAAGGGCATAAGGACCAAACTGAAAATATATATAGTGCCACACTGTTCACAACGCCAAAGTAGTGTGGGGTGCTTTTGGGTAAGCCCCACACCATCTCTTAGTTATTTTATTATTTTTGTTGTGGGTCCTACTGCATAAAATGAAATAATAAACATAAACGAAAGGAAATGATAGGGATTTAGTGTAAAAAATAGAGTATTGAGTTGGAGAAGAGAATAATAATTTTTTGTAAATGCATTAGAGATGCCCTGTACAACATGTCAAACAATCGGCTCATTGCGATTAATTTAGTAGGCTATGTTATTTCGGTCTTTTCATCTTCTCTTCCCAAGGTTAAAAGTAAGGGTCAAGCTATGTGCAAATCACATTTTATTATAGGTAAACCAATTTTTTTTTCCAAAATGCCCTTCTTCCTTCTTCCTTCTTCCTTCTCACATTATGCACCCTCACACAAACACCATCTTCAACTTAGATAATCCCTTTCGACCACCAGCGATGCGAACTTGCAATTTCAGAGCCCACTAGCTACCATCATAAGAGTCGATTTCTTCATATCTCTTGCTGGAAAATTATGTTTCTACACTATTTTGAATGCATTTTATAAAGTTTGAACAATTTTTTTGTCTTGGTAGGACATTGTTTGTTTGCGTTGTTCGGTGGTATTTACCATAAAAATGGAGGATGAATGTGTAAGAGATACAAATGTGTAAGATGGAGAGGTATTTCATTAGTTTTCATTCAATTTTTGTATTATTTTTGAGTTCAAACTAAGGATTCTACTTCTGGTTCGGCCTCGTAAGGCGGAACAAATGGTTTTTGCTCGGTTTGTCAAGGCCGATTGAAACATGTCTGTTTGGTCACATGACTGAACAAACATTTGTTCAAACCAAATTCTAAACACTACAATGTGGTTCGGTCATCAAAGACCAATTAGCATGCATTATTCGATCACCTTTAACCGAACAGTGCATTGTCAATCGGTCATGTGTCACCGATTGAGCGTTGACCATCAACAACGCACAAATTGACCAAAATATTAGATCAAAAACAGTTACTAACATATACATAACTACCAAAATTGTTCAAAAAATTGTTAAAACATCCATATTAATACCCTAAATCGACCAAGTTTAGTCTTTGATTGTGTGGCGACCACCTCGAAGCAAGACGAAGCAAGACCTATGGTAAGAGCGAAGATAAACAGAGGTGACGTGAAGATCGACCGAGTTTATGCGAAGATGAACCATAACCGTAGGGTGACCGTGAAGATCGACCTAGAACTCGAGTGTTTTCTCCTTCTTCGTGTTGTTGAAAATGGGAGTGCACAAGGGCAAGGGCAAGGGCATTTTTGGAAAAAAAAAGTGATTTGCCTTTAGTAAAATGTGGTTTGCACATAGCCGGGCCCTAAAAGTAATTGAAAACATCACCCTTGTGCAAAATCATCCACTCACACATTTTTTACAAGAAAACCCACACTCACTACAAAAAAAATTATATTTTACAATATTTTATTTTTTGTCTTTTTTAATACTATATATAGTATCCAAAATAAATCTAACTATTTCATAAGAGCGCACACTCTATAAGAGATGTCTCAAAAAGTTAAAAAATTCGTATTTAAAACTTCATAGAGACCCAAGTAAACAACTAAACATAATGATGTTTTTTTAGGTTTTATACAATATATTTTTAAAACTTATTAAATGTTAAATTAATAGAACATAAAATATTATTTATGACAAAAAAATAATGTATAAATGATTGATTAAATATTATAAACAAAAAAAATTCAATAAATCTATAAATCATTACGCATTTATTTTTTCATTGTAGATATTTTTGATGTATAATAATTAGATATTAAATAAGTTTTAACAATATTTTTTAACTTTATTAGATTGTAGCATATAACGATTACTACATCAAAAATTTCAGGTACAACAATTAACGTATGAGAGACCCTCGAACAACAGGACCAACAAAAAAATCAAGAACAAAGACGAGCATTCTCATTAAAAAAATATCAAATCGCACATACAATCATGAAATGCACGCTGTCAAGAAGGAAAACCTATTTTGAGGAATAAAATCCTCTAAGCATATGGGACATTTTTAGGGCTTTTTTTTTTTATAAGAAATATGGACCAATTTTCTTGGTCATGCAATCCGTGAAGGAAATTATTGACTCTAATCAAACATGGGGGATTTTTTTTTTTTTTTGGAACGGCTAAACAGACCCCTCAATTTACTAAATGAACCCTGTTTGCTTCAACGCACCCCACTTTTAAATTTTTTTTATTAAATGGACCCCAACATTTTTAAAATATCCCCAAAATACCCCTATCCCCAACCAAGAAACTAAACCTTCCCTAACTGATTCATCCCACTTATGCCCCAAATTAAACCTCAATGAAACATAGAAAACAAGCCAAATACTTAATCAATCTAGGTCACTGGGGTCGTGGGAAGGTTATTTTAAGGCAAAGCCCGACAGATCTGGTGTCGACAGATCACGAGGAGTGAAGGAGTACTGTGACATTCTTCGTATTCACTGCGCCAGATTTGGTAAGTTTCGACACTATAATCTTGTGGGTTTTGTTTGTAATGAAATTACGCGTCGTTTGGATGTATTTTTGTAGCATTTGGTTTGATATAATGAGGTTAGGGTTTCTGGGTTTGAGCCATTCATTCCCCGTACAGGACTGCCGCTCAAAGCCGATACACTTAAAAGGCTATCGGTCATGTTGAACTGTAAGGTTTTATTTAGTAACAAAAAAGTAAGGTAGTAATATTTATTACATTACGGTGCATTCAAACCGTAAGTTCTACTATTGGTCACGACTATGTTGGGCCGACATCTTTAATATGAATGTCAGTGTGACAAAATCGTTACTATATATGCACCCCACAGTTTTACTGATTGTACCCCATTTATGTTGAATTACTTTTTGTACCCTACACTTTTAGTTCATGTACCCCACTATTGTTTGCATTTTTTGTGTTTGTTGCGAAGTGAGTACTGGAATGGGGTACAGTTAGTGATTGGATGGGGTATATGATGCATTGCGATGCAACATGTTCGTAACATATTGTCTCTTTTGGTCATGATAGTTCGACATGGAGTCTTCATGTCGGTTTGTTATGGCCGATATCTAATCTGCACCCCACATAATTACTTTGTGTACCCCAACAATGTTGTAAGTACTTGGTATAACCCACGTTTTTGCTTTGCTTACCCCACATATTTACTTCATATACCCCACATTTTGCCTTCCTGTACCCCAATTATGTTGGATTATTTTTTCTACCCAACATATTTACTTCATGTACCTCACCATTGTATGCATTTTTTGCATTTACTGTGTTGGGGTATATAATTCAGCATTGCACTACAACATGTTTGTGACATACATGTATGTTATCCCATTTATGATGACATGTTTTGGCTGATTTACTTTGTTTAGGTATGGCGAGACCTAAAACTAGAGCATTCCCCGAGGTGGGAGGCTCGGGAGGGGTGGTGGGAGGGGTGATCAGTCAAGGGATACTAGTAGATCAGGTTCTCAAGTGCAGGAGGGGGTGCCTGTAGTAAAGGAGGTGCCTATAAGGAAACGTATCACTAGCTCTAATCGAAAGCAAAGGGACATTGAAGCCAAAAACCGTCGAGCGAAGAAATCTAATGATGATGAGCCAGATTCGGGAGAGGCTGAAGTCGAGGCTGCGTCTTCTGTAGGTGAGAGGGGCATAGGGGCATTTGGAGGAGCAGATGAAGTTGGGTGGGTAGAGGGTAGTAAAGGGAGTCGTACCCCATCTGATGAATCTGGGGATAGCGAGGATGCAGAGAACTCTTTTGACATATCGACTGATGCCCAAGACGCTAAAGCCACTAGTTTTCCTAGTGGTCCCTTTTATTTAATCTACTACCCTTGTTCAAACACCACGCATTGTTGGATATCTGGAGGAACAAGGTCTCATAAATTTGGTTCGATTATATGCATAATCTTTTCATTGTTTTATATATTTATTTTAATACGCTATATATGCTTTGTAGGGTCGAGGACTACTGAAGTGCATAAACCATGGTTATCAGATCTCCACATGGGAGACAATCGAGCATCACCCCGAGAAGGAAAAGGTGGAGAAGCTGATGAACGATTCTAGTTTAGCACCATTGGGCTACATTTCATACGATGGAGGTAATAGGGTCTATATTTCTGGCATTGCCGAGAGAAGGTAGCCTGAAACCAACACGTTCCACTTACCCTTTGGGGAGATGAAGATCACACTTGAAAACGTACGTGTTCTTCTCGGTATTTCGGTCATTAGTAAGACCGTCATTGTGCCTTTCAAGGATCGTAAAGCTGTAACTGTAATGGTTAGTAGGCTATTGGGGGTGTCGGTTCCTGATGTTGACGAGGAGCTTAGGACTAGGGTTGGCCTTACTGTTAGTTTGGCATGATTGAGAGATCGATTCCCAGTGTCGACGAAAAGAGAGGAACAATCCAATGGGAAAAGATCTCCCGATGTATATCCTAGTCCCAAATGCTTGGTCCGAGCGTACCTCTTATACCTTCTTGGAATGACCCTATTCTCTAACAAGTCGGGTATAAGAGTCTCCCTTTCACTCCTTCAACTTTTGGAACACGTAGATAAGATTGGTTCCTACGCATAGGGCGCCGTAGCACTTGCATTCTTGTACCGTCAATTGGGCATTGTCAGTCGTGCCAAAATCACCTTGATTTCTGGATATATAAAATTGTTAGAGGTAAACTATTGAGTTTCAATGAATGATTGATCTTCATAGTAAATTTTATTTTCCGTAATAAATTTTTTTTTCATAATAAATGTGGTTTGTGTAGGGTGAATGTACGATAGTATGCCATTTATTCAACCCATTTTGCGTAGTGACTACAAGTCGGATAATCCCCGTGTGATGAAGTGGCACCATAAGAAGGAGGAGAGGCTCTACAAGAAGGACACTAGGATGTTGATGGATCATCTTCTCTTTTTCACGAATCAACTCGACGGGCTGAGAGCACATGATGTGATGACCATAACATAACAATTTAAATTTTGTTCTCGTATACACTTATGTTTATTGACAAATATATTAATTTTTGCTAAGTTATTTTGAATACTACTTTGAAGGGTGCACACGACTTGTCCATGATATTGCATTCTACAATGGGCCCATGAAGTACATGGATATCGTTGAACCACACAATCCCATCAGGGTGTTGAGGCAACTTGGATACATTCAACGTATTCCGAAAGACCCTTACCGACCTATGGATTGTGATAGGAGTTACCTAGCACAATCTTACTCTGAAGTAGTCGTATGATCCCCAATATTGGGAGGATTGGGACGGGCACCTTGAGTCTGTTGAGCGATGCGGTAAAAAGGCAGAATACCCATATCAAACATCATCCGATATATGGATTGGTATCTTAGATTCAGCCACCCATTTGCAGTGAATCCCGAACACTTAACGGGGGTCCATGAGGAGGATGAGAACTCTTTGGTGAGAATTTTCAATTAAGTTTGTTTTCCCTATTTGTACATGCATTTGTTTGTTAAGTTTATTAATTTGAAAATTTTGGAAACAGCGCAACCGTTGGGCCTTCGATGCAGCATTGCATTTTAGGTGCACGCCGAGGAAAATGTTACAGTGGATGATGCGTTTGAAATGGCAGATCAAATGATCACATTCCTTTCGGGCGGTGATGATACTTATCAAACTACCGTGACTAGCAGTTATAGTGAGGAAGGACTACATCCATCGGGTATGTTCGTCAATATCGTCGTGGTGGAAAACAACCACTTGTGGAGCCCAATACCTAAACCCCCTTCAAGCACTTCTGTATGGCAAATGAAGTGGACCATCAATTTTGATCCTTTAAACAATTTAATCATTTGTTGTATTGTGTGGCATGTTAAACTTACAATAATGTGTTGATGTATTAATCCTTTAAACAACATTGCTTGCTTGCCCTTTATATGATTTGTGCTATACTTATTACTTTTTCTGTATGGCGGATGAAGTGGACAATTAATGTTGAGCCCATCGAGGTGTCTTGCAATATACTTTTTTGTCAGTTGAAAAGTTCGTCAGAAATGTGCGATTAATTACGATAACATTTTGCCGTAATTAGTGAGTACATAAATTAAATATGTGGGGTATACATTAACTATAGAGGTGTATCAAGTAGTAATGTGGGGTATGTATGGAGTAACGGTCAAGGTCATTAGATATCTTGTAGAACTTACAACTTATTTAAGCCGACATCTACTTGGACATAAATTGTAATAATACTGGGGTACATGAAGGCAAAATGTGGGTATGAGGAGTATGTTATTAATACTGGGGTACATATAGTATAATGGTGGGATATACAAAGTGCTACGATTGAAACTAATCGTAACTAATAAGTCGTTTATTCTCCGTTGTGCCGTAACATATGAGTACATAAAGTAAATTTATGGGGTATACAAAGTACTAAAATAAATATTGGGGTACGTGAAGTAGATAAGTGGGGTACATATATTATGTCGATGATTTCGAACCAACTATTGTAGCTTTCTTACGGTTAGAGAATATGTCTACAGGAATGAAATTACGGCCATTCTACTCCGACAAATTCAATATTTGAAATGGTAATTCTTAACATGAAGTAAAAAGTGGGGTATACAAAGTAATAAAATTTATAGTTGGGTACATGACGTAAATCAGTGGGGTATAAATGTTATGTCAATGATTTCGAATTGACAATCGGGCATTTTTCACGGTTCAGTAATATGTCTGCAGTTATATAATTGCAGTAATGTTACTCTGATAATTCCATAATTTGAAATGTTAATTCTTTTGGGGTACATGAAGTAAGAAAATGGGGTACATATCTAATGTCGGTATTAAAAACTGCAACTTCGGTACTATTTACAGTCTAACTAAATCGAAATTTGTTCCTCTGTTATGGTAATATTCATTTCAAAGTTAATTTAAAAAGTACTTAGTAAGTCAAGTCGGGTATATGACAAAATATGGTGGGCTACGGTCGTATGACGGCTAATATGTGTCGTCATTGGGTAAAAGTTTTGGCTCTTCTGCACCAAAATTTATGAAACAAATTTATTATATTGGGTAAAAGTTTCGGCTAATATATGTCGTCATTAAGTATTCCTCTGGGGCACATGAAGCATTATGGTGAGGTAAGTCTGTAACAGATGTGTTGCTCTTGTAACAACCCTCAAATTTTAACCCGGCTTGTATAGTACTTGTCAAAAATCGTGACCCGGCTACGTGATACTAGACAGTATTTCGAACCTTGGGAGTCGACACCGAGGTAATTTTATGATTCTTTGATGTGTGTAATAGTATTATAGTTTAAATGCGTGTCACGAGCCATTCGGGCGATTTTTAAAATGAGTGAGTTTTCGTTTAGGTAAACGGGGGAGAAAAATACAATAAACAACATAATTAAAAGAATTATTGAATAAATTATTTATTTGTACGAGACAAGACGAAAGTATGCGCGTGACAGAGAAAATACGAACCGAGGAGGCCGACGGATCGGGAACGTCGTTTGAACGCGGGTGTTGGATAATTACATAACAAATGAACCATGGGATAGGATTGTAAAGGTGACACAATTCAAAAATTGAACACCCTTAGATTTGCCTCGAGATGTGTGGTTAGGTGGAGATGAAGGGCCATGCTTGAGACAACACCCCATCTAACTTACTATTCACTCATCATTGGTGTAAGGAAGAAAAAAAAATATAAAAAAAAAAACAAACAACCAACACTTTCCACCTTATATACACCACGGTTTCACCTCTCCCACCTCCTCCACACTCAACCCTCACGGCACCCTCTTCCTCCTCTCATCAGCCCCGTCCTCGCCGGTGACTGGACCGCCTCGCCGGACGTCTCGTCGGAGCAAGGTATACCTTCTCTCTCTCTCTCTCTCTCTCTCTCTTTTTCGGTTTATGCACTCTCTCTCACGGTTCTCTCATCTCTCAGCCTCCCTTTCCCTCGATCCACTCACCTCTCAGCTGGGGTGTTCTCGCCGGTCGTCGGAGGTCCATGAAGGCGGAGTAACTCGCCGGAGGTTGCCTCTCACCCTCCCTCTCTTGTGTTCACTCGATCTCTCTCTCTCCTCTCGGTTTTCTCTCCCTCTCTCATCTCGGGTTCTCTCGCCACCTTGCTCTCATGCCACCACCTCTCTCGCCGGAAATGGTGGTGGTCGAGGCCACCTCTTCCACTGGAGACCACTCTCTATCTCTTTACTTCTTTTCTCTCCCTCTCTTTCTCTCTTTTCTCACTGTTTTGCTTGTTTAAAACTTTTTGTGTGTGTGTGTGTGAGGTGATGTGTGCATGTGTACACCCCACTGTTGGGGTGCGTGAGGGGTGTGGGTGGACAGTCAAGGTGATGGGGAGTGTGGTGAGGATGGTTTGGCTGGGGTGTGGAGTATGTGCATGTGTGCATGTGTACATACATGTGTGTGTATGTGCATGCATGCATGTGTGTGCATGTGGGTGTGCATGTATATGCATGTACACCCCACGGATGGGGTGTGGTGTGTGATCGTGTGTGTACACCCATTGGTGGGGTGGACAGTCAAGGTGGGGTGAGGGCAGTTTTGCAGTGTGTGGTGTGTGCATGTGCATGCATGTGTATGCATGTGCATGCATACACGTGTGTGTATGTGGGTGTGCATGTGTATCCATGTACACCCCACGATTGGGGTGCGTGATGGGGTGTGGTGGACTGGACGACCAAGGAAATATGGAGTGGGGTGTGGACAGTTTGGTAGTGGGGTGGTGTGTATGCATATGCATGCATGTGTGTGCATAATGCATGTGCGTGTAGTGTGAATGGGGTGCACATAACAGTGGGGTGCACACAACAATGGGGTGTTGTGTGCACACAACAGTGGGGTACACAACAGTGGGGTGTTATGTACACCTCACAGTGGGGTTTACTTAGTGTTGTGGTGGTCATATAATATGGGTGTGTAAATAAAATAAAATAAAAATAAAGGAGAAGTATGGACACTTTATAAACAAAATAAAGTGATGTAAATGGGCTTGTGTTAGGGTCCAATAAGGGTCCAACATAACCAATATAAAATGGGGCCATAACAAGTAAATAATTTCATGAAAATGGGCTTACATATTTCAATCCAACTAGAGTCTAACAATGATACAAACCCGTACAAATCAACTTAAGATTTAATCATAACCCTTACACTAATATTCAAGATTTAAACCTTATCAGGTAATCGGGAAATCACGGGAGACGCGTTAGGATCTCGGAGTTGTCATACGGGTCGCGATAGTTCAGGTAAGTACATTTGCCTTAAAAAGCATTTGTACGTTAGTAAGCCAGTTTAGAAAATATCATGTGATTCATTTTCACTTCCTTGTGTTTGTTACTATCGAATTATTGGCTTTCCATTCCTTATTCCTTGTATGTGTGTTCTTGGCATAAGTGTGTGTCTCGAAGGTACATGCGGCCTGCACTAGAAGGGATAAAACGCGGACACTCGAGCGCACGAGTGTTTGACCACCCCTAGTGATTGTGTGATACCATGTACTGGATTGTTGTGGATATTGTTGTGGATTGTTGTGGTATTGTTGTGGAATATAGACCACTTATGGCCTCTCTTGACTCGTAGAACACGCATGTTTCGATTGCTTTCATTTTCGATCTGTCTATCATGCATTCTTGTTTATTCAAATTCCTATCTTTCAAAGCACCCGCATGATATTTAGACTTGCCTTGGTTGTTATTTCATGAATTACTTGTTATATTCTTCGGCATTACTTTCGATTTTCTCTCGGTTGCTCACCGTCTAGTTTGTGACGGTGGGTGCGATAGGGCGGAGTGCGGTAGAGGCAAAGGACCTTGCCTAGGAGACTTTTGTGAGCAATGGACTTGGAGACTACCTTGTAGGTTTCCATATGTTTTGTTTTATGTATATCGTTTATATATATGGTTGTTTTGGAACTGGGGAATATGTTTTGAGGTGGATTCCATCAATCCATTTTGTTGACTTAGAATTGAACATATTGGGGTTTTCCACATTTATATAGATTCCTAATTTCCCTTTGATTGAGTTATTTCCCACTATTTGATAAAAATATGATTTTTGCTTCCGCTGTATTATAATTGCAATAACTCTTTCAAAAAACTTGAAATTTGATGATTTGAGGCTGACTAGGCTCGTCAGGTTCGCTGAGAAACTGACTAGGGACCTGCACGGGTCTAGGCCGGGCGTACCCAAATGCATTGGGAATTTGGGGCCGTCACAGCTCTCAGCCATCTTGAACCGTGATAAGCATGTTGCTCTCAGTTGAATTGGGCCGACAATATTTACAATTGACTGTTTTGATTAAATCAATACTTCTAATGAATTACAGATTAATTGTCATATGTGTGTAAGCAAATAAATGGGCAAATACATAAAAGAAATTCCTACACATACTTGAAATAACATTAAGACATCAAAGACAATTAATTTACATTCAACAAAATGAATGTCAAATTACATTTCCATATTAGCTAAGTTAAAGAAATTAACCAATATCCATCAGAGAACACAAAAAAAGTTACAACATATCCATTTTGTTATACCCATATACACCCACTCATTTATGGGAAGTCAACGTTGCAACATCAACACTTAAAAAAATGGGTGAATGTTGCATCCTAATCAAGAATAACCATGGGGGGTTTTTCCATATTTGATTGTGGTCGTGGAAGAATGTTGAGTCTGACTGCCCATTCTTTGCTATCTTCGTCAGTGAACACATCCCATTGTCGTGAAGTTGGTGGTAGAGGAGTGTCATCTCTCATTAGAAGCTACAAATGATAACAAAATATGTAAATGTTAGCGGGTAAACATCATAAAAAATGAAATAAAAATTTGGATTATGGGAAGTAACTCACTCAAACAAAATGATTTCCATTGATGAGCAATAACCAAACTATTCTTCTCTCAGAGACAGGTGGAGTTGCATGTCTGCTAGGGAGCCATAGAGCGGACCCTTCCTTGGCCAACACCACAAAAGCCACCTGGTAACAGTTTGCCACAATTATCCTCATATCTGGTAATGATAGCCAATATTTCCCTTCACCAGGGCTGTCATAGAAATTGATTGCATCTCTAATTTTACCATACTCGATGTCTTGAAACACATTCATGTACATGGCCTCATTCCTAATCAACTCTTCAAACATTTTCGGCCGCACCTGTCTCCATCCTTCATCAAATCTATAGCGTACAACATCAACTATCGCCCGAACCCACAATTTTCATCGGGTCGCATTTCAAGAGTGTTAATACGGTAAGTGCACCACAATGGTGGTATCTCAGCAATGAATCCCTCACTTACTTGAGTTCGAGTCCTAGGTCGTCTTAATGCGATGGTTTTGATTACTTTTCCCTTTCCACGACCCCTTCCACGTGTAGCTTTTGAATATGAAGGTCACTGACTTAGCTGACTTGGTTTACTTGGCTTACTTGATTGGCTAGTTGTAGAAGCCTGCGCCACAGACTCTTGAGTTGCTTTGGCCTCTACTACTCAAAACCCGAAGGATCTCTCTTGGTGGAATTTTCAACTCTAGACTTCTTGCTCTACGACATCTTCATTTTCAAGTTCTTGCCTTTCTTCTTGGGCCGACCCTTAGTTGCAAGTTATTCTTCTAGTACAGAAAGGAAGGTCGATGCAGGGCAAGTGATCTCCTTTAGATTCTGCACAATCTTCACCCGCATGTCAAGACCACAGCTTTTATACTTAGCCTCTACACCATCCATTTTAACTCGGTAAAGATTGTCTAACTCACCATCACTTGTGGGCTCAATGGGCATCATGTTCAATTTCTTCCAATGCAGGTGGATTTCATCAAGCGCGATAAGGCTACCATCAAGCATATGTATAGAGATCTCATGCGCACATGGCAATCCATGAGTGACTCGAAGCACAACCACAAGTGAAGAACCATGACCAACCCCACCTTCACTAACTAATCTTGCCTCCCTACTGATTACATCCAATGCATGTTTGGACACAAAGCCTACAATGTTGTTGTACATGCAGTGTTGAAATTCGTGTGCCACTATGTGCATGGATCGATTGAATGATGCCTCCAAGTTATTGTGCTGGTATGTAAGAACCTTATGAATAGTGTTGAAAACATCCTCAAAGTGTCCCTGTGATGTCCCAAGCTTTTTCTTCAGTATATTATGAGCACTTTCAGCACGATTGGTAGTGGCATTCCTAAAGTGTAGTACCTTGTTTGTCCAAGCATACACGAACTTCTCCTTTTGCCACAACCACGTGTCCCTAACATAGTCATACAACCCCGAGACTCCAACATATTTTTCCTCTAGTTCCTTAAGCTGACCATTGTAACATGCCTCAGTTTGGGATTGCACCAAGTTCATCAACATGCCATACCACAGTCAAAGTCCTCTTGGAGAGTGAATAAATCCCTTGTCTTTGCAACAATGTTCTTGTTCACATGCCATGAACAAAGTAAGTGCGTAGCCACAGGGAACACCTCCTCCACTGCCACAACCAAACCTGAGTCCCTATCCGTCAAAATAACACCCGGGAGTTGCTACCCATCTACTAATGACTTCAACTGCCTGAGGGCCATGAATAGTAATTCATAGTCTCCTTACCTAGGAAAGCATGTGCTACTAGGAAGGTCTTGTGTATGGATGTGACCCCAAAAATCTCAAGTAGTGGTACTTATACCGATTTGTCTTGTATGTACAATCCATGATTAATACATGAGTGAAACAACGAAACATCTGCACTAAATTTGGATGGGCAAATAATAGAGATCTCACACTGTAAGTGCTTTTGAAGTAATCATGTTGCTCAATGTAATTGAACTCGTCCAACTTGTAGAGTAATAATTGCATCTTGCTCTTGCCATTGACTTCAATCTTCTCAACTTAGCACTTTCATTGTAAATTGTCCTCATAGTAGTGACATTGTTGCGGTTCTGGGTCTTGATAAGACTTAAAATGTCCTTTGGCCTCGCACTTGTATTGCTCAAGTCTCGAACAATGTATTTCTCATATACTGTGAACCTCACAACTACAACATTCCCAACCAAAGAATTACTGAAACGATGGTTATATACCCCACACACAACTCGAATATGCCACAACCCATCAAGTTCATGCTTCACATTGTTCTTGAATTGACAACCGCACTTCTTCATTCCGGATACTTTTTTGATGTCCTCACTACCTTTGTTCTCTACATCTTTCAATACTTGCTTTGCCTTTCCTATTTTGACTTCAAATCTCCCATACCTCTCACAACCAAGTGATAATCTCACTCTTTTGTCTTGACCGGAGCCAGAATTTGACTTCAATATAATCAAAACAAACCCACATTATCTGGCAGTCGCTTGAGCCCAACTAATAACAACCTCTCTAGTCTCGAATTGTGATGCCAGTGTAAAATGCTCCGTCAAGTCTGGGAATGACTCCATAAAAGATGTACCTGTTGTGTGACAAGCAGTAGCCTACTCGAACCAAACAAAACAAAATTTAGTCGAGAAACAACGAGAAAACAATAATCAGACGAAAAAAAATATTGTGGCGGAGTAACATGGCTGACATCCCAACATTGGTGTCGGATATACATAACCTAGAATACAGTATGAATTACGGAGTAAATGCTACATAACCTAAAGCAAAAGTTTTGGTATTTATAGATCGATAACATTCTGTAAGTTGTAAAGTAACAGAGCCGAGAGGTGTACTATACATCTCGAATCTATTACTCCGCACGACACGTGATTGCTAGCAACAATGGAGGTTATTCCTCTAAGCAAAAAAATCGGCTATAAATGCAAAAAAATACCTCTTCATCGTTGGGGTGGATTCATTTTGATGATTCCATAGATAGTTTGTAAGAACAAACAATGATTCAAAAAAAACTCCCAAGCCCTAGAGTCGCACAAACAACCATGAAGAACATCAGTAAAATGATGCTCAAATACTCTGAAAAAACGGCATACAAAGTCGATATCAAGTGAAGAACAAACTTACCAAGTCGATTTGGTGTGTATTTGGCTGGCCAGAAACAAGGGAATGAAGTGTCGATGGAGCAGGAGTGTGGGTGACAAGGAGATGAAACGATGAAGAAGGGAGTCGTTGGGGTATGCTAAACAAATCTCTTATTTATATGAAGGGTATTCTGCACATTACCACATAGGGCAAAATTGGAAGCAAAATAACGGGGTCCGTTTAGTAAATTGAGGGGTCTGTTTAACCGTTCCCTTTTTTTTGATAAGAAAGAACATTGTTAACCTAATTGGAATCGAACCTTGACCACTTACTGCCATAGCCAAAGACTTAACCATTGGGCCAACCCTACAAGGTTCAAACATGGGGGACTTGACGTTGAGTTCCATATGAACGACAAGTTTTTCTCTTACTACACTGATAGGGTTTGTTTTTTTTATTTTCTTTTAAGGGAAACACATTGTTTCTTGCTATGTAAATATCCTTTTTAGATATAGTGAAATAAAGTTTCAATCCTATAGAAAAACAATTGGTCATAAAGAAGATTGTCTTCGTGTACCCATATTTGTGACAAGTGAAATATTCTATAATGTACCTAATACTCGAAGTCCGCTCTCTACTTGAATACTTTATAATTCTATGGTGGTCTATCGCTTTGTTATGTTGATTAACTTTTTTTTTGGTACCCATGTTAATCAACTTTATACAAAATAGCCTTTGACAAAATATGTATCTTAAGAAATACTTTTTCTTGCAGTGAGTCTCCTTAACCGATGCACTTTCCTCATCCCCACTATCATTCCACTATTATGAGAGAGAGTCAATTAACTATATGAGAGCAAGGTGCGTTTAGGGAGGGTGGGGTTGGACTTTGGAGAGATGAGAGGGGTGGGTAGAGTGGGTTTGATGGATAGGTGAGGTTGAGTTGGTAAGAGTATATGAGGAATTTCTCTAATCTTGTTGGGTGGGTTGATAGTGATGAGTGATTAGTTCAGATTTATTGGAGAGAAGGTCGGTGGGTTAAAATAACAGACATCTATCTAACTAATCACACTTTAAGGTTTCAAAAAAAAAGAAGACATATCAAACTAATCACATTTTAAGGTTAAACCCTTATGTTGGGCTTTATCATTAACATTTTGGTTTTAGGCCCCCGTAGTTATCGAGCTTAGCCCAAAGTTTTGTCACACTTGTATGATTAATTTGTTAAATCCAATTTAGTTGGAGTCCAATGCATCGTATACAAGTGCACGTGAGTGTGTTGATTTAAAAAAAATAACCAATCCACCTATATAGGTTGATTTAACTACTATATACAATCTATACTATCTCTTCAAAAAAAAAGAACAACTATATACTATAAAAATGTGTTATTTCCCAGGTAAGAACTAGCCGACACTAACCATAATATTTTTTTTGGATTCTATTTCGTGATTTTTTATCTTGAACAACTAACGATCCTTCACTTCGATCAGCAATGGTTCAAATCACATCTTCTTACATTTTATTCATCGAATAAGCTACAGATCTAGTAAGATTTTGTGAAGATTGGCTTCATCCTTATTGCAATACATCTTTCTCAAAAGTGTGCAATACATCTTTCTCAAAAGTGTGCAACGGTTGAGTTTGTTGTTCTCCTTAATTTTTCATTTCCATCCTATATAAAGTCATATGCATGTTAAAAATGACTCAGTTGCCGAAGTCATTTTATGGTGAAGCTCTAAATACTGCTTGCTACCTGATGATATGCTTTCCTTCAGCACAGTTAAAGTGTGATATTCCAGAGATAATGGTTTGGAAAGGATATTACTTACTCTCATTTGAAGGTGTTTGGATGCAAGATATTTATGCATGTGCCTAAGGAGCAGAGACAAAAACTTGTTGATATAATTGTTTCGTGTATCCTGTTAGGTTTTAGATATGCAAAGTTTGGCTACAAGTTATGGGATCCAAAAAAGAAAAAGGTTGTCAAACCTAGGGATGTGTTCTTTCATGAAAATAAAACCATAATAGATTTGAAGACATCAGAGAGAATCATTGTTGATGATGATGTTACTCTTTCTGAACTAGTTTCTCCTTCGATTAGTGGTGCCACACGAGAGGGAGATTTAGTTGAAGAACATGGGGTTGATAATGAGCATGCACATGATGATGTTGAATATGCACAAGAATTAAATGACGATTCTGAGCAGGGAGATCAACCACCTCCACTTTTGGCTACAACAAAACCTTCGCTGAGAAGGTAAAAAAGTGTGCAAGTTCCTTCTATGAAATACCTAAGTCCCACGTATGTTACGGCTCCTGAAGAGGGGGAGCCAGAGAGCTTTCAAGAAGTTCAAATGCATAAAGACAGAGCTCAGTGGATGAAAGAAATGCAGAAGGATATGAGTTCTTTGAAAAAGAACACTTATGAGCTTGAGGAACTCTCAAAAGGTAGAAAGCCTTTGAAGAGTAAATTGGTTACTCCTGACAAGTGTCATTCCTACACCAAGTTAGTGGGACTGAGTTACAGTTGAGCAATTGAGTTGTTTGGATATCTTCCTATGGCCTGGATGGGGAGATTGTTAGTTTAGTGTGTGAACCTAACATACTTATGTCTAGCCCAAGCATAAGAATTGTTAAGCAAGACTTTCTAATTTAGTGTTTTAGAAATTGGAGATTGGAGGCATCGATCAATAGGAAAAAGAGAGAAATCAGGAAACCTCCTAATTTGAGAAACAAAGAAATTGCAAGGTGTGCGATTATATATCAGAGAGAAAATAGGAGTGTCTATTTTCTTGAGTGAGAATGAATTGGCAATTTTGTGTCTTGTGAAAGTTGACAAGGTGTTCAACTTGGAGGTTAAGAGAAAGTTTTAACAACTTGTATATTCGCAAGAAGAAGTCGATGAGTTGTTCGACATTGTGAAAGAGATGTGATCATATCTCTAGGGTTCCCTTTGGTGTGCACTGATAAGTGTTCATTTAGGCATGATTTCGTATAGGATATTAGGAGTTAATAGACAATATTTATCTTGTTTTAAAGTGACAAATGTTTGTTTTATGTATTTCAAGGATTTTACATGAGTCGGGCGTTGTTGGACCAAAGGGGTGTTATGAACTTAATTGAGTGATGTTTAGTTCACAAGCCATAACTTTCACATCACAAGTTGGAACGACTCGTCGTTGGTCTTGTTGGAAAGAAGACTTTAAGACGGACATTTTTCCTCTCAAAAGTATCATAAAATACGGATTTGAGGTGGATCAAAAGAGCAACACAGTTGGCAAAGTTTGGCCAAGTTTCTATATGAACCCTCATCAGTATAAAGGTCATCACTTCTTCATCTCAAATTCAAATGACTTGCCATTTTCTTTGTTAGAAAGTAGAATCTAAGATAAATATTTTTATGTATCACAAGCTTTTTCATATTTGGCCTCTAAATGGTCCAAAATTGCATTGTAAGGTAGAGGAATTTTTCACGCCGTGATTAACAAATTCGAGTGGTGCGACTCACATCCGAGTGGACTAGAAGACACTATAAAACATGCCACCAACATACTGCCAACACACTGCCTCCCTGAAGACTCAAAATTTTAGGATTTTACCTACTTTTCATTATTTTTAGGTTTTCAATCCACTTTGGGGTGTTCCTATAAATACCCATAGAATCCAATTTAAAATTAACTCTTGTTTTATTTTGGTTTTACATTAGAAACTAGGTTTTTGGCTTGATTATGTCTAGCTAATCTCCTTCCTTTAAGTTGAAGGTGGATTGGTCAAGCTTTGTGACTTGGGATTCTGTTATGAGGTTTACTTATATTTAATTCTCTTAATTCTTTTCTATGGTTTATTCTCTTTGGTATTGTTTTTAATCATAGGGTTAGATTTGATTGTATATATAGCTTTTTGCATGCACATCAGGTTGACTACCCTTAGTCATTGAAGTCAAAATGTCCGTCCTCACGCGGTAGACTCAAACTTGTGTCAATTGGCCAACCGGTCAAGTACATTAGGGATCTAGGCTAAATCGGGAGCACTTGCGATCCGGTTGTCTAGGTGTAGTGCCTTCACGGACCGAGGTAATGTGGCGAACATGTTAAATCTGGAGTACTAGCGATTAGGTTGCGTGTTTGGTTAGGGAAGTAGTCAATGGTCGTACCTTGGTTGTCGACATCAGGAAGTGCGAGGAACCGAATGCGTCACTGGGTCTATAACTGCACTAGATCATAGATTAGTCTCTTATCTTTCATAAACCAAAGATTAATGGAATCATTCCCAAGTTGTATTGCGAAGACCGTGAAGCTGAATACCTAAGTTTTCTTCCATTGCATTACTCTAATTCCATAGTTTTCAAAGTTTCCAAAAGTTTTACAAAATCCCTTGTTTTCTCTTCTCCCTTAGAAACCGAAGTCAGTAACTAATCCTTGAGGTTCGACCCTGAGCTTGCCACTACTGCAGCCTTGAGGTTCCCCTGTCTTGATTTAGGTTTTTCTTTTCTTTCTTTTATGCATAGGAGTCTTCGTTGATCACATTCCACTAGATCCTCTCTACCCTTTGATCCGAAGATCAAGAAGACCTGCCAACGGAACGTAAGAGAAGCGCGCCAACGGAAGCAAGCTTCCGAAGTTATTTCTAGCATTTCATATTTTCTAGAAATAAAGGATAACAGCTACAATCCTCCCCGAGATGAGGGGAACAATCAAAATCAAGGGGATAATCAGAATAGGGCACCATTAGCACCGAGGGGCTTCTAATCCCCCAATTTCAGCCACACACACCTAATGTGTTCAACCCTGCACGTGCGCCAGCACATGATGAGCCCCGCATCACCATTGAAATGCACAAACAGGATATGCAAATTCTAATTGCACATCAGCCCCATTGCATTGCATATCCTACACGTAGATGAGACTTTGAGCTTAAGTCCAGTTTCCTAAACCTTTTACCCTCTTTTTATGGCTTGGATCATGAAGATCCGGTGACTTTCATCAAAGATTTTGATTCCAAATGTTTAATGATGAAACCACCTAGAGCATAGGAAGATGAAGTCAAATTGTTAGTTTTCCCATTCTGTATTAAAGACAACGCAAAAGTGGTTGTTTTACCTCCCCCCGGGATCTATCACTTGTTGAAATGACTTGATTTCAGCATTCTTAAGGGAATACTTCCCTGAATCTCGGTTATCTCAACTTATCTCAGAGATATGTAATATCAAGATGAAAAAAGGAAAGTCCTTCAATGACTATTGAGGCAGATTCAAAAGACTAATTACACAGTTTCCCCAACATGGTCAAAGTCCTCTACAAGGGTTTTAGGTCCCTTGAGCAGCGCATGATTGACAACACATGTAATGGAGCCTATAAGAAGAGAATAACCGATGAGATGTTTGAGTTGTTCGAATCTATCAATCTCGTCAATATCTTAACAATGATGAAGATGAGAATGAGGAGCCTTCTAGACACATCTTTAGTGGAAGTAGATCAAACAACACTGATAAGAAGCTTGGCAAACACACTGATCTCATGAAGCATTTCCTTACTTCTAGGAAAGCACAAGCTAAGACTTGTGGCTTCTGTGATGCTTCTGGCCATACTACTGATTCTTATCCCACCTTGTTCAGAGAACAAGCTAACGCTTTAGGTGGCGGATTCCAAGGTTATCCTAGGAATCAATACGACAACATTAATGGTAATACATATAATCAAGTCGTTAAAAGCCCCTATTTTAGTTATGGGCCATAGAATCAGAACTTCTCACAGTTCATTCCGATGAGACAACCCCTCCTTCCACAGCCCCCACCTGTTCAGACTATTTAACCCTAAGAGGATATGATGAGGACACTTATCTATAAGGTGGAAAACCTTACGACATACATGACACAGAACAAAGCAGCTAATGATGCTACTGTGCGTGACTTAGCAATTCAAGTGAGCCAAATAGCTAAACAGGCAAGTATACTTGAAGATCAAGGTAGATTGCTTGCCCAACCTATACCTAACCCTAAGGCGCATGTAAATGTTGGATCATTAGCTACTAAAAGTGAGTCTAGGGAAACTGAGGTAGTCCGTAGAGAGCATCACACTACACCTGAGCAGGACGAGGAGGTAGAGGCGAGGAGGTGACGTGAGATCTTGATGAGAGTTCCTTTCCAGTAGAGATTTTTTCCAGAGTTGTTCCAAAAACGCAGAGATATTGAGATACTAACAGACATCGCTCTACCTCCCCGAGTTGAACAGATTGTAGATATTCAGGAAAAGGTTGAGGAGGTTGCACAAGTCGTTGAGATCAAGGATTCCCCAAAGCAGGTATGCTCAGACGTTGAAGAGGTAAATTTGGGAGTACATGAAGTACCAGAGGAGCAGATTGAGAGAAAGCTACCACCCAAATGTTCAGACCCTGGTATGTTTACTATTTCTTGTAAGATAGGTAATATTATTGTTGAGAGTGTCATGTGTGATCTTGGTGCTTCCATAAATGTCATATCTAGTCCTTTATATGAGTCTCTTCATGATAGTCCTCTTAAGGACACTCAGGTTGCAATCCACCTAGCTAATAGGTCAGTTGTACACTCGGTTAGGTTCATTGAGGATGTACCGATTAAGATTCATGATTTTATATTTTCGGCTGACTTTTATGTGATGGATATGGGAAATGATTCTCTCCATGCCTTACCTTCTCTTCTTTTGGGTCGACCTTTCCTACGGATTGCGAGGACTAAGGTTGATGTGTTTGGTGGGACCATGTCTATGGAGTTTGATGGTGAGATCGTTACATTTGATATTTTTAACATTATTAAATCTCCTACTGATGTTTCTTTCTTGTTTGCTATGCATATTTCTGACCCACCATTTCAGGATGAGATTAGGTTAGACAAGCAAGACGGTCGTCATGTACCTAGAGTTAGTGAGACTTTTCCACCACCCCCATGCTGACACATAGTGTTTCCTTCTCCCACGGTGGAGCTGCACATACGAGAACCACACGAGACATGCCCGAGTGAGACAACGTGACCTAGCACGCATAACTCTGAAATCGAGCTAACGACTCTAATTACTGCAGTATTTTGTAGTTTTCGATCTAAAAATCAGGAATTATATTTGACGTGTTACGATGCGCGTCACACACTTGGGTGGAAGTATGCAATCTCTATGAGCATTCTAGTTTTGAGCGTTAGATATTCTCTACATTGAAGAAATAACAAGATCTTGAACAAAAACTCACGGTGAAGGCTTTGGTGATTTTTTAGTGTTCAGAAAAAGAGGTGCAAGATTTGATACAATTGGGGTAGTGTTCTTCGTTCTTAGTGTGATCATCTAAGCTCTTGAAAGAGATATTTTTTGTATTACTCCATTGGTAGTGAATCTCATTAAATTGAGATATCTTGTACTCTTTATTCACATAGTGGATTGTTTGGAGTTTGACCCATAGTTTTTACCTCTGATTTGGAGGGTTTTTCACATTAAATCATGCGTGTCTTGTGTTGTGTTTAGTTTTGTGCATTGATCGTGGTTTTGTGTACTTTGATATTCATCTGTTTCATTGTTCGAAGGGGTTGAGTAACCTCAACACATAGTTTTTTTTTGAAGAGAAATCGAAATTTAATTAATCATTCATGGCTCAATACAAGACCAAACATATAATCAAGTACATTGATTCACTAATCCTATTTGCGCAAACAAACTACCATTAATATTTTTTTTTTCGAAATTGAAACAGTTTGACAATCAGGGACTGCTCTCTACAACGTTAAAACTCATGACAATACACAAAAATACTAAAGCCACGAAACGAATAACCCCAACACATAGTTGGTTGGTTTTCCCTCATTGAGAGTTTTTTATTTGTGTTCTCCTCGTTGGGAAGTTTTAGATTTTCTTCTCCTTATTGAGAAGTTTTGTATTCGTTATATGAAGTTCTAGTGGTATTTGTGTATTGTCATGAGTTCCAGATATCATATATAGAGCAGTCTCTAATTGTCAAATTATTTCAATTTCACAATCGTATTCACAACCAAATTAATGACAATTCTTTGAATACATATATAGGATTAGAGAATCAATGTACTTTCATTTTGATTCTATGTATGGTCTTGCATCGAGCCATTAAGCCATTAATAATTAATGAAACTTCTATCTTATTTAAAATAACTACAATATACTGACATGATTTAAAAAACAAAAAACAAAAAAACTACCATCACTGAAGACTATTTAAAAATAAAAAAATAAAAAAACTAAATATTATGCTTGTCACTTGCTTCCTAAGAAAGTTGGTACATCAACAAGGGAATCCCAATCATAAGGGAGTGAGCTAAAATCTATATATAATTACAAAATGACTAAATTAGGTGAAATTAACACCAAATATTCCATCAACTAAATTTTCTTGCAAAATCAATTAATATTTTTAGGTCATTAGTTTTTTTTTTTTTTTTTTTTTTTTGAGAAAAGGTCATTAGTTAACATGTCAAAATTTAATTAGGTACCTCGTCACACCAGCACGTTCTATTAAATCATTCTTAATTTCTTTTTGGCTCAAATGAAGGGAAGCAACAACACGTCTCCGTTTGAATCCTCCCTTCCAAGTTGGTATCAATCTTATTATATAAGGTACCATATAGGCGATATAAAATATATCCTGCAAATGCAAGTTGACTTCATAATTAATTAAAATGCATTTCTTACCCTCACATTATTACCTTATAGCAAGAATTAATTAACAACATAATTAGCTAAGCTGCTGCACATTCCCTTTTAAATTCCAAAAACTAAAGTTGGCACACCTTGATGTGATCATATCAATCCATCGATATGAATCAGTGTTTTAATTATCGAGTGAAAAACTTGATTCTTGTTTTGGTTATTTTGATAATTGTTACAGGTTTTCTCTGCAACTTCATATCTAGTCCTTCATACATCAACTCTAAAATCTTCAAGAATCTCAATTGTCTTCCATCCTCATCAGACATGGTAAGCCTTTATATAGATGTTTGTACCCCATTAATGTAACACTTCATGTAGCACTCATTAATAACTCAACATTACTTAAATTATGTGTGTGTATATATGTTTTTTTGGAACAAAATTTCAGAGTTCATCAAAGGAGGATGTAGATTATGATGAGCTTGAAAAGGCTTTGATGGGAGCTTCAAAGGGGAACAACAAGACAATGATCATAGCAATGGTGAACAAAGCTTATGTTGAAGGGGAGAACAAAACAATGCTTGATCTCTTCCTCGAGAGTTTCTGGCTTGGAGAAGGCACGCATTACTTGCTTGATCGACTCCTAGTTGTTGCTGTTGATCCAATCGCTTTCGATCGATGCAAATTCTTAAGGCTTCATTGTTATAAACTTGTAGTAGAAGGTGTAGATTTTGGGGCAGAGCAGTTCTTCATGTCCAAGGGTTTTCTCAAAATGATGTGGAGTAGAACTCGCTTCCTTGCTGATGTTCTCAAGCGTGGTTACAGCTTCATTTTCACTGTGAGTTTTATTTATTTTTATTTATTTTTTATTTTTATTTTTTTGAAGAGAAATCAAAATTTCATTAATCATTTATAGGACCAGACACATAATCAAGTACATTGATTCACTAATCCTATTTGTGCAAACAAACTACCATTAATTTGATTTTTTTAAAATTAAAACAGTTTGACAATCTTCACTGTGAGTTAAATTGTACATAATTTTACTAAAGGCTTTTGTTAATCCAATTTTACACTTTATTTTCACACACACTTGATATATAACTGCTACTGATGATTTTTTGCATCAATATTTGTGTGTGCGCACAAAAATTATTTTCATTTAAGGGACTCCCAATGAGTGCATGTGAATTAGAATTAGATCAACAATACTCATAATTTTATACATGTCTCACCCAAAAAACAAAAAAAAAATCTTATGTATGTGATTAAGGGTCTTTTTGATAAGTGAGAAAAATAATTCCTAGCTAGAAACGTAGTATTTTTTTCAATAAGCTTTTGAAACAATGTTATTAAGGAGAGTTTTTATATATGGTTTCTTTTTATATATGTTAACATGATGATGATTGAGTTTACATATAATTAGAAAATAATGTGCCACAATTAATATTTTGTCACATCAACAAATACATTACCATAGAATATAATTTTCTATATATGTTGCTAATGGCAAGGTTAAGTGTTAATAGTTTGGTTTAGGTGTCTGACATGGTATTTAGGTGGCAAAAAATTGCTTAATTAGTGTATCTAGTTAAGATAGAGTACTACTTAAGTTTCTGAAAAACAAAATAAAAAGAACACTATATACTTAAGTTAATTAGAATAGATGCAAAGGTTAATTAGGATTTTCTTATGTGTTAAGCCTTGAATATGTGTGTATATGAGCAAAATTTTAATATTAAGAATTAAAGATATATATGGTAATTAATTACTTTCAATTAATGTTGTAGGACACAGATGTAATGTGGTTGAGAGATCCATTTCCAATATTAACGAGCCCAAACAGGACCAACGTAGACATTCAATTCAGCTGCGACTGGTTCAAAGGCAATCCATGGAAGGAATCCAATGCCATCAACACCGGCTTCTACTTCGTTCGATCGAACAAGAAGACCATCTCCTTATTCGAGACATGGCACGCGATGAAAGACAACTCTAGCTACACAAAAATGAAAGAGCAGGATGTGCTAGTGAGCTTGATGCGCAGCGGATTGTTAACGCAGTTGGGGCTTAAAACAAGGTTCTTGGAGACTCTATACTTTAGCGGGTTTTGCCAAGACAGCAAAGATTTTGGTTCAGTGATCACCGTGCATGCAAATTGTTGTGTTAGTATTAGAGCCAAAGTGGTTGATTTGGTAGTTGTTCTTCGCGATTGGAAGAATTTCAAGGCCACAAATATTGGTAGAAAGGATGGCTTAATGAAAAATATTAGCATCGATGAAGGTACAGCACAAAATATTTGTTGGTCCAAGCACGCTGCCTGTCGCAGGTGACTTCAAATAGATTACAATGCAAAGAATATGTTGACATCAAATTATACTGCCACCATCACAATGAAGTTAATCCAGTGCATCATTCATATATGTAGAGCTTAATGCATTCAAGAGAATAAGGTTAAAAAAATGTGACATCTTCTTTAATCTATGCATAAAATAATTAAAAGGGGCCACGAAATGCTTTGTCCCCAATTACTATGGAATCCCTTTTTGTTATTAATTTTACCCTAATAGAAATGACTAAAATGCTAGTGTAGGACATGCAGGTCGAGCACACAATACTCATATGTGTGATCCATTGATTTTTTGGGGAGACGTGCGCATACTAGGCAAATTGAAGGGACGCATGCACAAGACTAGTGCGTGCCTGACCTGCATGTCTAGCCAAAGTTACTCTGACATTCTCTTCTTTTTTTACTTTTTTAACTTGACAGTGGAGCATAGACGGATTGTTAATTTTGGAGACTCAATGTTGGCTTGTAGAATATATTTAGCACTTAGTGGATGAGAAGGAAACGAAGGTGGAGGGGAAGTGGTGACGGGCTTTGGTGTGAGAATCATGTATTAGTTGAACAAATCTAGGGCTTGAGGGGTGTGAAGGTAAAGAAGTCAGAGCGGCGATGGGTTGTGGTTCTTGAACTTTGGTAAGGGAAAGAGATGTAATTGATGGAAGTGGAGATGGTAGAAGTGGAGCGGTGACGGATTGAGTAGAGATGGTGGTGTGTTGAGGATGCGCAAATGAAGACGAAGGTGAGATGGTAGGGGTAGAAGACGAGTCCAATGAACAAGCAGTCGGTGATTGTGGCACTGAGAAAAAACACAAACTTCACGACTTTGCACACACACTGATTCTCGTCGATAGTTGTTGGAACTTTGAGCATTGAAGGCTTTGAGATGATGAAGATCTCGCTCAAGGTCATCAAGCTTTTGATTCAAACGATAGATAACCACCCATAGTGCCTGCATCTCGCGATCATCGTCGTCGAGATGGGGTCGTCTTCCTCTTTTGTCGGAACTCATCGCTTGTTGGCGCCCTCACTCTGATACCATTCTGATCTAGAGATGATCAAATGAGGAGGAATGAAAGAACAAGCTAACAAGAAAGAACACACATAAACACCCAATCCAAGGCTTCAAGATTCAATTCTTCAATTCATTTGATAAAAAAGCTCAAAGTGAGGTTGTGCTTACACCTTTTATACTAAATCACTAAAAACCCTAACATATCAAAATTACATATTCCTAAAATGCCTCCTAAAATATATCATATTATAATATTAACATTATGCTTATATTAGCTACCACATCATTTTAGGGGTTATTAAAAAAGTAATGCTCTTTTACTTTAAAATTTGCTAAATAGGGTTAATTTATTTAAAATCACAAAACTAATGTATATTGCCTTTGGAAAAGGCGTCATTGTGTGTGTGACGTGGCTGGGTGGGAATGTGATGTGGCAATTGGATTGTATGAATGACTCCTTTTCAAAATGAGTCATTTGAACAAAATATGAAATGTACGAATGACTCATTTTGAAAAGGAGTCATTCATACAACTTATATTCCACCCATACCCTTGCCCGCCTAAATTAAAAATACTACACATACATCAACCTAAACCATACGAAAATATATATTGGGTGTGTTCCACACTAAATCGAGACACATATAGATAACTCAAACACCAATGTGTGTTTTTGTATGTCTGTGAAGCATTCCTCAAACCTAATACCATTTTCATTGAATTCCTCTTACAATTAATTTTTTAAGTACACAACATGACGAAATTAACAAAGTTATATACAGGTCAAAACGTATCACTCATAACTCATACCCAGCATAAAACGATAAAAGTAAACAAACGTACAAGTAGGGAAGTCCACAGTCAGATCACAAGAAGTCCGTGAATGTCTACGCTGGTGTCCACATCTGCAATGACTTCATAAATAACGACAATTAAAAATTAGGTCGTTACAATACAAGTAAGAGAAAAACAAATAGCAAAAAAACTCGAACAAATATACAAATCCAAGAAATTACCATGACATGAAAGAAACTCATACAAAGGTATGATGCAATTCTATCGACGCCGACGTTGCTCCTCCGTTAGGCAAACCGGTGGTACTCTATTTCGACCTGAATTTCTCCGTGCTTGTACGTCCTGCTAAGTCTGTTAAGATCGATGAGTCGACTGATCTTCTTCCTCATGTTGACTCAATTCACCTCTACTACCAGTGCTATCAAAGATAGGTGGTTGAACCATTCCGACATACTGACTTCATGTATGTGGTCGAGTGAAAGGCACATGAGGTGGCATGCCTAATAAGTGCATGAATGAGCCATCTCCACTATATGGAATATTATAATTATAATATGGTAGAGTAAATGAACTTGGCATGTATTGAGGCAATGAACCATGCATTGAATGTGTAGGCATTCTATGGTCCATGTAGGAAGATGATAGCCCAGGTGCATATGGATCAAAATGATAAGGATAAACACTTATGCTCGGTGACCTATGTAAAAGCATATGAGCATCAGGTTGCGTTGGGGGTAGCAAAAGAGTGTACCCATAAGAAGAAGGATAGGTTGGAGGTGGTGGAGGAGAACGCCTGCTGCTCTCACCAACAGTCTCTGTCGTTCTTGGTGTTGGACGAGTTGGAGGTGGTGGAGGAGAACGTCTGCTGCTCTCACCCAGAGTCTGTGTCCTTGCTGTTTTTCTTCTCCTCCCTCTATTTCCTAGGCTTTGATCCTCTTCTTGTTGTTCTTCCTCTTCTTCTTAAGAAGCTTCATCATCTATTTTTGGCTCAACTACTTTTTCATCATTCCACATAGTAGTCCTTTGACGTTCATCCTCATCTAAGATTATGATGCCTTCATGTAGAGCAGCAATGCCTTGATCGATCCCATCATCAATGAACACTCGCTCCAATTAACGCGCAAATGTATACTGATATACAAAAAAATAGTGTTAGTTAACAATTTTAAATATGACTCATGAGGATAACAACATTATAGTTTCAAGCTTACCAAAAATTTGCGTAGAGCCCTATCATGTCCAATGAATCGCCTGGTGATAGATCTGTACCACCTCATGTACTCTTCCTGATCATGTTCCCCTTCTTGTTCTATTGTGGCTATGGTATTACCACTATTTTCTCACAACTCTATAAATCTTCTATGATACACTGCCCAATTTTCTTGAGGGTGTCCTCTCAATTGGACGCGGTGCAGTCGTGTGTCGAAATCATAGTTAGGTGACATGATCTGTGTCAGTCCGAACTGTCTCATTACCCTTTCCGGTCTATGCCACTCGACTATATGGAAATAAATTAAGGACACGTCGAACACCAGCTCCATGACCATGAGTACAGAATTGTGGAAGTGACTCGAGGACATCAGTGTATGGTTGCCACTTTGCGACATTCTCCCTCTGCATGTCAAGTGCATCACAATATGATGATAAAACGTGTGTGGAAGTCCTAGTTACCGAAAATGCAACTATCCATCTGTATACAAAACAATAAATTAGTCATAAATTAAAAAGACGCAATGAATAATTAAAAATAATATGAGAAACATTTTTATTACCGATATCCCAAAAGAACTTTATTGGGCATGTATACTCTATCACATGTTTGAGGTCGAGCTCTAGGAACAGGCATGCGTGTTGGTGCTATTAATGGAAGCCTAGCCCAGGCCCATAGTTATATAAGAATTGACGCACCAGCGACCACGTGCGAACCAGAGCGAGATCCACGACACAACTCCCTGTATAAATAAGCCAAACATTTACTTCCCTAACTATACTGTCCAGCTGTTTGAAGGTCCTCGAGCAACGGAAGAAACATCAAATGTACATATCAATTCGACTTGTCAGCGAACACACAACCACCATTTACAAACAAAATACAAATCCCCTCATTGGTTTAAATTAGGGATTGAGCTTTTGATGGACAATTTTTTTTTATTATGTCCCTCAGAACGACAAAGACCGCATCAGTTCCTCCTAGTAGGGACTCGACTACGATCTCTATTTGGACATGTTGTTCCTTCATGTCCTTCTTGATGATATATGCCACATCGCAAGGTCCTTGAAACATTAGGAAGATCCATCTCATTTTTCCTTCGTCTTCCCTTTGGTCTCCCTCGGCCATGTCTACATTTTAGATCTGGTAAATTTTATTTGCAAAAGTCGACCAATACTTCTCATAGGAAATGGTTTTGAATTGAGAGGAGTTGCATCATGCGTACACGTCCATCCTATAGTATGGCTCAATAAATTGTGTATAATCAAGTGGAATAAGGGTACATGCAGCTAACACGTGTGAGCAAGGGAAACCAAACGATTGCCATTTATTGTAGCTGCAATACCAATTCTTCAAGATAACAATTTATGTATTATTGTCTTTATGCATGCGATCACCATGACGTCCAGTAAGCACCTCAAAATCACCATTGTCTTGATTTATCAATTTGATGTCTCCTTGCAAATTGTTCATAATGTGCAATTTTATCCATGACATATTTTGTGTAATAGAGCCCGTGCGAGATTGCTTCATCGATCTCCTGCTTGCGTCGGTTAGTGTATGTCACCAACTTGTAGTAAATTATTTGAACCATTGTTGTTATTGGCAAGAATCATGCCCCTTTCAATACACCATCAAAACATTCTATAATAGTAAGATAATGTCGTGTTAGTAATATCAACACAGCGATAAAAAATATTGTATAACAAACATAACTAGTATCGATTACATATCAACCCCATTAGAATTCATCTATCCGTACCGCAGGCCTCCGTCATGCGATTGAGTCCATAGTTCCTTAGGAATGGCATTCACATATTGAAGACGTTGAGCAGTTCCTGATGACAAATAAGCAAAACGCTCCATGCATGCATTAAATTTCCTCACTTGATGTTGACCAGCAGCTCAAGAAAGGATGCTCATCAATGATTCATTTTTGAAATTCATGTTAAAATTACTGGTCAAGTTTCGCAGGCAATAATGGTGGTATCCCTTAGTGGATAAAAGCCATTTGCTGGTATGTTAACAGCCTCGAGAATGCCAGAGTGACGGTCGGAAATAATACAAATACATATCTATCGGTCACGTGTTTGCGCAACATCCTCAAAAACCACCCCCACGAGTCTGTTGATTCGTTTTCCTCAATCGCAAGTGCAACTGGAAGTAGATGTCCATTACCATCAACAGATAAGGCAATCATTAGCTTACCACTATATTTGGCATACAAGAATATTGCGTCAATATGTAGAAGAGGCCTATAATGCTTGAACCCTTCGATTGATGCTTCGAATGCAAAGAACATACGACGAAATTGAGGATGCTCTGTCCTGATCTGATTTGCAGCCCATTGTCTATGTGATCACTCAATCTTTGTCCCTGGGCACTTATTACATACAGCCGCCAACCATCATGGTAACCTAGCATACGACGTGTCCCAATCTCCGAATGCATTTGTAACTGCTTTCCTTTTGGCATCCCACATTCGCTTGTAGGGAACTTCATGTCCATATTTTAGCTTAATCCATATTTTAGCTTAATCATTTCTACCAAGGCCTTGATAGTAATTGTCTGATCTATTTGGACAACACTTTGTATCTCACGTGCAAGCATGTTGGCATCGAGTTGGGCATGACCGTGTTCTATGTCGGGATTTATATAACTGTGTGACTCATCTAATTGAGTGATCTCCCACAATTATTTTTTCTTTCGCAAACAAGCACAAAGACCCCACATGCACCCAGCTTTTGGCGCACTTCTGCACTTCACCGCCCGTAAGGTTGTAGTTGACTCCATAACGTGGTATTGACAATGGTTGTTAACATACCATACTTTGATGGCATGCTGCAAGTCTTTCTTATTGTCAATGCATATTCCTCTTTCCAACTCAAAATTAGGCATGTCACATCCAATCGAATGATGAGAATGTTGGGCCGCAGTAGAATTAACCACTTCCCAATCAATTTCATTATACACTGGCAATGGTTGATAAACTTCTTCATCGCTTACTTCTTCCATTCACTCCTCTTCGTCAATAGCAAATTTCTCATCATCTTGCAAGTTTTCCACACCTGGAGGTTTGTAGGTTGGGTTAACAACATTTATATTTTCTCAATCAACAAATGGCGCAACATCCTCAAGGGGACATACGTCCTCGTCGATGTCGTTATCGTCATCTTCATTAGGGTCATCACTAGGGGCACTAATGTCATCATCATTGATGCAGGGCATGTCATGTCAACATTTTTGCACGGGGAAATTTGGGCCGTTACAGTTGGTATCAGAGCCTAAGGTTATAACGACCTGACCCTTGATTTAAAACACAAACCATTAAGACAGCGGAAGTTAGTAATGGTTGAACTTAGAAGTGGAAACCCTAGGATCCTGACTTAGAATCCTATTTGGGGAGTGAGGATGAGTCGGGAAGTGGAAACTGAAAACTTATTGATATGAGTATGTTTTATGTGTGTATTATATGGTATCGGTAGCTATCCACTGATCTGGAAATGCGCTTTCGTTACCAGATAGTGATGGTGGATCAGCGGGTCCTAGTGATGACAGCGGGACGTCGAGTACTCAAGTTGTTAGTATCGAGGAGTTTCAGACATTGACGTAGAGAGTCGCAGCTTATGAGCGACAATTGGAGGAGATTCTGGCGATATTGAGGGCGTCAGTTATTACTGCATCGGTACCATTTACGGCTAGAGTAACCATTACTTAAGAAGCGAACACACCAGTGGTTATGACCACGACTACGCTTCCTACAACCACTACAATGAGACCAGGGATGGCGGTTGCACCTCTCGCACTGACAAAGATTGCACCAACGCCATCGACAGTGTATGGCACTATGACGACTACTGAGGCCAAACAGTGGCGAGAGTTCAAGAGGCACGACCCTGTTGTTTTCTATGGAGGTACTGACGTAACTGCGGCAGAATTGTTCCTAAAAAGTCACGAGAAGATGCACCCCATTATAGCTATTGAGTAGCACATGAAATCTTTTATTTCTTCCTCGATGTTGATGGGAGAAGCTGACGATTGGTGGACTACGATTGTGAGTACCAGAGGCATGTCGAGGGACTGGATAGAGTTCAAAACCCAATTCAAAATGAAGTACTTTACTCCTACCGTGATGAGAGCCAAGAGAAACGTGTTCACTTCCCTGAGACAGTTAGCGAATAAGTCCTTCATGGAGTACATGGGACGATTTCTACGGTTATTACCATATGCTGGAGGATCAGCTAACACGAAGGCAGACCGGGTGTATTACTTTATTGAGGGTCTACTACCCGAAATCGGAGGTGCGATCGTTATGACCGAGCCAAGGACGTTGTAGAGAACTTATGAGAGGAGCTTGGCTAGGGAGAGTTACTTGAGTACTCACCATGAGGAGATTAAGCCTGATCAACCCGATTTGCAGTTAGAGCACCAATCAGAAGGACATGACAGGAAACGAACGAGGAATCTGAACGATGATTGTGGTTATCGAAGGTGGAAGGTGTGTTACCAGTGTGGACAGCCTAGACATTTTCAAAACTGATGTCCTAATTTGTATGAGGACCAACAGGATGACGATCACCCTCAGGCCATTGAGGACGTGCACATGGCGAGTGAACAATAGCAGACAATGGTTCGTAATCCTAATGGAGGTGAGGAGTCTTCCTGGTTAACATACAACATACATGGAACTAATTATTTGAAAGTTTAGGTGTTTAAACACGATGTCAGACATCATGTGACAGAGTTAGGGTCGATACTGGCTAGACTGGTGCCGTTTGAACTTAGCAGAGTTGTCTAGGATGAGACAGACCTAACTTAGATTAGAGTCCGAAAGAGATGGTAAGTTTGGGCACAATGGGTTGTCAAAAGTAGCCACGAGTACAACTAAAGAGAGGTAGAACCAGACGGGTTGTGATTCATCTTACGATGCATGGACACGTAGTGTACATGGTGGCCACAATTACAACTTTGTCTAACATATTTACTGCCTGGGTATGAATGAAACTTCCGTTGAAACGTGAGTAGGTTGGGAGGTTTTCACAAGTATGGCGTGCGAGTCACGATCATAGCGTCTTATGTCATGATCACTAAGCTTGCATCATGGTAGTGGGCGATGTCAACGATGAGATCGTAGGCATTCCTACCACTAGTGGAAATTGGGGGTGGTCTTGAGAGACCGTAGTTGAATTATAATGTTTGAAGAGGTTGCGACCCACAGTTTGAAGACCAAGACAAAATCAAGCTGTTCGAAGAGGTAGAGGCCCACAGTTTGGAGGTGGTAAAGTATGGAGCTGTTTGGAGTCATCCAGAGGGATCCGCAATTCATGGAAAGAGACGTGCTGTTTGAAGAGACTTTATACAAGTCCGCAGTTCAATACCTAGTGTCAAGTTGTTGGAAGTGACTCTTGCTAGAGTCCACAGTTGGTCATTGCCTATTGAGCTGTCTGAAGTGACTTTGCATCGGTCCGCAGTTCAACGATGAGGAACGAGCTTTCTGAAGTGACTCTGAGGTAGTCCGCAGTTCGAGAAATGATCCAAGATATTCGAAATGGCTCTAAGCCGCAGTTTGAGCGAGGTGAGAATAGGTGTTGGGTCTCCTTATTCACTCGAGTTAGAGCTAATTTCGATGGCGAAATTCTTGTTAGTTAGGGAGAGTGTAACGACCCGAAAATCTAATTATTTGTGGACGATGATGCATGTATTAGTATGATAATATGATATGGGTCACGAGCCAGTCGGGCAATTTTAAATCTGAGTGAGGTTCCGACTAGGTAAACGGAGTTCCGATAGTCGTTTAAGTGGGTATTAAATGTGATAAATGAAGTCAAATCATGAATATGACCTTAGTTGAGGAAACATGATTAAATTAAATAAAGTATAATTTAGGCATAATTAATTCAATTGAACACCAAGTGTGTGATTGCCTCGAAAAGCATGTCAGTCGAGGGGCACTGAGTACCGGATAGACAAGGATGAGTATGACATCGAATACTAATTATTTAAGTTCAATTGATGGCCTAACATAGGTTATATGATTTATTTTTGGATATTAATTACATAAGTCCTATAGTTGAGTGGAATAAATGTAACCACCTTAGGATGAGTTTTGGGATACACCGCATGAGGGAATTAAGGCAAGATATGTTATAGGTGAGTGTCACCTCGAGATAAGAGAGTGTATTGGGATGAAAGTAAGGGTAAAAGAGTAAATTCACCAACCAAATGTACATATATATATATATGTTGTTATTATCTAAAACCCTAATCACTATTCATCATCTCCTACACACCCAAGCCGTCACCTACACTTTCTCCCCACCTCTCGTCACTGCCACCACCGTCCTACCTGAGACCGGTAGACCCTGACGAGGCCAGAGGGATCGAAGCATTGCCGTCGACGAGGTGAGACACCTCTCTCTCTCACTCTCACTCTCGGCCTACACTCACTCTCACATCTCTCGGCCTCCCTTCCATCCACAATTGTTCCCTCTCCTCCTTTCCTCCATTCACTTCGTCCAAGACTGACTGAACTCCGACGAAGCCAGTGGTGGCCGGAGGAGCCCAGACGCCAGTGGCGAGACCTCCCTCCCTCTAGGCCCTACGTTCTATTTCTCCTCTCGACTATCTTCTCCTCCTCCCTGACGACCGTCACCACCTCCCTCCACGACAGTGGAACCACAGACGACCACCGGAGATATCTAGGTGAGCGTCTTTCCCATGGTTCTCTCTCTCTCCATCATTTTGTTCCTCCTTCCAAGTGCCCACTATTTGCCCTTTTTGGTTTGTTTTAGTGACGATCTTAGCCACTTTTTTGGCTCGCCATGGCTGATGTGTCGTCCCTCAGTCAAGGCTGATCGAAGGGGACTCTCCGACTACGTCGCTGACCGGAGATGACCCCTCCCCCATGTTCAACAGTTACGTTTTTGGAGTGGTGGTATGTAGTGTTTGTGATTTCAGTTTTGGGTGTATGTGTGTGGGTGTTTACAACAGTGGGGTGCACACAACAGTGGGTGTTGTATGCACATAACAGTGGGGTGTGGGGTGCGTGAGACATGTGGGTGTACTCAACAATGAGGTGTACTTGGTTGTAGGTGTGTCATTTCATGTGTGTGTATTGAATAAAAAGAAATAATGTATATGGGCCTTTAATACTTAGTTTAACATTATGTAAAATGTAGGTTATGGACTTGTGTTAAGACCCACTAAGGGCCCAACACACACCTTACCTAATGAGGGCCCTTAACACACATTAGTGTTATGTAAATGGGTTAGGTTAGGGCCCAAATAAAAGCCCAATAAAGGCCTAAATTCAAAAGGTACAACTTGAAGCCCAAAAACAAAAACATAAAATATAAAGTGGGCTTATGGATTTAGGCCCAATAAGAGTCCATACAAATATATTAGTTAGGTGAGTATGGACTTGATAAATGGGCCCAACAAGAGTCCAAAGAGGGATATGTTTTGTGAAAAAGATAATAACCATAGAGATGGATTGATCCACAATGGTTTGAGTCGCCTTAATTAAGTGTATTTGAACTAAACATACTAGAAACACCCTAAGACGAGATACTAACTCTAATCAACATTCGGGATTTAAAACTTTATCAGGTAGTCGAGAACTCGTGGGGAACGCGTTAGTCTTGGAGTGGTACTGGGTTCCGATTAGTCAGGTAAGTACATACGTACCTTGTATGTATGTTTGTTAGTAGGCCAGTAAGGAAATAGCATGTGGTTTATACATCCTCTATTCATTAATATTGTTGAATTGATCCCTTGTTTGATACTCCATTCCATATTCTTGGTTGTATGTTCTTGGCATGAGTGTATGTCTCGAAGGTATTATGTGGTCCCGCACTAGCTGGGACAACGAGTGTGCCTCCTGCAGGGGTAACTGATCACCCCTACTGTTGTGTGTACTGGGTACTAGATTCAAGAGGCGTTGCGATGCCTCTCGATTTCAAGCTGTGCTAATGTTGCGACATTGCCCAGGGAGATCTTGCGAGATCTTTGCCTTATTGCTGTGAAATTAGACCACTCATGGGCCTCTTTTGAATCTTAGAACATGCAAATTTCGATTGTTTATGTATCAGTCTGTTTATCATGCACTTGATTTACTTAATTTCCTGCTATTTCATTTCTGCATGATATTTAAACTGCTTTACTTGTTAAATCCAAAATTACTGTTATATTCTTCTTGCACTACTTTCGATTTTTTTCAGTTACTCACCATCTAGTTTGTGACGGTGGATGCAGATAGGGTGGAGAGCAGTATGGCAAGGGGCCCTGCCTAGGAGACCTACTTTGAGAACTAGCAGCGGGATCAGGGAGACTTTATAGTATGTGTTTATGTTTTGCTTACTTGTATATCGTTTCATACATATGTTTTGGATTATTGAACTTGGAATTTTTGATGAGACTGGTATCATGTATATATGCTTATCGAATTGTACATGAATACCCGGGGTTTTCCACACTTATAGAATTCCTATACTTCCTTTGATTGAGTTATTTCCCATATTAAATTTATTTAGTCTTCCGTTATGTATTATTGCAATAACACTTTCATAAATTGTTAAAATTGATGAATCGAAGGCTGACTAGGCTCGTCAAGTTCCCGAGGGATGACTCGGGGCCTGTACAGGTCTAGGCCAGGCATACCCAATTGCACAGGAAAATTGGGGTCGTCACAAGCACACATCCTAAGCCTGAATGAGAAGCATCAGCATACACCATTAAATCCTCCCCTAATTCAGGTAATGTAAGAACAGGTGTTGTAGTCAATCTATTCTTCGACTCCATGAAAGCACAATGATGGCCCAGTTCCCCATAAAACTGGATGCTTCCTGGTTTAGGTCTACGTGGGCCCTCGAGTTCTTATTTGCAAAGTCTACGCATCCTAGTCAACCTCAAATCCTCAGATATAACATTAGTTGTTCATTTAAATGTGAAAGTTATAAGATTATAAAGTTATCAGGAAATTCGCAGTAGAAATTACTATAATCAACTATAACTACAATAATGGAAATCAGAAATAATGGACAACCTACTCATGTGGAAACCTTGAAAAATAGATAAATACATGCATGTTTGTGATCAAAGTTATATAAAGCGATCATACATGATATACTTAGTCTCTCAAATCCTAATACATGTCCCAATGTTTTACAAAACATAATATACAGTAATCACAACAATAAGAACAAAACCTACACTAAGTAAAGGAAATGATTGCTCCGAGAATCCACAGAGAAGATTACCTAGCATCAGTTCATTCCTCTTGCTCGTCTCACCTCTATCTATATCTCTATCTCTATCTCTATCTCTATCTGCACCACCGTCACAAACTAGACGGTGAATGCTTGAAAAAGAGAAAGTAATGTCAGAAGAAACTAAACAGTAATTCAAGATTTCAAATAAACAGTACAAATATCCTGCAGTATTGAAAAGCAGAAAGAATAACAAATAGCATGATAAACAGACTGACAAGCTGAGCAACGAAGTTTGAGTGTCCATAGAATCAAAGAAGGCCAATAAGTGGTCGAAATCATTGTAGTACCGCAACACCACATTCATAGTTACCGTAGCAACCAACAAACTATAGACACCGCACCGTCCAAACAATCCAGTACTCAAGTCATAACCCGATATCAGTGGGGTGGAACAACACAATTAAAAAAGTGCTCACGCTTACCCACTCATACGGACCCAAAAGTACCTTTGCAACACACTTAAGCCAAGACACTCAACCAACAATTAAAGAATTGAAATTCCAAACAAAGGCTCAATTCAAATAACAATGTCAATAAATGGATAACGAATTAATGCATACTTCCTATCTGGTTGACAATCGTACAATAACGTACCTCTGTTAACCGCAAATCTCTGGTCCTCGTGTACCTTTACTAATCCACTCGAATTTCCAAATTTTGTCAATTAACCAATTTTACAAATCCTATTAATATCTTTCTAATTTACCCAATTTTCTATAATTATCAAATTAGTGTAATTGGGTTGATTTTCGGGGTATTGGATCGTATATGGCCCAATTGAATACCTGAGAGAACCCAAAATTTTTTCAAAATTTTCAGAAAATTAGGACTTTATGAACAGTGTCACACCGTCATAGGTGTCGTGACCATTTACTTGGGCGGCGTCTCCACGGCGTAGAGAAAAACTCGTCGGCCCAACTCGTATGTGGGTGACACTGTGAGCAAATGTACTAAACGGCGTCCCCACGGTGTCTTCCCTAGATTTTCATTGTTTTTACTCTGCTCAACACATACGTGAGTGACGCCATTGGAGACCCTTCTCACGGCGTCCCTCGCTGTATATCCAACAGTACACTCATTCCGAGGTTTCTTGAAACCCCGGCTCGAGTCGCCACATTCCAAGTCTATACCAAACCCTTCAGGACATCCAAATCAACTTGAAACTCAACTCCCTTTCCGTCAAAACCCCGACAAAACTCCCTGATTCGAAAATAACTCAAAATTTTTTCAAAAATTCCCACAAATTCCAATTCATTTCAAATCCACAAACCAACCAAAAATTCCTTAATAAAACCATCAATTAATACCAAATTCATCAATCAAAGTCATTTCCCAACATTTTTCCAAAAATTCGTCCAAAATCGTAGTGACAAAAACCCCCAAAATTAACGTCAAAACGTGTACAAACCCGCAAGGAGTAAGGATATCACCTTTTTGTGCGTATTCGATCACTCCACGATGTCGTAACGTGTCCACAAAGTGTCGAAATACCATCCTCTCTCGTCATTCTCTTTTTGTCCAAACAATCAAAATGGATGACGAGAGAGAAAATGTGATATTTATACAACTTTTTCATCATCCCTTACGCACGGATCTCGAGGCTAATCTTGTTGCTCACTTTCAATTTGCCCAACAACTCTAACACAAGCAATTAACTGTAATGGGTGACTTCAACATCAAAACCGCTACATTTATCGCTCAAAACACACATTCTCAGACCCGTTTCAACTTTCAACTCGTACCACGTACATTCCCGGACAAAACCTCGTTCTCATATTTTATTTAATTATTTATTATTTTCAATAATTCACTAATTATCATTTTTTGGTGTTTAATTATCCATTTTATACCCTAAATTTTTTTTCCTAGCCGAATCTCACATAGAAATCCGTAACGATTCATAAACGAAAACCAAGCGCTAGGATACACAGTGTTCTCATTCGAGTATAAATAATAATACAAACATCATAGAAAAATAAAATATACATCAGTGTCGACTCCTAAGGCTTTAGTAATATGACAGATCACGATGGTAGGTCACAGTCTTGTAAACACACGATACGTGTCACCAATTAAATTGAGGGTCGTTACATGCACCCTTGCACTCATTAGACCTAACAAACTCAACATATTTCTGTGTAAGCCGAGTAAGGGGAAGCATGATACGAGAGAAACCCTCAACAAATCGCCTGTAGTAATCTGCTAACCCTTGAAAACTACGGACCTCCGACAACATGGTAGGAGTAGGCCAATCTTGGATTGCATCAACCTTAGCTAGATCAACTGAAATCTCCTCGGCATTAACCACGTGTCCAAGGAATTTAACCTTAGAAGCCCAGAATTCGCACTTGCTAAATGTGATGGCCCCAAATTCTCAATGCATTAGTGTACGCTCGGCCTAGACATATGCAGGTCCCGAGTCCGTACACAGCGAACCTGTCGAGCCTAGTCAGCCTCCAATTAATCAATTTAACAGTTTATGAAAGAGTTATTGCAATTATACGCAGCGGAACACTAAACAAGTATTAAGAAATAACTCAGTCAAACGAAAAATCAGGATGTATATATATATATAAATATTCATGGTATCCATCTCAAAAATGATCCCCAGTTCAATAAATAATATCGTATATATAAAACATCATACAATCAACAATAAACATAAACCAGTCTAACCTAACCCTAAAGTCGCATACTCTGAGAGATCCTCAAAGGAAATCACTAAGTAGATGGCCCTTGCCCTTGCTGCACTCCGGGATATCTGCACCTACCGTCATAAACTAGACGGTGAGCAGCTGAGAGAAATCGAAAGTAATGCCAGAATAATTTCACAGTAATTCATGAATATCAAATAAAGCAGTCTAAATATCATGTTGTAATTGAAAAGCAAGAATGTAAATAGATCAAGGTGCATGATAGGCAGAATGAAATGATAGCAATCGAAAACATGCATGTTCTTTGAGTCAAGAGAAGGTCATAAGCGGTCAAAATTCATAACAATACTGTGCCCAGGTTCACATAACACCAGGGGTGGTCAGACACTCCTACAGATAGTGGTTCGCGTTTCCCCAACTGGTGCAAGCCACATGACACCTTCACAAATCAGTACCCAGGTTCACACAACACTGTGGGTAGTAGTAATTCCAGTAGGAAATACCCAAGTTTCCCCAACCAGTGCGGGCCACATGATACTATATCGATACACTTACGCCAAGAACACACATACCAAGCAAATAAGGAAATTTGAATGCCAACAATGGTTAATAACAAGAATAGCAATAAATGATAATGAATCACATGAGACTTTCTTACTGGCTTACTAATATACAAAGGCACGTAGGCGAGTGTACTTACCTGAATTATCGCAACCTGTATACACTCTCGCGTCCCTAGCATGTATCCCCGAGTTTCCCGCTACCTAATAAGGTTGGAAACTCTAATTAATGGGCCAATTCGTTAACTAAACCTAGGTTGAATTCCTAGTAATTTTCCAGTGTTTTAACGACTCAACAACTCAATAAATCAATCGGTAAATCGATCAAGAATCCAATGAAAACACGACTCTCTTTGGTTTTGAAATCATAACATGTATAAGCCTTATCTCGAATCATAAGCTCGGCTCAGTCGTTAATAGGTCACGCTATAATCTCGAGGACCGACGGCATGATCATGACGTCACTACCGTTCAGCAACGTAAAACACAATCACAACTCAACACGAAACTCAACAAGACCATACGCCGGCGAGTATGGAACCTCCCAGGTGTGGTCCAACGTCCGTAGAGTGCCAAAATGGCATGGAAAGGCCATGTGCATGTCCAACATCACGTCAATGACCACTCAACGCGATAGAAATAACCTACACATAACTTTGCCATTACAACGACGCTTCACCATCGATGTGGATGCTCTGGGAGTTATGGGACACACACGAGAGTTTTAGTGTGATCCCCGATGCTCCCTTAGTCATAGCGTTCGGCGGTAGTTCCGACCATACACGATGGTTGGCAACGAGATGCATAACAACGACATCATATGAAATGACGCTCGCAAAGTTCACCACCGCTAATAGAGACACTCCGGGGCTATGAGACTCCATGACAGGCATAGTAAGGTCTCCGACAATCCCCCTATGTCCTCGTGTCGACAGCAGCGCCGACATGACGGTGGTTTCTGGTGAGAAGAAAGCATTAACAACACCCAACAAAAATAACATAAAACACACACAAACGCCACTGTTTTGGGCCACTCTGAGAGTAACGAGACACAAGCATGGACTTAGCTTGGTCCTCGACCTCTCTGGTCATGGTGGCACAGCGATGCTCCGCCCTCGGCAGCGGATTCAGGCAAGGGGTATCACCCCACATGAAATGACATGACATGAAATAACAAGCACTCTTGCTCGCCTTACTATTATTGGCCACTCCGGAGAGATGTGGGACCTAAGCCAAAGCTTGGTGGGACCCCCGAAAACCTTCAGTCCTGATGGTCTTACGGCGGTGCCGCCCTTAAGGGCGTTTTCCGGCTAAGCACTAAAACAGTCCATTATGAACGCAACAACACCACTTGCAAAAACCGCGACTCAAACACATAAAAGCATAGAACTAGCGACACTCCGGGAATGTAGGATCGTCCCCGACCACCGGCAGCAACTCTGGCAGTCGCCTAAAAACCCAATCACCAAAACAGTTTAAAACGAATAAATAGAGAAAAAAAACAAATAGGACATCAGCAAAATCTCAACCATATACACAATGACCACGACGATGGGGGTGTTTCAGGAGTGTCGGACGTCAGACAAACCGCTGGAGGTGGTCTTTGATGACCCATAGTCGCGGCTGCACCACTCACACTTAGACAGACACACCAAAAACCAACAACAGTCACGCACAACATAAGCTCCAACCCACTGTGCATTGAGGGTTCTCCTTGACTCCAGTGACCACCTAGAACCGCCTCCGACGATCGTGAACACCTTCCCAGTCCGGCAGCATGTGGACAACGATACACAACAATGGACAGACGAGAAGATAAAGAAAGAAAGAGAGACATCTCACCACTTTCGACGACTGTCCAGACCTCCGGCGAGAGGTCGATAGTGTGCTCACCAAGGAAGGAGGAGAGATAGGCAGCCGAGTGAGATGGAGTATGATAGCCGAGAGGGAGAGAGAGAATAAAAGAGAAGGATTACCTTTACTCCGACGACCAGAAACGTCTCCGGCGAGGCCAGACACCACGGGATGGTGGTCCAGGGGTGGTTCACGAGAGGAGGAGGAAAGAAGTGGCGAAAGAGAGAGGGGCTGGTTGGTGAGAGATGAAGGGAAAATATATATAGAAAATGAGGTAGTGAATAGTAGATGAATAGTGAAGTAGGTGTGTGTTGTCCATTTATAGCCTTTCATTTCAACACACGCATCTCGAGGTCAATCCCATGGCTCCTCAAATTAGAGTTGTGTCACTTGAACAATCTCTATCCCATAATCTGTATGTCACGTAGCTATCCAACTCCCCGTGTCCAAACAACGTTCTTTGGTCCGGTTCGCGTCGTCGCGCGCGTAGTCCCGCCTTGTTTCTTCAAATAATTATTTAAATTATCTAATAACTCATTTAATTATGTTTTTGCTGTATTTCACTCCCCCGTTTACCTAGGCGGAAACCTCACTCAGACTAAAAATCACCCGAACAGCTCAAGACATGTATTGGACTACAATACTAATACACACATCATGGAAACATAAAATCACCTCAGTGTCGACTCCCGAGGTTCGAAATACTGTCTAGTATCATGCAGCTGGGTCACGGTTCTGACAAGTGCCTTACAAGTTTTGTTAATATTTGAGTGTTGTTACACTAAATTTGAGATATAGCCTACGTAAGGGCATGTGCCCAAGGTCAATCTACAAACATTATTTATCTTATAATTTTAGTTAGTAAATGTCACAACCCAAATTTCTAATAATGTATTTGGCTCAAGACTTGGCCTGAGAGCGGGTACACAGACCAAGACTTGGCTCAGGGACCGAGTAATATATTATTTTTTTGTGATGGATGCCTAGTGTGATGTATGTGTGTACCTTATACCCAGAGTTATTAGAGTTTGACATTTTCATCGAATTGGCACACGCGGGGAAACGCTTCGAGTTGTGTGCGAGTGTGGGACACTGAGTATCGGGTAGTCAGTGGTTATTGGGACGACCTATATGTCAACCAAGTGACTAAAATACTAACCATATGTAAGTAATGTGCCTAATTTTATCTAATTGATCAAAAATCAAATAAAAGGCCTATGGTTTAGACAAATAAATTGTGGAACATATATTTTTCTAGTGATGATGAAGATGTGTAGGAATCCTAGACTAAATAGTAAGTAGTGAGAAGAGACATGCATTCTTTATGTATGACAAGTGGCATTGAGAGAGGATACATGTCCTATTAATTAACTTAGTCAAATTAAAGACTTACATAAGTGATCCACTTGCTAATCTAAGTATATAAGAGACAAACTTTTGTTACATGCAAGACATTCAATCAAACAAAGAGAAAAATAGGGATAATGTGAAATACTTGCTGGAACTTCTGGTTTGGGAGAAAACAAGAAGGGTTTTAGGTACTCAATTTGAAGATCAAACATATGAGGTTCAACTAGAACCCTAGGTATGCATTTCTATGCTTTCCTTTGATCAATTCTTTATAAATTCAAGCATGCATCATTGGGCTTTTGGTAAATCAGTTAAATTTGAGTGTTTTTAAGTTTGGTTGATCCCAAATTAAAGAGTCTTTGGATCACCAAGCTTGAGGTTTGAAAATTGGAAATTCTTAACAAAAAATTATTTGAATCCCGTTTTGGTTTTGAGTTGTTTTTAAAAAGTAAATGTCGTAATTTTTGTAATTGGTTTACATATTTGGATTCCTTGTATTTTTCCACTCAATTTGATATAATGAAGTTCTTGATTTGGTTAATTTTTGAGTAAGTTATGATTTTTCAAAGTGTGCATGTATTCTTGAAACAAAAAGTGAAATTCTGCATGTTACCATTTCAAACCAGCCTCTGTGTTTCAGTCATAACTTTCTTGTTTTAAATCGAAATGAACTCATTCTGCTGGGATTGGATAGTTAACTCAAAGGGGAATAACTTTTACATGAAAGATTTTGAAATTAAAACATTTTGCTATCCAAAAACCCTTTGCAACTTTGGTGTTAATTCTGAGTTTTCTGGATTTTGCTATTTTTATAATGCATTGTTGTTTGAGGAATAACTCAATCATTTTTTATTGGATTGAGCTCATATTTTAGTATGATGTTTTTGGGTATGTTTTTAGTCTGCTATAAAAAAAATCATGATCTTAGGAGCTATGGTTTAGGAGAAATAAATTTTACAAATTTGCTGGTCGGATTTAAAAACCGTTTTAAGTGATTATCATAGAAGTTTCATATCTCTCTCATTTTTAATTGGAATTGAGCATTCCTTATAGTTTCGGAAAGCTAAGACATATTCCTTAAAATGTCTTCTTGTACCAAAGTCCTTAATTCAAAAATTTTGGTAACTAAAATCAACTCACAAATTAATGTATTAAAACTGTCTTTGTTCTAATAAATTAAATTTTAACATAAACAAATTCTTAGGGAGAATTTACGAGGAACAAGACACGAGTTAGATGTCGGGAGGCCAAGAGTTAGCTAGGAAATTGCTTAAGAGTAAGTAGACAGGCTAAACATCTATTTTTCATTTCATTTCCACTTTAAACTAGAAATTTTCATTTGAACATATGTGTTAATTCTTTGTATTCAAAATGTCATGTTTGTTTAATGATCTGATATGCTCATTTATGGATTAATTAGTTTATGGTATTCCTTTGAATTACTATTTGTTCTTTTTCAGTATCTTTCCTTGAATACTTAAATAGATGTGCACAGCTCACGGGGTATGGGACATGGGGTGTCAAGATCTATTCAATTAGTGTTACAAACCTTCCACATGACGTTAGACGAAATCCTCTACCAATTAGGGTAGTACGAAGTGCACAGGTACTGACCTATTACATAAGGTTGTTAGGACGGAAGTCTAAAACCAATAAGGGTAGTAGCGATGTATGACGACCCCTCCTTTAATCTAGGGCACTACCTGACCTAATCCCATAATTAAGCCCTAATCCTATCCTAGCAGGACTTAACTACGTATTAATCAGCCTTTACAACACATTCAACTCGTTCCTCATGTTCAGGATAAGTAATACACTAGTCCTATCAAATTATGAGATTTAGAGTTAATTAAAACTTTTTATTAAATTAGTTAATATCAGCAGAAGTCTTAATATTTATGCGGAAGTCATTAGTGATTTATGCGGAAGCTATTTAAGTTACCCTAAGTGTGAAAAAACCAAGAAATGACATCACATAAATATATCATGAAGTCAAGTATAACAGTGTGAAAATGATAATAAAGTTGGGAATCTATCACTCAGCCCCAAATATACAACTGAAACAGTATCTGAAAGACATAATATAATAATACAACAAAATATCAAAAAGAACCTACAGTCAAAGCAGAAGCGCACCGCAAGCTTAAAGATAGTCACCGATCTTCTCCTTGTCGGACCTGCTGGTCAACCGCTTTGCACCCGCCATCATAAAAATGACGGTGAGTGCAAGAAAATAACAGTAATCCCCGATGATATATTTATTTCACATTTCCAAATATAATCGACTGGTATTTAAAAGCAAATAAATATGAAACACTGAAAGATTAACCATATGCAGGTAAATACCAGAGTTAAATAAATGATACTGTCACTCGACTAAGTAGTAGTGATCTAGGTCCAGTCGGTAGTGAGCCACGTCACACCAACTTAATAATCATAATCCTCACAAGGGTCTCAAACCCCTGTGTATCGCACACAGCCAAACATCACACACAGCCAAGTAACATGTACTGATATCCCTAGGGTCTCTAACCCCGTGAGTCGCACACACCCCGATTGAGTAAGAGACCTAGATACCAACCAATACTTTATTTATTCAAAAATGACTCAGTATAGAATGGTCTAGGAATAGGAACAAGCTAATAGACTAATCAAGTCTAGCACAAAGTCCATAGTCTCATTCATAAACCCTCTAATCCTAATAGCATGCTATTTAAAGCTCATTTACATTTGAAAACATCAAATGAAGACATTAAACACACGAATGGAATCAATGAAAGTATCAACAAGACAATATCATGATGAGCAAGTTCAAAGAGTGAAGAATATCAACAAATATCATTATATTAGAGTAAAAAGGCACCATATAATCACAAAGACTACCAATCAATCAGTAATAAAAGGAAATGAAATGCAATTTAAAGTATCATCGGGTATACTTACTATTCATGCCAATTCCTAGTCAATCCAGCTTCCCGACACACCGACTCGTGCACCCGAACTCCCAAGAATTCCCTTTAGTTCTTGAAGTTCATATATATCATTTTAATTGATTTAAAAGCCACGACATTAAGTAGATTTATAATATCAAACCAAAATTTAAAACTTCATTCCAAATTTCCAGTTTTGGCACATTTTTTGAGTTATATCGGGTTATCGAATGTCTGAAAAGTCCCAAAAACCAATTTTCTATCTTTTTCCCAATTTCTTAAATTTTTCAGAATTTTTTCATAAATTTCTAGCTAATTTCTATAACTTTTCTATATGAGCATTATTATTTATATAAGTCCATATGCATGTGGGCTTTTGGCACACATTAAAGGCCCATATTTTAAGCACGTGAATGTAACCGTGCATAACAAAAGCCTCTTCTTTTGTGCCTCCTATTTTTTTTATAAATATGTATATTGTCTTTTATTTTGGATGGCCCAAGCCCATGCACCATCCCCTCTTAATTTGTGCGTTCAAGCACAAGCTCTCCTGCTTGTTCTGAACGCACATCAAGAGCGTACTGGTTCGGCCAGCAGCTCATGTTGGCCGAACAAGCACCTTGTTGGTGTTGCTCGCGTCGCATCAACTGACATCGATGTCCCATCGATGACCCGTCAACGCCATGTTGATATCTTACCAAAATCCCTAAAATTAAAATATGCATTAATTAACAAGATTAAACATGCATTTGTAAACTACAACTCAAGAACTTCAAGAACATAGAGATCTTGCTAAATATCAGTGTAGAATTAAGTTTGTCAGAAATTCTAGAGTTGAAATTAAACTCCATTGATCGAAATCAATGGCATTGCCCAAACTTTTCAATACATTTTCGTTTTAAGCAAGAAATCCCCAATTTGAATGCATGAAAATGAATAAAATCTTACCCAAAATTGTAGCTATTAAATGGTGTTTTGATCCTCCAATTCTTGGTGCTAAAAACCCTCTATTAGATCTTAAATTTCTAGCCAAGAATGGTTTCTCCAGCTTTGGATTTTTAGTTTATAAAACCATGCAATGAAATGAAAAGTTTGAGAAGAAAATGGTATATATATAGTGGGGTTCTGATCTAGGTGTGTACTCCCATGATCCAATGTTGATCCAAGGGCTCCAATTAACTCTTACACCCACTAATTTTCCAGCCATGTGACACACATACATGACATAATAACATGGGAGTGTGTGCTAGTTGTATCCAGAGGTAAGTCCAAGTGTTCTAGATTTTTAAACCAAACTATAGGACTTCGATTTGATTCACATTAATAATTATAACCATAGGCTTATAAATAAATTCCTTAAGTCAAAAGAATATTATATAAATTCATATTAATATTAGACAAGACTCACCAAAGTACCAACTACCCGGTTCCCCAGCTTGCATGCAACTCGAGGCGTGTCCCCGCTCTCTTCTATATGCCTGCACCGTATAAACCGACTTAGTATTTCCACACATTACATTACACTAGGCATACAACCAATACAAAAATACAATATACCTCGGCCACGTACCTCGGTCGGTGTGCGTATCTCACACACGTACCACGTCATGGGTCAAAAAACCTGATTACGGCCAAAATCTAGGATTAAAATTTTAGGTCGTGACACGATGTGCATGACTAATTGAGCCATTCGACCAAGTAGGAGAATACCGAAGTACACGTGTACTGACCTATTACATGAGGTCTATGTGTGGCCAAGTAGGGTAATACGAAGTGCACGTGTACTGACATATTTTATGAGGTCGTTAGGACGAAGTTCTAATTATATCCGAGTCAGTCTTACTTGTGTTCTCATGGTATTTATAGCATGCTTTAAATTTTAAATAATCCTTCTCTGTTTTATGTTGTTATATGCCTATTTTGCGCATTTGGAAATATGGATACATGTCTATTGTGGTCGACTGTTATACTTTTGTACACACCATTTTTTATGACAGTGGGTGTAGACTCGTCGAATGGCAAGTCGGGCAAGGAGAAGACCAATGAATACCTCTGAGCTTAAGTGTGTTCTCGACCTGACTTGTAGGTTTTTTTATAATTTGTATTATTATTGATATTATGTCTTTTGATATTGTTAGGTTGTATATTGGGTTGAGCGAAAGTTCCCTAACATTTGACTTTCATATTGTCTATATTCGCCCCTCGTTATATATATATATATATATATATATATTGTTATCGTTATATTCCTGGTTTTCACACTTAGAATATAACATACGTTGCTTCCGCATAAACTGACAAGGCTTCTGCTAATTTGGTAAACTGTTAAAAGTTGTAATTAACCTTAAAATTAATAATGGAATAACATGTGTATTTACTTATCCTCAACGAGAAGATCGAGGAGAATATGTTAAAGAGGCTGACTAATACGTAGTTAAGTTCCACGTGGATGAGATTAGGGCCTAATTATGGGATTAGGCCAAGTGGTGCCATGTTTAGGGATTCGGGTCGCTACAGTAAAATAGAGGTTTTCATTTGTTGTTTTATTATAAGTGAATGCATGATGTTTACCTTATAATAGATCCATGGGTATTTGTTTAAATATCCTAAATGTTCCTAGTATGTCATTATACTAGGAATTAAATGAATTAAGACTAGTGTGAATTTTGATTGATAGTCATGTGATGATCATGTGTATAGGGATACGAATCGATATCATGAGTACTTGTTAAGGAACAAGGTACTGTATCGATTTGATGTGGGAATACCAAATGGAATAAGTCATAGGTGTTACTCTTGATAGATATATCATTTACTCCTTCGACTTGAGATTACCATAGACTTCAATATTTGTAGCATGGTAATTTTACACAATTAAGATAGAATTTGTCCCTCTCGTAAAGAGAGAGATATCAATGGATCCCTCGATATGTAAGATTGTTAAATGACCAAGTCCATGTGAAATGATGTGATCAATGTCACTTGGATATTTTCAGTCTACCTAAAGATCGAGACTAGTACGATTGAACATTAAGGGTGACTTCTCATGCCTTATGTTTAGTCAAATGATATTGCACAACAAAAGGATATGATATATGTTATTCATTAGGTTGTATCGATTTAGATATTCATGCTATTTAGGTAGTCGTAATGTCTTGCTAGAGAATGCTTATGACTTGTGTACCAAAAATTTTTGGTTCACTAACAATGTCGCATGGACCTATTAGGTCGCACACAAAGAATGGCTTTGCACAATTTCAATTGGTCCAGAGTAATGAATTTTATATGATAAAATTCATGACATAAAAGCCCTTATGATTTGTTATATGATAACTTATTAATAAGAGTATGTGTAATTTGCTTAAACTGCCAAATATAGTAGTTGCATTACAAATAGGATTTCAGTGAGGGCTTTACTACACATAAAAATAGAGGGTTATACCCGAAAACGAAAAAAGAGATTTCGTTTTTGCATTTTTAGAGTTCTCAGAATTTTCGAAAGGAAAGAAAAACGTTCTCTATCTCTCTTGAGGCTAGCACTCCAAATTGTAGTCACCGTTCATATGTGAATTTCTGATAGAGAACGTGTGCTTAAATGACTTGGAGATTGAACAATCAGAGAAGGAAATCACGAATTATGGTAGGGTTACTTTTGTAGATCTTGTTTAATGGAATTATTTAGGATCCTGTTGGGGTTTTTCAAAAAAAAATGAATTTTCCACTTATTATGAACCCCAAAACCCAACAGCCTATTATCCTTCAGAGTCTACAATGTAACTGTAAGGTGATGCAAGTGTTCCTCCTGAGTCTTGGAATAAATCATAATGTGATCAATGAACACTATGATGAAATGATCAAGATAGGGTTTGAAAAACCTGTGCATAAAATCCATGAACATAGTAGAAGCATTAGTGAGCCCAAACGGCATTACTGAGAACTCAAAATGACCATATCAGCTAGTGAAAGTTGTCAATGGCATATCTGAATCCCTAACTCTTAACTAGTGGTAATTGGATCTCAAATCAATCTTCAAAAACAATTTGAAACCTTTTAACTGATCAAACAAGTCATCAATCTTAGGCAATGGACAATTGTTCTTGATAGTCACTTTGTACAGTTGCCTATAATCAATACACGTACGTAAGGTTTCATCCTTCTTTTTAACAAAAAGAACAAGTGCTACCCATGGTGACATGCTAGGCTGAATAAACCCTTTCTTTAACAAATCCTTAATATGAATCTACATCTCCTGTAATTCCTTCAATGTTGCGGATGAATCGATATAGGTTTGGTGCCAAGAATAGTCTTAATAATGAAATCAATGACACGTGGTGGTGGAAGTCCAAGTAGTTCAGATGGAAACACTTCTGAAAATTCACACACCATAAGAATCACCTAAATCCTAGTCTCATAACTCGATCTATTAAGTGTCGTAACCCCCGCACAAACCTCTAAATCTCTAGGAATAGCTATTCGACCACGAGTAGCTGACCTCAACGGATTATAACCTTGATAGACTATAATTTCAGGCAGATTGGGAAAATCAAAGATAACTCGCTTACGAAAACAATCAATACTAGCCTAATACATAGATAACCAATCAATTCCTACGAGTGCATCCTACTCTAGGTACTCCATTACCCTAAGACTGATAGGAAATTCATTCTCATCAATTTTGATTACATAATTCCTACAAATCAGATTAGGTTATATTTTCTCGCTCACTACTGTGCTCAAGATCAATAGTGTACTAGCTCTAACATGTTTCAATTTCAATTCATTAACCATTGCACTAGCAATAAGAGATATTGTAGAACCAACATCAATCAAAACATGCATATCTCGACCACAAATATTAAGATTACCTTCGACGAGCCTTCGTGTAGCTACAGGATTTGCCTCAGCCACCGCATGGGTCTGCAATCGTGTTGGCTGTGCTACACCGCCTCCAACAGTCTCAAAAAAATGACACTGGGTCAAAATGAAACTGCACTAACCCAAGAACTTTTTACAAAACTACTCGGTCAAAACCCAGACTAACCTCTGCCTTTACCTCTACTCCCTAACTGTGCTGGTGCTAAAGGTGGTCTTGCTACTAAGGCCCATGTAATGGCAGGTGCAGTAACTGATGCACTGACATAAGTGGTTGCTTGCGGAGGTGACTAGATTGGTGCCCCTGAGATCGAAAATCCCTCAACTGCCCTCCTACTGACATTCCGCTACTGGTAGTAATCACGGCCTCTCATACGCCCTAATGACAGCCCATGCTGGATATGTACAAACTCTCCAACCCTCTGACTCCTAGGGTACTATGGAGGTGGTGACAACACTACCGCTGGTGTCGGTTGTCTAGCGAGAATGGCCATCCCAACCTTCATAGCTGTAACAACCCTTAAATTTAATTGGTGACACGTGTCGTGTTTCAAGATCGTGACCTAACAGTCGTGACTTGTCATATTACTTAAACCTAGGGAGTCAACACTAAGGTATATTTTATTTTTCTGTGATGTTTGTACTATTATTTATACCCGAATGTGAACTCTACATGTCCTAATGCATGATTTTGTTTTATTTATTGTCACGGATTTGTGTGTGAGATTCGCCAAGGAAAAACGAGAATTTTAGGGCAAAAAGGGTATACCCAAATGTGAACCCTGACCACTCTCTATCCCAGCCGACATTGTCACTGGAATGCCATTCTTCAGTAGCAGGAGCGTCTCATAAGTAAAGGCTCTCTCGAACATAGCCTGTAATGTTGAAGCCCCAGATGACACAATCACGCTCACAATCACCTCCTCAAGACCCCGAACAAAGTAGTAAATCTGTAGACGCTTGGTACCGGCAATGTCCATAGAAAACTGCAGAAGATAGCGATATCGGTCCATATACTGTAGCATTGTACGATTTCCTTGCCTCGGGGATAAGAACTCCTCTCTCAACCTCAGTCGGACCTCCATAGGAATAAACTGATCATAAAAGATCTCTCAAAACTTAGCCCAAGTCATTGGATCAGCATGCATCTCCTGGTAGTTAGTCCACCACACCGCTGCGTCAGACCTGAAGCACGTCTTGGATAGTCTCGCCCTGTGCCTCTCCTCTGTGCTCAGCTCCTTGTGTAGTCTCTGATGCAATACAATCCAGTCCCCTGGTGCCTCAGGATCTCCTTTGCCATAAAAATATGTGGGCTGGAACTTAAGAAAATCCCTCAGTTTCCTCACATGTGGATCCATCCTATACTCTGAAGTAGTAGTAGTCGCAAGTGTCGGTGAAAGTGTCAGATTCATTGTCTCCACTGGAACCACTACTAGTGTAGTCTCAACAATCGGTGTCTCTTGCGCTACTGTTGTTTGGGCTGGTGTTTGAATCTCAGTAGGCTCTACTGCTGTCTCTACCGGTACAAAAACTACAATCGGGTCTCTCGATGTCGTGAAGGCTGCTATGGCAGCTGTCTGAGCTCTCATCATGTCTAGTAATACCTCAAACTACCTATCGTGAGCGGCAAGTCGCGCTGCAACCACAGGATCCATACCCTCATCTCCAGTATGATCCCTCATTTGACCAGTCCCTGACCTTGACGGTGCTTGCAGTCCATCCATCAAGGTCTGCACCGAAAGTCGTGCATCGAATTACTACGTAATCCGTATATATAATATACAACCAAATCATAACACACATCTAAGTCCTTACTCTACCCGACTTATACCGCTTCCCAACTAAAAGTTCTAGGCAGACTCATCGGGTTTCCACATCTAATTTATTTTAAAGTTTATGCTCTTGAAAATTTTTATCCTGAGATTCCTCATAAACTCTCGCTCTGAGGATACGAAAGTGTGACGGTATCAGAGCTACCATAATCCATGCTTCATCCCCTAGGTTCCTCAAACCTAGGCTCTGATACCAAAATGTGACGGCCCCAATCTTCTCGGGTCATCCCGTGACCCACACCCTCCGCTCACAAGCCCAGCAGCACCTGTCACATCACCAGACACGTCACCATTGCTGCCACGTCCACAGCTCTGTGACGTGACGCTCCGTTTAACTAATCCCACTATATTGAATTGTTAAATTCTCCTAAACATCTAGCCGGTTAGTAAATAATAATAACCATAGCAGAAGCATTTAATTTGTATTTCATGAGAATTTATTTAACCTAAGTAGTGAAAAACCCAGAAATAAACACCATGTATATAACTGAGACGAGGTAAACAGTAATCCGTATACATGTGATAAAGATATAAGGTCCTTAAAACCCAGCAAAAGTAAATATACATACTAGATAGTCAAAACACGAGCTGTTAGCAGCAACGGCCTTAGAGATAGTCGCCTAGTACTTATTTTCCCTTGCTCTTGCTCGTACCAGGATCTGCGCTCAATTGCCCAACACATACAGCAACGAGCCCAATGAGTAAATTCCCAAGAGAAGTCTACACGATAATCATGAAAATCACAATAACCTGCGAGACATGTGAATATGACCCAAGCAATAGGAATCATATTCCCATGGCTGGTAGCAAACAACATTTACAGTAAAATAATCGATCACACACAGTGGAAATAAAACATCATTCAAGTAATCTGGTTCAACCACGATATCAATTTAAACTAGATAGAGGTGTAACGGAGTCTAACAAAACTAGATCATACTTTGTAGATTCGGATGACTCGGCAGAGCACATCAAGCCTAGACCACACCCGAACTATTAACGGTGACCGGAAACACATCATAACCTACCGGACACATGCACCCCACTACGCGGGTAGCTTTTCACCGGTTGAGCCCAGTACATGCGCTACAATCTAGCCTGCTCAATTCCGTAACACGACCATCTCGATTAACCTCCGACCATGTGAACAAATCAAACATTGACCAACACATGATCACAGTGCATAAACATGGCAACCAAATAAGTAAACAAAGCGGTAAATAAATAAATGGATAAACACTCGTTTATATGGACACACCACGCATGAATTTAAAGTGTAACATTCTCAAGAGTTTTACGCACCTGTAAACACGTACTCTAACTTTCCGGACCCGTCGAACCAACCCGCCTAGCTTCCCGGTGTCCGAGCTAAGGTTTCCTAGTCCCTGAAGTCCATTTATAGTGTTTATTGGTTAATTAAGTGGGTTGGTTATCAATTAGGTTTGATTTCATGTTTTAAAAATTCAGGGGTCTAATATTAGCGTGCTAGTCAGGGGAATTAGAGCGCTAATTGATCTTCAACAGTGTTCATCATCTTCCCCAGCGTGATTAGCACGCTAGTGTTCATCACCTAGCATGCTAATTGCACGCTGGCCAAAAAATTCAAAAACTAATTCTGGGTTTTCCTTGTGTTCCAACACCTCAATTCATCATACCAACAATACACACACTCCAAAAACATCAATTTACTATCCAAAATACCATTTAAACAAGGTTTTCCCACAAAACCCGAGAATCAAGGTGTGCATATTTGAAATTCAAAATCACCAAATTCACCTCAATTTCCCACAAATTCGATTCAAAACGATGTATTTCATCGAATTTAACCTCAAGAACACCAAATTCAACAAAAACAATGGTGATTTTATCTAAAAAATTCGTTTTATCCTCAACCCAGTAAAATTCACATTTATCAAAAATTCACAAAAATTCACCAAAAATTCACATTTATCAAAAATTCACAAAAATTCACATTTTTTATCAAAAATTCACATTTTTTATCAAAAATTCACATTTACGAGGGATAAATTTACCTTGGATTTATGCTCTGAGGCTCGAATTCACTCTCCAAGCTCGGATTTCCCCCTTCCCCAATCCAATTTCTCCTCACAGAGCCTCCAAAATTTGTTGAGAAAATGGTTTTTGCATGCATTCCTCGATCAAACGTGTATTTATACCATTTGTTCTAATCTAATGTGTGCACGCATCCCAAGGAAGATCTAATGGTCACTGATCACCCTGTGTCACTCCAGTTTTGGACAACTTATCATGACACTGCAGTCCTCGTTTTCCCTTGTGCATCTCGAGGATCATCCTATGTTTCCTGATTTTTCCTATCCATACTATAGGATTTTAATAGAAACTTTAATTTGGCTCACATACCTTAGGTGTGACCACTAAATAATTCATAAAAATTCATATGTGAGGTCACACTAGCTCTCAGCTCTCTGATAACTCATGTACCGTACCGCGGCTACCCGATACCCGGTACCCAGTCCCCGACACGCATTTCGGGACATATGCCAGACTCGTGACCTTGCCTGATATCAATGTTCACACATGCGATGTTTATACACATAAACATAATTAATATACCCCACGTCGCAATACTAGGCATCACACCATGCACAAATAGCATAAATATAACCTGGGTTCCCACATCTGAGTCACCCAGTTGTCCCCGCAACGCCCGAATTAACTGTTAATCATCATGATTAACACTAATACTTAATTAAATTAATTTGGGTCATTACAGGTAAGGTCAGACACATGGGTTATCATCTGGATCGCGAGAGACACGTACTTGTTTCAAGTGCGGTCATATTGGTCATCTACAGCTTCACTATCCATTGCTGACGAGAGCTCAGCCACAGTATCATCAGCAGGAGGGGGAAAGAGTCTAGGTTATTATTGAGCCAGACCAGGGAGCTTCTCGTAACCTTGTTAAGGGTATGTCTTTGATTTGTAGTACTTTGATGCATACCATGTTTGACTCAAGTTCTTTAGTTTTACTTATTTCTGGATGCATGGTAGGTGCATTAGGGTTGAGACCCATTAGGCTTAGCAGACCTTTGATCCTTAGCACAGTTGTTGGGGATAAGATATACCCAAACTTGTTGTGTGTTGATTGTTCAATAGTTATAGAGGGTCACAATTTGCCTGCTGATTTGAGAGTACTAGAGTTCTTAAAGTTTGATGCGTTATTAGACATGGACTAGTTAAGAGCTTATTATGCCCATATTGACTATTATGGGAAGGTTATCACGATTCAATTAGCAGAAAGTACGAATATTAGATTTTAGGGGACAACTGCTTTATTACCGATCACCAAGGGCAGAGAGGCTACTAGTATTGAGATTGAGACATTTGCGTGTGTCATGAGCACTGCTGAGAGACTGGAGATTAGTATAGGAGATGTACCAGGTACTGTGTGAGTTCTCAGATGTTTTTCCTAAGCATCTACCAGGACTACCACCACCGAAATAGATAGACTTAATTATAGACTTGGTCCCTAGGACTAAACCCATTTATATACCGCTGTATAAAATGGCACCTCGAGAGTTGGAGGAGCTCAGGACTCAGTTGGATAAGCAATTGGAGTTGGGATTCATTAATCCTAACATGTCATCGTAGGGTGTGTCGGTGTGGTTTATGAAGAAGAAATACGGCAGCCTAAAGTTATGCATTGATTATAGGCAGTTGAACTAGGTAACAATGAAGAATAAATATCCCCTTCCTCATATCGATGATTTGTTTTATCAGTTGATGGGAGTACAGTGGTTTTTGAAGAGAGACCTGAGGTCAGGTTATCACCAGCTCATGATTAGGGCTGAAGACAAGAGAATACTGCATTTAGTACAAGATACGTTCATTATTAGTTTATCGTCATGCCTTTTGGTTTAACTAACGTGCCAGCTATGTTTATGGATCTCATGCACAGAGTACTGAGGACTTATTTGGATAGATTTGTGATTGTGTTCATTGATGATATCCTTATCTACACCAAGACTCGTGAGTATCACGAGGGACATCTCCAAATAGTTCTACAGACTTTGAGGGACCACCAGTCGTATGCAAAGTTCAGTAAGTGTGAGTTTTGGCTTCTAGAGGTTAGATTTTTGGGGCATGTAGTTGGCGCTAGCTGTGTTTCTGTTGATCCCGCTAAGATTAGAGCAGTGATTGACTAGCCTATTCCCACTACAGTGACAGAGATCCATAATTTCTGGGATAAGCTTGGTACTATCACCATTTTATGCTAGATTTTTCTAAGATTGCTACACTGATGAGTAGACTAACTCGGAAGAATGTGAAGTTTAACTAGGATGAGAGTTGTGATAAGACATTCTCTACTTTGAAGGAGAAACTGACGATTGTGCCAATTCTTGCATTGCTTGTGACAGGGAAGGATTTGGTGGTTTACACTGATACATCGAAGGTTGGGCTTAGTTGTGTTCTGATGTGAGAGGGCAAGGTGATTGCATATGCATCTCGACACTCAAGGTTCATGTCAAGAATTATCTGACACATGATTTAGAGTTGGTTGTTGTATTGTTTGCATTGAAGATTTGGAGACATTACCTATATGGTGTGAGGTTTGATCTATTAACTTATCACAACAGCTTGAAGAACTTATTCTCTCAGAAGGAGCTGAATTTGAGACAGAGATGTTGGCTAGAATTCCTAAAGGATTATGACTTTTCGCTTAAGTATCATCCTGGGAAGGCCAATGTAGTTGTTGATGCTTTAAGCCGGGGAGGATCTGATGTTGCTGTGGTAGTATGTCATATGACTCATGAGTATGAGTTACTCCAGGCAGTCGAGATTATGAGTTCAGCTAATATACTGGCTATTATCAGGACACAGATTTGTGGTCAGATGAGGATGCAAACTATTTAACTTCAGGTGGTTCTTAAGGGACATCGGACTGACGAGTTGTACCAGCGGTTCAGGGAGATGGTTGATAGTTCAGATTATCCAGACTGGAGTCGGTCGATAGACGCCTGTTTGAGGTATTGAGCGTAACTGTGAATTCCATTGGTAGCTGATTTGCGTACTGAGATACTTCAGGAGGCTCACCGTTTACGTTTTTCTGTTCATCTGTGTTAGACTAAGATGTATGGTGATATGCGATGTCTCTTCTAATGGTCAGGGATGAAAGCTAATGTTTCAGAGTTTATACGAGCGTGTGAGATATGCCAGCGTATGAATGCTGAGCATAGGCGACCTGGAGGATTGATACAACCTTTTCCCATTCCACAGTAGAAGTGGAAGAATATTGTTATGGATTTTTTCAATAGTTTGCCTCAATCTCCTCGTGGACATGACAATATCTAGGTAATTTTAGACAAATTGACGAAATCTGCACATTTTATTTCGGTATCCACTATACACAAGGTTAATAGATTAAGTATTCTCTATGAACGTGAGATAGTCAGATTAAACGAAGTTCTGTTGTCAATTGTGTCATACCAAGGACCACAGTTTACTTCATTGCTATGGTAGAGTATGCAGGCTCAGTTTAGCACCAAACTTGATTTGAGTACAGCATACCATCCACAGACGGACAATTCGAAAGACTGATTCAAGTGTTAGAGGATATGCTCAGGATGCGTATACTGGAGTACAGAGGATCTTAGGAAGAGTACATTCATCTATGTAAGTTTACGTACAACAGTTTTTAGGCTAGTATCGGCATGGCACTGTTTGAGGCGTTGTATGGCAGACCTTGTAGATCACCATCGTATTGGGCGTAGCCTGAGGATGCAGTGATAGTTAGGATTAAGATTGTTGTTGATCATACTAAGAGGGTACGACAGATTCGTAAGAAACTGAAAGGTGCTCAAGAAAGACAAGAAAAATATTATGACAAGTATCACGACGAGTTACAGTATGATGAGGGAGCCTATGTTTATTTGAAGGTTTCGCCTCTGAAGGGTTACAAGAGGTTTGGAATCAAAGGAAAGCTTGCGCCTAGGTTTATTGGTTCGTTCAGGATTGTGAAGAGAGTTGGCAAGGTTGCTTATAAGTTGGAGTTGTCGCCTCAGCTTGTCGGAGTTCATCTAATTTTCTATATTTCTTTGCTTTGACTAAACAAGTCAAGCGAATGACAGCGACCGATGGTAAACTTGAGTCAGATTGACATGCAATTATGAGAAGCAACTGATTTATATTGTGGATAGGAAGGTCAAGATACTGAGGAACAAGGAGATATCTTCAGTACTCGTTAGGTGGCAGTACCACGGAGACGAAGAGTTGACCTAGGAGTTAGAGTCTTATATGCGCAAGTATTTTCCTCATTTGTTCTGATTCTGCTAGGTCGTTACTTTGAGTTAATTATTATTTTAAATTTAAAGACGAAATTCTAATAAGTTGGGAAGACTGTAACAACCCTCAATTTCAATTAGTGACACATGTCGCGTTTCAGGACCGTGACCTGATAGTCATGAATTGTCATATTATTTAAGCCTCGAGAGTCAACACTGAGGTATATTTTATTTTTGTGATGTGTGTACTATTATTTATACCCGAATGTGAACTTTGTATGTCCTAGTGTATGATTTTGTTTTATTTATCGTTACGGATTTGTGTGTAAGTTCGCCTAGGAAAAATGAGAATTTTACGGTAGAAAGGGTATAATTAAGGTTTTTAAACACCGAAAAATGATAATTAGTGAATTATTAAAAAAAATAATTAATTAATATGCGAGTGCGTTGTTATGTTCGGGAATGCATGATGTTTGAGTCGTGAGGTGGTACAGGTCTGGTAACGCGATGTATGGAGTGAGAAAAGGTTAAGTTGTGAAACCCAAGTCACCTATCGAAGTCACATTATTGAGTTAGAGTTGGTGGTTGAATTGAAGGAAAGACATAAGATGTACCTCAGGATTTGTGTGTGGGTGTCGATGAAGTGAAAAGTATAAATACTTTCCATCACCTTTTCTCTCTCCTCTATTTCTCATTTTTTCCAAACATAAGAACAAAATTGGAACGAGGATTTCGACTATTCTCGAGCTTTGCACAACGTCGGGGATCAACCAATTATGTGAAATAAGGTGAAATCCTGATTCCTCTCGTAATTTTCTACGATTTCACGCTATTTTTGTGGGTTTTCATCGTGATGATTTTGGACGATAGTATCAAGAATTCGTTTTAGGGATTGGTGATCAACTTAATGATCTATTGGTGTTTGTTCATTGTTTTGAGGATTGGAATGATATTGTAATTTTTGGTGTGATTTTTGGTAATTTTCGGTGCAATTTTTGGTAATTTTCGGTGTGATTTTTGACACAATGTGAAAGGTGTTTTGGATAGTTTTAGACGTCCCTAAGAGTTTGGGATAGGCTCGAAACGCGGCGATGCGAGCCGAGGTTCTGAAAAACCCCATATTTGAGTACAAGGACTCACACCGCGAGGAACGCCATTGAGCATTTATGGTCACGGCGTGAAAACCAAAGAAAAATGTAAGAGTGAAACTTTAAATGACATCGTGGGTAAAAACCCTAGTGACGTCATCTGCAGCGTCCAAACCGGTAACTCAATAATTTGGCGCTTTATGTGATGTCGTAGGGATTAACCCCTAGCGACGTCACCTGCGACATCTGAAACAGTAAAAACATAATTTTTCAAATAATTTTCAAAACTTGTGGGAAACTGTAGGGGTTTACTTAGGGCACGAAATGACTCTAATACAATCAAATTGGACTTAAATGATTGTTAGGCTTTGAGAATTCGAATTGAATAAGTTAGAGAGTTGTGCGAGGATCGGTTTTTCGTGATTGCTTTGAGGTACGTTAGTAAACTAGTAAGAGGGTGCACATTAATTCATTTTTCACTATTGTTATTTCTATTGAATTGAGCCATTTGTTGTAATTCCATTCTTTTATTCCTTGGTTGAGTGTCTTTTGTGTCGTGAAGGTACTCTTGGGGTTCATATTAGTTGGTCTAACGTGAACACTTCTGCAGAAGTGTTATCCACCCACCTAATATTGAGTTTCACCCTAAGTTATGGATTGTTGTGGACTTGTTGTGGATGTGGATGTGGTTGTGGGATTGGATGTGGATGTGGCTATGGTATTGTTGTGGCAATTGACCACTTATGGGCCTTTTTTGACTCGATAGACACTCAAATATCGTTAATATACTTGTCAGTTTATTTATCATGCAATTTGTGTTATTTTATGCCTTTCAATACTGTATGATTCTTAGACTATTTTATTAGTTATTTATGAATTACTGTTTATATTCTTCTGGCTATACTTTCAATTTTATCACGTACTCATCATCTAGTTTGTGACGGTAGGTGCAGATATGGTTGAGATAAGGAGTCGATGCTAGGTGACTTCCTCTGAGAACTCTCGGAATAGTTTTTTCCTTTACTCCACTGTAGGTGTTGTTTTGTTGTATTATGATTATTGTATATTATGTTTTGAATACAATGGGGATACCTTTTGGGATTAAATGACTAGGGATATCATGTATTATTGCATTGTTGTACTTTATCACCAGGACTACATGTTTATCCATTTCTCAAGGTTTCCACATTATAGGTTGTGTTCCTAATTTTCCATTTACTGAGTTATTAGTTGATTATAGTTGATTTTCGCTGTGAATTTCCCGATAATTATATAATCCTATAACTCTCACTTTTAAATTGAGAAGTTAATGATAAAAATGAGGATTTGAGACTGACTAGGATGCGTTGACTTCACGAGTGTGGACTCGGGGATCCACATAGGTATGGCCGGGCGGGACCCAGTTTTATAGAGAATTGGGGCCATCAAAATAGCACTCTCAAAGATAAAAGAAAAACTGGTACAAGGATGAGAATATACCACGATACATATCTTAGTCTCCTATCCATTATCAAACATATCTATCTTATTCTCCTCCAGCTCAATCAGTTCCAGTGCAAACTCACTCCACTCATTAAATTTTTGTCTGTACTCCCTTACAGTCATAGACCCTTGTTTCAAATTTATAAACTCGGCATTCTTCCTATTCCTGGAAAGTACTGTTTGTAGAAAATGGTTCTAAATTTTGGCCATGTTGTTGGTACTTTGGTTTCCCTTTCCAATGAGTTCCACCATTTCCTAGCAACATCTATCAACACAAAGGATACTTATCGGACATTGAACCGATCCTCAACCTCAACAGCCTCAAAACATTGTTCCATATCCAAGATCCAAGCCTTTGCAACCCCGTCTACCATAGTGCCATCGAACCTCATAATGTCATATTTCATAAACTCCTTCCTGGTTCGCAGATAAAGAGCTATCTCAGAATCCATTGGTACTACTGGAACTGCTGGGACTACCTCCTAAATCTGTGCCTGAACCGGTGCTACAACTGGTGCCACTAGAGTTGCTACATTCTTTTGCATCTCCCTCAGCTATGCTACCCTCGGGATTAGCAGCATGCTAAGTATCCAGTCATACAGTAGGAGGTAATACGTGAACGATAAGCATAGCCATCATCTTACCTTGAGCCTCCAACACTTCCTGCAAGTGTTGTTCCATATGAGATTTCCATTCTGCCTCTCTCTTAATATTATCCTGTGCTCCAAGCCCTTTAGAGCCCTCGTTTTGCTAAGCCATTAGATTATGTCTATAAAAGAGATAAAACCATCAATATATTGTTAAGAGAAGACAAAAATCATATCCATTTCATAGATTTCAATAAACTTAGCAAGTAACGTATACTTATGAATCCATTTTCATTTTTACCTCCAAAATCACGATAAAAATTCCGTTATCAGATTCTAAGTTCTTTCATAACTCTAATCAAGTCTTAGAGTTAGTGAATTCAAATACAATTTAAATTCCTATCAAAGCTATTCCTTAATTTTCACCAATCATGGAATAAATAAACCAAGCTTACATAAAGCTAGGCTATGATACCAAGCTGTGACATCCCCTATCCCGATTAGGCAATATCCCCCGATTAGGCAATATTCGGCCTGAAACTCTAATTAAGCCCTAGTACACTAGATCAGACCTAACTAGAGCCAACAGTCTTTCATTTATACATAACAACCTGAATATCATATATATCGATTAAACAATAAATCAAATGCAACCAAAATTTAAAACATTTTCGATAATATTATACAATATACAAAACTATTCAGTCCAAAAATCTATCGATTATTAAAAGCAAACCTAACCCAATTATAATACATAAACATAATCAAACAGTATATATTACAAAACCATAAGTATCATTACATCAAAGAGAAGATTTTGAGACTCAAGATGTTCCCTTTCCCTTTCTCCTGCACGCTCAACCGGGAATTTAAAATTGTTAAGTTAGGTGAGCTCGTACATGCTTAGTAAGTGACTCTCAAGAATATATCAATTATCAACTAAATATCAAGAATAATGCATAACAATATGATTCCAAAACATATTTAAAAGGGATATTGAAACAATATCAAGAATACATATATGAATGCAAGTTCAGAAGTTAATTGCAAATGTATTATGACTTATCTTTTGATTCGCAAACTGAGTAAGAGAACTGCACACTCCCATCATCAAGGTCTATGGTCCACAGAACTTACACATTGACCGATGTGTGATTATGTAGTGTATTCAGGCATGACGTAGCGGCCCGTTCTTAAATGGAAAGCATCAATTAGAATACATCAGGTTATTAAGGGCTCAATATTGGGATACCTCCCAACAAAAGATTCAAACCCCCAGGCTGATTCGTCCTGTTAAACCTCTTCCCGGATCCATTTCATTTATAAAACAGTAGTAAAACATGATTAAGTCACAGTACCTTGCCCCATTCCCAATCTCTAGTACTATGTGCTCTAATAGTACTAATTTACATTGCATAATTGATGAAAAACATGAGTCCAGCTTACCTTGGTCGTGTTTCCCAAAATTTGATTCTAGATTTCCTAGCTCTCGTGGTTCACTTCCGTCTCTCGGTACTTAAGAACCTATTCCATATTTATTGGGTATCAAACCGTATCCAACACGTATTAACTCAAACCCCTAATCTAGGCTCGCAATCCTAAGAAAGTACACCTTAAACTAACTTAATTTTCCCCTTCTCACACCGGTCAATGTAACGACCCAGAAATTTGGTTATTTGTGGATGATAATGCATGTATTAGTATATTAGTATTTTTACGGGTCTCGAGCCGTTCGGGCTATATTTTAATTGAGTGAGGTGTCGCTTAGTTAAACGGGGTGTTTCGGGAACCATTTTAGTGGATTTTATTAATAAACAAAGTCAAATGAAAAACATGACCTAAGTTGAGGAAAATAAAATTTTAACAATAAAGTATAACATAAGCATGAGGGAATTTATTCGAATCCCAAGAGTGGGACCGCCTCGAGAAGCGTGTCGAACGCGGGACACGGTGCACCGAGTAGGCGAGAAGTTGTGTAACCTTATTGGTAATTTAATAAAATTAATGGGGTTAATTTAATAGGTTAATATGGATAGGATTGTTAAAGTGACACAAGTGAGTGAGGAAAGCCATTGGATGGTCATAGGGATGTGGACATGTGTTAAGATGAGATGATGTGGTCAAAGACCCATAAGGGCAATAGTCCAAGAAGTGAACAAGAGTTAATGTAAGGGCAAAAAGGTCATTTGATTTTATATATATACAAACCGTTTCATAACAAACCCTACACTATTCACCTTCTTCTCCAAGCTCACTGCCGCCACCACTCCTCCCTGGTTCGCCGACCACCGGCGTTGGACGGCTTGATCTCTCACCGGAAGTGCTCTCTCATCTCATGGTCTCCCTTTCCCTCTCCACTCTCGTCATCTCTCACCTCACTGTCTCTCTCTCACGCTCACCGCCACCCTCCTCTCGCTGTCAATGAATTGGCGGCCACCACTCTCACAATGGTCTTTGGAGTATCGGAGCCCTCACCGGAGGTTCTCTTCTCTCTCTCCCTCTCGTTTGCTCTCGGTTTCTCTCACTCTCTCTCGGTTTCTCACTCGAGCTCTCTCTTCCTCGGTCACGCACGCCTCATCTCCTCACTGTTGAGTAGCTGGCCACGACCCTCTGAGGCAGTCCTAGGTGGTCACCGGAGTCAAGGTTTCTCTCTCATTCCCTCGGTTCCTCTTTCCCTCTCTCATGGCCTCTCTGTTTTCTCTCTTCTCTCTCTTTGCTCTGCCTTGTCACGATTTTGCAACATGTTAAGTCTGTTGTGGTCGGAGACGACCCTGATGGGGTCACCGGAGTCTCCATAAGTCCCAAAAAAAGTCCAATATGTGGTGGAGATGCAATGGCAGTCTTGATCTGTCGAGTTGAGTGAACTGTGTGTGTTGTTCTTCTTCATCGAGCACTCGCCACACTTGTGTGCAACTGTCTCACTGTCGGAGGTTGCTTGTCGCTACTCCGGTGGGTGTCAATGGTCGGGGGTGACCCCTGGTGGTCCACTAGAACCCCCATATCCCTGAAAAATCGTTGATATGTGGTGTAAACCAATGCTGTCCGAACTGTCTATATTTCTTTATGTATTAACTGGCTAGTCGGAAACCGCCACTGGCGGCGGCGCTGTTGGCCGAATTGCTGCTCCGGAAGGTTGTTGGGGACCATGCTAAGCCAATGATGGCATCTCGCAACTCTCCAATGGGTCCGAGCTAGTGGTGACGAAGTACATTGACGTGATTTCATGGCTTTTTTTGTTCGGTTGTTCTTGGTTGTAAGTGTGCGTTTGAGCTCCGATTAGGCGAGGTGTTTTTCAGCCAATCCATGCCGAGGAAACTCTCCCAATGCTAGACAATACTCATAAATTGAAATAAAGGTTTCGACCTTGGGGGTGATTAAGTTTATCATTGTTTGGTTATGTCGATGAACACACAATATGTGTGAGAGACTTGTTTTATGAGTTGTGTTTTCGTTTTGGTTGCGTTACGACTAAGTAAAAATCACGTTCATGCGTGTATGGAATGTTATGGATATCATGGATTGAGGAGACTTGTTTTCATGTTCCGATGTTTTGAGTTTCGTATGGAGTTGTGATTGTTGAACGACGTCGTGATTGTGTTTTACGTTGACTAAACGGTAGTGACGTCGTGGTCACACTGCCGGTTCACGAGACTATGGTGTGACCTATTTACGACTGAGCCGAGCCTATAAATGATGAATAGGCTTACATATGGTGTGGTTTTCAAAATCTAAAAGAGTTGTTTCGTTTGATTTTTCCGTCGATTTGCATCGAGTCGTTCGAATCATCAAAACATTGGGGAAAACACTAAGGTATTCAACCTAGGTTTAGTAATGACTCGACCCACTAATTAGAGTTTCCGACCTTGTCAGGTAGCGGGAAACTCGGGGATACGCGTTAGGGACGTGAGAGTGTCTACGGGTTGCGATTAGTTCAGGTAAGTACACTTGTCTCAAAAACTTGTGTACGTTAGTAAGCCAGTTAAGAAAATACCATGTGATTCATCTTCATTTCATTGTGTTTGCTATTACCTATTTGTTGGCATTCCATTCCATATTTCTTGTATGTGTGTTCTTGGCATAAGTGTGTGTCTCGAAGGTACATGTGGCCTGCACTAGAAGGGATAAAACGCGGGCACTCGTGCGCACGAGTGTTTGACCACCCCTAGTGATTGTGTGATACCATGTACTGGATTGTTGTGGATTGTTGTGGATATTGTTGTGGTAATGTTGTGGATTTTAGACCACTTATGGCCTCTCTTGACTCATAGAACACGCATGTTTCGATTGTTATTGTTTCCAGTCTGCCTATCATGCACCTTGTTTATTTAACTTCCTGTCTTTCAATTCCTGCATGATATTTAGACTGTCTTGATTGATAATTCATGAATTACTGTTATATTCTTCTGGCATTACTTTCGATTTCTCTCAGTTGCTCACCGTCTAGTTTGTGACGGTGGGTGCAGATATAGCGGAGTGCAGTAGAGGCAAGGGACCTTGCCTAGGAGACTTTATATGAGTGGCTGGACTTGAGGAACCCTAGAGTAGGTTTTATGTTTTGCTCTTTTGTATATCGTTTCTTACTTATGCTTTTGGGATTATTGAACTTGGTGTTTTGGTGAGACTGGTATCATGTATATATGCTTATCGAATTGTACATGAATACCCGGGGTTTTCCACATTATAGAATTCCTAATTTCCCTTTGATTGAGTTATTTCCCCTTTTTATTTATTGTTTAGTCTTCCGCTATGTATTATTGCAATAACTCTTTCATAAACTGCTAAATTGAGTAAATATGAGGCTGACTAGGCTCGTCAGGTCGCCGAGTGATAACTCGGGGCTTGTACGGGTCTAGGCCGGGCGTACCCAATTGCACGGGAAAATTGGGGCCGTCACAGTCAGTGTGCTACCTATAGTGGCCAGTGCGCTACCCAGCTGCCCAGAACTTCATCTTGCCCAGATCGATTAGCGCGCTAGAGCCAATGCTTAGCGCGATGGAGCCACTGAACATCTGCAACAGAGCATCATTTCTACTCTGTTGCAACTCCATTAGAAACCCACCAAATCACTTGCAACCTCAGACAGGACCTCCCATGGAGGACTTCCATCACATATACATCATTCCCACTCAAAATTAAATGAAATATATGAAAGATTGAAGATCAATTTCATTAAGGTTTTAGTGCATTCATCTAACAAAATTGCTTAAATCCAATCGGCTTTATAACGCCACAATTCTTTTAGACTAGTAGTCCAACAACTTTTTGTTTCCTTAACGAGTTTAGCTCGGTTTGGATAACCTTTTTTGATGATCATGTCTTCTTTGACATTTATCTACATGCCATTTGTGGTATAAGATCATCATTTTAAAAAGATACTTTGAATCCTTACCAAAGAATTATTTTATTTTATAAGGAGTATTAACTTCCTACCTCTTTTTCAAATGATTTGTATCCTTTGAACCAACAATCCTTTTACGCCTTAAGCATTTTATTGGTTCGAATGCCTTTTACTGTATAGGGGCATCATTTTATAAATGAACCTTTAATGGTGGAATTTATAAGGTTGTCACCTTTTCATATTACTAATTGCATCAAGTAATTAATTCATAGTTTGTTGTTATTGAATAATCACTTGAACTTCAAGTTCATATCATAATCATAATGCAACAATTTTGATGTATTTCAATCAATTTTACGTCATTCTTTTTTAATCGGCTTTATATCTCCCCTTAATGGTGAAAAAAATTGCTTCATCGAAGTGACAATCAACAAAACTTGTTGTATACAAATCCCTTACTAGGAGTTCAAGATATTATACAATTGTTGAAAACCGACATTAATCAAAAACTTTCTTTTCAAATTCATTTTAATTTTATTTAAGCATATGAAATAAAACATAAACTTTATAATCGAAAAACTCAAATAGGAGATATTTCGTTGTTTATCTAAACTGAGTTGTATAGAACTTTAAATAAACTAAATATGTCGTGTCAATGACTTTATATCTTAAAACTAAAATTAGTAACTTAATTTTTTTAAATCAATTGAATGAATTGTCTTAAAATATATAAATACGTATGTCGCTACTTAGCATATGGATAAGTTAAAAATATTTACTATAAGAATAAATAAGCTCATATGTTTTCATAAATAAATTATAAGCAGAAAACAAGTTCCACAACAATTTTACTTTGAACTTGATTAGCCAACAATTTGCCTTAAGACTAGCAAAACAACTATAATTACCAGTTGATAAAAATTTTGGTTCCACAATAGGTGCCCACGCGAATTTTCAATATTAATCGCGTAATTGATGATCATGGATGATGAAATCGATCATTTCCTCTCATGAATGTCATTAGATCATATGACGACATTTATCTCAATATGTCATATTCAAGTAAAATCTAGAAGATAAAGCTGGGAATTCAAATTCTCAGATGAAACAAAATCATACAAAGTAACTTCTGGATAAGGCATTAACAACATTGTAGTTGTACCAGATTTTGCATGAACATTAGTTGCTAAGTTTAGATTTGAGAAATACTCTTATATTATAGTGTACATGTAGTACAATAAACGAAACATCTATTATTCGCCTTTATTTAGCTAATGATTTGAACACATCTTAATGAATTTTATTGAGCTATTTTTAATAGTAAAACTCATAATTTCACCTTGATTTTGAAGGCATGGTAAAAGGTCACAAAAATATTTGGGTATATATATGACAATATTTAGGCAAAATAGCCTTTCATATTTGACAAAAAAATGTCACAATTATGAACATTCATTGTTAATAATAATTTTCCGTTTCTAGTGTTGCACCACTTTTTATTCCAACTTTTAGTGGAATTGTCAATACGACCTTTTACTAGATCTTTTCACCTTTTTCATGTCCGTAAATTTGTTATTGCAACCATGGTCATTATATGCAACATATGCTTCTTAAGTTGAACCAATTAGACGGGAACGGTATTATATTTATAATATCTAATTATTTTACTCAGTTACCATGAGATAGGAAATCAATCCATAATATTTATTGAATTGATATATATGTGCGCTCGATATTTGTTGCAGTGATAAATCGAGGCAGGCCACGTGACCTTCTTATTATTATCTCATCAGTCATATTTCCACATAGCCTCACACAGAGGTAATTAAAATTGCGAAATTATAATTAATGTTTGACTGATTAAATTTTTGTAGCTTGAGACCCAACCGCTCATTTTTAGCTTTTTTTAGCATTACCATTTTCTGTATTTTTATATATAGCTCCATAAGGTGAAAGGATATCATAAAGTGAATTATCCACTTCTCAAATCTCTATTTAGAAATTGGCGAATGAATTGTGCTTAACATACAACCTTACATAGATGCTTTATTCATTAATTATAGCATCTAATTGCTATGACAAATAATTATTGTCAATAGTTTAATAAGGCAACAAATTCAACTATAGTTGACTAAAACTTTGAAAAACAAAAATAAAGTAATTAGTTTTCTCGTTTCACATAAAATAAATAATATACCATTAAGTAAATATTCACTTACTTGATTAGTTATACACAAAATATACTACTTGTATGAGTTGGTGAGACAACCTCCTAGTTGGGTGGCAAAACAAAGTCTACTTAATAACTATACCTCTTCGAACGAGATATCTTGTCTCCCTCTTAATGTTTAGCTTTATCGGAGACAAGGCTTACCCACTATCAACTCAAACTTATAACATAATTTTGTATTTTAAAATCAAGAATAGAACGATAACAAATTGTTTGTAGTTTTAAGAGAAAAACTATGTCATGCATAGACTTTTGATTTCTGATGAAGAAGATCGTACAAAACGCAATTATAGAGCATACTTTCACAATTGGCATGACGTATGTATAATGCGTCATGAATATATAATATATAGATAAGTTATTTGAATAACTTAGTTCAAAACGAACTTTAATTTATTGTTTTTTTTTATTTCAACTTTAATTTGTTGTTATTTCAAAGCTAAATAGTTATATATATATATATATAAAACATGCAATAACCAACTGTATTTTTAATTAACAAGGATGTAACACTTAATAAATTATTTCAGCATATATATATACTTGGTAAATTATTTTTAATTAACATAGAGTATTCATTGAGCACTTGATATATATACACACCAAATTAATTCTTATCCTTATTATTTTGCTGCAATGAATTATATATGAAGTGCCAAAAAAAAGTAGAGAATTAAAGGCACATTTGCAAACCGCGAGTGGTCAATAGCCACATATATTTCAAATCATGAAGCCAATTAACTAATTAATTAAGGATAGACAAATTTGATTTTTTTGGAGCGGCTAAACGGACCCCACTAATTGCTCCACATACCTCAATTTTGGATTTTTACTTTGTGTACCCAACTTTTTTACTTCGTGTACACCCTCACCCTCACCCTCACCCTCACCCCAATACCCCTTACTTATTATACCCCATTTTTTTACTTTGCGTACCCCAAAACCCTCAACCCACTACCCTTGCTTACTGTACCCCACTTTGTATACTTTTTGTACCTCATCACCATCACCCTCACCCCGATACCCTTGCATGCGGGTGCTGGATGAAATGGGCCGACACCTCTAAAGAAGTTTTGGCCGACTCCAACCGATAATGTGAAGATAACTTGGTTTTAATGGGTGACGGAAGGATCCAGCCAAAACCTTTTTAGAGATGTCGGCCTGGTTTGTCTGACACCTCTTTAGAGGTGTCGACTCTGTTCGTCCGACACCTCTTCAAAGGTGTCGACTTTGTTAGTTCGAAACCCACGGGAGACTAGAACGATAAAAAAAAACTTCAAAACTCTCGAAAAATACATGTAAATGGTCAAATAATAGCTGGTTTTGCTCGGAATCACTTAATATTTTTATTTCATTGAAACTTTGTACCCAAAATGCAAGATTCAAGCCTTAAATCGAAGCCCTAAACCCAAAAATAAATTCACAAACAAAATGACTCAAAAAGAAAAAAAAATTCAAAAAAATCTTGAAATTGGCATTAAAAGAGATGATGAATGCACCTACGTCGTCAAATCCATGTGTTTTTGTTCGAATTTCATTGTATTTGGCTATTTCTTGTAAGTGCAAAATCAGAGAGGCAACTAGGGTATGGGGTGAGTAGGGTATGGTGAGTAAAAAACTCTTTTATATGAAGGGGTAGTTGGGTAATTTCATAAAACTGCGTATGTTTAGCAATTAGTGGTGTATGGTGAGTAAAAAACCCTTTTATATGTAGGGGTAGTTGGGTAATTCATAAAATTGTGGTACGTTTAGCAATTAGTAAGGTATGGTGAGTAAAAACCCTTTTATATTGAGGCGTAGTTGAATAATTTTGCAAAACTAGGGTATGTGGAGCAATTGTTAAGGTCCTTTGAGCCGCTCCCTTTTTTTACGGGTTTTTTGGTATGAGTATCTGAGCCTTCACCCCTGACTAGTCCTACCACGCGATTGGTAGGACCACTGAGTAACAGTGCCCCTGCCAAAGATTTTAAAGGAAATCTATTCTCATGACTCAAAACCAAATAACATTTAATGTAGTGTATTTTTGTTCGAAGCAACAAGTGCCTCAATGTTATACAAACACAACTACAATCTAGAATAATATAAGAGTCTTGTTATACGCACCCCACACTTTCATAAGGGCTCCCCAGTAAAAAAAGGCAAACTTAAAAAAACTTCATTTCCACTGCAAAATGACATTTGTGTCCCTTAGTGCGATTAGAGCACCCCCACCACTCTTTTCTCTCGTTTTGTGCAACTCACCATCATTCCTTTACACACTCCCTTGTAATTTTGTAGGGCATTGTCAAGTGGCTCGGCCTCATTGGTCTAAATTTCTAGTTGGAGAATCAGTCAGAACACACCAAACCTCTAATTGGAGAGTCAGTCAGAGCCGGTCGAACCTTTAATTCGAGATTCAGTCAAAATCCGCCAAATCTTTAAGGCGACAATTGTCAACCAAGTTTCACCAAAGAAGATTTGGTAGGATAAAACCAAACCTAGAAGATAAGTCTTGGGCATGTGCTATCTAACCTAAAATAGATGTCTCGACTAAAGTTTTAGAGTTGGGTGTTTTATTGGGATGAAGGGATATTTTAGTAAAAATGCTAAGTGGCCTTATAAATTGAAATTTTAATTTGGGTGGGTGCCCTTAAGGAAATGTAAGGTATATGTATAACGGGCACTAATATAATTACTTTTTTATATGAGAAATATACAATAATGTCTAATTATTGATCAATGTCTAGTTACTGATCACGTGAAGGTCCACAGTTTTGTGGATTGTTGGGATTTCCTATTCTCTCATATACAGAAATGAGGGGAAGGAGACGAATTAGTGGAATGGTGTGCTTTTGAGATTATGGAAACATAGGAATGATCAAGTTTTTAACGGCAGGTTGAGTTCACAAGAAGATGTCTTCCTGGCCACTAATAGACAAGTAAGATCCTTTTGAGAAGCACTATGTTCTGAGGAACACGATGCAGATAATTGTCGAATTATAAACATGGAAGGAAGGGCTATGCAGTGTACGTAGATACAGCTCGAAACCTAGAAAGTGGAGATATCGGAATTGGATGGATCCTGACTTCACACACAGATACAATGATCCTTGCTGGTTTCATCACAGCTGGACCTTCTGCTTCAGTAGAAATTGCAAAATGTAAGGCGATTTTGAATGCGTTACAACAATGTCTTGCTTAGAGATTTTGTTCAAGTTTTAGCCCAGGGCAAGGGCCCAAATTTTAGTTATAAAAACCCAAAACTTAGCTCTAGCCCACCCAAACAATTATTGAAAGCCCACCCAAACATTAAAAAAATAAAAGAAATGATCCACATTCCTCTTACATAATTACACTGATGGAGTTTGGGGTTCATACGCAGAAGAAATTTCAAAACAATTTTAAGAAAAACCCCAACAGGATCCGAATCTGATTCCATTAAAACGCTTAAACTATGAAAACTAAATCATACCTCGTTTGCAATATACCTTTCAGAATGTTGATCGATCTTTAAAGCGCTACCAATGACGAACGCCCTCTACTAGCTGTCCACACACAAACGGCGGCCGAGATTCAAAGTGCTAGCTTCGAGAGAATACCAAACGTTTGGTTTCTCTCCAAAACAATTCAGAACGTACCAGTCAACCCTAATTCGTTTCTAAAACGAAAATTAGAGTTTCCGCCCTTAATTTTCATACATGTATTGTAACTTAAAACGTCTATTTATACAACGCTTGTATATAGATGGTTAAGTAAATTACACATATACCCCTACTCAAGAAGTATAAGTGTAATACACCACAGGGACATTTCTGTCATGAATTTTATCATATAAAATTCATTCTTCCGAACCATTTTAAAATCTCGCAAAACCATTCTTAGTGTGCAACCCAATAGGCTCATACAACGTTGGCAGTGTACCAAAATACATTTTGGTATACAAGTCATAAGCGGTCTCTAGCAAGACATTATGACTACCCAAGTTGTACAAAGATCAAATCGATACAACCTAATCAATAATGTATATAACATCCTTTTGTTATACGATATCCTTTTGCTCAAATATATGATCAAATATAAGGCATAGAATTGTCATCCAACATATTTAATCGTACTAGTCTCGATCTCCAAGTAGACTGAAAACATCCAAGTGACATTGATCAATATCAATTCACTTAGACTAGGCCTTTTAACAGTCTAACACATCGAGGGATCCACTAGATATCTCTCTATATATGAGAGGGACAAATTCTAAATCGATTACACAACTTCACCACATTATTCACACAGTAACCAATCACAACCTTTATAATCGTCCGGTTAAAGACAAATCATTGTATTCCTAATGTTGAAGTCTCTGGTAATCTGAAGTCAGATGACTAAATAATATACATATCATGAGAAACAATTATGACTTAATCCATGTGATGTTCTCATAACAGGTCAGTCCAGTACTTTGTTCCCTAACAAGTACTCATGATCTTGATTCGGATTCCTATGCGTATGATCATCGTATGATCATCAATCAAGACTCACACTAGTCTTAATTCATTATAGTTCCCAGTATAATAATCGACTAGGGACATTTAGGATATTTCTGTAAATACTCATGGATCTTATTATAATGTAAACATGCAAATCAATTATAATAAACAGCAAATGAAATCCTCTATTTTATTAACTAAAATGTATTCATAAAGACTATTAATGGATTGACCTAGGGTACATTTCCCAACATCTCCCACTTGCTCTAGGGCCAATCATTCATGCATCTAATGCCTAATGATCTAACATGACCATTATGTTTCGCTTGTAGAATAGCCTTTGTCAATGGATCCGCAATGTTGTCTTCAGTAGGTACTCTGCAAATCTTCACGTCTCCCCTCTCAATGATTTCTCTGATGAGATGAAAACGCCTGAGTATATGTTTAGGTCTATGGCGTGATCTAGGTTTTTTGGCCTGTGTTATTGCTCCGTTATTTTCACAATACAAACAAACAGGGCTAGCAATACTTATAACCACCCCTAGTTCAAAAATGAACTTTTTGATCCAAACCACCTCCTTTGATGCATCGAATGCTGCAATATACTCAGCTTCTATTGTAGAATCTGCCACAGTCTTTTGCTTCGAACTTTTCCAGCTTACTGCACCCCTATTCAGAGTAAACACATATCCAGACTGCGATCTGAAATCATCTATATCAGTTTGAAAACTTGCATCTATGTAACCATTTACAACAAGATCATTTTCAAAAATTTCATAGACCAAGAACACTTTTGTAGTCCTTCTTAAGTATTTAAGAATGTTCTTTACTGCTATCCAGTGACTCTCACCTGGATCTGACTGATATCTGTTTGTAGTGCTTAAAGCATATGATACATAAGGCGAGTGCATAGCATGGCGTACATGATAGATCCAATAGTAGATGCATATGGAATCTTATTCATACGGTCTCGCTCATCATTTGTCTTAGGACATTGAGTCTTGCTGAGACTTATGCCATGAGACATTGGCAACAATCCTTTTTTAGAGTCTTGCAAATTGAACCTATTCAACACCTTGTCTCTGTAAGCACTCTGACTTAGACCGATTAGCCTTTTAAATCTATCCCTATAGATATTTATCCCTAGGATATAGGCTGCATCTCCTAAGTCTTTCATTGAGAAACACTTCCCTAACCAAGACTTGACATTCTGTAATGTTGGGATGTCGTTTCCAATGAGCAATATATCATCAACATACAGTACCAGAAAAACAACTACACTCCCACTAACCTTCTTGTATACACAAGGCTCATCTTCGTTCTTAATAAAACCAAAATCCTCAATTGCTTCATCAAAACGAAGATTCCAACTCCGAAAAGCTTGCTTTAATCCATAAATAGATATTTGAAGCTTGCATACCTTCATAGAATTTTCAGGATGTAAAAAACCTTCTGCTTGTGTCATATACACGTCCTCAAGTAGCTTTCCATTAAGAAATGTTGTTTTTACATCCATTTGTCATATCTCATAGTTATAATATGCAGCAATGGCAATTAAAATTCTTATGGATTGAAGCATAGCTATTGGCGAAAAAGTTTTATCATAATCAACACCTTGAGTCTACCTGAAACCTTTTGCTACAAGTCTTGCTTTGAAAGTATGCACTTTGCCATCCATGTCAATTTTCTTCTTGAAAACCCATTTACATCCAGTTGTCTTACCACCTTCAGGTAAATCAACCAAGTTCCAAACTTGGTTATCATACATGGATTGCATCTTAAAGTTCCTAGCACTTAGCCATTTATCTGAGACTGGTCCAGACATAGCCTCCCGATAAGTGGTGGGCTCATTTTGATCCATAAGCAACACATCACGACTATCAGTAATGAGAAATTCGAATCTCTCTGGCTCATGTCTTACCCTACCAAATCTACATGGAGGTTCAACTGGTTCAGAACTTTGTTGAACTTCCAGTAGCAGTTCAGTGCTTATCTGTGATAGTGCTTATCTGTGATTCTTGAACTTCTTCAAGATTTACTTTTCTTACACTAGTGTCTTTTGAAATAAACTATTTTTCCATAAAGGCACCATACTGAGCCACAAACATTTTGTTCTCAGAGGGATTATAAAAGTAATATCCTTTCGTTTCCTTAGGATACCCCACAAATAGACACTTGTCAGATTTAGGTGCTAGTTTTTTTGAGACTCGTCGCTTTACGTAAGCCTCACAGCCTCAAATCTTAAGGAAAGACAAACTAGGTTTCTTTCCATACCATACTTCATATGGTATTTTATCAACCACTTAGAAGGAACACGATTTAAAGTAAAAGCAGCAGTTTGTAATGCATAACCCCAAAAAGAAATGGGAAGATCTGCATGACTCATCATAGATCAAACCATATCTAATAAGGTTCGATTTCTCCTTTCAGAAACTCCATTCCATTGTAGAGTTGCTGGTGGAGTTAATTGTGAGACAATCCCACAATTTCTAAGATGATCATCAAATTCTTGGCTCAAATATTCACCACCTCGATCTGATCAAAGTGTTTTGATAGTTTTACCAAGTTGATTCTGCACTTCATTTTGAAATGTTCGAAACATCTCAAATGATTCAACTTTATGTTTCATAAGATATACATAACCATATCTGCTGAAATCATCAGTAAATGTAATGAAGTACAGATAACCTCCTCTAGCCATTGTGTTTATAGGACTACATACATCAGTATGTATTAGACCTAATAAATCACTTGCCCTTTCATTATGTCCAGTAAAGGGACTTTTAGTCATATTGCCTAGTAACAAGATACGCACGTTTCATATGATTCCAAATCAAATGAATCTAGAAGTCCATCTTTATGGAGCTTCATTATGCATTTTTCATTTATGTGGCCGAGACGACAATGCCAAAGATAGGTTTGATTCAAATCATTTGACTTGAATCGCTTTGTATTTATGTTAAAGAATAGAGTATCAGTGGACCTTTTCGTGCTTAGAATATAAAGACCATCACACAAATCAGCATTTGCATAAAAAAAGCCTTTACAAGAAATTGAACATCTATTATTCGCAATAATAAAATCAAAACCATCCATATCCAAACATGAAACAGAAATAATGTTTCTGCTCAAGGTAGGCACATAATAACAATTATTTAAAGTTAAAATTAGTCCACTAGGTAAGACTAAGTCATATGATCCAACAGCCAGGGCAGCAACTCTTGTTCCATTCCCAACGCGCAGGATGACTTCTCCTTTTTTCAGCTTCCTACTTCTAGTGAGTTCCTGCACATTTATACAAATGTGAGATCCACATCCGATATCCAATACCCAGGAATCACTAGTAGATAAATTAATTTCAATAACATAAATACCTGAGGTGGTAGTCGCACTACCTTTTTTCTTCTTTAGATCTTCCAGATAGAGTTTGCAATTTCTGAACCAATGTCCAGGTGCATGGCAGAAATGACAATTTCCTTCCTTTTTCCTTTTAGTGCTTTGAAGCAGGAACAAGCTGGGGCTTGACTTGTTTCACACGCTTTACGACAGGTGCACAGTAGCCTTGGCAACTTTAGCCTTGTCTTTACCTTTCTTCTTCATTCCCTTTCCCTTTTGGACCATCTGTACATTACTAGAGGGTTTCTTGATATTTTGTTCAGCAGTTTTGAGCATCAAATGCAACTTTGAAATTGATTTCTCCATATTATTCATATTGTAATTCATCACAAATTGTGAGTAACTCTCCGATAATGAATTTAGGATCAAATCCGTAGCCAACTCGTGGCTTATGGGAAATCCAAGTCTATCAAGTTGGTCAACATAGCCTTTCATCTTCAGAACATGAAAACTAACTGATGCACCCTCAGTCATTTTACAAGAATGCAGGTTCTTGACTGTCTCGAACCTTTCTTGCCTAGCTTGTTGTTGGAACATTTCCTTCAGTGTTATAGCCATCTCGTAGGCTTCCATTAGTTCCATGTCCTTCTGAAGTTCAGGAACCATAGTTACCAACATAATGCATGCAACATCAGTAGAATCATTGACATGCTTATTATGCGCATCCTTTATAGTTTTTGTAGCATTGGCTGGTGGGTCCTCAAGGATCGGAGCATTCAGAACATACAACTTGCGTTCATACTTGAGAACGATTCTCAAGTTTCTGAACCAGTCAAGAAAGTTAGTCCCAGATCGCTTATCCTTCTCAAGGATAGATCGCAGTGACAGGGGATTATTGTTACTTGAATAGTTCATTGATCTACAATAAAGATTATGCAGAGTTTATTTTAGTATAGAAGAATAGACTCCCACTAAATTAACAACCCTTCTAAAACATACTGTTTATTTAGGGGACTTAAATCCATATTTCACCTAATTCTATGAAAATTATGGCATGAAACACAGAACTAGATTATTTAGGTAGGTAACAGTTACCAATTACATCTTATGTAATTTTAGATATTTTTATGAGATACAGGACATCTTATGTCTTAGCATGTTTTTATCTCATCATATGCCTAAATCCCAAAACTATTTTGATAGTTTTATTAAGTCAGACCAATTTAAACATTTAGGTAACTCTTACCCAACTTATCTCACCAAGATAACACAATACACCCAGCTATGGCTGAAACTATATTAATGCGATCGAGGCCTTGATAAGTATTTCAAATTGGATGGCACAAGACTTAAGATTTAATAGAGGGATTTTATTCAATTTTAGGGATTTTTAAGTGAACAATGAAATATCATATATTTTATTGATTTGTAGAACCACTAAACAATTTAGGAAATTTTTATGCTATTTACTAATAGAAGAATTTTCGTGCGCTAAGATTAGTTAGACGGCGGTCCCGCTGGCCGAACAGCAGACGGGGGAACAAGGGGCAGCGCCCCCATTTTTATTTTATTTTTTTAGGAGACGAATTTCAATTCCAAAAATTAAAATTTTCCATAGAAAATCATATTTTTCGTTAATTTTATCATCCTAAACTAACCCCTTAATTTATCCGAAATTAAGTCAATTAAAACGTTTTTAATCAACTCGGACCCACATCTAACTAATCATCTTATCCTAATCCAGTTATGACTTAAGATATTTGAATCCTAGCATATCACCAATAACAAAATTCTCGACATTTATCTCCTATCCAAAAGGGATAACGAATTCAATTTTGCTACTATCTTCTAATCTAATTTGTTATCTATCCCCTATCAAATAGAAATTTCATAACAGAATAGATATAACGAGATAAATAAATAATTTCAAAAATAATTATTTGAAATTTCGGTCCTCGTCCAAATAATCACAAATATGTAGTTGAATCATGAACAACTATCTCAATCGAATCTAATCATATTAGTTTTGAATTAACATCTAGACTTATACAATTTAAAAAACTTAAATTAATGTAACCTAAATATGCATACTGAATTACAGAGATTTCATCCATGCATCAATACACGAAAATAAAGATTATACCTAATGGTGTCATGGATCACAGAATACGAAATTCAATTCATTAAAATTATTCGAATTAACCTAACATGGTTACTTGCATGTACGGAAACTGATTTCAATTAAATCACGAATATATGTATCATATACATAAACCATGATAATAAATCTCACGAAAACTTATGTATATTATATATACATCAACTATTAACATGCTTTCAATCATATATCATGTATATATCAGAAGAAAACATGCAATGAATTTAATGGAATCGAACTCGAAGGCTCTGATACCACTGATGGAGTTTGGGGTTCATACGCAACGGAAGTTTTAAAACAATTTTGAGAAAAACCCCAACAGGATCCGAATCTGATTCCATTAGAACGTTTAAACTATGAAAACTAAATCATACCTCGGTTGCAATATACCTTTCAGAATGTTGATCGATCTTTAAAGCACTGCCAATGACGAACGCCCTCTGCTAGCTGTCTACACACGAACGGCGGTCGAGATTCAAAGTGCTAGCTTCGAGAGAATACCAAACGTTTGGTTTCTCTCCAAAACAATTCAGAACGTACCAGTTAACCCTAATTCATTTCTAAAATGAAAATTAGAGTTTGGGCCCTTAATTTTCATACATGTATTGTAACTTAAAATGTCTATTTATACAATGCTTGTATATAGACGGTTAAGTAAGTTACACATATACCCCTACTCAAGAAGTATAAGTGTAATACACCACAGGGACGTTTCTTTCATGAATTTTATCATATAAAATTCATTCTTTCGAACCATTTTAAAATCTCGCAAAACCATTCTTAGTGTGCGACCCAATAGGCTCATACAACGTTGGCAGTGTACCAAAATACATTTTGGTATACAAGTCATAAGCGGTCTCTAGCAAGACATTATGACTACCCAAGTTGTACAAAGATCAAATCGATACAACCTAATCAATAATGTATATAACATCCTTTTACCATACGATATCCTTTTGATCAAATATAAGGCATGGAATTGTCATCCAACATGTTTAATCGTACTAGTCTTGATCTCCAAGTAAACTGAAAACATCCAAGTGACATTGATCAATATCAATTCACTTAGACTAGGCCTTTTAACAGTTTAACACATCGAGGGATCCACTGGATATCTCTCTCTATATGAGAGGGACAAATTCTATCTCGATTACACAACTTCACCACATTATTCACACAGTAACCAATCACAAACTTTATAATCGTCCGGTTAAAGACAACGTTTAATTGCGTCAAATCATTGTATTCCTAATGTTGAAGTCTCTGGTAATCTCAAGTCAGAGGACTAAATAATATACATATCATGAGAAACAACTATGACTTAATCCATGTGATATTCTCATAGCGGGTTGGTCCAGTACTTTGTTCCCTGACAAGTACTCATGATCTTGATTCGGATTCCTATACGTATGATCATCGTATGATCATCAATCAAGACTCACACTAGTCTTAATTCATTATAGTTCCCAGTATAATAATCGACTAGGGACATTTAGGCTATTTCTGTAAATACCCATGGACCTTATTATAATGTAAACATGCAAATCAATTATAATAAACAGCAAATGAAATCATCTATTTTATTAACTAAAATGTATTCATAAAGACTACTAATGGATTCACCTATGGCACATTTCCCAACATACACACCCACAACGAATTGTCCAAATCTATCAATTTTTAGATTTTTCGAGGCTCATCCAATGAACCGCGGAATGACAACAGATATGAAGTCTTTTCAACTTCTTTTTCGGTGGAATGTGTCGATTTTTTTTTGTTTGAGGTGAGAAGAAAGAATCATCTCTTTGAGGTTTTTTTCTTCATTGCTCAACATATCTTTTTCTTCAAATCTTCATTACATTGCTACATTTTGCGAGAATAGACCGACGAATCTCTTACATAGTGCGATCAAAGAGATATGCTAGTTTTTACTTTTCTTGTTTCTATGCCTTTTTTAAGGGGAGATGCTAGAGGTACCCACTTGTCACACCTAACAATCATTCATCGTCGATACACCTCGAGATACGCATTTGAGGCATGACGGGTGGTGCACAATCGCTAGGTGTGATAAGTAGGTGTGACAAGGATGTACACTCAGCATTTTTCTTTTTTAAGGGGTATATAGCAGCCCCAAAATCCGAAGCCCGCCACGTCATACGCCATGGACCTATAACCCTACCTATACCGGCCTAGTCATGTTCTACACGTACCAAATCATTTGTCAATCAAATTTATCGCTAACTATTCTCAGATTAATATTATATTAGTTAGCCTATAAACTTCAAATCATCTATTGAACCATAAATAATTCAGCGAAAGACTTAAACAATAAATCATTATATAAATGAACTATAAATTATGTAAGAACATTAATCCTAATGTGGATAATCCATCAAAATCATCATCATACATAACATCAGTCATGGCTAGTCAAAACATCAAAAGGACCTCAACAGGTCATAATACATGTCCAACTGTCGTTCAAATCCCAAAACCCAGTATAAAACAAATAAAGTAAACAAACATACTAGTAGGAAGTAGCTGATCAATCAGAAGAAGTCCTCAAGCTTACCCTTCCCTTTGCTCGTACTGGGGTCTGCTATCATCCATCACAACAAAACAGATGATCAGTCCAGAGTGAGTAATCCCAAGGAAATTCAAAGCGTAAATATTATAAATAAAAGTTGGAATCAAAAGACTATTAAATAAACATGTGAAAAAAAAGAATCAGGCAACTGGGAAGGACCCTCGCATGTATATCCAATAGTAGTTATAATCAAAGTGCGTGCACGATCTAGGTCAAACTAGCACCATATTTCGGACCATCACCCAGGCACTGCCAATGAGTAAACTCAAACTGACTGAAATCTCTGTTGTCCGCTCGGTACCCGGCGTAGACCACGGCTCACCGACATGTGAATAAGAAAAATTAGTAGTCGGGTCAGCAATCCACCAACAAACCACTATAACACATGCTATGGCCTAGTGTGCCATAATACCAATGTAATAAAATATACCCGGTGGGAGTAAACTTAACTTACCGTAAGTAAATACCAAAAGGTAAAGTAAATGAAACAACTGGACAAGAATTCAAATAATCCAAGCAATAAATATTCAAATAAATTTCAGTTGGGATAATACACACCTCAAATCCGCACTCCATTAACGCCAATGTCCAAATACACGCTCAAAACACGTGTCACTACTCGTCAATTCAGTCTAAAACCTGAATTCCTAATAATTCCAATCAATTCCCTAAACCATGGAAATCATTAATCAACAACAAATCCTCGATAAAACACCCATTAAACTATTTAAAAGGTTTATATAAACCCTTAGATATACCCATAAATTTTGTTAATTTTGTTTAAAATTTATTGTCTGTTACTGTTCTGGACCCCGCCAGAGGCACTGCCGTGTATAAGGCCTCCATGGCATTGCCTCACAGCGTCCAGGGCACCGTGACAAACGCCGTCATGTTCACACCTCCCATGGCACCATATAAAGCGTGGGTCAGTGTTTCATTACTGGTTTGGAAGTTGCAAGTGGCGTCGTGGCCTCCAAATGGCCACGGCACGACTGGCGGCGTCCGAACCAGAACAAATTCTTGGGGTTCTCGGACCCCCCTCAGCTCGTTGTCGCGGTCCATGCTCATCCAAACCGCTCATACAACGTTCAATATACCATAATCTAACAAAACCCCTCGATAAAAACCGTCTGAGACGCAAAACCCGAGTTTTCTCGCCAAAACCGTAAAATCCGTGTGAAAACCATAGCAACCACTACACATATCACCAAAACACTCATTTGTTGCTTCAAAACCACATTTGAAACCAATAGCAACACCACCCTAGCTAGTGTACTCAACTCACACTCTCAGAAACCTCATCAAAACCTAAAAAAATAGGTCCAATACATAGAGAAGAAGATGGAGATCAAAGATTTAACCTTGTAATCTATTCACACTTGCTCCAACACATCTAAATGAGCTCAAACCACCACAAAAACCCTAGCCTTATCTCCATTTTTCGTCCAAGCCTACAAGAGGAGAGAAAATGTGATAAGAGTTGAATTTTCTTGATATTTATACTAAATTTTCATTAAATGTGACCACCCAATCCCAATACACATTTGTGGGGTCAAGATTGGGTCAAATAGTCTCTCAAACATGACTTGAATGTGTGACTTGTTCTCACACTTGACCTTATTCACAACCATCAAGCCAATTCTCGGGTGTTCCCTCACCCGGTCCCAAACCGTTTCACCAGTTCAACAAGTACACTCGCGTCACTCACGTATATACGTTATTTTATAATGATTATTTAGCGTATTTTATCATTTATTGTGTGTATATTAACCTCGACCTAATGTACTAACCATTTGCCTCCCCGATTCCCACGTCTACATGCTACCCGAGGCAAATTCCTGTCACATTGTCTCACTCGGCATATACAACATAACACACCACATTGCGATGCCAATAATCTAATTTAAACAATTGCATCGCAAATGCAACAAAAAGCATATAAAAATGGACTGTATATCTATATCGGCGTGCTTTGACATAACTGCGGGGTTCACGCATGTCCAAGCTGGCGTCCACGTCTACAACCACGTGTCAAATAATGACAAATTAGATTTGGGTCATTACAGGGTATGTCTTCAATGTGGAAACAATAACACTATAACAATCAGCTATGGTTTGGGGCTGTTTTTTTTCTTTTCTCTTGCTATATGGGATATAACTTACAACTTTTGATAAAAAAAAATACAAAGCCTCAAAATGACTTGAACTCAATTTTTGTTGAAGCACTTTAATCACAAGTTTTATCCAACACTATCGTTTCGAAATACATGAATGAGGAATGGCTCCGCGGACAATTTGATTGGGATTGTATTCTTTTGCTACTGGTAGGGACGTTTTTGAAGGGTGGGATTGGTTTTTGGGATCCAGGGGCTATGTGGGGCTTTTTTTTGGTACATTTGGTGTACTTTTGGTTTTTGAATGCAATTATGTCATATAGTATTGGGCCTAGTTAATTAATTAACTTAATTAATGTTTTCTCTACTTCAATTGCTCCTAATACTAGGCACACATTCACATTTGTAGATGCAATCCATGTGCAGCTGAAACACCAAGTCCCCACATCTCTGAAATTGAGAGAATATATAAGGGGACTCAAGAGACTTCTAGTACCTATATTAAAAATTAATCAACTTATCAGTCACTGATGAGTTTGCAATGCATAAGAGCACAAGTTGTGACATTTTGGATTTGTAAGCAGGTGATTAGTGATAATCTGATTACTAACTTTTTTATATATACTTGTAAAGTTAGTAGACTTATATGAGTACTTTAAAAAAATCATATGACTACATTAGAGTTGAAGAAACAAAGGCCTTAATTAATGTGTTTTTTAGATTTAAAGGCGAGGAGATCACTTTGAAACCCAATTTACCTTTAATGATCTCTTGAGAAAAAAAAAATACAAGCTTAACAAAAGCCTCAAACTCAATTTTCTCAAAGTTTCTATAAGAAACATGTAATTGAGATAGAACTTTAATATATTATGCGTATAAATTAGTAGCATTAGTCCCTCTTTATTTTTTTGTTTCACGTGTTTTTTTTAATCTTTGATCATGCTCTATTTACATCGATTGAACTATGAGAATAAAAAGAAGATTTTCACAACTTTGATACTTAACGAGACATTTTTTTCTTTTAAGGATTACATACTAGCTACCTTTGAACTTAAAATATATAGAGCGTCATGGTAACAAAAGAAGCAAGACATTTTTTCCTTTTTTAAATCAAGTGGAGAAACATCTAAGGGTGACAATCTTTCTACATCAATTGATGAGACTTCAACTTGTAAGGAAGCAAGGAGTTTTGAATCTCCAACTTGAGGAGATGATATTGATTATAATTCTCTTGAAAGAGATCCGGGCTTGCGTACTCCGATACGACAATATCCCTACAATGTGCGAGATGAAATCAAACGAAAAAAATTGATGTGTGCCTAACTCATTAATAAAATATATTAACCTAAACCAACTATTTTGTAGATAGAGGCAAAGGGTCGATCCCACAGAGATTGGTAGTCTTTTTAAGGTAAGAAAATACAAAAAGGGAAATTGGGGTTTTAGAGAGAATGTTTGCATACTTTGAAAAGAAATAAATTCAATAGGAGTAAAATCTAGGTTAATGGTATCACGGACTTCGTCACACAACTTGGGATGATTTCGTTAGTCGTTGATTTATGAAAAATATGAAATTCTATTATGACCTAGTGTAGCTATAGACCCGGTGACGCATTCGGTTCCTCGCTTTTCCTAATGTCGACAGCTAAGGTACGACCGTTAACTACTTCCCTAACCAAACACACAACCAGATCGCTAGTGCTCCCAATTTAATGCATTGGTCACATTACTTCAATTCGTGAAGGCACTACACCTAGAAAATCGGATCGTTGTGCTCCCGATTTAGCCTAGATCCCTAAGGCACTTGACCAAATGCGTGCACAACGTGAGGACGGATGTTTCAACTTCAATGACTAAGGGTAGTCAATCTAATATGCATGCACAAAGCTATACATACAATCAAATCTAACCCTATGATTAAAATCAGCACCAAAGTAAATAAATCAATGAAGAGAATCAAGAATAAAATGAATAAATAAACCTCATAATAAAATCTCAAGTTGTAGATTCATCCGATCCACCTCCGACCTAGAGGGAGATTAGCCGGACATTGTCAAGCCAAAAACCTAATTTTCTATAAGTTCTCAAGTAAAACAAGAGGTAGTTTCGAAATAACACCTATTCCTATTTATAGAAAACCCCAAAGCGGGTTTCAACCTAAAAAATTCAAAAAAGTTGGAATTTTTGAGTCTCTCAGGTCCACGTCGCGTTGGTGCCACACCCTTTGGAGGCCATAGCGTCCTGGAGGCATGGAGATAAGCGAGCTTCTGGTCTGGATGCCATGGGTCATGCCGTGGCTTATTTTGTCCACGGCGCCCTCACGGTGTGAGACTATTTCTTTGACTTGCAATACGATTTTGGACCACTTAGAGGCTGAATTTGAAGAAGCTTGTGAGACATGAAAATGTTTAGCTTAGAGTCTACTTTCCAACAAAAAAAACAAAAATTCATTTGGACTTGCGATGAGGAAGTTATGGCCTTTATACTGAAGAGGGGTCATTAAGAAAGTTGACCAAACTTTGCCAACTTTGTGTCACTCAATCCCGAACTTTGTACTTTCTTCCCCGAGTGTCATATTTGCTTCATATTCATTTTCAAGGCTTGAAATACCTGAAATTCATAAAATGAGAGTTTGTCACCACAAATGAGATATTTAGAGTCCATAAACACATATAAAATCTACACTAACTAATGCCTAAATAAACACTTATCAAACGTATATAAAGATGGGCCCTTATCAACCTAAGTTGCCAGAATACCCACGAACTCTATTCGAAAATCAATATCATCATTTTCAACTAAAATGATTTGGAGAATTTCAATAGTTGGAGTATTCTCCTTAAAAAGATGTGTTGTTTTGTTTCTCGTGTTACCTTTTTGAAAATGATAATACCCTCACTACGCATTAACTAATGAAGGGTTTAGAAATTGGAAGAGAGTTAATCAAGGGGTTAATTGCTCATTCTTGATACATATGGGAAGTATTAATTCGCCACATAGAAATTTTGTACAATCTGTTGAAGATTTATCGAATGTTACTCGACATATTGATAAGGTGATAAATGCACAAACTTCCGAAGATGTTCGAAAAATTTGGTTGCGCCTTAAGGTTACAAGTGAGGTTGTTCGATGGCTTAGTTTACAAGGATGCGCATTTAAAGGTCGTCGTAAAGGTTCAACTTCAACAAATCAGGGAAATGTCATAGAAATGTTAAAGCTTTTAAGTAGATTAAATGTTAACATTGATGATGTTATACTCAACAATGCTTCGGGGAATGCAAAGTACATGCCAGATATTCAAAAAGAGATTTTACATATTATGGTTGACATGGTGAGAAAAAAAAATTCGTGAAGAAATCGGAGATAGAAAGTTTTGTCTATTAGTTTATGAAGCCAAATATGCAGAGGGCAAAGAAGAAATGGCAACTGTGTTGAGATTCATAAATGGTTAAGGATCAATTAAATAGCTTTTTTTATATTGTCCAAGTTGAAAACACCGCTGCTTCAACACTTAAGAAAAGTGTATGTAACTCTCTTGCTCGGTATAACTTATTCATCGATGACTTGCGTGGTCATGGATATGACGGTGCTAGTAACTTGCGTGGGCCATAGAATGGGCTACAAGTTTTGTTTCTAAAAGACAGTCCATCTGCATATTATGTGCATTGTTTTGCTCATCGACTACAACTAGCATTAATAACAGCTTCTAAAAAGGAACCTTTGATTTGGTTGCTTTTTCAAAGTTTTCATCTATTGTTAACCTAATAGGTACTTCTCCAAAATGCCTTACCGAGTTGCAAGGCTTTCAAGCTGTAGAGATTGCACGTACGATGGTTAGTAGTGAACGTGAAACTGGTAAATGAGCTAATCAGATTGGAAGTTTACAACAAGCAGGAGAAACGCGATGGAGCTCTCACTTTGATTCTATTTGCAGTGTGATTGATATATATTGGGCAACGATGCAAGTGCTTCAAAAAATAGGTAAGGATGGATCTACTGATGATATTCGTGGCGAAGCAATAGGTGTTTGAATAATGATGAAAACTTTTGATTTCGCATTCATGTTGCATGTAATGTATAGAATCATGGGAATTATAGATATGTTTTGTCAAAACTTGCAAGAAAAAACTTTGGATATTTTGAACGCAATAGATTCGATTGCCACAACAAAAGTACTTCTAAAATTATGAAATGAAAGCTTTGATCATCTCTTAATGTGTGTGAAATCAGTTTGCATAAAGTGTGGAATTGAGATACCCAATATGAATGCTTGTTACAAAGAGGGCACAAGTCATTCTTGTCAGCAAAAAAGTCTCACCATAGTTGGGCATCACTACCACTTTGATAAGTTCAATTATGTGATTGACTATCAATTGGAAGAGTTGAGTTCTAGATTTAATGATGATGCATTGGAAATCCTCAAGTTGAGTTGTATTTTGCAACCAAATGATCAGTTCAAATTATTTGATGTTGATCAAATATGCCTTCTTGCAAAAAAAATTTATCCAGCTGATTTTACTGGTCAAGAAATGCATCATTTAAGATGCCAATTGGAGCATTATGAAGTTGATGTACTTTGCCATAAGTATTTTCAGAATTTGTCATCAACTTCTGAATTATTGGAGATATTAATTCGAACAAACAAGTTGCATCACTACAACTTGGTTGAGAGATTCATTCGTCTTATTTTGACTCTACCTGTATCCATAACATCAACAGAACGAGCATTTTCAGCTATGAAGCATATTAAGACTGATTTACAAAATAGGATGAATGAAGAATTCTTGGCAGATACCAAAGCCATCCATATTGAGCGAGAATTCGCTCAAAATATCGATATAGATGCGGTAATTGATGAATTTTATTCTTTAAAAAAAAGGAGTGCACAACTTAAATAGATAATTTCCTTCATATCCTGATTCTTATATAATTTATTTTTATTCTTTACCAACAATATATAATTTATATTTGATTCTATATTCTTTGTGTTTACAGCTGATACACTTTTTATGATCGTGCTATATTTGTGACAAGTAGACATCAACGTTTTAATTACTCTCAAAATTTAAGGTACTTCAGTTGAACTTATTATTTAATGTTTTTATGGTTTTAATTTGATCTATTATAATTGTTTTTGTTCAAATGTTTTTGCTTAATATTTTGTGGCTTAATTTATGTGATACAATGCTAGCTATATTGTGGTATAGCTTATTTAAATAATACTTTTAGAAAATGAATCATTTAAAAAATACATGATAATATATATAAATAATAATTTTAAAAATACTTATAGCCCAGGGCTATGAAAAATCGACCCTAAATGCATGTTAAGGTTGTTCCACATCCCTTTCTCAATCATCACGAACACCACTAAACAACCTTTGTTTCTCAAAAAGCTTCAGGCCTTACCATTTTTTAAGCTTAAGGCGAAACTCAAAATATATATATATATATAATAAATTAATTAAATAGCCAGTGATTTACAAGTATGTCTTCATTATAATGTTTGTTGAGTACTTGAACACCATGAAAAATCAATTTTTTTTTTTTGTTAGAAAAAAAAAACCCAACAACAAAAATAAAGTTTAAACTGAAAATTACAAAGCAAGTCTTGTCTTGTGGCAAGTCTAAGAGTGAATTTAGTTCAAAAAAATAGATATCAAAGTAATCAAGGTTTTCTACTAAAAAATGTAATCACAGTTGAAACTTGAAAGTATACCATACCAAAAATTGAGATATGTTATAAGAGTAAAGAGCACAACCCAAATCCTTTTGGCTTTGGATGAAATCTACACTAAGCTTTTGAATTAGACAACCAATGAAGGATGTGAGAGATATGAAGAGATTTTCTTTTTGAAGTCTGTTGAGGCAATGAGGAGAGATCTTGTTTGGGAGATTTTTGTTTTCAAGTTTGCAACAAAGAGGTTTTTGAGAGAAGAGTGAGAGATCAGAGTGCTAGTAGAGATTCAAATAAGGAAACAGGTTTGCTTTTCTTTGTTTTGTTTTTTTTTTTATTCGATGGGGTGAGAGAAGAAGAGGGCACGTGTCGAAAAGAATGGGGAGTTGAGAAGTCGATCGTGTGAAGCCGAAATACATAGATTTCTTTTTTTAGGAGTTCAACACGTGCCTAAACCACGTGCCTACTAATCTATAATTAAATAAATAAAAAATTACAAAATATGAAATTACAAAACTACCCCTATCTTATTGCCAAATAGGGGCCTTCCTCAATTTGGTGGCCCGGGGTTGTTGCCCACCAGGCCTCTATACAAAATCGGGCCAACCAACATAATAATACACTATCAGGGATTTATGAGGGACTATTTTGTCAATATTCCCGAGGGATATGTGAGTTCGGAGATAACTTGCAGGAAAGTTAATTTGGCAACCAAATAAGATTAGTCACAACTCCTCTACAAGTTATCTCAAGGGAGTTAATTACACTCCCTAACCAAAAAAGACCTAAATTTGAGTTTACAAAATAAGTTCTTTAAAAATAAAAATAAATAAAAAATAAAACTTTTCTTTTCCAAAATTTATTTTTATTTAAAATATAATGATATTCAATCTTGTGCCGGATGTGGATTAGTTTCGTAATAAGTTCAACGAAAAACAACAAAATCTTTATTAATGAATCTTGTAAAGGTAAGATTGTCTATTTTGTCAATGTTTGTCACAATCTTGAGTCGATCTATAAAGAAAAATACTTTTTATGACTAACTGTCACTTTAAGTTTTCCTTTACCAGATTGAGCCGACAAGTCTTTTATTAGCTTGTGGGCACAAAATATAAAAAAAAAAAAATAAACAAACAAACAAAATCGATCAGCACAAGTTGTGTACTTGCGTTCAATTTTTGTCTGCGGTGGACCTATCATCAATCACTTAAAATTGAACATGTGTGCTAGTGCTTGTGAAATGTCACCAAATAATTCTCTTGACAGAAGCATATCTCACACGATCATCAAAATATTTTGAGAGTTTATTTGCAGCATCTTGTGAGAATATTCCTGCAAAGTCAACGTATGTATTCAACACAACATGGCGTACAGGTTAAATATGCCTAGATCCTCAATTCAAATAAGAAACCATGAATGAAAGGTTGATTTCAAGGGATATTGATTAGGGGACATCTTTCCATATATCTAGAAGAGAAGATTGGCAAAAAGATGGAAAGAATAATATATCCCAAAGAAAGTTGAAGACTGTTGAGAATAATTACCTTGTACGTTGATTTCGATATTCATTGTGAGATAGAGAAAACATTAGCTAACTCTTGTAGTTTACATACACATTTACTAATAAGACTTAGCTTTGCACCAAGGGAACTTCAGTTTTGGGTGAGACCAAAGTGTAAGGGTGAGTGATTAGCATAGTAGAACTTGATGAGGGATCACTAGCTATGAGTTCTATGCAAAATCTGTAATCATCTCTCTTAGTGCATCTTATACTGGGCCACAGCCCAGCAGACGTAGGATAGAAGGTTCGGACTGCGAAAACAAGTTCTCGGCATTGTGTTTTGTTTACTTTTATTATTACTTCCAGTTTTGCGTTACTTGTTGCAGGGCATTCAATGTATCAATTCTTATAAAAAAATCTTTATTAATGATCAAAGACTATATATAACTCAAATATAATTAATGTATCCTAATCCAACATATTTTGAGATCACAAAAATAATAATAATAATAATAATAATAATAATAATAATAATAATAATAATAATAATTTAAAGGAGAATGTACATTCCCCTTTAAATTCCAAAAACTAAGGTTGGACACCTTAATTTATGTGATCGTATCAGTCTATCAACATGAAACAATATTCGAATTGTCGAGTGAAAAACTTGATTTTTGTTTTGGTTATATTGATAATTGCAGCAGCTGGTCTTCTTTGCAACTTCATATCGAATTCTGCATACATTAACTGTAAAGGTTTCAAGAATTTCAATTGTCTTCGACCATCAAACACGGTAAGCCTTTATATATATAAATACATATTTGTACCTTTATTAATATGTAACACTTCATGTATCACTTATTAATAACTCAAAATTAATTAAATCACCTACCAAAAAAAAATTTAATTAAATCATCAAAGGAGGATGTAGATTATGATGAGCTTGAAAAGGCATTGATGGGAGCTTCAAAGGGGAACAACAAGACAATGATCATAGCAATGGTGAACAAAGCTTACGTTGAGGGGGAGAACAAAACAATGCTTGATCTCTTCCTTGAGAGTTTCTGGCTTGGAGAAGGCACACATTACTTGCTCGATCAACTCCTACTTGTTGCTGTTGATCCAATCGCTTTCGATCGATGCAAATTCTTAAGGCTTCATTGCCATAAACTTGTAGTGGAAGGTGTAGATTTTGGGGCAGAGCAATTCTTCATGTCCAAGGGTTTTCTCAAGATGATGTGGAGTAGAACTCGCTTCCTTGCTGATGTTCTCAAGCGTGGTTACAGCTTCATTTTTACTGTGAGTTAAACTATATACATAATTTTACAAAAAGGCTTTTGTGATCCCAATTTCACGCACATTTGATAATTGCGACCGATGATTTCTGCATCTATATTCGTGTGTGCGAGTGACAAAAATTGATGTTCAATTAAGGGACTCCTGATGAGTACATGTGAAAAAATCTTTTGTGTGTGTGCGAGAAAAAATTTCCTAGAAATGTAGTATTTTTTTCAATGAGCTTTTGAAAGATTGTTATTGACTATTGAAACCACGGACTTGAGTTTTAGGGTTTTTTAAGATTTTGGCCTATCGATGACTGCTGCTCCAATCTATATGTCGGTGGCCCCTCCCCCTGTCTCTCCTTTTTTCTTTTTCCTCTTTCGTTGAATGGAAGTGACTTTTTCCTCTCCTTTTGGAGAAGCTTTTAGTTTTCCTCTCTATGTAGGGAAGCTTGGAGTTTTCCTCTCCTTGTAGGAAGGTTTGAGTTTTTCCCCTCATTATTTGGTTTTGGAATTCTTTTTTTTCAAAAACTGGATCGACGATACTCATGAAGCATGCACTCCAAGAGCCGTGAATGACATGAGTTTGAACTATCGAGGGCTTGACTACCCTCGATCAGTTATTGATATAGGAATTTAGTTAAGTCGAATAAGTCATATGTTTTTTTTTTTGTTTTTTTAGATTATTGTTGATTAAAGTATATAGAATGGTCAATTACATACATTCGACAAGCATATCAGTTGCAAATGAGTTTGCAAACTTTTCGCAATGTCACTTTGATCTTAATGTGTGGAAAAGAGCTGATGTAATTTCATTGTTAAATCACATATAATAGCGAGCAATTTTTATGAATGGATATCTTTTCGTTAAAAAAAAAAGCTATTAAGGAAAAAAAAAATTTATGTGATGATTGAGTTTACATTTAATTAGAAAATAATGTGCCACAATTAATTTTTTGTCACATCAACAAATATATCACCATATATATAGAATATAATTTTCTATATATGTATTTAATTAATGGCAAGGTTTTTTTGTTAAAAGTTAATGACAAGGTTAAATGTTGTTAATTTGGTTCAGGTGTCTCACCTATGGTATTTAGGTGGCAAAAAATCAATTGTAGTGTACCTTACACCATAGGATAGAATACTAATTTTTTTAAAAAAAAACAAATTACTTAAGTTAAGTAGAATATATGCAAAGATTAATTAGGATTTTTTGAGTGTTAAGCTTTTAATTTTTGTATATGTACAAAATTTTAATATTAAGAATTCAAGATATATATGGTAATTAATTACTTTCAATTAATGTTGTAGGACACAGATGTAATGTGGTTGAGAGATCCATTTCCAATATTAACGAGCCCAAACAGGACCAACGTAGACATTCAATTCAGCTGCGACTGGTTCAAAGGCAATCCATGGAAGGAATCCAATGCCATCAACACCGGCTTCTACTTCGTTCGATCGAACAAGAAGACCATCTCCTTATTCGAGACATGGCACGCGATGAAAGACAACTCTAGCTACACAAAAATGAAAGAGCAGGATGTGCTAGTGAGCTTGTTGCGCAATGGGTTGTTCACGCAGTTGGGGCTAAATACAAGGTTCTTGGAGACTCAATACTTTAGCGGGTTTTGCGAAGATAGCAAAGATTTTGGTTCAGTGATCACTGTTCATGCAAATTGTTGTGTTAGTGTAAGAGCCAAAGTGGTTGATTTGGTAGTTGTTCTTCGAGATTGGAAGAATTTCAAGGCCACAATTAATGTTGGTAGAAAGGATGGCTTAGTGAAAACAAAAAATCTATTTGGACACTAAGGGTCCGGACTCAAAGGGGGGTTTTTGAGATTTTTGTAAATATTAAAGGAGTGTTACAAGTTATAATTTTGAAGTCATTGATTGCTTAAGGATGACATTGAAATAAAAAATTTTCAAAAAACTCCCTAAGGGTCCGGACTCATGAGTCCAAGTAGCACTACTCGAGTGAAAAATGTGTTGGTCCAAGCACACTGCTTGTCGGAGGTGGCATCGAAAAGAGTGCAATACAAAAAAAATTTTACGTCAAATTAATTATAATGTTTCATTATGAAGTTGATTAATTCTGAACGACATCCATATATGTGGAGCTTGATGCACTTCAAGAGAATAAGGTAAAATAATTGTGAAATCTTTTTTTTTATTTAAGTGGGAATTAAATTCACATCGACCTCCTCAAACTTTACGTTTTTGGCAAGTAATGTCTCTACCATCTTAAGAGTGATGTTTTGTCTACATCTTTTTTTTTTCTTGATGAATGGAGGCGATATATATTCCTTTATATATATACTCATGTCATGAGAATCCCTCAAAATATGTTGTATATATATATATATATAGGCCAATAAATATGTAAATATGTACAAAAAAATTGGTGCTACAAAATAGGTTGTACAAGATTTTAAAAAGACTTAGTAGATGTGTATCCCTCTTTGCCAGCATTCAGCAAAAAGCTCCAGGCAGCACTGAGATGCAAAAATAGAACAAACAAAAAATTTCAATCCAGGAACCATTGAATTTAAACTTGCCCAACCAACAGAGACAAACACTTCCATTAATAAGAGTAGGGCCAGTAAGAGCTTCCACCAACACACCCCAAATAGGTCTCATGAATACGTCTGTGCATCCATACCCACCAACTCTTAAATTTCCATAAAGATCCAACATTTACAAACCCATAGAGCACATATAGCAAGAGAAAGTAAGCTCATCAAAAAAAGAACTTCCACTGCCCGGACAGCAAGATGAAGGCCAATAAAGTATTCCCTTGAATCCTTGATGAACTCTAAAATGGGAAGGTTTTGGCTACATTAATAAGTTGGTAACAGTGTCATAGTATTTTTATGTATTTATATATTTTTATAGTAAAGTCTCCAAAACATTAGTCTAATTGTCTATATTATCATTTTCTGGCTTTATGGGATTGAAATGAGCCGAAAAATTGTGCAAAATAGAGTATTTATACGTCCAGAGGCATTCTGCACCGTGCTGGCATGCATCTCGAGGCGGACTTGGCGGGCCCACAACACGAGAAACGTGCTTTGCATTACCGGCGACGTAGTTGAATGGCGGAGGCGTGCGCACAGGGAGCCAACCAATTTCAATTGATGGAGATGATGATATGGTGTATTAACGTGTAGACAAATTGATGTGCATGCATAAAAATTCTTTTTGGATCGGTCTCGAGACTTGCATCCACATGAATCAATATAGATCAAGTGAACCGGTGCTTGTGTGCGTGGAATAAGAAGTTGTATAGGAGTTATTGTGTTAGTTCAGTTAGGATACGATTGATATATTTTGTTTTGATATAGATTCTATATATATAGATATATCGAGACATCTGTATATATATATATATAGACACACATATAGATGTAGAGATCGTGAGAACAGAGGAGCAGAGGACAGATTCCATTATTGGAAAAAGGCACAGAGAGCTAATTTCTTTTCTTCCTTTTGTGGTTTCTCTCTCGGTAATATCCGGCTAAAACTCCTACTTCGACGGATCAACAAAGTCAGATTTTGCATTGCGATTGTATTGTGAGGTTCCAAACTCATTTAATTTAATTTAATTTATTCTTTTTTTTTGTTTAATATTATTTTCATGATTAGATCTAAGATTTCATATTTGGCCAATATATTATTTCCAGTCTTTTCATGTTGCAAGTGCTCCTATTGCATACCTAATAGTGTAGGAGGTGATACGCACGTAGCACATAACTCGTCTGTTTGCCTCGTACACCTTCGTTCTCGAGTTGGTACCTTAGAGATCTAGGTTAAACAGGACACACTGATAATCCAGTTACCTAGCTAAAATAATACTAATGGTCTTACCTTAGTATTTGAAATTAGGTGGATTAGAAGTCGGAATGCTTGTTAGGCTTTATAGCTACACTAGAATAATTAAATTGAATATTATTTTATGAAACCGATGATCAATACATGATTTGCAATGCTATCCGACTGCGTTTGAGAAGGCTTAGATTCTTTTTCATTGATTTTACCTTTTTGCATTTGTGTCTTTGAATTTCCTTTTTAAATTAGTTTCTTTAAAAACCTACAAATTAAACCCCCTGTTTTTCCCTCCTAAAGTGAAATCTTAGTCTCCAATGATCGACCCCATATTTACCACTACTATAAATTTAATTATAGAATTTGGTATTCTTTGGGATATATTTTTGACACTCAGCGCATGACCATACATCTTTAATATCTATGAGTAGAAATAATTAAAGGGAGACACTATTTATTTTTTTTTTGGGTAGGGAGGGAGACAGTACTAATTTCCTTACATACTCACATACTTAATTATAAATTAAATGTAACAAAGCAACTAGTTAAAGAGATGTTTTTTATAAATCACGACTGCTTTAGTAGTTTTGAGTATTTTTAAATGAGGTGCAGCAATTATAGCATATACATTTTCTTTCCAAGAAAAATTAGCGTATACATATTATATTTTTATTCCTTTTTTTTTTATCAAAAATAGTATTTTTTGATAAAAATAACTTATAGGTCTATTATAGGTTCTGGTAGTTAATTGTTAATATTTACTCTAAATCTATGATTATGTGAGATTTTGGTAGCTAGAATAATTCAAATCCATAATGGATCGAAGTAGTCGCGGGTCTGTCGGGCCCACTAAGCTCACTTAAGTATTATGGGTTCATACTTGCTTGGGATATAAGTATATGAATCTATAATAATTAGTTAGGTCTGTTCACTTAATGTTAGTAAGCTTATAATTGGGTCGAAATTAATTGCCTCTTGAGGAGCTACTCTAATGACTTTTTTAATAAGAAAAGTAATTGTTTTGAATTAATCTAAAGTAGGAATTTAATTAGTGGTTATATATACATATATAGACCTGTTCACAGGCTTGGGTACCTGCCCGGCCCGCCCAAGCTTGTCACTAATGGGTAGGGCTTGGACAAGTTTTCTTAAGCTTGAGCCTGTCTATGCCTGATTTAGTTTGGGTCATGTTTTGGCTTTATTGTAAAGCCCTGGGCTTGCCACTAAATTAATGTCTATATTGTCAAGACAATATATTGTAGCCAAGGCATGAACTCAAGGCCGTTTACATTGATGATTATTCTTTACCAACATGTTACATCTATCTTTTGTATTTTATTTGTATATTAAAATAAATATATAAAAATTCTACAAAATACTACGCTTTATTTAAATTTTATGGAATATACATTTTAAAAAAATGCTTATTTTTTAAATAATATAATCGTTTTTTTTAATAAGAAATATATGTTGGTTTGATGTGTCAAACTTGAGTTTTGTATTTTTGGCTGGACATTTAGGCATGAGTCCGCTGTGTGTGTGTATATATAGAAATATGTCTAGGATCGGAGACATAAAAATTAATGTTTACAGATAACATGTTCATCAAGTATTTTTTTTTTCTTGAGTTAATGTAAAATAATAATTTAATTAGGGGTTATATACGTTGAATCGAATTATTACTACAAGAATCACAAGGAAAAAAATTACTACGAGCTAGAGATATAAAAATTAATGTTTACAATTTTACATATAACATGTTCATCCGCATGACTCACGTACCTATGTACATTTTCGACCAACAATAACACGGTATGGCCACAACGTACTACCATTCGTTATATAAAGTGTTTTTTTTTTTTTGAATTGATATATAAAGCTTTTGTATTTCAAAAGAAAATAAATAAAAACAATTTGTCAAAGCCTCTCAGGCGAGATAGTTAAAGACATCACTTACCAAAAAGGCAAGACTTCGGGAGATTGTGGTTCCATTTTCACTTAAGTCAAAATAAATAAATAAATAAAAGCAATTTCTAAAAAAATAAATAAACAAAGAAACATGTTGTGTAGTCAATTTTTTAGGAGTCCTTGTAGGCGCTTAAGACGTACGTCACTAATATAAAACGTGTGTTAGTTTCGTTTCAACAGAATTATCTCTACTTAGATTCGTCAACATATTGTAGGTTTGATATTCTCCATTAGCGTAGATGCAGAGGTTTATCCACAAAACCACTTATATCTCATTATGATCATCAACACAAACTAAGCACACATGAAGAACATGTGATGGAGTATTCAAAGAATCGTATTAGTTACTTGATCGTGTCGGTGATCATCATCGCGGGCACACTTCATATAGTATCATCGATTCCAGGGTTCTTCAAGATCTCATCTTCATTGAAGTATTTTCAGTGCAATTCGCCACCTAACCCGGTATATTTTTATTTGCCACTATCTTTAGACAATTTTTTTCAATTCTCGATGAAACCCTAAATCAATCAGAATGAAAGAGTTTGATTTATGTAGCCAATTCTATTGTTGTACATAAAATCCTAGATAATTTTTATTCTACATGTTTTGGCTATTAAACTTTATTATGGTTATATATTTGATTGTTGGAAGTGATGTTAATTAGGGTTTTGAGGGTACACCTAAAGATGAACTCGAAAAAGCTTTGGAAAAAGCTTCAGTGAGAAACAATAAAACTGTGATTATAGCCATTGTGAACAAGGCATATGTAGGTGGAGAGAAGCCAATGCTTGATCTATTTTTAGAGAGTTTTTGGCTTGGAGAAGGCACCCAACAATTGGTTGATAATCTTTTACTAGTTGCGGTCGATCGAATTGCCTACAATAGATGCAAATTTTTGCGACTTCATTGCTACAATCTTGAGACAAACGGGATTGATTTCAGCGAGGAAAAGCTTTACATGAGTCGCGAATTCATCGACATGATGTGGAGAAGAACGGTGTTTCTCATCGATGTTCTTAAGCGGGGATACAACTTCATTTTCACAGTAAGTTCGATTTCCTCTTGTTCTTTAATTCTAATAAATGTTTATTTTATTTGTAGTAATCCAAAAAGATTTGCTCTCATCCTTTCAATTCTTGCTTAATTTGCATGATCATCAAATTAATCGGACCATACTGTTTATGAAAGGAATGTTTTTATATGGTGCATGCATTTGTATCCCATCAACAATAATTGTCTTTTTTGTTACCTGAAAAAAATAAATAAATAAAAAGGTAATTGTCTTTCTAGGGTTCTTGAAATGTTCTAAATTACTAGGTCTATCTTGTAACTGCTCAACTTTAAGGTTGAGAATTAATTATTCAACTTGTTGTTTCCCAAATTGTTAATTATAGCTTAGCTTAGATATATAGATCGATTAGGGCGTAGCAGTTTTTTTTTTCCTTTTTTTTTTCTTTTTTTTTTTTTTTGAGGGTGAAGAGGATTATCTAGTTTAGAGGATAATTAATTTGGTTTAATCGAATCAAGATAAGCTTAATTAGATTGATCGTTTCTTATCCATAACAAAGCCTTTATTACCTATGACCTGTTCATGCACAGATCCATATGCTTTTATTTCTTTTATCCATGACACAATGACATCCTAAATTCCTAATTTCTTTTTCGTTAAATCATATTCTAGACTTCTAGTTTATTTTTTAATTATTTTATTTACTTTTTGTACTCAATTCTAGTTAATGTTAGTCATAGACAAAAGTACTCATTTTTTTTTATGAAAAATTGTTTGGCCTATTAACATAGCATTAGAGCAGATGGATTGAGATGTGTTCCTTCAAGAAAACATTTTGGATACATTGCGACCTAAAGATAGAGTGATGAAGATGTGTGAACCAAAAGTTAGTTCCGCACCACATAAGACAAATGTGACTACATATAATGAAAATACGTAAGTATGGCTATACCCTTAATTAGTACCAATACATTTTAAAATTAAACCTCACACTTGTAAATTGAAGGTGTGTAGTTAAGTTAAAAACAATATCAATACTGATTGGAGATTTCACATATTCATGTCATGCCCACGTATGCCGAAGGGCCTCAGATAAAAAAATAAAAATAAAAAATAACAACTCAAGTCACCAACCAAGCGAGTAAACTCACTAGTTTTGGTGAAGAGGATTATCTAGTTTAGAGGACAATTAATTTGGTTTAATCGAATCAAGATAAGCTTAATTAGATTGATCGTTTCTTATCCATAACAAAGCCTTTACGACCTATGACCTGTTCATGCACAGATCCATATGCTTTTATATCTTTTATCCATGACACAATGACATCCTAAATTCCTAATTTCTTTTTCGTTAAATCACATTCTAGACTTCTAGTTTATTTTTTAATTATTTTATTTACTTTTTGTTCTCAATTCTAGTTAATGTTAGTCATAGCCAAAAGTACTCATTTTTTTTTTATCAAAAATTGTTTGGCCTATTAACATAGCATTAGAGCAGATGGGTTCAGTTGGGTTCCTTCAAGAAGACATCTTAGATGCATTTCGACCTAAAGATAGAGTGATGAAGATGTGTGGACCAAAAGTTAATCCCACATCACATAAGTCAAGTGTGACTACATATAATGAAAATACATAAGTGTGGCTATACCCTTAATTAGTACCAATACATTTTAAAATTAAACCTCACACTTGTAAATTGAAGGTGTGTAGTTAAATTAAAAATAATATCAATACTGATTGGAGATTTCACATATTCATGTCGTACCCATGTATGTCGAAGGGCCTAAGATAAAAAAAATAAAAATAAAAAATAACAACTCAAGTCACCAACCAAGCGAGTAAACTCATTAATTTTGTATGAAGTTACTATGTAAAAGGTTGGACTGCTGAAGGCTTTACCTTCAATGGGAGCAAATTATACTTTCTATCTTTTTTTTATTCAAGTGGGAGTTGAACCTGCGACCTCCCCAAGACCTTCCATTTTGGCAAGTGTCGAGACGCTTTTATCATCCCACAAAGATGCTTTAGCCGGTTCCTATCTAAATAAAAATTAAAAATAAATTAAAATAAAAAACACTTTTTCTTTCAGCCCCATATTTGTATATATTATTTTTTGGGACTAAATAACTCTTCTTTGTGAAAATTTTCCTTACCCAGGACACAGATGTGATGTGGCTAAGAGACCCATTTCCACACCTAAGCCAGAACGAGACAATAGACCTCCAAATCAGCTGCGACAAATTCGACAAAAATCAATGGTCCACAGCCAACCCCATCAACACAGGCTTCTACTTCATCAGATCAAACAACAGAACCATCTCACTCTTCCAAAGATGGCACGACAACAAGAACAACTCAAACTACACTGGCATGAAAGAGCAGGACGTCTTGCAGCACATGATTCACAGCGAAAAATCTCTCCTATTCAACCAAATGGGCCTGAAGATTAGGTACTTGGACACTTTATATTTTAGTGGGTTTTGCCAGGACAGCCCAAACATGGGCCTCGTCACCACTGTCCATGCCAACTGTTGTCGTAGTATTCGTGCCAAAGTGGATGATTTGGGTACTGTTTTAAGTGATTGGAAAAAGTATTTGGGAGCTGTTAATGGTGGTTTGAACAATGTGTCTAATGTAAGATGGTCCGGCCATGTTAATTGTCATAACTCATGGGATCATCATTAGCCATAAATTTGATGTATAAATTAGAGTTCCTTTTTTTTATTTCATTACAATATTGGGTATTTGGGCTCTTTTTTGTAAGTACAATTCTGGCCAGAGAATCAACTAATCTTATGAGAGTTAGTTGAGTGCTTTAGCCCGTGATTGAGAACTAACTAATACATTTAGAGATGGATTTCATCTTGACCTTTTGCTCGACAAACAAACATTCAATAACTCTTATCTGTTAAGAAAAACCATATGCACAGCAAAAGCAAACAATCTCAAAAGCACTAAACTTACGAACTTTATTAAATCACTCAAAACTTTATTAAAACTTGTATATTACAAACTTACTGGTGTCTTTATATAGACACTCAAATTTGACAAACTTACTAATTAAACCAAAAACACATAAATAGACACTTTCCAAAACATAAAACATAAATTAGAAACTTCCTAACATACTAGACTTCCTAATTAATTACACTAAAAAATAGAAATTAGGAGTTGAGCCACAAAATCCAATAATCTCCACCTTGGCGAAAAAACTCCACCAATCACACAATCGAACCAATTAATCAATCCAATTGATCATAGCCGTCGTGAACCACCACGATCTTCACTCAGTCATTGTAGCCATCGAGAATAGCAACGAACCTCTCACTCAATCGTTCTATGGTTTAACAACCACAAGTGAAGATGACAAATCTAAGAAGACTTATGTTATGCTTTCATCCAATGTCACTCCACAACACACTCACTCAATTAACCAATTCCTTGGTCACACACTCACTCACTCAATCGACCAGCTCTTCTAGTCACACACTCACTAAACCGATTATTACGGTCACAAACACTCATCCGATCAATTTTGAACTCAAACAAACACTCACTCATCAACGTAGTTGACCCACACATACTTGTGTGCACATGGATCTTGAACAAACATCTTCTTCAAGCAAATCATCAATCGAGCTTAATCATTGCATAGATCATTTCGACGCGATCTCTGCAACTCTTCAATTCATAAAATCAGCAATGAGCCAACTAATTAATATTTTTCATTAGATTGGCCACAACACCTACTACCCTTTTTTCACTTTAATAAAGTGTCAGGCAATTTTTTTTTTCTTAAATCGTTTTATACAAACAATGTAAAATAATTAAAGTTGAACATTCTCAATATCTGCACCCAAATTGAACAAAGAAAATCTCAATCAACCAATCGATCTATGCAACACTTTGATCCCAATGAAGTATGCACATGCTCCACAATCACGAAGAATGACCTCTCCACATTGTTGCAGCTCTAGAAGAACTTCAACGATGGAAACACAACTCACGCAATTCAAACAAACGCAACCTCACTTTTTTTTCTTTTTTTTTTCTTCTTCCTCATCTTGAACAACCAATCTTCAAAAAATATTGAACCTCGCTCTGATGCCACTTGTTAAAAAAAAACCTTATGCACATCGAAAGCAAACAATCTCACAAAAACACTAAACTTACGAACTTTATTAAATTACTCAAAACTTGTCTCAAAACGTGTATATTACAAAGTAACTTGTATAGAAATTCATGAGCTCGGAGAGTGTTGGGCCACATGTGGGTAAATAGGTTTACCCACATATTTGCACAAAATCAATTGGTTTATGCTAGGATCCAATCGACCCACTTATTCACCACTCCAACTCTTATTATATTTTTGACGTGAGATTATATATTCCAACACTCCCCCGCAAGTGTAACTAGGCCTAGACTAGTTGTCACTTGTCAAATACAGACCAACTCATAAAGGTCTATATAAACATGCCTAGGCCTACTCTTATAAGCTCTAAGTCAACAAACATGTCTAGACTTCATCGTTAGCCCAACCAGGTCTTCAAATACGAGTTCAGGATCGTTCCGCTTTGATACCATATAGAAATTTATAGGCTTGGAGAGTGTTGGGCTACATGTGCACATGTGGGTAAATAAAGAGGTTGGAGTCCATCTTTGCACAAAACCAATTGGTTTGTGCTAGGATCCAATTTACCTACTTATTTACCACACCAACTTTTATTATATTTCCGATGTGGGATTATATATTCCAACATTATCATTGGACAATTTCCAAATTTGCACACAATATAATTTTGTTTTTATATAAGAAAGAAACAACTTGTCTCAGACACAATATAAATTAAAGTTTCAAATTATAGAAAGGGGCTTTTTATGTACATGCATGTATGGAGCCATTAGCCATATGGTTGATATTGACGCGCGAGTTTATGATTTTTTTTTATGGTTTTCTTTTTTGTTTCTTTTTTATTTTTTAGTGCACCTCACCACTAAAACAACACAAACGACACTTATGGTGGTTGAAAAGATTTTTGAGCTCCAAAATTGTAAGGTTGCGTCGCCATTGGTCAAAGGAGGTCATCGGAATTGAAGGTGTAGATGGTTTAGGGGATGGGTTGGGGGTGCACAACGAGAGAGAGAGGACATGTGAAACATTGTTTGGTTTCTAAAAAGGTAAGTGGGTAATTTCTTATGGGGGCCTAATTGGAATTAAGGGGCCAAAAAATTGTGGCTTGCCCTTACAAATATGTGGGATGCACATAGCGGCATCCAAAAAAATATTTGTAGCTAGAGTGTATTGTGACATCCCTTATTTTCAGTAAACATGTATTAATATTTAATTATGAGATTAGTAAGTCTTAATTACGACACGTGTTGTGGATTAAGATTTGGATCGGTGAAAAAGTGAAATCACTGGATAAATGTTATTTTTCATTGGTGAATGCCTAGTGTTAGTGTGTGTATTATATGGTATTTCATCGCAATATTGGAGTGTGTTAAAGTGCATTCTCAATTTGTTATAATCAGTCTTGCAAGTTTATGTCTGAAGGACACTAGTAAAAATAAATAATTAGTTACTCAAAACAAGTTAATCAAGTGTTAAGTTTCACGTGAAGATTTTACCTTGGTGTGTGTGCAAGTCGGGATCAGTGGTAGTATAAAATAAGAACAAAGTTGGTGCAAGACCCTCGAGTTTTGTGTTGGTTGGCGGTGGTCGAGGTTGAGATTAGGTCTAAATTGGTGCAAGTTTGGTTAAGTATAATAAGATAATTGGTCCATAAAAAATTAGTATATCGTAGACAAAGTTAAGATTTTTAGGGTTTTGTGTGACCAAGATCAGTATTATTGATGTTTTATGATGTTGGACTGTTTTGTCAATAGTTTAGTTTAATTTGGTAAAAAATCGGATCCAAAACGAGCACCGAAAGTCAAAACACGTCAAAATAGAGATTTCAGGAATTAATAAATAAAAAGAAATTAAACTGTTCAAGCAAACAGCTGAGGGTTTATGTGTATATATATAATATCAAAATCAAAAACTTATGAATCGTTCAAATAGAACAATTTGGTTTCTTGAAACCTAACCTCTCTGTCAACTCTTTCATGCGTGGATCTCCCTACGTCCAATTTTTGCACGATTTCTTTCGGCAAAGCTATAAAGCATCGCGAGACAGTCATTTTGAGCTAACTTCCCACGGTAGAAATGAGGTACTTGGCTCGAGATTTGGTAAATTCTCAATGCCTTACACTTTCCTTAATTTAATTTGATATCTTGTGATTTTTCGATATCTTTAACGGGGTTTTGATAGAAATTGATATAAATTGTTGTGAAGAAATATATTGGATTAGTTTGTGTCAATTTGGGATAAATTTCACCGGCATGGAATAGAGTTTTTGTAAATCAAGTTGATGCAATTCAGTTGATAAGGGTTTTAAAGATATTTTTATAGTTGACACTAATTTATATTTGGATTTAGATGAATTGAATACTAGTTTTGATCTAATTTGATTCCACGGGCTGTGAAACTATTTTTAATTTGATGTTGAGTGATTTCCTGGTATTTGGTGTCGAGTTTTGAGGACTTAATTGCGAAAAATATTGATATAGAGAAGTTTCGCTAGTTCAAAATTAATTAAGTTTACCTAACGAATTCATAACTTCTCCATCTGTAGTCTGATTGGAGTGTTATGGAAAGTACAAAATGAGTACTGCAAGTTCCTTTTTGATGAGCATAAAAAATATTGAGGTTTACAAGTTAATAAGTCACCCTTAGTTTGCTAATTGAAAGCTAGTTGAAGTTGTTATAAATAATTAATTTTGGAACTAGCTCTCGAACATACTTTGGTCGCAGTTTTCATGGGGTTTTGTAATTTGGATATGCAGAAAAGCTATTGGAGCCACTTTCAAAGTGATGTGACACTTCTGGAACTTCGAAAACTTAGCTCAAAGTTGGTTGGTTGTAAGTAAATCCTACAGTGATCACTTTATCACTATTTATTTTATTATGATGCATTTAACTCCTTGCTTATGCATTGCATGTATGTTAATCATGCACTGATGCAATAAGGGTAATGTGGGTCAAGCGTCCAAGTCTTCAGACTCCGATAGTTGGCTTTTCGCCGAGTTTATTTCCTATGGGATTTGGAATGAGGTATTAGAAACTGAAACAACTCCTGTGGGATTAGTTAACGCGGCTTGAAAATTATCCTCATATAGTGCATTATAAGTCACTTCTAGTATTGCTTTCGTTCCACTCGGGTACTGATCATACTTTAGTGGGGCGTTAATAGGAAGGTTATGAGGTTATGACCACACGTTGATATTTACCTGTTGATCCTCGTCGAAATGCATTTATACATCTCATTATCTTGCATTTAGCTATACAGGTAATTTGAACAATGTATGATTTACTTATTTGAAACCGTTTTACCTTCAGTTGGTGATTTTAGGTTGTGAAGTCCATGAAAGGATAAGGAGGTGCTTATTAGCTAGGGTATTGAAATGTTGTTTAAATTTCTATTTCTTATTGAATGAATTGTTTTACATATCATTATGTTTTTCTTGATTATGAGAATGAGTGATAAGCCGTGTACCAGTGGTAATGGATTACAACCCAAGTATATCCTTATACTATTGCCGTGGTTCTTAAAGATTAAATAATGTTTGAAGTTTGAAATTCTAAATATGGATTATGGAGCCGACATGACCGTCTATAAATTTTAAGGTTGAAACTTGTGGGTTAAATGTGAATTTAATATTTTAATTCATTATAACATTGTATTGTGAACTGTTGTGGAGATATGAGTCATTCTAGGCCTTCTTCCAATGATGTTGTTTATTAAGTTTTCGGTGTCGACAACCCATTTTTAGGGGAGACTCTGCCGACTTTCTTATAAAATATTGAAATCTTAATAGAATGATTTCCTAAAATGCTTCACATTTGGAGATTAAGACCTGAAATATGAATTGATAATTGATATGTATAGTGAGGAGTGGAAGACTTTACATAATTGAAATTGTTGATGAATTTAATCAAGAGAATAGGACTTTGAGCTTAACTTTAAGGATTAACACATATATCGAGGATTGCAAAAATTTGATGTTCAGAATTAAATAAGTCAAGGAGTTTAGAGGCTTACTAGATTATCAAAGGATTTAAAATAATCTAGGCCGGTTAAATGCCCTAATGACGAGGAGCCTGCCATATATATACAAGTACAAATGCTAGGTGCTATTTTTTGCGGTGGATGTGGAATGAATTAATTGTTATTAATACTCTCTTCGTTTCATATTATCTATCACATTTTGACTTAATGCACAAGAATTGAGGTGATGATTAGTTATCATTAAGATTTTATAACAAGACTATATTGCTCTCCCATAAATAACTTTATTTATTATATGTATTGTATAAGAAAAGTGATTGGTGGTGTCATTAACTAAATAGAATGGAGTTAGAATTAGAAATGAAACATTTGATGCTTTCTTGATTTCCTAATATAACACATTTTGTGGAATAAAAAAAATCTCAAATGTGATAGATAATATGAAACAGATGGAGTATATAATTTACATCAATTAGATTTGAAGCTTGTCTACACACTGTGAGACACATGCGCACATAAAATGGTTGGGTTTTAATGTACATTATTTTCAATAATAATGCTCATTTTAAGCTTTTAAGTGAGAGGATTTTGATGGGATGACACGAGTCCCTCCTCTCACCAGAGGTCTTGAATTCGAGTACTATGAATAAAAATTTTTCAAAACTCTTGATTAGAGGCACCACACACCCTTGTGGTGTTACGTTCTTTGAGTCCAAGATCAGTTGAAGTTTTGCCTCGAATACCTTGATAATATATAATAAAAAAAGAATAAATGTTTCATTTTAGTGGTACAAGAATTTTTCAAGTTAGCATTTTGAGATAAATCTTGAGAAAAGTAATTTGAAGATCTTTAACATTAACAATGCAATTAAAGAAAGGGGAGACATTATTAAATGGGAAAAATTCTAAAATGAAGGAGAGCTATTAGTGTCCCTTAAATACACATCAATTTGGGCGTCGCACGGGTGCGTGTAAAGGAGTGAATTATGTAATAGTTATGTAATCAAATTTGTATACATCTCTCTTTTTTCAAAATTGTACAAGTTATGGAGCGGTTGGTATCCTAATTCAACTTGTCTCCCCAGTCGGGGAAATCAAAATTGCACGTGCTAGGTATGTATCATTTTGGTCTAGGAGTTTGAGCCCGTCAATTTAACCTTTTCATTAGTTTGACCGTTGACTTGCCCGCCAAACAGTGAAATCAAGAGAAAAAGATAGAATAAGAAGAAAAAATTGTGTGAAACAAAATTTGATCGACATACGCAAAGGAAGATTCTCTTGGTTTGCTATTTCCCTTCTTTTAACTGGTTTTTTTTTTGTGTTTATGACTTTTAATATGCTTAATTATGATATCTTTAGCACCATAAGTAGTCTTTAAAGTCATTTGAAAATTTTCTAGTACATTCAAATTTATACTATGAAATCTCATGGTTAGATACACCTCAAATCAAGGGTTTCCACACTTATGGAGTATTAAGTATAATAATATAAAGATAAAAACAATCATTTTGTTCATGAACTTTTACATTTTTCATTAACTTGATTCTCAAACTTTCATAAGTTAACTTTTGGTTCCTGAACTTTCATTTCCCTTTACTTTTAGTCATTTTGTTTAGTTGAAAATTAGTAATGTAGCGGTTCACGAATAATTCACAACTGATTCATCAAAGCAAAAAAATCGATTATTAACCGCTTGTGAGCCAATTTGTTAGCGACTATAACTCTCCAGCATAGCAAATATGATCAAAATGAAATGAAAATGAAAGTTTAGGGACTGAAAAAGAACTGATAAAAGTTTGAGGGTCAAATAAAAAAAATATAAAAGTTCAAGAGCAAATGATCATATTTACCTAATATAAAAGATTCTAACTCGACAAAGGAAATACAATGTTCTAGAAGATGCTTTTGTCAACCTAATGTCTCATTTGATTTCAAAATCTAGAAATAGTATTCCTAATCTTACATGCATTTTACAGTAATAAACAAAGGAAAAAAAATTGTATATGCGTTTTTGTCAATTTCTATATGTAATATAGCTGTCGTATTTGTTGATTTGTTGATAATTATTGAAAATGTGTGGACCAAAAGTTAGTCCTACATCAATTAAATAAAATTTTGAAATGAAGTATATAAGTGATTAACTCATCCTAACTAGTACTGAGACATTTTGAGTAAAACTCTACACTTAAAGTTGAAAGATGGTTAAGTTGGGAACAATATTGGTGCTAGTAGAGGAGATCCTCGGGCTCGCGCAGCACTGAGAATTTAACAATTACATAATCGACATTAATTAATTCATATGATAGTGATAAATTAATTGATGGCAAAAATGGAATGTTTTGCCATTATTTGAAATTAATTATGACATAATAATGATAGTATGGGCTTCAACCCTATCGAAGCTAATACGCCACGTTCAAAATCAACCAATCGGCACCGAAGTACTCCAAATATTCCGGAATATTCCATCAAAGAAAATCCAATGGGCCCACAAGCCTTACACGTGTCGAATACCAAATCATATAACAGAATTCTCGCTGTGTATTTGTCGTAGCCAAACCTAAATGGCCCAAATTTTACAAAAACAAAACAATCCCTTAAGCAGGAAAGACACTAAGTTATCTTCGTACTAACGACACATCTCGATCTCAAGTATTTCACATCTCGATGCAAATACCAAGGGACTCCATAAACTACGTGTCATTATTGCGTCTATGGCGGATTACAAAGCATTTTCATTACTATTTATAAGTCTCTCTGTGTTCAATATGTGTCTCCACGGACGACTGTGAAATCTCTCTCGCTCTCTCTAGCTCTCTCGCTTTCTCTCTCTAGAGCTGGTTCGCCGGAGAACCGGATTGCGGCGGCGCGTTAGCGGTAGGGGTGGCGAATTTCCGGCATGTGAGTCACTCTCGATGTCTCTCTCGATCGGTTTCGCTGTCCTGTTCGATCAATTTCATGTTTTGTTGATTTCGTACATGTCATTACATGTGATTTCTCGCCCAATTTTTGGTTTTTTTGTGTGGGTTTTGGATTGTTAGGAGTGGTGGGTGGTGGTTGGGTTGGGTTGGGTAGTGTAGGTTAATATGTTGTTGTTTGGATTGTGTGTGGTGTTGAAAAGATTTAAATTTTTTGGGGAAATTTGTGATTTTTAGGTGAATTGGTGTTAGGGTTGGGATTGGGATTTATTGGGGTTTTTAGGGTTTGATCAAATTTTAATGGGTGTTTTTTTTTGAGTTGGTTGTGTGTTTAGGTTTTTTGTTTTTAGTTTTTGATGATCTGTTTATGTGGGTTGTTGTTATTGAATTTTTTTTTTGTTTGTTTTCTGTTAGGTTTTAATGGCTCTGGTGTTGAGTAATTGTGAAGCCTAACCAAGGCCAATGGGCTGCTTCAGTTCTACAGCTAGGAAGCAGTTCCCTGGAACTGAGGATCCTTTAGTTCTAGCGTCGCAAACTGCTTGTAAGTTGGTCTTTTTTTATTGCAGTTCTTTTGCCAGGATGTGGACTTCTTGTTTACTTTATTGGGTTATGCATTCTTATTGATGAATTCTTATTCTACATGATAGTTGAATGAATTTTTTGTACTGCTTTAATGGGTGAACGTCCTAGTCATTGCAGTAATAAAGTCCCATGGCGAAAGCCGTGTGATCTTCAGGATCATATTCTTGTTGTTATGGAAAAACCCATGAATATTATTAATAAACTATAAGCATAGGTAATGGGGGAAAAATGAATTATTCAGGGGAACAAGGGGTTTTTCTTGTTGCTGTGAAAAGGAGAGTATGGGTACGACACGTGGAAATTTTGAGATGGAACCCATCCTAGTACTTCTCTTGTCCAAGCATGCTTAATTATGGAGTTTTGATAAGATCTGATAGTTCATTGCTAGTGTGATTGTTTGAGATTTGATAGTTTAAAAGACCAATTGGCGTTATTTTTTTTTATTGTTATGACCTTGTGGTAATATGATACTCATGTCAACCATATCTATTAGACTCCAGGCATTATTGGAATAGTTTACATCTAAGTGGTGAGAAAACGAAAACGAAACCACCATTGGTTCCTAGCTACATCTGTAAACCTGTCTTGGAAATCAGTTAGCTGTGGTAGTGTATTTGGTTTCCCACCAGAGGACTAGGGGAAAATATGATTAGTTATCCATTACTCCTTACCCATACAAGATAGTTTATCTTTCTTTTGGTTGTCAAAGATGTAAGCATATGTTAAGCTGTTATATATTTGGTTTGGTGGGTTGTCTTTTTAATTTTTATGTAGCTTTTTTGATTGACATTTATTGACAAGTAGCCGATGACTGTGTTAATGTTGTAATTTTCACTTTTTCAGTTAGTGTTAGTGAGGTTGAGGCGTTGTTCGAACTGTTTAAGAGTATAAGCAGCTCCGTGGTTGATGATGGGCTAATAAGTAAGGTAATGTCTTCTTTTGTCTATATTTGTCTCTCTGTGGTTTTGATCTCCTATTATTGCTATCTGTTAAATTGTCAAATCTCCAGTCTTTACTTGGCATTGTTTATTGTAAAACTGTCGACAAACTTTCTATATTATTTTGCTTTTCAAAATTATGATCAATTATTCATATTTTCTATTTGATATATTTTATAAATAATTTATCTCAAACTATCAGGGAAACTGAAAAAAATAAGACACAATATATTAGTAATAGTAAGAAGGAAACAAGAGCAGGATGAGACATCCACTTGGTAGAAACATCAAGAACAAGGTTTCAATGGAAGTGTGTAGCCCAGGGCCTTAAATACGCAGTAAAACTGAACCATGTTATTCTTGTTGCTATGTAATGGGAAAACTTTTAATTGATCACTTTGATCCTTAAATTTTTTTGAACCTTCTTTCACCACTACTATGTGCTTAAGTGATTGAAGGTTTTGAAGGAATATATATTGAATTGTTGTGGATTTATTCGGGTGGGTTTGAATGTTCAAAGAGAGATTATTTTTCTCCTATGTTCCCTGGACTCGGGTGCGGGAGTCGGGTACGGGTATGAGTCTAATGGTCGGACCCACCTATTTTCTAATTTAAGGACACGGAGACTCGGCAAAAAGTATCTAAAACTTGCGTGACATATGCTTATATATGTAATAACATATATTACATATATGCAATAGCTTATACACCTATATTTTTTCTCATTTTTCATTTCTTACTCTACACTAGAAAGTTCTTGTTAAGTTTTTTTTCTTTATTCTCTTACATTTTAAATCTTTTTATACAAAGAGCCCTTCAAATAGAGTATTCATGTCTTTAAGTGTCAAACTTGTTTCAAGTGTCCGACACGGGTACTTTGGATTAGAGTGAAGAGTCCGGGTAACATAGTTTTTCTCCATCCACTTATTAATTATTATGATGGGAAAGGTTGTGATTTGGAAAAACTGTGCTGGTGGAGATGGATGCATTCGTTTTTCTAGCTGGAATCCTAATATGGAATTACCATTGTTGAGAAGGGATCAGTTTCTCGCATGCATTACCATGATCAGCAGAAAATTGTGTGTATTCTTTGCCCAGACAGCCTATTTGTTTGTAGGCTTGTAGCCGTCTCTTTTTTTCTTCGGTCAAAACTTTCTTATTTTTATGTATGATCATGATCATTAGTCAAATATAAGTATTCGTTGGTTTGTTGTTTATTTTGGTTCTGCACAGCATTTTATAATTTATGTATTTCATTTCTTTAAAGATATGTTGGCAAGTCCCTTGTTATTAGGTTTGCAACACTTAGATGATACTATTATGTCTCATGCAGGAAGAGTTTCAGTTAGCTTTGTTTAAGAACAGAAAGAAGGAGAACCTATTTGCTAATCGGGTATGATGTTATGTCCTTTTCCATTCACATAGTTATTGTCAAAATACAATTAACTGTCATTTTACTTAAATTATCAATTAGGTTTTGCTATTTGCATTGTAAAATTAAGGTAATATTGACAACCAATTAATGAAATTTCCAAGCTTTACAACGCTCGGACCATTGTACTTATGGTACTCTAGATATAATGTTCTACTTTTTGTTTTTTATTTGAAGAAATCAATGTGCTAGTATCTTAGTTTCAAAGTGGTTTATTACCACATTTGTTTGTGGTTTCCAATTTTACTTATTTATTTGTGTCCTCGGTTATTGAAACAATGTTTTTTGGATTGTTTTCTGAGTCCAAAGTTGTTTTTAAGTAAGCACATGTGTGGCAATGTGAAATGGTGCGTCCAGTATGGCTCTTGAACTTGTACGATTCATCAGTTTAACCATGGACCAGTTCATGGGGGAATCATTAATTTTGACCGCATCAACCAAATCCTGTAGTTTCATCCAAGTTCACATGCATAAAAGAAAAAAGTACAAGGGGAATATATTTTTTTAAATTGTTTTGTTGTCTTCTTCCTCCCCTTTGTCAGTTTTTTTTTAGTATTCTTCTATTTATATACATAGTCCCAAGTTCGAATAAAGGACTCTGACGCCCATTTTTCATACCGAAAAGTGGGGAAGGGAGGCCCCAAGCCCATTTTCCATTCTTGGAAAATAGAGGAGGGTTGCAATAGGTTGACAACCATCGTAAAACTTGTCACTTTTCATGAAATGGATCAGACATATATAAACTTCTATTTATTTTCTTTTTAGCTGGTTTCTAGTTAGGAAAACCTTGTTTCTAATCAGATTATCACTGTTATGTAGGTCGGCATCTTTTTTTTCCTTGTTTTTTTTTAAAAGACAACTATTTAGAGATAGCCTGATATATACTCGTCTGGGTATCAGATTTTTGTAATTTAAAAGTGTTTTTGTAGATAATAAGTGTAAGCATCTCCTGCATTTGCACATAGGTTTATAAATACCTTAAAAAGGCTTTGTACGTATATGATCCCCCAAAAATGTACATACATGATATGGATAGGAAATTTTGAAGAAAAAATATGTATGAATAAATACACACATATATATCTTAACTGCTAACAAACTGTGTATATTACTACATTACCTAGTTTTGCATTTGTATAATAGTTTTGATATTCAGTTTCAACTTTGAATGGTGCACGTTTTTTTTTTTTTTTCAAGAAATATTATTATATTAAGGAAAATAACTTACGAGATGGTGATTCACGGTCCTCAAGGTTGTGAGGATAATGAAGGGAAGTAGTAATCTTTATTGATGAGGAACTAGAAACATGCTTTACAAGAGTGAGAAAGTCCCTAACCTATGCCGTCTTGGCTGCCTGGTTTAAGGGGGATTCTTTCTGAAACTCACTCTTAATAATTTTCTAACATTGATCTATTCTTGGATTTTAGAGACAAAATCTGGGCATGGCGATTTCTCTTCCATGTTTGAAAAAAAAAAAAAAAAGACAGAAAAAGAAGTGCCAAGGGAAAGTCTGCCAGAAACTTTTCATTGTACGTCTTGTTGGATATAGATTAGTAATGCCTTACTTCACTGGCTAATTAAGTGTAAATTCAATGGTATACTTCGTAAATGATTTAGTTTGATTTTTTGTGCATGAATCGTGCTCAAGGGGAATTGTTAAGGAAAGTAGTATACTATATGGAACTTGTGTCTCTGGAAAGAAATACATTAGGAAATTTGTGCACTTTAAGAAACATGTATAATTTCCTTAAATGTGTTTTTTCTTCTTTGTATTTAATTTAATCCCTATGTGTATAAATGGGGCCCACCTTGTACAAACAATAAAATTTTCTTATTTTCTAAAAACTTTTTTGTTAAGTAGGATACTGTATAGAAACCCATATATTAGGAGTGTTGTGAATCTTAGGAAATAAACAAAAATCCCTTTTAATTATATATTTCATTTTTTTATGTATTTAACCCCATGCGTATGAATATGAACCTTGTACACACAGTAAGAAATGAATTTTTGTTGGTTTCCTAATGTGCACAACATTCCTAATATATAGATTTTCATATGGTGTACTACTTTCCTTGACATAACAACATGTTAGTTTCTACTTTTTATAGAACAAGATAGTCTTATTGTGTGTACAAGGTCCCTATTTATACTAATAGGGCCTGTTCGTTTGAGTTGTTGAGAGTGACCCCTTATTTCCGTGTGCTTGTCGAGAACTATATTGGGCATTGAAGTTGAATTCATTCTTGTTCGAGTCATTGACCAACTCCATTTAATTTTGAGAAGAATTCCTTAAATGCCATCCATTCCTTAGGCTCAAAGAGGAGTGAGGAGTCAATCGTGGTTCGTCATGAATGGGATCCGAAGTGCAAAAATAACAAAGGTTATCAAGATTGTTCAAAACCCATTTGGGTTTGTAAGAGTCCAAACTTCTCTTACAAATTAAGGATCTCAGATTCTCAACTTTGATTTTCTTTCCATAAACATCTAATGGGTGTTTGAAAATTTTCAAAGAAACAAAAAAACCACATTCTCTTCAAAGCACCAAAAAATGAATCTTGAAATCAAAACCAAAGATGAAAACAGAAAACAAGACCACAATTCCATTTCACACAATATTGGAAACAAAAACTTGAAAGTCAGACATTTTTTTCCTCATATGATAAGAAATCGAAACCCTAAATCCCTGAAATTGAACTCCTCAAAATACGAGATAACGACTTCATGTGACCATTTGGAATCCAAACACAACAAATTCTCAGCTTAGATTCCCCTGATTTCAACTTGAAGAAGGTCATGAGAAAGTTTATATGAAGATGCTCGAGAGGAGGAGAGAGTTGGGTCGAGAGGAGTAACATTCATTGTTTGACGAGTTCTTTCTGTGGGGTAAAAGATGAGGGGGCATTTTTATTAAAGCATATCCAGGCGTGGCCAAGGAGGTAGACAGTATTGCTTGCCAAGACCAAGAATGAGTGGTTGCAAAGCCCTATATCTTTGCCGAGACGTATCTCAAAGGCTTGACCCTCTAGTCGGACTTTGCCCCCAACACGTTCAACTGAGGAAATTATTCATGTTTCCTAAAGTGCATGGATTTCCTAATGTTCCTAAGATACGAGTTACCATACCATTACACATTTATTTCTTAACTGGGATGTTAACAATTAAACTTAATTCATGAATGTATTAAGGGAATAATAGATGAATATAATCCAGAATGTACAAAACATCCTCAGCCAACTTCGTGTCTAATTTGCCTAAATGAAATATTTGTAATTTATGCAAAGCCTTATTAACAATGTGGAATTTGTATAAGGTGAGAAAATTCGAGATAATTATTACTTTTCTTATTACCTTATCAAGAAAACTACATGGTTCTTAATCATTTCTAAAATAGACTATTCTAACCATTTACTTATTCTTGATTGCTTTTTTTGCTAACCTGGCAGATATTCGAACTGTTTGATGTTAAGGGAAAAGGAGTAATTGATTTTGGTGATTTTGTCCGCTCACTAAGTGTTTTTCATCCAAATGCTCCACAGGAGGACAAGATTAGTTGTAAGTTGATGCAAATTTATAGCTGACATCGGACAAAGTTACCGTTATTTGATGTTGTACACTGAAAAATCTTCTTTATATCGTTTTACTTTTACTGAACTTGGCTTTGCATTGCATTTCAGTTTCATTTAAACTTTATGATTTGGATGGTACGGGCTTCATTGAGCGTCAGGAGGTAAACTTTCGATTTTGCTTTTATTTCTTAGTTTTGGCCTTCTAGATAAATGGTGAATTTCTTTTTCAATATGAACTTCAAATTATCTCTACTTTGTTTAAAATTTTTAAGAAAACTATATTTTAAATTTCTTATTACATTTCATTTTGTGTATGCTATGTCTCTATATTATGTTCTTCTTTGCCGACTAAATACTATTTCCATTCTCAGAGTTAATCATCTCTTCTAAAACCCTAAAAAACAAAAAAGATCTGGAGGATCTAAACAGTCTCTTGATTGTGCCATGAATCATACATTCTTCTCATCTATTTCCTATCTTATACTGGTGACTTCGGTTTTGCAGGTGAAGCAAATGCTGATTGCACTTTTATGTGAATCAGACATGAAATTGGCTGACGAGACCATAGAGATTATAATAGATAAGGTAACATGAATTATCATAGACTTAAAACTATCAAAATATCTAGAGGAATGTTTTTGCTATGCAGGCTCATCCCTTAGCATCTTTTTGTTAACCGAAGTGAAGTTGTTTACCGGAATGCTTGAATTTAAATGGCTGGCATTTTAGCAATGCACTGCTAGGGCAAAAATGGCGAATAGATATTACAAGGGAACCTGGTGCCATTATAATTACTTCAGGCCTACACATTGTAGCTTGCATGTTCCTTGTTTAGAAAATGAACCATGCATTAAACATTTCTTAGTTATGTCTTACATGTTCAATGGATGACCTCCCATTGTAGTGAGTGTCCTAATCTTGACTGGCACCTGTATATGTAAACAGACTTTCTCGGAAGCTGACATAAATCAGGACGGGAAGATCGACAAAGAAGAATGGCAAAACTTTGTCACCCACAACCCCTCTTTAATGAAGGTTATGAATTTACCATATCTCAGGTGCGTCAAAGTGCAGTATTAAAATTTTATCGACGTTCTTTCTTGTTCATGTCTCACTCAAAACTCCCTATGTAAATGAACTAAGAACAAGAAACTCTTGGCTATTTTTCTTGTTCAACATGCAGGGATATAACAACAACGTTTCCAAGTTTTGTGTTCAACTCCAAAGTTGATGACATTGCGACATAAGAAATTGATCTATATACCCTCTGCTCGTCGGCGAAGCGGCAATTTGTATTAGTTAACATGAACAGGTATTATAGGTGTGGGTGTGAGAGAGGTGGATCCAGTTAGATAAGCGCATAACCAGGCCAATTGTTTTTTAGTTGTCTGAAATTGCTGTTTGATCATCCCATCATAAATATGTAACAATATCTGAGAATGATTTAATGTTTGCTGAAAAGTTATGGGATTGTATTGCAATTTAAAACAGCTTCCCAAAATTATTGACTAGTATCATTATTGAGAAACGCCAAAACAAAAAGAAAAAAGAAAAAAGAAAAAAGAAAAAAGAAAAAAGAAGAAAAGAATGGACAAGCGTGATTGTTCTTTTCACTTTTTAATCCTTCAAATTAGCAGATTTTCATGAATGCTTTTTTTGACTTATTATTTTATGTAGAGAAATTTGTAATGTATCTAATGTGTCTGTTTTCATCAGATTTTTTTTTTTTTTGATCTTTGTCCGTCTGTTCCATCAGTTATCAAGTGTTCGTATTGTTTTATAAAGATTAGTCGACTTCTTTTTTCTAAGTCGTGGATTTATGATAGGGATGCAAATGGGTAGGGTAATCCCTAAGGGTGATAGAGATTTACCTTAATAGTTACGGGTATTGGTATGGCAGTGGGGATAAGTACAAAATTGCATACTCACACGGATATGGTCACGGGAATGGCTAATAAAAAATATCTACGGGGATCTTTATGAGGATTATCCATGGGTAATTCCCAACCCATGGGGATCACCATGTGGATTATCCATGGGTAATCCCATATATCAATTTATACAATATGATACTTATTATTTATATATGCACCATATGATATTTATATATAAATATAATATAATACTACATAATTTTCATCCCGAAACACTCATTATACACATAACAAAAAACTTTAATTAAATTTATAATTTTAATTTATTTAATTAACTATATGTTTTGTTTTAAATTGTTTTCAACTATATTTATATTTTATAATTTTAGGATCACATGTTTTGAAAAAAAAATTAGGATCAAATGAGAAAAATTGCAAAACTTTATTTTATAGGATCCTCCTAAATTTTCTTTTGGGGCCCTTAGGTGTTATTTACTTTATATATAGGCCTCGTTTGATTCACTTTTGCTATCTCATCGTGTTAGTTTGGAGTTATCTCCTTGGAGTTAACTTCTTGGATATAATATTTTCATGTTTGGTTCAAATTTAAACTTGTAGGGAAGTTTCAAATTTTTAAACAATAAAAAAAATATGAATTGACATAAATAACTTTCAAACAAAAGAGATGTGTAATAAAAAAATCATTAATAAAGGGTAATTGTGTTCACAACTCTCAAGAGATAACTCCCTTAGGGGGTGAGGGAGATATCTTGCACCCAAGGGTGTAAGATAAGAAATAACTTATAGGGAAGTTGGACAATCAAACAAGATTAGTTCTCAACTTACGCGGATTCTCCACCCTGCAAAGATCTCCATGAAAATCCCCAACGGGGAAAAGATTCTCACTATGAGGATTCCCTATTCACATGGAGATTCGATGGGCATGTGGATATGTATGAGAATTCATCTCCAAATAGATATGGATATGAGGATGGGTGATGAATTTTTAAGTGGGTATGGGTAAGGGAATGAGGTCTCTATCCCCTACCCTGCCCATTTGCATACCTAATCTATGATCAGCTGTGGGACCTCATTAAAGGGGTTATTTTTGGTTCACAAGTTTTTCTCAATCCTTCGGCATGATAGTGCATATCAATTTGACTACAAAAGAAAAATAAGCTTGCTTAACATATTGTAAGGGTCATTGGATTCACAAATAGAGGTCATCAATATATGGCCTTGTTTGGATGGGGTAAATTGGAAGGAGTAAGATAACTTTCAGAGAAGTTAGAACTAATCTTGTTTGGTTGACCTAGGCCTTTTTTAGTTGGAGGGGGAGTTGGGGGGTGTGAGATAACTTACAGAGGAGTTCCAACTAACTTGTTTGGTTAACTTTCTAAGGCCAATTCCTACGTAAGGCCTTTTCAGTTGGGGATAGAGTTGGAGTGTGTGAGATAACTAGTAGGGGAGTTGAAACTAATCTTGTTTGATTGGTTTTATAAACTCAACACCAAATAGATATGGGTATGGGGATGGGTAATGAATTTTTAAGTGGGTTTGGGTAAGGGGATGAGGTCCCCATCGCCTACCCCGCCCATTTGCATCCCAAATCCATGATCAGCTCTAGGACCTCATTAAAGGGATTATTTTTGGTTCTCAAGTTTTTCTCAATCCTTCCGCGTGATAGTGCATATTAATTTGACTATAAAAGAAAATAGGCTTGCTTAACATATTGTAAGGGTCATCAGATTCACAAATAGAAGTCATCAATATAGGGCCTTGTTTGGATGGGGTAAATTGGAAGGAGTGAGATAACTTTTAGAGAAGTTAGAACTAATCTTGTTTGGTTGACCTATGCCTTTTTTGGTTGGAGGGGAAGTTGGGGGGTGTGAGATAGCTTACAGGGGAGTTCTAACTAATCTTGTTTGGTTAGCTTTCTAATGTCAATTCCCATGTAAAGCCTTGTTCGGTTGGGGGTGGAGTTGGAGTGACATAACTAGTTAGAGTTGAAACTAATCTTGTTTGATTGGTTTTATAAACTCAATTCACCTATAAGTTATCTCTCAACTTACACTCTCAAGTGTGAGATATCTCCCCCCACCCCACCTTAGGGAGGGGGGTTTGTAGACACGATTACCCCTCATTATAATTACCTGTTTATTACCCACACACATCCCTTGTTTGAAGGGTATTTATGTCAATTCATGTTTTATTACTTAAAAATTTGTAACTTTCCTTTAAGTTTAAAGTTGAACTAAATATAAAAATATGATCTTCATATATAGAATTCGTCAGTGCCCAAGAGTGGATTGGTCGGTGCAGTTGGCGTCGAAAATCACGTGAAAAAAAAAAAATGCAAGCTCCTCGCTAAGTCTTATACCACTTTAGTACTATTCTTACTTTTCTTTCAAAAATGTATTTCTTGTTCTACATTACAAATTTTACTATGCATCCAGCACAAAATATGTATTTCGATCATCGTCGGCTACGCTCATTGCTGCTCCAAAGATCGTTGCCTAAGAAACTACCTCTCAGAGGGGGTGCCTTTCCAATGAAATCCACCGATCGACAAAAAGGCCACTTCATAAAATTCGCTTATCGTGAAGCGGGTATTTCGGTTACCTCACACACAGAAAGCATTGACAAATGCTACACGTTGGCTAAAAGTGCGAGGTAAGTGTATTTAAAGTGGCTGTAACTTGCTTCGTTATCGATGTGGGACTAAATTAAAACCACCTATTTCATCTAAGAAACACGTGGTAAGCATATTGTGGACATGCTTTTTTTTTTCTTTTTCTTTTTTGAAAATTAAAATCAAACACGATTTTTTTTTTGACAAGAAAGAAACAACTTGTTCCCACTAGATTTCGAACTCATGACCACTTCTCCTAAAGTTATACCAAACTATTGGACCCCCAATCGGTTTAAATGTGAAAATCTAAACACGAATAAGATCCAAAATACTCAGTTGGATCATACTTTCTAACTTCCTTTGGAGAAAATAATTTAATGAGGAGCAATATTGTGTCACAATTTCCAAGTTTTCCATAGGCCGACGTAAAAATTCCAAAGGAATAAATGCTAGAATGGCATCGGTTAATGCTCAATGAAAAGGAGACAGCGAGGCAAGTCTTCATGCCGGAGGTGCTGAACTTTGACGACTAACTGTTTGTGGTGCTGAGTAGCGTATTGATGGCATGAGTCATTGTTGAAGCATGGGTTCTGATAGTCTCAATGTTTTTTCTTTCATTTGTACTTGGAATCTACGGTTCTATGGTGGAATGTTGCCCTCTCAATGGGGTTGGAATGGCAGAACTTGGTCACCCACAACCCCTCTTTAATGAAGATTATGAATTTACCATATCTCAGTAACGTCAAATTGCGGTAGTAAAATTTTATGTCTTTCTTTCTTGTTTGTCTCACTCAAAACTCCCTATGTAAATGAACTAAGAACAAGAAACTCTTGGCTATTTTTCTTGTTCAACATGCAGGGATATAACAACAACGTTTCCAAGTTTTGTGTTCAACTCCAAAGTTGATGACATTGCGACATAAGAAATTGATCTATATATCCTCTGCTCGTCGGCGGTGCTTCGCTTTAAGAGAAGCGGCAATTTGTATTAGTTAACATGAACAGGTATTTTAGGTGTGGGTGTGAGTGAGAGAAGTGGATCCAGTTAGATAAGCAGATATCCGAAATTGCTGTTTGAACATCCCATCATAAATATGTAACAATATCTGAGAATGATTAAATGTTTGCTGAAAAGTTATGTATCAGCTGAGCTATTTAAATGAGATCAAGAAAGTCTCAGCATCATCAATAAAGATGATGACCTGAGTTTTCTATTTATAGAGTGAGTAACTACATTGATGATTTACACGTGTAAGGTTCAGATTTGTTACAAGCTAACTAACTGGACCTCATATCAAATTACAATATTAACCTCACTACATTTGTGATTAACACTTACATTACGGGATTGTATTGCAATTTAAAACAGCTTCCGAAATTTATTGACTAGTATCATTAGTGAGAAACACAAAAACAAAAAGAAAAAAGAAGAAAAGAAGAAAAGAAGAAAAAAATGGATAATGTTGTAAATTGAATTGAGACTTGCTAGAACTAGAGAAGGAAAGTAGAAGAACTAAAAACTTCTACTACTACAAAGAACTACAAAGAACTACAACTACAAAGTAGAAGTGGAGAAATGAGAGAGTTGAAATGAGAAGTTGTATACAACTTGGTGTGTTTTTACAATGAGGTTGATACCCTTTATATAGGCCCTTTGGTGATGATGATAAATGTACTAAGACAATGTTTACAAGTTACACATACATCACATGCCATACAACTCTTTACAAGCAATGTTGACAACACATGAAATAATGAGTACATTGGATATGGATGCAAGTAAGAGCCATGCTTGATATTACCACTCAATGTAAGAGCCATGCTTGACAATGATTAGTCATACAAAGTCTTGATCAATTGTTCATCCATATCATAACACTCCCCTTGGATGACAATTGTTGAGAGAATGTGCCTCGTTAAAACTTCTATTAGAAAAAACCCTGTAGGAAAAAAATCTAGTAAAAGAAAAAGAGTACACATTTCTTATTAATCTTAAAATGAGTATAATATTGTTAGGATTGCTTCATTAAAAAAAACCTTGCTAGAAAAATTCAATGGGATAAAACCATAGCTAAGGGAAAAAGAGTGCAATACACTAATCAATAACTCCCCCTTATGTGAACGTGGGTGAAACTTGTTCAGTTTCTTTACTTGCAATGTCTTTAAGTTTACGCAAGCCAATACCATATGTAAGCCTTTTAAATGTCGTAGTTGATAAGGCTTTTGTGAATAAATCAACAAGATTATCGCTCGATCGGATTTGCTTGACATCAATTTCACCATTCTTCCGAAGCTCATGTGCATAAAAGAATTTTGGTGAAATATGATTTGTTCTGTCCCCTTTTATGAATCCTTCACTTAATTGTGCAATACATGCTGCATTATCTTCATATAATATGGTTGGAGAATCTTTTATTGAAGGCAATCTACATGATTCTTGAATATGTTCAATCATGTTTCTCAACCAAACACATTCACGACTTGCTTTATGAATTGCAAGTACTTCAGAATGATTGGAAGAAGTAGCAACCATAGTTTGTTTTACTGACTTCCATGATACAACAGTATTACCACAGGTGAATACATATCCTATTTGAGAACGGGCCTTATGGGGATCTGATAAAAATCCAGCATCAGCATAACCTTGGAGATTCAATTTTACCCCTCTCGAGTAAAATAAACCCATGTCACTTGTTCCTCGAAGATATCAAAAAATGTGTTTAACACAATTTCAATGTCTTCGAGTTGGTGAAGAGCTATATCTTGCAAGTAGGTTAACAACAAAAGTAATATCGGGTCTTGTACAATTTGCAATATACATAAGTGCACCAATTGCACTTAAATATGGTACCTCTGGACCAATTAGCTCTTCATCACTTTCTTGAGGTCGAAATGAATTCTTATCCACTTTAAGTGATCTGACAACCATTGGAGAGCTCAATGGATGTGCCTTGTCCATATAAAATCTTTTTAATAATTTCTCAATATAATTTGATTGATGGACAAATACTCCACTTGAAAAATGCTCAATTTGCAAACCAAGACAAAGTCTTGTTTTTCCAAGTTCTTTCATCTTGAATTCCTTTTTCAAGTATTCGGATGTTCTAACGATGTCGTCGTGGTTTCCCACTATATTTAAATCATCAACGTATACAACAATAATCACAAATCCTGTTGATGATCTTTTAATGAAGACACATGGGCAAAGCAGATTATTTACATATCCTTTTTTCAGTAAATAATCACTAAGACGTTTGTACCACATTCATCTGGATTGTTTCAACCCGTACAAAGACCTTTGTAATTTTATAGAATGCATGTTATGAGGTTTTGATTTTATTTCATCGGATATTACAAATCCATCAGGGATTTTCATATATATCTCACTGTCTAGAGATCCGTACAGATATGCTGTAACGACATCCATTAAATGCATATCAAGCCTTTCAGAGACTGCAAGGCTTATCAAGAACTGAAATGTGATTGCATCTATAACAGGAGAATATGTTTCCTCATAATCGATGCCAGGTCTTTGTGAGAAACCTTGAGCTACAAGTCTTGCTTTGTACCTTGTAACTTCATTTTTTTCGTTTCTCTTTCGTACAAATACCCATTTATATCTAACAGGTTTTACGCCATCTGGCGTTTGGACAATTGGTCCAAAAACCTCTCGTTTCCTTAACGAGTTTAACTCTGCTTGGATAGCATCTTGCCATTTTTGCCAATCAGGTTTTTTTTACATTCGTCCACTGATCGTGGTTCTGGATCATCATCATTTTCACATATTTCAAAGGACACATTGAAAGCAAATATATCATCAGGAACAATTTTATTTCGATCCCAAATCTTATCAGAGTTTAAATAATTTATTGAGATCTCATTACTTTCATCTTTTTCATCTTTTTCTAGAGGAAGTTGTTCCTCATCAGAATCAACTTGTTCTGACAAACCCTTATTAAAGGATTCTTGTGCTTTCTCATGAGTATTTTGATTTGTATTTATTTTTACTCCCGTTTTCCTCTTTCGAGGAATTGTATCATTTGAACCAATCGGTCTTCCACGCTTTAAGCGTTTCGTTGGTTCTTGTGCATTTTGTTGCACAAAGACATCAATTCTTGCAGGAGCATTTACAGTTGGAATATGTGATTTTTTCACTTGTTTTGTATCATTAAATGCATCTGGTAATTGATTTGCAATTTGTTGTAAATGAATGATCTTTTGAACTTCAAGTTCACGCTGATTTGTTCGTGAATCATAATGTGATAAAGTTGATGCATTCCAAGCAATTTCGCGCCATTCCTTTTGAATTGACTTCTTATCTCTCCTTAATTGTGGAAAAATTACTTCATCAAAGTGACAATCAGCAAAACGTGCAGTAAATAAATCCCTTGTTAAGGGCTCAAGGTATCTTATAATGGACGATGAGTTAAATCCAACATAAATCCCAAGTTTTCGTTGTGGACCCATCTTAGTTCTATTGGGAGGTGGTATAGGAACATACACTGCACAACTAAAAATTCTTAAGTGTGAAATATTTGGTTGTTGACCTAAAATGAGTTGCATGGGGGAATATTCATGGTATGCAGTAGGCCTATAACGAATGATAGATGCTGCATGAAGGACTGCATGTCCCCAAACTGAAGTTGATAACTTAGTTCTCATGATTAAAGGTCTGGCAATTAATTGAATGCGTTTGATTAGAGATTCTGCCAAACCATTTTGGGTATGCACATGTGGAACAGAATGTTCAATGGTAATTCTTATAGACATGCAATAATTTTTAAATGCTTGAGATTGAAATTCTCCGGCATTATCAAGACGGATGGTCTTGATTGGGTTGTCAGGGAATTGTGCTCTTAACTTAATGATTTGCGCTAAAAGTCTAGCAAATGCAACATTGCGGGTCGAAAGCAAACAAACATGCGACCACCTAGTTGATGCATCTATCAAAACCATGAAATATCTAAATGGTCCACAGTGAGGATGAATAGGTCCATATATGTCTCCCTGAATGCGTTCTAAGAAAACTGGAGATTCTACAAAAATTTTACTTGAGGATGATTTAACTATCAATTTACCTTGAGAACAACTAGCACAATTATAATCACCAGCTGAAAATATTTTGTGACTCCTTAAAGGATGTCCATGCGAATTATTAATTATTCTTCGCATCATTGATGATCCTGGATGACCAAGCCGATCATGCCATAAAATGAATGTCTTTGGATCATTAATTTTCTTATTTAAGACGACATTCGTTTCGACATGCCTTATATGAGTAAAATATAATCCAGAGGATAAAGCTGAGAATTTTTCTAACACTTCTTTTTTCCCATTTGAAACCAATGTGACATAGAGAAATTCTCTATTATTTTCGTTCATAGTTTCAATGTGATATCCATTTGTCGAATATCTTTAAAGCTGAGTGAATTTCTTCTAGATTTTTCAGAGTATAAGGCATTGTCAACATGAATTATTGTTCCCCTAAGCAACATAATATTTGCTCTTCCAGAGCCATTAATCAAATTGGAGATGCCAGATATTGTTTGAATATTAGCCTCAGCTAAGTTCAAATTGGAGAAATATTCTCTTCTTTTGAGGATAGTGTGCATTGTAGCACAATCAACAAGACATATATCGCCATAATCTGAACAAATTACTTGATGATCCATTTCTACATTGAAAAACAACATGGTATTAAAGAAATACCCTTTTCGTAATAAAATACGAATATCTCAAACTTTTTGGATCATTAGTCAACAAAAACATGGTAAAATATCACAAAAATATTTGGGTATTGTATATATGACAATATTTAGGTGATAGCCTTTCATATGTAACGAAAACGTGTCACAATTATGAGCGTTCATTGTCAATAATGTATTACCTTTTCTAGAGGTGCACCACTTTTATTTCAACCTTCAGTGGAATTATCAACATGACTTTTACCATATCTTTTCACCTTTTTCACGTCCGTAATTTGGTATTGCGACCATGGTCATAGTATGCAACATATGCTTCTTAATTTGAAGTTGAACCAATTGGACATAAGTGATATTATATTTATAATATCTCATTATTTTACTCAGCTACCACGAGACAAGAATTCAATCCATTATTAATACTTAATGGATTGACGTACGCACTCGATAATTTGTTGCAGTAATATATCGAGGCGAGCCACGTGGCCTTTATTTGTTTCATCAGTCATACTTCCGCATAGCCTCAACATAGATGTAATTAAAATTGTAAAATAATAAATGATATTTGACTGATATAAATTTTGTAGCGTGAGACCCAAATTACTCATTTTGAGCCTTTTGGAGCATCACCAATTTTGGTCTTGATATAGATAGCTCCATGAGGTGAAATGATAATATAAAGTGAAATATTCACTTTTCAAATCTCTAAAGAGATATTTGACGAATAAATATTAGTATTATACGCATAGCCTTGCATATATGTTTTATATATAATTTGAGCATCCCATTGCCTTAACAAGTAATTATTATTGTCAATATTATTAAGGTAATTAATTCAATTATAATTAAATAAATTTTTTATGAAAATAGGGATAAACTAAATAGTTTTCTTTTTATACAAAATAGATAATATACCATTAAATATATGTTCACAACTTAATTATAAATACGCAAAATGTAATATTTGTATGAGTTGGTGGGACAACCTCCAGGTTGGGTGGCGAGACGAAATCTACTTAAAACCATGCCTCCTTGAACGGGATAACCCGTCTCCCTTTCAATGTTTAGCTTTACCGGGGACAAGGCTTACCCACTATCAACCCAAACTCATAACACTATTTGCAATATAAAAAATCAAGAATGGAGCATAATTAATCGTTTGTAGTATAGCGAGAAAACTAGTTATGTCACATATTGACTTTTGATTTCTGATGTAGAAGATCGTACAAGACGCAACTACAGAGCATACTTTCGCAATCGGTGACGTTATAATTCATAGTATATGAATAAAGTATGCATATAAAAGTGAAGCAACCAAGATAATATAGAAATAAACCGAACTCATAAAAGTTATACCTTCCTAGCTTTGTCTCCTTAACAAACCTTCTTGAACTTCAAGATCTCCTTAATGCTAGAGCAAGCTCGTGCTGATAACGTGTTGTAAATTGAATTGAGACTTGCTAGAACTAGAGAAGGAAAGTAGAAGAACTAAGAACTTCTACTACTACACAGAACTACAAAGAACTACAACTACAAAGTAGAAGAGGAGAAATGAGAGAGTTGAAATGAGAAGTTGTACATAACTTGGTGTGTTTTTACAATGAGGTTGATACCCTTTATATAGGCCCTTTGGTGATGATGATAAATGTACTAAGACAATGTTTACAAGTTACACATACATCACATGCCATATAACTCTTTACAAGCAATGTTGACAACACATGAAATAATGAGTACATTGGATATGGTGCAAGTAAGAGCCATGCTTGATATTACCACTCAATGTAAGAGCCATGCTTGACAATGATTAGTCATACAAAGTCCTGATCAATTGTTCATTTATATCATAACAGATAAGTGTGATTGTTCTTTTCACCTTTTAATCCTTCAAATTATCAGATTTTCATGAATGCTTTGTTTTGACTTATTATTTTATGTAGAGAAATTTGTAATGTATCTGTTCCATCAGTTTTTTTGTTTTTTTTTTTTTTTTTGTTTCTGTCTATTCCATCAGTTATCAAGTGTTCGCATATTTTTTGTTAAAAATTATCAAGTGTTCGTATTGTTTTATAAAGATTAGTCGACTTCTTTTTTCGGAGCCGTTGTTTTATGATAGGGATGCAGATGGGTAGGGTTATCCCTACTGGTGATGGATATTTACCTTAATGGGTACGAGTATGGAAATTTTAAATGGGTATGGGGGCGGGGATAGGTACAAAATCTCATACTCACACAGGTATGGGTATGAGGATGGGTAATAAAATATATCTGCAGGGATCTTCATGAGGATTACCCCATGAAAATCCCCATGTGGATTACCCATGGGTAATCCCATATATCAATTTATACAATATGATATTTATTATTTATATATGCATCATATGATATTTATATATAAATATAATATAATATTACATAATTTTCACCCCGAAACACTCATTATACACATAATAAAAAATTTTAATTAAATTTATAATTTTAGTTTATTTGATTAAATATATGTTTGTTTTGAATTGTTTTCATCTATATTTATATTTTACAATTTTAGGATCACATATATTAAAAAAAAAATTATGGTCAAATGACAAAAATTGCAAAACCTTATTTTATAGGATCCTCCTAAATTTTCTTTTGGGCCCTTAGGTGTTATTTACTTTATATATAGGCCTTGTTTGATTCATTTTTGCTATCTCATCGTGTTAGTTTGGAGTTATCTCCTTGCAGTTAACTTCTTGGATATAATATTTTCATGTTTGGTTCAAATTTAAACTTGCAGGGAAGATGCAAAATTTTAAACAATTACAAAATTTGAATTGACATAAATAACATTCAAACAAGAGAGAGACGTGTAATTAAAGAGTCATTAATAAATGGTAATTGTGTCCACAACTCCTGTGAGATAACTCCCTTAGGGGGCGGGGGAGATATCTTGCACCCAAAAGTGTAAAATGGGAGATAACTTGTAGAGAAGTTGGGCAACCAAATAAGATTAATTCTCAACTCCCTATAAGTTATCTCCCGGGAGATAACTCGACCCCTAACCAAACAAGGCCTAGTTTAAATTTATATATACATGTTATGAATTTATAACTTATTGACATTATTGTTTCTTACGGGGATTCTCCACCCCTGCAAAGATCATCATGAAAATCTCTAATAGGGAATGAGATGGAAAATTTTTTCTCTATGGGGATTCCTCATCCACATGGGGATTCGATGGGTATGGGGATATGTATGAGAATTCATCTCTAAAAAGATATGGGTATGGGCATGGGTGATATGACGACCCCAATTTCACAATCCAAAATTGGGTATTGTCTAGCTTAGACTTACGTAAACCCTCGAACCAACCTCGAAAAGTCAACTCAAGACTAGTCAGCCGTCTGTACCTTTTACCATTAATTAATCAATTTTAAATGTATTTAAGTGAGTTATTCCAGTTAGTGAATTATCAGGTCATAATGAAACCCAAATCCCAATGTTTCAAAAACAGATACATAAGTAATACAAAGAACTTACATCGTAGGCAAAAGGAGGTTGTCTAGAAGCCCTCAACTTCAATCGTCATGTTCCTGTCTTTTTCCCTTATCGACCCTGCAGTATGATGTGGCTGCACCCACCGTCATAAAAAAGATGGTGAGTACAGAAGATAAGAGTAACAACCAAGTGAACTCTCAATATAACTTCAAAATGCAAATAAATGGCTAAACTGGTATCATGTATATATGTTACAAAGATAATAAAAGCATGCTTGATAATGAATCACTGAGAAATCAACAATAAATGAGTGTCCAGGAAGACAAAGGAAAAACGCAAGTAGTCCCAACTAAAAGGTCGTTGAGTAGAGGAAAACCTACAAGACTCGGAGTTTAGGATCGGACGTGGTACACTCACACCATCCTAAATTCCACACGGATGAGATTTCCCAGCAATCTAGTGAAGAACTCCCACACCGTATAGAACCCAAACCAAATTGTGCATCCCGAGTTCGTGGCTGTGGTTTGTTACCTTAGATAACCAGTCCCACCAAGGGATCATATTGACTCACTTGCCATTGGACCACTCAATCAGAATAGAATTCCAAAATAGGGTAGAACGATAACAATAACAATAACGAATTAAAGCTCTACAAGGATAACAGCGAAGTAAATGCACAAATGAAATTATATAAATTCTCCGGTTGGTTTTACTTACCGTACAATGCAACCTCCGTGCGACAGTTCGCTCTCGCGGCTTTAACACGCCACCAAAACGACCCCGCACACTCGTCACCAGGCCACTAAACACCTGGTAATCATTTTTGTTCTAATTTGGTCGCGTTAAAGCTTTATTTCCCTTTAATTGTAATTCCCTATTAATTTTCTCATTTGACCCAATTTTCCATAATTTTACTCGTTTATGTATTTCAGTCAATTTTCTGGGTATTGGGTCGTTCGTATTCGGACCCATTTGGATACTCGAGAAGTCCCCGAAATTATTAGAAAATTTCTGAAAAATACATATGTGAACAATGTCAAGCCGTGAGTGGCGTCATGGGGGTCCAACCTAGCAATGCACATCACGGCGTGGGCAAGGGATCACTACCCCCTATGTTGCTGGTGGCGCCATGTGACCTTAGGCCCCACGACGTCCCTCGCGGCACTGCACCTAGAATGTGACAGTCGGGGGTTTTCGCACCCCGGCTCGCGTCGTCGTGTTTCGAGCCTATCCCAACCTCATTGGGACCTCGATACCCATCCAAAACCACCACAAAAACCATCCCAAAACATTCAGAAATACCCCATTTCTCGGATCCAATCAAAATTCCAAAAAAAAAATCAGGAAAAATCCTCAAAAATTGTGACACTTCAAAATCACCATCTCCACGTCATAAAAACCTTTCCCAATTATCGCAATCCCGACAAAACCACGTTGAAAACTCGATAAAAACTAAAATCCCAACTTGGAGTGCAAAAATATCGCGACGAAAACCCACAAAATAGGTGTCAAAACGTAGAGAAACGGGTAGGGAGTCAGGATCTCACCTCAAATCACGTAGTTGGTCGATCCTCGTCGTCGATCCAAGCTCGGAACTGCCGAAATGTACTCCACCAGTCCGCGTCCTTATGTGGAGAGAGAGAGAAGAGAGAGAAAATGAGAGAAATGAGAGGAAAGAGAGGGTCGACTCACCTATTTATAGGTGAGTCCCCATCTTGGCCCACTTGTGCATCTCGAGGCACATCCTACGGTCCACAATAACACCAACCACTAACCATTTTGATGACATCAATGGTTGACTCCCCCTTCTTGTTCTTATCCTTATTTACCCACTAATTGGTTTTCCTCGGGCGTTTCTACACCCGACATGCACCACGACTCACCCTGTTGTGCTCGAATGGAACTACCAATGACTCGTAAAATTCCATAATTAATTTATTTTCCTTTTTTATTTTTCGGTCATCCACCAAGCTCATTTCTCCGACCCGTATAGTCGTAATTCTTCCATCGATGTCCGTTCGTCATGTTATTCAAGGCAAACTACACTCATAACTCGACGTCACCGTCCTGTCACACAGACATGAGTATACATCGATATAACATGCCATCACATAAAAATAATATAAATTTTTGGGTCGTTACAGGTGATGGATTTTTAAGTAGGTATGGGTAAGGGGATGAGGTCTCTACCTTCTACCCTGCCCATTTGCATCCCAAATCCATGATCAGGTGTGGGACCTTGTTAAAGGGATTATTTTTTGCTCTCAAGGTTTTCTCAATCCTTCCACATGATAATGCATATTAATTTGACTATAAACGAAAAATAAGCTTGCTTAACATATTGTAAGGGTCATCGGATTCACAAATAGAGGTCATCAATATAGGGCCTTATTTGTATGGGGTAAATTGGAGGGAGTGAGATAACTTTCAAAGAAGTTAGAACTAATCTTGTTTGGTTGACCTAGGCCTTTTTTGGTTAGAGGGGGAGTTGGGGGGTGTGAGATAACTTACAGGGATGTTCTAACTAATCTTGTTTGGTTAGCTTTCTAAGGCCAATTCCCATGTAAAGCCTTGTTTTGTTGGGGGTGGAGCTGGAGTGTGACATAACTAGTCGGAGTTGAAACTAATCTTGCTTGGTTGGTTTTATAAACTCAACTCACAAGTTATCTCTCAATTTACACTTTCAAGTGTGAGATTTCTCCCCCACCCCACCTTAGGAATCTCCCTAAGGTTTGTGAAAAATATCACCCTCATTAATTACCTGCTTATTACCCACAGACCTCCCTTGTTTGAAGGGTATTTATGTCAATTCATGTTTTATTGTTTAAAAATTTACAAATTTCCTTTTAAGTTTAAAGTTGAACCAAACATGAAAATATAATCTTCATATATAGAGTTCGTCAGTGCCCAAAAGTGAATTAGTCGGTGCAGTTGGCGTCAAAAACCACGTGAAAAAAAAAATCACCCTTCACTAATTCTTAATTTTCTTTAAATCTTATATTTCTTTTATGACAAAATGTAGGACTTGGGGTGGGTACATGGGCCGTGAAGAGACTCACTTGTATAAGATCTTAGGCCCTCCACGACAACGCTAATTGCTGCTCCAAAGGATCCTTGCCTAAGAAGCTCCCTCTTAGAGGGTGCGTCTCCATTGAAATCCTACCCAATCGGGATGGTACACATCCCTTTCTTCCAAACATCGCTCAAGGCAAGTCGGGTATCTCGGTTCCTTAACATAGAGAAACCGTTATTAACAAGCCCTACCACTTGTTAGCTAGAAGTGAGAGGTAAGTGTATTTAAAGTGGTTGTAACTTGCTTTGTTATCAATGTGGGACTAAATTAAAACCCCTATTTCATCTAAGAAACACGTGGTAAACATATTGTGGACATGTTTCATCATCACGTCTTCTATACTTTGGATATGAATCTTTTCCATGCATAGTACAATCACGAAAAGATGTGGAGTAATTATTACGACATTTACCATTTGCATCCATGCATACATTCGGTCAAATTCATTCTGTTTTTATTGTGTTGAGTTTACGGAATGAAGTATTTTTACGTCGCGTAAAAGAAATCATAAAATAAAAAAATGTAGGACGTTGTACTCTGGTTGGCCCATGGGCCGTGAAGAGACTCACTTGTATAAGATCATGGGCTCTTCACAAAGAACGCTCATTATCGCTCCAGAGGCTCGTTGCTAAGAAGCTCCCTCTCAGAGGGCGCGTATCCATTAAGTCCAACCAAATTGAAGATGGTCCCCATAAACACATCCCCTACTTCGTTCCGGTTCTCTAACAATTAGATAGGGGTGCACACGGATTGGCATAATCCGCGAATCCGATCCAACTCGAACCAATTATCGCTAATTGGATCAATTTTTTGATCCCTTGGACTGGATTGGATTGAAAAATCGGTAATCCGGCCGGATTGGATTGGATCACGGATTCTTCAATGAAAAACCGCGGATCCAGTCCAATCCAATCCGTTTACATAAGCACATATGAAAAACCCTAACTCACTATCTAAAACAAAAAATCCCTCCCCGTCCCCTTGCTCCTCACCTCACCTCGCATCTCCCTCCCTCCCCTCGCTTGCTCATCGCCTCAATGATATGAAATTACCTTACTTAATCATGACTCATGTTTTCTATTCTTTGTTTTTTTTTGGTGTGTCTGTGTGTGTGTGTGTGTTTTTTTTTAATTTGAAAAACTCAGGTGGGGAGCATATAACTAAGATATGAGAAGAGGCTTGAAGAAAATAGAGATTAGCAATGGAAGAAAGTTTTTGTTTCCTATTTTGTTATCACTTCACTTGTATGTTGTGTTTAGGTTTTCATAAGAACTCAAAGACTATGCTTGTTCTCAACTCTTTTGTCATGTTTCAAACATTTTTTTGTGGGTTTTATGTTTGCAACATGCGCTTAATTTTCATGTTTATTCATGTAAGACTTGCATATTGAAGCTTATTATGATGACAAGTTTTTGAAAAATATGTTATAGATTTTGTGAGATGTATTTGTTAATTTATCATTCATGAAATGTATGATTTGTGTGTTTCATTTGATTAAGTTTAATTTCATAAATCTTTGGATATAAAAATGTCAATCCGCGAAACTTGATCCAATCCAGTCCGCATTTTACAAATTGGATTGGATTGGATTGATGAATTATTTGGACTGGATTGGATTGTAATTTTCCAATCCGCAATTATTGGATTGGATTGCGGATTGACCCTAATTGGACCGGATCCAATCCGTGTGCACCCCTACAATTAGAGATGCCGTCATCAACGAGTCCTACCACATGTTGAATAACATACCAAAGGAAAGTATATTTAAAGCAAGTTGTACTTTGTTTTGGTTGTCCATGTGGGACTAAAACTCCTCTTTCTCCTCTATACTCATCTAAGAAAAGGCAAGTTATGAGTAGCATATTGTCGATATTTTTTATTTTTTATTTTTTTTCCTTAAGCGGGAGTCGAACCCACGACCTAGCTAAACTTTGTCTTTTAACAAGTGATGTCTTATTTATTTATTTTACCATAGATACTTTTTTGTCATTAGAGAACTTGAAAATATTTTTCTCATGGAGTGACACTAAACTCGAAAATGCAAGGGTAACATTATTTGAAAAGTGACGGGGATACACGCCTGCAAAAGTCGTATGTACACGCCTGAACCTAGCTCGCTTGATTCCCCTCGTTTGATTCACGAGGTTAACTCGGAAATGCAATATTTACCTCGCTTGATTAACCTCGTTTGATAGGGGGTACACGCCTGCAAAAGTGATGGGAGTACTTTTGCAACACTCGTTTGATTCCCTTAGCTCGCATCAGCCTGTAAAAGTCGTATGTACACGCTTGAGATCCGGGCATATGCATTCTGTATGGTGCATAATACGTGAGCTGAGATATCTTTTTTAGATATCATTTGAAATGGGATAGGGATCCCAGCTCGTGTAATGGGGGTCAAAATTTTGTCATTAGGAAATTTCAAGCGGGGTATCCCTACCCCACCATAGACAGGTATAGGGATGGAGATTTGTAAGTGTTAACCATTACGTACGGGTAATGTGTGTAATTGGTACAATGGTGATATAATAGAGTGGTGAGGACAGACTTATAATTCTCTGTACAAGAGTTAGTTAGGAGGATAAAGATGTAATTCCTAAATACTGAATACTATAAATATAGCTCAGGTCTTCTCTGGATCATTTCTTCATTTGGTTTCTTGTTTTCATTGGTTTCTTGTTCTGCTCTCTTTGTTTGAGATGGTATCAGAGCACTTGAGAGGCTAATCGCCATGGACGAGAGTAGAAGCTCAGAGAGGCGTTATAGAGCAACGGATTCATCTTCGATTGTTCATCGTCTCATCGGTCCTTTTGGTAATTCTCTCAATCAAATTATTTCTATCGAGCTTAATAGTTCGAATTTCTCTCTGTGGAAATCGATTGTTGTTCCTCTATTAGAAGGTTGTGGATTTGATGGATTTCTTTTCGGTACTACACCTTGTCCACCAAAAACTCTTGAAAATGGTGATGTTAATCCAAATTTTCAAGAATGGCTTCATTGTGATAGAATGTTGTATGGTTGGTTATTGTGTGCCCTAGAACCTGAGATAGGAAATCAAGTGAATGTGTCTCAGGGATCCAAGAAGAGAACAGCTAATGAGCTATGGTGTTGTATCTTGGATCAATGTGGTTCTAGTAACAATGCACAAATCTAGTTTCACAAGACTGCTATTAGAACTACACGAAAGGGATCAATGAAAATGTGTGAGTTTTTAAAGAAAATGAAAGATATTTTAGATAATCTTGCTACAGCAGGATCTCCAATTCCAATACCTGAATTGATTTCATGTACTTTATCTGGTTTGGATGGAGAGTATCTTCCTATAACTGCGGTTCTTGAACAAAAAGATGAGCTTACATGGCAAGAACTTCAATCCACACTTCTTAGTTTTGAGGCAAAGTTGGAACTACTTGCTTGGATGAATTCACCGAGTATTCAAACTCCTAATCAAGTGAATTCTGCTTTGAAATAAAGCGAGGATCAAATCGGTCTTGGAATAACTCTAAGCAACCCTATGGAAATAATGGAAGAAACTATAATGGTAGAGGTAGAGGTGGAAGATATAATAGAGGAAGAGTTGGCTTTAAGTTTCAAAGCAATAATAGACCAACATGCCAGATTTGTAATAACGTTGGACATCATCATTGCAGTTTGCTATTATAGAGCAGACATGTATTACAATGGTGCTCAGGCTTTTAATGGTAATACACAAGGAAATCAATTTCAGAATGGTGGTCAGTATACTCAAGGACATTCAACAATGAGAGATGGTTTCTAAGGCTCGCCAAGTGCAAATTTCATGGGGTTACAAAATACTGTTGCTGGTTTTGGACAGGGTAATAACTTTCCTACAAATGAGTCTTTCAATGACAATTCATGGCATGCTGATAGTGGCGCTACTTCACATGTAACTGTTGATGCCTCCCAGATTTCTGGTTGTTCACCTTACACAGGTACTGATTCACTTGTATTTGGTAATGGTCATGCTTTGCCTATAACTTGTGTAGGAAATGCTAAGATAGATTCTGTTCATTCTAAGCTGAAATTTCCTAACACTTTGTGTGTTTCGAACATCAAAAAGTATCTGTTAAGTATATCTCAGTTAACAAAGGATAACAATGTCGTAATTGAATTTACTAATTCGCATTGTTTGGTGAAGAATTCACAAACTAGAGAGATTTTACTCATAGGGATACTCAAGAATGGCTTGTGTCAATTTGGTAACTCTGGATTACCAATGCATTCTGCTTATGAAGTTTCTAAAGTTGGGAGATCTTCAGTTGCTGATTCTCATGTTTTAATGGCGGCTAAGAACTCATCTTCATTTTTGTGGCACAAAAGGCTTGGACATCCTGCTCATCAGACTTGGCAACAAGTCCTGAGAACATAATTCAAAATGTCTTGTTCTAATAATGAATTTTGTTCTGTTTTTCCTCTTGGAAAACATCATGCTTTACCTTTTTGTACTTCCAACAGTTGTAGCAAAAGTGTACTGGAGTTAATTCATACAGACCTTTGGGGACCTATATAATCTATTGATGGATTCAGATATTACATTTCATTTCTTGATGACTTCTTGAGGTTTACATGGATTTTTCCTCTAAAAGCTAAGTCTGATGCACTTAGAATTTTTCAGTTGTTCAAGTTACAGGTTGAAAATCAATTTTCAACAAGAATAAAGAAGGTACAATCAGATTGGGGTGGTGAATTTAGAGTTTTTCAGTCTTTTCTTGGGCAAAATGGCATTTTGTTTCAACATCCTTGTCCATACACTCATGAACAGAATGGGAGAATAGAAAGAAAGCATAGACATATTGTGGAGACAAGTTTTACTCTCTTAGCTGAAGCTCATTTGCCTTATAAGTTTTGGTGGCATGCTTGTGAAACAGCTGTATTTTTAATTAATAGATTGCCAACAAGGGTTCTCCAAGGTGCTACTCCATATCAGAAAGTGTTTCATACTTCTCCTAATTACATGATTTTGAAGGTATTTGGTTGCTCTTGTTATCCTTACACAAGACCTTAAAATACAACTAAGTATCAATTTAGGTCGGAGAAGTGCTTATTTTTGGGTTATAGCTCAGTTCATAAAGGTTATAAATGCATGACTAACAATGGGAAAATATATGTTTCACGCCATGTCTTATTCAATGAGGAGGAATTCCCATATCAGACTCTATTTCCTGCAGAAGAAAAAGGAAAAGCTATAGCTGTAGAACCTGAAAAAGGGCCTTTAATCTCATTGCCAATGAGAGGGTCAAAACATCAACCTACTCAGCTCAATTTACGGCCTGGAACTACTTCATATGTACCAACAAATTCTGGTTCTAATCCAGTAGATAATGCAGAGTCAAGTTCATCACAAAATAGTTCTCCTCCACTGAATCCTTCTTCATCCACTGAACCCATCAATATTCATCCCATAGTAACAAGAGCTAGGGCAGGCATTAACAAAAAGAACGTGTTTGTGTCTACTATTGTTCCTGATAATTATATTCCAAAATCAGCATCTGAAGCATTATGCTTTCCAAAATGGAAAGATGCAATGGATAAGGAGTATGAAGCCTTGATGAAAAACCATACTTGGAATTTGGTTCCTGTCTCTCCTATCAAAATATTGTAGGCAACAAATGGATCTTCACCATTAAAAGAAATTCGATGGATCGGTGAACAGTACAAGGCACGTCTAGTTGCAAAAGGGTTTAAACAAGTTCCGAGGATTGATTTCACTTTGAAACATACAAATCCAGTGGTGAAATCTTCTACAATAAGAGTAATTTTCTCAATTCTTTGTTACATTTGGTCAGCGAGTTAGACAAATTGATATCAACAATGCCTTCTTAAATGGGATTCTCAATGAAGAAGTTTACACACATCAGCCTGAAGGGTATCTTCAATCTAATCAATCTGGAACTGTGTGTAGATTACATAAAGCTCTCTATGGACTCAAACAGGCTCCAAGGGCATGGTTTACTTGACTCAAACAACAATTGGTGTCTTGGAGTTTTTACAACCCTAAATCTGATACATCTTTGTTCATAAATAAGTTCAAGGGCAGTTTGTTGTATGTTCTTGTGTATGTTGATGATATAATCATAACTGGAGCTCAACCAAATCTTATTCAAGAATTCATTACTGCGTTGAATAAAACTTTTGCACCCAAGGATATTGGAGAGATTGGCATGTTCCTTGGATTTGAAGTACATAGAGATAGTCATGGTTTGTATCTAACACAAACCAGTTACATCAATTCTCTACTTCAGAAAGCAGGTATGACTAATACTAAGCTAGTAGATACTCCTGCAGTTATGGAGAAAGATTTCTCTGGTGATTCTTTGTAACAACCCCAAATTTTTAATTGACTTGTGTTGCACTTGTCAGAAATTATGACCCGGCTACGTGAATACTGGACAGTATTTCGAACTTCGGGAGTCGACACCGAAGTGATTTTATGATTCTTTGATTGTGTGTATTAGTATTTTAGTATTTTACGGGTTTCGAGCCGTTCGGGCGATATTTAATTGAGTGAGGTTTCGACTAGTTAAACGGGAGAGAAAAACAAGTAAAACATATAAATAAACGAATTTTTATATTAATTTAATTAATTAGTCGGCGAGACAAGGCGAGACTACGCGCGTTACGGGAATTGGAACAAGGAAAAACTGACCGAGGAATGTCATTTGAACGTGGGAGTTAGATAGTTTTGTAACATACGGACTATGGAAGCTAAATTGTTAAAGTGACACAGTCTAATGGTGAGGAATCATGAGATTGACATCAAGATGTGTAATTATGTTTAGATGTGATGATGAAGTAAATGACTCATAAGGGCAAAGGAGTTAAAAATGAACAAGTGTTAAGAGGAGGGTAAAATGGTAATTTGGCTAATATATATACAAAATGTGGGTTGCAAACCCTACACTATTCACTTTCTTCTCTAAACACCACCGCCGCCCACCCTTCTCCTCTTCCATTTCGGCCCTTCTCTCCCTCACCCTCGGCCTCTCCATCGTTCTCTCGGTCTCGGCTTCTCCCTCTCACTCGAACTCTCGGCTTCTCCCTCTCACTCTCGCTGTTCTCTCTCGATCTCTCACTCTCCTCGGCCTCACGCCCTTTCACGCTCTCGGTGGCCTCCTCTCCCGGCTGGAACAGCCACCACCACCGCCATCTACTGCGTCACCGGGGTAAGTGTGTGTGTGTATCTCCCTCTCCTTATCACCGTAAAAGAAAGAAAAAAAAAAAAGGGAACCAGAGACGCAAGCGTCTCTGGTCAAAAACGGGAAGAAGTGGAGAAGATGCACACGGCATCATTCTCTAATATAATATAATAATATATATATATATATGTATCTATATATATGTATGTATATATATATATGTATATATATGTATATGTATAGAAGAAAAATAGCAAATATATATATATATATTGAAAAATTCAGAAAAATATGATAAATTAGGAAATGGGTTCATAAATGAGTTTTGGGATTCTCTCGGAAATGTTGGCGGGATATAGTCGGGGTTTTAGCCTCGAAAAACGTAAAAAATGATATAATATATCAAATTGAAGCTAATTTAATGACAAATGATCTTAGGTATAATTCGGGTGGTAATTTTGATTTGTTGGGCATTTATTCAAGCTGGACTGGATAATTGTAGTACGGTATAGGCAATCGGGAAGTCGCGGAAGACGCGTTAGGATCTCGGAGTTGTCACACGGGTCGCGATAGTTCAGGTAAGTACAATTGCCACAAGCATTTGTACGTTTGTAAGCCAGTAAGAAAATGCCATGTGATTCATTATCTTTCATTTTGTTTCGTTATGCTCTATTATTGGTATTCCCTTCCATTTCTTGTTGTGTGTTTTCCCGGCGTAAGTGTTTTGTCTCGAAAGTACTAGGACCCGCACTAGAGGGATAAAACGCGGCACTCGTGCGCACGAGTGTGTGACCACCCTTAGTGACCGTGTGACACCGAGTCCTGGGTGGATGGGTTTGAGTCATTTCCAGTCATAGCTGTGCCTTCGCTTGTGTCGATGCCCGGGAATATCTTGCGAGGTCTTCGCTGTTATGCTATGGTCTAGACCACTTATGAGCCTCTTTTGATTCCTTGGAACACACTTGACTTTCGATTGACATGTATTAGTCTGTTTATCATGCACCTTGTTTATTTAAATTCTGTCTTTTTGTTACCGCATGATATTTAGAACGCTTTACTTGTATTATCATGAATTACTTGTTATCTTCTTCTGGCATTACATTCGATTTTATTCAGTTACTCACCGTCTAATTTGTGACGGTGGGTGCAGATAGGGCGGAGAACAAAGAAAGGCAAGGGACCCTGCCTAGGTGATCTATTGAGAAGCTTAGCGATCGGGATTTGGAGACTACTTTGTAGGTTTCTTTATGTGTTGCTTTTATGTATATCGTTTTTATATATATACATGCTTTGGGATTATTGAACTTGGTATTTTGATGAGATTGGTATCATGTATAATTACCTATCGAATTGTGCATAAATACCCGGGGTTTTCCACACTTATAGAATTCCTAATTTCCCTTTGATTGAGTTATTTCCCCTTGTTATATATTGTTTAGTCTTCCGCTGTGTAATATTGCAATAACTCTTTCATAAAGTACTAAATTGATTAAGTTGAAGGCTGACTAGGCTCTTCAGGTTGCTGAGTGATGACTCAGGGCCTGTACGGGTCTAGGCCGGGCGTACCCAATTGCATGGGGAAATTGGGGCCGTCACAGTTGGTATCAGAGCACAAGGTTCTAAAGACCGGACTCTTGATTGAAATTCATAAAACACAATCCATTAAACCAGCGGAAGTTAGGAACGGTTGAATTTAGAGTGGAAAACCCTATGATCCTGACTTAGAATCCTAGTTGGGGAGTGAGGATGAGTTGGGTAATGGAAACTGAAAACTTATTGGCATAAGTATGTTTATGTGATGTATTATATGGTATCGATAGTTATTCGCCGATCCGAGAACTCGCTTTCTTTGTTAGATAGCGAGGGCGGAACAGTCTAGATTTAGTAACAACAACGATAAGTCGTTAACACGTTGCGTAGAGAACCTTCATGCGTTGGCGCAGAGAGTTGCAGTTAGAGCATTGATCGGAAGGATATAAAAGAAATGAATAAGGAATCCGAACGATGATAGTGATTCTTGAAGGCGGAGCGTATGTTACCAGTGCGGATAACCCAGACACTTACAGAACCGATGTCCAGACTTGTACGAGGACCAGCAGGATGACGATCAGTTTCAGGTCATCGAGGATGTGCACGTGGCGAATGAACAATAGCTGATAGTGGTTCGTGATGTTATCGGAGGTAAAGAAGTTTCCTGGTTATCATATAACATGTGTTGAACCGAGTAATTGAGACTTTAGGTGTTTAAATGTGATATCGGACGTCAGGTGACAAAGTGTTAGGGGTCAATATTTGCTAGAGTTGCGCCGTTTAAACTTAGCAGAGTTGTCTAGGATGAGATAGACCTAACTTAGACCAGAGTCCAAAAGAGATGGTAAGTTTGGGCACAATGGGTGCCAAAACTAGCCACAAGTACACCTAAAGAGAGGCAGGACCAGACTGGTTGTGATTCATCTTACGATGCATGGACACGTAGTGTACATGGTGGCCACGGTTACAACTTTGTCGAATCTATTTTACTACCTGGGTATAGATAAACTTGCGTCGAGACGCGAGTAGGTTGGGAGGTTTTCACGAGTATGGCGTACGAGTCGCGATCGTAGCGTCTTACGTCGTAATCACCAAGCTTGAGTCGTGGTAGTGGGCGATGTTTGCGACGAGGTCGTGGCATTCCTACCATTTTAGGAAAACGGGAGCGGTCTAGAGAGACCGTAGTTGAATTAGGTTGTTTGAATTGGTTGGGACCTACAGTCCGAAGACTGAGATAAAATCAAACTGTTGGAAGTGACATTCGCGAGAGTTCACGCGTTGGTTATAGCTTATTGAGTCATGCAAGTGACTATGCATTGGTTTGCAATTCAGCGATGATGAACGAGCTGTCCGAAGTGACTTTGAGCCCACGGTTTGGGAGAGGTGCGAACTAGATATAAACATTATATGCGTTGATTTGTGGATACTAGAAGATCAACGTTGTTGCTGATGCGTTGCGCTGCAAAGGATTGGATGCAGAGGTAGTTATATGTTAAAGAACCTACGAGCGTGGTTTATGTGAGGCATTCGAGTTGATGAGATCACGGACGTGCGACGACTACGAGAACCCGATACGTGGTCAAACGATGTTGTGGACCGTCTCATTTGGCATTGTGCGTGAGGGACAGCAAGGCGATGCGTCATACCAGCGGTGCAATGAGATGGTGGATAATTCATATTGCCCAGACGAGTCGGTCGACAGACTCATGTTAGAGGTATCGCGGGCGACTGGGGATTCCATTGGGGTCTGATGCTTGTGAAGAGTTACTTCAGGAGATTTATCGTTTCGGTTTGGTTGTGTATCCGGGTTGACCTAAGATGTGCGCCGATATGCGACATTATTTTGGTGGCCAGGGATGATTTCCGAGGTGTCGGAGTTGTTCGAGCGTGTGACATGCCAGCGAGTAGAGGCTGGGCATCGACGACCTGGAGGACTACTACAGCCCCACCCATTTCTCGATGGAATTGGGTATCTATGGATATGGAATTCGTTATTGGTTGCCCCAATCTCCTCGTGGTTACGATAGCATCTGGGTAGTTGTGGATAGTTTTGTGTGAGAATTAAGAGTGCTTAGTAGTGGCAGAAGAAATACTTGTCGAGTATCACAATGAGCTTCAGTATAATTGGGGAAGACTATAAATATTTGAAGATCTCTCCACTGAAGGGTCATGAATGGTTCGGAGTCAAGAAATGACTCGCTTTGAGTTTTTATCGGTCTCGTTAGGAGTTGCGAAGAGTCGTTAATCTAGCTTACTTATTAGATAAATTTCGGGGACGAAATTCTAATAAGTGGGGGAGACTGTAACAACCCCAAATTTTTAATTGACTTGTGTTGCACTTGTCAGAAATTATGACCCGGCTACGTGAATACTGGACGGTATTTCGAACTTCGGGAGTCGACACCGAAGTGATTTTATGATTCTTTGATTGTGTGTATTAGTATTTTAGTATTTTACGGGTTTCGAGCCGTTCGGGCGATATTTAATTGAGTGAGGTTTCGACTAGTTAAACGGGAGAGAAAAACAAGTAAAACATATAAATAAACGAATTTTTATATTAATTTAATTAATTAGTCGGCGAGACAAGGCGAGACTACGCGCGTTACGGGAATTGGAACAAGGAAAAACTGACCGAGGAATGTCATTTGAACGTGGGAGTTAGATAGTTTTGTAACATACGGACTATGGAAGCTAAATTGTTAAAGTGACACAGTCTAATGGTGAGGAATCATGAGATTGACATCAAGATGTGTAATTATGTTTAGATGTGATGATGAAGTAAATGACTCATAAGGGCAAAGGAGTTAAAAATGAACAAGTGTTAAGAGGAGGGTAAAATGGTAATTTGGCTAATATATATACAAAATGTGGGTTGCAAACCCTACACTATTCACTTTCTTCTCTAAACACCACCGCCGCCCACCCTTCTCCTCTTCCATTTCGGCCCTTCTCTCCCTCACCCTCGGCCTCTCCATCGTTCTCTCGGTCTCGGTTTCTCCCTCTCACTCGAACTCTCGGCTTCTCCCTCTCACTCTCGCTGTTCTCTCTCGATCTCTCACTCTCCTCGGCCTCACGCCCTTTCACGCTCTCGGTGGCCTCCTCTCCCGGCTGGAACAGCCACCACCACCGCCATCTACATCACACACGGGGTAAGTGTGTGTGTGTATCTCCCTCTCCTTATCACCGTAAAAGAAAGAAAAAAAAAAAAAAAAGGGAACCAGAGACGCAAGCGTCTCTGGTCAAAAACGGGAAGAAGTGGAGAAGATGCACACGGCATCATTCTCTAATATAATATAATAATATATATATATATATATATGTATCTATATATATGTATGTATATATATATATATGTATATATATGTATATGTATAGAAGAAAAATAGCAAATATATATATATATATTGAAAAATTCAGAAAAATATGATAAATTAGGAAATGGGTTCATAAATGAGTTTTGGGATTCTCTCGGAAATGTTGGCGGGATATAGTCGGGGTTTTAGCCTCGAAAAACGTAAAAAATGATATAATATATCAAATTGAAGCTAATTTAAAGACAAATGATCTTAGGTATAATTCGGGTGGTAATTTTGATTTGTTGGGCATTTATTCAAGCTGGACTGGATAATTGTAGTACGGTATAGGCAATCGGGAAGTCGCGGAAGACGCGTTAGGATCTCGGAGTTGTCACACGGGTCGCGATAGTTCAGGTAAGTACAATTGCCACAAGCATTTGTACGTTTGTAAGCCAGTAAGAAAATGCCATGTGATTCATTATCTTTCATTTTGTTTCGTTATGCTCTATTATTGGTATTCCCTTCCATTTCTTGTTGTGTGTTTTCCGGCGTAAGTGTTTTGTCTCGAAAGTACTAGGACCTGCACTAGAGGGATAAAACGCGGGCACTCGTGCGCACGAGTGTGTGACCACCCTTAGTGACCGTGTGACACCGAGTACTGGGTGGATGGGTTTGAGTCCTTTCCAGTCATAGCTGTGCCTTCGCTTGTGTCGATGCCCGGGAATATCTTGCGAGGTCTTCGCCGTTATGCTATGGTCTAGACCACTTATGAGCCTCTTTTGATTCCTTGGAACACACTTGACTTTCGATTGACATGTATTAGTCTGTTTATCATGCACCTTGTTTATTTAAATTCCTGTCTTTTTGTTACCGCATGATATTTAGACTGCTTTACTTGTATTATCATGAATTACTGTTATCTTCTTCTGGCATTACATTCGATTTTATTCAGTTACTCACCGTCTCTAGTTTGTGACGGTGGGTGCGATAGGGCGGAGAACAAAGAAAGGCAAGGGACCCTGCCTAGGTGATCTATTGAGAAGCTTAGCGACTGGATTTGGAGACTACTTTGTAGGTTTCTTTATGTGTTGCTTTTATGTATATCGTTTTTATATATATACATGATTTGGGATTATTGAACTTGGTATTTTGATGAGATTGGTATCATGTATAATTACCTATCGAATTGTGCATGAATACCCGGGGTTTTCCACACTTATAGAATTCCTAATTTCCCTTTGATTGAGTTATTTCCCCTTGTTATATATTGTTTAGTCTTCCGCTGTGTAATATTGCAATAACTCTTTCATAAAGTACTAAATTGATTAAGTTGAAGGCTGACTAGGCTCTTCAGGTTGCTGAGTGATGACTCAGGGCCTGTACGGGTCTAGGCCGGGCGTACCCAATTGCATGGGGAAATTGGGGCCGTCACTTTCTTCTTCTATGTTCAATGATCCCACATTATATCGAAGCTTGTTGGGAGGTCTGCAATATATGGTTCATACACGTCCTGATATTGCATTCATTGTTAATCCCTTAAGTCAGTTTCAGCAGTCACCTACAAATTACTCATTGGCAAGCTTTAAAAAGAGTTTTACAGTATTTGAAGGGATCAACACAGTATGGCTTGTCTTTCAAACCTGGTTCTACATTACTCTTAACTGGGTACTCGGATGTTGATTGGGCATCATCTGTGGAGGATAGGAAGTCGATTGCGAGGCTATCTTTGTATATTCTCGGGACAAATTTGATTTCATGGCAATCCAAGAAGCAAGGAGTGGTTGCTAGATCAAGTACTGAATCAGAGTATAGAGCTTTAGCTCAAATTGCAGCAGAACTGTCTTGGGTACGATCTCTTCTCATTGAGTTACAATTTCCTTTGGTGGCTCGACCCATGGTTTGGTGTGACAATATAAGTGCAACTGCTCTGGCTCAAAATCCTGTGTTTCATGCTAGGACAAAACATGTTGAGATTGACATACACTACATTAGAGATCAAGTTCTTCAAGGTAAACTGTCTGTCCATCATGTTCCATCCCATGATCAGGTTGCAGATTGTTTTACAAAGGCATTGTCATCTTCAAGGTTTCACTATCTTAAGTCCAAACTGGGTGTAATTCCATTACCCCTGCATTTGAGGGGGGATGTAAGTGTTAACCATTAAGTATGGGTAATGTGTGTAATTGGTACAATGGTGATATAATAGAGTGGTGAGGACAGACTTGTAATTCTCTGTACAAGAGTTAGTTAGGAGGATAAAGATGTAATTCCTGAATACTGAATACTATAAATATAGCTCAGGTCTTCTATGGAGAAGCAGAGAAACTGAGGATCATTTCTTCATTTGGTTTCTTGTTTTCAGTGGTTTCTTGTTCTGCTCTCTTTGCTTTAGAAGATTGCATCCCCCTTTTCAAAACCTGCCCCACCTGCATCTCTAGCTATGTCAAGAGGTTAAATGTTATGCAGTCCTATGTATTTTTTATTTATTTATTTATTTTTCATTCTCTGTGCAACTCGAAGAATCTAACACTTTTTTTTTTGGGGCACACTTTTACTAATTATCATCTTCTTACGTGATAGCCTCTTGACCACCAAACTAACTTGATGGGTGGGTTTCCACATGCACGAACATTACCGAATACTCATCGGTCTCACGAGCCGTCCGCATTCACCTCGAGATGTGTGCACACAATGCTTTTAGTGCAAATGAAGCTGGTCTTGTATCTCGAGGCGCACTGTCACGGCTTCTGAGGCTGATGTCTGTCATTTTGGTGATGTCGGAAAATCATTTCTAAAAAAAATGGAAAAAAAAGCTTGGCAAGCGGCAAAGTTTCCGCGACGACACATGTCTAATTATGGCTGGGCCTCGTTGGAGAACAACTTGGTTCATTTGATTGGTTGAGTTCTAACACCACTTCATTTTTTATTTAATCTATTCACTTGGATTAAACCTCTTTTTAATTTATGTTTCTTCTCTTCAGACTAACAAAGGATATAGTAATTCTTTTTTGTTCTAGTGATTGTGAATCAGACCCACTTTGTGAATTAGTGGTGGGAGCATTTCTGTTTCAGTTTTTTCTCTCTCTGATTTGGTGATGCTTGTGTTGTGTGCAACCCCTAAAAGGGTAAGAAGAATCCATGCCCCAAATGCTTTTCAGGGTGTTTATTTAAGGGTTTTGGAGATTTGGGGTATCATCAAAATCAGATTTTGATTCATTTGGTGTGAACTTGAGATTGGAATTTATGAAGTTATTTAATAATTGTTAATGTTGGTCTCTTTGGACAATTGAAGAAGGGTGATATGCCAAATTAGGAATTTTTATTAATTACCATAGGCCCCAATCATTCTTCTTCCTGCTCAAACACTGCTCTTTATTCTTACTCTTTTTGCCGGGCTGTTTTCGGATTAGGCTATTTATGGAGTGAAAGATTGAGGAGAAGAGAATGTGCGAAATTGTAGTTGATTGATTGCTGAAGTTGTTTGAGTGATGTCCAATATATTTGGGGAAAGTAATTGACTTCATTAAGCAAGAGAAGTGAGCTCCCCCACCCAATTATGGTTGATGTTCAATACACATCTACCTCAGAACAATGGCGCAGCTCATTTCATTGCCTTTGTCCTAAAGATACTATTTTGAATATCCCCAAGCCTTGAATTGCCTATTTGTTTTTCCCCGAATTAGTTCTACGTTCATTGGTTTTTGAAAGAATTGGTGTTCATAGTTCATTGATATGGTTTAATCCAGTGGTTAGTGTTTTAGCTTAAAAAAACAATTAGCCGAAAGAATTGGCGTTCGTAGTACATTTAGTGTGAGTTATGCTATGGCGACACAGTTAAAAGTCACACACATTGAGTGTTGTCGGATTATTTTATTATAAACTCAACTCACCTACAAGTTATCTCTCAACTTACACTTTCAAGTGTGAGATTTCTCCCCCACCCCACCTTAGGGAGGTTATCTCTGTAAGGTTTGTAGACAATATTACCCTCATTAATTACCTGTTTATTACCCACAGACATCCCTTGTTTGAAGCGTATTTATGTCAATTCATGTTTTATTGTTTAAAAATTTGCAAATTTCCTTTTAAATTTAAAGTTGAACCAAACATGAAAATTTTGTCAGTGCCCAAAAGTGAATTAGTCGGTGCAGTTGGCGTCAAAAACCATGTAGAAAAAAAAATCACCCTTCACTAATTCTTACTTTTCTTTAAATCTTGTATTTCTTTTATGACAAAATGTAGGACTTGGGGTGGGTCCATGGGCCGTGAAGAGACTCACTTGTATAAGATCTTAGGCCCTCCACGGCTACGCTAATTGCTGCTCCAAAGGATCTTTGCCTAAGAAGCTCCCTCTTAGAGGGTGCGTTTCCATTGAAATCCCACCCGATCTTCCAAACATCGCTCGAGGCGAGTCGGGTATCTCAGTTCCTTAACATAGAGAAACCGTTATTAACAAGCCCTACCACTTGTTAGCTAGAAGTGAGAGGTAAGTGTATTTAAAGTGGTTGTAACTTGCTCTGTTATCAATGTGGGACTAAATTAAAACCCCTATTTCATCTAAGAAACACGTGGTAAACATATTGTGGACATGTTTCTCTTTTTTTCTTTTCTGAAAATTAAAATCAAATGTGATTTTCTTTTTTCTTTTTTTTTTGATCTAAGTGATTTTCTTTTTGATAAAGAAACAACTTGCTCCCACTATATTTTGAACTTATGACCTCTTCTCCTAAACTTGTACCAAACTATTGGACCCCCAATCGTTTAAATGTGAAAATCTAAACACCAATAAGATCCCAAATACTCAATTGGATCATACTTTCGAAATTCCTTTGGAGAAAGTGAGTTAATGAGGAACAATATTGTGTCATAATTTCCAACTTTTCCATAGGCCGACATAAAAACTCCAAGGAATAAATGCTAGAATGGCATCGACTAATGCTCAATGAAAAGGAGACAACGAGGCAAGTCTTCATGCCGAGAGCGGGGAACGCCGACGACTAACTATGTTGTGGTGCTGAGCATCGTATTGATGGAATGAGTCATTGTTGAAGCATGGGTTATGACAGTCTCAAAATTTTTTCTTTCATTTGTACTAGGAATTCAGGGTTCTTTGTCTTCCAATGTTGGAAGTTAGTGTTTGTCTTCTCATGTTGGAAGTCTTTATCTGTCTTCCCTTGTTGGGAGTTTTATTCTTTGCTTTGGTCTTAATATGTTTGTGTATTGTTGTGTTCCATACGTTTGTCAAGAGAACAATAACTCATTGTCATATTGTTCCATTATTACAATTGCAGTTTCTCAAAATCAACTCTATGACAGTTGAATGCTTTGATGAACAATTAGGATTAGCAAATCAATGTGATTATATCAAGGTAATTGATTATGTCTCCTCTTGTTCTACCGAATGTATTGAGCCATCATGATTAATAAAATTTCTTACTTTAAAAAAAATTATTACAAATTTTATTACCTATCATCCACTTTGTTGTATATCTAATTACTCATAAATTTTATTATCACAAATTATTCTTTGGGAACAAGATTCACAATGTGTTGAAACAAACTCTGGCTAGATACAAGATCTCAATGCCAAATTGGTATTTCAATCAAAATACCAATTTTGATTGTAGGTTGTATTCTAATCTCAAAAATATTCATCAAGAAACAATTATTGAGTTTTTTGATTATATTTAGATTGAGATAATTTTATAAGTTTTTTATGTTGATGGTCATGGGCCTCCTGGCCGTGCCTCACTTGTTAAAGATCTTCGGCTCCCCTCGACAAACACTAAATGCTGCTTACAAAAGATTGTCTTGCGTCAGCCTCCCTCACAGAGGGCGCGTTGACTTAAAGTTTACCCAATGATGCCTATTTATTGACAAGTGAGCAAATTGTGTTAGAATAGTCGATGTGCGACTAAAACTCCTATTTCTCATTTTAAGAAAGGGCACGTGGGAAGCATCTATAGGATATAGGATATGATTTTTTTTTCTTATTTTTGTTTTTTCAAAAGATGAAATCAAATGCATATATATATACTAGTTTCATAACGTGCTTCGCACGATTAAACCCGCTTGCCGTGCACGCGAAAATTTAATTAAAGAAGTCCTTATCAAGGGAAGAGCAACAAACGAAAGTAATTTAGTGAAGAGCAACAAAAGAAAGAAGAAGCATACACGACTACAAGCAGATAAAATATAAATACAATGAAGTAACCAATGCTGCCACCTACAAGTTCAATCCTCTATTGATCAATGCTTGTTGTAAACTCTCAGCAAGATCTTTTCCAACCTGATAAAGTAGATCATCGGAATTAAGACAATGACTAACAATAATTTGGAAAAGGATAGAACAGAAAATCAAAGAAATTCGTCATAAAAAACTAAACAAATATGCTATTCTAAACCAATTTGTCCAACAAACACCTTATCAATCAGAAAACAGTATTAACATCATAAGCACCACCACCATTACTATTGTAACCAACCACTAACAAATCATCCAACGCTCCCTTATGTCAAGCATCCCACCAATCAATCCCTCTAATACAATATTGTAAGTTTTGCTCAATTCCATATTTGAAAACACTGTTTTTGCTGTAAACAGTTGTTTTTGCAGGTCAAATGACGCTTGCAAATATGCTATTCTAAAATCTTCAGCCATCATAAAGCTTGGACAAAAAGGAAAACTGTTTCAACTTGCCAAATAAATAAATAGAAATTAACAACGAAGCAACACTAGAACATTGAAAATACAGGGAAGCTAAGTAATGTAACTTGGAATAGAGATTAATAAAGAAAAAATACCTTCAAAGAAACTTATTAGGCTACCATCATATTGGTCAATTTAATAAGGTCCGATAGTTCTCAATAGGCCGAAATAGAGGAATATGAGAAAAATTGGTATAAGCAAGGATACATATAGAAGTGTTGATTATAACTTTAAGTTCTTTCCTCTCTTTTTCCTATAAGTTCCCACCAATGATAGGAAATGAAACCATCGAGATGACATAAATAGATATTTAAACAACATGTCATTGACCTCATGGTCCTCACTCATCACATTTACATGTTTAAGTAACCAATTCAATAAACTACATGCAAGCAAGTAGAATACAAAGAAGAAAAATATGCTATTCAAAACACATAAGTTTATATTAAACACTTGCGTTTCACGCAGTGAGAATTCCATCTCATGTCATAAACTTAATGGAGCAGCTGCTTCCAACCTTCCTGTCATGCCTTACTTGAAAGCCACTTCCTTCCCTTGACAAAGACCAAGTTCATATGCTACTCTCTTGGCCGTAGCAAGAATTGTAACACGGCGTGGCTAGTTAATACCAATAATTCCCTTTGTAGCATTGAAATCGCTTGAGCCATAGCCAGCCTCATACAAGAACTGCATATCAAAAGTCAAGATAAAATAATTCCTGATGGCCAAGCTTCAATGTCTCAATATATGAAAATTTTTAAAGAAATTCACCTGTGGAACTTGAGTGGTTTTACTATACCCAGTTTCTCCACAAAATAATGATAGTTGAATTATCCTTTATAGCTTCCATGATTTCCTGCTCCATCATGACTATTGGAAGACCCTTCATTTTTTCCTCAACGTCATTAGGTCTGAAAACATGCACTATAAAAGGACGAGTTTGAGGTCGTGGTGTACAGCTATCAGCAAGGTTCTCGCAGTCTACTTTAGGATCAATCAAATCTCTTTTCTGTCTCTGAAAAATACCACCAGAAAAATATATTATAACCAATATTCGGAAATGCTTATAAACTATATTCTCCACTGACTCAAAACCATCCAGCAAAATTGTTTCATATATCATACAACAATCTAGGACAACATATGAAATTACTACAGAATCATACCATTGATGTGGTGCTTTGTGTTTCCTTATAATTACATGGTCGCAAGGGATTTACACCATCTTTGGGCACATCTGCCACGTAATTCTTACTTGAAAGTTCCTTAGCTGCCAAGACATTGTTAGGGCAACTACTGATCTTTTGTATATGGCTAGAATCAGATTCTTCTTGTGGATCTAATGAATTAGAATTCGCTTCAACTTTTTAATGGTCTAGCCTCAAGTGGCTTTTATCAAGATAAGGTTCACTTTGATCGGAATCATCCTCTCTACCACGTTTCTTTGACGGTTGATCGTCGTGTGGAACCATTAAACCAACCTTAGACAATTGCATGGCCCTCCTGCGCTTCTCCAATGTAGTCTCGACCTAAAAAGGACATAGTCAACTAAAATTGAGAGATTGGTTTAGAAACTTGGCTTATATTAATTTTTTTTCCTTCTTTTCCTGATGACAAAAGAAGTGAACGTACATCCTCGTAAATCTTTTTTTTCCTAATAAATCGGATGATTCAGTATTTTCAATAAAATTAAGAAAAAAAAACTACTTTAAAATTAGTGAAGCAAAAAAGAACAACTCACTGGATTGTCTTAATTCTTTCATTCAGCAAGGCTTCTCTCTTCTTTTCATCCTACACATACAAGAAACAAGTAATTTTTCATGCAACATTAATAGATCAAGCCAAAGTCCACACAAAAAAATATTATGTTCAGTCATACTTTTAATTACTATAGCTTTCGCTTCTAAGACTTGCTAAAGCGTGGCTGTAGCTTGTCCTTCAACTTAGCGAAGCTAATCCCCAAAACCCTAAAATCCAATAACTTTATCAAATTAGGGAAAAAAATCCCATCCTTAAGTGATTAACAAGATAAAAATACCCAGAATATTATTAAAAACATATACTAAATTAAACTTTTAACATCATAAAAATATGTATTTGTTCTTAAACTCACCTATGAACTAACGTGGTTCGACAGAAGTAGCATTCACGAGAGATAACAGTTCTTTGTAGACAACGTTCTTGGTTTGATTTGTTTGATTACTATTGTCAGAAGGCTTGACAAGAACTTTGATGGCAGATGTTGTTATAGCACGTGATAGCGCAACATAAAGTTGACCATGTGAAAATACATGTTCTCATAAATAAACTCCAAGAAAGTCTAATGTTTATCTTTGTGCTTTATTAATTGTCATTGTGAAGCACAATTGAATAGGAAATTGTCGTCTCTTGAATTTGAATGGTGTTTTATCTTGATTGTTAGGAATAAAAGGAATTCTTGGTAAGAAAACTCCTTTTCTAAGAAAGTCTAATGTTTTATCTCTTTTTTCCTATAAGGTCTCACTAATGATAGGAAATGAAACTATCAGATGATAGAAATATATATTTAAATAACATGTCATTGATCTCATGGTCCTCACTCATCTACATGTTTAAGTAACAAATTCCCTAAACCCTAAACCCTAAACCCTAAACCCTAAACTACATGCAGCAAGTAGAATACAAAGAAGAAAAATATGCTATTCAAAACAAATAAGTTTATTTTAAACACCTGTGTTTCACGCAGCAGAATTTTATCTGTCATAAACTTGATGGAGCAGCTGCTTCTAACCCTCCTGTCATGCTTAATTTGAAAGCCCACTTCCTTACCTAGATGAAGATCAAGTTCATATGCTACTCTCTTGGCCATAGCAAGAACTGCAATATGGCGTGGCTGGCTAATACCAATAATTCCCTTTGTAGCATTGTAATCGCTTGAGCCATAACCAACTCATACAAGAACGCATATCAAAAAATATCAATTGCGAGATGATACCCCTAACTTTTTAAGTAAAAAAAAGATTTCAATCACCAAGACTACATTATTTCATGATGTTAAATGAAAGAACAACATAAGAAAAGGATAAGTTAAAGAGGAAATTTAAGTATAACACAATCAAGCTCATATAGGTTTAGTGAGAAAAAAGGCTAACCAACTTCCATTATTAATTTATTAGCTTACTATGACAAGCAACCTTGGTCTTGAAAATTTTAGTCTTAAGATGGAAACCCTAAGCCTACCGTTTACTTATAAAACAAATAACATTCAAAATGATGGATAAGCAATCAAAGCAGAGAATGAAGCATTTCCATGACCAATAGACCAAGAATTAAAATATTAGTCAACTTGTTTTGTAACATTAGACCAAGATTACAATAAAAAAATAGCTAGGACATTATTTATGCAAAGAGATTGTATTGATAATCAACTTGTTTTGCAATATCTAGCTCCTTATTTCTATTGATGTTAGTTGCCACTATCTTGTTTATAAGCATACTGTATTTAAAATTTCTTCGCTCACGCTTCGTATTCACATAGGTAAGCAAAAACTCCTTCAACTTTCTAGCATTTTGAAAATTAGCTCCAGTAAAGTAAAGAAAATAGGCTTGAGAAAAAAAGCAAAGAAAACCAACTTTGACTTTTTATAGAAACAAGAAATTGGAGCATGACCTTGGTTTCAAGTCATTTGTTCTTAAACTCACCTATGAACTAAAGTGGTTCGACATAAGTAGCATTCACGAGAGACAACAGTTCTTTGTAGACAATGTTCTTGGTTCGATTTGTTTTATTACTATTATAAGAAGGCTTGACAAGAACTTTGATGGCAGACGTTGTTGTAGCACGTGATAGCGCAACATAAAGTTGACCATGTGAAAATACAGGTTCTCGTAAATAAACTCCAAGAAAGTCCAATGTTTGTCCTTGTGCTTTATTAATTGTCATTGTGAAGCACAATCGAATAGGAAATTGTCGTCTCTTGAGTTTGAATGGTGTTTTATCTTGATTGTCAGGAATAAAAAGAATTCTTGGTAAGAAAACTTCTTTTCCTTTATAATGACCTGTTGCAATCTTAGCATCAATAATGTTTTTTCCGAATTTTCGACAAATCAGTCGAGTTCCATTACATAACCTTTCTGATGGATTAATGTTGCGTAGGAGCATAATTGGACAGTTCTTTAGTATCAACTTATGTGGAGGGAAGCCGCTTAAGGACAAGCTGTTTAAGAACTCTAGATTTATAGAATTGATGTTCTCATCAATAGCTTCATCGAAACTCTAATATCTAAAAACTTCTCCAGGAAATCGATGAATCAATAAAGTATTGACTTCGTCAACAAATTCATTCTTCGTTGTCAAAATAGCACGACTTGACACTGCACTAATTTGAATCGCATACTCATTCAAGTTGGGATACACAGTTGTAATCAAATTATCCAAAGAGATATTGTCATCGACAAAAGGCATAATGATGTTTGAAGGTATGGCAATGAGATTGCCTGGAAGATCTTCTTCCGTAGCAGGATCAAGTCTTGCTCTAATGTTTTCAACTAACTTGATTTTCTTTAACAAAGGCCAAATATATGAAGTAGTCAATGTCGAGTTTATCACATCTTGCTTACTGCCTTTTGGTACTACAGGGAGCACTTGCCTGAAATCACCACCGAAAACAACCACTTTTTCGCCAAAAGATGTGTTATTATCCGTTATGTCCCTAAGCATAGAATCAGGTGCTTTGATAACTTGTTTATTTGACATCGGTGCTTCATCCCAGATAATCAAGTGTGTGGTTAATAGTAATTTTGCTAACATTGACTGTTTGCTAATGTTGCATGTTCTATTTCCATTAGTATTTATTGGTAATTTAAATCTAGAATGTGCAGTCCGACCTTCAGGTAATAATGAAGCTGCTACACCTGACGATGCAGTTGCCAATGCAATTATTTTCTTGGATCTAACCTTCGCTAATATTGCTCGGTACAAAAAGATTTTCCCAGTACCCCCCGGACCATCTACGAAAAATAAAGCCGATTCATTCTTGAAAACTTTATCAAGTATAGAATCATATGCATATTTTTGGGCACGATTCAACTTTGATGCAGCCTCCAAGTCATTACTATCAACAACGATGCCTAATTCTTCATTTATTTCTCTCGTGCTGTGATAAGAATCATCAAAAACAACTGGATAATCAACTAAAGAAAATTCTATAATACTTTTTCTCGTTGACTCTAGAATGGTATTAATTTCTTGCAGTACTTTGAAATCCACTTCAGCTGATGATAAATGTTGACGCTCAATATCCCAACACATTTCACTTTTGTATTTCTCCCATAAATAACAAGGATTCTCAGGGTTACAATGTACCATATTGTAGCAAACAATCGACGTAAATTAAACAAAATTTGATACGTTGATGCTTCTTCCAAACATGACTCCAAACTGTTATCAGCCTCAATTAACATGTGCAACACAACTGCCTCTTTATATGATTCCACATGAATACCATTGACAACTTTTAGTTCTTCAAAAGATGTATATCCTTTAATGTGATTTAATAGTAGACGAAGGCAGTATTTGTCACCTTCTAGTGGACTCATTACAACAATTCAACCAATAACCTGACGTTTTATCTTTCTTGACTATCTTCTTGTCTGTTGATTCCAAACAAAATGCTCAGGAAATTCTCGATATAACATGGTGCGAGCTAATTCATCATTCTTGTTCATGTTAAAGAATTCAGTTAACATGGAACGAGATGACAATCCATTATCAACTACATTTCGTAAAGTGTCGATCTTATTAAACTTGACCAATTGCTTTCCTTCCAAATGAAGTTGTAATGTGATGACTGGTGGATATATTTCATTTAGATGAAAGCCATAGATGCGCCACATTGACTCTGGAGCTGCTACCAAACGTGTCGATTGGAAGTTCTCAATCTCATCAATCCTAACATTTTCATTGTTGTCATTACATTGAAATGCTACGCTGTCATGTCCTTTGTATAAGTATTTATATAAATATTTAACAGCTTTTATAGTTGAGCAAACCTCAACTTTCAGGTGGTAGTCAAACTTAGCAAGAAAGTACGGATTATACGGGGCAAACCAACGATTATCTAATTCTTCTCCTCTAACCATTGGTCTATTTTCGTCATCACGTCTTCTATACTTTGGATATGAATCTTTTCCATGCACAGTACAATCACGAAAAGATGTGGGGTAATTATTACGACATTTACCATTTGCATCCATGCATACATGATTAGGGTTTAAATCATCGCATGGACCATGCATCATGTGTGACACAATAGCTTTATACAAGTGAGGATGATCTGACTCGACTGAAAGCTCAGCACAAACAAAAGAATCTAAGGAAATTGGGTCTATCAGTTTTGATGTTGGTTCCAAGACAATAAGAAAATGAGCATGAGGAAGATCCCGTTTTTGAAACTCAACAACATAGACATATGCGGCAACAGGACCGAAGATCTGTTTCTTCACAATATCATTTTTAAGGCATTCTAGCTTCGATTTAAATACACGTGCAAGATCAAGTCTATTTTGCATCTAATCTCTTTGTCGAAGCTCTTATTATATTTCAGGTCAATAAGGATTACAAGTGATGGTGAGAAAAATGTCCGGTTTTTCAAAACGTTGAACAAATGCCTTTGCATCTATATATCTCTTTCGCATATCCCTTGGTCCACTAATAAAGGATGCTGGAAGAACAATCTTACGTCTGATGTTTGAACCAGTAGTCTCACCTATATTCATAGAATCAACGATCCCTTGATATAACTCAGATCGTATCTCGTCGTGCCTAAAACGAATAAAATCTAACCTTGATGTCTCTATCTTAACATACATGCCAACCACATATTGCTGCAATAACCTTCCCGAATGTAGCAAAATAGAATTGTGCACGTCTCTAATTTGAAGTTTATAACAGTAGTATTCGCGACAAGATACATAATTTTCTTTTTTTTTGTAGAATTCATTATAAAAAAACATGAATAAATTAGAACGTCTTTTAAAAGTTAAAATAGTATTAGAGTCAAACTAACTATGAGAAGAAGTTATATTGTTTACCTTCATTTTCATTGTGAAGTAACTCAGAAGGTGAATTTATTAAATGAGGATCAAGATTAAAATCGTCATTGTACTTAACATGTACTCCGGTAGAGACTTTTTTCTTAATGCCTTGATGCCAACCCACATCTCCATAGGGGAACAATAAAGGATATTGTAAAGGATCATAGTACCCATAATGATAGTAGATTCTATTACCTTATCCAAAATGGTTATCTATAAGGATATCCCGCTTAGTTGGTTGCGCACATAAGTCATCATCTACCAAAATAGCAGCAACTTGACTAATAGAAGGCTTGTTGAATCGTCTTTAATCAAGATTGACACTCGAAACTATCTCAACAAAATGATTGTCCAAGATTTTTGTACTTAAATTACGGAAAAACTTTGCATATGGGTTATCACTCATCATACCAATTAGTTGTTTTAAAATTTTCTCATCCATCCTATCCGAGCCACTGCCACACATTCGGTTCTGCACTTCATGTTCAGTATCATAAAAGTAAAATTGCAAAAAGGATGGTTTGTCACTGACAGGGCACAAATTATTTATATAATGATAAATCTGCCCTTGCAATATAAATGTATATACACCCATATTACTTCTTGAAAGTGTCTTATCACACTTCACACCAAATGATGTAAATCCAAAATTGTTGTTATAGGTACGAACATAGTTCCAGAATTAATCTCTTTCTTTAGTTTTTGATGTGAACAAGTCAAACATTTGTTGGGAGACAACATTAGGGATGAGAGACACTTGTCCATTTGAACAGCAAAAACCTTTAGTTTCATGAACGAATCTTCGAGCACCACAATTTTGACAGGAGGCTACAGATGGTAATATATCTGCTGAACGTACTATGTTATCAAAATCCATTGCACGGAACGTCTTTGCGTATTTCTTGATGCTATATTACCAACAGGAAAGGTCAACGCAGGCTAAGTTTCTAATTGTTGAATAAAGATGTATTACTCTCTAACCAATAGTCACAACCTTTTGTAACACTTATGTATGATCAAGTGGCATAACTTTTTATAGAAGTTAAACTAATACATTTTTTCTAGTTAAAGATAATTGACACATACCCGTTGAATTTGCCTCTTTTTATTTCCTATATAGTTGTCTTTGACGTGATCGTCTCCTCTGTTTTTCTTCTTTTGTCATGGATAAACGGTTTGACCTATCTACCTTTCTACGCAAACTATTTCTAGCCTTTCTCATAACTCCACTGTGTTAAATAGATTAATATAATATACAAAACTTCGTTAGATTTACATGTTTACAAGACACATATAAAAGTATATAATGAATTCACAAATAATAAGACAGTATTGTTAGGAAGTTGAGTAACATTGGATCAACATCTTCGATATATAGCCATTCCAAATCAATGATTGCATTGTCGGCTTAATAACACTAAACAAATGATTAAAACAAACATAAGAAATGAGTGACTAACATCAAACAATTTGAATTGGTATATCTTCTAAACATGTCTAATTTTTTAAACAAGTTTATGTTGACGGTTTAAGTAGAGCGCTTTGGAGGTGTTCAATAAAACGCTCTTGAGGTTATTAGTTTGATTTCTTTAATATGGGTTTGTATTGATACACCTTGAAATATGCAATCAAATCAATGTTTAGATGGTAATTTGATCTCTAACAACTTCCAAGTTTTTCATCAACCCTTAAAAATAGCCATATCTATGTAGTCACACCAAATAATACACCTACCAAATAGACAATTCAATCCTTGTTTTTTGGCTTGGCATTCCTTCAAACAATTGGTTGTCATTCTAATTAACACCACTCACCAGCCAATCCTATAACAATCAGTCAGTTAATCAATCTTCATGTTCTTGATATGACATAAGAATTTAATATCAAACCTTGGATTGCAGACAACGCTATATCAACTCATGAATCTGATTCCTAACAACCCATAGTTTTCCTCTGGCAACAACAAAATAGCATCAATAAGGTCATGAGATAACTATGCAGTACTGAATCGTCTCTTTTTTGGTGAACGTTGAAGCCCATGAGTTGTTGAATGTTGAAGGCCGAGAGAAATAAAATCAAAGACGTGAATCGATGGTGTAGAGAGATTGAAATAAGAGGCGTATAGGGGAGTTAGAAGGCTTCAAAGGGTTTTGATCGAAATCAGTAATGGATTAGGGAAAGGGGTAAAATAGAGAATTCAAGTAACGAAGGAAATGAGAAGTATTCTCACTTTTATTATATGGAAATATATATATATATATATATATATTTAACATAATTATCTTTTATTATCTTTTATAAAAAGCTGAAAAAAGTATGGACGTAGAAATCACCGTTGAAAGAACTTTACCTCTTATTGGGCTAACGCGGCTTGAATATGGAGTAACAATGAAGTCTGGATCCTAGGTGATGTAGACTCAAAATAATAATAATAATAATAATAATAATAATAATAATAATAATAATAATAATAATAATAATAATAATAATAATAAGGCTATATGTATGAAACTCTTTCAGTTCACTTGATCTAATACATTCGGTCAAATTCATTCTGTTTTTATTGTGTTGAGTTTACGGATTGAAGTATTTTTACGTCGCGTAAAAGAAATCATAAAATAAAAAAATGTAGGACGTTGTACTCTGGTTGGGCCATGGGCCGTGAAGAGACTCACTTGTATAAGATCATGGGCTCTTCACAGCAACGCTCATTACTGCTCCAGAGGCTCGCTGCCTAAGAAGCTCCCTCTCAGAGGGCGCGTATCCATTAAGTCCAACCAAATTGAAGATGGTCCCCATAAACACATCCCCTACTTCGTTCCGGTTCTCTAACAATTAGAGATGCCGTCATCAACGAGTCCTACCACATGTTGAATAACATACCAAAGGAAAGTATATTTAAAGCAAGTTGTACTTTGTTTTGATTGTCCATGTGGGACTAAAACTCCTCTTTCTCCTCTATACTCATCTAAGAAAAGGCAAGTTATGAGTAGCATATTGTCGATATTTTTTATTTTTTTTCCTTAAGCGGGAGTCGAACCCACGACCTAGCTAAACTTTGTCTTTTAACAAGTGATGTCTTATTTATTTATTTTACCATAGATACTTTTTTGTCATTAGAGAACTTGAAAATATTTTTCTCATGGAGTGACACTAAACTCGAAAATGCAAGGGTAACATTATTTGAAAAGTGACGGGGATACACGCCTGCAAAAGTCGTATGTACATGCCTGAACCTAGCTCGCTTGATTCCCCTCGTTTGATTCACGAGGTTAACTCGGAAATGCAATATTTACCTCGCTTGATTAACCTCGTTTGATAGGGGGTACACGCCTGCAAAAGTGATGGGAGTACTTTTGCAACACTCGTTTGATTCACTTAGCTCGCATCAGCCTGTAAAAGTCGTATGTACACGCTTGAGATCCGGGCATATGCATTCTGTATGGTGCATAATACGTGAGCTGAGATATCTTTTTTAGATATCATTTGAAATGGGATAGGGATCCCAGCTCGTGTAATGGGGGTCAAAATTTTGTCAATAGGAAATTTCAAGCGGGGTATCCCTACCCCACCATCAGGTATAGGGATGGAGATTTGTAAGTGTCAACCATTAAGTACGGGTAATGTGTGTAATTGGTACAATGGTGATATAATAGAGTGGTGAGGACAGACTTGTAATTCTCTGTACAAGAGTTAGTTAGGAGGATAAAGATGTAATTCCTGAATACTGAATACTATAAATATAGCTCAGGTCTTCTCTGGAGAAGCAGAGAAACTGAGGATCATTTCTTCATTTGGTTTCTTGTTCTGTTCTCTTTGTTTTAGATGGTATCAGAGCACTTGAGAGGCTAATCGTCATGGACGAGAGTAGAAGCTCAGAGAGGCGTTATAGAGCAACGGATTCATCTTCGATTGTTCATCGTCTCATCGGTCCTTTTGGTAATTCTCTCAATCAAATTGTTTCTATCAAGCTTAATAGTTCGAATTTCTCTATGTGGAAATCGATTTTTGTTCCTCTATTAGAAGGTTGTGGATTTGATGGATTTCTTTTCGGTACTACACCTTGCCCACCAAAAACTCTTGAAAATGGTGATGTTAATCCTGATTTTCAAGAATGGTTTCATTGTGATAGAATGTTGTATGGTTGGTTATTGTGTGCCCTAGAACCTGAGATAGGAAATCAAGTGAATGTGTCTCAGGGATCCAAGAAGAGAACAGCTAATGAGCTATGGTGTTGTATCTTGGATCAATGTGGTTCTAGTAACAAAGCACAAATCTAGTTTCACAAGACTGCTATTAGAACTACACGAAAGGGATCAATGAAAATGTGTGAGTTTTTAAAGAAAATGAAAGATATTTCAGATAATCTTGCTACAACAGGATCTCCAATTCCAATACCTGAATTGATTTCATGTACTTTATCTGGTTTGGATGGAGAGTATCTTCCTATAACTGCGGTTCTTGAACAAAAAGATGAGCTTACATGGCAAGAACTTCAATCCACACTTCTTAGTTTTGAGGCAAAGTTGGAACTAATTGCTGTACTGAATTCACTGAGTATTCAAACTCCTAATCAAGTGAGTTATGCTGAAATAAAGCGAGGATCAAATCAGCCTTGGAATAACTCTAAGCAACCCTATGGAAATAATGGAAGAAACTATAATGGTAGAGGTAGAGGTGGAAGATATAATAGATGAAGAGTTGGCTTTAAGTTTCAAAACAATAATAGACCAACATGCCAGATTTGTAATAAAGTTGGACATACTGCTGCAGTTTGCTATTATAGAGCAGACATGTCTTACAATGGTGCTCAGGCTTTTAATGGTAATACACAAGGAAATCAATTTCAGAATGGTGGTCAGTATACTCAAGGACATTCAACAATGAGAGATGGTTTCCAAGGCTCGCCAAGTGCAAATTTCATGGGGTTACAAAATACTGTTGCTGGTTTTGTGTAACAACCGCAAATTTTTAACTGACTTGTGTTGCACTTGTCAGAAATTGTGACCCGGCTACGTGAATACTGGACAGTATTTCGAACTTCGGGAGTTGACACCGAAGTGATTTTATGATTCTTTGATTGTATGTATTAGTATTGTAGTATTTTACGGGTTTCGAGCCGGTTGGGCGATATTTAATTGAGTGAGGTTTCGACTAGTTAAACGGGGGAGAAAAATAAGTAAAACATACAAATAAATGAATTTTTAATTAATTTAATTAATTAGTTGGCGAGACAAGGCGAGACTACACGCGTTACGAGAGTCAGAAAAAGGAAAAACGGACCGAGGAACCTCGTTTGAACGCGGAAGTTAGTTAATTATGCAACATATGGTCTATGGAATAGAAATTGTTAAAGTGACACAACATGATGATGAACAACCATGATATTTGCATTGAGATGTGTGTGCGTGTTGAGATGTGATAAAGGGACAAAAGACTCATAAGGGTAGTGGTTTTAAAAAGTGTGTGAAATAAATGGAAGGGCAAAATGGTCATTTGACTTTTATATTGTATATATAAACAAACAAAACCCTACACTATTCATCTCCTTCTCCAACACCCTCACCGCCGCCACTCATCTTCTTCCTCACTTCATCTCTCTCGGTCGACACACCACTCGCCGGAGGTCGTCTCTCTCTCTCTCTCTCTCTCTCTCTCTCTCTCCCCACTCTCTTTCTCTCGGTTTCTCTCATCCTCACGATCTCTCGCCCGCCCATACTCTCGGCTTCACATCTCTCTCGTCTCGGCAGTCTCCTCTCTCTCCCTTACGATTGTCATAACCACCCTCGCCGGCGCTGGACGACGGAACCTCGCTGGAGAATTCGGCCACCGAAAACTGGTAAAACTCTCGACCTCTCCATCTCTCTCTCGGCAGTGAGCATATTCTCTCTCTCACTGTTTTATGAGTGTGTTGGCCACAGTTTGGATGACCGACGCTGGCGTCGCTCAAGGCTGACCTCCGACGACTCTACTGGCCGAAGAAGACCCCCCGTGTGTAATGGTTTTGGGTGTATATGGACTGTTTTTGTGTGAGTGTGTGAATCCATTATTTCATGTGAGTTATGTGTTTTTCATTCTTGCTGGAAACCACCAGTTTTGGTGGCGCTGCCATGGGACCGCCATGACATGAGGGGTTGTCGGAGACCCTATCACGTTCATGTTGGTGTCTCACAATCCCCCGAGCGTTCAAAACAATGGTGGTGAAGGTATATTGCTTCGTTGATTTCATGTGATGAGGTCGGGACACTTTTTGTTATTTTTGACTTTACCATGTCGAGGTGACTCTTCCCTGACATCGAACAACACAATCGAGACGTCATGGAGGTCTATGTTGTATTTTGTTAATTGGTTTTGGTTAGGGTTTGGCCATGGTGGTTCTTATTTGTTTATACAAATTGTTTTGAGGCTTTGATTTTTATATGGTGAACTTACTTTCCAACTTATCAAGGGTGATTATTTATCTCGATGACCACACGAAGTGTGTGAGAAATATAAGGACTTATGGTTTAGAGTTTTGGTTTTTGGTGTACTTCTCGGTTTGTAGGAAAACGTGTGGTTACTTTCGTGTATTTTAGTGTCGTTTTCATACATGTTAATACTACATTTTAATTGTGTTTAAGGTTGACGAATGGTCATGATGTCGTGGTCACGTCGTCGGTCCTCGAGACTATAGTGTGACCTATTTACGACTGAGCTGAGCCTAAGATGTGTGATTAGGCTTATATATGTGTTGTGAATTCAAAATCCAAAAGAGTTGTATTTCAATGGGTTTTTGTTCGTTGTATCGATTGGTTATTGAGTTGTCGAGTCATTAAAAACACGGGAAGTACTAAGAAGTTAACTTAGGTTTAATTAACGACTAAACCTATTAACATGAGTTTCCAACCTTGTTAGGTAGCTGGAAACTCAGAAATACGCGTTAGGGACGCGAGAGTGTTGTTACGCGGGTAGCGAATAGTTCAGGTAAGTACATTTGCCACAAACATTTGTACATTTGTAAGCCAGTAAGAAAATACCATGTGATTCATTATCATTTATTCAGTCTTCTCTATTATTGGTATTCTATTCTATTTCTTGTTGTGTGTTTCTTGGCGTAAGTGTTTCGTCTCGAAAGTACTAGGACCTGCACTAGAGGGATAAAATGCGGGCACTCGTGCGCACGAGTGTGTGACCACCCTTAGTGACCGTGTGACACCGAGTACTGGGTGGATGGGTTCGAGTCCCTTCCAGTCATAGCAGTGCCTTTGCTTGTGTCGTTGCCCGGGAAGACTTCGCGAGGTCTTCGCCGTTATGCTATGGTTTAGACCACTTATGGGCCTCTTTTGATTCCTTGGAACACACTTGATTTTCGATTGATATTTATTAGTCTGTTTATCATGCATCTTGTCTATTTAAATTCCTGTCATTTTATTACTGCATGATATTTAGACTACTTTACTTGTATTATCATGAATTACTGTTATCTTCTTCTGGCATTACATTCGATTTTATTCAGTTACTCACCGTCTAGTTTGTGACGGTGGGTGCAGATAGGGCGGAGAGCGGCAAGGGCAAGGGACCCTGCCTAGGTGATCTACTGTGAGAATTTGCAGCAACATTAGAAAGACTCTTTAATAGGTGTTTATATTTTTGCTGATGTGTACATCGTTTTATATATACATTGTTGGGATCATTGAACTTAGAATTTCTTTTGTGAGACTGGTATCATGTAAATTTACTTATTGAATTGTACATGAATACCCAGGGTTTTCCACACTTATAGAATTCCTCTACTTCCCTTGATTGAGTTATTTTTCCCGTTTATTATAATTGTTTTAGTCTTCCGCTGTTTATTATTGCAATAACTTTTTCATAAATTACTAAATTGATTAAGTTGAAGGCTGACTAGGCTCGTCAGGTTGCCGAGTGATGACTCGGGGCTTGTACGGGTCTAGGCCGGGCGTACCCAATTGCATTGGAAAATTGGGGCCGTCACATTTTGGACAGGGTAATAACTTTCCTACAAATGAGTCTTTCAATGACAATTCATGGTATGCTGATAGTGGCGCTACTTCACATGTAACTCCTGATGCTTCCCAGATTTCTGGTTGTTCACCTTACACAAGTACTTATTCACTTGTGGTTGGTAATGGTCATGCTTTGCCTATAACTTGTGTAGGAAATGCTAAGATAGAAATTTCCTAACACTTTGTGTATTCCGAACATCAAAAAGAATCTGTTAAGTATATCGAAGTTAACAAAGGATAACAATGTCGTAATTGAATTTACTAATTCGCATTGTTTGGTGAAGGATTCACAAACTATAGAGATTTTACTCAAAGGGATACTCAAGAATGGCTTGTATCAATTTGGTAACTCTGGATTACCAACGCATTCTGCTTATGAAGTTTCTAAAGTTGGGAGATCTTCAGTTGCTGATTCTCATGTTTTAATGGCGGCTAAGAACTCATCTTCATTTTTGTGGCACAAAAGGCTTGGACATCCTGCTCATCAGACTTTGCAACAAGTCCTGAGAACACAATTCAAAATGTCTTGTTCTAATAATGAATTTTGTTCTGTTTGTCCTCTTGGAAAACATCATGCTTTACCTTTTTGTACTTCCAACAGTTGTAGCAAAAGTGTACTGGAGTTAATTCATACAGATCTTTCGGGACCTGCTCCTATATCATCTATTGATGGATTCAGATATTACATTTTATTTCTTGATGACTTCTCGAGGTTTACATGGATTTTTCCTCTAAAAGCTAAGTCTGATGCACTTAGAATTTTTCAGTTGTTCAAGTTACAGGTTGAAAATCAATTTTCAACAAGAATAAAGAAGGTACAATCAGATTGGGGTGGTGAATTTAGAGTTTTTCAGTCTTTTCTTGAGCAAAATGGCATTTTGCTTCAACATTCTTGTCCATACACTCATGAACAGAATGGGAGAATAGAAAGAAAGCATAGACATATTGTGGAGACAAGTCTTACTCTCTTAGCTGAAGCTCATTTGCCTTATAAGTTTTGGTGGCATGCTTGTGAAACAGCTGTATTTTTAATTAATAGATTGCCAACAAGGGTTCTCCAAGGTGCTACTCCATATCAGAAAGTGTTTCATACTTCTCCTAATTACATGATTTTGAAGGTAATTGGTTGCTCTTGTTATCCTTAGACAAGACCTTAAAATACAACTAAGTATCAATTTAGGTCGGAGAAGTGCTTATTTTTGGGTTATAGCTCAGTTCATAAAGGTTATAAATGCATGACTAACAATGGGAAAATATATGTTTCACGCCATGTCTTATTCAATGAGGAGGAATTCCCATATCAGACTCTATTTCTTGCCAAAGAAAAAGGAAAAGCTATAGCTGTAGAACCTGAAAAAGGGCCTTTAATCTCATTGCCAATGAGAGGGTCAACACATCAACCTACTCAACTCAATTTACAGCATGGAACTACTTCATATATACCAACAAATTCTGGTTCTAATCCAGTAGATAATGCAGAGTCAAGTTCATCACAAAATAGTTCTCCTCCACTGAATCCTTCTTTATCCACTGAACCCATCAATGTTCATCCCATAGTAACAAGAGCTAAGGCAGGCATTAAAAAAAGAAAGTGTTTGTGTCTACTATTGTTCCTGATGATTATATTCCAAAATCAGCATCTGAAGCATTATGCATTCCAAAATGGAAAGATGCAATGGATAAGGAGTATGAAGCCTTGATGAAAAACCATACTTGGAATTTGGTTCCTGCATCTCCTCATCAAAATATTGTAGGCAACAAATGGATTTTCACCATTAAAAGAAATTCTGATGGATCAATGAACAGGTACAAGGCACGTCTAGTTGCAAAAGGGTTTAAACAAGTTCCGGGATTGATTTCAACTCAAACATACAAATCCGTGGTGAAATCTTCTACAATAAGAGTAATTTTCTCAATTGCTGTTACATTTGGTTGGCAGATTAGACAAATTGATATCAACAATGCCTTCTTAAATGGCATTCTCAATGAAGAAGTTTACACACATCAGCCTGAAGGGTATCTTAATCTGATCAATCTGGAACTGTGTGTAGATTACATAAAGCTCTCTATGGACTCAAACAGGCTCCAAGGGCATGGTTTACTCGACTCAAACAACAATTGGTGTCTTGGGGTTTTTACAACTCTAAATCTGATACATCTTTGTTCATAATTAAGTTCAAGGGCAGTTTGTTGTATGTTCTTGTGTATGTTGATGATATAATCATAACTGGAGCTCAACCAAATCTTATTCAAGAATTCATTACTGCGTTGAATAAAACTTTTGCACTCAAGGATATTGGAGAGATTGGCATGTTCCTTGGATTTGAAGTACATAGAGATAGTCATGGTTTGTATCTAACACAAACCAGTTACATCAATTCTCTTCTTCAGAAAGCAGGTATGACTAATACTAAGCTAGTAGATACTCCTGCATAGTTATGGAGAAAGATTTCTCTCAGTGATTATTCTTCTATGTTCAATGATCCCACATTATATCGAAGCTTGTTGGGAGGTCTGCAATTTATGGTTCATACACGTCCTGATATTGCATTCATTGTTAATCGCTTAAGTCAGTTTCAGCAGTCACCTACAATTACTCATTGGCAAGCTTTAAAAAGAGTTGTACGGTATTTGAAGGGATCAACACAGTATGGCTTGTCTTTCAAACCTGGTTCTACATTACTCTTAACTGGGTACTCGGATGCTGATTGGGCATCATCTGTGGAGGATAGGGAGTCGATTGCAGGCTATGCTGTATATTCTGGGACAAATTTGATTTCATGGCAATCCAAGAAGCAAGGAGTGGTTGCTAGATCAAGTACTGAATCAGAGTATAGAGCTTTAGCTCAAATTGCAGCAGAACTGTCTTGGGTACGATCTCTTCTCATTGAGTTACAATTTCCTTTGGTGGCTCGACCCATGGTTTGGTGTGACAATATGAGTGCAACTGCTCTGGCTCAAAATCGTGTGTTTCATGCTAGGACAAAACATGTTGAGATTGACATACACTACATTAGAGATCAAGTTCTTCAAGGTAAACTGTCTGTCCATCATGTTCCATCCCATGATCAGGTTGCAGATTGTTTTACAAAGGCATTGTCATCTTCAAGGTTTCACTATCTTAAGTCCAAACTGGGTGTAATTCCATTACCCCTGCATTTGAGGGGGGATGTAAGTGTTAACCATTAAGTATGGGTAATGTGTGTAATTGGTACAATGGTGATATAATAGAGTGGTGAGGACAGACTTGTAATTCTCTGTACAAGAGTTAGTTAGGAGGATAAAGATGTAATTCCTGAATACTGAATACTATAAATATAGCTCAGGTCTTCCATGGAGAAGCAGAGAAACTGAGGATCATTTCTTCATTTGGTTTCTTGTTTTCATTGGTTTCTTGTTCCTGCTCTCTTTGTTTTAGAAGATTGCATCCCCCTTTTCAAAACCTGCCCCACCTGCATCTCTAGCTATGTCAAGAGGTTAAATGTTACGCAGCCCTATGTATTTTTTATTTGTTTATTTATTTTTCATTCTCTATGCAAATCGAAGAATCTAACACTTTTTTTTTGGGGGCACACTTTTACTAATTATCATCTTCTTACGTGATAGGCTCTTGACCACCAAACTAACTTGATGGGTAGATTTCCACATGTACGAACATTTCTGAATACTCATCGGTCTCACGAGCCGTCCGCATTCACCTCGAGATATGTGCGCACAATGCTTTTAGTGCAAATGAAGCTGGTCTTGTATCTCGAGGCGCACTGTCACGGCTTCTGAGGCTGATGTCTATCTGTTTGGTGATGTCGGAAAATCATTTCTAAAAAAAATGGAAAAAAAAGCTTGGCAAGCGGCAAAGTTTCCGCGACGACACGTGTCTAATTATGTCTGTTTCAGTTTTTTATCTCTCTGATTTGGTGATGTTTGTGTTGTGTGCAACCCCTAAAAGGGTAAGAAGAATCCATGCCCCAAATGCTTTTCAGGGTGTTTATTTAAGGGTTTTGGAGATTTGGGGTATCATCAAAATCAGATTTTGATTCATTTGGTGTGAACTTGAGATTGGAATTTATGAAGTTATTTAATAATTGTTAATGTTGGTCTCTTTGGACAATTGAAGAAGGGTGATATGCCAAATTAGGAATTTTTATTAATTACCATAGGCCCCAATCATTCTTCTTCCTGCTCAAACACTGCTCTTTATTCTTACTCTTTTTGCCGGGCTGTTTTCGGATTAGGCTATTTATGGAGTGAAAGATTGAGGAGAAGAGAATGTGCGAAATTGTAGTTGATTGATTGCTGAAGTTGTTTGAGTGATGTCCAATATATTTGGGGAAAGTAATTGACTTCATTAAGCAAGAGAAGTGAGCTCCCCCACCCAATTATGGTTGATGTTCAATACACATCTACCTCAGAACAATGGCGCAGCTCATTTCATTGCCTTTGTCCTAAAGATACTATTTTGAATATCCCCAAGCCTTGAATTGCCTATTTGTTTTTCCCCGAATTAGTTCTACGTTCATTGGTTTTTGAAAGAATTGGTGTTCATAGTTCATTGATATGGTTTAATCCAGTGGTTAGTGTTTTAGCTTAAAAAAACAATTAGCCGAAAGAATTGGCGTTCGTAGTACATTTAGTGTGAGTTATGCTATGAGGACACAGTTAAAAGTCACACACATTGAGTGTTGTCGGATTATTTTATTATAAACTCAACTCACCAACAAGTTATCTCTCAACTTACACTTTCAAGTGTGAGATTTCTCCCCACCCCACCTTAGGGAGGTTATCTCTCTAAGGTTTGTAGACAATATTACCCTCATTAATTACCTGTTTATTACCCACTGACATCCCTTGTTTGAAGGGTATTTATGTCAATTCATGTTTTATTGTTTAAAAATTTGCAAATTTCCTTTTAAATTTAAAGTTGAACCAAACATGAAAATTTCGTCAGTGCCCAAAAGTGAATTAGTCGGTGCAGTTGGCGTCAAAAACCATGTAGAAAAAAAAATCACCCTTCACTAATTCTTACTTTTCTTTAAATCTTGTATTTCTTTTATGACAAAATGTAGGACTTGGGGTGGGTCCATGGGCCGTGAAGAGACTCACTTGTATAAGATCTTAGGCCCTCCACGGCTACGCTAATTGCTGCTCCAAAGGATCTTTGCCTAAGAAGCTCCCTCTTAGAGGGTGCGTTTCCATTGAAATCCCACCCGATCTTCCAAACATCGCTCGAGGCGAGTCGGGTATCTCGGTTCCTTAACATAGAGAAACCATTATTAACAAGCCCTACCACTTGTTAGCTAGAAGTGAGAGGTAAGTGTATTTAAAGTGGTTGTAACTTGCTTTGTTATCAATGTGGGACTAAATTAAAACCCCTATTTCATCTAAGAAACACGTGGTAAACATATTGTGGACATGTTTCTTTTTTTTTCTTTTCTGAAAATTAAAATCAAATGTGATTTTCTTTTTTCTTTTTTTTTTTGATCTAAGTGATTTTCTTTTTGATAAAGAAACAACTTGCTCCCACTATATTTTGAACTTGACCTCTTCTCCTAAACTTGTACCAAACTATTGGACCCCCAATCGTTTAAATGTGAAAATCTAAACACCAATAAGATCCCAAATACTCAATTGGATCATACTTTCGAAATTCCTTTGGAGAAAGTGATTTAATGAGGAACAATATTGTGTCATAATTTCCAACTTTTCCATAGGCCGACATAAAAACTCCAAGGAATAAATGCTAGAATGGCATCGACTAATGCTCAATGAAAAGGAGACAACGAGGCAAGTCTTCATGCCAGAGGAGGGGAACGCTGACGACTAACTATGTTGTGGTGCTGAGCATCGTAATGATGGAATGAGTCATTGTTGAAGCATGGGTTATGACAGTCTCAAAATTTTTTCTTTCATTTGTACTAGGAATTCAGGGTTCTTTGTCCACTAGTGGAATGTTGCCCTCTATGGGGTTGTTGCTCTTTTTGAAGAGGTGGTTGTTCACTTCGTATGGTTATCAGTTCGTTGATATGCATGTGGTGACAGAAATTAGTCTTGGTTTAAAGGTATAGTTGATAGATAGCGTGACATTAGTGTCTGCTTTCTATGATATCTGAAATACATGACAATTCTCAAACACCATTAGAACCATATAACGAATAAGAAAACTTCTAACGAAGGAATTAAAATCTAAGATTTCCAACAAGAAAAAATAAATAAAAAAATTTCAACTTGGGAGGACAAACTAACTATAAAAAAAAGAGAAAAGCTAAAAGAAAAAACCAATCCATCCACTACACAAATATACGTGCAAAGATGAACCGCAACAAAGATGAAATCAATCTTCACAAATTTGTTGTACCTTATTGAATGAATAAAGTACAAAAAGATGTAATTGAAACAACCACCGATCAAAAAAGAAGATCAATAACCGTTCAAAATCAACAATCATAATGGAGAATCAAAGAAAAAGATTTTAGGGTTTGGGAAAGAAATAAAAGCCGCGCACATAGGCAGATAACAAGTGTAGAGAGGTCACAATCTTGGAGACATCATTAATACAAATTTTATTACCTATCCACTTCGTTGTCTCTCTAATTATTCTTAGGGAACAAGATTCACAATGTGTTAAAACAAAGGCTGATAAGAAATGCAGAGACGTCACAATCAAAATCTTGGAGACATAATTATTACAAACTTTATTCAATAAAATAGATCTGAGATCTTCATCTTGTAACAGTTGTCAAATTCATCATCGGCGTCACCACTTGCTCTCCCTCCGTGTGCATCTATCATCATTTAAGTCTATCCCCACTTCTATTGCTCGTGCATGGATTTGCGCTTACAATTGTTGGTTTGATAATTTTATAAGGTTATCTTTTTCAATAAATATTTGTCTTCCAATGTTGGAAGTCTTTATTTGTCTTCCCTTGTTGGGAGTTTTATTTTTTGCTTTGGTCTTAATATGTTTGTGTATTGTTTTGTTCCATACGTTTGTCAAGAGAACAATAACTGATTGTCATATTGTTCCATTATTACAATTGCAGTTTCTCAAAATCAACTCTATGACAGTTGAATGCTTTGATGAACAATTAGGATTAGCGAATCAATGTGATTATATCAAGGTAATTGATTATATGTCTCCTCCTGTTCTACCGAATGTATTGAGCCATCATGATTAATAAAATTTCTATTTTACTTTAAAAAAAATTATTACAAATTTTATTACCTATCATCCACTTTGTTGTATATCTAATTACTCATAAATTTTATTATCACAAATTATTCTTTGGGAACAAGATTCACAATGTGTTGAAACAAACTCTGGCTAGATACAAGATCTTAATGCCAAATTGGTATTTCAATCAAAATACCAATTTTGATTGTAGGTTGTATTCTAATCTCAAAAATATTCATCAAGAAACAATTATTGAGTTTTTTTATTATACTAAGATTGAGATAATTTTATAAGTTTTTTATGTTGATGGTCATGGGCCTCCTGGCCGTGCCTCACTTGTTAAAGATCTTCGGCTCCCCGCGACAAACACTAAATGCTGCTTACAAAAGATTATCTTGCGCCAGCCTCCCTCACAGAGGGCGCGTTGACTTAAAGTTTACCCAATGATGCCTATTTATTGACAAGTGATATTTATAGACAAGTTAGCAAATTGTGTTAGAATAGTTGATGTGCGACTAAAACTCCTATTTCTCATTTTAAGAAAAGGCACGTGGGAAGCATCTATAGGATATAGGATATGATTTTTTTTTTCTTATTTTTGTTTTTTCAAAAGATGAAATCAAATGCATATATATATATATATATATATACTAGTTTCATAACGTGCTTCGCACGATTAAACCCGCTTGCCGCGCTCGCGAAAATTTAATTAAAGAAGTCCTTATCAAGGGAAGAGCAACAAACGAAAGTAATTTAGTGAAGAGCAACAAAAGAAAGAAGAAGCATACACGACTACATGCAGATAAAATATAAATACAATGAAGTAACCAATGCTGCCACCTACAAGTTCAATCCTCTATTGATAAATGCATATTGTAAACTCTCAGCAACATCTTTTCCAACCTGATAAAGTAGATCGTCGGAATCAAGACAATGACTAACAATAATTTGGAAAAGGATAGAACAAAAAATCAAAGAAATTCGTCATAAAAAACTAAACAAATATACTATTCTAAACCAATTTGTCCAACAAACACCTTATCAATCTCAAAACAGTATTAACATCATAAGCACCACCACCATTACTGTTGTAACCAACCACTAACAAATCATCCAACGCTCCCTTATGTCAAGCATCCCACCAATCAATCCCTCTAATACAATATTGTAAGTTTTGCTCAATTGCATATTTGAAAACACTGTTTTTGCTGTAAACAGTTGTTTTTGCAGGTCAAATGACACTTGCAAATATGCTATTCTAAAATCTTCTGCCATCATAAAGCTTGGACAAAAAGAAAAACTGTTTCAACTTGCCAAATAAATAAATAGAAATTAACAACGAAGCAACACTAGAACATTGAAAATACAGGGAAGCTAAGTAATGTAACTTGGAATAGAGATTAATAAAGAAAAAATACCTTCAAAGAAACTTATTAGGCTACCATCATATTGGTCAATTTAATAAGGTCCGATAGTTCTCAATAGGCCAAAAATAGAGGAATATGAGAAAAATTGGTATAAGCAAGGATACATATAGAAGTGTTGATTATAACTTTAAGTTCTTTCCTCTCTCTTTTCCTATAAGTTCCCACCAATGATAGGAAATGAAACCATCAGATGACATAAATAGATATTTAAACAACATGTCATTGACCTCATGGTCCTCACTCATCACATTTACATGTTTAAGTAACCAATTCAGTAAACTACATGCAGCAAGTAGAATACAAAGAAGAAAAATATGCTATTCAAAACACATAAGTTTATATTAAACACTTGTGTTTCACGCAGCAGAATTCCATCTGTCATAAACTTAATGGAGCAGCTGCTTCCATCCTTCCTGTCATGCCTTACTTGAAAGCCACTTCCTTCCCTTGACAAAGACCAAGTTCATATGCTACTCTCTTGGCCGTAGCAAGAATTGTAACACGGCGTGGCTAGTTAATACCAATAATTCCCTTTGTAGCATTGAAATCGCTTGAGCCATAGCCAGCCTCATACAAGAACTGCATATCAAAAGTCAAGATAAAATAATTCCTGATGGCCAAGCTTCAATGTCTCAATATATGAAAATTTTTAAAGAAATTCACCTGTGGAACTTGAGTGGTTTTACTATACCCAGTTTCTCCACAAAATAATGATAGTTGAATTATCCTTTATAGCTTCCATGATTTCCTGCTCCATCATGACTATTGGAAGACCCTTCATTTTTTCCTCAACGTCATTAGGTCTGAAAACATGCACTATAAAAGGACGAGTTTGAGGTCGTGGTGTACAAACTATCGCAAGGTTCTCATGATCTACTTTAGGATCAATCAAATCTCTTTTAAATCTCGTCTCTCGAAAAATACCACCGAGAAAAATATATTATAACCAATATTCGGAAATGCTTATAAACTATATTCTCCATCGACTCAAAACCATCCAAAAAATTGTTTCATATATCATACAGCAATCTAGGACAACATATGAAATTACTACAGAATCATACCATTGATGTGGTGCTTTGTGTTTCCTTATAATTACATGGTCGCAAGGAATTTACACCATCTTTGGGCACATCTGCCACGTAATTCTTACTTGAAAGTTCCTTAGCTGCCAAGACATTGTTAGGGCAACTACTGATCTTTTGTATATGGCTAGAATCAGATTCTTCTTGTGGATATAATGAATTAGAATTCGCTTCAACTTTTTAATGGTCTAGCCTCAAGTGGCTTTTATCAAGATAAGGTTCACTTTGATCGGAATCATCCTCTCTACCACGTTTCTTTGACGGTTGATCGTCGTGTGGAACCATTAAACCAACCTTAGACAATTGCATGGCCCTCTGCGCTTCTCCAATGTAGTCTCGACCTAAAAAGGACATAGTCAACTAAAATTGAGAGATTGGTTCAGAAACTTGGCTTATATTAATTTTTTTTCCTTCTTTTCCTGATGACAAAAGAAGTGAACGTACATCCTCGTAAATCTTTTTTTTCCTAATAAATCGGATGATTCAAGTATTTTCAATAAAATTAAGAAAAAAAAACTACTTTAAAATTAGTGAAGCAAAAAAGAACAACTCACTTTGGATTGTCTTAATTCTTTCATTCAGCAAGGCTTCTCTCTTCTTTTCATCCTACACATACAAGAAACAAGTAATTTTTCATGCAACATTAATAGATCAAGCCAAAGTCCACACAAAAAAATATTATGTTCAACCATACTTTTAATTACTATAGCTTTCGCTTCTAAGACTTGCTAAAGCGTGGCTGTAGCTTGTCCTTCAACTTAGCCAAGCTAATCCCCAAAACCCTAAAATCCAATAACTTTATCAAATTAGGGAAAAAAATCCCATCCTTAAGTGATTAACAAGATAAAAATACCCAGAATATTATTAAAAACATATACTAAATTAAACTTTTAACATCATAAAAATATGTATTTGTTCTTAAACTCACCTATGAACCAAAGTGGTTCGACAGAAGTAGCATTCACGAGAGATAACAGTTCTTTGTAGACAACGTTCTTGGTTTGATTTGTTTGATTACTATTGTCAGAAGGCTTGACAAGAACTTTGCTGGCAGATGTTGTTATAGCACGTGATAGAGCAACATAAAGTTGACCATGTGAAAATACATGTTCTCATAAATAAACTCCAAGAAAGTCTAATGTTTATCTTTGTGCTTTATTAATTGTCATTGTGAAGCACAATTGAATAGGAAATTGTCGTCTCTTGAATTTGAATGGTGTTTTATCTTGATTGTTAGGAATAAAAGGAATTCTTGGTAAGAAAACTCCTTTTCTAAGAAAGTCCAATGTTTTATCTCTCTTTTCCTATAAGGTCTCACTAATGATAGGAAATGAAACTATCAGATGACAAAAACATATATTTAAATAACATGTCATTGATCTCATGGTCCTCACTCATCTACATGTTAAGTAACCAATTCCCTAAACCCTAAACCCTAAACTACATGCAGCAAGTAGAATACAAAGAAGAAAAATATGCTATTCAAAACAAATAAGTTTATTTTAAACACCTGTGTTTCACACAATGAGAATTTTATCTGTCATAAACTTGATGGAGCAGCTGCTTCTAACCCTCCTGTCATGCTTTATTTGAAAGCCCACTTCCTTACCTAGATGAAGATCAAGTTCATATGCTACTCTCTTGGCCATAGCAAGAACTGCAATATGGCGTGGCTGGCTAATACCAATAATTCCCTTTGTAGCATTGTAATCGCTTGAGCCATAACTAGCCTCATACAAGAACTGCATATCAAAAAATATCAATTGCAGAGATGATACCCCTAACTTTTTAAGTAAAAAAAACAAGATTTCAGTCACCAAGACTACATTATTTCATGATGTTAAATGAAAGAACAACATAAGAAAAGGATAAGTTAAAGAGGAAATTTAAGTACAACACAATCAAGCTCATATAGGTTTAGTGAGAAAAAAGGCTAACCAACTTCCATTATTAATTTATTAGCTTACTATGACAAGCAACCTTGGTCTTGAAAATTTTAGTCTTAAGATGGAAACCCAAAGCCTACCGTTTACTTATAAAACAAATAACATTCAAAATGATGGATAAGCAATCAAAGCAGAGAATGAAGCATTTCCATGACCAATAGACCAAGAATTAAAATATTAGTCAACTTGTTTTGTAATATTAGACCAAGATTACAATAAAAAATAGCTAGGACATTATTTATGCAAAGAGATTGTATTGATAATCAACTTGTTTTGCAATATCTAGCTCCTTATTTCTATTGATGTTAGTTGCCACTATCTTGTTTATAAGCATAATGTATTTAAAATTTCTTCGCTCACGCTTCGTATTCACATAGGTAAGCAAAAACTCCTTAAACTTTCTAGCATTTTGAAAATTAGCTCCAGTAAAGTAAAGAAAATAGGCTTGAGAAAAAAAGCAAAGAAAACCAACTTTGACTTTTAATAGAAACAAGAAATTGGAGCAAGACCTTGGTTTCAAGTCATTTGTTCTTAAACTCACCTATGAACTAAAGTGGTTCGACATAAGTAGCATTCACGAGAGACAACAGTTCTTTGTAGACAATGTTCTTGGTTCGATTTGTTTGATTACCATTATAAGAAGGCTTGACAAGAAATTTGATGGCAGATATTGTTGTAGCACGTGATAGCGCAACATAAAGTTGACCATGTGAAAATACAGGTTCTCGTAAATAAACTCCAAGAAAGTCCAATGTTTGTCCTTGTGCTTTATTAATTGTCATTGTGAAGCACAATCGAATAGGAAATTGTCATCTCTTGAGTTTGAATGGTGTTTTATCTTGATTGTTAGGAATAAAAGGAATTCTTGGTAAGAAAACTTCTTTTCCTTTATAATGACCTGTTGCAATCTTAGCATCAATAACGTTTTTTTTCGAATTTTCGACAAATCAATCGAGTTCCATTACATAACCTTTCTAATGGATTAATGTTGCGTAGGAGCATAATTGGACAGTTCTTCTTTAGTATCAACTCATGTGGAGGGAAGCCGCTTAAGGACAAGTTGTTTAAGAACTCTAGATTTATAGAATTGATGTTCTCATCAATAGCTTCATCGAAACTCTAATATCTAAAAACTTCTCCAAGAAATCGATGAATCAATAAAGTATTGACTTCGTCAACAAATTCATTCGTCGTTGTCAAAATAGCACGACTTGACATTGCACTAATTTGAATTGCATACTCATTCAAGTTGGGATACACAGTTGTAATCAAATTATCCAAAGAGATATTGTCATCGACAAAAGGCATAATGATGTTTGAAGGTATGGCAATGAGATTGCCTGGAAGATCTTCTTCCGTAGCATTACCAACCCGAAGTATGAATTTAGAGAATTCAGGATCAAGTCTTGCTCTAATGTTTTCAACTAACTTGATTTTCTTTAACAAAGGCCAAATATATGAAGTAGTCAATGTCGAGTTTATCACATCTTACTTACTGCCTTTTGGTACTACAGGGAGCACTTGCCTGAAATCACCACCGAAAACAACCACTTTTTCGCCAAAAGATGTGTTATTATCCGTTATGTCCCTAAGCATAGAATCAGGTGCTTCGATAACTTGTTTATTTGACATCAGTGCTTCATCCCACATAATCAAGTGTGTGGTTAATAGTAATTATGCTAACATTGACTGTTTGCTAATGTTGCATGTTCTATTTCCATTAGTATTTATTGGTAATTTAAATCTAGAATGTGCAGTCCGACCTCCAGGTAATAATGAAGCTGCTACACCTGACGATGCAGTTGCCAATGCAATTATTTTCTTGGATCTAACCTTCGCTAATATTGCTCGGTACAAAAAGATTTTCCCAAGACTTCCCCGGACCATCTACGAAAAATAAAGCCGATTCATTCTTGAAAACTTTATCAAGTATAGAATCATATGCATATTTTTGGGCACGATTCAACTTTGATGCAAATTCTCAAGTCATTACTATCAACAACGATGCCCAATTCTTCATTTATTTCTCTCGTGCTGTGATAAGAATCATCAAAAACAACTGGATAATCAACTAAAGAAAATTCTATAATACTTTTTCTCATTGACTCTAGAATGGTATTAATTTCTTGCAGTACTTTGAAATCCACTTCAGCTGATGATAAATGTTGACGCTCAATATCCCAACACATTTCACTTTTGTATTTCTCCCATAAATAACAAGGATTCTCAGGGTTACAATGTACCATATTGTAGCAAACAATCGACGTAAATTAAACAGAATTTGATACGTTGATGCTTCTTCCAAACATGACTCCAAACTGTTATCAGCCTCAAGTAACATGTGCAACACAGGTGCCTCTTTATATGATTCCACATGAATACCATTGACAACTTTTAGTTCTTCAAAAGATGTATATCCTTTAATGTGATTTAATAGTAGACGAAGGCAGTATTTGTCACCTTCTAGTGGACTCATTACAACAATTCAACCAATAACCTGACGTTTTATCTTTCTTGACTATTTTCTTGTCTGTTGATTCCAAACAAAATGCTCTGGAAATTCTCGATATAACATGGTGCGAGCTAATTCATCATTCTTGTTCATGTTAAAGAATTCAGTTAACATTGAACGAGATGACAATCCATTATCAACTACATTTCGTAAAGTGTCGATCTTATTAAACTTGACCAATTGCTTTCCTTCCAAATGAAGTTGTAATGTGATGACTGGTGGATATATTTCATTTAGATGAAAGCCATAGATGCGCCACATTGACTCTGGAGCTGCTACCAAACGTGTCGATTGGAAGTTCTCAATCTCATCAATCCTAACATTTTCATTGTTGTCATTACATTGAAAAGCTACGCTGCCATGTCCTTTGTATATGTATTTATATAAATATTTAACAACTTTAATAGTTGAGCAAACCACAACTTTCAGGTGGTAGTCAAACTTAGCAAGAAAGTACGGATTATACGGGGCAAACCAACGATTATCTAATTCTTCTCCTCTAACCATTGGTCTATTTTCGTCATCACGTCTTCTATACTTTGGATATGAATCTTTTCCATGCACAGTACAATCACGAAAAGATGTGGGGTAATTATTACGACATTTACCATTTGCATCCATGCATACATTATTAGGGTTTAAATCATCGCATGGACCATGCATCATGTGTGACACAATAGCTTTATACAAGTGAGGATGATCTGACTCGACTGAAAGCTCAGCACAAACAAAAGAATCTAAGGAAATTGGGTCTATCAGTTTTGATGTTGGTTCCAAGACAATAAGAAAATGAGCATGAGGAAGATCCCGTTTTTGAAACTCAACAACATAGACATATGCGGCAACAGGACCGAAGATCTGTTTCTTCACAATATCATTTTTAAGGCATTCTAGCTTCGATTTAAATATACGTGCAGCAAGATCAAGTCTATTTTGCATCTAATCTCTTTGTCGAAGCTCTTATTGTATTTCAGGCCAATAAGGATTACAAGTGATGGTGAGAAAAATGTCCGGTTTTTCAAAACGTTGAACAAATGCCTTTGCATCTATATATCTCTTTCGCATATCCCTTGGTCCACTAATAAAAGATGCTGGAAGAACAATCCTACGTCTGATGTTTGAACCAGTAGTCTCACCTATATTCATAGAATCAACGATCCCTTGATATAACTCAGATCGTATCTCGTCGTGCCTAAAACGAATAAAATCTAACCTTGATGTCTCTATCTTAACATACATGCCAACCACATATTGCTGCAATAACCTACCCGAATGTAGCAAAATAGAATTGTGCACGTCTCTAATTTGAAGTTTATAGCAGTAGTATTCGCGACAAGATACATAATTTTCTTTTTTTTTTGTAGAATTCATTATAAAAAAAATGAATAAATTAGAACGTCTTTTAAAAGGTAAAATAGTATTAGAGTCAAACTAACTATGAGAAGAAGTTATATTGTTTACCTTCATTTTCATTGTGAAGTAACTCAGAAGGTGAATTTATTAAATGAGGATCAAGATTAAAATCGTCATTGTACTTAACATGTACTCCGGTAGAGACTTTTTTCTTAATGCCTTGATGCCAACCCACATCTCCATAGGGGAACAATAAAGGATATTGTAAAGGATCATAGTACCCATAATGATAGTAGATTCTATTACCTTCTCCAAAATGGTTATCTATAAGGATATCCCGCTTAGTTGGTTGCGCACATAAGTCATCATCTACCAAAATAGCAGCAACTTGACTAATAGAAGACTTGTTGAATCGTCTTTAATCAAGATTGACACTCGAAACTATCTCAACAAAATGATTGTCCAAGATTTTCGTTCTTAAATTACGGAAAAACTTTGCATATGGGTTATCACTCATCATACCAATTAGTTGTTTTAAAATTTTCTCATCCATCCTATCCGAGCCACTGCCACACATTCGGTTCTGCACTTCATGTTCAGTATCATAAAAGTACAATTGCAAAAAGGATGGTTTGTCACTGACAGGGCACAAATTATTTATATAATGATAAATCTGCCCTTGCAATATAAATGTATATACACCCATTTTACTTCTTGAAAGTGTCTTATCACACTTCACACCAAATGATGTAAATCCAAAATTGTTGTTATAGGTACGAACATAGTTCCGTAAATTCATCTCTTTCTTTAGTTTTTGATGTGAACAAGTCAAACATTTGTTGGGAGACAACATTAGGGATGAGAGACACTTGTCCATTTGAACAAAAAAACCTTTAGTTTCATGAACGAATCTTCGAGCACCACAATTTTGACAAGAGGCTACTGAGATGGTAATATATCTACTCGAACGTACTATGTTATCAAAATCCATTACACTAACGTCTTTGAGTATTTCTTGATCCTATATTACCAACAGGAAAGGTCAACGCAGGCTAAGTTTCTAATTGTTGAATAAAGATGTATTACTCTCTAACCAATAGTCACAACCTTTTGTAACACTTATGTATGATCAAGTGGCATAACTTTTTATAGAAGTTAAACTAATACATTTTTTCTAGTTAAAGATAATTGACACATACCCGTTGAATTTGCCTCTTTTTATTTCCTATATAGTTGTCTTTGACGTGATCGTCTCCTCTGTTTTTCTTCTTTTGTCATGGATAAACGGTTTGGCCTATCTACCTTTCTACGCAAACTATTTCTAGCCTTTCTCATAACTCCACTGTGTTAAATAGATTAATATAATATACAAAACTTCGTTAGATTTACATGTTTACAAGACACATATAAAAGTATATAATGAATTCACAAATAATAAGACAGTATTGTTAGGAAGTTGAGTAACATTGGATCAACATCTTCGATATATAGCCATTCCAGTCAATGATTGCATTGTCGGCTTAATAACACTAAACAAATGATTAAAACAAACATAAGAAATGAGTGACTAACATCAAACAATTTGAATTGGTATATCTTCTAAAAATGTCTAATTTTTTAAACAAGTTTATGTTGACGGTTTCTTAGAGCGCTTTGGAGGTGTTCAATAAAACGCTCTTGAGGTTATTAGTTTGATTTCTTTAATATGGGTTTGTATTGATACACCTTGAAATATGCAATCAAATCAATGTTTAGATGGTAATTTGATCTCTAACAACTTCCAAGTTTTTCATCAACCCTTAAAAATAGCCATATCTATGTAGTCACACCAAAAAATACACCTACCAAATAGACAATTCAATCCTTGTTTTTTGGCTTGGCCTTCCTTCAAACAATTGGTTGTCATTCTAATTAACACCACTCACCAGCCAATCCTATAACAATCAGTCAGTTAATCAATCTTCATGTTCTTGATATGACATAAGAATTTAATATCAAACCTTGGATTGCAGACAACGCTATATCAACTCATGAATCTGATTCCTAACAACCCATAGTTTTCCTCTGGCATCAACAAAATAGCATCAATAAGGTCATGAAATAACTATGCAGTACTGAATCGTCTCTTTTTTGGTGAACGTTGAAGCCCGTGAGATGTTGAATGTTGAAGGCCGAGAGAAATAAAATTAAAGACGTGAATCGATGGTGTAGAGAGATCGAAATAAGAGGCATATAGGGGAGTTAGAAGGCTTCAAAGGGTTTTGATCGATTGGTTTTGATAGAAATCAGTAATGGATTAGGAAAAGGGGTAAAATAGAGAATTCAAGTAACGAAGGAAATGAGAAGTATTCTCACTTTTATTATATTGAAATATATATATATATATAACGTAATTATCTTTTATAAAAAGCTGAAAAAAGTATGGACGTAGAAATCACCGTTGAAAGAACTTTACCTCTTATTGGGCTAACGCGGCTTGAATATGGAGTAACAATGAAGTCTGGATCCTAGGTGATGTAGACTCAAAATAATAATAATAATAATAATAATAATAATAAGGCTATATGTATGAAACTCTTTCAGTTCACTTGATCTAATACATTCGGTCAAATTCATTCTGTTTTTATTGTGTTGAGTTTACGGATTGAAGTATTTTTACGTCGCGTAAAAGAAATCATAAAATAAAAAAATGTAGGACGTTGTACTCTGGTTGGCCCATGGGCCGTGAAGAGACTCACTTGTATAAGATCATGGGCTCTTCACAGCAACGCTCATTACTGCTCCAGAGGCTCGCTGCCTAAGAAGCTCCCTCTCAGAGGGCGCGTATCCATTAAGTCCAACCAAATTGAAGATGGTCCCCATAAACACATCCCCTACTTCGTTCCGGTTCTCTAACAATTAGAGATGCCGTCATCAACGAGTCCTACCACATGTTGAATGACATAGCAAAGGAAAGTATATTTAAAGCAAGTTGTACTTTGTTTTGGTTGTCCATGTGGGACTAAAACTCCCCTTTCTCCTCTATACTCATCTAAGAAAAGGCAAGTTATGAGTACCATATTGTCGATATTTTTTATTTTTTATTTTTTTTTCCTTAAGCGGGAGTCGAACCCAAGACCTGTCTAAACTTTGTCTTTTAACAAGTGATGTCTTATTTATTTATTTTACCATAGATACTTTTGCAGCACTCATTTGATTCATTTTGTCATTAGAGAACTTGAAAATATTTTTCTCATGGAGTGACACTAAACTCGAAAATGCAAGGGTAACATTATTTGAAAAGTGATGGGGATACACGCCTGAACCTAGCTCGCTTGATTCCCCTCGTTTGATTCACGAGGTTAACTCCGAAATGCAATATTTACCTCGCTTGATTAACCTCGTTTGATGGGGGGTACACGCCTGCAAAAGTGATGGGAGTACTTTTGCAACACTCGTTTGATTCACCTAGCTCGCATCAGCCTGCCAAAGTCGTATGTACACGCTTGAGATCCGGGCATATGCATTCTGTATGGTGCATAATACGTGAGCAGAGATCTCTTTTTTAGATATCATTTGACATGGGATAGGGATCCCAGCTCGTGTAATGGGGGTCAAAATTTTGTCATTAGGAAATTTCAAGCGGGGTATCCCTACCCCACCATAGACAGGTATAGGGATGGAGATTTGTAAGTGTTAACCATTAAGTACGGGTAATGTGTGTAATTGGTACGATGGTGATATAATAGAGTGGTGAGGACAGACTTGTAATTCTCTGTACAAGAGTTAGTTAGGAGGATAAAAATGTAATTCCTGAATACTGAATACTATAAATATAGCTCAGGTCTTCTCTGGAGAAGCAGAGAAACTGAGGATCATTTCTTCATTTGGTTTCTTGTTTTCATTGGTTTCTTGTTCTACTCTTTTTGTTTTTGATGGTATCAGAGCACTTGAGAGGCTAATCGCTATGGATGAGAGTAGAAGCTCAGAGAGGCGTTATAAAGCAAAGGATTCATCTTCGATTGTTCATCGTCTCATCGGTCCTTTTGGTAATTCTCTCAATCAAATTGTTTCTATCAAGCTTAATAGTTCGAATTTCTCTCTGTGGAAATCGATTGTTGTTCCTCTATTAGAAGGTTGTGGATTTGATGGATTTCTTTTCGGTACTACACCTTGTCCACCAAAAACTCTTGAAAATGGTGATGTTATTCCTGATTTTCAAGAATGGTTTCATTGTGATAGAATGTTGTATGGTTGGTTATTGTGTGCCCTAGAACCTGAGATAGGAAGTCGAGTGAATGTGTCTCAGGGATCCAAGAAGAGAACAACTAATGAGCTATGGTGTTGTATCTTGGATCAATGTGGTTCTAGTAACAAAGCACAAATCTAGTTTCACAAAACTGCTATTAGAACTACACGAAAGGGATCAATGAAAATGTGTGAGTTTTTAAAGAAAATGAAAGATATTTCAGATAATCTTGCTACAGCAGGATCTCCAATTCCAATACCTGAATTGATTTCATGTACTTTATCTGGTTTGGATGGAGAGTATCTTCCTATAACTGCGGTTCTTGAACAAAAAGATGAGCTTACATGGCAAGAACTTCAATCCACACTTCTTAGTTTTGAGGCAAAGTTGGAACTACTTGCTGGACTGAATTCACTGAGTATTCAAACTCCTAATCAAGTGAATTCTGCTGAAATAAAGCGAGGATCAAATCAGTCTTGGAATAACTCTAAGCAACCCTATGGAAATAATGGAAGAAACTATAATGGTAGAGGTAGAGGTGGAAGATATAATAGAGGAAGAGTTGGCTTTAAGTTTCAAAGCAATAATAGACCAACATGCCAGATTTGTAATAACGTTGGACATACTGTTGCAGTTTGCTATTATAGAGCAGACATGTATTACAATGGTGCTCAGGCTTTTAATGGTAATACACAAGGAAATCAATTTCAGAATGGTGGTCAGTATACTCAAGGACATTCAACAATGAGAGATGGTTTCTAAGGCTCGCCAAGTGCAAATTTCATGGGGTTACAAAATACTGTTGCTGGTTTTGGACAGGGTAATAACTTTCCTACAAATGAGTCTTTCAATGACAATTCATGGCATGCTGATAGTGGCGCTACTTCACATGTAACTGCTGATGCCTCCCAGATTTCTGGTTGTTCACCTTACACAGGTACTGATTCACTTGTATTTGGTAATGGTCATGCTTTGCCTATAACTTGTGTAGGAAATGCTAAGATAGATTCTGTTCATTCTAAGCTGAAATTTCCTAACACTTTGTGTGTTTCGAACATCAAAAAGTATATGTTAAGTATATCTCAGTTAACAAAGGATAACAATGTCGTAATTGAATTTACTAATTCGCATTGTTTGGTGAAGAATTCACAAACTAGAGAGATTTTACTCATAGGGATACTCAAGAATGGCTTGTGTCAATTTGGTAACTCTGGATTACCAATGCATTCTGCTTATGAAGTTTCTAAAGTTGGGAGATCTTCAGTTGCTGATTCTCATGTTTTAATGGCGGCTAAGAACTCATCTTCATTTTTGTGGCACAAAAGGCTTGGACATCCTGCTCATCAGACTTGGCAACAAGTCCTGAGAACATAATTCAAAATGTCTTGTTCTAATAATGAATTTTGTTCTGTTTTTCCTCTTGGAAAACATCATGCTTTACCTTTTTGTACTTCCAACAGTTGTAGTAAAAGTGTACTGGAGTTAATTCATACAGACCTTTGGGGACCTATATAATCTATTGATGGATTCAGATATTACATTTCATTTCTTGATGACTTCTTGAGGTTTACATGGATTTTTCCTCTAAAAGCTAAGTCTGATGCACTTAGAATTTTTCAGTTGTTCAAGTTACAGGTTGAAAATCAATTTTCAACAAGAATAAAGAAGGTACAATCAGATTGGGGTGGTGAATTTAGAGTTTTTCAGTCTTTTCTTGGGCAAAATGGCATTTTGTTTCAACATCCTTGTCCATACACTCATGAACAGAATGGGAGAATAGAAAGAAAGCATAGACATATTGTGGAGACAAGTTTTACTCTCTTAGCTGAAGCTCATTTGCCTTATAAGTTTTGGTGGCATGCTTGTGAAACAGCTGTATTTTTAATTAATAGATTGCCAACAAGGGTTCTCCAAGGTGCTACTACATATCAGAAAGTGTTTCATACTTCTCCTAATTACATGATTTTGAAGGTATTTGGTTGCTCTTGTTATCCTTACACAAGACCTTACAATACAACTAAGTATCAATTTAGGTCGGAGAAGTGCTTATTTTTGGGTTATAGCTCAGTTCATAAAGGTTATAAATGCATGACTAACAATGGGAAAATATATGTTTCACGCCATGTCTTATTCAATGAGGAGGAATTCCCATATCAGACTCTATTTCCTGCAGAAGAAAAAGGAAAAGCTATAGCTGTAGAACCTGAAAAAGGGCCTTTAATCTCATTGCCAATGAGAGGGTCAACACATCAACCTACTCAGCTCAACTTACAGCCTGGAACTACTTCATATGTACCAACAAATTCTGGTTCTAATCCAAGAGATAATGCGAGTCAAGTTCATCACAAAATAGTTCTCCTCCACTGAATCCTTCTTCATCCACTGAACCCATCAATATTCATCCCATAGTAACAAGAACTAGGGCAGGCATTAACAAAAAGAACGTGTTTGTGTCTACTATTGTTCCTGATAATTATATTCTAAAATCAGCATCTGAAGCATTATGCTTTCCAAAATGGAAAGATGCAATGGATAAGGAGTATGAAGCCTTGATGAAAAACCATACTTGGAATTTGGTTCCTGCATCTCCTCATCAAAATATTGTAGGCAACAAATGGATCTTCACCATTAAAAGAAATTTTGATGGATCAGTGAACAGGTACAAGGCACGTCTAGTTGCAAAAGGGTTTAAACAAGTTCCAGGGATTGATTTCACTGAAACATACAGTCCAGTGGTGAAATCTTCTACAATAAGAGTAATTTTCTCAATTGCTGTTACATTTGGCTGGCAGGTTAGACAAATTGATATCAACAATGCCTTCTTAAATGGGATTCTCAATGAAGAAGTTTACACACATCAGCCTGAAGGGTATCTTCAATCTAATCAATCTGGAACTGTGTGTAGATTACATAAAGCTCTCTATGGACTCAAACAGGCTCCAAGGGCATGGTTTACTTGACTCAAACAACAATTGGTGTCTTGGAGTTTTTACAACCCTAAATCTGATACATCTTTGTTCATAAATAAGTTCAAGGGCAGTTTGTTGTATGTTCTTGTGTATGTTGATGATATAATCATAACTGGAGCTCAACCAAATCTTATTCAAGAATTCATTACTGCGTTGAATAAAACTTTTGCACCCAAGGATATTGGAGAGATTGGCATGTTCCTTGGATTTGAAGTACATAGAGATAGTCATGGTTTGTATCTAACACAAACCAGTTACATCAATTCTCTACTTCAGAAAGCAGGTATGACTAATACTAAGCTAGTAGATACTCCTGCAGTTATGGAGAAAGATTTCTCTGGTGATTCTTCTTCTATGTTCAATGATCCCACATTATATCGAAGCTTGTTGGGAGGTCTGCAATATATGGTTCATACACGTCCTGATATTGCATTCATTGTTAATCCCTTAAGTCAGTTTCAGCAGTCACCTACAAATTACTCATTGGCAAGCTTTAAAAAGAGTTTTACGGTATTTGAAGGGATCAACACAGTATGGCTTGTCTTTCAAACCTGGTTCTACATTACTCTTAACTGGGTACTCGGATGTTGATTGGGCATCATCTGTGGAGGATAGGAAGTCGATTGCAGGCTATGCTGTATATTCTGGGACAAATTTGATTTCATGGCAATCCAAGAAGCAAGGAGTGGTTGCTAGATCAAGTACTGAATCAGAGTATAGAGCTTTAGCTCAAATTGCAACAGAACTGTCTTGGGTACGATCTCTTCTCATTGAGTTACAATTTCCTTTGGTGGCTCGACCCATGGTTTGGTGTGACAATATAAGTGCAACTGCTCTGGCTCAAAATCCTGTGTTTCATGCTAGGACAAAACATGTTGAGATTGACATACACTACATTAGAGATCAAGTTCTTCAAGGTAAACTGTCTGTCCATCATGTTCCATCCCATGATCAGGTTGCAGATTGTTTTACAAAGGCATTGTCATCTTCAAGGTTTCACTATCTTAAGTCCAAACTGGGTGTAATTCCATTACCCCTGCATTTGAGGGGGGATGTAAGTGTTAACCATTAAGTATGGGTAATGTGTGTAATTGGTACAATGGTGATATAATAGAGTGGTGAGGACAGACTTGTAATTCTCTGTACAAGAGTTAGTTAGGAGGATAAAGATGTAATTCCTGAATACTGAATACTATAAATATAGCTCAGGTCTTCTATGGAGAAGCAGAGAAACTGAGGATCATTTCTTCATTTGGTTTCTTGTTTTCATTGGTTTCTTGTTCTGCTCTCTTTGCTTTAGAAGATTGCATCCCCCTTTTCAAAACCTGCCCCACCTGCATCTCTAGCTATGTCAAGAGGTTAAATGTTATGCAGTCCTATGTATTTTTTATTTATTTATTTATTTTTCATTCTCTGTGCAACTCGAAGAATCTAACACTTTTTTTTTTGGGGCACACTTTTACTAATTATCATCTTCTTACGTGATAGCCTCTTGACCACCAAACTAACTTGATGGGTGGGTTTCCACATGCACGAACATTACCGAATACTCATCGGTCTCACGAGCCGTCCGCATTCACCTCGAGATGTGTGCACACAATGCTTTTAGTGCAAATGAAGCTGGTCTTGTATCTCGAGGCGCACTGTCACGGCTTCTGAGGCTGATGTCTGTCTGTTTGGTGATGTCGGAAAATCATTTCTAAAAAAAATGGAAAAAAAAGCTTGGCAAGCGGCAAAGTTTCCGCGACGGCACATGTCTAATTATGGCTGGGCCTCGTTGGAGAACAACTTGGTTCATTTGATTGGTTGAGTTCTAACACCACTTCATTTTTTATTTAATCTATTCACTTGGATTAAACCTCTTTTTAATTTATGTTTCTTCTCTTCAGACTAACAAAGGATATAGTAATTCTTTTTTGTTCTACAACGTTGTAGTTGCCTGTTCACATCTCTCTCACTCTCACACACTAACAAGGTATGCTCTAAATTCTTGCCAAATAAACACAAATTCATACATACTAGTGATTGTGAATCAGACCCACTTTGTGAATTAGTGGTGGGAGCATTTCGGTTTCAGTTTTTTATCTCTCTGATTTGGTGATGCTCGTGTTGTGTGCAACCCCTAAAAGGGTAAGAAGAATCCATGCCCCAAATGCTTTTCAGGGTGTTTATTTAAGGGTTTTGGAGATTTGGGGTATCATCAAAATCAGATTTTGATTCATTTGGTGTGAACTTGAGATTGGAATTTATGAAGTTATTTAATAATTGTTAATGTTGGTCTCTTTGGACAATTGAAGAAGGGTGATATGCCAAATTAGGAATTTTTATTAATTACCATAGGCCCCAATCATTCTTCTTCCTGCTCAAACACTGCTCTTTATTCTTACTCTTTTTGCCGGGCTGTTTTCGGATTAGGCTATTTATGGAGTGAAAGATTGAGGAGAAGAGAATGTGCGAAATTGTAGTTGATTGATTGCTGAAGTTGTTTGAGTGATGTCCAATATATTTGGGGAAAGTAATTGACTTCATTAAGCAAGAGAAGTGAGCTCCCCCACCCAATTATGGTTGATGTTCAATACACATCTACCTCAGAACAATGGCGCAGCTCATTTCATTGCCTTTGTCCTAAAGATACTATTTTGAATATCCCCAAGCCTTGAATTGCCTATTTGTTTTTCCCCGAATTAGTTCTACGTTCATTGGTTTTTGAAAGAATTGGTGTTCATAGTTCATTGATATGGTTTAATCCAGTGGTTAGTGTTTTAGCTTAAAAAAACAATTAGCCGAAAGAATTGGCGTTCGTAGTACATTTAGTGTGAGTTATGCTATGAGGACACAGTTAAAAGTCACACACATTGAGTGTTGTCGGATTATTTTATTATAAACTCAACTCACCAACAAGTTATCTCTCAACTTACACTTTCAAGTGTGAGATTTCTCCCCCACCCCACCTTAGGGAGGTTATCTCTCTAAGGTTTGTAGACAATATTACCCTCATTAATTACCTGTTTATTACCCACTGACATCCCTTGTTTGAAGGGTATTTATGTCAATTCATGTTTTATTGTTTAAAAATTTGCAAATTTCCTTTTAAATTTAAAGTTGAACCAAACATGAAAATTTCGTCAGTGCCCAAAAGTGAATTAGTCGGTGCAGTTGGCGTCAAAAACCATGTAGAAAAAAAATCACCCTTCACTAATTCTTACTTTTCTTTAAATCTTGTATTTCTTTTATGACAAAATGTAGGACTTGGGGTGGGTCCATGGGCCGTGAAGAGACTCACTTGTATAAGATCTTAGGCCCTCCACGGCTACGCTAATTGCTGCTCCAAAGGATCTTTGCCTAAGAAGCTCCCTCTTAGAGGGTGCGTTTCCATTGAAATCCCACCCGATCTTCCAAACATCGCTCGAGGCGAGTCGGGTATCTCGGTTCCTTAACATAGAGAAACCGTTATTAACAAGCCCTACCACTTGTTAGCTAGAAGTGAGAGGTAAGTGTATTTAAAGTGGTTGTAACTTGCTTTGTTATCAATGTGGGACTAAATTAAAACCCCTATTTCATCTAAGAAACACGTGGTAAACATATTGTGGACATGTTTCTTTTTTTTTTTTTTTTTTTCTTTTCTGAAAATTAAAATCAAATGTGATTTTCTTTTTTTTTTTTTTTTGATCTAAGTGATTTTCTTTTTGATAAAGAAACAACTTGCTCCCACTATATTTTGAACTTGACCTCTTCTCCTAAACTTGTACCAAACTATTGGACCCCCAATCGTTTAAATGTGAAAATCTAAACACCAATAAGATCCCAAATACTCAATTGGATCATACTTTCGAAATTCCTTTGGAGAAAGTGATTTAATGAGGAACAATATTGTGTCATAATTTCCAACTTTTCCATAGGCCAACATAAAAACTCCAAGGAATAAATGCTAGAATGGCATCGACTAATGCTCAATGAAAAGGAGACAACGAGGCAAGTCTTCATGCCGAGAGGAGGGGAACGCGACGACTAACTATGTTGTGGTGCTGAGCATCGTAATGATGGAATGAGTCATTGTTGAAGCATGGGTTATGACAGTCTCAAAATTTTTCTTTCATTTGTACTAGGAATTCAGGGTTCTTTGTCCACTAGTGGAATGTTGCCCTCTATGGGGTTGTTGCTCTTTTTGAAGAGGTGGTTGTTCACTTCGTATGGTTATCAGTTCGTTGATATGCATGTGGTGACAGAAATTAGTCTTGGTTTAAAGGTATAGTTGATAGATAGCGTGACATTAGTGTTTGCTTTCTATGATATCTGAAATACATGACAATTCTCAAACACCATTAGAACCATATAACGAATAAGAAAACTTCTAACAAAGGAATTAAAATCTAAGATTTCCAACAAGAAAAAATAAATAAAAAAATTTCAACTTGGGAGGACAAACTAACTATAAAAAAAGAGAAAAAGCTAAAAGAAAAAACCAATCCATCCACTACACAAATATACGTGCAAAGATGAACCGCAACAAAGATGAAACCAATCTTCACAAATTTGTTGTACCTTATTGAATGAATAAAGTACAAAAAGATGTAATTGAAACAACCACCGATCAAAAAAGAAGATCAATAACCGTTCAAAATCAACAATCATAATGGAGAATCAAAGAAAAAGATTTTAGGGTTTGGGAAAGAAATAAGAGCCGCGCACATAGGCAGATAACAAGTGTAGAGAGGTCACAATCTTGGAGGCATCATTAATACAAATTTTATTACCTATCCACTTCGTTGTCTCTCTAATTATACTTAGGGAACAAGATTCACAATGTGTTAAAACAAAGGCTGATAAGAAATGCAGAGACGTCACAATCAAAATCTTGGAGACATAATTATTACAAACTTTATTCAATAAAATAGATCTGAGATCTTCATCTTGTAACAGTTGTCAAATTCATCATCGGCGTCACCACTTGCTCTCCCTCCGTGTGCATCTATCATCATTTAAGTCTATCCCCACTTCTATTGCTCGTGCGTGGATTTGCGCTTACAATTGTTGGTTTGATAATTTTATAAGGTTATCTTTTTCAATAAATATTTGTCTTCCAATGTTGGAAGTTAGTGTTTGTCTTCTCATTTGTCTTCTTCCTTTGTTGGGAGTTTTATTTTTTGCTTTGGTCTTAATATGTTTGTGTATTGTTTTGTTCCATACGTTTGTCAAGAGAACAATAACTGATTGTCATATTGTTCCATTATTACAATTGCAGTTTCTCAAAATCAACTCTATGACAGTTGAATGCTTTGATGAACAATTAGGATTAGCGAATCAATGTGATTATATCAAGGTAATTGATTATATGTCTCCTCCTGTTCTACCGAATGTATTGAGCCATCATGATTAATAAAATTTTTATTTTACTTTTAAAAAAATTATTACAAATTTTATTACCTATCATCCACTTTGTTGTATATCTAATTACTCATAAATTTTATTATCACAAATTATTCTTTGGGAACAAGATTCACAATGTGTTGAAACAAACTCTGGCTAGATATAAGATCTTAATGCCAAATTGGTATTTCAATCAAAATACCAATTTTGATTGTAGGTTGTATTCTAATCTCAAAAATATTCATCAAGAAACAATTATTGAGTTTTTTTATTATACTAAGATTGAGATAATTTTATAAGTTTTTTATGTTGATGGTCATGGGCCTCCTGGCCGTGCCTCACTTGTTAAAGATCTTCGGCTCCCCGCGACAAACACTAAATGCTGCTTACAAAAGATTATCTTGCGCCAGCCTCCCTCACAGAGGGCGCGTTGACTTAAACTTTACCCAATGATGCCTATTTATTGACAAGTGATATTTATAGACAAGTGAGCAAATTGTGTTAGAATAGTCGATGTGCGACTAAAACTCCTATTTCTCATTTTAAGAAAAGGCACGTGGGAAGCATCTATAGGATATAGGATATGATTTTTTTTTTCTTATTTTTGTTTTTTCAAAAGATGAAATCAAATGCATATATATATATATATACTAGTTTCATAACGTGCTTCGCACGATTAAACCCGCTTGCCACGCTCGCGAAAATTTAATTAAAGAAGTCCTTATCAAGGGAAAAGCAACAAACGAAAGTAATTTAGTGAAGAGCAACAAAAGAAAGAAGAAGCATACACGACTACATGCAGATAAAATATAAATACAATGAAGTAACCAATGCTGCCACCTACAAGTTCAATCCTCTATTGATAAATGCATATTGTAAACTCTCAGCAACATCTTTTCCAACCTGATAAAGTAGATCGTCGGAATCAAGACAATGACTAACAATAATTTGGAAAAGGATAGAACAGAAAATCAAAGAAATTCGTCATAAAAAACTAAACAAATATTTTATTCTAAACCAATTTGTCCAACAAACACCTTATCAATCTCAAAACAGTATTAACATCATAAGCACCACCACCATTACTGTTGTAACCAACCACTAACAAATCATCCAACGCTCCCTTATGTCAAGCATCCCACCAATCAATCCCTCTAATACAATATTGTAAGTTTTGCTCAATTGCATATTTGAAAACACTGTTTTTGCTGTAAACAGTTGTTTTCGCAGGTCAAATGACACTTGCAAATATGCTATTCTAAAATCTTCAGCCATCATAAAGCTTGGACAAAAAGAAAAACTGTTTCGACTTGCCAAATGAATAAATAGAAATTAACAACGAAGCAACACTAGAACATTGAAAATACAAGGAAGCTAAGTAATGTAACTTGGAATAGAGATTAATAAAGAAAAAATACCTTCAAAGAAACTTATTAGGCTACCATCATATTGGTCAATTTAATAAGGTCCGATAGTTCTCAATAGGCCAGAAATAGAGGAATATGAGAAAAATTGGTATAAGCAAGGATACATATAGAAGTGTTGATTATAACTTTAAGTTCTTTCCTCTCTCTTTTCCTATAAGTTCCCACCAATGATAGGAAATGAAACCATCAGATGACATAAATAGATATTTAAACAACATGTCATTGACCTCATGGTCCTCACTCATCACATTTACATGTTTAAGTAACCAATTCAAAACTACATGCAAAGAAGTAGAATACAAAGAAGAAAAATATGCTATTCAAAACACATAAGTTTATATTAAACACTTGTGTTTCACGCAGCAGAATTCCATCTGTCATAAACTTAATGGAGCAGCTGCTTCCATCCTTCCTGTCATGCCTTACTTGAAAGCCACTTCCTTCCCTTGACAAAGACCAAGTTCATATGCTACTCTCTTGGCCGTAGCAAGAATTGTAACACGGCGTGGCTAGTTAATACCAATAATTCCCTTTGTAGCATTGAAATCGCTTGAGCCATAGCCAGCCTCATACAAGAACTGCATATCAAAAGTCAAGATAAAATAATTCCTGATGGCCAAGCTTCAATGTCTCAATATATGAAAATTTTTAAAGAAATTCACCTGTGGAACTTGAGTGGTTTTACTATACCCAGTTTCTCCACAAAATAATGATAGTTGAATTATCCTTTATAGCTTCCATGATTTCTGTCCATCATGACTATTGGAAGACCCTTCATTTTTTCCTCAACGTCATTAGGTCTGAAAACATGCACTATAAAAGGACGAGTTTGAGGTCGTGGTGTACAACTAACAACAAGGTTCTCGCATGATCTACTTTAGGATCAATCAAATCTCTTTTAAATCTCTCAAAAATACCACCGAGAAAAATATATTATAACCAATATTCGGAAATGCTTATAAACTATATTCTCCATGACTCAAAACCATCCAAAAAATTGTTTCATATATCATACAACAATCTAAGACAACATATGAAATTACTACGAAATCATACCATTGATGTGGTGCTTTGTGTTTCCTTATAATTACATGGTCGCAAGGAATTTACACCATCTTTGGGCACATCTCGCCATGTAATTCTTACTTGAAAGTTCCTTAGGCGCCAAGACATTGTTAGGGCAACTACTTGATCTTTTGTATATGGCTAGAATCGATTCTTCTTGTGGATATAATGAATTAGAATTCGCTTCAACTTTTTAATGGTCTAGCCTCAAGTGGCTTTTATCAAGATAAGGTTCACTTTGATCAGAATCATCCTCTCTACCACGTTTCTTTGACGGTTGATCATCGTGTGGAACCATTAAACCAACCTTAGACAATTGCATGGCCCTCCTGCGCTTCTCCAATGTAGTCTCGACCTAAAAAGGACATAGTCAACTAAAATTGAGAGATTGGTTCAGAAACTTGGCTTATATTAATTTTTTTTCCTTCTTTTCCTGATGACAAAAGAAGTGAACGTACATCCTCGTAAATCTTTTTTTTCCTAATAAATCGGATGATTCAGTATTTTCAATAAAATTAAGAAAAAAAAACTACTTTAAAATTAGTGAAGCAAAAAAGAACAACTCACTGGATTGTCTTAATTCTTTCATTCAGCAAGGCTTCTCTCTTCTTTTCATCCTACACATACAAGAAACAAGTAATTTTTCATGCAACATTAATAGATCAAGCCAAAGTCCACACAAAAAAATATTATGTTCAACCATACTTTTAATTACTATAGCTTTCGCTTCTAAGACTTGCTAAAGCGTGGCTGTAGCTTGTCCTTCAACTTAGCCAAGCTAATCCCCAAAACCCTAAAATCCAATAACTTTATCAAATTAGGGAAAAAATCCCATCCTTAAGTGATTAACAAGATAAAAATACCCGAATATTATTAAAAACATATACTAAATTAAACTTTTAACATCATAAAAATATGTATTTGTTCTTAAACTCACCTATGAACTAAAGTGGTTCTACGAAGTAGCATTCACGAGAGATAACAGTTCTTTGTAGACAACGTTCTTGGTTTGATTTGTTTGATTACTATTGTCAGAAGGCTTGACAAGAACTTTGCTGGCAGATGTTGTTATAGCACGTGATAGAGCAACATAAAGTTGACCATGTGAAAATACATGTTCTCATAAATAAACTCCAAGAAAGTCTAATGTTTATCTTTGTGCTTTATTAATTGTCATTGTGAAGCACAATTGAATAGGAAATTGTCGTCTCTTGAATTTGAATGGTGTTTTATCTTGATTGTTAGGAATAAAAGGAATTCTTGGTAAGAAAACTCCTTTTCTAAGAAAGTCCAATGTTTTATCTCTCTTTTCCTATAAGGTCTCACTAATGATAGGAAATGAAACTATCAGATGACAAAAACATATATTTAAATAACATGTCATTGATCTCATGGTCCTCACTCATCTACATGTTAAGTAACCAATTCCCTAAACCCTAAACCCTAAACTACATGCAGCAAGTAGAATACAAAGAAGAAAAATATGCTATTCAAAACAAATAAGTTTATTTTAAACACCTGTGTTTCACACAGCAGAATTTTATCTGTCATAAACTTGATGGAGCAGCTGCTTCTAACCCTCCTGTCATGCTTTATTTGAAAGCCCACTTCCTTACCTAGATGAAGATCAAGTTCATATGCTACTCTCTTGGCCATAGCAAGAACTGCAATATGGCGTGGCTGGCTAATACCAATAATTCCCTTTGTAGCATTGTAATCGCTTGAGCCATAACTAGCCTCATACAAGAACTGCATATCAAAAAATATCAATTGCAGAGATGATACCCCTAACTTTTTAAGTAAAAAAAACAAGATTTCAGTCACCAAGACTACATTATTTCATGATGTTAAATGAAAGAACAACATAAGAAAAGGATAAGTTAAAGAGGAAATTTAAGTACAACACAATCAAGCTCATATAGGTTTAGTGAGAAAAAAGGCTAACCAACTTCCATTATTAATTTATTAGCTTACTATGACAAGCAACCTTGGTCTTGAAAATTTTAGTCTTAAGATGGAAACCCAAAGCCTACCGTTTACTTATAAAACAAATAACATTCAAAATGATGGATAAGCAATCAAAGCAGAGAATGAAGCATTTCCATGACCAATAGACCAAGAATTAAAATATTAGTCAACTTGTTTTGTAATATTAGACCAAGATTACAATAAAAAATAGCTAGGACATTATTTATGCAAAGAGATTGTATTGATAATCAACTTGTTTTGCAATATCTAGCTCCTTATTTCTATTGATGTTAGTTGCCACTATCTTGTTTATAAGCATAATGTATTTAAAATTTCTTCGCTCCGCTTCGTATTCACATAGGTAAGCAAAAACTCCTTCAACTTTCTAGCATTTTGAAAATTAGCTCCAGTAAAGTAAAGAAAATAGGCTTGAAAAAAAAAGCAAAGAAAACCAACTTTGACTTTTAATAGAAACAAGAAATTGGAGCATGACCTTGGTTTCAAGTCATTTGTTCTTAAACTCACCTATAAACTAAAGTGGTTCGACATAAGTAGCATTCACGAGAGACAACAGTTCTTTGTAGACAATGTTCTTGGTTCGATTTGTTTGATTACCATTATAAGAAGGCTTGACAAGAACTTTGATGGCGAGATATTGTTGTAGCACGTGATAGCGCAACATAAAGTTGACCATGTGAAAATACGAGTTCTCGTAAATAAACTCCAAGAAAGTCCAATGTTTGTCCTTGTGCTTTATTAATTGTCATTGTGAAGCACAATCAAATAGGAAATTGTCATCTCTTGAGTTTGAATGGTGTTTTATCTTGATTGTTAGGAATAAAAGGAATTCTTGGTAAGAAAACTTCTTTTCCTTTATAATGACCTGTTGCAATCTTAGCATCAATAACGTTTTTTTTCGAATTTTCGACAAATCAATCGAGTTCCATTACATAACCTTTCTAATGGATTAATGTTGCGTAGGAGCATAATTGGACAATTCTTCTTTAGTATCAACTCATATGGAGGGAAGCCGCTTAAGGACAAGCTGTTTAAGAACTCTAGATTTATAGAATTGATGTTCTCATCAATAGCTTCATCGAAACTCTAATATCTAAAAACTTCTCCAAGAAATCGATGAATCAATAAAGTATTGACTTCGTCAACAAATTCATTCCTCGTTGTCAAAATAGCACGACTTGACATTGCACTAATTTGAATTGCATACTCATTCAAGTTGGGATACACAGTTGTAATCAAATTATCCAAAGAGATATTGTCATCGACAAAAGGCATAATGATGTTTGAAGGTATGGCAATGAGATTGCCTAGAAGATCTTCTTCCGTTGCATTACCAACCCGAAGTATGAATTTAGAGAATTCAGGATCAAGTCTTGCTCTAATGTTTTCAACTAACTTGATTTTCTTTAACAAAGGCCAAATATATGAAGTAGTCAATGTCGAGTTTATCACATCTTACTTACTGCCTTTTGGTACTACGAGGAGCACTTGCTGAAAATCACCACCGAAAACAACCACTTTTTCGCCAAAAGATGTGTTATTATCCGTTATGTCCCTAAGCATAGAATCGGGTGCTTCGATAACTTGTTTATTTGACATCAGTGCTTCATCCCACATAATCAAGTGTGTGGTTAATAGTAATTATGCTAACATTGACTGTTTGCTAATGTTGCATGTTCTATTTCCATTAGTATTTATTGGTAATTTAAATCTAGAATGTGCAGTCCGACCTCCAGGTAATAATGAAGCTGCTACACCTGATGATGCAGTTGCCAATGCAATTATTTTCTTGGATCTAACCTTCGCTAATATTGCTCGGAACAAAAAGATTTTCCCAGTACCCCCCGGACCATCTACGAAAAATAAAGTCGATTCATTCTTGAAAACTTTATCAAGTATAGAATCATATGCATATTTTTTGGCACGATTCAACTTTGATGCAGCCTCCAAGTCATTACTATCAACAACGATGCCCAATTCTTCATTTATTTCTCTCGTGCTGTGATAAGAATCATCAAAAACAACTGGATAATCAACTAAAGAAAATTCTATAATACTTTTTCTCATTGACTCTAGAATGGTATTAATTTCTTGAAGTACTTTGAAATCCACTTCAGCTGATGATAAATGTTGACGCTCAATATCCCAACACATTTCACTTTTGTATTTCTCCCATAAATAACAAGGATTCTCAGGGTTACAATGTACCATATTGTAGCAAACAATCGACGTAAATTAAACGGCATTTGATACGTTGATGCTTCTTCCAAACATGACTCCAAACTGTTATCAGCCTCAAGTAACATGTGCAACACAGGTGCCTCTTTATATGATTCCACATGAATACCATTGACAACTTTTAGTTCTTCAAAAGATGTATATCCTTTAATGTGATTTAATAGTAGACGAAGGCGTATATATGTCACCTTCTAGTGGACTCATTACAACAATTCAACCAATAACCTGACGTTTTATCTTTCTTGACTATTTTCTTGTCTGTTGATTCCAAACAAAATGCTCAGGAAATTCTCGATATAACATGGTGCGAGCTAATTCATCATTCTTGTTCATGTTAAAGAATTCGATTAACATGGAACGAGATGACAATCCATTATCAACTACATTTTGTAAAGTGTCGATCTTATTAAACTTGACCAATTGCTTTCCTTCCAAATGAAGTTGTAATGTGATGACTGGTGGATATATTTCATTTAGATGAAAGCCATAGATGCGCCACATTGACTCTGGAGCTGCTACCAAACGTGTTGATTGGAAGTTCTCAATCTCATCAATCCTAACATTTTCATTGTTGTCATTACATTGAAATGCTACGTTGTCATGTCCTTTGTATATGTATTTATATAAATATTTAACAACTTTAATAGTTGAGCAAACCACAACTTTCAGGTGGTAGTCAAACTTAGCAAGAAAGTACGGATTATACGGGGCAAACCAACGATTATCTAATTCTTCTCCTCTAACCATTGGTCTATTTTCATCATCACGTCTTCTATACTTTGGATATGGATCTTTTCCATGCACAGTACAATCATGAAAAGATGTGGGGTAATTATTACGACATTTACCATTTGCATCCATGCATACATTATTAGGGTTTAAATCATCGCATGGACCATGCATCATGTGTGACACAATAGCTTTATACAAGTGAGGATGATCTGACTCGACTGAAAGCTCAGCACAAACAAAAGAATCTAAGGAAATTGGGTCTATCAGTTTTGATGTTGGTTCCAAGACAATAAGAAAATGAGCATGAGGAAGATCCCGTTTTTGAAACTCAACAACATAGACATATGCGGCAACAGGACCGAAGATCTGTTTCTTCACAATATCATTTTTAAGGCATTCTACCTTCGATTTAAATATACGTGCAGCAAGATCAAGTCTATTTTGCATCTAATCTCTTTGTCGAAGCTCTTATTGTATTTCAGGCCAATAAGGATTACAAGTGATGGTGAGAAAAATGTCCGGTTTTTCAAAACGTTGAACAAATGCCTTTGCATCTATATATCTCTTTCGCATATCCCTTGGTCCACTAATAAAAGATGCTGGAAGAACAATCCTACGTCTGATGTTTGAACCAGTAGTCTCACCTATATTCATAGAATCAACGATCCCTTGATATAACTCAGATCGTATCTCGTCGTGCCTAAAACGAATAAAATCTAACCTTGATGTCTCTATCTTAACATACATGCCAACCACATATTGCTGCAATAACCTACCCGAATGTAGCAAAATAGAATTGTGCACGTCTCTAATTTGAAGTTTATAGCAGTAGTATTCGCGACAAGATACATAATTTTCTTTTTTTTTGTAGAATTCATTATAAAAAAACATGAATAAATTAGAACGTCTTTTAAAAGTTAAAATAGTATTAGAGTCAAACTAACTATGAGAAGAAGTTATATTGTTTACCTTCATTTTCATTGTGAAGTAACTCAGAAGGTGAATTTATTAAATGAGGATCAAGATTAAAATCGTCATTGTACTTAACATGTACTCCGGTAGAGACTTTTTTCTTAATGCCTTGATGCCAACCCACATCTCCATAGGGGAACAATAAAGGATATTGTAAAGGATCATAGTACCCATAATGATAGCAGATTCTATTACCTTCTCCAAAATGGTTATATATAAGGATATCCCGCTTAGTTGGTTGCGCACATAAGTCATCATCTACCAAAATAGCAAAGAACTTGACTAATAGAAGATTGTTGAATCGTCTTTAATCAAGATTGACACTCGAAACTATCTCAACAAAATGATTGTCCAAGATTTTCGTTCTTAAATTATGGAAAAACTTTGCATATGGGTTATCACTCATCATACCAATTAGTTGTTTTAAAATTTTCTCATCCATCCTATCCGAGCCACTTTGCCACACATTCGGTTCGCACTTCATGTTCGGTATCATAAAAGTACAATTGCAAAAAGGATGGTTTGTCACCGACGGGCACAAATTATTTATATAATGATAAATCGCCCTTGCAATATAAATGTATATACACCCATTTTACTTCTTGAAAGTGTCTTATCACACTTCACACCAAATGATGTAAATCCAAAATTGTTGTTATAGTACGAACATAGTTCCGAAATTCATCTCTTTCTTTAGTTTTTGATGTGAACAAGTCAAACATTTGTTGGGAGACAACATTAGGGATGAGAGACACTTGTCCATTTGAACAAAGAAAAAACCTTTAGTTTCATGAACGAATCTTCGAGCACCACAATTTTGACAAGAGGCTACGAGATGGTAATATATCTCTTTTGAACGTACTATGTTATCAAAATCCATTACACGGAACGTCTTTGTGTATTTCTTGATCCTATATTACCAACAGGGAAAGGTCAACGCAGGTTAAGTTTCTAATTGTTTAATAAAAATGTATTACTCTCTAACCAATAGTCACAACCTTTTGTAACACTTATGTATGATCAAGTGGCATAACTTTTTATAGAAGTTAAACTAATACATTTTTTCTAGTTAAAGATAATTGACACATACCCGTTGAATTTGCCTCTTTTTATTTCCTATATAGTTGTCTTTGACGTGATCGTCTCCTCTGTTTTTCTTCTTTTGTCATGGATAAACGGTTTGACCTATCTACCTTTCTACGCAAACTATTTCTAGCCTTTCTCATAACTCCACTGTGTTAAATAGATTAATATAATATACAAAACTTCGTTAGATTTACATGTTTACAAGACACATATAAAAGTATATAATGAATTCACAAATAATAAGACAGTATTGTTAGGAAGTTGAGTAACATTGGATCAACATCTTCGATATATAGCCATTCCAGTCAATGATTGCATTGTCGGCTTAATAACACTAAACAAATGATTAAAACAAACATAAGAAATGAGTGACTAACATCAAACAATTTGAATTGGTATATCTTCTAAAAATGTCTAATTTTTTAAACAAGTTTATGTTGACGGTTTCGTAGAGCGCTTTGGAGGTGTTCGATAAAACGCTCTTGAGGTTATTATTTTGATTTCTTTAATATGGGTTTGTATTGATACACCTTGAAATATGCAATCAAATCAATGTTTAGATGGTAATTTGATCTCTAACAACTTTCAAGTTTTCCATCAACCCTTAAAAATAGCCATATCTATGTAGTCACACCAAATAACACACCTACCAAATAGACAATTCAATCCTTGTTTTTTGGCTTGGCATTCCTTCAAACAATTGGTTGTCATTCTAATTAACACCACTCACCAGCCAATCCTATAACAATCAGTCAGTTAATCAATCTTCATGTTCTTGATATGACATAAGAATTTAATATCAAACCTTGGATTGCAGACAACGCTATATCAACTCATGAATCTGATTCCTAACAACCCATAGTTTTCCTCTGGCATCAACAAAATAGCATCAATAAGGTCATGAGATAACTATGCAGTACTGAATCGTCTCTTTTTTGGTGAACGTTGAAGCCCGTGAGATGTTGAATGTTGAAGGCCGAGAGAAAATAAAATCAAAGACGTGAATCGATGGTGTAGAGAGATTGAAATAAGAGGCGTATAGGGGAGTTAGAAGGCTTCAAAGGGTTTTGATCGAAATTGGTTTTGATAGAAATGGATTAATGGATTAGGGAAAGGGGTAAAATAGAGAATTCAAGTAACGAAGGAAATGAGAAGTATTCTCACTTTTATTATATGGAAATATATATATATATATATATATATATATATTTAACATAATTATCTTTTATTATCTTTTATAAAAAGCTGAAAAAAGTATGGACGTAGAAATCACCGTTGAAAGAACTTTACCTCTTATTGGGCTAACGCGGCTTGAATATGGAGTAACAATGAAGTCTGGATCCTAGGTGATGTAGACTCAAAATAATAATAATAATAATAATAATAATAATAATAATAATAATAAGGCTATATGTATGAAACTCTTTCAGTTCACTTGATCTAATACATTCGGTCAAATTCATTCTGTTTTTATTGTGTTGAGTTTACGGATTGAAGTATTTTTACGTCGCGTAAAAGAAATCATAAAATAAAAAAATGTAGGACGTTGTACTCTGGTTGGGCCATGGGCCGTGAAGAGACTCACTTGTATAAGATCATGGGCTCTTCACAGCAACGCTCATTACTGCTCCGGAGGCTCGCTGCCTAAGAAGCTCCCTCTCAGAGGGCGCGTATCCATTAAGTCCAACCAAATTGAAGATGGTCCCCATAAACACATCCCCTACTTCGTTCCGGTTCTCTAACAATTAGAGATGCCGTCATCAACGAGTCCTACCACATGTTGAATAACATACCAAAGGAAAGTATATTTAAAGCAAGTTGTACTTTGTTTTGATTGTCCATGTGGGACTAAAACTCCTCTTTCTCCTCTATACTCATCTAAGAAAAGGCAAGTTATGAGTAGCATATTGTCGGTATTTTTTATTTTTTTATTTTTTTTCTTAAGCGGGAGTCGAACCCACGACCTGTCTAAACTTTGTCTTTTAACAAGTGATGTCTTATTTATTTATTTTACCATAGATACTTTTGCAACACTCATTTGATTCATTTTGTCATTAGAGAACTTGAAAATATTTTTCTCATGGAGTGATACTAAACTCGAAAATGCAAGGGTAACATTATTTGAAAAGTGATGGGGATACACGCCTGCAAAAGTCGTATGTACACGCCTGAACCTAGCTCGCTTGATTCCCCTCGTTTGATTCTCGAGGTTAACTCGGAAATGTAATATTTACCTCGCTTGATTAACCTCGTTTGATGGGGGGTACACGCCTGCAAAAGTGATGGGAGTACTTTTGCAACACTCGCTTGATTCACCTAGCTCGCATCAGCCTGCAAAAGTCGTATGTACACGCTTGAGATCCGGGCATATGCATTCTGTATGGTGCATAATACGTGAGCTGTGATCTCTTTTTTAGATATCATTTGAAATGGGATAGGGATCCCAGCTCGTGTAATGGGGGTCAAAATTTTGTCATTAGGAAATTTCAAGCGGGGTATCCCTACCCCACCATAGACAGGTATAGGGATGGAGATTGTATTCCCCTTTTCAAAACCTGCCCCACCTGCATCTCTAGCTATGTCATAAGGTTAAATGTTACGCAGTCCTATGTATTTTTTATTTATTTATTTATTTTTCATTCTCTGTGCAACTCGAAGAATCTAACACTTTTTTTTTTTGGGGCACACTTTTACTAATTATCATCTTCTTCCGTGAGGCTCTTGACCACCAAACTAACTTGATGGGTGGATTTCCACATGTACAAACATTACCGAATACTCATCAGTCTCACAAGCCGTCCGCATTCACCTCGAGATGTGTTCACACAATGCTTTTAGTGCAAATGAAGCTGGTCTTGTATCTCGAGGCGCACTGTCACAGCTTCTGAGGCTGATGTCTGTCTGTTTGGTGATGTCGGAAAATCATTTCTAAAAAAAATGGAAAAAAAAGCTTGGCAAGCGGCAAAGTTTCCGTGACGACACGTGTCTAATTATGGCTGGGCCTCGTTGGAGAACAACTTGGTTCATTTGATTGGTTGAGTTCTAACACCACTTCATTTCTTATTTAATCTATTCACTTGGATTAAATCTCTTTTTAATTTATGTTTCTTCTCTTCAGACTAACAAAGGATATAGTAATTCTTTTTTGTTCTACAACGTTGTAGTTGCCTGTTCACATCTCTCTCACTCTCACACACTAACAAGGTATGCTCTAAATTCTTGCCAAATAAACACAAATTCATACATACTAGTGATTGTGAATCAGACCCACTTTGTGAATTAGTGGTGGGAGCATTTCTGTTTGAGTTTTTTATCTCTCTGATTTGGTGATGCTTGTGTTGTGTGCAACCCCTAAAAGGGTAAGAAGAATCCATGCCCCAAATGCTTTTCAGGGTGTTTATTTAAGGGTTTTGGAGATTTGGGGTATCATCAAAATCAGATTTTGATTCATTTGGTGTGAACTTGATATTGGAATTTATGAAGTTATTTAATAAGTGTTAATGTTGGTCTCTTTGGACAATTGAAAAAGGGTGATTTTGCCAAATTAGGAATTTTTATTAATTGCCGTACGCCCCAATCAGTCTTCTTCCTGCTCAAACACTGCTTTTTATTCTTACTCTTTTCGCCGGGCTGTTTTCGGAGTAGGCCATTTATGGAGCGAAAGATTGAGGAGAAGAAAATGTGCGAAATTGTAGTTGATTGATTGCTGAAGTTGTTTGAGTGTTGTGCATAGAGTTGAGATAACATTTGATGTCCAATATATTTGGGGAAAGTAATTGACTTCATTAAGCAAGAGAAGTGAGCTCCCCCACCCAATTATGGTTGATGTTCAATACACATCTACCTCAGAACGATGGCGCAGCTCATTTCATTGCCTTTGTCCTAAAGATACTGTTTTGAATCTCCCCAAGCCTTGAATTGCCTATTTGTTTTTCCCCGAATTAGTTCTACGTTCATTGGTTTTTGAAAGAATTGGTGTTCATAGTACATTGATATGGTTTAATCCAGTGGTTAGTGTTTTAGCTTTAAAAAACAATTAGCCGAAAGAATTGGCATTCGTAGTACATTTAGTGTGAGTTATGCTATGACGACACAGTTAAAAGTCACACACATTGAGTGTTGTCGGATTACTTCACGAAATGTCCGCACACATTTCAATTCACTGTTTCAACGGTCTGCAATGCATTTGTGATTAGTGGGTGATTGTCAACTGATACCAAATCATTTTCCATTAAGTTTTGCTTCAATCTCATTTGTATGCAAGTGTTCATAAACTGAAGTGATTAATTCCTTTTGGTAGGGTTTTTTTTCACATATGCAAAAATAAGTTTAAGACAAAGTATCAAACAGACTTGCATCTGCTTGTGCTTAAGCTCATTCATATAGCTGGAAGACGGTATTGGAATTAATTCATGGCTGTTGGGATTGTGCAATCGCCACTCCGTACTTGCCACTTGGGTCCTGCAACTCCCCAAAGTGCAAAACTAATAAGAACTACAATAGTAGCATCCTCCCCCTTAACAATCAAGACCTACGGATTTGGAGATCATCTGGTTGAATTGAGAAACACTCGCATCACGAAGGCAGCAGAACATAGCAGTAGTATTCGCGACAAGATACATAAGGATATCCCGCTTAGTTGGTTGCGCACATAAGTCATCATCTACCAAAATAGCAGCAACTTGACTAATAGAAGACTTGTTGAATCGTCTTTAATCAAGATTGACACTCGAAACTATCTCAACAAAATGATTGTCCAAGATTTTCGTTCTTAAATTACGGAAAAACTTTGCATATGGGTTATCACTCATCATACCAATTAGTTGTTTTAAAATTTTCTCATCCATCCTATCCGAGCCACTGCCACACATTCGGTTCTGCACTTCATGTTCAGTATCATAAAAGTACAATTGCAAAAAGGATGGTTTGTCACTGACAGGGCACAAATTATTTATATAATGATAAATCTGCCCTTGCAATATAAATGTATATACACCCATTTTACTTCTTGAAAGTGTCTTATCACACTTCACACCAAATGATGTAAATCCAAAATTGTTGTTATAGGTACGAACATAGTTCCAGAATTCATCTCTTTCTTTAGTTTTTGATGTGAACAAGTCAAACATTTGTTGGGAGACAACATTAGGGATGAGAGACACTTGTCCATTTGAACAGCAAAAACCTTTAGTTTCATGAACGAATCTTCGAGCACCACAATTTTGACAAGAGGCTACAGATGGTAATATATCTACTGAACGTACTATGTTATCAAAATCCATTACACGGAACGTCTTTGCGTATTTCTTGATCCTATATTACCAACAGGAAAGGTCAACGCAGGCTAAGTTTCTAATTGTTGAATAAAGATGTATTACTCTCTAACCAATAGTCACAACCTTTTGTAACACTTATGTATGATCAAGTGGCATAACTTTTTATAGAAGTTAAACTAATACATTTTTTCTAGTTAAAGATAATTGACACATACCCGTTGAATTTGCCTCTTTTTATTTCCTATATAGTTGTCTTTGACGTGATCGTCTCCTCTGTTTTTCTTCTTTTGTCATGGATAAACGGTTTGACCTATCTACCTTTCTACGCAAACTATTTCTAGCCTTTCTCATAACTCCACTGTGTTAAATAGATTAATATAATATACAAAACTTCGTTAGATTTACATGTTTACAAGACACATATAAAAGTATATAATGAATTCACAAATAATAAGACAGTATTGTTAGGAAGTTGAGTAACATTGGATCAACATCTTCGATATATAGCCATTCCAGTCAATGATTGCATTGTCGGCTTAATAACACTAAACAAATGATTAAAACAAACATAAGAAATGAGTGACTAACATCAAACAATTTGAATTGGTATATCTTCTAAAAATGTCTAATTTTTTAAACAAGTTTATGTTGACGGTTTCGTAGAGCGCTTTGGAGGTGTTCAATAAAACGCTCTTGAGGTTATTAGTTTGATTTCTTTAATATGGGTTTGTATTGATACACCTTGAAATATGCAATCAAATCAATGTTTAGATGGTAATTTGATCTCTAACAACTTCCAAGTTTTTCATCAACCCTTAAAAATAGCCATATCTATGTAGTCACACCAAAAAATACACCTACCAAATAGACAATTCAATCCTTGTTTTTTGGCTTGGCATTCCTTCAAACAATTGGTTGTCATTCTAATTAACACCACTCACCAGCCAATCCTATAACAATCAGTCAGTTAATCAATCTTCATGTTCTTGATATGACTTAAGAATTTAATATCAAACCTTGGATTGCAGACAACGCTATATCAACTCATGAATCTGATTCCTAACAACCCATAGTTTTCCTCTGGCATCAACAAAATAGCATCAATAAGGTCATGAAATAACTATGCAGTACTGAATCGTCTCTTTTTTGGTGAACGTTGAAGCCCGTGAGATGTTGAATGTTGAAGGCCGAGAGAAATAAAATTAAAGACGTGAATCGATGGTGTAGAGAGATCGAAATAAGAGGCATATAGGGGAGTTAGAAGGCTTCAAAGGGTTTTGATCGATTGGTTTTGATAGAAATCAGTAATGGATTAGGGAAAGGGGTAAAATAGAGAATTCAAGTAACGAAGGAAATGAGAAGTATTCTCACTTTTATTATATTGAAATATATATATATATATATATATATATATATATATATATAACGTAATTATCTTTTATAAAAAGCTGAAAAAAGTATGGACGTAGAAATCACCGTTGAAAGAACTTTACCTCTTATTGGGCTAACGCGGCTTGAATATGGAGTAACAATGAAGTCTGGATCCTAGGTGATGTAGACTCAAAATAATAATAATAATAATAATAATAATAATAATAATAAGGCTATATGTATGAAACTCTTTCAGTTCACTTGATCTAATACATTCGGTCAAATTCATTCTGTTTTTATTGTGTTGAGTTTACGGATTGAAGTATTTTTACGTCGCGTAAAAGAAATCATAAAATAAAAAAATGTAGGACGTTGTACTCTGGTTGGCCCATGGGCCGTGAAGAGACTCACTTGTATAAGATCATGGGCTCTTCACAGCAACGCTCATTACTGCTCCAGAGGCTCGCTGCCTAAGAAGCTCCCTCTCAGAGGGCGCGTATCCATTAAGTCCAACCAAATTGAAGATGGTCCCCATAAACACATCCCCTACTTCGTTCCGGTTCTCTAACAATTAGAGATGCCGTCATCAACGAGTCCTACCACATGTTGAATAACATACCAAAGGAAAGTATATTTAAAGCAAGTTGTACTTTGTTTTGGTTGTCCATGTGGGACTAAAACTCCTCTTTCTCCTCTATACTCATCTAAGAAAAGGCAAGTTATGAGTACCATATTGTCGGTATTTTTTATTTTTTTATTTTTTTTCCTTAAGCGGGAGTCGAACCCAAGACCTGTCTAAACTTTGTCTTTTAACAAGTGATGTCTTATTTATTTATTTTACCATAGATACTTTTGCAACACTCATTTGATTCATTTTGTCATTAGAGAACTTGAAAATATTTTTCTCATGGAGTGATACTAAACTCGAAAATGCAAGGGTAACATTATTTGAAAAGTGATGGGGATACACGCCTGCAAAAGTCGTATGTACACGCCTGAACCTAGCTCGCTTGATTCCCCTCGTTTGATTCACGAGGTTAACTCGGAAATGCAATATTTACCTCGCTTGATTAACCTCGTTTGATGGGGGGGTACACGCCTGCAAAAGTGATGGGAGTACTTTTGCAACACTCGTTTGATTCACCTAGCTCGCATCAGCCTGCAAAAGTCGTATGTACACGCTTGAGATCCGGGCATATGCATTTTGTATGGTGCATAATACGTGAGCTGAGATCTCTTTTTTAGATATCATTTGAAATGGGATAGGGATCCCAGCTCGTGTAATGGGGGTCAAAATTTTGTCATTAGGAAATTTCAAGCGGGGTATCCCTACCCCACCATAGACAGGTATAGGGATGGAGATTGTATCCCCCTTTTCAAAACCTGCCCCACCTGCATCTCTAGCTATGTCATAAGGTTAAATGTTACGCAGTCCTATGTATTTTTTATTTATTTATTTATTTTTCATTCTCTGTGCAACTCGAAGAATCTAACACTTTTTTTTTTGGGGCACACTTTTACTAATTATCATCTTCTTCTGTGATAGGCTCTTGACCACCAAACTAACTTGATGGGTGGATTTCCACATGTACAAACATTACACTTATACTTCTTTAAGTAGGGGCATATGTGTAATTTACTTAACCGTCTATATACAAGGGTTGTATAAATAAACGTTTTGAGTTAGAATACAAGTACGAAAGATTTTTAAAGGGTCGAAGCTCTATTTTCGTTTTAAAAAAGGACTTAGAGTTTTTGAGATCCTCTGGATCGTTTTGGAGAGAAACAAAAAAGGTTTAGTATTCTCTCGAAGCTAGCACTTTGAATCTCGGCCGTCGTTCGTGTGTGGACAACTAGTAGAGGGCGTTCGTCATTGGCAGCGCCTTAGAGATCGATTAACCTTCAGAAAGGTATTGCGACTGAGGTATGATTAAGTTTTCATAGTTTAAACATGTTTTAATGGAATCAGATTCGGATCCTGTTTTGGGGTTTTTCTCAAAATTGTTTTGTAATCTCCTCTGCGCATGAACCCCAAAATCCATCAGTGGTATCAGAGCCTTCGAGTTTGATTCCATTAAACTCATTGCATGTTTTTATGATATATGATTGAAAGCATGTTAATAGTTGATGTATATGTGATATACATAAGTTTTCTATGAGATTTATTATCATGTTTTGTGTATATGATACATATATTCGTGATTTAATTGAAATCAGTTTCATACATGCAAGTAATCATGTTAGGTTCGAATAATTTTAATGAATTGAATTTCGTATTCTGTGATCCATGACACCATTAGGTATAATCTTTATTTTTGTGTATTGATGCATGGATGAAATCTCTGTAATTCAGTATGCATATTTAGGTTACATTAATTTAAGTTTCTTAAATTGTAAAGTCTGAATGTTAATTCGAAACTAATATGATTAGGTTCGATTGAGATAGTAATTCATGATACAACTACATATTTGTGATTATTTGGATGAAGATCGAAATTGCAAATAATTAATTTTCGAAATTATTTATTTATCTTGTTATATCTATGTTGTTATGAAGTTTTTTATTTGATAAAGATAGATAACAATTAGATTAGGAGATATATGCAAAATCGGCTTATTTATCCCTATTGGATAGGAGATAAATATGGAGAAGTTTGCTATTTGTGATATGCTAGGATTCAAATATCTAAAGTCCTAATTGGATTAGGATAAGATGATTAGTTAGATGTGGGCCCGAGTTAATTAAAACGTTTTAATTGACTTAATTTTGGATAAACTAAGGGGTAAATTTGGTATAGTAAAATCAGCGAAAAATATGATTTTTTATAGCGAATTTCAATTTTCGAAATTGAGATTTGTCTTCTAAAAAAAAAAAAAAAACGGGGGCGCTGCCCCCTGTTCCCCCGTCTGCTGACCGGCCAGCGGGACCACCGTCTAACTAATCCTAGCGCACGGAAATTCTTTTATTAGTGAATAGCATAAAAATTTCCTAAATTGTTTAGTGGTTCTACAAATCAATAAAATATATGATATTTCATTGTTTAATTAAAATCATTAAAACTGAATAAAATCCCTCTATTAAATCTTAAGTCTTGTGCCATCCAATTTTAAACACTTGTCAAGGCCTCGATCACACTAATATAGTTTCAGCCATAGTTGGTGTATTGTGTTATCTTGGTGAGATAAGTTGGGTAAGAGTTACCTAAATGTTTAAATTGGTCTGACTTAATAAAGCTATCAAAATAGTTTTGGACTTTAGGCATATGATGAGATAAAAACATGCTAAGACATAAGATGTCCTGTATCTCATAAAAGTATCTAAAATTACATAAGACGTAATTGGTAACTGTTACCTACCTAAATAATCTAGTTCTGTGTTTCATGCCATAGCTGTCATAGAATTAGGTGAAATATGAATTTAGTCCCCTAAATAAATAGTATGTTTTAGGAGGGTTGTTAATTTAGTGGGAGTTTATTCCTCTATACTAAAATAAACTCTGCATAATCTTTATTGTGGATCAATGGCCTCTTCAAGTAACAATAATCCCCTGCACTGCGATCTATCCTTGAGAAGGATAAGCTATCTGGGGCTAACTTTCTTGATTGGTTCAGAAACTTGAGAATCGTTCTCAAGCATGAACGCAAGTTGTATGTCCTGGATGCTCCGATCCCTGAGGACCCACTTGTCAATGCTACGAAAGCAGTTAAGGATGCGCATAATAAGCATGTCAACGATTCTACTGATGATGCATGCATTATGTTGGCAACTATGGTTCCTGAACTTCAAAAGGACATGGAACTAATGGAAGCCTACGACATGGTTGTAACGCTGAAGGAAATGTTCCAACAGCAAGCTAGGCAAGAAAGGTTCGAGACAGTCAAGAACCTGCATTCTTGTAAGATGACTGAGGGTGCGTCAGTTAGTCCTCATGTTCTGAAGATGAAGGGCTATGTTGACCAACTTGATAGACTTGGATTTCCCATAAGCCAAGAGTTGGCTATGGATTTGATCTTAAATTCATTACTAGAGAGTTACACACAATTTGTGATGAACTACAATATGAATAATATGGAGAAATCAATTTCAGAGTTGCATTTGATGCTCCAAACTGCTGAACAAAATATCAAGAACCTCTAGTAATGTACTGATGGTCCAAAAGGGAAAGGGAATGAAGAAGAAAGGCAAAGGCAAGGCTAAAGTTGCCAAGGCTACTGCTGCACCTATTGCAAAGCCTGTGGAACAAATAAAGCCCCAGCCTGTTCCTGCTTCAAAGCACCAAAAGGAAAAGGAAGAAAATTGCCATTTCTGCCATGCACCTGGACATTGGTTCAGAAATTGCAAACTCTATCTGGAAGATTTAAAGAAGAAAAAGGGTAGTGCGACTACCACCACAGGTATTTATGTTATTGAAATTAATTTATCTACTAGTGATTCCTAGGTATTGGATACTGGATGTGGATCTCACATTTATATAAATGTGCAGGGACTCACCAGAAGTAGAAAGTTGAAGAAAGGAGAAGTCATCCTCCGCGTAGGGAATGGAGCAAGAGTTGCTGCCCTGGCTGTTGGATCATATGACTTAGTTTTATCTAGTGGACTTATTTTAACTTTAAATAATTGTTATTATGTGCTCATTTGAGCGAAAAACATCATTTCTGTTTCATGTTTGGATATGGATGGTTTTGATTTTATTATTGCGAATAATAGATGTTCAATTTCTCGTAAAGACTTTTTTTATGCAAATGCTGATTTGTGTGATGGTCTTTATATTCTAAGCATGAAAAAGTCCACAGATACTCCAGTCTTTAACATAAATACAAAGAGATCCAAGTCAAATGATTTGAATCAAACCTATCTTTGGCATTGTCGTCTTGGCCACATAAATGAGAAACGCATAACGAAGCTCCATAAAGATGGACTTCTAGATTCATTTGATTTGGAATCATATGAAACGTGCGTATCTTGTTTACTAGGCAAGATGACTAAAATTTCCTTTACTGGACACAGTGAAAGGGCAAGTGATTTATTGGGTCTAATACATACTGATGTATGCAGTCCTATAAACACAATGGCTAGAGGAGGTTACCAGTACTTTATTACATTTACTGATGATTTCAGCAGATATGGTTATGTATATCTTATGAAACATAAAGCTGAATCATTTGAGATGTTTCGAACATTTCAAAATGAAGTGCAAAATCAACTTGGTAAAACTATTAAAGCACTTCGATCAGATCGAGGTGGTGAATATTTGAGCCAAGAATTTGATGATCATCTTAGAAATTGTGGGATTGTCTCACAATTAACTCCACCAAAGAACTCCACAATGGAATGGAGTTTACGAAAGGAGAAATCGAACCTTATTAGATATGGTTCGATCTATGATGAGTCATGCGGATCTTCCATTATCCTTTTGGGGTTATGCATTACAAACTGCAGCTTTCACTCTAAATCGAGTTCCTTCTAAAGCGGTTGATAAAACACCATATGAAATATGGTACGGTAAGAGACCTAGTTTGTCTTTTCTTAAGATTTGGGGTTGTGAGGCTTACGTAAAGCGACAAGTCTCAGAAAAACTAGCACCTAAATCTGATAAGTGTTTATTTGTGGGGTATCCTAAGGAAACAAAAGGATATTACTTTTATAATCCCGCTGAGAGCAAAGTGTTTGTTGCTCGATATGGTGCCTTTATGGAAAAACAGTTTATTTCAAAAGACACTAGTGGGAGAGAAATAAATCTTGAAGAAGTTCAAGAATCACAAATAAACACTGAACCGCCACTGGAAGTTCAACAACGTTCTGAACCAGTTGAATCTCCACAAGTGACACAAGACCCACATAAATCTAGTAGGGTAAGACATGAGCCAGAGAGATTCGGATTTCTCATTACTGATAGTCGTGATGTGTTGCGTATAGATCAAAATGAGCCCACCACTTATCAGGAGGCTATGTCTGGACCAGACTCAGATAAATGGCTAAGTGCCATGAACTTTGAGATGCAATCCATGTATGATAACCAAGTTTGGAACTTGGTTGATTTACCTGAAGGTGGTAAGAGCATTGGATGTAAATGGGTTTTCAAGAAGAAAATTGACATGGATGGCAAAGTGCATACTTTCAAAGCAAGACTTGTAGCAAAAGGTTTCAGCCAGACTCAAGGTGTTGATTATGATGAAACTTTTTCGCCAGTAGCCATGCTTAAATCCATAAGAATTTTAATTTCCATTGCTCTGCATATTATGACTATGAGATATGGCAAATGGATGTAAAAACAACATTTCTTAATGGAAAGCTGCTTGAGGACGTGTATATGACACAACCTGAAGGTTTTGTACATCCTGAGAATTCTAGGAAGGTATGCAAGCTTCAAAGATCTATTTTTGGATTAAAGCAAGCTTCTCGGAGTTGGAATCTTCGTTTTGATGAAGCAATCAAGGATTTTGGTTTTATTAAGAACGAAGATGAGCCTTGTGTATACAAGAAGGTCAGTGGGAGTGTAGTTGTTTTTAAGTGTACCGTATGTTGATGATATATTACTCATTGGAAATGACATCCCAACATTGCGAGTGTCAAGTCTTGGTTAGGGAAGTGTTTCTCAATGAAAGACTTAGGAGATGCACCTATATCCTAGGGATAAGGATCTATAGGGATAGATCTAAGAGGTTAATCGGTCTAAGTCGAGTGCTTACATAGACAAGGTGCGAATAGGTTCGGTTTGCAAGACTCTAAAAGAGGATTGTTGCCAATGTCTCATGGCATAAGTCTCAAAGAAGAATCAATGTCCTAGGACAAATGATGAGCGAGACCGTATGAATAAGATTCCATATGCATCTGCTATTGGATCTATCATGTACGCCATGCTATGCACTCGGCACGATGTATCATATGCTTTGAGCACTACAAGCGGATATCGATCGGATCCAGGTGAGAGTCACTGGATAGCAAGAAAGAACATCCTTAAGTACTTAAGAAGGACTAAGGAAGTGTTCTTGGTCTATGGAGGTTTCGAAAATGATCTAGTTGTAAATGGTTACACGAGATGCAAGTTTTCAAACCGATATAGATGATTTTAGATCGCGATCTGGATATGTGTTTACTTTAAATGGGGGTGCGATAAAGTGGGAAAAGTTCGAAGCAAGAGATCGTGGCAGATTCTAGAACAGAAGTGAGTATATTGCGGCGTCCGATGCAAAGAGGAAGGAGGCGTTTGGATCAAAAAGTTCATTTCGAACTAGGTGTGGTTCCAAGTATTGCTAACCTGTTTGTTTGTAGTGTGACAATAACGGGGCAATAGCACAGGACAAGGAACCTAGATCACACCACAGATCCAAACATATACTCAGGCGTTTTCATCTCATCAGAGAAATTATTGAGAGGGGAGACGTAAAGATTTGCAGCGTACCTACTGAAGACAACGTTGCGGATCCATTGACAAAGGCTCTTCCACAAGCGAAACATGATGGTCATGTTAGATCATTAGGCATTAGATGCATGAATGATTGGCCCTAGAGCAAGTGGGAGATGTTGGGAAATGTGCCCTAGGTCAATCCATTAACAGTCTTTATGAATACATTTTAGTTAATAAAATAGAGGATTTCATTTTTTGTTTATTATAATTGATTTGCATGTTTACATTATAATAAGATCCATGGGTATTTACAGAAATATCCTAAATGTCCCTAGTCGATTATTATACTGGGAACTATAATGAATTAAGACTAGTGTGAGTCTTGATTGATGATCATACGGTGATCATACGTATAGGAATACGAATCAAGATCATGAGTACTTGTTAGGGAACAAAGTACTGGACCGACCCACTATGAGAACATCACATGGATTAAGTTATAGTTGTTTCTCATGATAGGTATATTTTTCGGTCCTCGACTTGAGATTACCGAGAGACTTCAACATTAGGAATACAGTGATTTGACGCAATCAAACGTTGTCTTTAACTGGATGATTATAAAGGTTGTGATTGGTTACTGTGTGAATAATGTGGTAAAGTTGTGTAATCGAGATAGAATTTGTCCCTCTCATATAAAGAGAGATATCCAGTGGATCCTCGATGTGTTAGGCTTAAAAGGCCTAGTCTAAGTGAATTGATATTGATTAATGTCACTTAGATGTTTTCAGTCTACCTAGAAATCGAGACTAGTACGATTGAACATATTGGATGACAATTCCATGCCTTATGTTTGATCAAAAGGATATCGTGTGACAAAAGGATGTTATATACACTATTGATTAGGTTATATCGATTTGATATTCGTACAACTTGGGTAGTCATAATGTCTTGCTAGAGGCCGCTTATGACTTGTATACCAAAATGTGTTTTGGTACACTGCCAACGTTGTATGAGCCTATTGGGTTGCACACTGAGAATGGTTTTGCGAGATTTTAAAATGGTTCAGAAAAATAAATTTTATATGATAAATTCATGACAGAAACGTCCTTGTAGTGTATTACACTTATACTTCTTTAAGTAGGGGTATATGTGTAATTTACTTAACCATCTATATATAAGGGTTGTATAAATAGACGCTTTGAGTTAGAATACAAGTACGAAAGATTTTAAAAGGGCCGAAACTCTATTTTCATTTTAAAAAATGACTTAGAGATTTTGGGATCCTCTGGATCGTTTTGGAGAGAAACAAAAAGGTTTGGTATTCTCTCCAAGCTAGCACTTTGAATCTCGACCGTCGTTCGTGTGTGGACAGCTAGTAGAGGGCGTTCGTCATTGGCAGCGCCTTAGAGATCGATTAACCTTCAGAAAGGTATTGCGACTGAGGTATGATTAAGCTTTCATAGTTTAAACATGTTTTAATGGAATCAGATTCGGATCCTGTTTTGGGGTTTTTCTCAAAATTATTTTGTAATCTCCGCTGCGCATGAACCCCAAAACCCATCATTCCTCTATTAGAAGGTTGTGGATTTGATGGATTTCTTTTCGGTACTACACCTTGTCCACCAAAAACTCTTGAAAATGGTGATGTTAATCCTGATTTTCAAGAATGGTTTCATTGTGATAGAATGTTGTATGGTTGGTTATTGTGTGCCCTAGAACCTGAGATAGGAAATCAAGTGAATGTGTCTCAGGGATCCAAGAAGAGAACAGCTAATGAGCTATGGTGTTGTATCTTGGATCAATGTGGTTCTAGTAACAAAGCACAAATCTAGTTTCACAAGACTGCTATTAGAACTACACGAAAGGGATCAATGAAAATGTGTGAGTTTTTAAAGAAAATGAAAGATATTTCAGATAATCTTGTTACAAACGGGATCTCCAATTCCAATACCCGAATTGATTTCATGTACTTTATCTGGTTTGGATGGAGAGTATCTTCCTATAATCTGCGGTTCTTGAACAAAAAGATGAGTTTACATGGCAAGAACTTCAATCCACACTTCTTAGTTTTGAGGCAAAGTTGGAACTACTTGCTTTGGATGAATTCATTGAGTATTCAAACTCCTAATCAAGTGAATTCTCTGCTGAAATAAAGCGAGGATCAAATCGGTCTTGGAATAACTCTAAGCAACCCTATGGAAATAATGGAAGAAACTATAATGGTAGAGGTAGAGGTGGAAGATATAATAGAGGAAGAGTTGGCTTTAAGTTTCAAAGCAATAATAAACCAACATGCCGTTTGTAATAAAGTTGGACATCTTCTTTGGTTTGCTATTATAGAGCGACATGTCTTACAATGGTGCTCGAGCTTTTAATGGTAATACACAAGGAAATCAATTTCGAATGGTGGTCGGTATACTCAAGGACATTCAACAATGAGAGATGGTTTCTAAGGCTCGCCAAGTGCAAATTTCATGGGGTTACAAAATACTGTTGCTGGTTTTGGACAGGGTAATAACTTTCCTACAAATGAGTCTTTCAATGACAATTCATGGTATGCTGATAGTGGCGCTACTTCACATGTAACTCCTGATGCTTCCCAGATTTCTGGTTGTTCACCTTACACAGGTACTGATTCACTTGTGGTTGGTAATGGTCATGCTTTGCCTATAACTTGTGTAGGAAATGCTAAGATAGATTCTGTTCATTCTAAGCTGAAATTTCCTAACACTTTGTGTGTTCCGAACATCAAAAAGAATCTGTTAAGTATATCTCAATTAACAAAGGATAACAATGTCGTAATTGAATTTACTAATTCGCATTGTTTGGTGAAGGATTCACAAACTAGAGAGATTTTACTCAAAGGGATACTCAAGAATGGCTTGTATCAATTTGGTAACTCTGGATTACCAACGCATTCTGCTTATGAAGTTTCTAAAGTTGGGAGATCTTCAGTTGCTGATTCTCATGTTTTAATGGCGGCTAAGAACTCATCTTCATTTTTGTGGCACAAAAGGCTTGGACATCCTGCTCATCAGACTTTGCAACAAGTCCTGAGAACACAATTCAAAATGTCTTGTTCTAATAATGAATTTTGTTCTGTTTGTCCTCTTGGAAAACATCATGCTTTACCTTTTTGTACTTCCAACAGTTGTAGCAAAAGTGTACTGGAGTTAATTCATACAGACCTTTAGGGACCTGCTCCTATATCATCTATTGATGGATTCAGATATTACATTTCATTTCTTGATGACTTCTCGAGGTTTACATGGATTTTTCCTCTAAAAGCTAAGTCTGATGCACTTAGGATTTTTCAGTTGTTCAAGTTACAGGTTGAAAATCAATTTTCAACAAGAATAAAGAAGGTACAATCAGATTGGGGTGGTGAATTTAGAGTTTTTCAGTCTTTTCTTGAGCAAAATGGCATTTTGTTTCAACATGCTTGTCCATACACTCATGAACAGAATGGGAGAATAGAAAGAAAGCATAGACATATTGTGGAGACAAGTCTTACTCTCTTAGCTGAAGCTCATTTGCCTTATAAGTTTTGGTGGCATGCTTGTGAAGCAGCTGTATTTTTAATTAATAGATTGCCAACAAGGGTTCTCCAAGGTGCTACTCCATATCAGAAAGTATTTCATACTTCTCCTAATTACATGATTTTGAAGGTATTTGGTTGCTCTTGTTATCCTTGCACAAGACCTTACAATACAACTAAGTATCAATTTAGGTCGGAGAAGTGCTTATTTTTGGGTTATAGCTCAGTTCATAAAGGTTATAAATGCATGACTAACAATGGGAAAATATATGTTTCATGCCATGTCTTATTCAATGAGGAGGAATTCCCATATCAGACTCTATTTCCTGCAGAAGAAAAAGGAAAAGCTATAGCTGTAGAACCTGAAAAAGGGCCTTTAATCTCATTGCCAATGAGAGGGTCAACACATCAACCTACTCAGCTCAATTTACAGCCTGGAACTACTTCATATGTACCAACAAATTCTGGTTCTAATCTAGTAGATAATGCAGAGTCAAGTTCATCACAAAATAGTTCTCCTACACTGAATCCTTCTTTATCCACCGAACCCATCAATATTCATCCCATAGTAACAAGAGCTAAGTCAGGCATTAACAAAAAGAAAGTGTTTGTGTCTACTATTGTTCCTGGTGATTATATTCCAAAATCAGCATCTGAAGCATTATGCATTCCAAAATGGAAAGATGCAATGGATAAGGAGTATGAAGCCTTGATGAAAAACCATACTTGGAATTTGGTTCCTGCATCTCCTCATCAAAATATTGTAGGCAACAAATGGATCTTCACCATTAAAAGAAATTCTGATGGATCAGTGAACAGGTACAAGGCACGTCTAGTTGCAAAAGGGTTTAAACAAGTTCCAGGGATTGATTTCACTGAAACATACAGTCCAGTGGTGAAATCTTCTACAATAAGAGTAATTTTCTCAATTGCTGTTACATTTGGTTGGCAGATTAGACAAATTGATATCAGCAATGCCTTCTTAAATGGCATTCTCAATGAAGAAGTTTACACACATCAGCCTGAAGGGTATCTTCAATCTGATCAATCTGGAACTGTGTGTAGATTACATAAAGCTCTCTATGGACTCAAACAGGATCCAAGGGCATGGTTTACTCGACTCAAACAACAATTGGTGTCTTGGGGTTTTTACAACTCTAAATCTGATACATCTTTGTTCATAAATAAGTTCAAGGGCAGTTTGTTGTATGTTCTTGTGTATGTTGATGATATAATCATAACTGGAGCTCAACCAAATCTTATTCAAGAATTCATTACTGCGTTGAATAAAACTTTTACACTCAAGGATATTGGAGAGATTGGCATGTTCCTTGGATTTGAAGTACATAGAGATAGTCATGGTTTGTATCTAACACAAACCAGTTACATCAATTCTTTTCTTCAGAAAGCAGGTATGACTAATACTAAGCTAGTAGATACTACTGCAGTTATGGAGAAAGATTTCTCTGGTGATTCTTCTTCTATGTTCAATGATCCCACATTATATCGAAGCTTGTTGGGAGGTCTGCAATATATGGTTCATACACGTCCTGATATTGCATTCATTGTTAATCGCTTAAGTCAGTTTCAGCAATCACCTACAATTACTCATTGGCAAGCTTTAAAAAGAGTTTTACTGTATTTGAAGGGATCAAACAAGATGGCTTGTCTTTCAAACCTGGTTCTACATTACTCTTAATCGGGTACTCGGATGCTTGATTGGGCATCATCTGTGGAGGATAGGAAGTCGATTGCAGGCTATGCTGTATATTCTGGGACAAATTTGATTTCATGGCAATCCAAGAAGCAAGGAGTGGTTGCTAGATCAAGTACTGAATCAGAGTATAGAGCTTTAGCTCAAATTGCAGCAGAACTGTCTTGGGTACGATCTCTTCTCATCGAGTTACAATTTCCTTTGGTGGCTCGACCCATGGTTTGGTGTGACAATATGAGTGCAACTGCTCTGGATCAAAATCTTGTGTTTCATGCTAGGACAAAACATGTTGAGATTGACATACACTACATTAGAGATCAAGTTCTTCAAGGTAAACAGTCTGTCCATCATGTTCCATCCCATGATTAGGTTGCAGATTGTTTTACAAAGGCATTGTCGTCTTCAAGGTTTCACTATCTTAAGTCCAAACTGGGTGTAATTCCATTACCCCTGCATTTGAGGGGGGATGTAAGTGTTAACCATTAAGTATGGGTAATGTGTGTAATTGGTACAATGGTGATATAATAGAGTGGTGAGGACAGACTTGTGATTCTCTGTACAAGAGTTAGTTAGGAGGATAAAGATGTAATTCCTGAATACTGAATACTATAAATATAGCTCAGGACTTCTATGGAGAAGCAGAGAAACTGAGGATCGTTTCTTCATTTGGTTTCTTGTTTTCATTGGTTTCTTGTTCTGCTCTCTTTGTTTTAGAAGATTGCATCCCCCTTTTCAAAACCTACCTCACCTGCATCTCTAGCTATGTCAAGAGGTTAAATGTTATGCAGTCCTATGTATTTTTTATTTATTTATTTATTTTTCATTCTCTGTGCAACTCGAAGAATCTAACACTTTTTTTTTTGGGGCACACTTTTACTAATTATCATCTTCTTACGTGATAGGCTCTTGACCACCAAACTAACTTGATTGGTGGATTTCCACATGTACGAACATTACCAAATACTCATCGGTCTCACGAGCCGTCCGCATTCACCTCGAGATGTGTGCACACAATGCTTTTAGTGCAAATGAAGCTGGTCTTGTATCTCGAGGCGCACTTTGTCACGGCTTCGAGGCCGATGTCTGTCTCTGTTTGGTGATGTCGGAAAATCATTTCTAAAAAAAATGGAAAAAAAAGCTTGGCAAGCGGCAAAGTTTCCGCGACGACACGTGTCTAATTATGGCTGGGCCTCGTTGGAGAACAACTTGGTTCATTTGATTGGTTGAGTTCTAACACCACGTCATTTTTTATTTAATCTATTCACTTGGATTAAATCTCTTTTTAATTTATTTTTCTTCTCTTCAGACTAACAAAGGATATAGTAATTCTTTTTTGTTCTAGTGATTGTGAATCAGACCCACTTTGTGAATTAGTGGTGGGAGCATTTCTGTTTCAGTTTTTTCTCTCTCTGATTTGGTGATGCTTGTGTTGTGTGCAACCCCTAAAAGGGTAAGAAGAATCCATGCCCCAAATGCTTTTCAGGGTGTTTATTTAAGGGTTTTGGAGATTTGGGGTATCATCAAAATCAGATTTTGATTCATTTGGTGTGAACTTGAGATTGGAATTTATGAAGTTATTTAATAATTGTTAATGTTGGTCTCTTTGGACAATTGAAGAAGGGTGATATGCCAAATTAGGAATTTTTATTAATTACCATAGGCCCCAATCATTCTTCTTCCTGCTCAAACACTGCTCTTTATTCTTACTCTTTTTGCCGGGCTGTTTTCGGATTAGGCTATTTATGGAGTGAAAGATTGAGGAGAAGAGAATGTGCGAAATTGTAGTTGATTGATTGCTGAAGTTGTTTGAGTGATGTCCAATATATTTGGGGAAAGTAATTGACTTCATTAAGCAAGAGAAGTGAGCTCCCCCACCCAATTATGGTTGATGTTCCATACACATCTACCTCAGAACAATGGCGCAGTTGGCGTCAAAAACCATGTAGAAAAAAAAATCACCCTTCACTAATTCTTACTTTTCTTTAAATCTTGTATTTCTTTTATGACAAAATGTAGGACTTGGGGTGGGTCCATGGGCCCTGAAGAGACTAACTTGTATAAGATCTTAGGCCCTCCACGGCTACGCTAATTGCTGCTCCAAAGGATCTTTGCCTAAGAAGCTCCCTCTTAGAGGGTGCGTTTCCATTGAAATCCCACCCGATCTTCCAAACATCGCTCGAGGCGAGTCGGGTATCTCGGTTCCTGAACATAGAGAAACCGTTATTAACAAGCCCTACCACTTGTTAGCTAGAAGTGAGTGGTAAGTGTATTTAAAGTGGTTGTAACTTGCTTTGTTATCAATGTGGGACAAAATTAAAACCCCTATTTCATCTAAGAAACACGTGGTAAACATATTGTGGACATGTTTCTTTTTTTTTCTTTTTTTTTTTCTGAAAATTAAAATCAAATGTGATTTTCTTTTTTTTTTTTTTGATCTAAGTGATTTTCTTTTTGATAAAGAAACAACTTGCTCCCACTATATTTTGAACTTATGACCTCTTCTCCTAAACTTGTACCAAACTATTGGACCCCCAATCGTTTAAATGTGAAAATCTAAACACCAATAAGATCCCAAATACTCAATTGGATCATACTTTCGAAATTCCTTTAGAGAAAGTGATTTAATGAGGAACAATATTGTGTCATAATTTCCAACTTTTCCATAGGCCAACATAAAAACTCCAAGGAATAAATGCTAGAATGGCATCGACTAATGCTCAATGAAAAGGAGACAACGAGGCAAGTCTTCATGCCAGAGGAGGGGAACGCTGACGACTAACTATGTTGTGGTGCTGAGCATCGTATTGATGGAATGAGTCATTATTGAAGCATGGGTTATGACAGAGATCTAAGATTTCCAACAAGATGAACCGCAACAAAGATGAAACCAATCTTCACAAATTTGTTGTACCTTATTGAATGAATAAAGTACAAAAAGATGTAATTGAAACAACCACCCATCAAAAAAGAGGATCAATAACGGTTCAAAATCAACAATCATAATGGAGAATCAAAGAAAAAGATTTTAGGGTTTGGGAAAGAAATAAAAGCCGCGCACATAGGCAGATAACAAGTGTAGAGAGGTCACAATCTTGGAGACATCATTAATACAAATTTTATTACCTATCCACTTCGTTGTCTCTCTAATTATTCTTAGGGAACAAGATTCACAATGTGTTAAAACAAAGGCGGATAAGAAATGCAGAGACGTCACAATCAAAATCTTGGAGACATAATTATTACAAACTTTATTCAATAAAATAGATCTGAGAGCTTCAATCTTGTAACAGTTGTCAAATTCATCATCGGCGTCACCACTTGCTCTCCCTCCGTGTGCATCTATCATCATTTAAGTCTATCCCCACTTCTATTGCTCGTGCGTAGATTTGCGCTTATAATTGTTGGTTTGATAATTTTATAAGGTTATCTTTTTCAATAAATATTTGTCTTCCAATGTTGGAAGTTAGTGTTTGTCTTCTCATGTTGAAAGTCTTTATTTGTCTTCCCTTGTTGGGAGTTTTATTTTTTGCTTTGGTCTTAATATGTTTGTGTATTGTTGTGTTCCATACGTTTGTCAAGAGAACAATAACTGATTGTCATATTGTTCCATTATTACAATTGCAGTTTCTCAAAATCAACTCTATGACAGTTGAATGCTTTGATGAACAATTAGGATTAGCGAATCAATGTGATTATATCAAGGTAATTGATTATATGTCTCCTCCTGTTCTACCAAATGTATTGAGCCATCATGATTAATAAAATTTCTATTTTACTTTTAAAAAAAATTATTACAAATTTTATTACATATCATCCACTTTGTTATATATCTAATTACTCATAAATTTTATTATCACAAATTATTCTTTGGGAACAAGATTCACAATGTGTTGAAACAAACTTTGGCTAGATACAAGATCTCAATGCCAAATTGGTATTTCAATCAAAATACCAATTTTGATTGTAGGTTGTATTCTAATCTCAAAAATATTCATCAAGAAACAATTATTGAGTTTTTTTATTATATTTAGATTGAGATAATTTTATAAGTTTTTTATGTTGATGGTCATGGGCCTCCTGGCCGTGCCTCACTTGTTAAAGATCTTAGGCTCCCCGCGACAAACACTAAATGCTGCTTACAAAAGATTGTCTTGCGCCAGCCTCCCTCACAGAGGGCGCGTTGGCTTAAAGTTTACCCAATGATGCCTATTTATTGACAAGTGATATTTATAGACAAGTGAGCAAATTGTGTTAGAATAGTCGATGTGCGACTAAAACTCCTATTTCTCATTTTAAGAAAAGGCACGTGGGAAGCATCTATAGGATATAGGATATGATTTTTTTTTTCTTATTTTTGTTTTTTCAAAAGATGAAATCAAATGCATATATATATATATACTAATTTCATAACGTGCTTCGCACGATTAAACCCGCTTGCCGCGCTCGCGAAAATTTAATTAAAGAAGTCCTTATCAAGGGAAGAGCAACAAACGAAAGTAATTTAGTGATATAGTATATTGTTCAGACTTCAGTTTAGAAATTTAAACTTGGAAAAAAATTACTTTGGAAAGTTAAATTCTAAAGTATATTTTTTTGGAATTTTCTTTAGATCATTGAAGTAAGAAAGATGGTATGCTCTACTGCGGATGATCTACAATATGTATTTCTAAAGTAAGAAATCATATTAAAATTAATTGTCTATGCAAAGGCATGAAAGGAAAAAAGTTCAAGGTCCATGTTTGCTTTTGCTAACATTTTAAAAATTGATTAATAAATTAACATTTTAAAAAAATTTTTGTTACAGATAGTATTCCTATCGTGTTTGTCTTGCGCCATTATTTCTATAGAACCATTGACTGTAGGTGCTTTACATTGCCTGAAATGCTTAGGTTGAAATTTTATATCTGTTCAGTCTTTGTAGGTGTTCTCTGATTTAGTATGTATTTGTATTTGATCTACCATTTCATTTTTCTAAGCATTGTCGAAGCTGATACAGGACTACACCTGTGCGATGTTGAATTTATTAACTTTTTGCACTTTCTTTTTCAAGAATTTGATAACTCATTACAATGACCTTTTCTAGAATGTAAACTTTTCATTTGATCGATCACTTAGCTTGGTTAGTTAGTTGCATTAGTTGATCGGCAGAAAAAAAAAAAAAAAAAAACTAATACGAAACATCATCTTTTTTGTAATAATATTTAACCAAATCTTATGTCATGATCAACTGCTATTACTAATAAGTCTAGTTGCATCTCTGGTGACTTCTTTAGAATTAATAAATTTCATGGTAGAATGCAGAATAGTACTTTATAAGAAAAAAATATTTTTTAATTCAGTCTCATAGCTTCTGTTTGTATTTAATATGCATTACATATGGATCTTGCTTTTTGATTACTAAAATCATGTATTATGACAATCATAAAATAGGGAGAAGCGGAGGGACAACATCTAACAAATGGGATTTCACATCAGAAAGGAACAGAAGGAAATAAGGAATCAGAAGAAACCACCTCAGACGGAGAGTTCATAAAAATTGAGAGGGAATCCTTAGACTTAAAAGATAATTCCCCTTCAACTGAAGCTGAAGAAATGTTAGTAAAGGAAGATGAAACATCTATTTTGGGATGGCGGTTCAACAGATGACCCATGCTTTAAACTCAATTCCTCAAACTTGCGTGCTTCATCTGTCATAGACTACAGTGCTTGCTCCAATCCAATCAATTTGTTCATGGAGCTCTCAGTCTCGACTGTAAAACCATCAAATGCTTCTTTGAGATTTGTCAGCTCCCTGTGCTTTGTTCCCTGCACTTGGAGTGCCTCTTGGAGAGTACTAAATTGAGAATTGTACTTAAACTGTCAGCTTAAAATGTCTGCTCTTTCATTCTTTTCTGAGAGAGTTGATGATCTTCACATTGCTTTCCGGTGGCAGCCGTAGCAGTAGAGTCATAATATCACCAAAACATGCAACAATAACAACAGCAAAGCCTCAATCCCAAAAAAAAAAATAAATAAAACCTAACCCCTAGACATTCAAATTAGAACTAAATAATATGTGATACAGTTCAAGAAGGGGCACATTTTACAGTCTAGATTTAAGAACCCACAAAATACACCATAATACTAATAATATTATCTCAAGCATCGACAAAAGAAGTTTTTCTGCCCAATCAATGTAACTGCAATGCGCAACTATCAAGGTATTCAACGTAAGAGAAGTAAGATAAGTAGGAAAAAAGGAAAAATAAAGAAAGAAGAAGCATACACGACTACATGCAGATAAAATATAAATACAATGAAGTAACCAATGCTGCCACCTACAAGTTCAATCCTCTATTGATCAATGCATGTTGTAAACTCTCAGCAACATCTTTTCCAACCTGATAAAGTAGATCGTCGGAATCAAGACAATGACTAACAATAATTTGGAAAAGGATAGAACAGAAAATCAAAGAAATTCGTCATAAAAAACTAAATAAATATACTATTCTAAACCAATTTGTCCAACAAACACCTTATCAATCTCAAAACAGTATTAACATCATAAGCACCACCACCATTACTGTTGTAACCAACCACTAACAAATCATCCAACGCTCCCTTATGTCAAGCATCCCACCAATCAATCCCTCTAATACAATATTGTAAGTTTTGCTCAATTCCATATTTGAAAACACTGTTTTTTGCTGTAAACAGTTGTTTTTGCAGGTCAAATGACACTTGCAAATATGCTATTCTAAAATCTTCAGCCATCATAAAGCTTGGACAAAAAGAAAAACTGTTTCAACATGCCAAATAAATAAATAGAAATTAACAACGAAGCAACGCTAGAACATTGAAAATACAGGGAAGCTAAGTAATGTAACTTGGAATAGAGATTAATAAAGAAAAAATACCTTCAAAGAAACTTATTAGGCTACCATCATATTGGTCAATTTAATAAGGTCCGATAGTTCTCAATAGGCCAGAAATAGAGGAATATGAGAAAAATTGGTATAAGTAAGGATACATATAGAAGTGTTGATTATAACTTTAAGTTCTTTCCTCTCTCTTTTCCTATAAGTTCCCACCAATGATAGGAAATGAAACCATCAGATGACATAAATAGATATTTAAACAACATGTCATTGACCTCATGGTCCTCACTCATCACATTTACATGTTTAAGTAACCAATTCAGTAAACTACATGCAGCAAGTAGAATACAAAGAAGAAAAATATGCTATTCAAAACACATAAGTTTAGATTAAACACTTGTGTTTCATGCAGCAGAATTCCATCTGTCATAAACTTAATGGAGCAGCTGCTTCCAACCTTCCTGTCATGCCTTACTTGAAAGCTACTTCCTTCCCTTGACAAAAACCAAGTTCATATGCTACTCTCTTGGCCGTAGCAAGAATTAAAACACGGCGTGGCTAGTTAATACCAATAATTCCCTTTGTAGCATTGAAATCGCTTGAGCCATAGCCAGCCTCATACAAGAACTGCATATCAAAAGTCAAGATAAAATAATTCCTGATGGCCAAGCTTCAATGTCTCAATATATGAAAATTTTTAAAGAAATTCACCTGTGGAACTTGAGTGGTTTTACTATACCCAATTTCTCCACAAAATAATGATAGTTGAATTATCCTTTATAGCTTCCATGATTTCCTGCTCCATCATGACTATTGGAAGACCCTTCATTTTTTCCTCAACGTCATTAGGTCTGAAAACATGCACTATAAAAGGACAAGTTTGAGGTCGTGGTGTACAACTATCAGCAAGGTTCTCGCAGTCTACTTTAGGATCAATCAAATCTATTTTTTGTCTCTGAAAAATACCACCAAAAAAATATATTATAACCAATATTCGGAAATGCTTATAAACTATATTCTCCACTGACTCAAAACCATCCAGCAAAATTGTTTCATATATCATACAACAATCTAGGACAATATATGAAATTACTATAGAATCATACCATTGATGTGGTGCTTTGTGTTTCCTTATAATTACATGGTCGCAAGGGATTTACACCATCTTTGGGCACATCTGCCACGTAATTCTTACTTGAAAGTTCCTTAGCTGCCAAGACATTGTTAGGGCAACTACTGATCTTTTGTATATGGATAGAATCAGATTCTTCTTGTGGATCAAATAAATTAGAATTCGCTTCAACTTTTTAATGGTCTAGCCTCAAGTGGCTTTTATCAAGATAAGGTTCACTTTGATCGGAATCACCCTCTCTACCACGTTTCTTTGACGGTTGATCGTCGTGTGGAACCATTAAACCAACCTTAGACAATTGCATGGCCCTCCTGCGCTTCTCCAATGTAGTCTCGACCTAAAAAGGACATAGTCAAGTAAAATTGAGAGATTGGTTCAGAAACTTGGCTTATATTAATTTTTTTTCCTTCACCCTTCAGACCTGACCAATTTTTCCTGATGAAAAAAGAAGTGAATGTACATCCTCGTAAATCTTGTGTTTCCTAATAAAACGGATGATTCAATATTTTCAATAAAATTAAGAAAAAAAACTACTTTAAAATTAGTGAAGCAAAAAAGAACAACTCACTGGATTGTCTTAATTCTTTCATTCAACAAGGCTTCTCTCTTCTTTTCATCCTACACATACAAGAAACAAGTAATTTTTCATGCAACATTAATAGATCAAGCCAAAGTCCACACAAAAAAATATTATGTTCAGTCATACTTTTAATTACTATAGCTTTCGCTTCTAAGACTTGCTAAAGTGTGGCTGTAGCTTGTCCTTCAACTTAGCCAAGCTAATCCCCAAAACCCTAAAATCCAATAACTTTATCAAATTAGGGAAAAAAATCCCATCCTTAAGTGATTAACAAGATAAAAATACCCAGAATATTATTAAAAACATATACTAAATTAAACTTTTAACATCATAAAAATATGTATTTGTTCTTAAACTTACCTAGCTATGAACTAAAGTGGTTCGACAGAAGTAGCATTCACGAGAGATAACAGTTCTTAGTAGACAACGTTCTTGGTTTGATTTGTTTGATTACTATTGTCAGAAGGCTTGACAAGAACTTTGATGGCAGATGTTGTTATAGCACGTGATAGCGCAACATAAAGTTGACCATGTGAAAATACATGTTCTCATAAATAAACTCCAAGAAAGTCTAATGTTTATCTTTGTGCTTTATTAATTGTCATTGTGAAGCACAATTGAATAGGAAATTGTCGTCTCTTGAATTTGAATGGTGTTTTATCTTGATTGTTAGGAATAAAAGGAATTCTAGGTAAGAAAACTCCTTTTCTAAGAAAGTCCAATGTTTTATCTCTTTTTTCCTATAAGGTCTCACTAATGATAGGAAATGAAACCATCAGATGACAGAAATATATATTTAAATAACATGTCAATGATCTCATGGTTCTCACTCATCTACATGTTTAAGTAACCAGCCTCATACAAGAACTGCATATCAAAAAATATCAATTGCAGAGATGATACCCCTAACTTTTTAAGTAAAAAAAACAAGATTTCAGTCACCAAGACTGCATTATTTCATGATGTTAAATGAAAGAACAACATAAGAAAAGGATAAGTTAAAGAGGAAATTTAAGTATAACACAATCAAGCTCATATAGGTTTAGTGAGAAAAAAGGCTAACCAACTTCCATTATTAATTTATTAGCTTACTATGACAAGCAACCTTGGTCTTGAAAATTTTAGTCTTAAGATGGAAACCCTAAGCCTACCGTTTACTTATAAAACAAATAACATTCAAAATGATGGATAAGCAATCAAAGCAGAGAATGAAGCATTTCCATGACCAATAGACCAAGAATTAAAATATTAGTCAACTTGTTTTGTAACATTAATAGACCAAGATTACAATAAAAAAATAGCTAGGACATTATTTATGCAAAGAGATTGTATTGATAATCAACTTGTTTTGCAATATCTAGCTCCTTATTTCTATTGATGTTAGTTGCCACTATCATGTTTATAAGCATAATGTATTTAAAATTTCTTCGCTCACGCTTTGTATTCACATAGGTAAGCAAAAACTCCTTCAACTTTCTAGCATTTTGAAAATTAGCTCCAGCAAAGTAAAGAAAATAGGCTTGAGAAAAAAAGCAAAGAAAACCAACTTTGACTTTTAATAGAAACAAGAAATTAGAGCATGACCTTGGTTTCAAGTCATTTGTTCTTAAACTCACCTATGAACTAAAGTGGTTCGACATAAGTAGCATTCACGAGAGACAACAGTTCTTTGTAGACAATGTTCTTGGTTCGATTTGTTTGATTACTATTATAAGAAGGCTTGACAAGAACTTTGATGGCAGATGTTGTTGTAGCACGTGATAGCGCAACATAAAGTTGACCATGTGAAAATACAGGTTCTCGTAAATAAACTCCAAGAAAGTCCAATGTTTGTCCTTGTGCTTTATTAATTATCATTGTGAAGCACAATCGAATAGGAAATTGTCGTCTCTTGAGTTTGAATGGTGTTTTATCTTGATTGTTAGGAATAAAAGGAATTCTTGGTAAGAAAACTTCTTTTCCTTTATAATGACCTGTTGCAATCTTAGCGTCAATAACGTTTTTTCCGAATTTTCGACAAATCAATCGAGTTCCATTACATAACCCTTCTGATGGATTAATGTTGCGTAGGAGCATAATTGGACAGTTCTTCTTTAGTATCAACTCATGTGGAGGGAAGCCGCTTAAGGACAAGCTGTTTAAGAACTCTAGATTTATAGAATTGATGTTCTCATCAATAGCTTCATCGAAACTCTAATATCTAAAAACTTCTCCAGGAAATCGATGAATCAATAAAGTATTGACTTCGTCAACAAATTCATTCTTCATTGTCAAAATAGCACGACTTGACATTGCACTAATTTGAATTGCATACTCATTCAAGTTGGGATACACACTTGTAATCAAATTATCCAAAGAGATATTGTCATCGACAAAAGGCATAATGATGTTTGAAGGTATGGCAATGAGATTGCCTGGAAGATCTTCTTCCATAGCATTACCAACTCGAAGTATGAATTTAGAGAATTCAGGATCAAGTCTTGCTCTAATGTTTTCAACTAACTTGATATTCTTTAACAAATGCCAAATATACGAAGTAGTCAATGTCGAGTTTATCACATCTTGCTTACTGCCTTTTGGTACTACAGGGAGCACCTGCCTGAAATCACCACCGAAAACAACCACTTTTTCGCCAAAAGATGTGTTATTATCCGTTATGTCCCTAAGCATAGAATCTAGTGCTTCGATAACTTGTTTATTTGACATCAGTGCTTCATCCCAGATAATCAAGTGTGTGGTTAATAGTAATTTTTCTAACATTGATTGTTTGCTAATGTTGGATGTTCTATTTCCATCAGTATTTATTGGTAATTTAAATCTAGAATGTGCAGTCCGACCTCCAGGTAATAATGAAGCTGCTACACCTGACGATGCAGTTGCCAATGCAATTATTTTCTTGGATCTAACCTTCGCTAATATTGCTCGGTACAAAAAGATTTTCCCAGTACCCCCCGGACCATCTACGAAAAATAAAGCCGATTCATTCTTGAAAACTTTATCAAGTATAGAATCATATGCATAATTTTGGGCACGAGTCAACTTTGATGCAGCCTCCAAGTCATTACTATCAACAACGATGCCTAATTCTTCATTTATTTCTCTCATGCTGTGATAAGAATCATCAAAAACAACTGGATAATCAACTAAAGAAAATTCTATAATACTTTTTCTCGTTGACTCTAGAATGGTATTAATTTCTTGCAGTACTTTGAAATCCACTTCAGCTGATGATAAATGTTGACGCTCAATATCCCAACACATTTCACTTTTGTATTTCTCCCATAAATAACAAGGATTCTCAGGGTTACAATGTACCATATTGTAGCAAACAATCGACGTAAATTAAACGGCATTTGATATGTTGATGCTTCTTCCAAACATGACTCCAAACTGTTATCAGCCTCAAGTAACATGTGCAACACAGGTGCCTCTTTATATGATTCTACATGAATACCATTGATAACTTTTAGTTCTTCAAAAGATGTATATCCTTCAATGTGATTTAATAGTAGACGAAGGTAGTATATGTCACCTTCTAGTGGACTCACTACAACAATTCAACCAATAACCTGACGTTTTATCTTTCTTGACTATTTTCTTGTCTGTTGATTCCAAACAAAATGCTCAGGAAATTCTCGATATAACATGGTGCGAGCTAATTCATCATTCTTGTTCATGTTAAAGAATTCAGTTAACATGGAACGAGATGACAATCCATTATCAACTACATTTTGTAAAGTGTCGATCTTATTAAACTTGACCAATTGCTTTCCTTCCAAATGAAGTTGTAATGTGATGACTGGTGGATATATTTCATTTAGATGAAAGCCATAGATGCGCCACATTGACTCTGGAGCTGCTACCCAACGTGTTGATTGGAAGTTCTCAATCTCATCAATCCTAACATTTTCATTGTTGTCATTACATTGAAATGCTACGCTATCATGTCCTTTGTATATGTATTTATATAAATATTTAACAGCATTAATAGTTGAGCAAGCCTCAACTTTCAGGTGGTAGTCAAACTTAGCAAGAAAGTACGGATTATACAGGGCAAACCAACAATTATCTAATTCTTCTCCTCTAACCATTGGTCTATTTTCGTCATCACGTCTTCTATACTTTGGATATGAATCTTTTCCATGCACAGTACAATCACGAAAAGATGTGGGGTAATTATTACGACATTTACCATTTGCATCCATGCATACATTATTAGGGTTTAAATCATCGCATGGACCATGCATCATGTGTGACACAATAGCTTTATACAAGTGAGGATGATCTGACTCGACTGAAAGCTCAGCACAAACAAAAGAATCTAAGGAAATTGGGTCTATCAGTTTTGATGTTAGTTCCAAGACAATAAGAAAATGAGCATGAGGAAGATCCCGTTTTTGAAACTCAACAACATAGACATATGCGGCAACAGGACCGAAGATCTGTTTCTTCACAATATCATTTTAAGGCATTCTAGCTTCGATTTAAATATACGTGCAGCAAGATCAATTCTATTTTGCATCTCATCTCTTTGTCGAAGCTCCAATTGTATTTCAGGCCAATAAGGATTACAAGTGATGGTGAGAAAAATGTCCGGTTTTTCAAAACGTTGAACAAATGCCTTTGCATTTATATATCTCTTTCGCATATCCCTTGGTCCACCAATAAAAGATGCTGGAAGAACAATCCTGCATCTGATGTTTGAACCAGTAGTCTCACCTATATTCATAGAATCAACGATCCCTTGATATAACTCAGATCGTATCTCGTCGTGCCTAAAACGAATAAAATCTAACCTTGATGTCTCTATCTTAACATACATGCCAACCACATATTGCTGCAATAACCTACCCGAATGTAGCAAAATAGAATTGTGCACGTCTCTAATTTGTAGTTTATAGTAGTAGTATTCGCGACAAGATACACAATTTTCTTTTTTTTTTGTAGAATTCACTATAAAAAACATGAATAAATTAGAACGTCTTTTAAAAGGTAAAATAGTATTAGAGTCAAACTAACTATGAGAAGAAGTTATATTGTTTACCTTCATTTTCATTGTGAAGTAACTCAGAAGGTGAATTTATTAAACGAGGATCAAGATTAAAATCGTCATTGTACTTAACATGTACTCCGGTAGAGACTTTTTTCTTAATGCCTTGATGCCAACCCACATCTCCATAGGGGAACAATAAAGCATATTGTAAAGGATCATAGTACCCATAATGATAGTAGATTCTATTACCTTCTCCAAAATGGTTATATATAAGGATATCCCACTTAGTTGGTTGCGCACATAAGTCATCATCTACCAAAATAGCAGCAACTTGACTAATAGAAGGCTTGTTGAATCGTCTTTAATCAAGATTGACACTCGAAACTATCTCAACAATATGATTGTCCAAGATTTTCGCACTTAAATTACGGAAAAACTTTGCATATGGGTTATCACTCATCATACCAATTAGTTGTTTTAAAATTTTCTCATCCATCCTATCCGAGCCACTGCCACACATTCGGTTCTGCACTTCATGTTCAGTATCATAAAAGTACAATTGCAAAAAGGATGGTTTGTCACTGACAGGGCACAAATTATTTATATAATGATAAATCGGCCCTTGCAATATAAATGTATATACACCCATATTACTTCTTGAAAGTGTCTTATCACACTTCACACCAAATGATGTAAATCCAAAATTGTTGTTATAGGTACGAACATAGTTCCAGAATTCATCTGTTTCTTTAGTTTTTGATGTGAACAAGTCAAACATTTGTTGGAAGACAACATTAGGGATGAGAGACACTTGTCCATTTGAACAGCAAAAACCTTTAGTTTCATGAACGAATCTTCGAGCACCACAATTTTGACAAGAGGCTACAGATGGTAATATATCTGCTGAACGTACTATGTTATCAAAATCCATTGCACGGAACGTCTTTGTATATTTCTTGATCCTATATTACCAACAAGAAAGGTCAATGCAGGCTTAGTTTCTAATTGTTGAATAAAGATGTATTACTCTCTAACCAATAGTCACAACCTTTTGTAACACTTATGTATGATCAAATGGCATAACTTTTTATAGAAGTTAAACTAATACATTTTTTCTAGTTAAAGATAATTGACACATACCCGTTGCATTCGCCTCTTTTTATTTCCTATATAGTTGTCTTTGACATGATCGTCTCCTCTGTTTTTCTTCTTTTGTTATGGATAAACGGTTTGACCTATCTACCTTTCTACGCAAACTATTTCTAGCCTTTCTCATAACTCCACTGTGTTAAATAGATTAATATAATATACAAAACTTCGTTAGATTTACATGTTTACAAGACACATATAAAAGTATATAATGAATTCACAAATAATAAGACAGTATTGTTAGGAAGTTGAGTAACATTGGATCAACATCTTCGATATATAGCCATTCCAGTCAATGATTGCATTGTCGGCTTAATAACACTAAACAAATGATTAAAACAAACATAAGAAATGAGTGACTAACATCAAACAATTTGAATTGGTATATCTTCTAAAAATGTCAAATTTTTTAAACAAGTTTATATTGACAGTTTCGTAGAGCGCTTTGGAGGTGTTCGATAAAACGCTCTTGAGGTTATTAGTTTGATTTCTTTAATATGGGTTTGTATTGATACACCTTGAAATATGCAATCAAATCAATGTTTAGATGGTAATTTGATCTCTAACAACTTCTAAGTTTTCCATCAACCCTTAAAAATAGCCATATCTATGTAGTCACACCAAATAATACACCTACCAAATAGACAATTCAATCCTTGTTTTTTGGCTTGGCATTCCTTCAAACAATTGGTTGTCATTCTAATTAACACCACTCACCAACCAATCCTATAACAATCAATCAGTTAATCAATCTTCATGTTCTTGATATGACATAAGAATTTAATATCAAACCTTGGATTGCAGACAACGCTATATCAACTCATGAATCTGATTCCTAACAACCCATAGTTTTCCTCTGGCATCAACAAAATAGCATCAATAAGGTCATGAGATAACTATGCAGTACTGAATCGTCTCTTTTTTGGTGAACGTTGAAGCCCGTGAGATGTTGAATGTTGAAGGCCGAGAGAAATAAAATCAAAGACGTGAATCGATGGTGTAGAGAGATCGAAATAAGAGGCATATAGGGGAGTTAGAAGGCTTCAAAGGGTTTTGATCGATTGGTTTTGATAGAAATCAGTAATGGATTAGGGAAAGGGGTAAAATAGAGAATTCAAGTAACGAAGGAAATGAGAAGTATTCTCACTTTTATTATATGGAAATATATATATATATATATAACGTAATTATCTTTTATAAAAAGCTGAAAAAAGTATGGACGTAGAAATCACCGTTGAAAGAACTTTACCTCTTATTGGGCTAACGCGGCTTGAATATGGAGTAACAATGAAGTCTGGATCCTAGGTGATGTAGACTCAAAATAATAATAATAATAATAATAATAATAATAAGGCTATATGTATGAAACTCTTTCAGTTCACTTGATCTAATACATTCGGTCAAATTCATTCTGTTTTTATTGTGTTGAGTTTACGGATTGAAGTATTTTTACGTCGCGTAAAAGAAATCATAAAATAAAAAAATGTAGGACGTTGTACTCTGGTTGGCCCATGGGCCGTGAAGAGACTCACTTGTATAAGATCATGGGCTCTTCACAGCAACGCTCATTACTGCTCCAGAGGCTCGCTGCCTAAGAAGCTCCCTCTCAGAGGGCGCGTATCCATTAAGTCCAACCAAATTGAAGATGGTCCCCATAAACACATCCCCTACTTCGTTCCGGTTCTCTAACAATTAGAGATGCCGTCATCAACGAGTCCTACCACATGTTGAATGACATAGCAAAGGAAAGTATATTTAAAGCAAGTTGTACTTTGTTTTGGTTGTCCATGTGGGACTAAAACTCCCCTTTCTCCTCTATACTCATCTAAGAAAAGGCAAGTTATGAGTACCATATTGTCGATATTTTTTATTTTTTATTTTTTTTTCCTTAAGCGGGAGTCGAACCCAAGACCTGTCTAAACTTTGTCTTTTAACAAGTGATGTCTTATTTATTTATTTTACCATAGATACTTTTGCAACACTCATTTGATTCATTTTGTCATTAGAGAACTTGAAAATATTTTTCTCATGGAGTGATACTAAACTCGAAAATGCAAGGGTAACATTATTTGAAAAGTGATGGGGATACACGCCTGCAAAAGTCGTATGTACACGCCTTGAACCTAGCTCGCTTGATTCCCTCGTTTGATTCTCGAGGTTAACTCGGAAATGTAATATTTACCTCGCTTGATTAACCTCGTTTGATGGGGGTACACGCCCGCAAAAGTGATGGGAGTACTTTTGCAACACTCGCTTGATTCACCTAGCTCGCATCAGCCTGCAAAAGTCGTATGTACACGCTTGAGATCCGGGCATATGCATTCTGTATGGTGCATAATACGTGAGCTGTGATCTCTTTTTTAGATATCATTTGAAATGGGATAGGGATCCCAGCTCGTGTAATGGGGGTCAAAATTTTGTCATTAGGAAATTTCAAGCGGGGTATCCCTACCCCACCATAGACAGGTATAGGGATGGAGATTGTATTCCCCTTTTCAAAACCTGCCCCACCTGCATCTCTAGCTATGTCATAAGGTTAAATGTTACGCAGTCCTATGTATTTTTTATTTATTTATTTATTTTTCATTCTCTGTGCAACTCGAAGAATCTAACACTTTTTTTTTTTGGGGCACACTTTTACTAATTATCATCTTCTTCCGTGAGGCTCTTGACCACCAAACTAACTTATGACATATTTACCTCGCTTGATTAACATTATTTGAAAAGTGATGGGGATACACGCCTGAACCTAGCTCGCTTGATTCCCCTCGTTTGATTCACGAGGTTAACTCCGAAATGCAATATTTACCTCGCTTGATTAACCTCGTTTGATGGGGGGTACACGCCTGCAAAAGTGATGGGAGTACTTTTGCAACACTCGTTTGATTCACCTAGCTCGCATCAGCCTGCAAAAGTCGTATGTACACGCTTGAGATCCGGGCATATGCATTCTGTATGGTGCATAATACGTGAGCAGAGATCTCTTTTTTAGATATCATTTGACATGGGATAGGGATCCCAGCTCGTGTAATGGGGGTCAAAATTTTGTCATTAGGAAATTTCAAGCGGGGTATCCCTACCCCACCATAGACAGGTATAGGGATGGAGATTTGTAAGTGTTAACCATTAAGTACGGGTAATGTGTGTAATTGGTACGATGGTGATATAATAGAGTGGTGAGGACAGACTTGTAATTCTCTGTACAAGAGTTAGTTAGGAGGATAAAAATGTAATTCCTGAATACTGAATACTATAAATATAGCTCAGGTCTTCTCTGGAGAAGCAGAGAAACTGAGGATCATTTCTTCATTTGGTTTCTTGTTTTCATTGGTTTCTTGTTCTACTCTCTTTGTTTTTGATGGTATCAGAGCACTTGAGAGGCTAATCGCTATGGATGAGAGTAGAAGCTCAGAGAGGCGTTATAAAGCAAAGGATTCATCTTCGATTGTTCATCGTCTCATCGGTCCTTTTGGTAATTCTCTCAATCAAATTGTTTCTATCAAGCTTAATAGTTCGAATTTCTCTCTGTGGAAATCGATTGTTGTTCCTCTATTAGAAGGTTGTGGATTTGATGGATTTCTTTTCTTACTACACCTTGTCCACCAAAAACTCTTGAAAATGGTGATGTTATTCCCGATTTTCAAGAATGGTTTCATTGTGATAGAATGTTGTATGGTTGGTTATTGTGTGCCCTAGAACCTGAGATAGGAAGTCGAGTGAATGTGTCTCAGGGATCCAAGAAGAGAACAACTAATGAGCTATGGTGTTGTATCTTGGATCAATGTGGTTCTAGTAACAAAGCACAAATCTAGTTTCACAAGATCGCTATTAGAACTACACGAAAGGGATCAATGAAAATGTGTGAGTTTTTAAAGAAAATGAAAGATATTTCGATAATCTTGCTACAAATAGGATCTCCAATTCCAATACCCGAATTGATTTCATGTACTTTATCTGGTTTGGATGGAGAGTATCTTCCTATAATCTGCGGTTCTTGAACAAAAAGATGAGCTTACATGGCAAGAACTTCAATCCACACTTCTTAGTTTTGAGGCAAAGTTGGAACTACTTGTTTGGATCTGAATTCACCGAGTATTCAAACTCCTAATCAAGTGAATTCTGCTGAAATAAAGCGAGGATCAAATCGGTCTTGGAATAACTCTAAGCAACCCTATGGAAATAATGGAAGAAACTATAATGGTAGAGGTAGAGGTGGAAGATATAATAGAGGAAGAGTTGGCTTTAAGTTTCAAAGCAATAATAGACCAACATGCCGATTTGTAATAACGTTGGACATATCTTGTTGCGCTTTGCTATTATAGAGCGAGACATGTATTACAATGGTGCTCGTGCTTTTAATGGTAATACACAAGGAAATCAATTTCGAATGGTGGTCGGTATACTCAAGGACATTCAACAATGAGAGATGGTTTCTAAGGCTCGCCAAGTGCAAATTTCATGGGGTTACAAAATACTTTATTCTTTGGTTTTGGACAGGGTAATAACTTTCCTACAAATGAGTCTTTCAATGACAATTCATGGCATGCGATAGTGGCGCTACTTCACATGTAATCTGCGATGCCTCCCAGTTTCTCGGTTGTTCACCTTACACAGTGCTTGATTTCACTTGTATTTGGTAATGGTCATGCTTTGCCTATAACTTGTGTAGGAAATGCTAAGATAGATTCTGTTCATTCTAAGCTGAAATTTCCTAACACTTTGTGTGTTTCGAACATCAAAAAGTATATGTTAAGTATATCTCAGTTAACAAAGGATAACAATGTCGTAATTGAATTTACTAATTCGCATTGTTTGGTGAAGAATTCACAAACTAGAGAGATTTTACTCATAGGGATACTCAAGAATGGCTTGTGTCAATTTGGTAACTCTGGATTACCAATGCATTCTGCTTATGAAGTTTCTAAAGTTGGGAGATCTTCAGTTGCTGATTCTCATGTTTTAATGGCGGCTAAGAACTCATCTTCATTTTTGTGGCACAAAAGGCTTGGACATCCTGCTCATCAGACTTGGCAACAAGTCCTGAGAACATAATTCAAAATGTCTTGTTCTAATAATGAATTTTGTTCTGTTTTCCTCTTGGAAAACATCATGCTTTACCTTTTGTACTTCCAACAGCTTGTAGCAAAAGTGTACTTGGAGTTAATTCATACGAGACCTTTGGGGACCTATATAATCTATTGATGGATTCGATATTACATTTCATTTCTTGATGACTTCTTGAGGTTTACATGGATTTTTCCTCTAAAAGCTAAGTCTCGATGCACTTAGAATTTTTCGGTTGTTCAAGTTACGGAGTTGAAAATCAATTTTCAACAAGAATAAAGAAGGTACAATCAGATTGGGGTGGTGAATTTAGAGTTTTTCGGTTTTTCTTGGGCAAAATGGCATTTTGTTTCAACATCCTTGTCCATACACTCATGAACGAGAATGGGAGAATAGAAAGAAAGCATAGACATATTGTGGAGACAAGTTTTACTCTCTTAGTTTTGAAGCTCATTTGCCTTATAAGTTTTGGTGGCATGCTTGTGAAACAAATTTGTATTTTTAATTAATAGATTGCCAACAAGGGTTCTCCAAGGTGCTACTACATATCGAGTGTGTTTCATACTTCTCCTAATTACATGATTTTGAAGGTATTTGGTTGCTCTTGTTATCCTTACACAAGACCTTACAATACAACTAAGTATCAATTTAGGTCGGAGAAGTGCTTATTTTTGGGTTATAGCTCAGTTCATAAAGGTTATAAATGCATGACTAACAATGGGAAAATATATGTTTCACGCCATGTCTTATTCAATGAGGAGGAATTCCCATATCAGACTCTATTTCCTGCAGAAGAAAAAGGAAAAGCTATAGCTGTAGAACCTGAAAAAGGGCCTTTAATCTCATTGCCAATGAGAGGGTCAACACATCAACCTACTCAGCTCAACTTACAGCCTGGAACTACTTCATATGTACCAACAAATTCTGGTTCTAATCCAGTAGATAATGCAGAGTCAAGTTCATCACAAAATAGTTCTCCTCCACTGAATCCTTCTTCATCCACTGAACCCATCAATATTCATCCCATAGTAACAAGAACTAGGGCAGGCATTAACAAAAAGAACGTGTTTGTGTCTACTATTGTTCCTGATAATTATATTCTAAAATCAGCATCTGAAGCATTATGCTTTCCAAAATGGAAAGATGCAATGGATAAGGAGTATGAAGCCTTGATGAAAAACCATACTTGGAATTTGGTTCCTGCATCTCCTCATCAAAATATTGTAGGCAACAAATGGATCTTCACCATTAAAAGAAATTTTGATGGATCAGTGAACAGGTACAAGGCACGTCTAGTTGCAAAAGGGTTTAAACAAGTTCCAGGGGATTGATTTCAATGAAACATACGATCAGTGGTGAAATCTTCTACAATAAGAGTAATTTTCTCAATTGCTGTTACATTTGGCTGGCAGGTTAGACAAATTGATATCAACAATGCCTTCTTAAATGGGATTCTCAATGAAGAAGTTTACACACATCAGCCTGAAGGGTATCTTCAATCTAATCAATCTGGAACTGTGTGTAGATTACATAAAGCTCTCTATGGACTCAAACAGGCTCCAAGGGCATGGTTTACTTGACTCAAACAACAATTGGTGTCTTGGAGTTTTTACAACCCTAAATCTGATACATCTTTGTTCATAAATAAGTTCAAGGGCAGTTTGTTGTATGTTCTTGTGTATGTTGATGATATAATCATAACTGGAGCTCAACCAAATCTTATTCAAGAATTCATTACTGCGTTGAATAAAACTTTTGCACCCAAGGATATTGGAGAGATTGGCATGTTCCTTGGATTTGAAGTACATAGAGATAGTCATGGTTTGTATCTAACACAAACCAGTTACATCAATTCTCTACTTGAAAAGCGGTATGACTAATACTAAGCTAGTAGATACTCCTGCAGATTATGGAGAAAGATTTCTCTGGTGATTCTTCTTCTATGTTCAATGATCCCACATTATATCGAAGCTTGTTGGGAGGTCTGCAATATATGGTTCATACACGTCCTGATATTGCATTCATTGTTAATCCCTTAAGTCAGTTTCAGCAGTCACCTACAAATTACTCATTGGCAAGCTTTAAAAAGAGTTTTACGGTATTTGAAGGGATCAACACAAAGATGGCTTGTCTTTCAAACCTGGTTCTACATTACTCTTAACTGGGTACTCGGATGTTGATTGGGCATCATCTGTGGAGGATAGGAAGTCGATTGCAGGCTATGCTGTATATTCTGGGACAAATTTGATTTCATGGCAATCCAAGAAGCAAGGAGTGGTTGCTAGATCAAGTACTGAATCAGAGTATAGAGCTTTAGCTCAAATTGCAGCAGAACTGTCTTGGGTACGATCTCTTCTCATTGAGTTACAATTTCCTTTGGTGGCTCGACCCATGGTTTGGTGTGACAATATAAGTGCAACTGCTCTGGCTCAAAATCCTGTGTTTCATGCTAGGACAAAACATGTTGAGATTGACATACACTACATTAGAGATCAAGTTCTTCAAGGTAAATCTGTCATCATCATGTTCCATCCCATGATCAAAGGTTGCAGATTGTTTTACAAAGGCATTGTCATCTTCAAGGTTTCACTATCTTAAGTCCAAACTGGGTGTAATTCCATTACCCCTGCATTTGAGGGGGGATGTAAGTGTTAACCATTAAGTATGGGTAATGTGTGTAATTGGTACAATGGTGATATAATAGAGTGGTGAGGACAGACTTGTAATTCTCTCGTACAAGAGTTAGTTAGGAGGATAAAGATGTAATTCCCGATACCGAATACTATAAATATAGCTCAGTCTTCTATGGAGAAGCGAGAAACGAGGATCATTTCTTCATTTGGTTTCTTGTTTTCATTGGTTTCTTGTTCTGCTCTCTTTGCTTTAGAAGATTGCATCCCCTTTTCAAAACCTCGCCCCACTCGCATCTCTAGCTATGTCAAGAGGTTAAATGTTATGCGATCCTATGTATTTTTTATTTATTTATTTATTTTTCATTCTCTCAGTGCAACTCGAAGAATCTAACACTTTTTTTTTTTGGGGCACACTTTTACTAATTATCATCTTCTTACGTGATAGCCTCTTGACCACCAAACTAACTTGATGGGTGGGTTTCCACATGCACGAACATTACCGAATACTCATCGGTCTCACGAGCCGTCCGCATTCACCTCGAGATGTGTGCACACAATGCTTTTAGTGCAAATGAAGCTGGTCTTGTATCTCGAGGCGCACCGTCACGGCTTCGAGGCTGATGTCTGTCTGTTTGGTGATGTCGGAAAATCATTTCTAAAAAAAATGGAAAAAAAAGCTTGGCAAGCGGCAAAGTTTCCGCGACGGCACATGTCTAATTATGGCTGGGCCTCGTTGGAGAACAACTTGGTTCATTTGATTGGTTGAGTTCTAACACCACTTCATTTTTTATTTAATCTATTCACTTGGATTAAACCTCTTTTTAATTTATGTTTCTTCTCTTCAGACTAACAAAGGATATAGTAATTCTTTTTTGTTCTACAACGTTGTAGTTGCCTGTTCACATCTCTCTCACTCTCACACACTAACAAGGTATGCTCTAAATTCTTGCCAAATAAACACAAATTCATACATACTAGTGATTGTGAATCAGACCCACTTTGTGAATTAGTGGTGGGAGCATTTCGGTTTCAGTTTTTTATCTCTCTGATTTGGTGATGCTCGTGTTGTGTGCAACCCCTAAAAGGGTAAGAAGAATCCATGCCCCAAATGCTTTTCAGGGTGTTTATTTAAGGGTTTTGGAGATTTGGGGTATCATCAAAATCAGATTTTGATTCATTTGGTGTGAACTTGAGATTGGAATTTATGAAGTTATTTAATAATTGTTAATGTTGGTCTCTTTGGACAATTGAAGAAGGGTGATATGCCAAATTAGGAATTTTTATTAATTACCATAGGCCCCAATCATTCTTCTTCCTGCTCAAACACTGCTCTTTATTCTTACTCTTTTTGCCGGGCTGTTTTCGGATTAGGCTATTTATGGAGTGAAAGATTGAGGAGAAGAGAATGTGCGAAATTGTAGTTGATTGATTGCTGAAGTTGTTTGAGTGATGTCCAATATATTTGGGGAAAGTAATTGACTTCATTAAGCAAGAGAAGTGAGCTCCCCACCCAATTATGGTTGATGTTCAATACACATCTACCTCAGAACAATGGCGCAGCTCATTTCATTGCCTTTGTCCTAAAGATACTATTTTGAATATCCCCAAGCCTTGAATTGCCTATTTGTTTTTCCCCGAATTAGTTCTACGTTCATTGGTTTTTGAAAGAATTGGTGTTCATAGTTCATTGATATGGTTTAATCCAGTGGTTAGTGTTTTAGCTTAAAAAAACAATTAGCCGAAAGAATTGGCGTTCGTAGTACATTTAGTGTGAGTTATGCTATGAGGACACAGTTAAAAGTCACACACATTGAGTGTTGTCGGATTATTTTATTATAAACTCAACTCACCAACAAGTTATCTCTCAACTTACACTTTCAAGTGTGAGATTTCTCCCCCACCCCACCTTAGGGAGGTTATCTCTCTAAGGTTTGTAGACAATATTACCCTCATTAATTACCTGTTTATTACCCACTGACATCCCTTGTTTGAAGGGTATTTATGTCAATTCATGTTTTATTGTTTAAAAATTTGCAAATTTCCTTTTAAATTTAAAGTTGAACCAAACATGAAAATTTCGTCAGTGCCCAAAAGTGAATTAGTCGGTGCAGTTGGCGTCAAAAACCATGTAGAAAAAAAAATCACCCTTCACTAATTCTTACTTTTCTTTAAATCTTGTATTTCTTTTATGACAAAATGTAGGACTTGGGGTGGGTCCATGGGCCGTGAAGAGACTCACTTGTATAAGATCTTAGGCCCTCCACGGCTACGCTAATTGCTGCTCCAAAGGATCTTTGCCTAAGAAGCTCCCTCTTAGAGGGTGCGTTTCCATTGAAATCCCACCCGATCTTCCAAACATCGCTCGAGGCGAGTCGGGTATCTCGGTTCCTTAACATAGAGAAACCGTTATTAACAAGCCCTACCACTTGTTAGCTAGAAGTGAGAGGTAAGTGTATTTAAAGTGGTTGTAACTTGCTTTGTTATCAATGTGGGACTAAATTAAAACCCCTATTTCATCTAAGAAACACGTGGTAAACATATTGTGGACATGTTTCTTTTTTTTTCTTTTTTTTTCTTTTCTGAAAATTAAAATCAAATGTGATTTTCTTTTTTTTTTTTTTTTGATCTAAGTGATTTTCTTTTTGATAAAGAAACAACTTGCTCCCACTATATTTTGAACTTATGACCTCTTCTCCTAAACTTGTACCCAACTATTGGACCCCCAATCGTTTAAATGTGAAAATCTAAACACCAATAAGATCCCAAATACTCAATTGGATCATACTTTCGAAATTCCTTCGGAGAAAGTGATTTAATGAGGAACAATATTGTGTCATAATTTCCAACTTTTCCATAGGCCGACATAAAAACTCCAAGGAATAAATGCTAGAATGGCATCGACTAATGCTCAATGAAAAGGAGACAACGAGGCAAGTCTTCATGCCAGAGGAGGGGAACGCTGACGACTAACTATGTTGTGGTGCTGAGCATCGTATTGATGGAATGAGTCATTGTTGAAGCATGGGTTATGACAGTCTCAAAATTTTTTCTTTCATTTGTACTAGGAATTCAGGGTTCTTTGTCCACTAGTGGAATGTTGCCCTCTATGGGGTTGTTGCTCTTTTTGAAGAGGTGGTTGTTCACTTCGTAAGGTTATCAGTTCGTTGATATGCATGTGGTGACAGAAATTAGTCTTGGTTTAAAGGTATAGTTGATAGATAGCGTGACATTAGTGTTTGCTTTCTATGATATCTGAAATACATGACAATTCTCAAACACCATTAGAACCATATAACGAATAAGAAAACTTCTAACAAAGGAATTAAAATCTAAGATTTCCAACAAGAAAAAATAAATAAAAAAATTTCAACTTGGGAGGACAAACTAACTATAAAAAAAAGAGAAAAGCTAAAAGAAAAAACCAATCCATCCACTACACAAATATACGTGCAAAGATGAACCGCAACAAAGATGAAACCAATTTTCACAAATTTGTTGTACCTTATTGAATGAATAAAGTACAAAAAGATGTAATTGAAACAACCACCGATCAAAAAAGAAGATCAATAACGGTTCAAAATCAACAATCATAATGGAGAATCAAAGAAAAAGATTTTAGGGTTTGGGAAAGAAATAAAAGCCGCGCACATAGGCAGATAACAAGTGTAGAGAGGTCACAATCTTGGAGACATCATTAATACAAATTTTATTACCTATCCACTTCGTTGTCTCTCTAATTATTCTTAGGGAACAAGATTCACAATGTGTTAAAACAAAGGCTGATAAGAAATGCAAAGACGTCACAATCAAAATCTTGGAGACATAATTATTACAAACTTTATTCAATAAAATAGATCTGAGATCTTCAATCTTGTAACAGTTGTCAAATTCATCATCGGCATCACCACTTGCTCTCCCTCCGTGTGCATCTATCATCATTTAAGTCTATCCCCACTTCTATTGCTCGTGCGTGGACTTGCGCTTATAATTGTTGGTTTGATAATTTTATAAGGTTATCTTTTTCAATAAATATTTGTCTTCCAATGTTGGAAGTTAGTGTTTGTCTTCTCATGTTGGAAGTCTTTATTTGTCTTCCCTTGTTGAGAGTTTTATTTTTTGCTTTGGTCTTAATATGTTTGTGTATTGTTTTGTTCCATACGTTTGTCAAGAGAATAATAACTGATTGTCATATTGTTCCATTATTACAATTGCAGTTTCTCAAAATCAACTCTATGACAGTTGATTGCTTTGATGAACAATTAGGATTAGCGAATCAATGTGATTATATCAAGGTAATTGATTATATGTCTCCTCCTGTTCTACCGAATGTATTGAGCCATCATGATTAATAAAATTTCTATTTTACTTTAAAAAAAATTATTACAAATTTTATTACCTATCATCCACTTTGTTGTATATCTAATTACTCATAAATTTTATTATCACAAATTATTCTTTGGGAACAAGATTCACAATGTGTTGAAACAAACTCTGGATAGATACAAGATCTCAATGCCAAATTGGTATTTCAATCAAAATACCAATTTTGATTGTAGGTTGTATTCTAATCTCAAAAATATTCATCAAGAAACAATTATTGAGTTTTTTTATTATATTTAGATTGAGATAATTTTATAAGTTTTTTATGTTGATGGTCATGGGCCTCCTGGCCGTGCCTCACTTGTTAAAGATCTTCGGCTCCCCTCGACAAACACTAAATGCTGCTTACAAAAGATTGTCTTGCGCCAGCCTCCCTCACAGAGGGCGCGTTGACTTAAACTTTACCCAATGATGCCTATTTATTGACAAGTGATATTTATAGACAAGTGAGCAAATTGTGTTAGAATAGTCGATGTGCGACTAAAACTCCTATTTCTCATTTTAAGAAAAGGCACGTGGGAAGCATCTATAGGATATAGGATATGATTTTTTTTTTCTTATTTTTGTTTTTTCAAAAGATGAAATCAAATGCATATATATATATATACTAGTTTCATAACGTGCTTCGCACGATTAAACCCGCTTGCCACGCTCGCGAAAATTTAATTAAAGAAGTCCTTATCAAGGGAAAAGCAACAAACGAAAGTAATTTAGTGAAGAGCAACAAAAGAAAGAAGAAGCATACACGACTACATGCAGATAAAATATAAATACAATGAAGTAACCAATGTTGCCACCTACAAGTTCAATCCTCTATTGATCAATGCATGTTGTAAACTCTCAGCAACATCTTTTCCAACCTGATAAAGTAGATCGTCGGAATCAAGACAATGACTAACAATAATTTGGAAAAGGATAGAACAGAAAATCAAAGAAATTCGTCATAAAAAACTAAACAAATATTTTATTCTAAACCAATTTGTCCAACAAACACCTTATCAATCTCAAAACAGTATTAACATCATAAGCACCACCACCATTACTGTTGTAACCAACCACTAACAAATCATCCAACGCTCCCTTATGTTAAGCATCCCACCAATCAATCCCTCTAATACATTATTGTAAGTTTTGCTCAATTCCATATTTGAAAACACTGTTTTTGCTGTAAACAGTTGTTTTCGCAGGTCAAATGACACTTGCAAATATGCTATTCTAAAATCTTCAGCCATCATAAAGCTTGGACAAAAAGAAAAACTGTTTCGACTTGCCAAATGAATAAATAGAAATTAACAACGAAGCAACACTAGAACATTGAAAATACAAGGAAGCTAAGTAATGTAACTTGGAATAGAGATTAATAAAGAAAAAATACCTTCAAAGAAACTTATTAGGCTACCATCATATTGGTCAATTTAATAAGGTCCGATAGTTCTCAATAGGCCAGAAATAGAGGAATATGAGAAAAATTGGTATAAGCAAGGATACATATAGAAGTGTTGATTATAACTTTAAGTTCTTTCCTCTCTCTTTTCCTATAAGTTCCCACCAATGATAGGAAATGAAACCATCAGATGACATAAATAGATATTTAAACAACATGTCATTGACCTCATGGTCCTCACTCATCACATTTACATGTTTAAGTAACCAATTCAAGAAACTACATGCAAAGAAGTAGAATACAAAGAAGAAAAATATGCTATTCAAAACACATAAGTTTATATTAAACACTTGTGTTTCACGCAGCAGAATTCCATCTCATCATAAACTTAATGGAGCAAATGCTTTCCAACCTTCCCGTGTCATGCCTTACTTGAAAGCCACTTCCTTCCCTTGACAAAGACCAAGTTCATATGCTACTCTCTTGGCCGTAGCAAGAATTGTAACACGGCGTGGCTAGTTAATACCAATAATTCCCTTTGTAGCATTGAAATCGCTTGAGCCATAGCCAGCCTCATACAAGAACTGCATATCAAAAGTCAAGATAAAATAATTCCTGATGGCCAAGCTTCAATGTCTCAATATATGAAAATTTTTAAAGAAATTCACCTGTGGAACTTGAGTGGTTTTACTATACCCTGTTTCTCCACAAAATAATGATAGTTGAATTATCCTTTATAGCTTCCATGATTTCCTGTCCATCATGACTATTGGAAGACCCTTCATTTTTTCCTCAACGTCATTAGGTCTGAAAACATGCACTATAAAAGGACGAGTTTGAGGTCGTGGTGTACAACTAACAGCAAGGTTCTCGCAGTCTACTTTAGGATCAATCAAATCTCTTTTCTGTCTCTGAAAAATACCACCAGAAAAATATATTATAACCAATATTCGGAAATGCTTATAAACTATATTCTCCACTGACTCAAAACCATCCAAAGAAAATTGTTTCATATATCATACAAAGAATCTAAGACAACATATGAAATTACTACAGAATCATACCATTGATGTGGTGCTTTGTGTTTCCTTATAATTACATGGTCGCAAGGGATTTACATCATCTTTGGGCACATCTGCCATGTAATTCTTACTTGAAAGTTCCTTAGCTGCCAAGACATTGTTAGGGCAACTACTGATCTTTTGTATATGGCTAGAATCAGATTCTTCTTGTGGATCTAATGAATTAGAATTCGCTTCAACTTTTTAATGGTCTAGCCTCAAGTGGCTTTTATCAAGATAAGGTTCACTTTGATCAGAATCATCCTCTCTACCACGTTTCTTTGACGGTTGATCATCGTGTGGAACCATTAAACCAACCTTAGACAATTGCATGGCCCTCCTGCGCTTCTCCAATGTAGTCTCGACCTAAAAAGGACATAGTCAACTAAAATTGAGAGATTGGTTCAGAAACTTGGCTTATATTAATTTTTTTTTCCTTCTTTTCCTGATGACAAAAGAAGTGAACGTACATCCTCGTAAATCTTGTTTTTCCTAATAAATCGGATGATTCAGTATTTTCAATAAAATTAAGAAAAAAAAACTACTTTAAAATTAGTGAAGCAAAAAAGAACAACTCACTGGATTGTCTTAATTCTTTCATTCAACAAGGCTTCTCTCTTCTTTTCATCCTACACATACAAGAAACAAGTAATTTTTCATGCAACATTAATAGATCAAGCCAAAGTCCACACAAAAAAATATTATGTTCGGTCATACTTTTAATTACTATAGCTTTCGCTTCTAAGACTTGCTAAAGCGTGGCTGTAGCTTGTCCTTCAACTTAGCCAAGCTAATCCCCAAAACCCTAAAATCCAATAACTTTATCAAATTAGGGAAAAAAATCCCATCCTTAAGTGATTAACAAGATAAAAATACCCAGAATATTATTAAAAACATACACTAAATTAAACTTTTAACATCATAAAAATATGTATTTGTTCTTAAACTCACCTATGAACTAAAGTGGTTCTACAGAAGTAGCATTCACAAGAGATAACAGTTCTTTGTAGACAACGTTCTTGGTTTGATTTGTTTGATTACTATTGTCAGAAGGCTTGACAAGAACTTTGATGGCAGATGTTGTTATAGCACGTGATAGCGCAACATAAAGTTGACCATGTGAAAATACATGTTCTCATAAATAAACTCCAAGAAAGTCTAATGTTTATCTTTGTGCTTTATTAATTGTCATTGTGAAGCACAATTGAATAGGAAATTGTCGTCTCTTGAATTTGAATGGTGTTTTATCTTGATTGTTAGGAATAAAAGGAATTCTTGGTAAGAAAATTCCTTTTCTAAGAAAGTCCATTGTTTTATCTCTTTTTTCCTATAAGGTCTCACTAATGATAGGAAATGAAACTATCAGATGACAGAAATATATATTTAAATAACATGTCATTGATCTCATGGTCCTCACTCATCTACATGTTTAAGTAACCAATTCAGTAAACTACATGCAGCAAGTAGAATACAAAGAAGAAAAATATGCTATTCAAAACAAATAAGTTTATTTTAAACACCTGTGTTTCACGCAGCAGAATTTTATCTGTCATAAACTTGATGGAGCAGCTGCTTCTAACCCTCCTGTCATGCTTTATTTGAAAGCCCACTTCCTTCCCTAGATGAAGATCAAGTTCATATGCTACTCTCTTGGCCATAGCAAGAACTGCAATATGGCGTGGCTGGCTAATACCAATAATTCCCTTTGTAGCATTGTAATCGCTTGAGCCATAACCAGCCTCATACAAGAACTGCATATCAAAAAATATCAATTGCAGAGATGATACCCCTAACTTTTTAAGTAAAAAAAATAAGATTTCAGTCACCAAGACTACATTATTTCATGATGTTAAATGAAAGAACAACATAAGAAAAGGATAAGTTAAAGAGGAAATTTAAGTATAACACAATCAAGCTCATATAGGTTTAGTGAGAAAAAAGGCTAACCAACTTCCATTATTAGTTTATTAGCTTACTATGACAAGCAACCTTGGTCTTGGAAAATTTTAGTCTTAAGATGGAAACCCTAAGCCTACCGTTTACTTATAAAACAAATAACATTCAAAATGATGGATAAGCAATCAAAGCAGAGAATGAAGCATTTCCATGACCAATAGACCAAGAATTAAAATATTAGTCAACTTGTTTTGTAACATTAGACCAAGATTACAATAAAAAAATAGCTAGGACATTATTTATGCAAAGAGATTGTATTGATAATCAACTTGTTTTGCAATATCTAGCTCCTTATTTCTAGTGATGTTAGTTGCCACTATCTTGTTTATAAGCATAATGTATTTAAAATTTCTTCGCTCACGCTTCGTATTCACATAGGTAAGCAAAAACTCCTTCAACTTTCTAGCATTTTGAAAATTAGCTCCAGTAAAGTAAAGAAAATAGGCTTGAAAAAAAAAGCAAAGAAAACCAACTTTGACTTTTAATAGAAACAAGAAATTGGAGCATGACCTTGGTTTCAAGTCATTTGTTCTTAAACTCACCTATAAACTAAAGTGGTTCGACATAAGTAGCATTCACGAGAGACAACAGTTCTTTGTAGACAATGTTCTTGGTTCGATTTGTTTTATTACTATTATAAGAAGGCTTGACAAGAACTTTGATGGCAGATGTTGTTGTAGCACGTGATAGCGCAACATAAAGTTGACCATGTGAAAATACAGGTTCTCGTAAATAAACTCCAAGAAAGTCCAATGTTTGTCCTTGTGCTTTATTAATTGTCATTGTGAAGCACAATCAAATAGGAAATTGTCGTCTCTTGAGTTTGAATGGTGTTTTATCTTGATTGTTAGGAACAAAAGGAATTCTTGGTAAGAAAACTTCTTTTCCTTTATAATGACCTGTTGCAATCTTAGCGTCAATAACGTTTTTTCTGAATTTTCGACAAATCAATCGAGTTCCATTACATAACCTTTCTGATGGATTAATGTTGCGTAGGAGCATAATTGGACAATTCTTCTTTAGTATCAACTCATATGGAGGGAAGCCGCTTAAGGACAAGCTGTTTAAGAACTCTAGATTTATAGAATTGATGTTCTCATCAATAGCTTCATCGAAACTCTAATATCTAAAAACTTCTCCAGGAAATTGATGAATCAATAAAGTATTGACTTCGTCAACAAATTCATTCCTCGTTGTCAAAATAGCACGACTTGACATTGCACTAATTTGAATTGCATACTCATTCAAGTTGGGATACACAGTTGTAATCAAATTATCCAAAGAGATATTGTCATCGACAAAAGGCATAATGATGTTTGAAGGTATGGCAATGAGATTGCCTAGAAGATCTTCTTCCGTTGCATTACCAACCCGAAGTATGAATTTAGAGAATTCAGGATCAAGTCTTGCTCTAATGTTTTCAACTAACTTGATTTTCTTTAACAAAGGCCAAATATATGAAGTAGTCAATGTCGAGTTTATCACATCTTGCTTACTGCCTTTTGGTACTACAGGGAGCACCTGCCTGAAATCACCACCGAAAACAACCACTTTTTCGCCAAAAGATGTGTTATTATCCGTTATGTCCCTAAGCATAGAATCTAGGGCTTCGATAACTTGTTTATTTGACATCGGTGCTTCATCCCAGATAATCAAGTGTGTGGTTAATAGTAATTTTGCTAACATTGACTGTTTGCTAATGTTGCATGTTCTATTTCCATTAGTATTTATTGGTAATTTAAATCTAGAATGTGCAGTCCGACCTCCAGGTAATAATGAAGCTGCTACACCTGATGATGCAGTTGCCAATGCAATTATTTTCTTGGATCTAACCTTCGCTAATATTGCTCGGAACAAAAAGATTTTCCCAGTACCCCCCGGACCATCTACGAAAAATAAAGTCGATTCATTCTTGAAAACTTTATCAAGTATAGAATCATATGCATATTTTTTGGCACGATTCAACTTTGATGCAGCCTCCAAGTCATTACTATCAACAACGATGCCCAATTCTTCATTTATTTCTCTCGTGCTGTGATAAGAATCATCAAAAACAACTGGATAATCAACTAAAGAAAATTCTATAATACTTTTTCTCGTTGACTCTAGAATGGTATTAATTTCTTGAAGTACTTTGAAATCCACTTCAGCTGATGATAAATGTTGACGCTCAATATCCCAACACATTTCACTTTTATATTTCTCCCATAAATAACAAGGATTCTCAGGGTTACAATGTACCATATTGTAGCAAACAATCGACGTAAATTAAACGGCATTTGATACGTTGATGCTTCTTCCAAACATGACTCCAAACTGTTATCAGCCTCAAGTAACATGTGCAACACAGGTGCCTCTTTATATGATTCCACATGAATACCATTGACAACTTTTAGTTCTTCAAAAGATGTATATCCTTTAATGTGATTTAATAGTAGACGAAGGTAGTATATGTCACCTTCTAGTGGACTCACTACAACAATTCAACCAATAACCTGACGTTTTATCTTTCTTGACTATTTTCTTGTCTGTTGATTCCAAACAAAATGCTCAGGAAATTCTCGATATAACATGGTGCGAGCTAATTCATCATTCTTGTTCATGTTAAAGAATTCAGTTAACATGGAACGAGATGACAATCCATTATCAACTACATTTTGTAAAGTGTCAATCTTATTAAACTTGACCAATTGCTTTCCTTCCAAATGAAGTTGTAATGTGATGACTGGTGGATATATTTCATTTAGATGAAAGCCATAGATGCGCCACATTGACTCTGGAGCTGCTACCCAACGTGTTGATTGGAAGTTCTCAATCTCATCAATCCTAACATTTTCATTGTTTTCATTACATTGAAATGCTACGTTGTCATGTCCTTTGTATATTTATTTATATAAATATTTAACAGCTTTAATAGTTGAGCAAACCTCAACTTTCAGGTGGTAGTCAAACTTAGCAAGAAAGTACGGATTATACGGGGCAAACCAACGATTATCTAATTCTTCTCCTCTAACCATTGGTCTATTTTCATCATCACGTCTTCTATACTTTGGATATGGATCTTTTCCATGCACAGTACAATCATGAAAAGATGTGGGGTAATTATTACGACATTTACCATTTGCATCCATGCATACATTATTAGGGTTTAAATCATCGCATGGACCATGCATCATGTGTGACACAATAGCTTTATACAAGTGAGGATGATCTCGACTCATCGAAAGCTCAGCACAAACAAAAGAATCTAAGGAAATTGGGTCTATCAGTTTTGATGTTGGTTCCAAGACAATAAGAAAATGAGCATGAGGAAGATCCCGTTTTTGAAACTCAACAACATAGACATATGCGGCAACAGGACCGAAGATCTGTTTCTCCACAATATCATTTTTAAGGCATTCTACCTTCGATTTAAATATACGTGCAGCAAGATCAAGTCTATTTTGCATCTCATCTCTTTGTCGAAGCTCTTATTGTATTTCAGGCCAATAAGGATTACAAGTGATGGTGAGAAAAATGTCCGATTTTTCAAAACGTTGAACAAATGCCTTTGCATCTATATGTCTCTTTCGCATATCCCTTGGTCCACTAATAAAAGATGCTGGAAGAACAATCCTACATCTGATGTTTGAACCAGTAGTCTCACCTATATTCATAGAATCAACGATCCCTTGATATAACTCAGATCGTATCTCGTCGTGCCTAAAACGAATAAAATCTAACCTTGATGTCTCTATCTTAACATACATGCCAACCACATATTGCTGCAATAACCTACCCGAATGTAGCAAAATAGAATTGTGCACGTCTCTAATTTGAAGTTTATAGCAGTAGTATTCGCGACCAGATACACAATTTTCTTTTTTTTTGTAGAATTCACTATAAAAAAACATGAATAAATTAGAACGTCTTTTAAAAGTTAAAATAGTATTAGAGTCAAACTAACTATGAGAAGAAGTTATATTGTTTACCTTCATTTTCATTGTGAAGTAACTCAGAAGGTGAATTTATTAAACGAGGATCAAGATTAAAATCGTCATTGTACTTAACATGTACTCCGGTAGAGACTTTTTTCTTAATGCCTTAATGCCAACCCACATCTCCATAGGGGAACAATAAAGGATATTGTAAAGGATCATAGTACCCATAATGATAGCAGATTCTATTACCTTCTCCAAAATGGTTATATATAAGGATATCCCGCTTAGTTGGTTGCGCACATAAGTCATCATCTACCAAAATAGCAGCAACTTGACTAATAGAAGGATTGTTGAATCGTCTTTAATCAAGATTGACACTCGAAACTATCTCAACAACATGATTGTCCAAGATTTTCGTACTTAAATTATGGAAAAACATTGCATATGGGTTATCACTCATCATACTAATTAGTTGTTTTAAAATTTTCTCATCCATCCTATCCGAGCCACTGCTACACATTCGGTTCTGCACTTCATGTTCAGTATCATAAAAGTACAATTGCAAAAAGGTTGGTTTGTCACTGACAGGGCACAAATTATTTATATAATGATAAATCGGCCCTTGCAATGTAATCGTATATACACCCATATTACTTCTTGAAAGTGTCTTATCACACTTCACACCAAATGATGTAAATCCAAAATTGTTGTTATAAGTACGAACATAGTTCCAGAATTCATCTGTTTCTTTAATTTTTGATGTGAACAAGTCAAACATTTGTTGGGAGACAACATTAGGGATGAGAGACACTTGTCCATTTGAACAGCAAAAACCTTTAGTTTCATGAACGAATCTTCGAGCACCACAATTTTGACAAGAGGCTACAGATGGTAATATATCTGCTGAACGTACTATGTTATCAAAATCCATTGCACGGAACGTCTTTGTGTATTTCTTGATCCTATATTACCAACAGGAAAGGTCAACGCAGGTTAAGTTTCTAATTGTTTAATAAAAATGTATTACTCTCTAACCAATAGTCACAACCTTTTGTAACACTTATGTATGATCAAGTGGCATAACTTTTTATAGAAGTTAAACTAATACATTTTTTCTAGTTAAAGATAATTGACACATACCCGTTGCATTCGCCTCTTTTTATTTCCTATATAGTCGTCTTTGACGTGATCGTCTCCTCTGTTTTTCTTCTTTTGTCATGGATAAACGGTTTGACCTATCTACCTTTCTACGCAAACTATTTCTAGCCTTTCTCATAACTCCACTGTGTTAAATAGATTAATATAATATACAAAACTTCGTTAGATTTACATGTTTACAAGACACATATAAAAGTATATAATGAATTCACAAATAATAAGACAGTATTGTTAGGAAGTTGAGTAACATTGGATCAACATCTTCGATATATAGCCATTCCAGTCAATGATTGCATTGTCGGCTTAATAACACTAAACAAATGATTAAAACAAACATAAGAAATGAGTGACTAACATCAAACAATTTGAATTGGTATATCTTCTAAAAATGTCTAATTTTTTAAACAAGTTTATGTTGACGGTTTCGTAGAGCGCTTTGGAGGTGTTCGATAAAACGCTCTTGAGGTTATTATTTTGATTTCTTTAATATGGGTTTGTATTGATACACCTTGAAATATGCAATCAAATCAATGTTTAGATGGTAATTTGATCTCTAACAACTTTCAAGTTTTCCATCAACCCTTAAAAATAGCCATATCTATGTAGTCACACCAAATAACACACCTACCAAATAGACAATTCAATCCTTGTTTTTTGGCTTGGCATTCCTTCAAACAATTGGTTGTCATTCTAATTAACACCACTCACCAGCCAATCCTATAACAATCAGTCAGTTAATCAATCTTCATGTTCTTGATATGACATAAGAATTTAATATCAAACCTTGGATTGCAGACAACGCTATATCAACTCATGAATCTGATTCCTAACAACCCATAGTTTTCCTCTGGCAACAACAAAATAGCATCAATAAGGTCATGAGATAACTATGCGATCTTGAATCGTCTCTTTTTTGGTGAACGTTGAAGCCCATGAGTTGTTGAATGTTGAAGGCCGAGAGAAATAAAATCAAAGACGTGAATCGATGGTGTAGAGAGATTGAAATAAGAGGCGTATAGGGGAGTTAGAAGGCTTCAAAGGGTTTTGATCGAAATCAGTAATGGATTAGGGAAAGGGGTAAAATAGAGAATTCAAGTAACGAAGGAAATGAGAAGTATTCTCACTTTTATTATATGGAAATATATATATATATATATATATATATATATTTTAACATAATTATCTTTTATTATCTTTTATAAAAAGCTGAAAAAAGTATGGACGTAGAAATCACCGTTGAAAGAACTTTACCTCTTATTGGGCTAACGCGGCTTGAATATGGAGTAACAATGAAGTCTGGATCCTAGGTGATGTAGACTCAAAATAATAATAATAATAATAATAATAATAATAATAATAATAATAAGGCTATATGTATGAAACTCTTTCAGTTCACTTGATCTAATACATTCGGTCAAATTCATTCTGTTTTTATTGTGTTGAGTTTACGGATTGAAGTATTTTTACGTCGCGTAAAAGAAATCATAAAATAAAAAAATGTAGGACGTTGTACTCTGGTTGGGCCATGGGCCGTGAAGAGACTCACTTGTATAAGATCATGGGCTCTTCACAGCAACGCTCATTACTGCTCCGGAGGCTCGCTGCCTAAGAAGCTCCCTCTCAGAGGGCGCGTATCCATTAAGTCCAACCAAATTGAAGATGGTCCCCATAAACACATCCCCTACTTCGTTCCGGTTCTCTAACAATTAGAGATGCCGTCATCAACGAGTCCTACCACATGTTGAATAACATACCAAAGGAAAGTATATTTAAAGCAAGTTGTACTTTGTTTTGATTGTCCATGTGGGACTAAAACTCCTCTTTCTCCTCTATACTCATCTAAGAAAAGGCAAGTTATGAGTAGCATATTGTCGATATTTTTTATTTTTTTTCCTTAAGCGGGAGTCGAACCCACGACCTAGCTAAACTTTGTCTTTTAACAAGTGATGTCTTATTTATTTATTTTACCATAGATACTTTTGCAACACTCATTTGATTCATTTTGTCATTAGAGAACTTGAAAATATTTTTCTCATGGAGTGATACTAAACTCGAAAATGCAAGGGTAACATTATTTGAAAAGTGATGGGGATACACGCCTGCAAAAGTCGTATGTACACGCCTGAACCTAGCTCGCTTGATTCCCCTCGTTTGATTCTCGAGGTTAACTCGGAAATGTAATATTTACCTCGCTTGATTAACCTCGTTTGATGGGGGGTACACGCCTGCAAAAGTGATGGGAGTACTTTTGCAACACTCGCTTGATTCACCTAGCTCGCATCAGCCTGCAAAAGTCGTATGTACACGCTTGAGATCCGGGCATATGCATTCTGTATGGTGCATAATACGTGAGCTGTGATCTCTTTTTTAGATATCATTTGAAATGGGATAGGGATCCCAGCTCGTGTAATGGGGGTCAAAATTTTGTCATTAGGAAATTTCAAGCGGGGTATCCCTACCCCACCATAGACAGGTATAGGGATGGAGATTGTATTCCCCTTTTCAAAACCTGCCCCACCTGCATCTCTAGCTATGTCATAAGGTTAAATGTTACGCAGTCCTATGTATTTTTTATTTATTTATTTATTTTTCATTCTCTGTGCAACTCGAAGAATCTAACACTTTTTTTTTTTGGGGCACACTTTTACTAATTATCATCTTCTTCCGTGAGGCTCTTGACCACCAAACTAACTTGATGGGTGGATTTCCACATGTACAAACATTACCGAATACTCATCAGTCTCACAAGCCGTCCGCATTCACCTCGAGATGTGTTCACACAATGCTTTTAGTGCAAATGAAGCTGGTCTTGTATCTCGAGGCGCACTGTCACAGCTTCTGAGGCTGATGTCTGTCTGTTTGGTGATGTCGGAAAATCATTTCTAAAAAAAATGGAAAAAAAAGCTTGGCAAGCGGCAAAGTTTCCGTGACGACACGTGTCTAATTATGGCTGGGCCTCGTTGGAGAACAACTTGGTTCATTTGATTGGTTGAGTTCTAACACCACTTCATTTCTTATTTAATCTATTCACTTGGATTAAATCTCTTTTTAATTTATGTTTCTTCTCTTCAGACTAACAAAGGATATAGTAATTCTTTTTTGTTCTACAACGTTGTAGTTGCCTGTTCACATCTCTCTCACTCTCACACACTAACAAGGTATGCTCTAAATTCTTGCCAAATAAACACAAATTCATACATACTAGTGATTGTGAATCAGACCCACTTTGTGAATTAGTGGTGGGAGCATTTCTGTTTGAGTTTTTTATCTCTCTGATTTGGTGATGCTTGTGTTGTGTGCAACCCCTAAAAGGGTAAGAAGAATCCATGCCCCAAATGCTTTTCAGGGTGTTTATTTAAGGGTTTTGGAGATTTGGGGTATCATCAAAATCAGATTTTGATTCATTTGGTGTGAACTTGATATTGGAATTTATGAAGTTATTTAATAAGTGTTAATGTTGGTCTCTTTGGACAATTGAAAAAGGGTGATTTTGCCAAATTAGGAATTTTTATTAATTGCCGTACGCCCCAATCAGTCTTCTTCCTGCTCAAACACTGCTTTTTATTCTTACTCTTTTCGCCGGGCTGTTTTCGGAGTAGGCCATTTATGGAGCGAAAGATTGAGGAGAAGAAAATGTGCGAAATTGTAGTTGATTGATTGCTGAAGTTGTTTGAGTGTTGTGCATAGAGTTGAGATAACATTTGATGTCCAATATATTTGGGGAAAGTAATTGACTTCATTAAGCAAGAGAAGTGAGCTCCCCCACCCAATTATGGTTGATGTTCAATACACATCTACCTCAGAACGATGGCGCAGCTCATTTCATTGCCTTTGTCCTAAAGATACTGTTTTGAATCTCCCCAAGCCTTGAATTGCCTATTTGTTTTTCCCCGAATTAGTTCTACGTTCATTGGTTTTTGAAAGAATTGGTGTTCATAGTACATTGATATGGTTTAATCCAGTGGTTAGTGTTTTAGCTTTAAAAAACAATTAGCCGAAAGAATTGGCATTCGTAGTACATTTAGTGTGAGTTATGCTATGACGACACAGTTAAAAGTCACACACATTGAGTGTTGTCGGATTACTTCACGAAATGTCCGCACACATTTCAATTCACTGTTTCAACGGTCTGCAATGCATTTGTGATTAGTGGGTGATTGTCAACTGATACCAAATCATTTTCCATTAAGTTTTGCTTCAATCTCATTTGTATGCAAGTGTTCATAAACTGAAGTGATTAATTCCTTTTGGTAGGGTTTTTTTTCACATATGCAAAAATAAGTTTAAGACAAAGTATCAAACAGACTTGCATCTGCTTGTGCTTAAGCTCATTCATATAGCTGGAAGACGGTATTGGAATTAATTCATGGCTGTTGGGATTGTGCAATCGCCACTCCGTACTTGCCACTTGGGTCCTGCAACTCCCCAAAGTGCAAAACTAATAAGAACTACAATAGTAGCATCCTCCCCCTTAACAATCAAGACCTACGGATTTGGAGATCATCTGGTTGAATTGAGAAACACTCGCATCACGAAGGCAGCAGAACATAGCTCTAGTATAGTCAGTAATGATCCCAGGGAACAAGGAGCGGAAACTGCAGAGTATAGAACAGTTGCCCAGATCAAAGAAACACTTTATCAGGCAATAGAAGGTAAACCCAACTAAACAGTTATTTTGTTATTTTATGTGCCAGTGCTTCTTAAGATTAGCAATGGCTTTCTTCTGAATGAACTTAATATATTGATTTGATGTGAAGGTATTAATAGGGGAATCTTTGGAGTCCCGTCAGCAAAGAAATCTGAAATTCTTGGTCTGGTGAAACTTTTGGAATCTCAAAATTCAACTCCTAATCCTATGGAAAATTTGGATAAGGTAGAAAGAAAGTTTTGTTGTATATACCATTAAGTTTTTTTGAAAGAAAGAAAGTTTTGGAAATACATGTAATGCAGCATTTACTCCCTTTTGTGTTTGATTGGAAGGTAGAAGGGAGTTGGAAAGTTCTCTACAGCACTATATCGATCCTGGGTGCAAAGAGAACAAAGCTCGGATTGCGAGATTTCATCACTTTGGGGGATTTCTTACAATCCATTGATGTTGCTAAGGTATTCCTTTCAATTTAGTCCTCCCCAAGTTTCATCTGAACAAAAAGCTTTTCATAATTTTTTAATCAAAAGTAGTATTTCAATACCGTGATTTAGAGTTGGAATCTGAGAAAAATGCAGTAGAAAACCATATGATGTGGATGAAATCAATTGATGAAGGATGGCCATTAAACGGATTTTTCTTGATTTAGGTTCTATTCCTTTGAGCTCTAGATTTGAAGTAGTTGATTTGAAGCTCAAACAAAGGACTGATAGAGTTGAACCAGATTGCAGCAATGATGGATTCATTATTTAACTCCTAATATCTGAAAATATAAGAGATGACAGTAATCTATAGCATATTTTTTGACGATAAATATTTAATTTTGGCTTATGTTGCGATTGAGATTTGTAGGGAAAAGCAGTGAATGTGATCCAGTTCAATGCGAGAGGATTAAAGATGTTGAATGGCCAGCTGACCATCGAAACCTCCTTTAAGATTTCGTCCAAATCAGTTCAGACCTCCTACACTTCATGAATAATCTTCAAAAAGGTTTTTCCGAAGTTTCTCATGTGTTATTAACTTCCTCATCTCTCTTGTTTCATCTACTTTCTCCCAGAGAGTTGATATCAAATACGAGAACTCGACTATCACCCCGGATCAGGTATGCAAAATACTATCATTCCTATATCTCATCAAAACAACAACAAAATAAAAGAGAAAATAGTTTCCTCTCTATTTTTTTGAAACTGCAGTGCACTAACTGAGACTGATACTTGGGCCACCAACAGCTGATGAATGTCTTCCAAAAGAACTATGATCTTCTGCTCAGCATTTTCAATCCCGAGGGTTGGCTGGAGATTATGTATCCGAAAACCATATTTTCTTAATTTTTTTCTTTGAAAAGAAATATACAGTTACAACTCCATATTTATAGATGAAAGATGAAAGTGAGCTCTGAGTTCTTTGATTCAAGACTTCAGATATGTTGACGAAACAATGCGAATCGGAAGGGATGACAAAGGTGGCATCTTCATATTGGAGAGACTGGAACACGGCACGTAATTGTTTTTCTCTACTTGTTCTTCTTCACTTGTTTTTCACCCTTCTTCTCTTGTTTTAGTCAAGGGTATATCACTGTCAATTCTTTTACAGATTTGTAACAATGAGCAAATGAAATATATATATTTCCACTTTTCAGTGGTAAATACATTCCTCTAATTGAAGTTAGAAATCTTATTGAGTCTTGATGGCTTGCAAGGTCACCAAATTGATCAATTTGCAGAAGCACTGCAGGGTCATTCAATTCAAGAAAATCATTTGATTTATGTGTGCAGTGAGATGTAGTACTTTGGCTTCTATTATTTGCCCAAGAAAACACCTATAGGAATCTGGGTTTAAACTCTTATGCTAATAGGAAAAACTGATGCGTAATTGGCCAATTCAGCTTATTGGTGCAGTTAACTTACGTTGGCTATGGAACAATCCTTGTGACACACAAAATGTGCAAAGCTTTTGAGTGAAATGGCTGTCGAAGTAACCATCGGAGATTGGTCCGAATAGTTTGGCGATCGGGTCCCTTAAGTAGAGGTCACAATTTCGAGCCCTGCAAATGGAATTGCATCCACCAGAAGAGCTTGAATTCTTTTTGCCCCGACCAAGCTCAAGCTAAACTAGTCGGAGGGTAATTTGGCAAATCTAAAATGATTGAAAGGGTAACAGAACAGAACATTACCAAACAATGCCCAGAAGAGAATTGATATGTTGTTACGTTTAAAAGTAGTATGGAATATAGATTTAAATGGAAAAACCAAAAAAGACAAGCCTCTCATATAAAACTTTGTCTATATATAAAATGCATGGCATTCCCTTCTCATTTAGACAGAGATCCCAGCAAAATCCACAGGTCTTCCAAGATCATTCCTCACACTCCATGGATGTAAAATTTAAGGACTCCATCATTTATGTAATTAGAACCTTAGCATTTATGAACATTTCACATTTTCACACAACTATAATTTTAGAATTTGAGAGACTAATTTAGACTCCCTTGTCAGAAAAGTATATAACAAAGACAACTTCCATAGCTCAGGGTAACTGCTAAATTAAGATCAATTATAATTGTGAAGATAATTTGAAAAGAGAATTCATAGCATGAAGTAATACACTAGGACCAAACATATGGTGCCATAACACAAATCTTTTGTCAAACTTACACAAGTTTCTAGAGTTGCCTCATGCCTCAAATTTAAATTAGAGTGACAACTATGCAGAAGGCTGTGCATCGTTCGATGACGGTTCTGGTTTCCACTGAGCTGGTGTCATAGCTTTCTTTATTGAGAGCGCGTGGATCTGTTTCATTTCCTCTGCCAATGCTGCATTAACAATCCGATGCCTCTCTAGCAATTTCTTCCCTTCAAACTGATCTGACACGATTTCGATTGCAAAGCTTGCTCCACACCTGACAACAAGCACACAACAATAACTTGACTTGAACAGAAGGAGCACGAGAAAGAAAGTTATGTGAAGGTAGTAGAAAACCAAATCTTTCCTTCTGGAAAAGATCTTACCCTCCAGATGTGTCAATTACTTCCTGAAACATCACGCAAAAAATAGATCAAGTTAAAACTCAATGGGGTAGTACAGAAAGAAGGAATTTGAATAAAACTGCTGACAAATACTTTTGAGAAATCATGTTCGGATTCATTTTCCCGATTGATGATGAGCAACAGTAAAATGAAAATAGAGCGAAATACCAAAGCAAAGAAAGTGAACAGAAAGAAATAGCCACAAATCTGGGGAAAATAGTTTTCTTTTAAAAAAATGCGAGAAGTGTTCCATAGAAAGGTGCCCTCATTATTAGTTGCTTCTAATCTGGTGCGTCCTTCGCAAGTTCAGAGAGTTGGTCCGGCGACTACAGCCATGTCCGGATTGCATCTCATCAAGTATGAGAGTTGTAGGGAGTAGCTTCACTGTTGATGTTAAGGTCACCGTTACTGATCAACAAACTCATACATATCCACGGATTTCTCACAACAAAATTTGGAAATGTATAAAAACTACTGAAAGCCCTAATAACTAGGCGGACCAATCATACAGATAGCCCTCAATGGTTCACTGAAAAACTCAGAATTTTTTTCCCATTAACATAGATAACATAATTTAGCAAAAAACCTCTATGTTTGACAATCTAAGAGAACAACAAAGCGTTCCAACGAGCCCAATGCACCCTGAATGAATTGTTTCCCTCTCTCAACAACAGCGAAAATCCAATTGAGTTAATAACACTATCATCAGCAAATAGATCCTACATTGCTCCGAATTTCTATGAAATATAAGATTCTCATTAAATGCTAAGAAACTTATCTTCACTTCTACCACTTCTTATATTCAACGAATATTTTGACATTATAATTTGAATCAAACAAATTCATTAGAGTCTCATTAGTCATGATTCCATTCAGGTTCACTTATAATTGATTTATCATTTTATGGATCTGATTGGAACAACGGAGTAGCACCAATTGACACAATGATTAGGGAAGGGCGGTTGTGGTGATTAGGACACCTCCAAAAAAGGCCTACAAATGCCCCCAACAGAAAACTCGATTCAATATAAACTAAAAAAATTTGACGAGATAGTGGCAGACCGAAGCTAACTTGGGAGGCATTAATTAGGAGGAATTTAAATGATTTCCAAAGCTCAATCGAGCGCAATGGAATAGTTTGATCCATGTAGCTAACCCCTACTAATTTGGGATTGAGGCTATGATTGGTAAGACTTTGGCAATTCATAAAGGGGTAGATAGAATACCTATGATCCGGGACAAAAGAATATGAATAATAAAACAAGGCGAAACTGATTGCAAAAGAGGGTAAATCGGCCACATTAAAATTACTGTCCGGGGAGGTCCCTTTGATATCCAGAAACTGCTCGGCAACAGTGGGACAAGTGGGTAACATAGGGGTGGACCCCAACCTTAAAAACTGCCTATGTTCGATGAAGGAATCGACAAACCCATGTCACTTACATTAACAAATCCATTCAAGAGTCATGAAGACAAATACAACAATCAAATCAATAAAAATCGTATCTTTAAAGTTCCAATCATGCTCCTAACATCATACTAAACACCCACTAATTTGCATCAAAGATTTGTAATGGGTCATTAATTTCAAGTGATTTGAAGCATGATTTTGAACAAAACCCAAATAATCTAATAACATGTTGCATTCAGAACCACTAGGGCTTTGACATGGATCATCAACAAAAGAAATTAAAGCCCATTAAAGCAAAGATTAGAGCTTACGAGATGGGTTGGATTCAACTTTGATGTCAGAGTAGACTCAACGATTTCCTTTGTCACGCCCATCTCTCCCTCTCTCTCTCTCTCTCTCTCTCTAAGGAGACGATGTCTAATGAGATGATGAAATCAATTGAACCACAAGTGATTCATTCTCCGGATTTTAGATTGACAAGCTGGCGCTCAGACCGGGCGGTTCACAGAAAACCGGGTTCGTACATGTGTGAATTATGATTTTTGGTAAAATTTAGGCAATGTTTAATTCAGTTTTTTTTTTCCTTTTAAAAAAAAAAAAATCTTTCTATACCTAAAAAAAAAAAATTATCGGTTAGGCTTGATGCTCATTTCTAATATACTCTCAGATATTGTTAAACTAATGAAACTTTTTAGAGTTCGAGCTCACGTAGCCGGCAGATGAGCTTGACATCTACCTGAACATAGTGAATATAGAGTGGTAGTATTGCTCAAAGAGTTTTGGCGACATAATATCTATTTTATTTTATTTTTGCTTTCATACGTGGTGTTCGGCAACTGCATCGATTAATTCACGTTCGGACACTATTTTGACCTAAGATGTTGTTAGATAAGTACATTAGTATGTGAGCACGGGCCTAACAACATCTCAAAAATCAGCATGATCATCATGAGTGTAAAATTATAATTAGAAAAAAAATTTATAAATGCAATAGATTGGCATACCATGAATTTTATTTGGAAAAAAGCTGATAATCGGACCCACTTTTTTTCCTTTTGCTGAACGTACCTTACTTTAAAAGAAAAGTTTTTTGCTTGTGCAAAATTACCCAACTGCCCTCCAATAACGCTTAGAGGTCACTAAAAAGGGTCCGGATGGATATTGGTCTGAACACCATCCCTTAATAACGACTAAAAATAGTATCCGGACTGTGCCCATTTTGAAATTAATGGACATTTTTTTTGTTTAGAACAGTATGTTTTAAAACCATATATACAAGACCCATTTTTGTCCAGACCCATTTTTCATATAAAAAATAACTTTTTTACCTAATTATTCACAAAAATACATGATTTTTCATGTCCCCATTTTATTCCATCATTGCTAGGGGTGTACACGGTCTCCGCAAAACTGCCCAAACCACCCAATCTACGAAGGTTTGGTTTGGTTTTTTGAATTCGAGGTTTGGGGTGGTTCAGAAAACTTGAAAATTGTGAAATCACGGTTTGGTGGTAGTTATCATTTTGAAAAAACCACAGTTAACCAAACCGAGGGCAATTTAGTAATTTCAGTTAATATACATCATAAACCCTAAGGGCATGTTTGGTTCAAGAATTAGTGAAGCCTTCTTCACTTGCTTACCTAATATAAGTAATAGGTTAGCTAATCCTTTGATTGGTTTATATACCAATTATGTTAGATAAGATTTATTTTAGGACTGTTATGCCCTTCCACTTCTTTTACCCAATTTTCAACAGCTCTTCCAAATTTGACCAATACTAACAACAACACCGTCTCACTCACCAATTCAACAAACAAAAACCCTACCCAACAACTGTGTGAGATAGACACGCCATCATGAATACCAAATCGAAGCAAAAGACTAGAAACACTAAAAACCCACAAAACCTCATGGACGTGCCCCTCGCAAGTCTCCTCTCTCAGAGTATCCCAACCCCCCCCCAAAAAAAAACCCTACGTGTCGCGTCAACGTTCAATGGATCATTCCACTTCCTGGTCACTCACCCAGTCAACTAGTTGATTCAATCAGAATTGTCTATTGCGAAGAAGTGGTTTCATGTTGGGTCGATTTGGAGGGTGGATTTGTTGGGCTCAAGGGGAGTGTGTTACTGGGGGTGAAGATGGGATGGTGAATTTGGTCAGCTTGGGGGAGTCAAGGTTGAGTTATCGATGTGTTTTTTATAGTGAGTGGTTGGTTTCTTATACACCGGCAAAGTGGAGGTCGCCAGAGGGGTTTCATGTTGGGCTGATTTAGGGCGTGGACTTGCCGTTATGATGGAGAAGATATGATAAACGGAGATGGAGATGATGGGTTGTTGAAGACGAGGGTAAAAATATAATTTTAATTCACTTAAGTTGGGCTTATCTAATGACAGGGGGAGTCGTCATTTGGTAAGCATGAGCTTAAAGGCTTTGGTAAGACCATATCTTACCTAACACTCCAACCAAACGCCAATCTTACTTGGCTTAGCTGAGCTAACAATCCAACCAAACATGCCCTAAATGTTTTCACTTCTCTCATTTCTGCCTCCCTGACTCCCGACTTCCCGAGCCCTCTTTCGCGATCTCTGTTTTTCCTCCCTCGTCCACTCCACCTTCCTGTGCCCCACTGACTCCCGACTCCCTCCCTCCTCTTTCGCGATCTCCTTCCTCTCCTCCCTTCGCCGCGTCATCAATACCTCGATAACCCCCTCCCTCTGTTGCGTCATCAACCTCACTCCCTCGTCCGCTCCACCTTCCTCTTGATCCTTTGAAAATTCCCTCCCTCCTCCGCGTCATTTACCTCGACTCTGACCTCATCCTCGCTAACGACGTCATCAAGCTCTAGTCGGTCGGATCTACAACAAGTTCTAGGGTTTCAAAGGTACTTGATTTTGATTATGATCTTGTAATTAATGTTTTGATGTTTGTGTTGGAGATGTTAGGATAGTCCCACATGGACTACTTAGAATGAAAAAGAAAGGTTTATAAGTATGGAGTGGACACTCCATCTTGCCTGACATTTTGGAGTGAACCCTACTTCACACTTGTAGCCCATACATAAAACTAGTCATCACACTCTCCTCACCTTGGATTGGGCCTTATAATATAAAAATTGAACGTGGTATCATAGCCGATGGTTGGCTTAATTGTCCATTGTCCAAGGGCTTTGTAGACATCCAACAAAAATGGTTGATTGATGTTCTACGGTCAAGTCCAAGTTGGACTTGAGGGGGGAGTGTTGGAGATGTTGGGATAGTCCCACATGGACTACTTAGAATGAAAAAGAAAGGTTTATAAGTATGGAGTGGACACTCCATCTTGCCTTGACATTTTGAAGTGAACCCTACTTCACACTTGTAGCCCATACATAAAACTAGTCATCACACTCTTCTCACCTTGGATTGGGCCTTATAATATAAAAATTGAACAGTTTGGTTTAATTTTTGTTTGATTTGATGATTGGATTAACTATCTCAGTTGTCGTCAATCGGTTTTTGTTGTGATTGTTTTGCTCATTTTTAATTTTGTTAAGGAAAACCATGCATTATTTCAGCTCTACTAGTGTTGTTTATGGCTTTGTCTTTGATTAGTGATTAGTGGTTACTCTTGTTTGTTTCAATCCCTTATTTATTATTGAATTTTTACTCTATGTTCTTTTGATGTATTACCCTGCAAAGAATGAACTTAAAACTTTATATTTCTAAGTGTTGTTTTATTGTAGGAACAAAGAATGAAATTGGAACTTGGAAGAATGAAGTTGAAGGCTTTTCATGTTGAATCAATTTGTTTTTATTGTTTTAACTTTAGAAATGAACTTGGATTCATAACTTTGTTATGTTTCATTGAGTTTTTGGTGGATGTGATTGTATATGGACATGTATTTTTTTTTGACGAAAAGATATTTCTACTCATGTAAATTGTTCACTATTACATCTGATTTAACAATGAAAAGCCTAGAACTCGTTGGTGGATGTGATTGTGTATGGACATGTATTTTCATGTTTAAATCATTTTTTGGCGTGCAGGTGTCTTTTATTTTTGTTTTTACTGTTGGTCTGCTGGGGTATCTCTGGATTTTTGATTTTTGATGGCGGGTTTTTTCTGGGGATCATTCTCTGCATATTTTCTTTTGCCTATGTTAATTATTGTAACAATTGAATATTAATTAAGGGCCTAGGGTAGATATGTGGAAGGTGACTTTTATGGGATTCTTTTTTGAGTGAGCTAAGATGGATGGTCACAAGACTCACAACTGTGATCCTTCAGAACTTTGGTTTTGTTTTTTAAAGAGATAGATTTTTTTTGCATAATATATAAGTATACAAAGGGGACTTTTTGTAAGTAGATATGTAAGATTAATTTTGTTTCCCTATTCTTTTTGTACATGTATTTTTTGACAGATTGATGAAATTCCTTTATCTAAAAAAATAACACAAATATGTTCAGATCAATCTTTATCTTCGATTGAAACCACCCTAAACTCTAATTAATCTCATTCTTATTGTATATTTTATTTATAAGAAATATAAGTTGATTATTGTGAATTGCAATTTTAATTGTAAAAATATTACAATATGTTCATGTAAATTAATTTATTAATTTAAAAAAAAAGATATAATAATCTTGCACATAGCGCAGAAAATCGACTAGTATAATTAATAATTAAATGAAGGAACTCAAGGAAGTAGTACAACACAATGTACAAAAAAAAAAAAAAAAAAAAAAAGTACAACATAATCAGAGCTACCTCTTAATTTCATCCCACGTGATGGACAGCTCTTATTGCGACAAGTGAATGAGCATATAAAACACACGCACAAATATATGCCCATATTTATTCATTTAACAAAGCCAAACAGACGAACAGAAGGCACAATTAAATGTTGTACTTAACATTCACTCATCCACAGATTACACCTATACCGCCGCCAGCAAGTGAGCAAAGAAGAGTAGAGTCAATGCCAGCATTCACTTTTACACCTAGCATTTTGCGGGCTTCACCGATGTTATTAATCTTCTTCTCAACAACACTTTTTGCTTCCTCTACATCATCATATCGCAAAAAATAAAATAAGTTAATTTGTGAGATTAACCAATTGTGAAAATTAATATAAATTATATATATACACTTGCCAACATAAATATTTAAAAAGCAATAGCGACAGACTTTTGCTATAAAATGGTTGAGGTCTCAAGTTTAGAGATATTATAATTAATTTACGCATATATCATGAAAAATTTAAGGATAGCTAAAGAATGTCACCAAAATATTTTTTCAAAGGAGCTAAAATGATTGGGTAACCCGTTTTAGACGGACACCTTATTATTTGTGTTTATTGATTTGTGAATGGAGGTTTGATGTGTATTTGATGCACACCGACAACAGGGCTCATTTTGATCGGGTGCATAAAGTGGGTCACTTTTCAAAACTTAATTGAACTCACTTGTTTCCTCTTTCTTCAAAATTGGAATAGCATTGTCAGGCAGAGCATATGCATTGGCAGAAAGTACAAGAAAGGCAACGAACAAAGCACCCAAAATCAAAAGGACCTTTTGAGGAGAAGTAGCCATCGAGGAGAGTTTCTTACAAAAGCTTAAAATGTTTCGGAAAGTAAGAGATGAGATGTGGGGAACTTGATCGATTAACATCTATTTATAGACAAAACTAATCGTATAATAATGTTGGATTCATATGGAACTTCCTTTATCAAAAAAATATAATGTTGGATTCGTGGATGTGTGGTTCACGCGCGTAGCACTCTATCCATATATTTTATTCTTAATTGTGTCGAAGATATAAAATATTATACGTAGAAAATATTATGTAGAAGATATATATCACCTACATTAATCAAGTACTATTTCTAAGCAGAAACTAATATATTTGATAAAAGATGTCACAATGACAACTCAAAGTCACATTGGGATGCGTGGCATGCCGACCCCACTTAAAAATGAGAGTGCGCAAATAGTGTCGAGTTCAAACACGCGGGGTGTGTATCGATCCTGAAGTATGCACGAATGACTCCCAAGCACCCGGACTCGCATTTCACGTCACTCGATGTGATTTAGAGTGTGACTTTGGAGTGTCATTGTAGCATAGGAATGTGAGTTAGTACAAGATCAAAAACAAGAGCCCCTTCTCCAAAACCCTCTAAAACTCTCTTTCTTGTTCTTTAGCTTTTTTGCAATTTTAGTTTTTTGAGCCACCATTGACCTTCTCTTTTGATCAACGGTGGATCCAATGATATCACTTTTCTTTTTGTTCGTCAAATAAAACAAATCTAATAGATATGAGATAAATGAATAGTTCACTCCATGTTGCAGTTATTAGATTCAATATTGGCACAAGTCGAATCTTCAACTTCACATCTCGATCTACACTTATGTGTGAATTTGTGTCTGTCGCAATTGGATTGACACTTTTTATTAATATTTTTTTAATTAAATAAGTAGTTTTCTCCTTTTGTTGGAATTATTAAATTTTCTTCTCTAATTAGAAGTTTTTAGATTTTCTTTTCTTGTTGGAAGCTTTATTTTCGGGAAGTTTAAGGTTTTGTAGGCAAGCAAATGAGGTTGCCTTATGAAATGACGGGACTTTTCTGTAAACATACTAGCTAAATGGTCAAATGTAATCAATCTCTTGATAAGGTAGTTATAGTTGTACTTGTTGGAGTATATAATTCTACATCGGAAATATAATAAAGGTTGGTGTGGTATATAAGTGGTATAGATTAGATTCTAGCACAAGTCAATTGATTTGTGCAAAGATGGACTCCAACTCTATTCATTTACCCACATGTATGTGTGTGGCCCAATACTTTTTGGGCTCATAGATTTCTATAAGGTAGTTATAGTTGTACTCAATGAAAGAATCAATGAATGAAATATGAGTCGAACTTAAATATATGTTTTCAAAAAAAAAACTTCTTTATATTAAAAAAAAAATTCCAAATTAGTCACGTGCATTAATTAATTTGATCTTTTGATTGTGAAGTACACGCGCGTGGCCACCGAAAAATTTAAGATTTTTTTTTTTTGTTAAAACAAAAAAACTAAGATTGAGATAGAACACCACACTACTATTTTCTAGAGGATCCTACTCCACCAATGTGATATTTTTGGCTGAGATTGGAAGCAAAAGTGTCCACACCCTAGACCCTATGTGTCCACACCCTAAGACGCTATGTGTCCATATCCCAGAGTTTAAGACGCTATAACATTATTATTGCCCATGTGCTTGCAGAACTGAAATACACAGAGAAATGGTTTTCTCTTTGGACCGATTAGTGTCGGCAAAAGGGGCTTTCAGCAAACTACGGGTGAAAGGAGAACTATCTTTTAAAGTGAATTAGTCAAGTGAATTTCAGCCTTAACCAAACGGTTAATATCTAAAAAGACACGCAAACTATTGAGATTTTTAAATATTTAGATCAAATTTTTAATTTTTTTATTCAAATAATCACAAACTTTACCTTTTTTTTTTCTTGCAAATCCATCACAAATCCCGTATTAGCTTCAATTTTTCAATCCACTTTACAATATTTTGATAATTTTCTTTCATCTCATTTACCACTGTTTTATATCGCTACATACAACTAAGGATCCGAATGACTACAAAAAAGACATTTCAGGCTTTCTTCAACTCATTGATGGGTAAACCTACACCAACAAATAATCTACCTCTCTTTTGTTTCATCAAATAAAGACCACAACCATAATATGAGCAATCCAATAAGTAAAGAACAATAGAAATGCAAGAATCAAACCACAACACACAAAACTTTTTAACGTGGAAACCTTCTCAAAATGAGAAGTAAAACCACAAGGTGACTAACATCTATGAAAACTTTCCACTATGACAAATGAGAATACACAATCTTCTCTAACACTAGTTAGAGCCATGAGCATCACAAATCATAAAGACAACAAACAGAGAAACATATCTTGGTCAAAATACTTATTACAAGAGAAATGGGGATGTCACATAGAAGAGGGCAAAGTGAAATCTCTACCAATGGTGATGTAGAGCTCGACGCCGCGAATCTCCCATTCGAATCTCGACTCAAATGGAGTCCGTTTGGTCTTCCAATCAAGCACTTGAAGATTACATAAAACTAGGGCTTCAAGGGCTTTTCAAACACTCTCCCTAATTTCTCCTATCTCAAGTGTCATTTTGCCCTTCACTAATTGGGTTGAACTAAGTGAAGGAGGGATCGCCAAACAATCTCCTGGGATCGCCAAACAATCTCCCCTTTTCAACTAAGTGAAGGAGGGATCACCAATCCCGCCGTGTGTCGCAACATACTCCAAGCTTCAGACTTGGCAATGCCTTTGTAAACATATCAGAGTTATTACTATCGGTGTGAATCTTCTCAATCTCAAGTAAGCCTTCATTGAGAACATCTTGTATCTAATGATACCTTACATCAATGTGCTTAGTCCTCGAGTGAAATGAAGCATTCTTACTCATATGAATGACACTTTGATTGACACAAAACAAAACATATCTTTCTTGCTTGAAACCAATTTCTTGAAGAAACTTCTTCAACCATAACAACTCTTTAAATGCTTCGGTTGCTGCAATGAAGTCGGCTTCAACGGTAGAAAGTGCAACACATTAATGTAACCTAGACTGCCATGATACTGCTCCACTTGAGAAAGTCGTCAAGTAACCTGACGTGGACCTCTGAGTATCCAAATCATTGACCATATCTGCATACGTGTAACCAATCAAGACTGGCTTCCCACTACCAAAAGTGAGTCTCAAAGAAGTAATACCTCGTAGATATCTCATAATCTACTTGACTGCATCCCAATGCTCTCGTCTCGGAATAGATGAGAACTTGCTGACCACACTAATTGCATATGCTATATTTGGTCTGGTACACACCATAGCATACATCAAACTTCTCACTGCGGAGGCATATGGTATTCTTTCCATATCTTGCTTCTCGTCATCTCTAGAAGGACACTGCTGAGCATTCAACTTAAAGTGACTAGCTAAAGGAGCATTCACTACCTTAGCCTTTTTCATATTGAACCTCTCAAGAACTTTCTCTATATAATGCTCTTGTGACATAAACAACTTCTTGGAACTATTGTCTCACAAAATACGGATACCAAGAATTTGCTTTGCTGGACCTAAGTCTTTAATCGAATGACTTGCTCAATTGCTTCTTCAACTTTGTAATTCTCGAAGCATTTTTTTCCAACAATCAACATATCAACATAGAGCAACAATATAATGAAATCATCATAAGAAAATCTCTGCATGAAAACACAATGATCAGAAGTAGTCATATGGTAGCCTTGTTCCCCTATAACTGATTCAAACTTCTTACCCCACTGCCTCGGTGCTTGCTTCAAGCCATAAAGACTTTTCTTCAACTTGCACACATAATTTTCTTTTCCATGTACTTTGAAACCCTATGGCTCTTCCATATAAATTTTTTTTTATCTAAGTCACCATGAAGGAAAATCATCTTCACATCCATCTGCTCAACCTCCAAATCAAGACTTGCTGCCAAACTCAAAACAACTCGAATAGATGACATCTTGACTATCGGCGAGAAGATCTCATAATAATCGATGCATCTCTTTTGACTAAAACCCTTAACAACCATTTTAACTTTGTATCGAGGTTGTGACGTATGCTCTTCATACTTCACTCTGTATCCACCTATTCTTCAAAGCTTTCTTGCCATCAGGTAACTTAATTAACTCAAAAGTATGGTTATCATGCAATGATTTCATCTCATCATCCATTGCCTCAACCCATTTCTCCTTATGCTCATCTTGCATAGCTTCTACATAACATTTAGGTTCTCCCCCGTCACTAAGTAACACAAACTTGCTAGGCGGATATTGACTAGAAGACACTTTCTGTCTCTCAGATCTCCTAGGTGGAATAATAGCTAGGACCTCTGACACTGCTGGTAACTGCTCGTGATCATCATCATCACCATCACTTAACTTAACCTCTGTCGGAATATCAACATCACCACTATCATGCTGATCATCATGAATTGCACTTGAAGTTTGTGTCTGAACACGCGATGGAGCAAATGACCCAAAATCAAACAAACCACCACTGACATTGGGCACTAAACTAACTGTCTTCTTTATGTCCTCAATGATCCAATCCTCCATAAATACAGCATCTCTGCTTCTTACAAGTTTCTTTTGAACTGGATCATAAAACATGTAGCCAAACTCATCTTGCCCGTAGCCAATAAACACACATTGTCTAGTCTCGACATCAAGCTTAGACATTTCATCTTTCGGAATATGAACAAAAGCTTTGCACCCAAACGCCCGCAAGTGATCATAGGAAACATCCTTTCCATGTCAAACTCTCTCTAGAACATTTAGATTCAGAGGAACACACGGTGTCAAATTCAAAGACATGTACCACTTTGTACTCAAAGCTTCACCCCAAAAGAATTTAAGCAACTTTGCCTCTGAAAGCAAATATCTCACTCTTTTAACTAGAGTTCTATTCATTCTCTCAGCTATCCCATTTAACTGAGGTGTCTTTTGATGACAAATGTCTTATTGCTTGTAATACTCATCAAAAGCGTAATAATACTCACCCCCATTGTCGGATCTAATGCATTTGAACTTCTTCCCAGTTTGTTTCTAAACTAAGGCATGAAACTTCTTGAATACATAAAACACTTGGTCTTTTGTCTTCAAGGTATAAACCCTCAACTTTCTTGAATGATCATCAATGAAAGCGACAAAGTAAATAGCATCGCCAAGTGTCCTTGTCTTCATAAGACCATACACCTTAGAATGTACAAGATCAAGTATTTCTGACTTTCTTGAATGAGAACTAGATGACTTGAAAGCAACTCTACCTTGTTTCCCCGCCAAACAATGAACACATTTCTTCAAAGGTGAATTCTTTACCTCTGAGAGCATATTCTTCTTTGCCAGAATTGTCAAGCTCTTCTCACTCATGTGACTATGCCAATTGTGCCATAACTCAATTGTATCATCATTCTCAAGTGCATTGATTCTACTATCACATACCCTTACTTGCATTAAGTACAATGAAGAACATTTCTTCCTTCTAGCCACAACTATAGAACCTCTAAAAAGCTTCCATTTCCCATCATTGAAAGTGCTACAAAATCCTTCATCATTAAGCCTACCAGCTGAAATAAGATTCATGCGAATATATGGGATATGCTTCACATTCTTCAAGACCAACTTAAAGCCATTATTAGTCTCTAGGCATACATCACCCATACTAATGGCTTTAGACTAACCATTGTTCCCTATCCTAATATCGCCAAATTCTCTGGATGTATAAGATGTGAAGAAATCTCTTCTTGATGTAGCAACTTTATCTTTCTTACCATCATCATCTTTCTTTCCATTCCAATTTTTGTTGTCACTCTTGAGTTTTTGACAATACTTCTTTATGTGCCCCTTTAGACCACAATAATGACACTCAACATTCACAAATTTGTTGGACTTGCTTCTACCTCTATCATGTGACCTTGGACCTTTGCTTTTGCTTCTCCCATATTTTCTGTAACCAACACCTCTGTTTGTGTTTGTGAGGAAGAGCTCTAAAGTGACTGTTGTTTTAATTCTTCATTCACAATGCCATTCGATGCCGAATCGAGAGAAATAATTTCATTTGGAGCGAAATTAGACAATGTCATTCGAAATGTATCCCGAGAATCTGGTAGTGTGCCAAGAAGCCATAGAGCTTGAACCTCATCATCAAACTTGATATTCATCTTCGCCAATTGGTTCACAACTCTCTTAAATGCATTCAAATGATCCAAAACTAGGTTCCCTCTTGATATTTCAAGGCCATGAATTTCTTTATTAAAATCATCTTCATGTTCCCCTTTTTTGAGCATACAACTCTTCAAGTTTAGTCCATACAACATGTGCACTGGTCTCATCTTCTATATGGCTAGAAACATTGTCATCAATCCATTGTCGAACACACTTGTCGATGAAAGATATTACATTCTTTATCGGACATGTCTGTGGGTTTTTGGGTCTCGAACAACAGTTGATAATACTCCTTTATATAAAGAGTGTCCTCCATCTTCTTTCACCATGCATGGTAATTAGAACCATTCAAACTAATCATTTTGTTTGGATTGAATATTTGGTCATCCATTGCTAACACAAAGAACAAGAACTTCAATCACGCTCTGATAACACTTTGATGGGGTGAACCTACTCCAACAAATAATCTACCCATCTCTTGTGTCGCCAAATAAAGACCACAACCACAATATGTGTAATCCAACAAGTAAAGAACAATGGAAATGCAAGAATCAAGCCAAAACATACAAGACTTTTTAACGTGGAAACCTTCTCAAAGTGAGAAGTAAAACTATGAGATGATTAACACCTATGAAAACTCTTCACTATGGAAAATGGGAATACAAAGTCTTCTCTAACACTAGTTAGAGGCATGAGCATCACAAATCATCAAGACAACAAGCATAGAAGCATATCTTGGTCAAAATACTTAATACAAGAGAAATGGGGGATGTCACCTAAAAGAGGGCAAAGTGAAATCTCTACCAATGGTGATGTAGAACTCGAGACCACAAATCTCCCCTTCGAATCTCGCTTAAAACGGAGTCCATTTGGTCCTCCAATCAAGTACTTGAAGATTGCATAAAGCTACGGCTTCAAGGGCTCTTCAAACACTCTCCCCAATTTCTCCTCTCTCAAGTGTTGATCTCTCTCTCACAAGAAAGCAAAAGTTTGCTTTTTAAGTGAGGTTGTGCAAAATAATTTTTCCCTTCACTAATTGGGTTGAAAAGAACCCAACACTCATTTTAAAGGAATACATTTTTTAACCATGGTGGCTTCATGATTTGAAATTAAGAAAGTGGTTAGAGAGGCTTGGTCTAATACTACTTGTCCGACAATAGATCTAATCAATTACAAATAAAGCTTGATATTTGTAATTAAAATTTGAAAAAAAATTGAGCTCATATAAACATAGCTCAATATCTTAACAAAAAAAAAGAGAAACAATTGAAAGTATGGTATGCAACTGGTTGCAGGTTTGTTTATGTGGTATCTTATGTTTAAGAGAGATTGAAATCAATTTAGAATTTGTGATAGATTTGTAGAAAAAAAGTAAAGTTTTTGATATATTTAAACAACTCAAAGTTTGTTCTAGATTTTAAAAAAAACCAATAATTTTTGTTTTTTCTTGATTATTAAGCTTAAACTAAAACAATTGAGGATTTCAACCATCTATTAAGTTTTTCATCATCTCACCATTATCTCACTGATATGGTGTGATGAGATAGATAAAAAATGGGGCCCACACATTTCTATTAACAAAAAAGAAAAAACAACATATACTAAGATAAAAAATGTTTATGTACTTTTTAAGTAAAATATATTTCTATCTACTATGTGCACATGTGGCTCGATAGGGTGAGGATTGTAGGTCCCACATCACTAAAAAAAATACACATTTAGCAACAGACAATCCTGTCGCCAAAGATGTACGACCTTTTGCTAAAGAGGAATAGCCACGGGGCACCCCTTCGCTATTCCTCTTACGTGACGCGTGTTAGAACCCGTAGCTACCATCACTAAAAGTAGGATGGGTTGACCATTTAATAGAGCTTTTAGCACGCTTGAAGGGTCGGTGCTAATCCCTCGCTTTTTGTGATGGCTCCTTTCCCTAAATCCATTGCAAACACCTGTGTTGGAGACATGTGGCAACAGTTTAGCGACGGGCCTCGTTGCAAAAAAACCTGTCACTATTTTTTTTAAAAAAAATTAAAACGTTTTATTGTTTTTTTTGGGTTTGAATTGAAATTTATATTCAATATTTGGTTTTTAATTGATATTGATTTTTGAAAAAAAAACTATTGTAGTTATAAACACTTAACTCATATCTAGCAATTGGTCACAATCAATGGATTTATCTTCAATCACCACCAACAGTTTTGCTTGCATCTGGTAAATGACCTTCCTCAAGTGCTCAATGGGCTCATTACGAGTAGACATGGGTTGAGAAGATCCTGCTCCACTTTGTCCATGCCCCGATGGTGTCCATCCCGGTTGTATCTTTGGGCCTTATTGTCACACGCCTCAATAGATAAATAAAGCTCGGTCTCATCAATCGGCATGTTAGGACCACGATGATGTGTCGCCTTGACGCGTTTGTCGTATATCACCTACATTTACAAGTCATATATATACATATAAGTCATTGATACCTATAATTGAGAAAAAATAATCACCAAGTTACTTAACAAAACTAGTTACTTATAGCTATCGCCTCTGCTCTCTGATCCACGAAAGTCAAGCCATCATGATTCTTGATGTGCATGTACAGGCATAACTCTAAAGCAGTCGAAAGCCGACCTAAATTATCCTCCTATAAAGTCACATATATATGAATTTATTAGAAAAATAAATAAATAGCAAGACCTACCAACCTTTTTGCGTTTTGATAGATGGATATCAAATCACATGCATGCATGGACATACCCGTATCGGATCCCCCAGTCTCTGATATGCGATTCTTGCTTGTTTGCTTCGATCTCTTTTGAAATTCAAGGGTGGGCTGCATCTTCTTGTAGTGCTCGAAGATCTCATTAGATACTTGTGTAGGCTTTTCACTCTTGGCATGCATCTTGCTGACAAAGTCAGCGTACCGAATGGCAATCTGCCTGTTGTACGCCATTATGATTTTTTTGCCCTCCTCTAAATCCCAATCGAAATCAAGCTACATACAAAAATATTGAAATTAAATTTGTTCTTAAATAATGTAACGTTTGTCTATATATTATAAGTAAGAGAATCAAATTCGACTTAAATTAAGACTTTTTACCCTCCAACAGTTCCAGTACATGTCCTGCACATGAGCAGAAACAAACTCCCAGGCATAGCTCTCCTTGCATAAGGAGTTCTTATATGCTCTAGTCATTTCCTACGATGCTCGATCCGACGGGTGCAATATGTGTGAATTAAATTTAAAACATAAGTTTGACCGAAATTATGGTGAATTAATGCAACGTACAAATGCGTGATTATATTACGTATGCTTACTTTTTTTCATCCCTTATCACCAAAAATAATTTCCTCCCACGATCATTAGCATTATCTATCGAGGCCCTATTTGCCTGAACGCCTCGTCTTCGTCAACATAGGGCAGTAATAATGGATGGGTCAATCGAACGATGGGCGGAAGAACTTGGCGACTGTAGTGCATGCTCAAGGTGATGAATCGTAAAGGGAGAGGCATGCAAAGAAGAATGACCTGATGGTAGGGTCGTCTAGTGCACGTGATGGAGAGGGGCACCGAAGTATGTTATGGGTCTGCCGAAGTGAGGGAGATGCATAGGCTAATCCCCGATGAAAATGCAGGCACAAAATATGTCCTCGACGTAATGGCGCCAGCGACGAGCGAAGTGGATAGTGATGCAAGCATAGTGGAGTACATCTCTAGAGAGGTCGAATCATCGAAAAATAGAGAAGGCAAAGACATATAACCTGGGGGGATGCGGTTATAATATAAAAGATGAGATGGGTGTCTGATTGAAGAAAGGGACCTGCTGCAAATACGACTGCTGCAAGTTCCAAGTCATGCATTGGATAATTACCCTCGTGGGGTCTCAATCGCCTCGATAAGTAAGCAACTGGGTGTCTATCTTGCATCAACACACATCCCAACTCAGTACTAGAAGCATCAGTGTAGACTGAGAAGCCTCTCCCCGCCTCAGGTAAAGCCAAAACCGGCGCAGAAGTCAATTTCCTCTTTAGTTCCCAAAATGCCTCATCACACTCCTTGGACTACTCAAACCTGACATCTTTCTTGGTCAACCTCGTCATCAGCACTGCAATTAAAGAGAAATCCTGCACAAACATCTGGTAATATACAACAAGACCCAAGAAACTACGAATGTCAAAAATCAACTCAGCCGTCCTTCAATCAACAATTGCCCGAATCTTGTCACCATTAACAGATATCCCCTGACTACTGATGACATGTCTGAGAAACTTCACCTCACTTAGCCAGAAATCACACTTGTTGAACTTGGCATACAATCTATGCTCCCTCAATGTCATCAAAACATCTCTGAGGTATCTCTCGTGCTCCACACGAGTCCTGTTATATATCAAAATATCATCAATGAACGCTATCACATACTGATCCAAGAATGGTCTAAGAACTCAGTGCATCAAATCCATAAAAATAGCCTACGCATTAGTCACCCTAAATGGCATGACTGTGAACTCATACAATCCATAACGTATGCTAAAGGTCATTTTCTCAATATCACTATCCCGAATCCTCAACCGATGATAACCAAATCGTAAATCAATTTTCGAGAAAAACTTGGCTCTCACCAACTGATCAAACAAATCATCAATCCTAGAAAGTGGGTAACGATTCCGAATCGTCACCTGATTCAGCTTCCTGTAGTCCATGCACATCTGCATAGTCCCGTCCTTCTTTTTAACAAAAAGGACTGGTGTGCCACAAAGAGACATACTAGGGTGAATGAAACCCTTCTACAACAACTCCTTTAACTGGGACCTTAACTCCTCATGCTCAGACGCTGACATCCTATACGGTCGACTGTATATTGGCCGCGTTCCCGAAATCAACTCAATAATAAGCTCAACTGCCCTAGGAGGTGGTAAACTTGGCTAATTATCGGGGAAAACCTCAAGAAACTCACAAACTACCTGAACATCCTAAACTCTAACCACCGGTCTCGGTTAAAGCTTAACTACGCCACAAATGCCTCCATCTCCTTCTAAAGCAAGATGCAAACAAAGGTAAATACTTGGAATACCCTCAATATCAAATACCACAGCTTCTTCAAGCAATCAATTTGTGCACGATAAGATGCTAAGCAATCCATGCCCAAGAAAGCGTCAAACTTTAGGTACTCTAGAACACGTAAGTCAACCGGTAATTGGTGTCCCTCAACCACTACTATACAATATTGGCATATCCTAGGTTAGGGTAAATCTTATCCCCAAAGATCCGTACTAAGGAAAACATGTGGGTCTAAAGTCTCAACCTCAGAACCCTAATCGTGACGACTCTCCCCGACCTAGGGTCGGTCGCCCGCCCACACCGCCACTTAGACCCGATACTCCGAACCAGGCCCAAATAACGGTCCTGTATGCCTAAACAAATAAATCTGCAGAATACACATTGGCTAAATAAAGGATAATAATTGCAGAATAAATATAAAGAGATATCCTAAAGCCAATATATTTAAGTTCATAGAACATTAATAAAAATTATACATGGGTTCATGCTCATTTAAACTAAACAAGTTTATTAAATCTCCGAAATGGATTCACTAAAGGTAACTAGGATTCAACCTATCCAAAGATCTATTTTAATTTTAACCCCAAGTTGAATAGTTTCAAAATCAAATATACACAATATATATCAACAAAAACAAAAGCTCACATCAAGAAGAAACTTCAAGCTCGTCTCTCCCTTGCCTCAACCTAGCGCTGTCGTGGATACCTGAAATGTAAGTGGGGTGAGCTAAAAGAACCAACGGAGCTCAGTAATACGGAAAACCCGCTCAACCATCAAATATACAAGTAATACCTAATAAGCATGCAAAGTCTAGCATGTATTTGAAAAACAGACAAGGATTCATTGAATAGTAGCATAGTAACAGGATTTCATAAGAGATAGACTTATAATGAATCATCAAGTACTATCATGGACATAAGGTTTGTAAGCCACAAATAAATAGGAATTCATCCTTTCATAACAAATACCACGTATTCATAAGCCATAAATTGTAACAAAGATAATCATGAATAACATTAAAGAGATTGACAAATCATTTCATAATTTCAAACTTTCATACAAAGGAGGGGGTTTCGCGAGATTACATACTATAAAATATAATAATACGATAAGTCGATGTTCCATTCAATGCATACTAGGTATTGGCAAGAATTCGGTGACCGATTCTCCTACTCTTGAAGTGATGGAAACAACTAGCTAGCACACAAGCCTTATATGCCCTCTCGTTTGTCCCATCAAATCAACAGTAGGTTTGTCCAAGCCATCACCGACGCACATCCCTATGTCTCAAGAGTACAAGAGAAGGAACTCCAACTCATGTCCCTACGTGACATACTTATGAATTCAATTAGTCAAGTAAAACCCTCGATGGTAAACTCCACACATTCTGGGGTGTTAACGACCCTCGGTAGTACCACAATATTCTGAGGTATTCATATAGATTTACTTGCTAATAAGGCCCTCGGTGGAACTCCACAAACATTCTGGGGCCCTGAATAACATAGATGAGAAAAGTAGTGCACTCACATTCCATAGATACGTAGGTTCGAGCCAATACCACGATGCAACCCATAAATCCCAAGTCTTTAATTCAAATTATGAATCCTAAACATAACTAATAATCATGCCATATTTGATAATTGAGCAAGCTCCCCACTTACCTGCACTCGGCGCGCCTAAGACCACTCCTTGCGCACCCGGGGCTCGATGTGAACTGTCGCGTGTCACTAAGACAATTCATACAATAACCTATCAATGCATATTATATTACAAAGTCATTAATTCTTTAACTCATTTACTTTTAGGGACCCATTAGTGCGGGTCCCGCGGGTTTCGTGTCGTTTGGAGCCCTTGTCGGGTTCCCGATGTCGCATTGTCGAGGGTGGGACCCGTCGTCGAGTCCCTCGGAGTGCGCGTGTGCGCCCCCGATGAAGCCGTAGAGGGGCTGGAACATTTAAGGCCCTCATTTTACTATTGCAGTCAACTAGTAACCAGTTGACCGGTCAACAAATGTGGTTGACCGAAAAAAGGGGGGAAGCCCGTGCTCCCCCCTTGTTGGGACCGTGGAGGGGAGAACTCCCCTCCACGCCGCCGCCCTCCTCACCTCCCTCCATCACGGACCACGCTGGAGGGATCCCAGCGGCTGGTCGGAGGGTCGTCGCCCTCCGGCCAGCCGTCGGGGAGGCGGTAGTGGGGGAGGAGAGGTGGTGGAAATCACCCCTTTTCCCCCCTCCTCCTCACAACCCATAGTGGTGGGGCTCCTTAGTAGGGCCCCACCTGCCGTCTCCAGCGGCGGTGACTGGAACGCCGCCCCACCACATGCGGTTGTGTCGTCGCGGCTCCACCACCTTCCTTGGGTAATTTTCCTTGTCCAAACTCCATTTTTTTCAATAAAATAAACAAATAAAAGCTTAGATGGGATGAGGGGAGGGTGTGTTACCTTTTTGAATGTTTAAATGCAATTCATCATCATCTTCTTCATCATCAACCCTCCTCCACTTCTCTCCCATCTCAAGTTTGGGGTTTCAACACAAAAAAGCTACAAACTTTCTTGTTATTTTACCAAAATACCCTTATGGGCCTCTAAATCATTTACATCCACTTGACTCATGTTAGGCCCAATAATTATTTAGCCTAAGCTATACTTTTCACACTTAAACAATTCATAAAGTACACTTGCACATATTTAGTATTAAAAATTACTAAATTGCTCTCGAGTTGGGTCAGTTAGAATTCAGGTCGTTACAATATCTCCAATTTTAAGAACTTTCGTCCTAGAAAGTCAAAATAAGGTACACTCATAATTTGACTGGTCCATTCGTAATGGTTTCCCTAATGACCCGTTATTTAATTGGTGTCAATTCTCTCTTACACGTTCTGCTTATACCCCACGTAAAATAAAGTCTTACTCTTGACTCTACTATCTTAACATTTTCATTTCTGTCCCACTGACCGAAATTCATAAGGCCTCTCTTATAGGTTTCAATAGAATCATTATACTCAGCCACTTGCCAAGTTCTTCCGTCGTCATGTGTTCTTGAGGTATTCCTTTATAATCTTCACCGAAGTCGCAATATATGCTCAAGTCGCTCAACTTGCTCAACTTATAAAGAGGTAGAACCATACTGAGATGTGATCTGGTGCCTATCTGTGTCAAAAAATATCTTTGCCTATCTGACATTGAAACCATACCACCAATTTATAGCAGGGAAACAAGGATAATTGTCTGCTATAACATGAGCACTAGCACAACATCTCTATCAACATCTCGGTTACGTATATCATTGAACGACTCATTATGTCTTTGCGGCTTATCTGTGAAGGCTACAAATAGGCAGACCTAGTATTCCTTTCTAGAATAATACCTTAATATTATTGGCATCATATGTTTATCGACATTCATTCTTGTAGGTTCATATTTCAAGTCAACTTTTGACTAATGATCCACTTTGTAGCTCCTCTGTCATACTTAACTATTAATTGACGTAAACAAGCTTCCACCTTTAAAATCTTGTGGAATATTTTTAACATCGTCATTGTTTCTAAGTAGGTTTCAGCATTCATCTGAATGTGCTCCATTGCATCACCATTTTTTTTATTTCATACCAAGATCTCTTATCACTATATCTCGATTTTCAGGAGATCTATCGTAATGCGTCCTCGCACTGATCAATTCTCATGATCCTGGGTGATTATTTTAAACATTGTTGACTTAGTCATGACCCCTTTTTGGTATACAATGGTCCCTTCTGATCTTTCTAAGCTAACTCTTAGTTCTTATAATGTGTTTAGTACCTCACTCTCTGAGAAACGAAGGTGATTTACCTTTCATGTTTCGAACCTGACATTCACGTCGTTTCTTTAAAAGCATAAAACTCATACTCCTATCATTGTCATTAAGGACTCATATCTCAATACAATCCAGTTATTTCAAGTTCATAATTCAAACTTGTATTTCAATTTATTACACTCGTGCATTACTATTGTCGCACTGCATATACGTTTTGTTGGATACTCCAAGCATAAAGTACATATCCTTGTACATAAAACTCATATAAGTTTATCTTGTACGACTTGATACTAAAGCTTTAATTCAAGTGTACTCAAACTCATATTTACACCAATTTTGAGAATTATCTTGCACTGTTTAGGTTATGATTCATTGCTTATACTTAGCACAAACCATTCATAGTGTTCTTCATTTTCTCCAAATTCAATGATTTTTGAAAATAAGAATATCAACAGATTTCTCATGGGATTGATTTAAAATGACCTCATGCTTAGGCAAACCCTTATGCCACATAATTTACTTATGCTTGTCACTTGTTACGATGCCGACCTTGATTATTCAAGCATTATCTCCATGTATTGATATCATTAACACTTAACCATTTGCAAATATATTGCTAACCCGTCTGGGTTACAACCTCAAATTCTCCTATACCATCAAATTAAGGCTTTCACTTTTAAACTTATACTAAGTCCTCAGGTTTTCAAGTATAAACTACACATTTTGTTCAACAATTATTAACGGTGTGAAATTTAAGAAATTTGATCTTTACTCATATATTCATGTTTTATTGCTAATTTAGGGTATTTCCTCACCATCCTTAATTATTTCGTACGTATTGTACAGTACAAATCTTATTGGGGTTCGATCCTAACCTAGGATCCTCACTTTTAATAATCGACCTATCACTGATCAGATCTTTCATCTTTTTTTTCAACCATTTAGTTTGGTAGTTTATATGTTTAATGTAATCTTTTCCTTTTATCAAAAAATCACAAGTTACTTTCCATAAGTGATCAACATAATTCTTCGTGACGTCACCATTTCGATTACAAATTTTGTTCTTGAATATGGTACTATTGCAATATATATTGTTTCTATTGAGTTCGCAATTCTTCTCATCACCAATTTACTCATTCATTTTTCCATGGTCGATCCTATTCTAGGATCCCTAATTTTAAGAACCAAGTCATTATTGACTAAGGTTATGTGACAATCATTTGCCTCGATTACTCTTCAACATCATTTTTCATTCAACCATCCCTTACCAATCAGGTTAGGTTTCATTTTGACTTAAAAGCTATGAGTCCACACATCCAATCATATCCAAAATATTCTTTTCAATGGTGTACCCTGATTTTAATGATTCACTTATCATCGAGTTCATTATAATATTATTAACTGCGTCGTACGCTCTTTAAAACATACTAATATGACTCATACATACCGTTTAGTTTGGGGCTTCCTTTAATTATTTAGTCATGATACTGCTATTGCGTACTCTCCATTCATTTCGAACACAATTTATCAATTCCTGGTATCCCCAACTTTATGAATCAACTCTCTTCTAATTATGTTAGAATAATTTCTTTGTTGCAGTGGTTACCTTTGATTTATATCATTTTAACCTCAGATCTTGAGTCTTTACAACATCTACAAATTTTCTACTTGGCAATACGATATTCACACATGGCTATTTCACCGAAATAGTCTTTGACTTTGGATCTTCAATTTTAGTAAATCATCCATCTTTGAGTGTACTAATTTGATATTTTGTATTCACTAGATTTTCTCATTGAATAGTTTTCAATGTATTCTTTAATTTCTCATTTGCCATCTCGTACATTATGCACTTATGCTTCGAGCTAACTCTCAATTTGGGTCCTCATATTTAGTATTCAACCTATCGATAACTAGCTTAGCTTTATTTTTTTTCTTTTACACAAGTTCGATCGAAACTTGAATGTCATAATTCAATCAATCGAAAAGTTAAATCCAAATCAAAGTCCATTTCAAAATATTAAGTTTCGATTTTTTTTCAAGCTAAATCTAGCTTATTTTTATGGAATCATCTAAAAGCTTTCTCGCATTTCAAACGAATTGTAATACCTATTTCAAATCGATTTGGTCAATATACTTTCAAAAATAAATCACGACCACGAGAAAATTTGTATTCCAACACTTCATAATGGTAGCATAGATCCAAACGATGCTTTGCATTTTCATTGGGTCAAAAAGCATTTAAATCTCGTAAAACTTTTTATGTAAGGATAAAAATTACGTTGTCGAACTCTTGAAATGCGTATAAGTCAATTTACACTGTTTTATTTTTATTTTATATATATTTATATATATATATATATCTATTTTTGAACACCATGGAAAATAAACTATTTCCTTTTATAATTGTTCACACTTTCCAAAACTTTGTACGGACAAGTAGAATGTTTCCTTGAAAATCTCATCAAAATGTGATAAAAAAACCTACTCAACGAAATACAAAAATCATGGTCCAACACAGTTGAAAGAGTTAGTCTTCGAGAAAATAAATTACATGAAATAACAAAATTCGATTCATAGTATTAACTTTCTAATTGAATTTGTAGACCAATGATTCACATCTTTAATCGAGAGTTAGAAGTTTTAAGTCTATACGTGTCCACTATATCTTAAATTAAGTTCAACTACTTACCGCCAAGCTAACTTGCTTATCATTGTTTGAAACCAAAGATTCATTTGCATCTTTACTAGGATCGTTAACTTCTATTTTCAACAAGATATCGTTAATTTTAATTATCCTAACAGAGTTTTTGGCGTCGGAGTTACTTCTCTGAAATGTGACCATGTCACAATTCCATCCTGCATATTTAGCGTGGCGCCTCATTGTCCTTTCAAGACTATCAATTCATACTTAAGTCTTTATTTGCCACTCTATCGTTAAGTATAGGCGTTCTCGCCATACAATTTCTACTCTAAGTTTAGTCGTTCTATCAGAACCATTCTTGCAGCAAGGTGTTGTAGACTTCCTTACAACGCATGTGGAACCTTCGGCGGACTTTCCTTCAATTTTCTTGTGTCGTTAATTGTCATTCCCAACTCGTGGAACCAAGGTTTCACGTATTAAGGAAAGACATTTACCTATATATCTAACGATATATTTATATACACAAAGTAGCAAATAGTCATCACATTAAATCTTTATCAAATTTCTTTTGTCTCATCCCATCCTAGGATTTATCATTATTGCGTGTTAAGTCAACTTTGAACCAATGTCCCATACCACTGATTTGTTCGACTTAACTTGACCTTTAAACTTAAAGGCCCTACATCTTAGGTTTCCCTAACCTAATGTTTCCCTAGGTTCTAATCCCTATGCTCTGATACCAACTGTGACGACCCTCCCCCGACCTAGGGTCAGGTTACCCGGCCCAGACTGCCACTTGGACCCGATACCTGAACCAGGTCCTAAATAACGGTCTGGCACGCCTAAACAAATAAATCTGCAGAATACACATTGGCTAAACAAAGGATAATAATCGCAGAATAAATATAAAGAGATATCCTAAAGCCAATAGATTTAAGTTCATAGAACATTAATAAAAATTATACATGGGTTCATGCTCATTTAAACTAAACAAGTTTATTAAATCTCCGAAATGGATTCACTAAAGGTAACTAGGATTCAACCTACCCAAAGATCTATTTTAATTTAAACCCCAAGTTGAATAGTTTCAAAATCAAATATACACAATATATAGCATGTTAAGTCTCGGCTCTACTTGCAACAATCGCACCGCCAATCCCATCATCTAATCCCTTAATGAAATAATAAATCTGAAGTCTCACGGTGTTCGCCACATTACATGGAGAGGTTCAGGTATTGTATGTTGTATGCCATGGATGTGGCGAACACCGTGAGACTTCATAATCGCCAGCCATCCACTCAATGTGTGGTTGAAATAGGTATAAAGTGCACAGACTTCGTAAACCTGTCCACAATCACGCAAATGCTATCATGTCTGCGCTGAGATCGAGGTAACCCACGGATGAAATCCATGGCAATATGCTCCCATTTCCACCTAGGAATAGGAAGTGGCTGTAATAACCCACGGGTCTGTGATGCTCTACCTTAACTCACTGACAAATGTCACACCCTCTAACATAGTCAGAAACATCGGTCTTCATCCCAACGACCAAAAGAGACGACGCACATCTGCATACATATTGGTTTTGCCCGGATGAACCGTAAAACATGAACGGTGTGCCTCATAAAGTATCTCATCGCTTAGATCCTTCACAAATGTTATCCACAATTGCCCTCTAAATCTCAGGCATGATTATGTCGACTGACTCCAATCTAGATGATTTGGACTCTGAGCTAACCCAAGAAATTTTTAGTATTAATCATATTTCTACTAACCATCAAGTACACTCTAATTATAGACATTCTTGGTCCTTATTTGCCCAAAAATTAATACCCTGGTATCAGTCAGAATATCAACAGGATGCATCATCTCGACTGCATCGAGTAACCCATACTCGTGTGCATATAGCAAATAACAGTCTCCGTGTTCATCCCTTTACGACTCAATGCATCAACAACAACATTAGCCTTCCTCGTGTGATACTCCAAAGAAAAAATCATAATCCTTGAGGAACTCAAGCCAACGCCTCTGTCTCATATTCAAGTCCTTCTGTGTAAACAGATATTTCTAGCTTTTATAGTTAGTAAATAACACAAATATCTCCCCATAGAGATAATGGTGCCAAATATTTAGTGAAAACACCACTGCCGCTAACACCAAGTCATGCGTAGGGTAATTCTTCTCGTGAACCTTTAGCTATCTGGACGCGTAGGCAATTACTCTACTGTCCTACATCAATACACAACCCAAACTGAACTTAGAAGCATCGATGTTCATCTCGAAGCCCTTCCCTGACTCAGGTAACACTAGTATTGGTGCAATAGTCAAACGTTCCATTAAAGTCAAGAACACCTGCTCACAATTATCATTCAACTAAAAATTAACTTCCTTGCTCGTCAATTGCGTCATAGGAGCCGCAATCTTCGAGAAATCCTTCACAAAACATCGATAATATCCCGCCAAGCCAAGAAAACTACGGATATCTAATACTGATCTCGGTGTAGGCCAATCGATAACAACTTTGACCTTAGTAGGGTCCACTGAGACTCCGCTAGCCCCGACAACGTGTTCAAGAAATCCGACCTCTATAAGCCAAAATTCACACTTACTAAACTTGGCGTATAGTCTATGCTCCCTCAGTTGAGGTGCTCCTCATGATCCTCACGAGTCTTAGAATAGATCAGGATGTTGTCAATAAATACAATGATGAATCTATCCAAATACGGTCTCAACACTCGATGCATCAAGTCCATAAACATGACTGGCGCATTAGTCAATCCAAATGTCATTACTGTAAATTGATAATGCCTATATTGAGTGCAAAAAATAGTCTTCTCTTTATCCTCCTCTCGAATTCTGAGCTGATGGTACCCAGATCTCAAAGCTATCTTTGAGAACCATTATGTTCCTATCAGCTGATCGAACATGTCATCAATACGAGGAAGTAGTTACTTGTTCTTCACTGTCACCGAGTTCATCTATCTATAATCAATATACAATCAAAGGCTACCGTCTTTTTTCTTCATAAATAAAATTGGCGCTCCCCAAGGTGACATACTAGGATAAATAAATCCCAACTCTAACAGCTCATCCAACTGTGATCTCAGCCTCCTCCAACTCTTTCGGAGCCATACGGTACGGTGGAATGGATATCGATTTGGTACCCGGAACCAAATCGATAATGAGATCCATCTCCCTTGGCGATGGTAAACTTGGTAGCTCCACTGGAAATACGTCAGGAAACTCACATACTACAGTTAAATCCTCCATCCTAGTCTCGACTTTCCCTGTTGTACCCAACTCACTATTAGAAACTATCCTGCCTCTAGTAAGTGGAAACCTAGTTGAAGTTCCCTAAAAACTAAACTCTGGATACTCGAGAATCTAGAATAAAACTTTCTTGCTGAAGTAATGGATCTGTGCATGATATGCACCCAACCAATCTATTCCCAAAAATGCATCAAACTCCAGGAACTCCAACACTCTTAGGTCTGCAGGTAAGACATGACCCTCTATTTCTACCGAACAGTCAACACATACCAAATTTGGGTAAATCTTGTCCCCAACAACAGTGTCAAGGATCAAGGGTCTTTTTAGTCCTATAGGTTTCAAACCCAATATATCAACCATGCCACTCGAAATAAATGACACCGTTGAACCAGAATTAAACATGGTATGCCTGAAATGACCCCAAGCATAAACCGTACCTTTAACGAGGTTACGTGTAGCAGTCTGGTTTGGCGCTGTAACAATGTGAACCTCTCCTGGCTTTGTTGCATCTATCTTCGACCTAATCGTCGACAAGCATTAATGAAATGATAAATTTGACCACATTCATAACAAGTTCCCCAAGAGCCTGAACTGGAAGGAATGTCCTGGTCCTGTCTTTAAAACTGACCAGAACTCTGACCCTGGTCATATTTACCACTAGGTCGACCTCTGCCCTGACCACCACCTCTACCATCAGTCCTCTGATACTGTTGTCTTTAAGGACCTGATAATGTTGGCTGTTGTGGTGAACTGGCATAACTTCGTACTGGAGCAGATGATACAATAGTAGTATAAGGTGAAGATGCAACAGATGCTGCACTCTGTACCCGCCTTCCTTGAAACCACTGTTGTTGTCTCTTCCCTTTCCTGTTAAATCCATAACAAATTCCAGTCTGAATCGATGTTGATGGTGTAGTATGAACTTCGGCCTAAATACCCACAAAACCTTCACAGGCCAACACTCGCTCATAAGCCTCTTGTAAAGTCTTCGGAGCTGTAGTAACTGCTACAGATCCAAGAGGAGCCAATAGACCATGCACAAAATAGTACACCTGGTTAACATCGGTGTCTGCTATGCCATTAGCATACTCCCATCAATCTCATGTACCGACCCATATACTTTATTACTGACTCATCAACTGCCTGTCTAATATTCTGGAACTCACTCCGCTTCACTTGAACATCTCCTGAACTTCCTCGTGGGTTTCGTTGATCGACGATCGCAATCCGCAACGAAAACGATTTCACGATCATGACATAGCTATCAATAATAGTATATACAATACATCAAATAGCTCATAGTCCGATTTTAAATTCCCCAACTCTCCTCACTTCCCAACTAAGACTTGAGTAAGGATCATTGGGTTCCACTCTAAGTTCAACCATTGTCCTAACTTCTGCTGATTATGTCTTAATGGTTTGTGATTTAATCAAGAGTCAAGTCTTACAAACTTAGGCTCTGATACCAACTGTGGCAGCCCCAATTCCACAAACCTAAAAATGGACCCCGCCCGGCCTAGACTTACGTATACCCGAGTCCTCTCGCGCATGATCAACGCAAATCTAGTCAGCCTTACATTACTTTTTCTCATTTATATAATAATTTAAGATGAGGTCATTAATATTAGTAAGTTATTCAAAGATAAGCGGAAGCATTTAATATCTCCAACTAATACAACCACCTCAAGACACAAGTTAGGATAACCTAGAAATGTGGAAACCTAGCAAATATATACATCATTACCAAAAGTCACAAGTGAGAATATCATCATATCCATGCCCAAGATTCCTCATTTCCCAAAATTCAGTTTCAAAACATATAATTATAGTAATACAAAATCAAACCTATGTTGAGTCCAAAGATAGAACAACTCTGCTATCCTCAAAGCAAATCACTAAGCTGAGGAGTTTTCTCTTTGCTTGACTATGGATTTGCACTCAGTCAAACATAAGAATGACGAGTTCCAAGTAAGTAACGCCAAGCAGGATGTTTACAGTATTTCACAATACATAACAGTCAATATTCATGCTGATAGAAAGAAAAGGACAGGGAATGCATAAATAAATAAAGACTGGAACTAAATCTGAATCAATCGATAATGAGTGTCTAGGAATATAAAGGAAAGGCGCAAGTAGTCCCAACCAAAGGTCATTTAAGCCATGGAATAAAATACCCCATATAACTCTGAGTTTAGGACGTGATCTATCACATAATCCTAAATCCACGCGAATGTAGAATTCCTTAACAATCTAGTGAAGTAATTCCCACTCCGTATATAGGAACCAAAAGATCAACTCGTGTATATCAAGTTCCCAAAATAATAATAACGTGCATCCTAATTTCCTGGCCTCTGGTTTATGCACCAACTTAACCCACCACTTTAAAGGATTACGTTGACTCACTTGCCCTTGTACCACTCAACATAATAGAATTCCAAAACAGGATAGAGCAATAACAATAAGAAATTAAAGCTCATAGAAATAATTGTAAATTTTTTCATTGGTTTACTTACCTGTGTCCAATGTTACTATGCACTCACACGCTTCCAATAACTACCTATCATACCCAATTATATTATGGTTAAGCTCTAATTGAAACCAAATAATGAAACATTGTGAAAACTGCGACCAAAGTACGCTCGAGAGCTAGTTCCAAAAATAATTATTTATAACTTCAACTAGCTAACTTAGGGTAACTTTTTAACCTTGAAAAACTCAATATTTTTCATACTGACCAAAAAGAAACTTGTAGCACGCATTTCATACTTTCCATAGACGATAGTGCATTTACAAGCATGTTTCTATCCGAGTCAGTTCCACTAGTTTTCTCGTGTATTTACAAGGATGTTTCTAATTTCAAGCAATCTTTTGTTGCTTTACACTTTTAAATACCTATTTCTTGTGTTTGGAAATGTGGATAAATGTCTATTTTGGTCTACTATTATTTTACTATACTTACCATCCTTTTTATGATGGTGGGTGCAGATCCGTCGACTAGCAGACCGGGTAAGAAAAAAATTGGTGACTATCTTTAAGCCTTCAACGTACCACTACTTTGATTTACATAGGTGTTGGTATTTTGATGCATCTATTTATTTACATCCTTTTATATATATTTTGGGTTGTAAATTGGGTTGAACGATTAGTTCCCCCACTTGACACATTACCACATTGTTATCGCCAACTGACTACATTGCATGTGATCGATGATGTTTTCTTAGTTTCCACACTTAGGGTTTAAATTTGATTGCTTCTACATAAACTGTTAAGACTTCTGATGTTTTTAATAGTTTTTTAAAAAGTTTTAATTAACCCTAAATTCAATAATGGTATAATACATGTATTACTTATCTTGAACATGAAGAACAAGGAGAATAGGTTAAAAAGGCTCACTAACACGTAGTTAAATCCTACATGGATGGGATTAGATCTTAATTACTAGATTAGGTCGTGGTGTTGTGTTTAGAAAAATGGGTCATTATAATGTGTCGAAGTGGTCCATCCGATGTTCCATATTTCGATGCTTCGACTAGCTGAGTCGAAGGCGGGTGTACGACCGACTGTTGACTTTAGTCAGATCGACCTAAGCGAGGACATTTTGTATGAGGAGCAACTCATTCATATCCTGGATCAAAAGGTACAACAGTTGAGGAGCAAGTCCATCCCGAAAGTACTCGTCAAATGACAGTTCCATGACAACACGGAACTCACTTGGGAGTGGGAGAACTACATGCGAGAGAGATTCTCGTACCTATTCGAGTTAAATATAACCCTAACTTAAACTAATTTAAAGGAGGAAATTTCTATTTTATTGGAAATATTTGTTACGGCCCAAATCACTAACCCCTGTTTTGATCCCTTATTCAGGATCACCGACCCATGACGTGAGGCCCACACCATGATGCGCACATCAAACTAGGCAAGTGGCCTATACTTTATTTTTGTAGTGATGTATGCCCAATTTTATGTATTCTTGTAGACTTATTAAGTTAGTTCGTGCAATTGTAGGCGTTAAGACGAGGCGGGGACGTGCCTCGAGTTGAGTGCGAGCTGTGGGACCTGGTAGTTAGTGATATGGTAAGCCTTAGTTTATTTAAATATGATTTAAGAAATTATTTTATAAGCCTAAGGTGTTATGTAATGCAAACCAAATTAAAAGTCTTATAGTTTTCAATTAAATTACAACCATAAGACTTACATCAGGATACGTACTAACACAAACTCCTATGTAGCTTGTGTCATACTTTGTGTTACTTAGCTGAAATTAGTGGAAAGTAGGAGTGAGTGTAGGCCATTAGATTGCATTGAGATGGGGTTGTGCCTATTTGATGAAAACCACTTACTATATAAACCTACACTTAGAATAAATTCTCACTTTGCATGTTCTTCACAACTGAAAAATCAGAGCTTTGTTGTTGTCCCATTTATGAAATTGAGGAAGAGAGAGGCCAAGATCACCATCAAGGAGAGCCACCTAAGGATTAAATATCAAACCACCCTCCTAGGTAAGATGAATCTCTTTTCCTTTGTGTAGATTTGTTAGTCATGGCTATGGTTTTCAGTTATTTCTAAGTCTCTTCACTGATTTTGAGCTTCCTAAACATCCCAAACGATTTTCAAAGTTCCATTTTCGATTTAAAGGATTTTGCTCAAATTTTAGGGTTTTTGCATATGAACTAATTTTACAAAATTCATGTATATAGATGAGTTTAATTCGAAATACAAATAGCATTTTTGAAATCCTTGAGTTTTTCTACAAAATGTAGTATAAAGAAGTGATAAAATCAGTTTTGAATTGATTAAGTAATGAATCTCCAAAATTTTTCCCCAAATTCATAGCCATGCATGTTGAATCTCTTAAATTTTGACGAATGATGATGTATATATCGAAGTGCCTGCCTTGTTTGTATTATAGAGGATGTTTGTGGGTCTTTGATGGAGGAGAACGGGGCCTAAGGCGAATGGAGATGGCCAAGAAGGGATGAAGAACCAGCGAATTTATGGTCTTCCCAGATCCTGGCGCAAGGTGGCCTGACCATCAAAAAGATTCTACATTTCTCTAATTTTCCTGCAACATTTAACACAAGTCTAAACCTACCTTAACCGGCCCTAAACCACCTTAAATCATTTCTAAACACCTCATGAGCATAGGGGATTGATCCGGGAGTTCGGGTACATGAGTCGGAGTGTCAGGAGGCCAAATTGGCTAGGGAATTTTCTTGTATTTGTGAGTATACCCATTAACACTTTATTTTGCATTTCATTTTCTTTGTTGTTGATTTATTTACAGTCTATTGCTAGACTTAGTTTTTGAAATCCAAAGATCATGAGTTTCTTTTATTCTATTTCAGTTTTGGAATATTGATATCATGGTGTCTTAAATTGATTCATTGACTCCATGTTCTACACATTGTCCTTATTTGTGTTTAATGATTGAACAACTTGGTGAGTAGCATGCTATTAGTGTAGATATCATGATGAATTGGATTGATGGATTTGTACTCACTTTGCTTAGGTTGTAGTTGTCCCCACGCCTTGCCATTCCATAACCAAGTCACTTTTGACTATATAAAGTAGTTTTAGCATTTAGGTCCCTTACTCGATCGATATGTGCGCGACTCATGGGGTTAGAGTCCCTGGGGAGATCAACATGTAATGGCCCAAATTTTATTAAGGCCGTTATTCGTGTATTTTCAGATGTGGACGCCAACTTAGGTCCACGGAGACGCCACGGACTGACGAAGATACACCTGGTCAGCGAAAAATATCATTTTTGACTGATTGTTTGATTAACTGTGATGATAATGACTAGGCTATGACTCATTACATCGCAGGTGTGGTTTAATATTGACTAGATTGGGTGAAATTACGTGTCGAGTATTTGCCTAAAAATGCGTATAGACGCGGGAACCAGACGAGCGAGCGACGGGAACACTAGGCCGGGGAATGCATTTACTTCGATAAAAATAGAATAAATTTGAAAAAAAATAGTAAATTGGTAGGTGCCTAATGACACGCGGGGTCGTAGTCGACATGCATGGGTGGTAGTGTAGTGTGCACGCCTGAGTACGCTCATTGGCGCGCACGACGGAATTGTAGGCGAGAAAATATAGGTAAATGTATATATTTATGTATATATATATGTAATTAAATATATATATATATATATATATATGTTAAAAAAATAAAATAAAATAATTGTGAAATGACCAAAAAGGGCATTTGATGCTGAAGAATGAGGATAAGAATGTGGGGCATTTTGGTCATTTGACTCCAAAATATCAACAAAACCCCCATCGTCACCACCATTTTTCTCACCTTAGTCGACCGAGAGAGAGAAGAAGGAAGAGAGATTGAGGTCGAGAGCCCGACGAAGCGGCGTTGACGACGTTGGCAAAGGTGAGGATTGGTTATTGTTGTTGTTGATTGTGGCGTTGTTGTTGTTGTTGGTGCGTCGGTGGTGTTGTGGTGGTGGTGGTGGTGGTGATGGATTGGGGAGTTCGGACGAACTGCAAGAGCAGTTCGTCTGAGGAGGGAGACGATACTCATGTCGTCTCCCTTCCCTCCCAATCCATTAAAAGAGAAAAAAAATTTTCCATCGAACCAGGGAGCTCCCTGGTTCGATGGAGAAGAAGGGGGCACACGTGCAAGTCGCACTTGTGCACCCGTCTCCATGGGGCCCGGGTCAGAGCCAAACGAGTCGGGCCGGGCCAGCCCAGACCCAAACGGCCGGTTGGGCCGAACCAGGTCAAGTTCAGACCCGGTTCAGCCCAACCAGGAAAAAAAGACAAAAAAATAGTTTTAAATTAAATAAAATCTAAAAAATATGCAAAAAATTCCTGAAAAATGGAAAAAATTCAGAAAAATTATATTTTGACTAAATAAATAGAAATTAATGAATTTCTATAAAAAGTGAAATATTCAGGATGTTAGCAAGACGTTGTGTTGGGGTTTTTACCTCGTAAAACGTGAAATTGGTAAAAAAAATATGAAAAATATAGAAAATTCAGAATAAATTGAAAAAATATGAGAAATTAGAAAAAAAAGGATTGAAAAGTAAATTTCGAGACTTTTCGGGTGGTTGACACCCCGGTGTAACTCGAAAAACGTGCTACAACTAAAAATTGGAATAAAATTATAATTTTTATTGTCACGATATAAAATCAATTAGTTTGATACTAAATAACATAAAATGACTTATTCGGACACTAGGGACTTAGGAGACCATAATCGGGTGTCGGGTGCGCATCCTGGGGCAAGAGTAGGATCAAACTTGGACAAATATCGAGTAATTGGAGTGCGGTTGAGGTAAAAAAAACCTTAAGAAACACTCGAGTGTTTATTTATTTGATTTCATTTGATTCCAGCTATTATTGCTTATCGTTGTTTACTCTATTTCCATGTTCATACTCATGTTTGCACGGTTGGTTTTGTCATTCACCACCAGATCTTCTGGTTTACTCTATGATATGTGGGCGGACTTGGGTAGGCTGGATAATAAGGACAGAATAAGGATTCGGACTGGTGAGGGGGTTGGAGAAGCCACCGGGGGAATGCCAATGTCTGGATTAGGGTTCAGTCCTGCTACACGGCACATATCCATTATTGGTGTTTATCGGTGTTACGTATACATGCGTCTTATTTACAGTTGCTTGTTTTACCGCGCATGTTTATTTAATAGTTTATTGGCTTCCATCATTATAAATGCTAGTTTGTGTACTTCTGGGTTTTACTCACTGAACTCGTCATCTACCTCTTGTGATTATTGAGTGAAGGATCTACTACGAGCATGGGCAAGGAGACTCTCGCAGACTACCTGTGACCTTTTCACCGACGGAGTTCAACTTGTATGTTTTCATTTTGTTGTATTGATTTATTTTTGGGTTTATGGAGACTATTTGAGATACCAGTACATGTATGTATCACATTTTGTTATGTTATATACAATGTACTTTACCGGGTTTTCCACATAGGATTAATGTTCTCTAATTTGAGGAAATTAGATAATTTATAAGTCTTCCGCTGATTACAAGTATTAAAATGTTTATTACTAATTAACTTAGGCTAAATTAATTAATAATAATGGTTAGTTAGGCGTGGGACACAACTGGCAGCTACGTGGCTAATTGTGGGCCCGCGTGGCCTCCCATAGCAGACCAATGTGAATTTTGGGCCGTTACATTTTGGTATCAGAGCGAGGTCAAACCTCGAGAATTGGAGTTAAACAAGAGCGTAACTTTTAATAAACTTAGATATGGAAAGCTGAAGTGATGCCGAGAACTCTAGTTGGAAAGTGACTGTGAGGCGGGTAGATTCAGGAATCTATATACGTGTATGATTTGATTATGTAATACATACAGTATACGTATATACTAAGTCTGACCGACGCACGTTTTGCGGTACAGATTATGATGGACGGACATACTCCGACTACTATTCCGCCGACTACTCAACAGGAGGTTGGGGAGACCAGGTAGCTGATTTGCGGGCCATGGTGCAGAGAGTTACTGACCAGCAGTTATTATAGCAAGCACAGATGGCAGAACTAATGGAGTACATATGAGGCTCAAGAGTACCTGCAGTGACACCGGTCATTACTGAGCAACCAACAGTAGCATTAAAATCTAGGAGCAGCATGTCAAAGGCGGCGAAGATGGTGAAAGACTTTATGCGGTTTAACCCCACTTATTTTTATGAGGTGAGAGACCCAGAGTTAGCTGAGCGTTGGTTGATGACACATCGATGGCTACATTAGTTATTGGAAGTGTCGGAGGTTGAACAGGCATGAATTTTAAGGTATTGCCTGAGAGGACAAGCGACAGTCTGGTGGACGACTTATATTGATACACATCTGGAGCCGACGACTTGGGCTGAGTTTCGTCAGCTGTTCTTAGATGAATATGTTCCGATAGAGGTACAGCTGAGGCTCAGAGAAGAGTTTCTCACGTTGAGGCAGGGTACCATGTCTGTGCTTGCATACATGGAGAGATTTAGGTATTTGATGCAGTACGCCAAAGATGTGGTGAACACCGAGAGACTCAGTTTACTACTTCATCAGGGGATTAGATGAGAGGATAGCTGATGTTATTGTTGCGAGTGAAGCCGACACTTTGCAGGCTATATATGATAGGCTTTGGCTCGTGAGACATACTTGTTGCAAAATGAGGAGTGATCGGATCAAGTTGGACAGAATTTTCGGTCTAATCACAGACTGAAGAAACAGAGGGATGAGTCTAGCAGCCAGGAGCAAGATTTTTGAGCACGCTGAGTTCACTGGCAGCAGGATCATGATTTCAATAACGATCGTGATTCGAGAAACAATCAGTACGACTATGATGACGAGCAGATAGATTGGAGTCGCGAGGACGACCAGGATCAGACTGATTATCAATTCAGCAATGACGACTGCCAGATGGTACATGAAATTGTACCTATATCGGTACAATAGTCGAGATAGTTGTACACACAGGACTAGGATCAGAGGGACCAGAATTGGGGTCAGAGATCCAGGGATAGACAGGTTAGGAGACCAGAGACACGTTGTTGTCATCGTTGCGGTCAGATTGGACACCTCTGAGCGGATTGCGGGAGGGCATCACTACCATCGGAGCCAGTGCAGGCCAGAGATAGGGTCCACGTTGTTGCACCGTCGATCCGGGAGGAGACTAGATAGGCTGTTGAGGGTACATATGAGTTTATATACTTAATTTGTTGTTTTATTTCGTAGGTGTAGCTAGTTTTTTATTACCTACGCGATTGAGGTTGGTCGATGTGTTTACCAGAGGATGTTGATGAAGATTTGATTGATCATGCAATACATTAGGCCATAGCGAAGGCTATCGGGTGATTGACTAGGATTGAATGTTATCCCTGGTGGGATCCTAGAGGGATGGTTCTGGGTGATTGGCCAGGTGATGCATACACTAGTGGGATCCCGACGTACCAGAGTGGTCTAGGACTGAGTTGCAGATGAGATGGCGATGTCAGCTTATTTCTGCCAGTGTTGCAGTTTCGTGGTTTCATGTGGAGGTCTACACAAATTTCAGGACGAAATTTCCCTTAGTTAGGAAGAATTGTAACGGCCCAAATTTTATTAAGGTCGTTATTCGCGTATTTTCTGATGTGGATGCTAACTTAGGTCCACGGAGATGCCACGGACTGGCAAAGATACACCTGGTCGGGCGGAAAGTATTATTTTTCACTGATTGTTTGATTAACTGTGATGATAATGACTAGGCTATGACTCATTACATCGCAAGTGTGGTTCAATATTGATTAGATTGAGTGAGATTGCGTGTCGGGTATTCGCCTAAAAATGCGTGCAGACGCGGGAACCGGACGAGCGAGCGACGGGAACACTAGGCCAGGGAATGCATTTACTTTGATAAAAATAGAATAAATTTGACAAAAATAGTAAATTGGTGGGCGTTTAGTGATACGCGGGGTCGTGGTCGATATGCGCGGATGGTAGTGTAGTGTGCACACCCGAGTACGCTCGTTGGCGCGCACGATGGAATTGTAGGCGAGAAAATATAAGTACTGTATATATTTATGTATATATATATATGTAATTTAAAATATATATATATATTAAAAAAACAAAATAAAATAATTGTGAAATGACCAAAAAGGGCATTTGATGGTGAAGAATGAGGATAAGAATGCAGGGGCATTTTGGTCACTTGACTCCAAAATATCAACAAAACCCCCACCGTCGCCACCATTTTTCTCACCTTAGTCGACCGAGAGAGAGAAGAAGGAAGAGAGATCGAGGTCGAGAGCCCGACGAAGCGGCGTTAACGACGTTGGCAAAGGTGAGGATTGGTTATTGTTGTTGTTGATGGTGGCGTTGTTGTTGTTGTTGGTGCGTCGGTGGTGTTGTGGTGATGGTGGTGGTGATGGATTAGGGAGCTCCAAGGAGGGAGACGATACCCATGTCATCTCCCTTCCCTCCCAATTCATTAAAAGAGAAAAAAAAAATTTCCATTGAACCAGGGAGCTTCGATGGAGAAGAAGGGGGCCACACGCGCGGGTCGCACGTGTGCACCCCCTCTCCATGGGCCCGGGTCGGGCCAACCGCCCGACCCTAACGGCCGATTGGGCCGAACCGGATCTAGTTCGGACCCGGTTTAGCCCAACCAGGAAAAAAAACCAGAAAAATAGTTTTAAATTAAATAAAATATGAAAAATATGGGAAAATTCCTGAAAAATGGAAAAAATCCAGAAAAATTATATTTTGACTAAATAAATAGAAATTAATAAATTTCTATAAAAAGTGAAATATTCAGGATGTTAGCAAGACGTTGTGTCGGGGTTTTTACTTCGTAAAGCGTGAAATTGGTAAAAAAAATATAGAAAATATAAAAAATTTAGAATAAATTGAGAAAATATGAGTTAGAAAAATGGTTGAAAAGTGAATTTCGAGACTTTTCGGGCGGTTGGCTCTCCGGTGTCACTCGAAAAACGTGCTACAACTAAAAATTGGAATAAAATTATAATTTTTATTGTCACGAAATAAAATCAATTAGTTTGATACTAAATCACATAAAATGACTTATTCGGACACCAGGGACTTAGGAGACCATAGTCAGGTGTCAGGTGCGCATCCTGAGGCGAGAGTGGGATCAGATTGGGACAAATATCGAGTAATTGGAGTGCGGTTGAGGTAAGTAAAACCCTTAAGAAACACACTCGAGTGTTTATTTATTTGATTTCATTTGATTCCAGCTATTATTGCTTATCGTTGTTTACTCTATTTCCATGTTCATACTCATGTTTGCACGGTTGGTTTTGCCATTCACTGCCGGATCTTCTAGTTTACTCTGTGATGTATGGGCGGACTTGGGTAGGCTGGACAATAGGGACAGAATAAGGATTTGGACCGGTAAGGGGGTTGGAGAAGCCACCGGGAGAATGTCGATGTCTGGATTAGGGTTCAGTCCTGCTACACGGCACACATCCATTATTGGTGTTTATCGGTGTTATGTATGCATGCGTCTTAATTACAGTTGCCTATTTTACTGCGCATGTTTATTTAACAGTTTATTAGCTTCCGTTATTATAAATGCTGGTTTGTGTATTTCTAGGTTTTACTCACTGGACTCGTCATCTACCTCTTGTAATGATTGAGTGCAGGATCTACTACGAGCAAGGGCAAGGAGACTCTCGCAGACTACCTGTGACCTTGTCACCGATGGAGTTCGACTTGTATGTTTTCATTTTGTTGTATTGATTTATTTTTGGGTTTATGGGGACTGTTTGAGATACCAGTACATGTATGTATCACATTTTGTTATGTTATATACAGTGTACTTTATCGGGTTTTCCACATAGGATTAATGCTCTCTAATTTGAGGAAATTACATAATTTATAAGTCTTTCGCTGATTACAAGTATTAAAATGTTTATTACTAATTAACTCAAGCTTAATTAATTAATAATAATGATTAGTTGGGTGTGGACACAACTGGCAGCTACATGGCCAATTGTCGGCCCGCATGGCCTCTCGTGGCGGACCAATGTGGATTTTGGGCCATTACACAACACATGCTATCTGACATTGTATGACACTCAGGGTTAAAGTTCCTTGTGCTATATGATTATTGAGTTAGTGCGATTCACTACAGACCGGACCTAGAACACCACTATTTAACCTAGTATCAGTATTGTTTGTTTATCTCTAGTATTTACTCACATATGGTTTACTTTTCAGTCTTTCCTATTTATATGCTTTTAAATACCATTAGAATGTTTGAAAATGTGAAATAAACTTGTCATCGGGGATTATTGTTATTTTTTGTACTGAACGTCCTTTTTATGATAGTGGGTGCACAGTCGTTGACCAGCAGGCCGGTTAAGGAAAAGAAGGACGATTACCTTTGAGTAGGGCTGGCAATTTGGGTCATCAAACATTTAATACAATACGACACAACACATAATAAACATGTCATCGGTTTAACATAAGTGGGTCTAGGTCATAAATAAGTTAACCTGTTTATACACAGTTAATAAATGAGTCATTAACATATTAACCTGTTTGACTCGTTTATAACTCGCTTAACACGATTAAGGAATGATCTATAAATAATAAATATGTAATAATAAATAAATTATTACAAAATTCACCTATTTGAATACATGTTAATAACATGATTCATTTTTTATTTGCAAAAATACTTTTCCATACTTAACTTTATTTTTAGAGGAAATATTTATTTTACTTTTAATATATTATTCAGGTTTTAAGTTTTATTAATAATTATTTATTAAAAATATGAAAATTTACAAGTTTTTTGGAGGATTCTTGTTGTCAAGTATATATTATTTGTTACGAGTCATTTTCTCTTCATTATTAACACTAAAGAGTAAATACTTGAATGAAAAAGTAAAGTAAAACTTAAGACTACATCTCCATTATATTTTATTGTCTATTTAATTATGTTCATTTAAATTTATTCATATAGATATTTTTAAAAATGTAATAAACAAATTATAAAAATTTAAATAAATTAAAAAGTTTAAATAAAATATTTAATAAGAATGTGATACGAATACCGACATGTTTATAACACGACTCACTTGTACATGAAAACGATTAATACAATTAATAAATATGTCATGGGTTTGCATTATATGGGTCATGACCTGTTTACGACACGACACGTTTACGACTCGCCGACACGAATTGCCACCCCTACCTTTAAGACAGTGGTGCGACACTACTATCGACATCGTAGGTGTTTTGGTATTTTGCTATATTGGTTACTATTATATCTTTTGATACACTTAGGTTTGTATATTGGGTTGATGATAGTTCCCAGACTTTACTATGACTTTCACACTGTATATTCACCACTTTATGATATATCTATTTTATCGTTATTTTCCTAGTTTCCACTCTTATGATTTATTTAGTTGCTTCCGCATAAACTGTTAAGACTTCCGCTAAATTATTAAATTTAATAAAAGTTTTAATTAACTCTAAATTTCAATAATTGGTAGGACTAGTGTATTATTTATCCTGAACACGATTGACGAGGTGAATAGGATGCAAAGGCTGACTAATACGTAGTTAAGTCTTACGTGGTTAAGACTATGGCTGAATTACAGGATTAGGCAGGGAAGCGCCCTAGATTAGGATAGAGGTCGTCCCAGTTGGTATCAGAGCCTAAGTTCTCGATATGTAAAACAAAAACTTGAATAAAACATAAACCTTATAAGTGGAAACTAGATGATCCTTCCCTAGAAACCATTTTGTTGGGAATTTAGTGAAAGTGAGCTGGGATTTTCTTTATACACATGTTAATTTCTACACGTATATAAATCGAGTTACATCTCGTAGTAGCTAATTCGCGTGCGTTATCAACATGCAGACACCGATAGCAGATTCACGCGAGGCTGAAGACACTTGAGCTAGCGGCAGTCAGCTCCTACTATGAAACGCCTAGTATAGTTTTACGTATAACCCTTAACTAGTGCACTATCTACTAGCTAGTGAATCCCTCACCGAGTTCTATTACATTATCAACTTCCCTCACATAAAGTCATACATAACATCCCAAGTTCCCTTTGACATGATCGAGCTCCCATGGCTATGTATGCAAATTCAAAAGAACAATCTCTTGAAAGCTCTATCTCACAATAATGTTGAAATTTCAGAAGCATATGTGATACCTTTTGACTTGTAATTACATAATTATGTAGAAGTTCATACAACAGCACTCTCACAAGACCTTCCTTATATTTCTTCATCAATGATATGAAAAATATCTTCTTTCCATCTTTCATTTACGATTTAGGGGAAAACTTGTCTAAAAACATCTCGCAAGTTGTCAATCAATGACTCATGCCTTGCTGGATATATTCAGGTTGTCATTGTATATCTTGTCTAGCTATCCCGTATATTAGTTTGAAGAATATCTGCAAATCTGTTTGGGACGTGTTTTGTAGCTACAAAACCGGTAACTCTGAATAACCTCACGAGATTATGTCATGTTCCTTTTTTACCGAGTATTGGTTGTTCAAATAATGACAATATAAATTTAGTTATCGGCATTGAACTAGAGATCTAGGGTTTTTGTCCCACTTATGTTTTTGTTGCCCCCTTCTATGCAGTTCTCCTTTAAGAGGTTGTTTTCTCCTTTGTGGGGTTGGTGTCTTCCTTGTGAGAATGTTGTTTGAAGCTTTAGTGAATTGTAATATCTCGTTATTCTTGGTGTAATAGATTGTTATATTCTTTTGGGTGTTTGGAACATCAATGCGACAAATGTGACCCAAAAAAAACTCAAATTGAAAACAACACGACACATTAATTAAATTTAATAAAATGTTTAATAAAAAATTAATTAAATGGATTGACAATAAGAATTAATTTTTATTTGCCTCGTTATAATCTCAATCAAGCAAGGTCTTATACGTAGTTTGAATCTTTTGAAAGCACAGACGGAACGAAATCTTTTTTTAATTGAAATCCAAAAGTAAATTACCATTGCAACAAATTTGATAAAAAAAAAACCTCAAATTGAAAACAACGTGACACATTAATTAAATTTAGTTAAATGTATTGACGATATGAATTAATTTTTATTTGCCCGTATAATCTCAATCAAGCAAGGTCTTGTCGTAGTTAGTTTGAATCTTTTGAAAGCACAGATGGAACACACCATTGCACACAATTAACATACGTGTTGGCTTGTTTTCTTTTTTTTCTTGTCGCGAATTCATGGACCTCCTACCCATATTCTCCACAACTTAACTACCTTCAATTCCATAATGCAAGGCTTTGTCTCAAAAGGCCTTAGTAATAGTTGGGAGGGGATAATTAATTATATACTTCTTTATAAAGTTTTATTTAATTGTTATGGATCTAACTTTTGATCTACACATCTTCATTACTCCACCTTGGATCAGGAGCAGAGCTGCGGAGGCAAGTAGAAGTTATGGCATATGACCCGCATATATATTATTCTAGTCCCCTCTGTTTTAGAAAAAAAAAAAGAATTTCTCGCCCCTTCAAAGTTTTTGAGCCCGACTAAGTGCACCCTACCGTTTATTGACTGCACCCGATTATGCATGGAACCCCAAATTCAAATTTTCAATTTTTAAGTGCACCCCTCATTTTTATCAAAATACCCCTTCATCCGAACCAAAGCACCGAACTCCAACACCTTGGTCGAGACATCTATTTTAGGTTCGACGACATATGGTCAAGACTTATCCTCTAGGCTCGTGTTGTCCAACCGAACTTCTTTGGTGAAATTTAGTTGACAACTGCCAATCTAAAGGTTCGGTGGGTTCCGACCGACTCTCCAATTAAAAGTGCGGCAGGCTGTGACCGACTCTCCAACTAGAGGTTCGGTGGACTTTGACCGACTATCCAACAAAAAAATTCAAACCTACGAGATCGAACCACTCGATGATGCTTACAAATAACAAAAAGAGAGTGTGTGTGTGTGTGTGTAGAGGGTGATGATGGAGTGCATAAAACGAGAGGAAAGTGTATGGGGTGCGCTAATCACAGTGAGTGGCATAAGAGTCATTTTTTAGTAGGATTGAACTTTTTTAAGTTTGACTTTTCTTGAAGTATACTAAGTAAAGACTAGGGTGCACTTAACTGGGCTCAAAATTTTTGTTACCCCATTTAACCCTTACATATATACTTTCCTGCCCTCCAACATCTTGATTTTCCCTCCATTTATCTCGACATACATGATTAATGGAAAGATTGATCAAGTTCAAATAATCCGCCCGTTATCAGCTACTCACTCACTCACTCAACCCTCTTTACACATGAAACAAGCTTCAATTTTGGTTTTATGTACGCACTACATCTCAACTTGTCTTTCTATGTTCATGTTTTGGTGAAAAGGAAGTGCTTTAAGACATCACCAAACTCATACCCCAAAGTCACATAAGTTTTGAGAGTCGTCCATACGCACCTCAAGATATATGCACACACACAAACAACTTCTTAGTCTGATATGACTTCAGAGTGTGAATTTGGTGATGTCAAAAAGTCATTTGTCATTTTCTCTCAAAACAAATCATTTTACATTGATTTTAGGGGTATCTTAATTTGTTTTTATTTGACATTCAAACTTAACTGTGCCACGTGTCACGTTTTAGGATTATGACTGACCGACATGACTTGTAGTATGGTCCAAGTCTTCGGGAGTCGACACCAAGGTATATTTTATTTTTCTATGGCGTGTGTATTATTATGTATACAAATGTGAATATTGAATGTGTTAGTGCGTGATTTTATTTGTCGCATCAACTTTTTGAGTGAGGTTTTGCCTAGAAAACATGTCGAGACAGATATTGCGTAAATTACAGGTATATAAAATACATGAAATGGATAATTATTAAATTATTGCGAAATTATGAAAATGTGATAAATAATGAATATGGAATGTATTGATGTCGATGGTAGTGTAATTGCACGCAACGATGCGAGCGCAGTGCAGGCCAGGTACCAAAACGCCCAAGCAAAACCCAATTAATTGTGTTTTAAGGATAAGACCAAGAACCAAGTAACACATTAAGGTCACAATGGTTGGACTTTTTGACTCAATGAGAATCCTTGGATGGCTCTAGGGATTACCAAAACATACTAGATCAAATGAGAGGTATAAAGGTGTTTTTCATGAGAATTTGACCAACTTTTCTCTCTCCTCTCTATTCTATCCAAAAGTTTGGTGAGAGTGGTGAGTTTGATGATCTTGGAGGGAATTTGAAGGCTTTAGAGCGATCAATGATGATAATCGAGGTTAGATCTCGACTCCTTGACTCATTCTTGTCAATTTGGTCATGGTTTTTTGGGTTTTCATTGTGATTTGAGAACACCACATCTTTGATGGGTTTTTATGGTTTAAGGGTGTGTTTTGGTGATGTTTGTGAGCATTTGAAGTTTGTGTTTTGAGGTTGAGGAGGTGTTTGAAAGGAAGTTGAGGTTTTTGAGTTTTTTTAAAGGATTTGGGTTTAATTGGGAAAATGATTCTCATGGACATTTTTGAATGGTTTAAATGTGAGTTTTGGATGTTAATCGAGGTCCTTATGAGGATGGGATAGGCTCGGAACATGGCGACGGGAGCTGGAGTTTCGAAAACCACTGAATTACAAAACTGCACGTGATGCCGCTAGAGGCATCGTGAAGTGTAAAACTCCACAACATGGCGTCCAGACATCAAGGAGCCTTAGAGGGCATTTTGAGATACACCGCAAAGGTTTGAACCCCACGGCAATGTCTAGTGCGACGTCTAGGGCAGTGAAATGCCCTAGAGGCGTTTTAAGTGACGCCACAGGGTTTTGAACCCCACGTCGTCCATAACAGTGTGTTGCCCTGGGTTACATTTTAGGTGACGTTGTGAGGTTTACCTCCACGACGTTGACTCCATTTTGGCTATATTTTTTAAAAAAAACTTCAAACCGTAGGGGATCAATATATGGATATAATATGACTCTAATACAATCAAATTGGGAGTAAATGAATATCAGGGATTTAAGAAATCGATATTGGACATATTAGGAGCAGCGATGGACGATTTTCGCATCGATTGATGTAAGTAAACCAGTTAAAGGAATGTATAGTAATTCATCTTCCATTTTTATTGTCTTTATTGATAATTGCCTTTCTTCGGAATTCCATTCTTTATTCCTTAGTTAAGTGTCTATAGCCTAAGTGTGTCGAGAAGGTACTCCTGAGATTATAGCTAGTTGGTCAAATGTGAACACTCCCTTCGAGTGTGCAAATTAGCCAACCAAACGTGAATTTTCCCCGAGTACTGAATTATTATGGTTTGTTGTGGATTGTTGTGGATTTAAGACCACTCACTATGCCTCTTTTGATTCCTAGGCATTCATTATCGTTGTGAATACTTGTCAGTTGTTTATCATGCATTTTCTCGTTATTTATCTGTCTTTAAATACCCGAATAATACTTAGATTGCTTTGAAATGTTTAATGAATTACTATTAATATCCTTCTGATTATTACTTTCTACTTTATTGTATTCATCATCTAGTTTGTGATGGTGGGTGCAAATCGAGCAAAGCAAGCAAAGGCAAGGGACCGATGATTGGTGACTTCATCTGAGACTCTCGAAGCAATTTCTTCTCTTGCACTACTGTATATTCTGTCATTTTGGATTGTGATTATTGTATATTACTATTTTGATAGCACTGGAATATTTTGGGATTGAGTGACATAAGATATCATGTATTATTTCCTTTTAACTGTTTGTTACCAGATATGCATGGTTATCCACTTATTTCAGGGTTTCCACACTTTAGGTTGTTCTCACTTTATATTACCTGAGTTATTTAGAAATGTCTAAGTTATTTCCGCTGCATAACCAATAACAACTTGCATAACTTGATAACTCAGCTTTAAAACTTTATTTTAATGAGAATGTAACTATTGGAGGGTGACTAGGCTTGTGTTGACATCGCGAAGATTGACTCGGGGGTCCATGTAAGTTTAGATCGAGCAAGGCCTAGTTTTATGAGGAACTGGGGCCGTCACACCCCAGGTCTTGCCTTTTTGACAAGTGATGTCTTTACCATCACCACTTATTTATTTCATTATGATGTTTTAATTAATCGAAAAGACCCCTTGAATCATGAATTATTTCAGTTCATGATAGAGTGTTGAGGATGTGTGGACCAAAAATTAATTAATCCCACATCAATTAAATAAAACTTCATAAATGTATATAATGAATTATCTTCTACAAACTAGTACGGATGCCTTTTGAGTTAAAACTCCATATATATTAGTTAAAAGGTAGTTAAGTTGGAGACATTATCAGTACTGGCAGAGAGATCCACATGCTCGCGAAGTATAGTGTTATGAGTAGGCCGCTTGCGGTTGTAGTGTCTGCGAGTGAGAAAATTAACAATGTGGATGGAACATATAGGCACATGATGGAGGAGAGGATGGACAGTGTTGATTTAATTGGCTTATGTACGCTTAAATTGATATGGCGGGAAGAGCAGTTAGGGATGCAAATGGGTAGGGTAGGAGATGGGTACCTCATTTCCATACCCGTACTCACTAAAAAATTTGTCACCCATACCCATACCCATACCTATACCTATACCTATCTGGGGATGAATTCTTGTACTTATCCCCGTACCCATCAAATCCCCATGGGTAAAATATTTTACCCATTTCATTACCCATTGGAGATCCCTGTAGGGATTTTCATGGAGATTTTTGCGAGGATAGAAAATCTCTGTGGGGAAAATATTCTTCGATCCCACTTGATTTTCTTCAAAAAAGAATTATAAGAAATTAGGAATCAAAAATGCATACATAACAACATAATTGTTGAAATTCCAACAAAATTAAAGTATAACATATCATACAATTAAAGTTCTAACTTCTAAGTGTTAACAATTCAAAATCTCATTAAAGATTTTTGTCATGGGTATAATGAATGTTTCTGGTGGAAACTATGTAATATTATATTATATTTATATATAAATATCATATAGTGTATAAATTATAAACATCATATGGTGTATAATTGATATATGGGAATCCCTATGGGTAATTCTCATGGGTATCTCCATTGGGAGCAGGATCCATGTGGAGATCACCTAAGGGTATCCCTGTAGGGATCACCCGTGGGGATACCCCGTGGAGATTACCCATGGGTATATTTTATCACTTATCCCCATCCCCATACCGTGTGGGTATAAAATTTCGTACCCATCCCCGCCCCCACACCCATTTAAAATCTCCATATTTGTACCCATTAAAGTAAATTTTCACCACCTGTAAGTATTATCCTACCCATTTGCATCTCTAGAAGAGCTAGACAATTGGGAGTTTTGACTCCAGGACTCGCTTCGGCCTAATTTTTGCATCTAGTTTTTGACTCATCATCTAACATCACTAAATGAGTTTATTATACTTTGACATCTTAATGTATATATTATTCTTTTTATAAATAGACCTTGTGCAAGTCCGGTCCGAAGGCTCTCTTATGTACATCTTTGTGAGTTTATGCAACTTTCAAGAGCTAGTCTCCCTTCTCAAAATAAATAAATAAATAGAAGATTTTGGAAGCATATTTCGAAATCTGACAAACAAACAACAATTGAACAACAGCGATCGATCACCGTTTCTCCAGTTTTTCCCATATTTCTTTGTGTTCGGATCAATAGTTAGATTGATCCAATCATGCAGTGTGTATAAATATACGAAAGAAAAAGAAAAAAAACAATTAGAGAAGTGCTAGAATGACAACAGGGTAGCCACACGAGAAGACACATTAAACCTTTTGGACGTCCATGCGTACCTTGAGATGTGAGCGCACATAAATTCCGGTGCATAAAACACATCAAGGCCATGTGGATGGCTCCCGTTGTGACTTTTCTATTGCTATTTTAATATTTTGCAAATATTACTCAAAATTATATATATCTCGCACAACAACATAGCTCTATTAGGCATACCTATACTTGTGAAATAGGAATAATTGCATTTGCATGGATATAATGACAAACTGTAGTGCTCTGTCCCAATCTTATTTTTTTGGTTGTCACGTCTATTTCACATTCGAAGATCAAATTAATTAAATACAATGGGTTTCATTACCAAGAAAAAAAAAAAACAATTGGTTTTTATATATTTATAAGATAATATATAGAATGACTACGTGAGCTCCATTACACATCCATGAATAGAACATTATTTGATTAGTTTTGTCTATAAATAGATGGTTAATCGGCCTACTTACCCACATCTCATCTCTCACTTTCCGAAACATTTTAAGCTGTAAAAGATCGAAACTCTCTTCAACGGCCTGTAAAAGTTCCTCTCACCCTTATCAAAAAAAACAAAATTGTACGAGTGACAAACGATTGGACTTATTTTTGGCGCTCTTGACAAGTTGACATGCATGTGACCAAATATTTAAAATATATATATGAAATGGTACCAACACCTTATTAACCATATAGCTCTATTATTGGCTTGGCATGTCCATCTCTATATAAGGTTTGAGAATTTGACCAAATATTAAAAAAATATTATAATACATAATCTTCCTAGACATGGATATTATAACGTATTATAATATATTCCTAGCCACGATTCATCTATGTCTATTTGCTGTTGCATATAATGACCGGCCCTCTTGAAATACTAATGTAGTGTTCTGTCACAATCTTTTTTCTTTTTAAGCTCTGTCACAATCTTTTTTTTCGGTGGCCACGTCTATTTCACATTCGAAGATCGATCAAATACATTTTTGTTTATTTTTCTGGATGTTGAGAAAAAAATATAGGAAAATAATAATCTAACACATTTTTGGCGCACACTCTGTCTTTTTTAGCTTTTTTATAATATTTTGTTAAATATAGGACCTATGCCTAAAGAGACAAGAAATGACCATAAATAAGCTAAAAGACCATAAATAAGCTAAAAAACAAAGTGTGCACCCTAAATGTGTTAAATTATCATTTTCCAAAAATATATAGACGTGAACTCCACTACTTTTTTCATGGCCATGTTTATTTCTTGTACTTTCTACTAATATACATGCCTGCCTGTGACGTCAATTAAGTTTTAATTAAACCTAAAATTCTTTTTCTTGATTCTCTTTTCTGATTTTTGTTTTTGAACCACTACCGATCCTCCTCTTCGATCGGTGGTGGTTCCAATCAAATCTCTTTACACTATATTGATACATTAAATTGCTGATCTAATCAGATTTGTGAAGATTCGACCATCTTTATTGCAGTGTATTTTCATCAATGGTGTTGTGTGGATTTGTGAGGCACGTTAAATTGATCTTGTCTTTAATTTTTCATTTTACAAATAGTTTTTTTTTCTATTTGGAAGTCTTTGATTTATCTTCTTATCATTGAAAGTTTTAGGTTTTCTTCTCCTTGTTGGAAAATTTTGTTATCTCTTATGTGGTTCTAGTGATATGTGTTTATTGTAACGAGTTTCAATATTGTAGAGAGTATTTCTTGATTGTCAAATTGTTTTAATTTCACAATTGCATTCACAGCCAAATTAATGGCAATTCGTTTGTTTGAACAAACAGGATTCGCGAATCAATATACTTGATTCTATGTCTGGTCATGTATTGAGCCATAAATGATAAATGAAATCTCGATTTCTTTTCAAAAAAAAGATTCAATTAAGTTTTGAAATTGACCCACTTTAGACACTCAAAATGGACACAATTGTTGGTGTGCATTAAATACACATCGATTTGTATTCACATAAATATTGATGCACAAATCAATGGACACCAATAATAAGGGGTCTGATTGGCAAACCAAAATGGGTCACCGGCCAAATCATTTTCCATTGGAAAAAAGTTTAAGTGACTTTCTTTTGCTATAAGGTTGTTGTGGTCCCTTGAATTCTGCATGGTATGTACATACATTAATTATAATGTATCTCTAAGCCAGGACCTCAACATTTTGTAGCAAAAGTCTATTGCTCTAGGATTATACTTGAATTTTTATGTGGCAAGCATGCATGCATATAATTTATATTAATTTCTACAATTAGCTAATCTCAAAAATTAACTTCTTTTTTTTTTTGCGGCATGATGATGGTGATGCAGAGGAAGCAAAAAGTGTTGTTGAGAAGGAGATTAATAAAAGAGCCACGCTATTTGCACCCTAGGCATCACTCAAGGCACCTCATTTTTTTTCCAATTATATGTGGTGACTCATACCGTCCAACACAAATCCACAACAACCAAAAAAAAAAACTTTGGGCACCCCACCACCCTGTTTTGATGTGTGACCACCAAACTCCACCACCCTTGTGCTCCCAACTGATTCCGTCATCTTCGTCAATGGTCGGACATAGCGTTCTTGGATCAAATACATGTCTAGCACACCGGGGTAGCATATTCACCGACGCATGACTAGAACTAGGGGTGGGCAAACCGCGGTTTGGTTTGGAAAACCACCAAACCGCGACCAAACCGAGGGTCTACGGTTTGGTGATTTTCCAAACCGCAACCAAACCGCAGATCACCAAAACCGCACCAAACTGAACCACGGTTTGCGCGGTTTGGTCGGTTTGGTTTCGCGGTTTTCATGCAATTTATTTTCAGGAAAAAAAAAAAAAAAAACCAAAGAAGCAAAAAAAAAAAAAAAGAAGCCAAAAAAAAAAAAAAAGCAAGCCAAAAAAAAAGCAAGCAAAAATGAAAAAACAGCAAGCCAAAATGAAAAAACAGTAAGCAAAATGCCCTCGGTTTGGTTTGTATTTACCAAGATGTGAGATTTGTGGTTTTTTTTTTTTAATTTTTAGGGTTTTTGGTTTGTATTTACCAAAATGCCCTCGGTTTGGTTAAACCGCGGTTTTCTCAAAATGAAAACCGCGACCAAACCGCGAATCTGCGGTTTGGTCGTTTTCCAAACCGCGACCAAACCGCGAGCTTCAAAAACCAAACCAAACCGTGCGGTTTGGTCGGTTTGGGCGGTTTGGACGAATTTTTGAAAACCGTTGCCCACCCCTAACTAGAACACATACTATGGCCTAGTGGAACTTATGCCCCCGCAATGAATAAACACTAGGTGGGAGTAAACTCAACCACCGTAAAGCACTAACAGGAAATAAAGATTTATGAATAAAAAGGACAATATTCAAATAAATCAAGCAGTAAGTACTAGAGTGAATTTCAGTTGGGACACTACATACCTCAAACTACACTCCTCGTCTCGTAAATCCCCGATATCCAAAATATCACCCGAAATGGCCTATTTCCATTTATCATTGATTTATTGTCAATTACTTGTATTTTATGTTAATTATTATAGGTTTAAGGTCTACAACCCTTAAAACAACTTAAAATAGCTATCTGATGAGCACCCAACGCGTTGGTGTTCATCGTCATCAACACCAACTGCCCAGATTACCCAGTACGTTAGGTAATCGCATTTCAGTAGTTCAGCAACCTGCTGAACTGCTAAATTTGATTCCCAAGCCTCCACCAAAGCTGTCGACCCCATCCTCACCTCATGGAGGGATAAACAACACTTCCAAAAGCCAGAGGCACAATAAAACATATTAAACATGCATCAAATCTCGGATCCAACATCAAACTTGAAATTTCCAATTTCATTAAAATGAACCAACCAAAAAAACCAATGACTCAAACTTGTTTCTCCACATCCATAATAATCCACAAACACCAAAAACTAAGTACAAACAGTGGCACACCTCAACCCATTGATTCATCACTAACACACCCAAAACCACATTCAAATGAAAGAGAAAGTGGAGAGGATCATAGATCTCACCTTGCTTTGATAATCCAACACCCAAAAGCACTTTAAATGATCACCCAAAATCTCCAAAACCCCTCACTTATTCACTTCAATTTTTGGATTTTCAAAAGAGGAGAGAAAGAAGTTGGTACAAATGAGAGAAAACCTATATATATTACCAAATGAGAGAAAACCTATATATATATATAAATATCATCATCTCATACACACACATCACCATGCATTGTTTGATGGCCAAGATGAAGTCAAGAGATCCTTCAAATGGGACAAAACTGGCCATATGGTTCTCTTTGACCCCATACACATGGCACCAATTATATGCACTCCCAAGCATTCCAATACTGAGCTCCGACCCTCGACCAGTGTCATTTGAGCACAACGATGATACCAACCGTCTCAATATCATTTTATAATTATTTAATGAATTTTATCATTTATTATGTGTATCTAGTCCCCTGTCATAGTGTACTAGTTATTCGCCACCCGGTATACGTGCCTACGCGCCAGTTGCAGTGAAAACGCGTCATACTATCTCACTCATCAATGACAATATAAACACACATATTGCGATGCAATATAAATCACGATTACACAACAAAAAGCATACAAAATGGGCTGTATACCTAATCCGGGCGTGCTCCGGCCTCGCTGTGGGATCCATGAACGTCCCCGCTGGTGTCTACGTCTGCAATGACATCATAAATAATGGCGATTATAACTACTTGCAAACCCAGCAGGTCCCTTTCTTCAATCAGACACCCATCTCATCTTTTATATTATAACCACATCCCCCCAGGTTATATGTCTTTGCCTTCTCTATTTTTTGATGATCTGACATTTCTACAGATGTACTCCACTATACTTGCGTCACTATCCACTTTGCTCGTTGTTGGCGCCATTACGTCGAGGACATATTTTGTGCCTGCATTTTCATCTGGGGGATCAGCCTATGCATCTCCCTCACTTCGGCAGGACCCACAACATACTTCGACTGCCCCTCTCCATCACGTGCACCAGATGACCCTACCATGAGGTCATTCTTCTTTGCATGCCTCTCCCTTTACGATTCATCACGTTGAGCATGCACTACATTCACCAAGTTCTTCTGCCCATCGTTCGATTGACCCATCCATTATTACTGCCCCATGTTGACATAAACGAGGCGTTCAGGCAAGTAGGGCCTTGATAGGCAATGCTAATGATCGTGGGAGGAAATTATTTTTGGTGATAATGGATGAAAAAAAGTAAGCATACGTAATATAAACACGCATTTATACATTTCATTAATTCACCATAATTTCAGTCAAACTTATGCTTTAAATTTAATTCATACATATTGCACCCGTCGGACCGAGCATCGCAGGAAATGACTAGAACATATAAGAACTCCTTATGCAAGGAGAGCTATGCCTGGGATTTTGTTCCTGCTCATGTGCAGGACATGTACTGGAACTTTTGGAAGGTAAGAAGTCTTAATTTAAGTCGAATTTGATTCTTTTACTTATAATATATAGACAAACGTTATATTATTTAAGAACTATTTTAATTTCAATATTTTTGTATGTAGCTTGATTTCGATTAGGATTTAGAGGAGGGCGAAAAAATTATAATGGCGTACAATAGGTAGATTGTCATTCGGTACGCTGACTTTGTCAGCAAAATGCATGCCAAGAGTGAAAAGCCTACACAAGTATCTAATGAGATCTTCGAGCACTACAAGAAGATGCGGCCCACCCTTGAATTTCAAAAGTGATCGGAGCAAGCAAGCAAGAATCGCATATCAGAGACTGGGGGATCCGGTACGGGTATGTTCATGCATACATGTGATTTGATATCCATCTATCAAAATGCAAAAAAGTTGGTAGGTCTTGTTATCTCTTTATTTTTCTAATAAATTCATATATATGTGACTTTATATAATTCTCAATCTTAAAGATAAACACGTTTTATAGGAGGGTAATTTAGGTCGACCTCCAACTGCTTTAGAGTTATGCCTGTACATGCACATCAAGAATCACGACGGCTTGACTTTCGTGGATCAGAGGCCAGAGGCGATAGCTGTAAGTAACTAGTTTTGTTAAGTAACTAGTTTTGTTAATTTTTTCTCAATTATAGGTATCAATGACTTATATGTATATATATATGACTTGTAAATGTAGGTGATATACGACAAACGCATCAAGCTGACACAGCATCAGGGTCCTAACATGCTGATTGATGAGACTGAGCTTTATTTATCTATTGAGGCGTGTGACAATAAGGCCCGAAGATACAAACTGGGATGGACACCATCAGGGCATGGACAGGCTAGAGCAGGATCTTCTTAAACCATGTCTGCTCGTAATGAGCCCATTAAGCACTTGAGGAAGGTCATTTACCCAGATGCAGGCAAAACTGTTGGTGGTGATTAAAGATAAATCTATTGATTGTGAGCAATTGCTAGATATGAATTAAGTGTTTATAACTAAAATAGTTTTTTTTTTAAAAAATTAATATCAATTGAAAACCAAATATTGAATATAAATTTCAATTCAAACCCAAAAAAAAATAAAATGTTTTAATTTTTTTTTAAAAATAGTGACAGTTTTTTTTGCAACGAGGCCCGTCGCTAAACTGTTGCCACATGTCTCCAACACAGGTTTTTGCAATGGATTTAGGGAAAGGAGCCATCGCAAAAAGCGAGGGATTAGCGTCGACCACTTCAAGCATGCTAAAAGCTCTATTAAATGGTCAACCATCCTACTTTTAGTGATGGTAGCTACGGGTTCTAACACGCGTCGCGTAAGAGGAATAGCGAAAGGGTGCCCCGTGGCTATTCCTCTTTAGCAAAAGGTTGTACATCTTTAGCGACAGGATTGTCTGTTGCTAAAGGTGTTTTTTTAGTGATGTGGGACCTACAATCCTCACCCTATCGAGCCACATGTGCACATAGTAGATAGAAATATATTTTACTTAAAAAGTACATAAACATTTTTTATCTTAGTATATGTTGTTTTTTCTTTTTTGTTAATAGAAATGTGTGGGCCCCATTTTTTATCTATCTCATCACACCATATCAGTGAGATAATGGTGAGATGATGAAAAACTTAATAGATGGCTGAAATCCTCAATTGTTTTAGTTTAAGCTTAATAATCAAGAAAAAACACAAATTATTGGTTTTTTTTTAAATCTAGAACAAACTTTGAGTTGTTTAAATATATTACAAACTTTACTTTTTTTTTCTACAAATCTATCACAAATTCTATATTGACTTCAATCTCTCTTAAACATAAGAAACCACATAAACAAACCTGCAACCAGTTGCATACCATACTTTCAATTGTTTCTCTCTTTTTTTTTGTTAAGATATCGAACTATGTTTATATGAGCTCAATTTTTTTTCAAATTTTAATTACAAATATCAAGCTTTATTTGTAATTGATTAGATCTATTGTCGGACAAGTAGTATTAGACCAAGCCTCTCTAACCACTTTCTTAATTTCAAATCATGAAGCCACCATGGTTCAAAAATGTATTCCTTTAAAATGAGTGTTGGGTTCTTTTCAACCCAATTAGTGAAGGGGCAAAATTATTTTGCACAACCTCACTTAAAAAGCAAACTTTTGCTTTCTTGTGAGAGAGAGATCAACATTTGAGAGAGGAGAAATTGGGGAGAGTGTTTGAAGAGCCCTTGAAGCCCTAGCTTTATGCAATCTTCAAGTGCTTGATTGGAGGACCAAATGGACTCCGTTTGAAGCGAGATTCGAATGGGAGATTCGTGGTGTCGAGTTCTACATCACATTGGTAGATATTTCACTTTGCCCTCTTCTAGGTGACTGTGACGGCCTCAAGTTCCCAATGCATTTGGGTACGCCCGGCCTAGACTCGTGCAGGTCCCGAGTCGGTTCTCAACGAACCTGACGAGCCTAGTCAGCCTTAAAACATCAAAATTTTACGTTTTATGAAAGAGTTATTGCAATTATAACACAGCGGAAGCAAATTACATATTACTCAAGTATTGGAAAATAACTCGATCAAAGGGAAATTAGGAATCTATATAAATGTGGACAACCCCAATAAATTCGATTCTAAGTCAACAAAATGGATTGATGGAATCCACCACAAAACATATTCCCCAGTTCCAAAATAATCATATATATAAATGTCATACAAAAAGAAATAAACATGAGCCTACATCTCGATACCTCAAGTCCAGCTGCTCACAAAAAATCTCCTAGACAAGGTCCCTTACCCCTACTGCACTCCGTCCTATCTGCACCCACCGTCACAAACTAGACGGTGAGTAACTGAGAAAATCGAAAGTAAAGCCGAAGAAATATAACAAGAATTCATGAAATAACAAACAAGGCAATCCTAAATATCATGCGGGTACTGAAAGATAAGAATTTAAATAAACAAGAATGCATGATAGACAGACTGGAAATGATAGCAATCGAAACATGCATGTTCTACGAGTCAAGAGAGGCAATAAGTGGTCTAAATTCCACAACAATACCACAACAAACCACAACAATCCAGTACATGGTATCACACAATCACTAGGGGTGGTCAAACACTCGTGCGCTCGAGTACCCGCGTTTTATCCCTTCTAGTGCAGGCCGCATGTACCTTCGAGACACACACTTATGCCAAGAACACACATACAAGGAATAGGGAATGGAATGCCAATAAGTAGATAATAACAAACACAACGGAATGAAAATGAATTACATGATATCTTCTTAGCTGGCTTACTAACGTACAAATGTTTTTTAAGGCAAGTGTACTTACCTGAACTATCGTAACCCGCGTACAACGCTCCCGCAACTCCTAACGCGTATCCCCGAGTTTTTAGCTACCTGACAAGGTCGGAAACTCGTATTAATATTTAAACTTATCATTTTCCCCAATGTTTTAAATGACTCGAACGACACGACAATTTAATCGAAAAACGAATACTCTCTCTCGGGTTTTGAAAACATATTATGTATAAATCTCATCGCGAATCATAGGCTCGACTCAGTCGTATGTGGGTCATGTCATGGTCTCGAGGATCGGCGACATGACCACGACGTTATAACCATTCATCGCCACACGATGTTTCGATACAAACCAACACTTAAGCATAACTCTTCATGAAAGCCGAACTGACATATACAAAAAAAAAAAATGGAACCTCGCTGGTGTTGTCTGACGTCGGGAAAGGTTATCATGGCATGGGAAAGTCAGAAAACCCTCCACCAGTTCGGAATTACGTCAACACTTGCAAATATGGACTCGACGTCGACAACACATGAAATCATGAAAAAACACATTAACAACTATGTTTTGGACATAACCAAGGATTGCGAGACTTCAACCAATGTTAAGTGAGACTCTCGACAACCTCCACTGGTGGTGGTCCGGCTGGTAGCGCCGCCAAGAGTGGCAGTTTCCAGCGAAGCTCCACCACACCTATTCACATGAAATGACGACTTTTTAACGCTAAATAGGGCTGTTTTGACCGCTCCGAAGACTGTGGGACCCACGTAAGAGATTGGTGGGGTCCCCAACAGCGTCTCGGTAATCGAGGTTCGGCGATGGTGCCGCCAGTCAGGGCAGTTTCCGATGAGAGGGTCAAACCATATAAAATCAACTCAATGTGTGTAACACTTGTAGGGACTTTGCATGGGCCATGGGGGGGTGCTCTGGGACGGTCTGGACTCCAGTGAGTCACCGGAGGTCGCCCACAACCGGTCCTCATCACGACATCCACCCCAGCAGCCCACATGCACACAAAAGATAACAAAAACTGTGAAAAATTGAGAGAAAGAGAGAGGGAATGAGAGAAAGAGATAGGGAGAGAGAGCTCCAAAGAGAGAGTGAACCCCGGCCACCACTGGTCCGGCCAGGGCCAGTGATGGCTCATCATGAGAGAGCCGAGAGAGGATAGAAAGAAACCGAGAGTGAGAGATCTAGAGAGTACGAGAGGGAGGAAAGGATAGGGGCGGCTCCAGCGAGTCTCTCCCACACCACTGCATCTCCGGTGATCGGCGTGGTCACAGCTAGGCCGAGAGAGCGAGTGGTCCGAAAGAGGAGAGTGAGGGAACTCGAGAGAGAGAGAGAGGGAGAGAGAGGACAGCCGAGAGAGGAGAGAGAAAGAGGGAATGCATACCTTCGATCAACACGTTACTTCCGACGTCTATTCCGATCACCGGCGAAGGTCGAAATAGTGGTGAGAAGAGGGAGATGGAAGAGAGACCGTAAGTGAGAGTTGAGAGAAGAACCGTGAATGAGAGAGTAAGAGAGAGGGAACGTGAGAGAGATGAGTGAAAATGAGAGGGTGAGGTGGGAGTGACGTGTGTGAGAGTGTGAGATGAGTGTAACGTGAGTGATGGGGTGGGTAGTGAGTGATGGAAGTGGGTGGGGTGTGAGGAGATGTGAGTGATGGGAGTGGGTGGGGTGTTTGAAATTTAAATGGGTATGGTAGGAATAGTTTAATAAGTGGGGTGTGTGTCCTAGTTGTGTCCACCCATATTCTTACCAACCCACACATCTCAAAGTTGAACCCAAGGGTTCCCCGACCCATCTTGCCTCTTCGGCCCGTATTTCCCCGTCACGTGCACACTTTTACCTTTGTCTCACACAAATAAAAATTGTTAAATAATTCTTTTAATTATGTTTTTAGTCTCCCGTGTACCCGTAACCCAATTGTCAAATCCCGCTCGTCCCGTTTTCCTACTCGTTCACCGACTTCACTGTCCGGTCACTCAAATACGAGTACAAATACATATTACACATCATCATTCACAAATAACTAAATTTTCGGGTCGTTACAGTGACATCCCCTGTTTATCTTGTATTAAGTATTTTGACCAAGATATGCTTCTATGTTTGTTGTCTTGATGATTTGTAATGCTCATGCCTCTAAGTAGTGTTAGAGAAGACTTTGTATTCCCATTTGCCATAGTGGAGAGTTTTCATAGGTGTTAAAACAACAGTCACTTCAAAGCTCTTCCTCATAAACACAAACAGAGGTGTTGGTTACAGAAAATAGGGGAGAAGCAAAAGCAAAGGTTCGAGGTCACATGATAGAGGTAGAAGCAAGTCCAACAAATTTGCGAATGTTGAGTATCATTATTGTGGTCTAAAGGGGCACATAAAGAAGTATTGTCAAAAACTCAAGAGAGACAACAAAAATAGGAATGGAAAGAAAGATGATGATGGTAAGAAAGATAAAGTTGCTACATCAAGAAGAGATTTCTTCACATCTTATACATCCAGAGACTTTGGCGATGTTAGGATGGGGAACAATAGTTTGTCTAAAGCCATTAGTATAGGTAATGTATACCTAGAGACTAATAATGGCTCTAAGTTGGTCTTGAAGAATGTGAAGCATATCCCATATATTCGCATGAATCTTGTTTCAGCTGGTAGGCTTAATGATGAAGATTTTGTAGCACTTTCAATGATGAGAAATGGAAGCTTTTTAGAGGTTTTATAGTTGTGGCTAGAAGGAAGAAATGTTCTTTACTGTGTTTAATGCAAGCAAGGGTATGTGATAGTAGAATCAATGCATTTGAGAATGATGATTCAATTGAGTTATGGTATAATTGACATAATCACATGAGTGTGAAGGGTTTGACAGTTCTGGCAAAGAAGAATGTGCTCTCAGAGGTAAAGAATTCACCTTTGAAGAAATGTGTTCACTGTTTGGTGGGGAAACAAGGTAGAGTTGCTTTCAAGTCATCTAGTTCTCATTCAAGAAAGTCAGAAATACTTGATCTTGTACATTCTGATGTGTATGGTCCTATGAAGGCAAGGACACTTGGCGGTGCTATTTACTTTGTCGCTTTCATTGATGATCATTCAAGAAAGTTGTGGGTTTATACCTTGAAGACAAAAGACCAAGTGTTTTATGTATTCAAGAAGTTTCATGCCTTAGTTGAGAAACAAACTGGAAAGAAGTTGAAATGCATTAGATCCGACAATGGTGGTGAGTATTATTACGCTTTTAATGAGTATTACAAGCAATAAGACATTTGTCATCAAAAGACACATCAATTAAATGGGATAGTTGAGAGAATGAATATAACTCTAGTTAAAAGAGTGAGATGTTTGCTTTCAGAGGCAAAGTTGCTAAAATCCTTTTGGGGTGAAGCTTTGAGTATAGTGGTACATGTGCTGCATTTGACACCATGTGTTCCTATGAATTTAAATGTTCTAGAGAGAGTTTGACATGGATAGGATGTTTCCTATGATCACTTGCGAGTGTTTGGGTGCAAAGCTTTTGTTCATATTCCGAAAGATGAAATGTCTAAGCTTGATGTCGAGACTAGACAATGTGTGTTCATTGGCTACGGGCAAGATGAGTTTGGCTACATGTTTTATAATCCAATTCAAAAGAAACTTGTAAGAAGCAGAGATGCAGTATTTATGGAGGATTGGATCATTGAGGACATAAAGAAGACAGTTAGTTTAATGCCTAATGTCAGTGGTGGTTTGTTTGATTTTGGGTCATTTGCTCCATCGCATGTTCAGGCACAAACTTTAAGTGCAGTTCATGATGATCAGCGTTGTGATGACCTGCCCCCGACCTAGGGTCGGATCGCCCGGCCCAGACCGCCACTTGGACCGGATACTTGAACCAGACCCAAATAACAGTCTGGCACGCCTAAATAAATAAACCTGCGGAATACACATTGGCTAAATAAAGGATAATAATTGCGGAAAGAACATAAAAAGATATCCTAAGCCAATAAATTTAAGTTCATAGAACATTTATAAAAATTATACATGGGTTCATGCTCATTTAAAACTAAACAAGTTTATTAAATCTTCGAAATGGATTCACTAAAGGTAACTGATTCAAGCTACCCAAAGACCTATTTTAATTTTAACCCCAAGTTGATAGTTTCAAAATCAAATATACATAATGTATATATATACAACGGCTCACATCAAGAAGAGACTTCAAGCTCGTCTCTCCCTTGCCTCAACCTAGCGCTATCGTGGATACCTGAGATGTAAGTGGGGTGAGCTAAAAGAACCAACGGAGCTCAGTAATGCTGAAAACCCGCTCAACCATCAAATATGCAAGTAATACCTAATAAGCATGCAAAGTATAGCATGTATTTGAAAACAAACAAGGATTCATTAAATAGTAGCATGGTAGCAGGATTTCATAAAAAAATAGACTTATAATGAACCATCAAGTATATCATAGTCATAAGATTCGTAAGTCACAAATTGTAACAACAATAATCATGAATAACATTAAAGAGATTGACAAATCATTTCATAATTTCAAACTTTTATACAAATGAGGGGGTTTTGCGAGATTATGTACTATAAAATATAATAATACGATAAGTCGATGTTCCATTCAATGCATACTAGATATTGGCAAGAATCCGGTGATCGATTCTCCTACTCTCAAAGTGATGGAAACAACCAGCTAGCACACAGGCCTTATGTGCCCTCTCGTTTGTCCCATCAAATCAACAGTAGGTTCGTCCAAGCTATCACCGATGCACATCCTTATGTCTCAAGAGTACAAGAGAAGGTAACTCCAACTCATGTCCCTACGTAACATACTTATGAATTCAATTAGTCAAATAAAGCCCTCGGTGGTAAACTCCACACATCCTGGGGTGTTAACGACCCTCGGTGGTACCACAATATTCTGAGGTATTCTTATAGATTTACTTGCTAATAAGACCCTCGTTGGAACTCCACACATTCTGGGGCCATGAATAACAGTGCATTCACATTCCATAGATACGTAGGTTCGAGCCAATACCACGACGCAACCCATAAATCCCAAGTCTTTAATTCAAATTATGAATCCTAAACATAACTAATAATCATGCCATATTTGATAATTGAGCAAGCTCCCCACTTACCTGCACTCGCCACGAATCCTAATCTCGATCTTCTCGCGTTTGGGCTCGATGTGAACCGTCTCGCGAATCTAGACAATTTGAAAGAATAATTACTTTATGTATCTACAACCATACAAGTTTAACATCAACTGTCTAGATCTTATAAATTCACTCTATTTTATAGCTGACTTCGCTAAAGGTCATTCACAACTTTAAAATCGACACTTAAAATTAGAATCGATGATTCGAGTAAAATAGAAATGCGGTGATGTAAAACAAGGAAAATCCGCTAAGACTTGTTTTTTCCAATATAAATCGAAGACGTTCGATTAATTATAATTAAAAAGATCTAAATCACCATACAAGACTCAATTTAGACTTTAAATTCTCAAATGACAATATTCAATCAAAGTCCACAAATTTATCGAATAAGTTTATTTCCCAAAGAAAATATTCAAAGTCCCTTTTTAAATCTCAACTCAACCTTAAATGTAAAATCCATATCAATAAACTTCAACCGCGTTCAATTTGCTAAAATTATGGGGAAATCCTTTCATGTATCGTCAAACCATGGTAAACAAGATTGATTCATCCATAATACTCGTTATCATAAAGCTTAAAAATTTGTATAACCCATTTCAAGACTAGATCTAAGAAAAATTGAACAAACTTTGCAAATCATCAACTCTCATTACCAATACCAACACCAAGACAATAAATCTAGAGAGTATTAGAATCTCACCATGCCTTCAATGGAGTCTTTGACTCAAAATCCTTTCCAAAATCTCATTCTAACATAGATCAAATCTTTCCTTTCTTATTTTATTTTCTATTTTCCTCGCGTTCTTGCCGCTGTCGACGCCATCGACCCTTTGGTCTCCAAATCTTAAATAAAAAAATAAAGAAATCAAGGAGGGAAGTGAGGTTGTACCTCTCTTGAGCTTGAACTCTCCTCTTGCTCTTGAACTCTCCTCTTGCTCTCCTCCTTTCCACGTGGGTATTTTATAAAATTGGGGCTAGGGTTTTCTTTGATTTACTTAAATAGCATTAGGGTTAGGGATTAGGGTTGTGACTATTTACAATTTGTCTAAAATGCCCTTTTGGGTCATAATCTCAATTGGGCTTTATTATTTAAAATAAAACTTTACTTACTCCCTAACTCATATTTAATTTGACAAGTTTAGAATTGTATTTCCACATCAAACACCAACATATTTTTATCATGAAATTACCAAAATACACATAGGTTGGGTGGTGGAGGATTTGGGTCGTTACAAGCATGATAGTGGTGATGTTGATATTCCGACAGAGGTTAAGTTAGGTGATAATGATCATGATCACGAGCAGTTACCAGTAGTGTCAGAGGTCCTAGCTATTATTCCACCTAGGAGATATGAGAGACAGAAAATATCTTCTAGTCGATATCCGTCTAGCGAGTTTGTGTTACTTAGTGACAGGGGATAACCTAAATGTTATGTAGAAGCTATGCAAGATGAGCATAAGGAGAAATGGGTTGAGGCAATGGATGATGAGATGAATTCATTGTATGATAACCATACTTTTGAGTTAGTTAAGTTACCTGATGGCAAGAAAGCTTTAAAGAGTAGGTGGGTGTACAAAGTGAAGTATGAAGAGCACACGTCACAACCTCGATACAAAGCTAGAATGGTTGTTAAGGGTTTTAGTCAAAAGAAAGGCATCGATTATTATGAGATCTTCTCGCCGATAGTCAAGATGTCATCTATTCGAGTTGTTTTGAGTTTGGCAGCAAGTCTTGATTTGGAGGTTGAGCAGATGGATGTGAAGACGATTTTCCTTCATGGTAACTTAGATAAAAAAAAATTTATATGGAACAACCATAGGGTTTCAAAGTGCGTGGAAAAAAAAATTATGTGTGCAGTTGAAGAAAAGACTTTATGGCTTGAAGCAAGCACCGAGGCAGTGGGACAAGAAGTTTGAATCAGTTATAGGGGAGCAAGACTACCATATGACTACTTCTGATCATTGTGTTTTCGTGCAGAGATTTTCTTATGATGATTTCATTATATTGTTGCTCTATGTTGATATGTTGATTGTTGGAAAAAATGCTTCGAGAATTACAAAGTTGAAGAAGCAATTGAGCAAGTCATTCTCCATTAAAGACTTGGGTCCAGCAAAGCAAATTCTTGGTATCCATCTTTTGTGAGACAGAAGTTCCAAGAAGTTGTCTATGTCACAAGAGCATTATATAGAGAAAGTTCTTGAGAGGTTCAACATGAACAAGGCTAAGGTAGTGAATGCTCCTTTAGCTAGTCACTTTAAGTTGAATGCTCAGCAGTGTCCTTCTATAGATGAAGAGAAGCAAGATATGGAAAGAATACCATATGCCTCCGCAGTGAAAAGTTTGATGTATGCTATGGTGTGTACCAGACCAAAAATAGCATATGCAGTTGGTGTGGTCAGCAGGTTCTCATCTAATCCGAGACGAGAGCATTGAGATGCAGTCAAGTAAATTATGAGATATCTACGAGGTATTACTTCTTTGAGACTCACTTTTGGTAGTGGGAAGCCAGTCTTGATTGATTACACGTATGCAGATATGGTCGGTGATTTGGATACTCAGAGGTCCACGTCAGGTTACTTGACGACTTTCTCAAGTGGAGCAGTATCATGGCAGTCCAGGTTACAGAAATGTGTTGCACTTTCTACCGTTGAAGCCGACTTCATTGCAGCGACCGAAGCATTAAAAGAGTTGTTGTGGTTGAAGAAGTTTCTTCAAGAAATTGGTTTCAAGCAAGAAAGATATGTTTTGTTTTGTGCCAATCAAAGTATCATTCACATGAGTAAGAATGCTTCATTTCACTCGAGGACTAAGCACATTGATGTAAGGTATCATTAGATACAAGATGTTCTCAATGAAGGCTTACTTGAGATTGAGAAGATTCACACCGATAGTAATGACTCTGATATGTTTACAAAGGCATTGCCAAGTCCGAAGCTTGGAGTATGTTGCGACACAGCGGGATTAGTGATCCCTCCTTCACTTAGTTGAAAAAGGGGGAGATTGTTTGGCGATCCCTCCTTCACTTAGCTCAACCCAATTAGTAAAGGGCAAAATGACACTTGGGATAGGAGAAATTAGGGAGAGTGTTTGAAAAGCCCTTGAAGCCCTAGTTTTATGTAATCTTCAAGTGCTTGATTGGAAGACCAAACGGACTCCGTTTGAGTTGAGATTTGAATGGGAGATTCAAGGTGTCGAGCTCTACAATATTGAAACTCGTTACAATAAACACATATCACTAGAACCACATAACAGATAACAAAATTTTTCAACAAGGAGAAGAAAACTTAAAACTTTCAATGATAAGAAGATAAATCAAAGACTTCCAAATAGAAAAAAAAAACTATTTGTAAAATAAAAAATTAAAGACAAGATCAATTTAACGTGCCTCACAAATCCACACAACACCATTGATGAAAATACACTGCAACAAAGATGGTCGAATCTTCACAAATCTGATTAGATCAGCAATTTAATGTATCAACATAGTGTAAAGAGATTTGATTGGAACCACCACCGATCGAAGAGGAGGATCGGTAGTGGTTCAAAAACAAATATCAGAAAAGAGAATCAAGAAAAAGAATTTTAGGTTTAATTAAAACTTAATTGACGTCACGAGTGGCATGTATATTAGTAGAAAGTACAAGAAATAAACATGGCCATGAAAAAAGTAGTGGAGTTCACGTCTATATATTTTTGGAAAATGATAATTTAACACATTTAGGGTGCTTGTGCTTTTTTGTTTTTAGCTTTTTTATGGTCTTTTAGCTTATTTATGGTCATTTCTTGTCTCTTTAGGCATAGGTCCTATATTTAACAAAATATTATAAAAAAGCTAAAAGACAGAGTGTGCGCCAAAAGTGTGTTAGATTATTATTTTCCTATATTTTTTTCTCAACATCCAGAAAAATAAACAAAAATGTATTTGATCGATCTTCGAATGTGAAATAGACGTGGCCACCGAAAAAAAAGATTGTGACAGAGCTTAAAAAAAAAAAAAGATTGTGACAGAACACTACATTAGTATTTCAAGAGGGCCGGTCATTATATGCAACAGCAAATAGACATAGATGAATCGTGGCTAGGAATATATTATAATACGTTATAATATCCATGTCTAGGAAGATTATGTATTATAATATTTTTTTAATATTTGGTCAAATTCTCAAACCTTATATAAAGATGGACATGCCAAGCCAATAATAGAGCTATATGGTTAATAAGGTGTTGGTACCATTTCATATATATATTTTAAATATTTGGTCACATGCATGTCAACTTGTCAAGAGCGCCAAAAATAAGTCCAATCGTTTGTCACTCGTACAATTTTGTTTTTTTTGATAAGGGTGAGAGGAACTTTTACAGGCCGTTGAAGAGAGTTTCGATCTTTTACAGCTTAAAATGTTTCGGAAAGTGAGAGATGAGATGTGGGTAAGTAGGCCGATTAACCATCTATTTATAGACAAAACTAATCAAATAATGTTCTATTCATGGATGTGTAATGGAGCTCACGTAGTCATTCTATATATTATCTTATAAATATATAAAAACCAATTGTTTTTTTTTTTTCTTGGTAATGAAACCCATTGTATTTAATTAATTTGATCTTCGAATGTGAAATAGACGTGACAACCAAAAAAATAAGATTGGGACAGAGCACTAAAGTTTGTCATTATATCCATGCAAATGCAATTATTCCTATTTCACAAGTATAGGTATGCCTAATAGAGCTATGTTGTTGTGCGAGATATATATAATTTTGAGTAATATTTGCAAAATATTAAAATGGCAATAGAAAAGTCACAACGGGAGCCATCCACATGGCCTTGATGTGTTTTATGCACCGGAATTTATGTGCGCTCACATCCCAAGGTACGCACGGACGTCCAAAAGGTTTAATGTGTCTTCTCGTGTGGCTACCCTGTTGTCATTCTAGCACTTCTCTAATTGTTTTTTTTCTTTTTCTTTCGTATATTTATACACACTGCATGATTGGATCAATCTAACTATTGATCCGAACACAAAGAAATATGGGAAAAACTGGAGAAACGGTGATCGATCGCTGTTGTTCAATTGTTGTTTGTTTGTCAGATTTCGAAATATGCATGCCAAGAGTACTGTAATATATAATCTTGCTTCCAAAATCTTCTATTTATTTATTTATTTTGAGAAGGGAGACTAGCTCTTGAAAGTTGCATAAACTCACAAAGATGTACATAAGAGAGCCTTCGGACCGGACTTTTACAAGGTCTATTTATAAAAAGAATAATATATACATTAAGATGTCAAAGTATAATAAACTCATTTAGTGATGTTAGATGATGAGTCAAAAACTAGATGCAAAAATTAGGCCGAAGCGAGTCCTGGAGTCAAAACTCCCAACTGTCTAGCTCTTCTAGAGATGCAAATGGGTAGGATAATACCCACAGGTGGTGAAAATTTACTTTAATGGGTACAAATATGGGGATTTTAAATGGGTGTGGGGGCGGGGATGGGTACGAAATTTCATACCCACACGGGTATGGGGATGGGGATAAGTGATAAAATATACCCATGGGTAATCTCCACGGGGTATCCCCACGGGTGATCCCTACAGGGATACCCTTAGGTGATCTCCACATGGATCCTGCTCCCAATGGAGATACCCATGAGAATTACCCATAGGGATTCCCATATATCAATTATACACCATATGATGTTTATAATTTATACACTATATGATATTTATATATAAATATAATATAATATTACATAGTTTCCACCAGAAACATTCATTATACCCATGACAAAAATCTTTAATGAGATTTTGAATTGTTAACACTTAGAAGTTAGAACTTTAATTGTATGATATGTTATACTTTAATTTTGTTGGAATTTCAACAATTATGTTGTTATGTATGCATTTTTGATTCCTAATTTCTTATAATTCTTTTTTGAAGAAAATCAAGTGGGATCGAAGAATATTTTCCCCACGGAGATTTTCTATCCTCGCAAAAATCTCCATGAAAATCCCTACAGGGATCTCCAATGGGTAATGAAATGGGTAAAATATTTGACCCATGGGGATTTGATGGGTACGGGGATAAGTACAAGAATTCATCCCCAGATAGGTATAGGTATAGGTATGGGTATGGGTATGGGTGACAAATTTTTTAGTGAGTACGGGTATGGAAATGAGGTACCCATCTCCTACCCTACCCATTTGCATCCCTAACTGCTCTTCCCGCCATATCAATTTAAGCGTACATAAGCCAATTAAATCAACACTGTCCATCCTCTCCTCCATCATGTGCCTATATGTTCCATCCACATTGTTAATTTTCTCACTCATGAGAGACACTACAACCGCAAGCGGCCTACTCATAACACTATACTTCGCGAGCATGTGGATCTCTCTGCCAGTACTGATAATGTCTCCAACTTAACTACCTTTTAACTAATATATATGGAGTTTTAACTCAAAAGGCATCCGTACTAGTTTGTAGAAGATAATTCATTATATACGTTTATGAAGTTTTATTTAATTGATGTGGGATTAATTAATTTTTGGTCCACACATCCTCAACACTCTATCATGAACTGAAATAATTCATGATTCAAGGGGTCTTTTCGATTAATTAAAACATCATAATGAAATAAATAAGTGGTGATGGTAAAGACATCACTTGTCAAAAAGGCAAGACCTGGGGTGTGACGGCCCCAGTTCCTCATAAAACTAGGCCTTGCTCGATCTAAACTTACATGGACCCCCGAGTCAATCTTCGCGATGTCAACACAAGCCTAGTCACCCTCCAATAGTTACATTCTCATTAAAATAAAGTTTTAAAGCTGAGTTATCAAGTTATGCAAGTTGTTATTGGTTATGCAGCGGAAATAACTTAGACATTTCTAAATAACTCAGGTAATATAAAGTGAGAACAACCTAAAGTGTGGAAACCCTGAAATAAGTGGATAACCATGCATATCTGGTAACAAACAGTTAAAAGGAAATAATACATGATATCTTATGTCACTCAATCCCAAAATATTCCAGTGCTATCAAAATAGTAATATACAATAATCACAATCCAAAATGATAGAATATACAGTAGTGCAAGAGAAGAAATTGCTTCGAGAGTCTCAGATGAAGTCACCAATCATCGGTCCCTTGCCTTTGCTTGCTTTGCTCGATTTGCACCCACCATCACAAACTAGATGATGAATGCAATAAAGTAGAAAGTAATAATCAGAAGGATATTAATAGTAATTCATTAAACATTTCAAAGCAATCTAAGTATTATTCGGGTATTTAAAGACAGATAAATAACGAGAAAATGCATGATAAACAACTGACAAGTATTCACAACGATAATGAATGCCTAGGAATCAAAAGAGGCATAGTGAGTGGTCTTAAATCCACAACAATCCACAACAAACCATAATAATTCAGTACTCGGGGAAAATTCACGTTTGGTTGGCTAGCTGCACACTCGAAGGGAGTGTTCACATTTGACCAACTAGCTATAATCTCAGGAGTACCTTCTCGACACACTTAGGCTATAGACACTTAACTAAGGAATAAAGAATGGAATTCCGAAGAAAGGCAATTATCAATAAAGACAATAAAAATGGAAGATGAATTACTATACATTCCTTTAACTGGTTTACTTACATCAATCGATGCGAAAATCGTCCATCGCTGCTCCTAATATGTCCAATATCGATTTCTTAAATCCCTGATATTCATTTACTCCCAATTTGATTGTATTAGAGTCATATTATATCCATATATTGATCCCCTACGGTTTGAAGTTTTTTTTAAAAAATATAGCCAAAATGGAGTCAACGTCGTGGAGGTAAACCTCACAACGTCACCTAAAATGTAACCCAGGGCAACACACTGTTATGGACGACGTGGGGTTCAAAACCCTGTGGCGTCACTTAAAACGCCTCTAGGGCATTTCACTGCCCTAGACGTCGCACTAGACATTGCCGTGGGGTTCAAACCTTTGCGGTGTATCTCAAAATGCCCTCTAAGGCTCCTTGATGTCTGGACGCCATGTTGTGGAGTTTTACACTTCACGATGCCTCTAGCGGCATCACGTGCGCTTTGTAATTCGGTGGTTTCGAAACTCCGGCTCCCGTCGCCATGTTCCGAGCCTATCCCATCCTCATAAGGACCTCGATTAACATCCAAAACTCACATTTAAACCATTCAAAAACGTCCATGAGAATCATTTTCCCAATTAAACCCAAATCCTTTAAAAAACTCAAAAACCTCAACTTCCTTTCAAACACCTCCTCAACCTCAAAACACAAACTTCAAATGCTCACAAACATCACCAAAACACACCCTTAAACCATAAAAACCCATCAAAGATGTGGTGTTCTCAAATCACAATGAAAACCCAAAAAACCATGACCAAATTGACAAGAATGAGTCAAGGAGTCGAGATCTAACCTCGATTATCATCATTGATCGCTCTAAAGCCTTCAAATTCCCTCCAAGATCATCAAACTCACCACTCTCACCAAACTTTTGGATAGAATAGAGAGGAGAGAGAAAAGTTGGTCAAATTCTCATGAAAAACACCTTTATACCTCTCATTTGATCTAGTATGTTTTGGTAATCCCTAGAGCCATCCAAGGATTCTCATTGAGTCAAAAAGTCCAACCATTGTGACCTTAATGTGTTACTTGGTTCTTGGTCTTATCCTTAAAACACAATTAATTGGGTTTTGCTCGGGCGTTTTGGTACCTGGCACACTTTGCTAACGCTCGCATCGTTGCGTGCAATTACACTACCATCGACATCAATACATTCCATATTCATTATTTATCACATTTTCATAATTTCACAATAATTTAATAATTATCCATTTCATGTATTTTATATACCTGTAATTTACGCAATATCTGTCTCGACATGTTTTCTAGGCAAAACCTCATTCAAAAAGTTGATGCGACAAATAAAATCACGCACTAACACATTCAATATTCACATTTGTATACATAATAATACACACGCCACAGAAAAATAAAATATACCTTGGTGTCGACTCCCGAAGACTTGGACCATACTACAAGTCATGTCGGTCGATCATAATCCTAAAACGTGACACGTGGCACGCTTAAGTTTGAATGTCAAATAAAAACAAATTAAGATACCCCTAAAATCAATGTAAAATGATTTGTTTTGAGAGAAAATGACAAATGACTTTTTGACATCACCAAATTCACACTCTGAAGTCATATCAGACTAAGAAGTTGTTTGTGTGTGTGCATATATCTTGAGGTGCGTATGGACGACTCTCAAAACTTATGTGACTTTGGGGTATGAGTTTGGTGATGTCTTAAAGCACTTCCTTTTCACCAAAACATGAACATAGAAAGACAAGTTGAGATGTAGTGCGTACATAAAACCAAAATTGAAGCTTGTTTCATGTGTAAAGAGGGTTGAGTGAGTGAGTGAGTAGCTGATAACGGGCGGATTATTTGAACTTGATCAATCTTTCCATTAATCATGTATGTCGAGGTAAATGGAGGGAAAATCAAGATGTTGGAGGGCAGGAAAGTATATATGTAAGGGTTAAATGGGGTAACAAAAATTTTGAGCCCAGTTAAGTGCACCCTAGTCTTTACTTAGTATACTTCAAGAAAAGTCAAACTTAAAAAAGTTCAATCCTACTAAAAAATGACTCTTATGCCACTCACTGTGATTAGTGCACCCCACACACTTTCCTCTCGTTTTATGCACTCCATCATCACCCTCTACACACACACACACACACACACTCTTTTTGTGATTTGTAAGCATCATCGAGTGGTTCGATCTCGTAGGTTTGAATTTTTTTGTTGGATAGTCGGTCAAAGTCCACCGAACCTCTAGTTGGAGAGTCGGTCACAGCCTGCCGCACTTTTAATTGGAGAGTCGGTCGGAACCCACCGAACCTTTAGATTGGCAGTTGTCAACTAAATTTCACCAAAGAAGTTCGGTTGGACAACACGAGCCTAGAGGATAAGTCTTGACCATATGTCGTCAAACCTAAAATAGATGTCTCGACCAAGGTATTGGAGTTCGGTGCTTTGGTTAAGATGAAGGGGTATTTTGATAAAAATGTGGGGTGCACTTAAAAATTGAAAATTTGAATTTGGGGTTCCATGCATAATCGGGTGCAGTCAATAAACGGTAGGGTGCACTTAGTCGGGCTCAAAAACTTTGAAGGGGCCAGAAATTCTTTTTTTTTTTCTAAAACAGAGGGGACTAGAATAATATATATGCGGGTCATATGCCATAACTTCTACTTGCCTCCGCAGCTCTGCTCCTGATCCAAGGTGGAGTAATGAAGATGTGTAGATCAAAAGTTAGATCCATAACAATTAAATAAAACTTTATAAAGAAGTATATAATTAATTATCCCCTCCCAACTATTACTAAGGCCTTTTGAGACAAAGCCTTGCATTATGGAATTGAAGGTAGTTAAGTTGTGGAGAATATGGGTAGGAGGTCCATGAATTCGCGACAAGAAAAAAAAGAAAACAAGCCAACACGTATGTTAATTGTGTGCAATGGTGTGTTCCATCTGTGCTTTCAAAAGATTCAAACTAACTACGACAAGACCTTGCTTGATTGAGATTATACCGGGCAAATAAAAATTAATTCATATCGTCAATACATTTAACTAAATTTAATTAATGTGTCACGTTGTTTTCAATTTGAGGTTTTTTTTTTATCAAATTTGTTGCAATGGTAATTTACTTTTGGATTTCAATTAAAAAAAGATTTCGTTCCGTCTGTGCTTTCAAAAGATTCAAACTACGTATAAGACCTTGCTTGATTGAGATTATAACAGGCAAATAAAAATTAATTCTTATTGTCAATCCATTTAATTAATTTTTTATTAAACATTTTATTAAATTTAATTAATGTGTCGTGTTGTTTTCAATTTGAGTTTTTTTTGGGTCACATTTGTCGCATTGATGTTCCAAACACCCAAAAGAATATAACAATCTATTACACCAAGAATAACAGATATTACAATTCACTAAAGCTTCAAACAACATTCTCACAAGGAAGACACCAACCCCACAAAGGAGAAAACAACCTCTTAAAGGAGAACTGCATAGAAGGGGGCAACAAAAACATAAGTGGGACAAAAACCCTAGATCTCTAGTTCAATGCTGATAACTAAATTTATATTGTCATTATTTGAACAACCAATACTCGGTAAAAAAGGAACATGACATAATCTCGTGAGGTTATTCAGAGTTACTGGTTTTGTAGCTACAAAACACGTCCCAAACAGATTTGCAGATATTCTTCAAACTAATATACGGGATAGCTAGACAAGATATACAATGACAACCTGAATATATCCAGCAAGGCATGAGTCATTGATTGACAACTTGATAGATGTTTTTAGACAAGTTTTCCCCTAAATCGTAAATGAAAGATGGAAAGAAGATATTTTTCATATCATTGATGAAGAAATATAAGGAAGGTCTTGTGAGAGAGCTGTTGTATGAACTTCTACATAATTATGTAATTACAAGTCAAAAGGTATCACATATGCTTCTGAAATTTCAACATTATTGTGAGATAGAGCTTTCAAGAGATTGTTCTTTTTGAGCTGCATACATAGCCGCGGGGAGCTCGGTCTGTCCAAAGGGAACTTGGGATGTTATGTATGACTTTATGTGAGGGAAGTTGATAATGTAATAGAACTCGGTGAGGGATTCACTAGCTAGTAGATAGTGCACTAGTTAAGGGTTATACGTAAAACTATACTAGGCGTTTCATAGTAGGAGCTGACTGCCGCTAGCTCAAGTGTCTTCAGCCTCGCGTGAATCTGCTATCGGTGTCTGCATGTTGATAACGCACGCGAATTAGCTACTACGAGATGTAACTCGATTTATATACGTGTAGAAATTAACATGTGTATAAAGAAAATCCCAGCTCACTTTCACTAAATTCCCAACAAAATGGTTTCTAGGGAAGGATCATCTAGTTTCCACTTATAAGGTTTATGTTTTATTCAAGTTTTTGTTTTACATATCGAGAACTTAGGCTCTGATACCAACTGGGACGACCTCTATCCTAATCTAGGGCGCTTCCCTGCCTAATCCTGTAATTCAGCCATAGTCTTAACCGCGTAAGACTTAACTACGTATTAGTCAGCCTTTGCATCCTATTCACCTCGTCAATCGTGTTCAGGATAAATAATACACTAGTCCTACCAATTATTGAAATTTAGAGTTAATTAAAACTTTTATTAAATTTAATAATTTAGTGGAAGTCTTAACAGTTTATGCGGAAGCAACTAAATAAATCATAAGAGTGGAAACTAGGAAAATAACGATCAAATAGATATATCATAAAGTGGTGAATATACAGTGTGAAAGTCATAGTAAAGTCTGGGAACTATCATCAACCCAATATACAAACCTAAGTGTATCAAAAGATATAATAGTAACCAATATAGCAAAATACCAAAACACCTACGATGTCGATAGTAGTGTCGCACCACTGTCTTAAAGGTAGGGGTGGCAATTCGTCGGCGTCGTCGTCGTAAACGTGTCGTGTCGTAAACAGGTCATGACCCATATAATGCAAACCCATGACATATTTATTAATTGTTTTAATCGTTTTCATGTACAAGTGAGTCGTGTTATAAACATGTCGGTATTCGTATCACATTCTTATTAAATATTTTATTTAAACTTTTTAATTTATTTAAATTTTTATAATTTGTTTATTACATTTTTAAAAATATCTATATGAATAAATTTAAATGAACATAATTAAATAGACAATAAAATATAATGGAGATGTAGTCTTAAGTTTTACTTTACTTTTTCATTCAAGTATTTACTCTTTAGTGTTAATAATGAAGAGAAAATGACTCGTAACAAATAATATATACTTGACAACAAGAATCCTCCAAAAAACTTGTAAATTTTCATATTTTTAATAAATAATTATTAATAAAACTTAAAACCTGAATAATATATTAAAAGTAAAATAAATATTTCCTCTAAAAATAAAGTTAAGTATGGAAAAGTATTTTTGCAAATAAAAAATGAATCATGTTATTAACATGTATTCAAATAGGTGAATTTTGTAATAATTTATTTATTATTACATATTTATTATTTATAGATCATTCCTTAATCGTGTTAAGCGAGTTATAAACGAGTCAAACAGGTTAATATGTTAATGACTCATTTATTAACTGTGTATAAACAGGTTAACTTATTTATGACCTAGACCCTCTTATGTTAAACCGATGACATGTTTATTACGTGTTGTGTCGTATTGTATTAAATGTTTGATGACCCAAATTGCCAGCCCTACTCAAAGGTAATCGTCCTTCTTTTCCTTAACCGGCCTGCTGGTCAACGACTGTGCACCCACTATCATAAAAAGGACATTCAGTACAAAAAATAACAATAATCCCCGATGACAAGTTTATTTCACATTTTAAAACATTCTAATGGTATTTAAAAGCATATAAATAGGAAAGACTGAAAAGTAAACCATATGTGAGTAAATACTAGAGATAAACAAATGATACTGATACTAGGTTAAATAGTGGTGTTCTAGGTCCGGTCAGTAGTGAATCGCACTAACTCAATAATCATATAGCACAAGGAACTTTAACCCTGAGTGTCATACAATGTCAGATAGCATGTGTTGTGTAATGGCCCAAAATCCACATTGGTCCGCCACGAGAGGCCATGCGGGCCGACAATTGGCCATGTAGCTGCCAGTTGTGTCCACACCCAACTAATCATTATTATTAATTAATTAAGCTTGAGTTAATTAGTAATAAACATTTTAATACTTGTAATCAGCGAAAGACTTATAAATTATGTAATTTCCTCAAATTAGAGAGCATTAATCCTATGTGGAAAACCCGATAAAGTACACTGTATATAACATAACAAAATGTGATACATACATGTACTTGGTATCTCAAACAGCTCCATAAACCCAAAAATAAATCAATACAACAAAATGAAAACATACAAGTCGAACTCCATCGGTGACAAGGTCACAGGTAGTCTGCGAGAGTCTCCTTGCCCTTGCTCGTAGTAGATCCTGCACTCAATCATTACAAGAGGTAGATGACGAGTCCAGTGAGTAAAACCTAGAAATACACAAACCAGCATTTATAATAACGGAAGCTAATAAACTGTTAAATAAACATGCGCAATAAAATAGGCAACTGTAATTAAGACGCATGCATACATAACACCGATAAACACCAATAATGGATGTGTGCCGTGTAGCACGACTGAACCCTAATCCAGACATCGACATTCTCCCGGTGGCTTCTCCAACCCCCTTACCGGTCCAAATCCTTATTCTCTCCCTATTGTCCAGCCTACCCAAGTCCGCCCATACATCACAGAGTAAACTAGAAGATCCGGCGGTGAATGGCAAAACCAACCGTGCAAACATGAGTATGAACATGGAAATAGAGTAAACAACGATAAGCAATAATAGCTGGAATCAAATGAAATCAAATAAATAAACACTCGAGTGTGTTTCTTAAGGGTTTTACTTACCTCAACCGCACTCCAATTACTCGATATTTGTCCCAATCTGATCACACTCTCGCCTCAGGATGCGCACCTGACACCTGACTATGGTCTCCTAAGTCCCTGGTGTCCGAATAAGTCATTTTATGTGATTTAGTATCAAACTAATTGATTTTATTTCGTGACAATAAAAATTATAATTTTATTCCAATTTTTAGTTGTAGCACGTTTTTCGAGTGACACCGGAGAGCCAACCGCCCGAAAAGTCTCGAAATTCACTTTTCAACCATTTTTCTAACTCATATTTTCTCAATTTATTCTAAATTTTTTATATTTTCTATATTTTTTTACCAATTTCACGCTTTACGAAGTAAAAACCCCGACACAACGTCTTGCTAACATCCTGAATATTTCACTTTTTATAGAAATTTATTAATTTCTATTTATTTAGTCAAAATATAATTTTTCTGGATTTTTTCCATTTTTCAGGAATTTTCCCATGTTTTTCATATTTTATTTAATTTAAAACTATTTTTCTGGTTTTTTTTCCTGGTTGGGCTAAACCGGGTCCGAACTAGATCCGGTTCGGCCCAATCGGCCGTTAGGGTCAGGGCCGGGTTGGCCCGACCCGGGCCCATGGAGAGGGGGTGCACACGTGCGACCCGCGCGTGTGGCCCCCTTCTTCTCCATCGAAGCTCCCTGGTTCAATGGAAATTTTTTTTTTCTCTTTTAATGAATTGGGAGGGAAGGGAGATGACATGGGTATCGTCTCCCTCCTTGGAGCTCCCTAATCCATCACCACCACCATCACCACAACACCACCGACGCACCAACAACAACAACAACGCCACCATCAACAACAACAATAACCAATCCTCACCTTTGCCAACGTCGTTAACGCCGCTTCGTCGGGCTCTCGACCTCGATCTCTCTTCCTTCTTCTCTCTCTCGGTCGACTAAGGTGAGAAAAATGGTGGCGACGGTGGGGGTTTTGTTGATATTTTGGAGTCAAGTGACCAAAATGCCCCTGCATTCTTATCCTCATTCTTCACCATCAAATGCCCTTTTTGGTCATTTCACAATTATTTTATTTTGTTTTTTTTAATATATATATATATATATATTTTAAATTACATATATATACATAAATATATACAGTACTTATATTTTCTCGCCTACAATTCCATCGTGCGCGCCAACGAGCGTACTCGGGTGTGCACACTACACTACCATCCGCGCATATCGACCACGACCCCGCGTATCACTAAACGCCCACCAATTTACTATTTTTGTCAAATTTATTCTATTTTTATCAAAGTAAATGCATTCCCTGGCCTAGTGTTCCCGTCGCTCGCTCATCCGGTTCCCGCGTCTGCACGTATTTTTAGGCGAATACCCGACACGCAATCTCACTCGATCTAATCAATATTGAACCACACTTGCGATGTAATGAGTCATAGCCTAGTCATTATCATCACAGTTAATCAAACAATCAGTGAAAAATAATACTTTCCGCCCGACCAGGTGTATCTTTGCCAGTCCGTGGCATCTCCGTGGACCTAAGTTAGCATCCACATCAGAAAATACGCGAATAACGACCTTAATAAAATTTGGGCCGTTACAATTCTTCCTAACTAAGGGAAATTTCGTCCTGAAATTTGTGTAGACCTCCACATGAAACCACGAAACTGCAACACTGGCAGAAATAAGCTGACATCGCCATCTCATCTCGCAACTCGGTCTGACCACTCGGCTGCACGTCGGGATCCCACTAGTGTATGCATCACCTGGCCAATCACCCAGAACCATCCCTCTAGGATCCCACTAGGGATAACATTCAATCCTAGTCAATCACCCGATAGCCTTCGCTATGGCCTAATGTATTGCATGATCAATCAAATCTTCATCAACATCCTCTGGTAAACACATCAACCAACCTCAATCGCGTAGGTAATAAAAAACTAGCTACACCTACGAAATAAAACAACAAATTAAGTATATAAACTCATATGTACCCTCAACAGCCTATCTAGTCTCCTCCCGGATCGACGGTGCAACAACGTGGACCCTATCTCTGGCCTGCACTGGCTTCGATGGTAGTGATGCCCTCCCGCAATCTGCTCAGAGGTGTCCAATCTGACCGCAACGATGACAACGACGTGTCTCTGGTCTCCTAACCTGTCTATCCCTGGATCTCTGACCCCAATTCTGGTCCCTCTGATCCTAGTCCTGTGTGTACAACTATCTCGACTGTTGTACCGATATAGGTACAATTTCATGTACCATCTGGCAGTCGTCATTGCTGAATTGATAATCAGTCTGATCCTGGTCGTCCTCGCGACTCCAATCTATCTGCTCGTCATCATAGTCGTACTGATTGTTTCTCGAATCACGATCGTTATTGAAATCATGATCCTGCTGCCAGTGAACTCAGCGTGCTCAAAAATCCTGCTCCTGGCTGCTAGACTCATCCCTCTGTTTCTTCAGCGTGTGATTAGACCGAAAATTCTGTCCAACTTGATCCGATCACTCCTCATTTTGCAACAAGTATGTCTCACGAGCCAAAGCCTATCATATATAGCCTGCAAAGTGTCGGCTTCACTCGCAACAATAACATCAGCCATCCTCTCATCTAATCCCCTGATGAAGTAGTAAATCTGGAGTCTCTCGGTGTTCACCACATCTTTGGCGTACTGCATCAAATACCTAAATCTCTCCATGTATGCAAGCACAGACATGGTACCCTGCCTCAACGTGAGAAACTCTTCTCTGAACCTCAGCTGTACCTCTATCAGAACATATTCATCTAAGAACAGCTGACGAAACTCAGCCCAAGTCGTCGGCTCCAGATGTGTATCAATATAAGTCGTCCACCAGACTGTCGCTTGTCCTCTCAGGCAATACCTTAAAATTCATGCCTGTTCAACCTCCGACACTTCCAATAACTAATGTAGCCATCGATGTGTCATCAACCAACGCTCAGCTAACTCTGGGTCTCTCACCTCATAAAAATAAGTGGGGTTAAACCGCATAAAGTCTTTCACCATCTTCGCCGCCTTTGACATGCTGCTCCTAGATTTTAATGCTACTGTTGGTTGCTCAGTAATGACCGGTGTCACTGCAGGTACTCTTGAGCCTCATATGTACTCCATTAGTTCTGCCATCTGTGCTTGCTATAATAACTGCTGGTCAGTAACTCTCTGCACCATGGCCCGCAAATCAGCTACCTCCCTAGTGGTAGGGTCACTGGTCTCCCCAACCTCCTGTTGAGTAGTCGGCGGAATAGTAGTCGGAGTATGTCCGTCCATCATAATCTGTACCGCAAAACGTGCGTCGGTCAGACTTAGTATATACGTATACTGTATGTATTACATAATCAAATCATACACGTATATAGATTCCTGAATCTACCCGCCTCACAGTCACTTTCCAACTAGAGTTCTCGGCATCACTTCAGCTTTCCATATCTAAGTTTATTAAAAGTTACGCTCTTGTTTAACTCCAATTCTCGAGGTTTGACCTCGCTCTGATACCAAAATGTAACGGCCCAAAATCCACATTGGTCTGCTATGGGAGGCCACGCGGGCCCACAATTAGCCACGTAGCTGCCAGTTGTGTCCCACGCCTAACTAACCATTATTATTAATTAATTTAGCCTAAGTTAATTAGTAATAAACATTTTAATACTTGTAATCAGCGGAAAACTTATAAATTATGTAATTTCCTCAAATTAGAGAACATTAATCCTATGTGGAAAACCCGGTAAAGTACATTGTATATAACATAACAAAATGTGATACATACATGTACTGGTATCTCAAACAGTCTCCATAAAACCAAAAATAAATCAATACAACAAAATGAAAACATACAAGTTGAACTCCGTCGGTGAAAAGGTCACAGGTAGTCTGCGAGAGTCTCCTTGCCCATGCTCGTAGTAGATCCTTCACTCAATAATCACAAGAGGTAGATGATGAGTTCAGTGAGTAAAACCCAGAAGTACACAAACTAGCATTTATAATGATGGAAGCCAATAAACTATTAAATAAACATGCGCGGTAAAACAAGCAACTGTAAATAAGACGCATGTATACGTAACACCGATAAACACCAATAATGGATATGTGTCGTGTAGCAGGACTGAACCCTAATCCAGACATCGGCATTCCCCCGGTGGCTTCTCCAACCCCCTCACCAGTCCGAATCCTTATTCTGTCCTTATTATCCAGCCTACCCAAGTCCGCCCACATATCATAGAGTAAACCAGAAGATCTGGTGGTGAATGACAAAACCAACCGTGCAAACATGAGTATGAACATGGAAATAGAGTAAACAACGATAAGCAATAATAGCTGGAATCAAATGAAATCAAATAAATAAACACTCGAGTGTTTCTTAAGGTTTTTTTTACCTCAACCGCTCTCCAATTACTCGATATTTGTCCCAGTTTGATCCCACTCTCGCCCCAGGATGCGCACCCGACACCCGATTATGGTCTCCTAAGTCCCTAGTGTCCGAATAAGTCATTTTATGTTATTTAGTATCAAACTAATTGATTTTATATCGTGACAATAAAAATTATAATTTTATTCCAATTTTTAGTTGTAGCACGTTTTTCGAGTTACACCGGGGTGTCAACCACCCGAAAAGTCTCGAAATTTACTTTTCAATCCTTTTTTTTTCTAATTTCTCATATTTTTTCAATTTATTCTGAATTTTCTATATTTTTCATATTTTTTTACCAATTTCACGTTTTACGAGGTAAAAACCCCAACACAACGTCTTGCTAACATCCTGAATATTTCACTTTTTATAGAAATTCATTAATTTCTATTTATTTAGTCAAAATATAATTTTTCTGAATTTTTTCCATTTTTCAGGAATTTTTTGCATATTTTTTAGATTTTATTTAATTTAAAACTATTTTTTTGTCTTTTTTTCTGGTTGGGGTGAACCGGTCTCGAACTTGACTGGTTCGCCCAACCGCCGTTGGGTCTGGTCTCAGGGCTGGCCGGCCCGACTCGTTTGGCTCGACCGGGCCCCATGGAGACGGGTGCACAAGTGCGACTTGCACGTGTGCCCCTTTTCTCCATCGAACCAGGGAGCTCCCTGGTTCGATGGAAAATTTTTTTTCTCTTTTAATGGATTGGGAGGGAAGGGAGACGACATGAGTATCGTCTCCCTCCTCAGACGAACTGCTCTTGCAGTTCGTCCGAACTCCCCAATCCATCACCACCACCACCACCACCACAACACCACCGACGCACCAACAACAACAACAACAACGCCACAATCAACAACAACAATAACCAATCCTCACCTTTGCCAACGTCGTCAACGCCGCTTCGTCGGGCTCTCGACCTCAATCTCTCTTCCTTCTTCTCTCTCTCTCGGTCGACTAAGGTGAGAAAAATGGTGGTGACGATGGGGGTTTTGTTGATATTTTGGAGTCAAATGACCAAAATGCCCCACATTCTTATCCTCATTCTTCACCATCAAATGCCCTTTTTGGTCATTTCACAATTATTTTATTTTATTTTTTTAACATACATATATATATTTAATTACATATATATATACATAAATATATACATTTACCTATATTTTCTCGCCTACAATTCCGTCGTGCGCGCCAATGAGCGTACTCAGGCGTGCACACTACACTACCACCCATGCATGTCGACTACAACCCCGCGTGTCATTAGGCACCTACCAATTTACTATTTTTTTTCAAATTTATTCTATTTTTATCGAAGTAAATGCATTCCCCGGCCTAGTGTTCCCGTCGCTCGCTCGTCTGGTTCCCGCATCTACACGCATTTTTAGGCAAATACTCGACACGTAATTTCACCCAATCTAGTCAATATTAAACCACACCTGCGATGTAATGAGTCATAGCCTAGTCATTATCATCACAGTTAATCAAACAATCAGTCAAAAATGATATTTTTCGCTGACCAGGTGTATCTTTGTCAGTCCGTGGCGTCTCCGTGGACCTAAGTTGGCGTCCACATCTGAAAATACGCGAATAACGGCCTTAATAAAATTTGGGCCATTACATGTTGATCTCCCCAGGGACTCTAACCCCATGAGTCGCGCACATATCGATCGAGTAAGGGACCTAAATGCTAAAACTACTTTTTATAGTCAAAAGTGACTTGGTTATGGAATGGCAAGGCGTGGGGACAACTACAACCTAAGCAAAGTGAGTACAAATCCATCAATCCAATTCATCATGATATCTACACTAATAGCATGCTACTCACCAAGTTGTTCAATCATTAAACACAAATAAGGACAATGTGTAGAACATGGAGTCAATGAATCAATTTAAGACACTATGATATCAATATTCCAAAACTGAAATAGAATAAAAGAAACTCATGATGCTGGATTTCAAAAACTAAGTCTAGCAATAGACTGTAAATAAATCAACAACAAAGAAAATGAAATGCAAAATAAAGTGTTAATGGGTATACTCACAAATACAAGAAAATTCCCTAGCCAATTTGGCCTCCTGACACTCCGACTCATGTACCCGAACTCCCGGATCAATCCCCTATGCTCATGAGGTGTTTAGAAATGATTTAAGGTGGTTTAGGGCCGGTTAAGGTAGGTTTAGACTTGTGTTAAATGTTGCAGGAAAATTAGAGAAATGTAGAATCTTTTTGATGGTCAGGCCACCTTGCGCCAGGATCTGGGAAGACCATAAATTCTCTGGTTCTTCATCCCTTCTTGGCCATCTCCATTCGCCTTAGGCCCCGTTCTCCTCCATCAAAGACCCACAAACATCCTCTATAATACAAACAAGGCAGGCACTTCGATATATACATCATCATTCGTCAAAATTTAAGAGATTCAACATGCATGGCTATGAATTTGGGGAAAAATTTTGGAGATTCATTACTTAATCAATTCAAAACTGATTTTATCACTTCTTTATACTACATTTTGTAGAAAAACTCAAGGATTTCAAAAATGCTATTTGTATTTCGAATTAAACTCATCTATATACATGAATTTTGTAAAATTAGTTCATATGCAAAAACCCTAAAATTTGAGCAAAATCCTTTAAATCGAAAATGGAACTTTGAAAATCGTTTGGGATGTTTAGGAAGCTCAAAATCAGTGAAGAGACTTAGAAATAACTGAAAACCATAGCCATGACTAACAAGTCTACACAAAGGAAAAGAGATTCATCTTACCTAGGAGGGTGGTTTGATATTTAATCCTTAGGTGGCTCTCCTTGATGGTGATCTTGGCCTCTCTCTTCCTCAATTTCATAAATGGGACAACAACAAAGCTCTGATTTTTCAGTTGTGAAGAACATGCAAAGTGAGAATTTATTCTAAGTGTAGGTTTATATAGTAAGTGGTTTTCATCAAATAGGCACAACCCCATCTCAATGCAATCTAATGGCCTACACTCACTCCTACTTTCCACTAATTTCAGCTAAGTAACACAAAGTATGACACAAGCTACATAGGAGTTTGTGTTAGTACGTATCCTGATGTAAGTCTTATGGTTGTAATTTAATTGAAAACTATAAGACTTTTAATTTGGTTTGCATTACATAACACCTTAGGCTTATAAAATAATTTCTTAAATCATATTTAAATAAACTAAGGCTTACCATATCACTAACTACCCGGTCCCACAGCTCGCACTCAACTCGAGGCACGTCCCCGCCTCGTCTTAACGCCTACAATTGCACGAACTAACTTAATAAGTCTACAAGAATACATAAAACTGGGCATACATCACTACAAAAATAAAGTATAGGCCACTTGCCTAGTTTGATGTGCGCATCATGGTGTGGGCCTCACGTCATGGGTCGGTGATCCTGAATAAGGGATCAAAACAGGGGTTAGTGATTTGGGCCGTAACAAATATTTCCAATAAAATAGAAATTTCCTCCTTTAAATTAGTTTAAGTTAGGGTTATATTTAACTCGAATAGGTACGAGAATCTATCTCGCATGTAGTTCTCCCACTCCCAAGTGAGTTCCGTGTTGTCATGGAACTGTCATTTGACGAGTACTTTCGGGATGGACTTGCTCCTCAACTGTTGTACCTTTTGATCCAGGATATGAATGAGTTGCTCCTCATACAAAATGTCCTCGCTTAGGTCGATCTGACTCAAGTCAACAGTCGGTCGTACGCCCGCCTTCGACTCAGCTAGTCGAAGCATCGAAATATGGAACATCGGATGGACCACTGACACATTATAATGACCCATTTTTCTAAACACAACACCACCTGACCTAATCTAGTAATTAAGATCTAATCCCATCCATGTAGGATTTAACTACGTGTTAGTGAGCCTTTTTAACCTATTCTCCTTGTTCTTCATGTTCAAGATAAGTAATACATGTATTATACCATTATTGAATTTAGGGTTAATTAAAACTTTTTAAAAAACTATTAAAAACATCAGAAGTCTTAACAGTTTATGTAGAAGCAATCAAATTTAAACCCTAAGTGTGGAAACTAAGAAAACATCATCGATCACATGCAATGTAGTCAGTTGGCGATAACAATGTGGTAATGTGTCAAGTGGGGGAACTAATCGTTCAACCCAATTTACAACCCAAAATATATATAAAAGGATGTAAATAAATAGATGCATCAAAATACCAACACCTATGTAAATCAAAGTAGTGGTACGTTGAAGGCTTAAAGATAGTCACCAATTTTTTTCTTACCCAGTCTGCTAGTCGACGGATCTGCACCCACCATCATAAAAAGGATGGTAAGTATAGTAAAATAATAGTAGACCAAAATAGACATTTATCCACATTTCCAAACACAAGAAATAGGTATTTAAAAGTGTAAAGCAACAAAAGATTGCTTGAAATTAGAAACATCCTTGTAAATACACGAGAAAACTAGTGGAACTGACTCGGATAGAAACATGCTTGTAAATGCACTATCGTCTATGGAAAGTATGAAATGCGTGCTACAAGTTTCTTTTTGGTCAGTATGAAAAATATTGAGTTTTTCAAGGTTAAAAAGTTACCCTAAGTTAGCTAGTTGAAGTTATAAATAATTATTTTTGGAACTAGCTCTCGAGCGTACTTTGGTCGTAGTTTTCACAATGTTTCATTATTTGGTTTCAATTAGAGCTTAACCATAATATAATTGGGTATGATAGGTAGTTATTGGAAGCGTGTGAGTGCATAGTAACATTGGACACAGGTAAGTAAACCAGTGAAAAAATTTACAATTATTTCTATGAGCTTTAATTTCTTATTGTTATTGCTCTATCCTGTTTTGGAATTCTATTATGTTGAGTGGTACAAGGGCAAGTGAGTCAACGTAATCCTTTAAAGTGGTGGGTTAAGTTGGTGCATAAACCAGAGGCCAGGAAATTGGGATGCACGTTATTATTATTTTGGGAACTTGATATACACGAGTTGATCTTTTGGTTCCTATATACGGAGTGGGAATTACTTCACTAGATTGTTAAGGAATTCTACATTCGCGTGGATTTAGGATTATGTGATAGATCACGTCCTAAACTCAGAGTTATATGGGGTATTTTATTCCATGGCTTAAATGACCTTTGGTTGGGACCACTTGCGCCTTTCCTTTATATTCCTAGACACTCATTATCGATTGATTCAGATTTAGTTCCAGTCTTTATTTATTTATGCATTCCCTGTCCTTTTCTTTCTATCGGCATGATGAATATTGATCGTGTATGTATTGTGAAAATACTTGTAAACATCCTGCTTGGCGTTACTTACTTGGAACTCGTCATTCTTATGTTTGACTGAGTGCAGATCCATAGTCAAGCAAAGAGAAAACTCCTCAGCTTAGTGATTTGCTTTGAGGATAGCAGAGTTGTTCTATCTTTGGACTCAACATAGGTTTGATTTTGTATTACTATAATTATATGTTTTGAAACTGAATTTTGGGAAATGAGGAATCTTGGGCATGGATATGATGATATTCTCACTTGTGACTTTTGGTAATGATGTATATATTTGCTAGGTTTCCACATTTCTAGGTTATCCTAACTTGTGTCTTGAGGTGGTTGTATTAGTTGGAGATATTAAATGCTTCCGCTTATCTTTGAATAACTTACTAATATTAATGACCTCATCTTAAATTATTATATAAATGAGAAAAAGTAATGTAAGGCTGACTAGATTTGTGTTGATTGCGCGAGAGGGACTCCAGGTATACGTAAGTCTAGGCCGGGCGGGGTCCATTTTTAGGTTTGTGGAATTGGGGCTGCCACAGTTGGTATCAGAGCCTAAGTTTGTAAGACTTGACTCTTGATTAAATCACAAACCATTAAGACATAATCAGCAGAAGTTAGGACAATGGTTGAACTTAGAGTGGAACCCAATGATCCTTACTCAAGTCTTAGTTGGGAAGTGAGGAGAGTTGGGGAATTTAAAATCGGACTATGAGCTATTTGATGTATTGTATATACTATTATTGATAGCTATGTCATGATCGTGAAATCGTTTTCGTTGCGGATTGCGATCGTCGATCAGCGAAACCCACGAGGAAGTTTAGGAGATGTTCAAGTGAAGCGGACTGAGTTCCAGAATATTAGACAGGCAGTTGATGAGTCAGTAATGCAGTATATGGGTCGGTACATGAGATTGATGGGAGTATGCTAATGGCATAGCAGACACCGATGTTAACCAGGTGTACTATTTTGTGCATGGTCTATTGGCTCCTCTTGGATCTGTAGCAGTTACTACAGCTCCGAAGACTTTACAAGAGGCTTATGAGCGAGTGTTGGCCAGTGAAGGTTTTGTGGGTATTTAGGCCGAAGTTCATACTACACCATCAGCATCGATTCAGACTGGAGTTTGTTATGGATTTAACAGGAAAGGGAAGAGACAACAACAAGTGGTTTCAAGGAAGGCGGGTACGAGTGCGGATCTCTGCATCTTTCACCTTATACTACTATTGTATCATCTGCTCCAGTACGAAGTTATGCCAGTTCACCACAACAGCCAACATTATCAGGTCCTTAAAGACAACAGTATCAGAGGACTGATGGTAGAGGTGGTGGTCAGGGCAGAGGTCGACCTAGTGGTAGATATGACCGGGGTCGAGTTCGGTCGGTTTAAAGACAGACCAGGGACATTCCTTCCGGTTCGGCTCTTGGGGAACTTGTTATGAATGTGGTCAAATTTATCATTTCATTAATGCTTGTCGACGATTAGGTCGAAGATAGATGCAACAAAGCCAGGAGAGGTTCACATTGTTACAGCGCCAAACGAGACTGCTACACATAACCTCGTTAAAGGTACGGTTTATGCTTGGGGTCATTTCAGGCATACCATGTTTAATTCTGGTTCAACGGTGTCATTTATTTCGAGTGGCATGGTTGATATATTGGGTTTGAAACCTATAGGACTAAAAAGACCCTTGATCCTTAACACTGTTGTTGGGGACAAGATTTACCCAAATTTGGTATGTGTTGACTGTTCGGTAGAAATAGAGGGTCATGTCTTACCTGCAGACCTAAGAGTGTTGGAGTTCCTGGAGTTTGATGCATTTTTGGGAATAGATTGGTTGGGTGCATATCATGCACAGATCCATTACTTCAAAGAAGAAAGTTTTATTCTAGATTCTCGAGTATCCGAGTTTAGTTTTTAGGGAACTTCAACTAGGTTTCCACTTACTAGAGGCAGGATAGTTTCTAATAGTGAGTTGGGTACAACAGGGAAAGTCGAGACTAGGATGGAGGATTTAATTGTAGTATGTGAGTTTCCTGATGTATTTCCAGTGGAGCTACCAAGTTTACCATCGCCAAGGGAGATGGATCTCATTATCGATTTGGTTCCGGGTACCAAATTGATATCCATTCCACAGTACCGTATGGCTCCGAAAGAGTTGGAGGAGCTGAGATCACAGTTGGATGAGCTGTTAGAGTTGGGATTTATTTATCCTAGTATGTCACCTTGGGGAGCGCCAATTTTATTTATGAAGAAAAAAGACGGTAGCCTTTGATTGTATATTGATTATAGATAGATGAACTCGGTGACAGTGAAGAACAAGTAACTACTTCCTCGTATTGATGACATGTTCGATCAGCTGATAGGAACATAATGGTTCTCAAAGATAGATTTGAGATCTGGGTACCATCAGCTCAGAATTCGAGAGGAGGATAAAGAGAAGACTATTTTTTGCACTCAATATAGGCATTATCAATTTACAGTAATGACATTTGGATTGACTAATGCGCCAGTCATGTTTATGGACTTGATGCATCGAGTGTTGAGACCGTATTTGGATAGATTCATCATTGTATTTATTGACAACATCCTGATCTATTCTAAGACTCGTGAGGATCATGAGGAGCACCTCAACTGAGGGAGCATAAACTATACGCCAAGTTTAGTAAGTGTGAATTTTGGCTTATAGAGGTCGGATTTCTTGAACACGTTGTCGGGGCTAGCGGAGTCTCAGTGGACCCTACTAAGGTCAAAGTTGTTATCGATTGGCCTACACCGAGATCAGTATTAGATATCCGTAGTTTTCTTGGCTTGGCGGGATATTATCGATGTTTTGTGAAGGATTTCTCGAAGATTGCGGCTCCTATGACGCAATTGACGAGCAAGGAAGTTAATTTTTAGTTGAATGATAATTGTGAGCAGGTGTTCTTGACTTTAATGGAACGTTTGACTATTGCACCAATACTAGTGTTACCTGAGTCAGGGAAGGGCTTCGAGGTGAACATCGATGCTTCTAAGTTTAGTTTGGGTTGTGTATTGATGCAGGACAGTAGAGTAATTGCCTACGCGTCCAGATAGCTAAAGGTTCACAAGAAGAATTACCCTACGCATGACTTGGAGTGGGCGGCAGTGGTGTTTTCACTAAATATTTGGCACCATTATCTCTATGGGGAGAGATTTGTGTTATTTACTAACTATAAAAGCTAGAAATATCTGTTTACACAGAAGGACTTGAATATGAGACAGAGGCGTTGGCTTGAGTTCCTCAAGGATTATGATTTTTTCTTTGGAGTATCACACGAGGAAGGCTAATGTTGTTGTTGATGCATTGAGTCGTAAAGGGATGAACACGGAGACTGTTATTTGCCATATGCACACGAGTATGGGTTACTCGATGCAGTCGAGATGATGCATCCTGTTGATATTCTGACTGATACCAGGGTATTAATTTTTGGGCAAATAAGGACCAAGAATGTCTATAATTAGAGTGTACTTGATGGTTAGTAAAAATATGATTAATACTAAAAATTTCTTGGGTTAGCTCAGAGTCCAAATCATCTAGATTGGAGTCAGTCGACATAATCATGCCTGAGATTTAGAGGGCAATTGTGGATAACATTTGTGAAGGATCTAAGCGATGAGATACTTTATGAGGCACACCGTTCATGTTTTACGGTTCATCCGGGCAAAACCAATATGTATGCAGATGTGCGTCGTCTCTTTTGGTCGTTGGGATGAAGACCGATGTTTCTGACTATGTTAGAGGGTGTGACATTTGTCAGTGAGTTAAGGTAGAGCATCACAGAACCGTGGGTTATTACAGCCACTTCCTATTCCTAGGTGGAAATGGGAGCATATTGCCATGGATTTCATCCGTGGGTTACCTCGATCTCAGCGCAGACATGACAGCATTTGCGTGATTGTGGACAGGTTTACGAAGTCTGTGCACTTTATACCTATTTCAACCACACATTGAGTGGATGGCTGGCGATTATGAAGTCTCACGGTGTTCGCCACATCCATGGCATACAACATACAATACCTGAACCTCTCCATGTAATGTGGCGAACACCGTGAGACTTCAGATTTATTATTTCATTAAGGGATTAGATGATGGGATTGGCGGTGCGATTGTTGCAAGTAGAGCCGAGACTTAACATGCTATATATGACAAGGCTTTGGCTCGCGAGACCTACTTACATCAAAGAGATGAGTTGATGGATTGGTCTGGGCAGGGTTCTCGGTATGATCAGAGACCGAAGAGATAGAGGGACCAGTCTGACAGGCAGAGACAGGATCAACAGAGTCGATGAAGAGATTGGTAGGATCAGGGTTCGGGATAGGCATCCAGAGCAACAGAGGGGTGATGACAGGCAAGTGGTGCATGCTGTTGCACCTGCACCTATTGAGCAGTCGCGACGGCACACTAGTGACAGAGGAAGTTAGGGCAAAGGACAAAGAGGTAAGGGTCGTGATAGAGCTCAAGTACAGACAATATTACATTCTGGTAGGCAGGAGAGGTGATGGTGCTTTAGATGCCATCGGATTGGACATGTGCAGGCTGTTTTCGATGGCACCATCTCCACCATGACCATAGATTGAGCCAGCCAGGGAGAGAGCTCATGCTGCTACTGCACCTGTGATACTACAACCAGACAGAGGTGCGACTCGTCAGCTCGTCGACGGTATGTTATTTATTTGTGAGGTTTCTATGCATGTATTGTTTGATTCTAGTAGTACTTGTCCACTATGCCAAAACATGTGTTCTAGTCATACACCGGTGAATATGATACCCGGGTGTGCTAGACATGTGTGGGTGCACCGTGATCTACGCCGGTCACCTAGAGGGTCTAAGGTCACCCATTCGAGGTATCCTCATGGGCCGTGCCTAGCGTATCACCTAAATTATGGCTCTAATCTGACTTTGATTGTGCACGCACTTTGTTTCTATACTATTTATATTCATGCGATGATCTTCCATAGTTGACTGTATTCTTTTCTTCCGCATAGTTATTTATAGTATTTTGATTCTAACAGTTTATTTATGTATTTACTTGGTGAATTTCCTTGGGATTACTCACTCTGGACTCGTCATCTGCCTTTTTGTAATGGCTTGAGTACAAATCCTAGTACGAGTAGAGGGAAGGGCAAGCTTGAGGACTACATGTGATTAACTACATTTGCCCTACTCATACTTTTGTTTATATTTCTTTGTTTTGTGTTGGGTTTGGGGGATGTGAGAGACAGACTTGACTTGTATATGACTTGGAGGTTATATTTTGATATTTTGAGGATCACATTTGATATGTATATGTTGTACATTTTGGTATGGTTTCCACATTAGGTAAAATACTCATAACACTTGCATTAAATATTTATTTTGATGATTTAAGTTTTCCGTTGGGTATTTTATGGTTAAATGATAATCTCAAGCCCTAAGCTAATTTGATTCAACAATTATTAATAAACAACATAAGTTAGTGAGATTTTGATTGGTATCAAGGTTTGAGTGCTTGTAGGACACAGCTGGGAGGAAAGTAGGCTAGGTTGTGGGCCCTTGATGCACACTGTAGCGGCCGATGGATTTGGGGCCATTACATTTTGGTATCAGAGCCAGTTATTAGAGTCCTAAGTATCACTCTAAGTTAAGGAAAAACTTGATCATAAATCTGATGAATAAACTTTATATGTGGAAACCATAAGTGAATGACTAAAGCTTTAGTTGGGAAGTGATGTGAGGCGGGTAGTTTCACTAAGTTATATACGTGTATGTTTTGATTGTATAATAAATATTATACGCGTACATATTAAGTCTGATCCGATGCGCATTGGTTGTGTAGATTACGATGGACGGACAGACTCTTACCGCTACTCAGCCGACTACTCAACAGGAGGTCAGTGAGACCAGTGACCCCACTAAGATCGCAGAGTATGTGATTACACCAGGCACAAATGACGGATATTCTCGAGTATATATGAGGCTCAAGGGTACCTACAGCGGCGCCGACTACTGATTTAGTTGTACCTACCACTCAGGTAACCTTAGCACCAGCTGTTACCACACAAACGACAGGGTCAGAGACATTAATGGAGAGGTCGAGTATGTTGTTGCACCAGCAGAGTCTACCGCTGTGACACTAGCTACCACAGAGCAGCAGGTAGTGGCTTCGACTGCCAAGAGTAAGATGTCTGAGGCGGCAAATATGGTGAAGGATTTCATGAGGTACAACCCCACTTTCTTTCAGGGGTTAGTGATCCAAATTTGGCTAGTCGTTGGTTGATGACGTACTGATGATTTTATCAATTGTTAGAGGTACTAGAGGCGGATCAAGCATGAATTTCTGGATATTATTTGAGAAGTCAGGCGGCGGTTTGGTGGACGACATATACATATACACATTTCGAGCCGTCGACTTGGGCAGAGTTTCGTCAATTGTTTCTTAACGAGTATATCCCTACTGAGGTACAACTGAGACTTAGAGAGGAGTTTCTTGCATTAAGACAGGGTACCATGTCAGTATTATATTGCATTGAAGCAGGTACCTTATGTTGTATTCCATGGATGTGGCGAACATCATGAACTTCAGATTTATTATTTCATCAAGGGATTAGACGATAGGATTGGCAGTGTGATTGCTGTGAGTGGAGCTGAGACTTTATAGGCTATATATGACAGGGTTTTGGCTCGCGAGACCTACTTACATCAGAGAGATGAGTTGATGGATAGGTCAAGGCGGGGTTCTTGGTCTGATCAGAGACCGAAGAGACAGATGGACCAGTCTGACAGGTAGAGATAGGATTAACAGAGTTGACAGAGAGACTAGCAGGATCAGGGTAGACGGGATAGGCGTCTAGAGCAGCAGAGGGGTGATGACAGGCGGGTGGTGCATGCTACGCACCTGCACCTGTTGAGCAGCCGCAACAGCGCACTAGAGACGGAGGAGGCCGTGGCAGAGGATAGAGAGGTCAGGGCACAGACAGTGTCACAGTCTGGTTGGCAGGAGAGGCGACGATGCTTTAGATGCCATCAAATCGGACATGTACAGGCTGATTGTTAGATGTCGCTGCACCTGCGATTGTACAGCCAGGCCGAAGTGCGACTCGTCAGCTCGTCAAAGGTATGTTATTTATTTACGGTGTTTCTATGCATGTGTTGATTGATTCCGGTAGTACTTGTCTTTCAGTGCGGGACATATGGTCGGACAGTTAGTGTAACGACCCGAATTCTACCTGACCCGACTCGAGAGTAATTTAGTAATTTTTAATACTAAATGTGTGCAAGTGTGCTTTATGAATTGTTTAAGTATGAAAAGTATAGCTTAGGCTAAATAATTATTGGGCCTAACATGAGTCAAGTGAATGTAAATGATTTGGAGGCCCATAAGGGTATTTTGGTAAAATAACAAGGTTGTATATAACCCTACTCTAAAACCCTACTTATATAAACCTTTTATAAAGTTTGTAGCTTTTTGTGTGTTGAAACCCCAAACTTGAGGTGGGAGAGAAGTGAAGGAGGGTTGATGATGAAGAAGATGAAGATGAAGTGCATTTAAACATTCAAGAAGGTAACACACCCTCTACTCATCCCATCTAAGCTTTTATTTGTTTATTTTATTGAAAAAAATGGAGTTTGGACAAGGAAAATGACCCAAGGAAGGTGGTGGAGCCGCGGCGACACAACCGCATGTGGTGGGGCGGCGTTCCAGTCACCGCCGCCGGAGACGGCAGGTGCCCCACTAGGGAGCCCCACCACTATGGGTTGTGAGGAGGAGGGGGAAAGGGGTGGTTTCCACCACCTCTCCTCCCCTACTACCGCCTCCCCGACGGCTGGCCGGAGGGCTGCGACCCTCCGACCAGCCGCTGGGATCCCTCCAACGGGGTCCGCGCTGGAGGGAGGTGAGGAGGGCGGCGACGTGGAGGGGAGTTCTCCCCTCCACGGTCCTAACAAGGGGGGAGCATGGGCTTCCCCCGTTTTTTTGGTCAACCACATTTGTTAACCGGTCAACTGGTTACTAGTTGACTGCAATAGTAAAATGAGGGCTGAAATGTTCCAGCCCCTCTACGGCTTCATCGGGGGCGCACACGCGCACTCCGAGGGACTCGACGACGAGTCCCACCCTCGACAATGCGACATCGGGAACCCGACAAGGGCTTCAAACGACACGAAACCCGCGGGACCCGCACTAATAGGTCCCTAAAAGTAAATGAGTTAAAGAATTAATGACTTTGTAATAGAATATGCATTGATAGGATGTTGTATGAATTGTCTTAGTGACACGCGACGGTTCACATCGAGCCCCGGGTGCGCAAGGAGTGGTTTTAGGCGCGCCGAGTGCAGGTAAGTGGGAAGCTTGCTCAATTATCAAATATGGCATGATTATTAGTTATGTTTAGGATTCATAATTTGAATTAAAGACTTGGGATTTATGGGTTGCATCGTGGTATTGGCTTGAACCTACGTATCTATGGAACGTGAGTGCACTACTTTTCTCATCTATGTTATTCGGGGCCCCAGAATGTTTGTGGAGTTCCACCGAGGGCCTTATTAGCAAAGAAATCTATATGAATACCTCAGAATGTTGTGGTACCACCGAGGGTCGTTAACACCCCAGAATGTATGGAGTTTACCACCGAGGGTTTTACTTGACTAATTAAATTCATAAGTATGTCACGTAGGGACATGAGTTGGAGTTCCTTCTCTTGTACTCTTGAGACATAGGGATGTGCGTCAGTGATGGCTTGGACAAACCTACTGTTGATTTGATGGGACAAATGAGAGGGCACATAAGGCTTGTGCGCTAGTTAGTTATTTCCATCACTTCAAGAGTAGGAGAATCGGTCACCGGATTCTTTCCAATACCTAATATGCATTGAATGGAACATCGACTTATCGTATTATTATATTTTATAGTATGTAATCTCGCAAAACCCCCTCCTTTGTATGAAAGTTTGAAATTATGAAATGATTTGTCAGTCTCTTTAATGTTATTCATGATTATTGTTGTTACAATTTATGGCTTATGAATACGTGGTATTTGTTATGAAAAGATGAATTCCTATTTAGTTGTGGCTTACAAACCTTATGTCCATGATAGTACTTGATGATTCATTATAAGTCTATCTCTTATGAAATCCTGTTACTATGCTACTATTCAATGAATCCTTGTTTGTTTTTCAAATACATGCTAGACTTTGCATGCGTATTAGGTATTACTTGCATATTTGATAGTTGAGCGGGTTTTCCGCATTACTGAGCTTCGTTGATTCTTTTAGCTCACCCCACTTACATTTCAGGTATCCACGACAGCACTAGGTTGAGGCAAGGGAGAGACGAGCTTGAAGTCTCCTCTTGATGTGAGCTTTTGTTGATATATATATTGTGTATATTTGATTTTGAAACTATTCAACTTGGGGTTTAAATTAAAATAGATCTTTGGGTAGGTTGAATCCTAGTTACCTTTAGTGAATCCATTTCGGAGATTTAATAAACTTGTTTAGTTTAAATGAGCATGAACCCATGTATAATTTTTATTAATGTTCTATGAACTTAAATCTATTGGCTTTAGGATATCTCTTTATATTTATTCTGCGATTATTATCCTTTGTTTAGCCAATGTGTATTCTGCAGATTTATTTGTTTAGGCGTGCCGAGCAGTTATTTAGGCCTGGTTCGGGTATCGGGTCCAAGTGGCGATGCAGGGCGGGTAACTGACCCAGGTCGGGGAGGGTCGTCACAGTTGGTATCAGAGCATAGGGATTAGAACCTAGGGAAACATTAGGTTAGGGAAACCTAAGATGTAGGGCCTTTAAGTTTAAAGGTCAAGTTAAGTCGAACAAATCAGTGGTATGGGACATTGGTTCAAAGTTGACTTAACACGCAATAATAATAAATCCTAGGATGGGATGAGACAAAAGAAATTTGATAAAGATTTAATGTGATGACTATTTGCTACTTTGTGTATATAAATATATCGTTAGATATATAGGTAAATGTCTTTCCTTAATACGTGAAACCTTGGTTCCACGAGTTGGGAATGACAATTAACGACACAAGAAAATTGAAGGAAAGTCCGCCGAAGGTTCCACATGCGTTGTAAGGAAGTCTACAACACCTTGCTGCAAGAATGGTTCTGATAGAACGACTAAACTTAGAGTAGAAATTGTATGGCGAGAACGCCTATACTTAACGATAGAGTGGCAAATAAAGACTTAAGTAAGAATTGATAGTCTTGAAAGGACAATGAGGTGCCACGCTAAATATGCAGGATGGAATTGTGACATGGTCACATTTCAGAGAAGTAACTCCGACGCCAAAAACTCTGTTAGGATAATTAAAATTAACGATATCTTGTTGAAAATAGAAGTTAACGATCCTAGTAAAGATGCAAATGAATCTTTGGTTTCAAACAATGATAAGCAAGTTAGCTTGGCCAGGTAGCTGAACTTAATTTAAGATATAGTGGACACGTATAGACTTAAAACTTCTAACTCTCGATTAAAGATGTGAATCATTGGTCTACAAATTCAATTAGAAAGTTAATACTATGAATCGAATTTTGTTATTTCATGTAATTTATTTTCTCGAAGACTAACTCTTTCAACTGTGTTGGACCATGATTTTTGTATTTCGTTGAGTAGGTTTTTTTATCACATTTTGATGAGATTTTCAAGGAAACATTCTACTTGTCCGTACAAAGTTTTGGAAAGTGTGAACAATTATAAAAAGAAATAGTTTATTTTCCATGGTGTTCAAAAATAGATATATATATATATAAATATATATAAAATAAAAATAAAACAGTGTAAATTGACTTATACGCATTTCAAGAGCTCGACAACGTAATTTTTATCCTTACATAAAAAGTTTTACGAGATTTAAATGCTTTTTGACCCAATGAAAATGCAAAGCATCGTTTGGATCTATGCTACCATTATGAAGTGTTGGAATACAAATTTTCTCGTGGTCGTGATTTATTTTTGAAAGTATATTGACCAAATCGATTTGAAATAGGTATTACAATTCGTTTGAAATGCGAGAAAGCTTTTAGATGATTCCATAAAAATAAGCTAGATTTAGCTTTAAAAAAATCGAAACTTAATATTTTGAAATGGACTTTGATTTGGATTTAACTTTTCGATTGATTGAATTATGACATTCAAGTTTCGATCGAACTTGTGTAAAAGAAAAAAAATAAAGCTAAGCTAGTTATCGATAGGTTGAATACTAAATATGAGGACCCAAATTGAGAGTTAGCTCGAAGCATAAGTGCATAATGTACGAGATGGCAAATGAGAAATTAAAGAATACATTGAAAACTATTCAATGAGAAAATCTAGTGAATACAAAATATCAAATTAGTACACTCAAAGATGGATGATTTACTAAAATTGAAGATCCAAAGTCAAAGACTATTTCGGTGAAATAGCCATGTGTGAATATCGTATTGCCAAGTAGAAAATTTGTAGATGTTGTAAAGACTCAAGATCTGAGGTTAAAATGATATAAATCAAAGGTAACCACTGCAACAAATGAAATTATTCTAACATAATTCGAAGAGAGTTGATTCATAAAGTTGGGGATACCAGGAATTGATAAATTGTGTTCGAAATGAATGGAGAGTACGCAATAGCAGTATCATGACTAAATAATTAAAGGAAGCCCCAAACTAAACGGTATGTATGAGTCATATTAGTATGTTTTAAATAGCGTACGACGTAGTTAATAATATTATAATGAACTCGATGATAAGTGAATCATTAAAATCAGGGTACACCATTGAAAAGAATATTTTTGATATGATTGGATGTGTGGACTCATAGCTTTTAAGTCAAAATGAAACCTAACCTGATTGGTAAGGGATGGTTGAATGAAAAATGATGTTGAAGAGTAATCGAGGCAAATGATTGTCACATAACCTTAGTCAATAATGACTTGGTTCTTAAAATTAGGGATCCTAGAATAGGATCGACCATGGAAAAATGAATGAGTAAACTGATGAGAAGAATTGCGAACTCAATAGAGACAATATATATTGCAATAGTACCATATTCAAGAACAAAATTTGTAATTGAAATGGTGACGTCACGAAGAATTATGTTGATCACTTATGGAAAGTAACTTGTGATTTTTTGATAAAAGGAAAAGATTACATTAAACATATAAACTACCAAACTAAATGGTTGAAAGAAAAGATGAAAGATCTGATCAGTGATAGGTCGACTATTAAAAGTGAGGATCCTAGGTTAGGATCGAACCCCAATAAGATTTGTACTGTACAATACGTACGAAACAATTAAGGATGGTGAGGAAATACCCTAAATTAGCAATAAAACATGAATATATGAGTAAAGATTAAATTTCTTAAATTTCACACCGTTAATAATTGTTGAACAAAATGTGTAGTTTATACTTGAAAACCTGAGGACTTAGTATAAGTTTAAAAGTGAAAGCCTTAATTTGATGGTATAGGAGAATTTGAGGTTGTAACCCAGACGGGTTAGCAATATATTTGCAAATGGTTAAGTGTTAATGATATCAATACATGGAGATAATGCATGAATAATCAAGGTCGACATCGTAACAAGTGACAAGCATAAGTAAATTATGTGGCATAAGGGTTTGCCTAAGCATGAGGTCATTTTAAATCAATCCCATGAGAAATCTGTTGATATTCTTATTTTCAAAAATCATTGAATTTGGAGAAAATGAAGAACACTATGAATGGTTTGTGCTAAGTATAAGCAATGAATCATAACCTAAACAGTGCAAGATAATTCTCAAAATTGGTGTAAATATGAGTTTGAGTACACTTGAATTAAAGCTTTAGTATCAAGTCGTACAAGATAAACTTATATGAGTTTTATGTACAAGGATATGTACTTTATGCTTGGAGTATCCAACAAAATATATATGCAAAGGTGCGACAATAGTAATGCACGAGTGTAATAAATTGAAATACAAGTTTGAATTATGAACTTGAAATAACTGGATTGTATTGAGATATGAGTCCTTAATGTCAATGATAGGAGTATGAGTTTTATGCTTTTAAAGAAACGACGTGAATGTCAGGTTCGAAACATGAAAGGTAAATCACCTTCGTTTCTCAGAGAGTGAGGTACTAAACACATTATAAGAACTAAGAGTTTGCTTAGAAAGATCAGAAGGGACCATTGTATACCAAAAAGAGGTCATGACTAAGTCAACAATGTTTAAAATAATCACCCAGGATCATGAGAATTGATCAGTGCGAGGACGCATTACGATAGATCTCCTGAAAATCGAGATATAGTGATAAGAGATCTTGGTATGAAATAAAAAAAATGGTGATGCAATGGAGCACATTCAGATGAATGCTAAAACCTACTTAGAAACAATGACGATGTTAAAAATATTCCACAAGATTTTAAAGGTGGAAGCTTGTTTACGTCAATTAATAGTTAAGTATGACAGAGGAGCTACAAAGTGGATCATTAGTCAAAAGTTGACTTGAAATATGAACCTACAAGAATGAATGTCGATAAACATATGATGCTAATAATATTAAGGTATTATTTTAGAAAGGAATACTAGGTCTGCCTATTTGTAGCCTTCACAGATAAGCCGCAAAGACATAATGAGTCGTTCAATGATATACGTAACCGAGATGTTGATAGAGATGTTGTGCTAGTGCTCATGTTATAGCAGACAATTATCCTTGTTTCCCTGCTATAAATTGGTGGTATGGTTTCAATGTCAGATAGGCAAAGATATTTTTTGACACAGATAGGCACCAGATCACATCTCAGTATGGTTCTACCTCTCTATAAGTTGAGCAAGTTGAGCGACTTGAGCATATATTGCGACTTCGGTGAAGATTATAAAGGAATACCTCAAGAACACATGACGACGGAAGAACTTGGCAAGTGGCTGAGTATAATGATTCTATTGAAACCTATAAGAGAGGCCTTATGAATTTCGGTCAGTGGGACAGAAATGAAAATGTTAAGATAGTAGAGTCAAGAGTAAGACTTTATTTTACGTGGGGTATAAGCAGAACGTGTAAGAGAGAATTGACACCAATTAAATAACGGGTCATTAGGGAAACCATTACGAATGGACCAGTCAAATTATGAGTGTACCTTATTTTGACTTTCTAGGACGAAAGTTCTTAAAATTGGAGATATTGTAACGACCTGAATTCTAACTGACCCGACTCGAGAGCAATTTAGTAATTTTTAATAATTAATATGTGCAAGTGTACTTTATGAATTGTTTAAGTGTGAAAAGTATAGCTTAGGCTAAATAATTATTGGGCCTAACATGAGTCAAGTGGATGTAAATGATTTAGAGGCCCATAAGGGTATTTTGGTAAAATAACAAGATTGTATATAACCCTACTCTAAAACCCTACCTATATAAACCTTTTATAAAGTTTGTAGCTTTTTTGTGTTGAAACCCCAAACTTGAGATGGGAGAGAAGTGGAGGAGGGCTGATGATGAAGAAGATGATGATGAATTGCATTTAAACATTCAAAAAGGTAACACACCCTCCCCTCATCCCATCTAAGCTTTTATTTGTTTATTTTATTGAAAAAAATGGAGTTTGGACAAGGAAAATTACCCAAGGAAGGTGGTGGAGCCGCGGCGACACAACCGCATGTGGTGGGGAGGCGTTCCAGTCACCGCCGCTGGAGACGGCAGGTGGGGCCCTACTAAGGAGCCCCACCACTATGGGTTGTGAGGAGGAGGGGGGAAAAGGGGTGATTTCCACCACCTCTCCTCCTCCACTACCGCCTCCCCGACGGCTGGCCGGAGGGCGACGACCCTCCGACCAGCCGCTGGGATCCCTCCAGCGTGGTCCGTGATGGAGGGAGGTGAGGAGGGCGGCGGCGTGGAGGGGAGTTCTCCCCTCCACGGTCCCAACAAGGGGGGAGCACGGGCTTCCCCCCTTTTTTCGGTCAACCACATTTGTTGACCAGTCAACTGGTTACTAGTTGACTGCAATAGTAAAATGAGGGCCTTAAATGTTCCAGCCCCTCTACGGCTTCATCGGGGGCGCACACGCGCACTCCGAGGGACTCGACGACGGGTCCCACCCTCGACAATGCGACATCGGGAACCCGACAAGGGCTCCAAATGACACGAAACCCGCGGGACCCGCACTAATGGGTCCCTAAAAGTAAATGAGTTAAAGAATTAATGACTTTGTAATATAATATGCATTGATAGGTTATTGTATGAATTGTCTTAGTGACACGCGACAGTTCACATCGAGCCCCGGGTGCGCAAGGAGTGGTCTTAGGCGCGCCGAGTGCAGGTAAGTGGGGAGCTTGCTCAATTATCAAATATGGCATGATTATTAGTTATGTTTAGGATTCATAATTTGAATTAAAGACTTGGGATTTATGGGTTGCATCGTGGTATTGGCTCGAACCTACGTATCTATGGAATGTGACTGCACTACTTTTCTCATCTATGTTATTCAGGGCCCCAGAATGTTTGTGGAGTTCCACCGAGGGCCTTATTAGCAAGTAAATCTATATGAATACCTCAGAATATTGTGGTACTACCGAGGGTCGTTAACACCCCAGAATGTGTGGAGTTTACCATCGAGGGTTTTACTTGACTAATTGAATTCATAAGTATGTCACGTAGGGACATGAGTTGGAGTTCCTTCTCTTGTACTCTTGAGACATAGGGATGTGCGTCGGTGATGGCTTGGACAAACCTACTGTTGATTTGATGGGACAAACGAGAGGGCATATATGGCTTGTGTGCTAGCTAGTTGTTTCCATCACTTCAAGAGTAGGAGAATCGGTCACCGAATTCTTGCCAATACCTAGTATGCATTGAATGGAACATCGACTTATCGTATTATTATATTTTATAGTATGTAATCTCGCGAAACCCCCTCCTTTGTATGAAAGTTTGAAATTATGAAATGATTTGTCAATCTCTTTAATGTTATTCATGATTATCTTTGTTACAATTTATGGCTTATGAATACGTGGTATTTGTTATGAAAGGATGAATTCCTATTTATTTGTGGCTTACAAACCTTATGTCCATGATAGTACTTGATGATTCATTATAAGTCTATCTCTTATGAAATCCTGTTACTATGCTACTATTCAATGAATCCTTGTTTGTTTTTCAAATACATGCTAGACTTTGCATGCTTATTAGGTATTACTTGTATATTTGATGGTTGAGCGGGTTTTCCGTATTACTGAGCTCCGTTGGTTCTTTTAGCTCACCCCACTTACATTTCAGGTATCCACGACAGCGCTAGGTTGAGGCAAGGGAGAGACGAGCTTGAAGTTTCTTCTTGATGTGAGCTTTTGTTTTTGTTGATATATATTGTGTATATTTGATTTTGAAACTATTCAACTTGGGGTTAAAATTAAAATAGATCTTTGGATAGGTTGAATCCTAGTTACCTTTAGTGAATCCATTTCGGAGATTTAATAAACTTGTTTAGTTTAAATGAGCATGAACCCATGTATAATTTTTATTAATGTTTTATGAACTTAAATATATTGGCTTTAGGATATCTCTTTATATTTATTCTGCAATTATTATCCTTTATTTAGCCAATGTGTATTCTGCAGATTTATTTGTTTAGGCATACCAGACCGTTATTTGGGCCTGGTTCAGGTATCGGGTCTAAGTGGCGGTCTGGGCCGGGCGACCCGACCCTAGGTCGGGGGAGAGTCGTCACAGTTAGGGTTACAGGTTGAGACTTTAGACCCACATGTTGTCCTTAGTACGGATGCTGGGGATAAGATTTACCCTAACCGGATATGCCAATATTGTATAGTAGTGGTTGAGGGACACCAATTACCAGTTGACTTACGTGTTCTAGAGTACCTAAAGTTTGACGCTTTACTGGGCATGGATTGCTTAGCATCTTATCGTGCACAAATTGATTGCTTCAGTAAGACTGTGGTATTTGATATTGAGGGTATTCCAGTATTTACCTTTGTCGGTACTGCTTTAGAAGGAGATGGAGGCATTTGTGGCAGTAGTTAAGCCAGAACCGAGACCAATGGTTAGAGTTTAGGATGTTCAGGTAGTTTGTGAGTTTCTTGAGGTTTTCCCCGATAATTAGCCAAGTTTACCACCTCCTAGGGCAGTTGAGCTTATTATTGAGTTGATTTCGGGAACGCGGCCAATATACAGTCGACCGTATAGGATGTCAGCGTCTGAGCATGAGGAGTTAAGGTCCCAGTTAAAGGAGTTGTTGTAGAAGGGTTTCATTCACCCTAGTATGTCTCCTTGTGGCACACCAGTCCTTTTTGTTAAAAAGAAGGACGGGACTATGCAGATGTGCATGGACTACAGGAAGCTGAATCAGGTGACGATTCGGAATCGTTACCCACTTTCTAGGATTGATGATTTGTTTGATCAGTTGGTGAGAGCCAAGTTTTTCTCGAAGATTGATTTACGATTTGGTTATCATCGGTTGAGGATTCGGGATAGTGATATTGAGAAAATGACCTTTAGCATACGTTATGGATTGTATGAGTTCACAGTCATGCCATTTAGGGTGACTAATGCGTAGGCTATTTTTATGGATTTGATGCACAGAGTTCTTAGACCATTCTTGGATCAGTATGTGATAGCGTTCATTGATGATATTTTGATATATAACAGGACTCGTGTGGAGCACGAGAGATACCTCAGAGATGTTTTGATGACATTGAGGGAGCATAGATTGTATGCCAAGTTCAACAAGTGTGATTTCTGGCTAAGTGAGGTGAAGTTTCTCAGACATGTCATCAGTAGTCAGGGGATATCTGTTAATGGTGACAAGATTCGGGCAATTGTTGATTGAAGGACGGCTGAGTTGATTTTTGACATTCGTAGTTTCTTGGGTCTTGTTGTATATTACCAGATGTTTGTGCAGGATTTCTCTTTAATTGCGCAAAGGTTGATGACGAGGTTGACCAAGAAAGATGTCGGGTTTGAGTAGTCCAAGGAGTGTGATGAGGCATTTTGGGAACTAAAGAGGAAATTGACTTCTGCGCCGGTTTTGGCTTTACCTGAGGCGGGGAGAGGCTTCTGAGTCTACACTGATGCTTCTGGTACTGAGTTGGGATGTGTGTTGATGCAAGATAGACACCCAGTTGCTTACTTATCGAGGCGATTGAGACCCCACGAGGGTAATTATCCAATGCATGACTTGGAACTTGCAGCAGTCGTATTTGCAGCAGGTCCCTTTCTTCAATCAGACACCCATCTCATCTTTTATATTATAACCGCATCCCCCCAGGTTATATGTCTTTGCCTTCTCTATTTTCCGATGATTCGACCTCTCTGCAGATGTACTCCACTATGCTTGCATCACTATCCACTTCGCTCGTCGCTGGCGCCATTACGTCGAGGACATATTTTGTGCCTGCATTTTCATCTGGGGGATTAGCCTATGCATCTCCCTCACTTCGGCAGGACCCATAACATACTTCGACTGCCCCTCTCCATCACGTGCACTAGACGACCCTACCATCAGGTCATTCTTCTTTGCATGCCTCTCCCTTTACGATTCATCACCTTGAGCATGCACTACAGTCGCCAAGTTCTTCTGCCCATCGTTCGATTGACCCATCCATTATTACTGCCCTATGTTGACGAAGACGAGGCGTTCAGGCAAATAGGGCCTCGATAGATAATGCTAATGATCGTGGGAGGAAATTATTTTTGGTGATAAGGGATGAAAAAAAGTAAGCATACGTAATATAATCACGCATTTGTACGTTGCATTAATTCACCATAATTTCGGTCAAACTTATGTTTTAAATTTAATTCACACATATTGCACCCGTCGGATCGAGCATCGTAGGAAATGACTAGAGCATATAAGAACTCCTTATGCAAGGAGAGCTATGCCTGGGAGTTTGTTTCTGCTCATGTGCAGGACATGTACTGGAACTGTTGGAGGGTAAAAAGTCTTAATTTAAGTCGAATTTTATTCTTTTACTTATAATATATAGACAAACGTTACATTATTTAAGAACAAATTTAATTTCAATATTTTTGTATGTAGCTTGATTTCGATTGGGATTTAGAGGAGGGCAAAAAAATCATAATGGCGTACAACAGGCAGATTGCCATTCGGTACACTGACTTTGTCGGCAAGATGCATGCCAAGAGTGAAAAGCCTACACAAGTATCTAATGAGATCTTCGAGCACTACAAGAAGATGCAGCCCACCCTTGAATTTCAAAAGAGATCGAAGCAAACAAGCAAGAATCGCATATCAGAGACTGGGGGATCCGATACGGGTATGTCCATGCATGCATGTGATTTGATATCCATCTATCAAAACGCAAAAAGGTTGGTAGGTCTTGCTATTTATTTATTTTTCTAATAAATTCATATATATGTGACTTTATAGGAGGATAATTTAGGTCGGCTTTCGACTGCTTTAGAGTTATGCCTGTACATGCACATCAAGAATCATGTTGGCTTGACTTTCGTGGATCAGAGAGCAGAGGCGATAGCTATAAGTAACTAGTTTTGTTAAGTAACTTGGTGATTATTTTTTCTCAATTATAGGTATCAATGACTTATATGTATATATATGACTTGTAAATGTAGGTGATATACGACAAACGCGTCAAGCTGACACATCATCAGGGTCCTAACATGCCGATTGATGAGACTGAGCTTTATTTATCTATTGAGGCGTGTGACAATAAGGCCCAAAGATACAAACTGGGATGGACACCATCAGGGCATGGACAGGCTGGAGCAGGATCTTCTCAACCCATGTCTACTCGTAATGAGCCCATTGAGCACTTGAGGAAGGTCATTTACCAGATGCAAGCAAAACTGTTGGTGGTGATTGAAGATAAATCCATTGATTGTGACCAATTGCTAGATATGAGTTAAGTGTTTATAACTACAATAGTTTTTTTTTTCAAAAATCAATATCAATTAAAAACCAAATATTGAATATAAATTTCAATTCAAACCCAAAAAAAACAATAAAACGTTTTAATTTTTTTTAAAAAAAATAGTGACAGGTTTTTTTGCAACGAGGCCCGTCGCTAAACTGTTGCCACATGTCTCCAACACAGGTGTTTGCAATGGATTTAGGGAAAGGAGCCATCACAAAAACGAGGGATTAGCACCGACCCTTCAAGCGTGCTAAAAGCTCTATTAAATGGTCAACCCATCCTACTTTTAGTGATGGTAGCTACGGGTTCTAACACACGTCGCGTAAGAGGAATAGCGAAGGGGTGCCCCGTGGCTATTCCTCTTTAGCAAAAGGTCGTACATCTTTGGCGACAGGATTGTCTGTTGCTAAATGTGTATTTTTTTTAGTGATGTGGGACCTACAATCCTCACCCTATCGAGCCACATGTGCACATAGTAGATAGAAATATATTTTACTTAAAAAGTACATAAACATTTTTTATCTTAGTATATGTTGTTTTTTCTTTTTTGTTAATAGAAATGTGTGGGCCCCATTTTTTATCTATCTCATCACACCATATCAGTGAGATAATGGTGAGATGATGAAAAACTTAATAGATGGTTGAAATCCTCAATTGTTTTAGTTTAAGCTTAATAATCAAGAAAAAACAAAAATTATTGGTTTTTTTTTAAATCTAGAACAAACTTTGAGTTGTTTAAATATATCAAAAACTTTACTTTTTTTCTACAAATCTATCACAAATTCTAAATTGATTTCAATCTCTCTTAAACATAAGATACCACATAAACAAACCTGCAACCAGTTGCATACCATACTTTCAATTGTTTCTCTTTTTTTTTGTTAAGATATTGAGCTATGTTTATATGAGCTCAATTTTTTTTTCAAATTTTAATTACAAATATCAAGCTTTATTTGTAATTGATTAGATCTATTGTCGGACAAGTAGTATTAGACCAAGCCTCTCTAACCACTTTCTTAATTTCAAATCATGAAGCCACCATGGTTAAAAAATGTATTCCTTTAAAATGAGTGTTGGGTTCTTTTCAACCCAATTAGTGAAGGGAAAAATTATTTTGCACAACCTCACTTAAAAAGCAAACTTTTGCTTTCTTGTGAGAGAGAGATCAACACTTGAGAGAGGAGAAATTGGGGAGAGTGTTTGAAGAGCCCTTGAAGCCGTAGCTTTATGCAATCTTCAAGTACTTGATTGGAGGACAAAATGGACTCCGTTTTAAGCGAGATTCGAAGGGGAGATTTGTGGTGTCGAGTTCTACATCACCATTGGTAGAGATTTCACTTTGCCCTCTTTTAGGTGACATCCCCCATTTCTCTTGTATTAAGTATTTTGACCAAGATATGCTTCTATGCTTGTTGTCTTGATGATTTGTGATGCTCATGCCTCTAACTAGTGTTAGAGAAGACTTTGTATTCCCATTTTCCATAGTGAAGAGTTTTCATAGGTGTTAATCATCTCATAGTTTTACTTCTCACTTTGAGAAGGTTTCCACGTTAAAAAGTCTTGTATGTTTTGGCTTGATTCTTGCATTTCCATTGTTCTTTACTTGTTGGATTACACATATTGTGGTTGTGGTCTTTATTTGGCGACACAAGAGATGGGTAGATTATTTGTTGGAGTAGGTTCACCCCATCAAAGTGGTATCAGAGCGTGATTGAAGTTCTTATTCTTTGTGTTAGCAATGGATGACCAAATATTCAATCCAAACAAAATGATTAGTTTGAATGGTTCTAATTACCATGCATGGTGAAAGAAGATGGAGGACACTCTTTATATAAAGGAGTATTATCAACTGTTGTTCGAGACCAAAAAACCCACAGACATGTCCGATAAAGAATGTAATATCTTTCATCGACAAGTGTGTTCGACAATGGATTGATGACAATGTTTCTAGCCATATAGAAGATGAGACCAGTGCACATGTTGTATGGACTAAACTTGAAGAGTTGTATGCTCAAAAAAGGGGAACATGAAGATGATTTTAATAAAGAAATTCATGGCCTTGAAATATCAAGAGGGAACCTAGTTTTGGATCATTTGAATGCATTTAAGAGAGTTGTGAACCAATTGGCGAAGATGAATATCAAGTTTGATGATGAGGTTCAAGCTCTATGGCTTCTTGGCACACTACCAGATTCTCGGGATACATTTCGAATGACATTGTCTAATTTCGCTCCAAATGAAATTATTTCTCTCGATTCGGCATCGAATGGCATTGTGAATGAAGAATTAAAACAACAGTCACTTCAGAGCTCTTCCTCACAAACACAAACAGAGGTGTTGGTTACAGAAAATATGGGAGAAGCAAAAGCAAAGGTCCAAGGTCACATGATAGAGGTAGAAGCAAGTCCAACAAATTTGTGAATGTTGAGTGTCATTATTGTGGTCTAAAGGGGCACATAAAGAAGTATTGTCAAAAACTCAAGAGTGACAACAAAAATTGGAATGGAAAGAAAGATGATGATGGTAAGAAAGATAAAGTTGCTACATCAAGAAGAGATTTCTTCACATCTTATACATCCAGAGAATTTGGCGATATTAGGATGGGGAACAATGGTTAGTCTAAAGCCATTAGTATGGGTGATGTATGCCTAGAGACTAATAATGGCTTTAAGTTGGTCTTGAAGAATGTGAAGCATATCCCATATATTCGCATGAATCTTATTTCAGCTGGTAGGCTTAATGATGAAGGATTTTGTAGCACTTTCAATGATGGGAAATGGAAGCTTTTTAGAGGTTCTATAGTTGTGGCTAGAAGGAAGAAATGTTCTTCATTGTACTTAATGCAAGTAAGGGTATGTGATAGTAGAATCAATGCACTTGAGAATGATGATACAATTGAGTTATGGCACAATTGGCATAGTCACATGAGTGAGAAGAGCTTGACAGTTCTGGCAAAGAAGAATGTGCTCTCAGAGGTAAAGAATTCACCTTTGAAGAAATGTGTTCACTGTTTGGCGGGGAAACAAGGTAGAGTTGCTTTCAAGTCATCTAGTTCTCATTCAAGAAAGTCAGAAATACTTGATCTTGTACATTCTAAGGTGTATGGTCTTATGAAGATAAGGACACTTGGCGATGCTATTTACTTTGTCGCTTTCATTGATGATCATTCAAGAAAGTTGAGGGTTTATACCTTGAAGACAAAAGACCAAATGTTTTATGTATTCAAGAAGTTTCATGCCTTAGTTTAGAAACAAACTGGGAAGAAGTTCAAATGCATTAGATCCGACAATGGTGGTGAGTATTATTACGTTTTTGATGAGTATTACAAGCAATAAGACATTTGTCATCAAAAGACACCTCAGTTAAATGGGATAGCTGAGAGAATGAATAGAACTCTAGTTAAAAGAGTGAGATATTTGCTTTCAGAGGCAAAGTTGCTTAAATTCTTTTGGGGTGAAGCTTTGAGTACAGTGGTACATGTGCTGAATTTGACACCGTGTGTTCCTCTGAATCTAAATGTTCTAGAGAGAGTTTGACATGGAAAGGATGTTTCCTATGATCACTTGCGGGCGTTTGGGTGCAAAGCTTTTGTTCATATTCCGAAAGATGAAATGTCTAAGCTTGATGTCGAGACTAGACAATGTGTGTTTATTGGCTACGGGCAAGATGAGTTTGGCTACATGTTTTATTATCCAGTTCAAAAGAAACTTGTAAGAAGCAGAGATGCTGTATTTATGGAGGATTGGATCATTGAGGACATAAAGAAGACAGTTAGTTTAGTGCCCAATGTCAGTGGTGGTTTGTTTGATTTTGGGTCATTTGCTCCATCGCGTGTTCAGACACAAACTTCAAGTGCAATTCATGATGATCAGCATGATAGTGGTGATGTTGATATTCCGACAGAGGTTAAGTTAAGTGATGGTGATGATGATGATCACGAGCAGTTACCAGCAGTGTCAGAGGTCCTAGCTATTATTCCACCTAGGAGATCTGAGAGACAAAAAGTGTCTTCTAGTCAATATCCGCCTAGCAAGTTTGTGTTACTTAGTGACGGGGGAGAACCTAAATGTTATGTAGAAGCTATGCAAGATGAGCATAAGGAGAAATGGGTTGAGGCAATGGATGATGAGATGAAATCATTGCATGATAACCATACTTTTGAGTTAATTAAGTTACCTGATGGCAAGAAAGCTTTGAAGAATAGGTGGATACAGAGTGAAGTATGAAGAGCATACGTCACAACCTCGATACAAAGTTAAAATGGTTGTTAAGGGTTTTAGTCAAAAGAAATGCATCGATTATTATGAGATCTTCTCGCCGATAGTCAAGATGTCATCTATTCGAGTTGTTTTGAGTTTGGCAGCAAGTCTTGATTTGGAGGTTGAGCAGATGGATGTGAAGATGATTTTCCTTCATGGTGACTTAGATTAAAAAAAATTATATGGAAGAGCCATAGGGTTTCAAAGTACATGGAAAAGAAAATTATGTGTGCAAGTTGAAGAAAAGTCTTTATGGCTTGAAGCAAGCACCGAGGCAGTGGGATAAGAAGTTTGAATCAGTTATAGGGGAACAAGGCTACCATATGACTACTTCTGATCATTGTGTTTTCATGCAGAGATTTTCTTATGATGATTTCATTATATTGTTGCTCTATGTTGATATGTTGATTGTTGGAAAAAAATGCTTCGAGAATTACAAAGTTGAAGAAGCAATTGAGCAAGTCATTCGATTAAAGACTTAGGTCCAGCAAAGCAAATTCTTGGTATCCGTATTTTGTGAGACAATAGTTCCAAGAAGTTGTTTATGTCACAAGAGCATTATATAGAGAAAGTTCTTGAGAGGTTCAATATGAAAAAGGCTAAGGTAGTGAATGCTCCTTTAGCTAGTCACTTTAAGTTGAATGCTCAGCAGTGTCCTTCTACAGATGAAGAGAAGCAAGATATGGAAAGAATACCATATGCCTCCGCAGTGAGAAGTTTGATGTATGCTATGGTGTGTACCAGACCAAATATAGCATATGCAATTGGTGTGGTCAGCAAGTTCTCATCTATTCCGAGACGAGAGCATTGGGATGCAGTCAAGTAGATTATGAGATATCTACGAGGTATTACTTCTTTGAGACTCACTTTTGGTAGTGGGAAGCCAGTCTTGATTGGTTACACGTATGCAGATATGGTCAATGATTTGGATACTCAGAGGTCCACGTCAGGTTACTTGACGACTTTCTCAAGTGGAGCAGTATCATGGCAGTCTAGGTTACATTAATGTGTTGCACTTTCTACCGTTGAAGCCGACTTCATTGCAGCAACCGAAGCATTTAAAGAGTTGTTATGGTTGAAGAAGTTTCTTCAAGAAATTGGTTTCAAGCAAGAAAGATATGTTTTGTTTTGTGTCAATCAAAGTGTCATTCATATGAGTAAGAATGCTTCATTTCACTCGAGGACTAAGCACATTGATGTAAGGTATCATTAGATACAAGATGTTCTCAATGAAGGCTTACTTGAGATTGAGAAGATTCACACCGATAGTAATAACTCTGATATGTTTACAAAGGCATTGCCAAGTCTGAAGCTTGGAGTATGTTGCGACACAGCGGGATTGGTGATCCCTCCTTCACTTAGTTGAAAAGGGGGAGATTGTTTGGCGATCCCAGGAGATTGTTTGGCGATCCCTCCTTCACTTAGTTCAACCCAATTAGTGAAGGGCAAAATGACACTTGAGATAGGAGAAATTAGGGAGAGTGTTTGAAAAGCCCTTGAAGCCCTAGTTTTATGTAATCTTCAAGTGCTTGATTGGAAGACCAAACGGACTCCATTTGAGTCGAGATTCGAATGGGAGATTCGCGGCGTCGAGCTCTACACCACCATTGGTAGAGATTTCACTTTGCCCTCTTCTATGTGACATCCCCATTTCTCTTGTAATAAGTATTTTGACCAAGATATGTTTCTCTGTTTGTTGTCTTTATGATTTGTGATGCTCATGGCTCTAACTAGTGTTAGAGAAGACTTTGTATTCTCATTTGTCATAGTGGAAAGTTTTCATAGATGTTAGTCACCTTGTGGTTTTACTTCTCATTTTGAGAAGGTTTTCACGTTAAAAAGTTTTGTGTGTTGTGGTTTGATTCTTGCATTTCTATTGTTCTTTACTTGTTGGATTGCTCATATTATGGTTGTGGTCTTTATTTGGCGAAACAAAAGAGAGGTAGATTATTTGTTGGTGTAGGTTTACCCCATCAATGAGTTGAAGAAAGCCTGAAATGTCTTTTTTGTAGTCATTGGGATCCTTAGTTGTATGTAGCGATATAAAACAGTGGTAAATGAAATGAAAGAAAATTATCAAAATATTGTAAAGTGGATTGAAAAATTGAAGCTAATACGGGATTTGTGATGGATTTGCAAGAAAAAAAAAAAGGTAAAGTTTGTGATTATTTGAAAAAAAAAATTAAAAATTTGATCTAAATATTTAAAAATCTCAATAGTTTGCGTGTCTTTTTAGATGTTAACCGTTTGGTTAAGGCTGAAATTCACTTGACTAATTCACTTTAAAAGATAGTTCTCCTTTCACCCGTAGTTTGCTGAAAGCCCCTTTTGCCGACACTAATCGGTCCAAAGAGAAAACCATTTCTCTGTGTATTCCAGTTCTGCAAGCACATGGGCAATAATAATGTTATAGCGTCTTGAACTCTGGGATATGGACACATAGCGTCTTAGGGTGTGGAGTAGGATCCTCTAGAAAATAGTAGTGTGGTGTTCTATCTCAATCTTAATTTTTTTGTTTTAACAAAAAAAAAACATCTTAAATTTTTCGGTGGCCACGCGCGTCTACTTCACAATCAAAAGATCAAATTAATTAATGCACGTGACTAATTTGGAATTTTTTTTTTAATATAAAGAAGTTTTTTTTTTGAAAACATATGTTTAAGTTGGACTCATATTTCATTCATTGATTCATTCATTGAGTACAACTATAACTACCTTATAGAAATTTATGAGCCCAAAAAGTGTTGGGCCACACACACACATGTGGGTAAATGAATAGAGTTGGAGCCCATCTTTGCACAAATCAATTGACTTGTGCTAGGATCTAATCTATACCACTTATATACCACACCAACCTTTATTATATCTCTGATGTGGAATTATATACTCCAACAAGTACAACTATAACTACCTTATCAGGAGATTGATTACGTTAGACCATTTAGCTAGTATGTTTACAGAAAAGTCCCGTCATTTCATAAGGCAACCTCATTTGCTTGCCTACAAAACCTTAAACTTCCCGAAAATAAAGCTTCCAACAAGAAAAGAAAATCTAAAAACTTCTAATTATAGAAGAAAATTTAATAATTCCAACAAAAGAAGAAAACTACTTATTTAATAAAAAAAATATTAATAAAAAGTGTCAATCCAATAGCGACAGACACAAATTCACACATAAGTGTAGATCGAGATGTGAAGTTGAAGATTCGACTTGTGCCAATATTGAATCTAATAACTGCAACATGGAGTGAACTATTCATTTATCTCATATCTATTAGATTTGTTTTATTTGACGAACAAAAAGAAAAGTGATATCATTGGATCCACCGTTGATCAAAAGAGAAGGTCAATGGTGGCTCAAAAAACTAAAATTGCAAAAAAGCTAAAGAACAAGAAAGAGAGTTTTAGAGGGTTTTGGAGAAGGGGCTCTTGTTTTTGATCTTGTACTAACTCACATTCCTATGCTACAATGACACTCCAAAGTCACACTCTAAATCACATCGAGTGACGTGAAATGCGAGTCCGGGTGCTTGGGAGTCATTCGTGCATACTTCAGGATCGATACACACCCCGCGTGTTTGAACTCGACACTATTTGCGCACTCTCATTTTTAAGTGGGGTCGGCATGCCACGCATCCCAATGTGACTTTGAGCTGTCATTGTGACATCTTTTATCAAATATATTAGTTTCTGCTTAGAAATAGTACTTGATTAATGTAGGTGATATATATCTTCTACATAATATTTTCTACGTATAATATTTTATATCTTCGACACAATTAAGAATAAAATATATGGATAGAGTGCTACGCGCGTGAACCACACATCCACGAATCCAACATTATATTTTTTTGATAAAGGAAGTTCCATATGAATCCAACATTATTATACGATTAGTTTTGTCTATAAATAGATGTTAATCGATCAAGTTCCCCACATCTCATCTCTTACTTTCCGAAACATTTTAAGCTTTTGTAAGAAACTCTCCTCGATGGCTACTTCTCCTCAAAAGGTCCTTTTGATTTTGGGTGCTTTGTTCGTTGCCTTTCTTGTACTTTCTGCCAATGCATATGCTCTGCCTGACAATGCTATTCCAATTTTGAAGAAAGAGGAAACAAGTGAGTTCAATTAAGTTTTGAAAAGTGACCCACTTTATGCACCCGATCAAAATGAGCCCTGTTGTCGGTGTGCATCAAATACACATCAAACCTCCATTCACAAATCAATAAACACAAATAATAAGGTGTCCGTCTAAAACGGGTTACCCAATCATTTTAGCTCCTTTGAAAAAATATTTTGGTGACATTCTTTAGCTATCCTTAAATTTTTCATGATATATGCGTAAATTAATTATAATATCTCTAAACTTGAGACCTCAACCATTTTATAGCAAAAGTCTGTCGCTATTGCTTTTTAAATATTTATGTTGGCAAGTGTATATATATAATTTATATTAATTTTCACAATTGGTTAATCTCACAAATTAACTTATTTTATTTTTTGCGATATGATGATGTAGAGGAAGCAAAAAGTGTTGTTGAGAAGAAGATTAATAACATCGGTGAAGCCCGCAAAATGCTAGGTGTAAAAGTGAATGCTGGCATTGACTCTACTCTTCTTTGCTCACTTGCTGGCGGCGGTATAGGTGTAATCTGTGGATGAGTGAATGTTAAGTACAACATTTAATTGTGCCTTCTGTTCGTCTGTTTGGCTTTGTTAAATGAATAAATATGGGCATATATTTGTGCGTGTGTTTTATATGCTCATTCACTTGTCGCAATAAGAGCTGTCCATCACGTGGGATGAAATTAAGAGGTAGCTCTGATTATGTTGTACTTTTTTTTTTTTTTTTTTTTTTTTTGTACATTGTGTTGTACTACTTCCTTGAGTTCCTTCATTTAATTATTAATTATACTAGTCGATTTTCTGCGCTATGTGCAAGATTATTATATCTTTTTTTTTAAATTAATAAATTAATTTACATGAACATATTGTAATATTTTTACAATTAAAATTGCAATTCACAATAATCAACTTATATTTCTTATAAATAAAATATACAATAAGAATGAGATTAATTAGAGTTTAGGGTGGTTTCAATCGAAGATAAAGATTGATCTGAACATATTTGTGTTATTTTTTTAGATAAAGGAATTTCATCAATCTGTCAAAAAATACATATACAAAAAGAATAGGGAAACAAAATTAATCTTACATATCTACTTACAAAAAGTTTCATTTGTATACCTATATACTATGCAAAAAAACCCGTCTCTTTAGAGAACAAAACCAAAGTTATGAAGGATCACAGTTGTAAGTCTTATGACCACCCATCTTAGCCCACTCAAAAAAGAATCCCATACAAGTTACCTTCCACATATCTACCCTAGGCCCTTACTCAATTAATATTCAATTGTTACAATAATTAACATAAGCAAAAGAAAATATGCAGAGAATGATCCCCAGAAAAAATCAGCCATCAAAAACCAAAAATTCAGAGATACCCCAGCAGACCAACAGTAAAAACAAAAATAAAAGACACCTGCACACCAAGTTGCCTCTTACCCCATAGACAGTCACTCACATAAAAGGATCTAAGATGTTGTGCCAATTTTTCACCAGTTCGTTAAGACTCCAAGCCTTGAACATATTTGTGCTATTATTGTTGTCCAATTGGATATGAGAAATTGGATTCAATGAAGAAGAACTAAAGTTACAGTTGGACATACCAAATGGGGAATTGAGGGAGATCGAAATATGTGGTGTTTGATTGAAAGTTAGGTGTTTGAGCTAATGAAATCTCGAATTTATATGTGTTGTTGTTAATCATAACGGTCTCTTCATTTTTTGCAAGTTAGTTGAGTTTTTCGTTGTCCAAGAAATTGGGGGATGATTATAAGGTAGTTGGGCTTTTGGTTATCTAAGAAATTAAGGGGACGAATATATCCTAAGACAACCAATAATACAAAGAAATAAATAGTAGAAAATAGGAAAAATGAGAAAAATAGAAAAATGGAATGGTGAGAGGAGAGAGCTTGATAACTTTCTCTCACCTCCAACTTTTATACATATATAGATTTGTGTGTTGTCTTGTCTTTTGGATGGATTTAGACGTTTTTGGTGGGGTTTGAATGGGGTTTGGGCTAGTAGCCGAGGTCCCTACGATGATGGTGTGGGCTCGGAACACAGCGACGCAAGCCAGTGGTGTAGAAACCCTAAGTGTAACAACCCGTTACCTTAAGCGCGTGATTAACGGTATCCGAATATTAATTAATTTGAGTTAGGCTCGTGCTTAAGCCCGATTTGTCTCGATTAACGTGTGCGTGGAATTGTGTAATGTATTATGTTTGTTTGGTGTGTTCTACTATGTATAAATGAATAATCGGACCAATGATGAGACGCCTAATACAAGGTGTGGGTCATATGGACACATATGAGACGCGAGATAGCGTTGACGCTCGAGTGTGTTCGGCGCCAGAAATTACGTAATTATAGGCGTAATTATATGCATAAATATATATTTATATATTATGGATATATATAAATATATATTAAAATAGAAAATAATAAAATAATAGTAAATGGTAAGGCACAGAGTGATACGCGGGGTTACGAGTGACACGCGTATGATGCACGATGGTGTGCACGCCCGAGAATTCTCGTTGGCGTGCCAACCTGAATTTTAAGCACAATATATCGATAAATATATATATATATATTAGAATATATAAATATATATATAATAAAAATCAGAAATTGTGAAATTACCTGTAAGGGTATTAAGGTATAGAAGGAAAGTAGATAGGCTTGAGAGAATTTTTAGTATTTCCCAAGCCCAACTGCCTCCTCTAAAACGCGAAATGAGCAGAGAGTTGAGGGAGTGAGAGGCCGAAAGAACAGAGAGATGAGGGAAGAGGTGGAGAGCCCGATGATGGTGAGGCAAGGATGTGAAGAGTGAAGGCGAGTTGTGTTCACGTTGTTGTGTTGATTCGTTGTCACTGTTGCAGTTGTGGATTGTGCTCGGCCATGGCTTCTGCCATGGCCGAGGGTGGTGACGGCAAGGGAGTACTCTCCCTTGCCAAACCGAGTTGGGGTTGGGGTTGGAAGCCAACCCCAATCGAAGAAGAATAACAAAAAAAAAACAAAACAGAGCAATAGCTCTGTTATAGTCGTGAGGAAGGGGATGACCCCTAAACTGGGTGATTCGACCCCGTTCATGGGCAACTAAATATGAAAAAATCCAGAAAAATAGGAAAAATATGAAAAAATAGTATTTTGACCAAATAAATAGAAATTGAGGGATTTCTATGGAATATGAGGAATTTAAAAGTCGGAGAAGACTTTATATCAGGGTTTTTACCTCGAAAAACGTGAATTGGTCAAAATAGGTTAAAATTAAGTTCCGAGATTCCGGATTCGAATGGAACTAGTTTAGATGTATAAATAATTGAATATTAGATTTAAATTGATAACAGTTGGTCTATTTTAGGTAATGGACCAATGTGGAAAGATTGAGAACTTCAGGGAGTTGTACAAGTCGGTAAAATATAGAAAGCTCAGGACAAGTAAGTGAGACTCGTACTTTTTATCAATTATACAATGTAAATTAGTATTATTAGAGCACGTAGTGTTCAGGACTGGGGATGGGGCAATGTACTATGATTTGGTTTTGTTTTACATAAATTGTTTTGAAATGAAAAATGAATTCGGAAAGAGGTTTGGCTGGACGGATCGGCCTGGGGTTTGGAACTGTGGTGGAATTGCTAACCATCACCACGCTCCCAGTGACTTGGGAATTATCCTGAACAATGCTTTCCATTTGTGTTGGCGGCTCATCAGTCATAAACCAATAAGAGGAGCAGTGATTGGTTTAGTGATGATGAGTAAGTGCGACTCTAGCTTTATGAGTTGACGGCATATTAACAATAACTAGTTAGATACCCAGTGAATAGTTCTTGAAGATGTGAGAGAGCGACTCAATGCAAATATTGAAATTGAAAGTACAAATCATGAGTACATTGCAATAAATCAATGAACTTGCATCTGTTTATGTATTGATTATATTGATTCAAATGGTTCTTTAAATATGCATTTGTTGCACATTGTTATATATTATTTCTTGATAGTAATTGATAATTGATAGTCTGTATGGGAGTCGCTTACTGAACATGTATGAGCTATCCCACCTTAACATTTCTAGGTATGAATGTACGCTAGGACTTGGAACTCAGGAAAGGAGAAGATCAGGGGTTTAGTATCTTCTCTAAGATGCAGTGAGTTCGAGTTGTATATATATATTTCAATGCTTATGATTTTGTAATAATCAGGGTGGGAATAAGAGCTCAATACCGATGTTCATGCCAGTATTGTATATCTTATGATTTATCGAAAAAGTTTGAAATTTTTCGCTGCGTTATTTTCATGGTTTTTCATTAATATCAAGATATACAGGTTGTTGTCAGGAAATGTGGTAAGACTGCTGGCTCTAATTAGGTTCAATCTAATTTACCGGGGCTTAATTAGGGTTTCAGGCCAAATGTTCTCTAATTGAGATTAGGGGATGTTACAGTAGGAATTCAAAACCTGCGAGGGGCACTATGGATGGTGCAGTGGAGTATAAATCTCCATGGCGTCGATCACGACGCCCAAACCAGTGAGGTATTTCTGGAGACGCTTTAAGTGACGCCGTGAGCCTTTACTCTTGGTGGCGTCACGGTGTCTGGATCAGTGAGTCCCCATTCTCACATTCTAAGTGATGTCTTGGGGGCCTGAAAGTGGCTACGTCACCTACGATGTCTCAAACAGTCAACAACTTATATTTTTAAAAAAATTTAAGATTTTTGGGAAACTTCAGGGATAAATGTAAGGTCATAAATTGACTCTAATACAACCAAATTGGGTCTAATTTAATACCAGAAATTTAGGAAATCAAATTTGGACGGATTAGAGCCGCGCGAGGAACGATTTTCGCGTCAATTAAGGTGAGTTAGTAAGTCGGTAAGGAAATGCGTAGTAATTCATATTTTTTCCATTATTGTTATTCTATTGACATGAGCTTATTGGAAATCCATTCTTAATATTCCTTGATTGAGTATTTACAGTCTAAGTGTGACAAGAAGATACTCCTAGGAATTTGTCTAGTTGGGCCAACGTGAACATTGCTTGCGGGGGTGCGGCTACCCAACCTAACGTGATTCTTCCCCGAGTATTGGATTGTTGTGGATAGTTGTGGTTTGTTGTTGATATAAAACTGCTTAGTTACCTCTTTGAATCATTAGGCACTCAAATATCATTGAAATATTTGTCAGTCTGTTTATCATGTAAATTCGTGTTATCTTATCTGTCTTTAAATACTCGCATGATTATTGAACTATTTTTCAATTATACGTGAATTATTGTTTATATTTTTCTAGTATTACTTTCAATTTATCACGTACTCGTCGTCTATTTAGTGACGATGGGTGCAAATAAGACAGAAACTAGCAAAGGAAAGGGACCGATTATTGGTGACTTCCTCTGAAGACTCTCGGAGCGATTTCTTTCCTTCTACATTGTATGTGCTGCCTTTTTGCTTGTGATATTGTACATTACTATTTTTGATAAACTCTGGGAATAATTTTTGGTCGAGTGACTTAGTATATTATGTATTATCGTTCTGTATATTGTTAATCATCAGGTGTGCTTGCTTATCCAATTATTTTAGGGTGGGTTTCCACACTTCAGGTTGTTCCTGACTTATGTTTGTTGCAGATATTAGAAATGTTTTAGTGATTTCTGCTGCGTTTAAAAATCAAGACTTACATAATCTAATTACTCAACTTTAAATTGTTCAATTAATGAAGATAAACAGATTTGAGGTTGACTAGGCTTGCGTTGACTTTGCGAGTAGGGACTTGGTGGTCCACATAGGCCTAGGTCGGGCGGGGACCAGTTTTATTGGGAACTAGGCCGTCATAAAGATAGGCTCGTAACAAGACGACGGGAGCCGAGGTTTCAAAAACCTTAGAATTCTTAAACTGCTCGTGACGCTGCCAGAGACGCCGTGGAGTGTAAAACTCCACGACGAAGGTCACGACGTCCAGACATCAAGGATCCTTGGAGGGCGTTTTGAGAGACTCAGCAGGGGTTTGAACCATATGACGTCCAAGGCAGTTCACTGCCCTGAAGGGCGTTTGAAGTGACGTCGTAGGGTTTTGAACCCCACGGCGTAAGACATGGCTTTCCAGGGCAGTGTGTTGCCCTGGGTCACATATTTTAGGTGACGTCGTGAGGTTTTGACATCCACGACATCAACCCTGTTTTGGGCATACTTTTTGAAAAATCCTTCAAACCTTTTGGGGATCAATATATGGATATAATATGACTATAATACAACCAAATTGGGACTAAATGAATATCAAGGATTTAGAAATCGAAATTGGACATATAAGGAGCCGTGAGGGATGGTTTTCACGTCGATTGAGGTAAGAAAACCAGTTAAAGGAATGCATAGTAATTCATCTTCCATTTTTATTGTCTTTATTGATGATTGTCTTTCTTCGGAATTCCATTCTTTATTTCTTGGTTGAGTGTCTATGGCCTAAGTGTGTCAAGAAGGTACTCCTGGGATTATTGCTAGTTGGCCAAATGTGAACACTACCTTCGGGTGTGCAGCTAGCCAACCAAATGTGAATTTCCCCGAGTACTGGATTATTGGGCTTTTGTGGATTGTTGTGGATTTAAGACCACTCAGTATGTCTTTTTAATTTGATTCCTATGCATTCATTATCATTGTGAATACTTGTCAGTTGTTTATCATGCACTTTCATATTATTTATTTGTCTTTAAATATCCGTATGATACTTAGACTGCTTTTAAATGTTTAATGAATTATTGTTTATATCCTTCTGGTTATTATTTTCTACTTTATTCTACTCACCATCTAGTTTGTGACGGTGGATGCAGATCGGGCAGAGACAAGCAAAGGCAAGGAACCGATGATTAGTGGCTTCCTCTGAGGAATTTCAAAGCGATTTCTTCTCTTGCACTACTATATGTTTAGTGATTTTGGATTTTGATTATTGTATATTACTGTTTTGATAACACTGAGATATTTTGGAATTGAGTGACATAAGATATCATGTATTATCGCCCTTTATACTGTTTGTTACTAGATACGCATGGTTATCCACTTATTTTAGGGTTTTCACACTTTAGGTTACTGACTTTATATTTCCTGAGTTATTTAGAAATGTTTAAGTTAATTCTGCTGCATAACCAATAATATGCATAACTTGATAACTCAGCTTTTAAACTTTATTTTAATGAGAATGTATCTATTGGAGGCTGATTAGGCCTGCATTGACATCGCGAGGATTGACTTAAGGGTCCACGTAGGTTTAGGCCGAGTATGGCCCAGTTTTATGGGGAACTGGGGCCGTCACACCCGAGGTCTTGCCTTTTTGACAAGTGATGTCTTTACCATCACCACTTATTTACTTCATTATGATGTTTTAATTAATCAAAAAGACCCCTTGAATTATGAATTATTTCACTTCATGACAGAGTGTTGAGAATGTGTGGACCAAAAAATAATTAATCCTACATCGATTAAATAAAACTTCATAAATAAGTATATAATTTATTATCTTCTACAAACTAGTACGGATGCCATTTGAGTTGAAACTACATATCTATGAGTTAAAAGGTAGTTAAGTTTGAGACATTATCAGTACTCGCAGAGACCCATGTAACGACTCTAAAATCTAATTCGTGTCACGTGTCATTTTAGGTCGTACGTGTGCCCACTTGCCGTGATACATGTCTAATTCTCGATCGTCGTCACCGAGGTATGTTATTTTGTTTGGTGCTTGTATTATATTTTATTACCCGAATGTAAATTCCAATATCCCACATGTTTGAGGGTGTTTGAGTGTGCGCATTGGTGTTGAGAAACGAGTTCAGCTCGAGAAAAACGTGAGAGTTGACAGGTAATTAGCGGTCCGGGGGACGAATTAAAAATAAAACACTGACTAAATACAAAATAAATAATAAATTAGTGGTCGTTAAATGATACCCAGGTTTATAGGCGACACGCGTGGGTCGTACGGTATTGTGTACGTCCGAGTGTGCTCGTTGGCGCGTACGACAAAATTGTAGGCAAATATATATTTATGTATATGTGTGTAATTTAATATATATATATATGTACAAATATATATCAAAATCAGAAAATGTGAAATGACAAAAAGGGTATTGACCTTGTAAAGGGTATGGATAAAGATGGGGGTATTTTGGTCATTTGACCAAACCCCCAAAAATATTAAAACACCACCGAAACCACCGGCACCACCATTTTCCCAAAAAAATCAAAATAAAGAGAGAGAGACCGAACAAGAGAGAAAGTGGGAGCCGAAAGATGGAGGAGACGCGGCAAATTGATGGTGAGTCGTTGTTGTTGAGATTTTGTTGGTGATGATTGATAGTGAAGAAGAGATTTTAATGGTAGTGTTGGGTTGTTGAGTTGTTGTTGTTGATGTTGTTGCGATGAAGAAAGAATGAATGAATGAATTGAAAAAAAAATTGTGTTTCAAAGAAATGGTGAAGAAGGTGCACACGACCGGGCCTGGGTCTGGGCACCCAGACCCATGGTTCAAGGTTGGGCCAATCCTATTGGGTTTGGCCCAACCCAAACTAAAAAAAAGGCTGAACCGGGTCGGGTCGAACCGGACCCGGTTCAGGGGACCCAAAACCCACCCCTAATTAAATTAAAATAAAAATAACAGAAAATCATATAAAAATAAGAAAAAAATCTAGAAAATTCTAGAAAATTAGAGAAAAATTATATTTTGACAAAATAAATAGAAATTTATGAATTTATATGAAAAAGGAAGTATTCGGAATTTTGACAAGACGTTATATCGGGGTTTTTACCTCGTGAAGCGTGAAATTGGCAAAAATAGCCAAGAATTAGAAAAAAAACATAGGAAAATGGAGGAAACTGATACAAATTGTGTTTAGATTAATACCAGGGGGTGTATTTTCATTGGTCGGGACACACGAGGATTCGTGGGGGACGAGTCGAAGTCGTGTGAGTGCGTACTAACTTGGACAAAGGTAAGTAAACCAGTAAAGAGTTTTACAGTTATTTCTTGAGCTTTGAATTATTATTGTTATTGCTCGAATTCCCATTTTTGAAAATTCTATTCCTTTGAGTTGTCCGAAGGCAAGTAAGTCAACATGATCCTTGCAAAATTTTAGGCTTTCTGAGGTAACATACCAGAGGTCAACAACTGGGGATGCACGATACTGGTTTTAGTTCTATACGGGATGAGTGTTCTTACTTGGATTACCAGAGAATTTCATTCGCGTGGACGTTAGGATGGCATGAGTGTACTGCGTCCTAAACGTCGAGTCTTGTTGACTCAACGACCATTTGGTCGGGACTACTTGCACCTCTCTATTGTTTCTGGAACACTCATTTTTTATTGCTCAGTTGATTTGTTTACAGTCTTATTTATTCATGCATTCCCTATTCTTTCTTTCTAGCAGCATGAATATGACTATTTATTTATTTATTTCGAAATGCTGTGATTATGTCCTGCTTGGCATTACTTACCTGGGCTTGTCGTTTTTGTATTTGACGGAGTGCAGATCTACAGTCTGGCAAGGGAAATGCTCCACAGCTTAAAGATTTGATTTGAGGATACCTGAAAATTGAGACTTGGGGTTTTTGAGAGATTCTGGTATGTATATCTTATATTGTTCTCCTCTGACTAATCATTGATGATGATATACATATGCGGGCTTCCACACCTTAGGATTTCTTATTTTTGAATTGTTGTGATTACTACGATTAGTTTGAGAATTGTTGCCTCCGCTTTGATAATATTAACTCACTAATCGATGTTATTAACTTATAATTGATTTAAAATAGTAAACGGTAAAGGAAGGCTGACTAGACTTGCGTGATTCGGCGAAATTGGCTCAGGAGTTCACGTAAGTTTAGGCCGGGTGGGGCCCAGTTTAGGATTGTGAAACTGGGGCCGTCACAATCCACATGCTCACGAAGTATAGTGTCGTGAGTAGGTCATTTGCGGTTGTAGTGCCTGCGAGTGAGAAAATTAACAATGTGGATGGAACATATAGGCATATGATGGAAGAGAGGATGGACACTCTTGATTCAATTGACTTATGTAGGGGTGCACACGGATTGGATTCAGTTCAATTAGGGTCAATCCGCAATCCAACCCAATTATTGCGAATTGAAAAATTACAATCCAATCCAATCCAAATAATTCATTAATCCAACTCAATCTAATTTGCAAAATGCGGACCTAATTGGATCAAGTTATGCGGATTGGCGTTTTCCTATCCAAAATTTATGAAATTAGATTTAATCAAATGAATCACAAGAATTATATATCTCATGAATGACAAATTTACAACATACATTCTACAAATCTATATATAGCATATTTCCCACAAAATTGTTATCATAATAACCTTCAGAATATAAGTTCCTACATAAATAAATGTGTTATCCACAAATCTTCACCATACATTCTCACAAAAGAACAAAAAAAGTGTACGTTGAACATACAACTTACAATAAAAAGGTTAAAAACATAATAAAAAAGTTAAGAACAAGTATAGCCTTTTAGATATTTTAGTTTAGAGTTGATAATTTGAGTTGATGCTAATTAAGCTACTATAGTACATATGTTAAAATATATGTATGTGTTGATGTGTTAAACGGACTGGATCGGATTGGATCCGTGGTTTTTTAATGTAGGATCCATAATCCGATCCAGTCTAGCCGGATTAATGATTTTTCAATCCAATCCAGTTCAAGGGATCAAAAAATTGATTCAATTAGTGATAATTGGTCCGAATTGGACCGGATCCGCGGATTAGTGCATTCCGCGTGCACCCCTAGGCTTATGTACGCTTAAATTGATATTGACTCCAGTATTCGCTTCGGCCTAATTTTTGCATTTAGTTTTTGGCTCATCATCTAACATCACTAAATGAGTGTATTATACTTTGACATCTTAATGTATATATCATTCTCTTAAGAATACACAACCTCTCTTATGTACATCTTTTTGAGTTTATGCAACTTTTAGAAGCTAGTCTCTCTTCTCAAAAATAAATAAATAAATAGAATAGAATAGAATATTTTGGAAGCAAGATAATATATTACATTAGTCTTGGCATGCATATTTCGAAATCTAACGAACAAACAACAATTGAACAACACCGATCGATCACTGTTTCTCCTGTTGTTCCCATATGTCTTCGTGTTCGAATTAATGGTTAGATTGATCCAATCATGCAATGCGTGTGTGTATATATATATATATAGAGGAAAGGAAAAGAAAAAACAATTAGAGAAGTGCTGATGACAACAGAGTAGTCACACAAGAAGACAAATCAGATCTTTTAGACGTTCGTGCGTAGTGCATACAAATCTTGGTGCATAACATACAGACCGTGTGGACGTCTCCTGTAAGTTAATGTGTACTGAGGTGTGACTTTCTTATTATTATTTTAGTATTTTGCAAATAATGCTCAAAATTATATATATCTCCCACAACAACATAGCTCTATTATTGCGGCTAGGCATACCTATACTTGTGAAATAGGAATAATTGCATTTGCATGCATATAATGACAAACTGTAGTGCTCTGTCTCGATCTTATTTTTTTGGTTGTCACGTCTATTTCACATTCAAAGATCAAATTAATTAAATACAATGGGTTTCATTACCAAAAAAAGAAGAAAAAAAAAATACAATTGGTTTTTACATATTTATAAAATAATCTACAGAATGACTACGTGAGCTTCATTACACATCCATGAATCGAACATTATTTGATTAGTTTTGTCTATAAATAGATGGTTAATCGGCCTACTTACCCACATCTCATCTCTCACTTTCCGAAACATTTTAAGCTGTGTAAGATCGAAACTCTCTTCAACGGCCTGTACTTCTTCTACTCAAAAGGTTATTTTCATTTTGGGTGCTTTGTTGCTTGCCCTTCTTGTGCTTTCTACCAATGCACATGCCCTGCCTGACAATGCCATTCCCATTTTGAAGAATGTGGAAACAAGTGAGTTCGATTAATTAAGTTTGGAAAAGTGACCCACTACTTTAGAAACCCGAAACGAGCCTAGTTGTTGGTGTACACGAACATATTGATTTGTGTAAATATAACATCAATGCACAAATCATTGAACACCAATAATAAGGTGTACAAAACTGGTCACCTATTCATTTTAATTCCTTTAGAAATATGTTTGGTTGACATTCTTTAGCTAAAAGGTTGTTGCATGGTCCCTTGAATTTTGCATGCATATGGTGTGTGCATACATTAGTTATAATGTATCTCTACGCTTGGGACTTCAACAATTTTGTAGAAAAAGTCTGTCGCCATAAGACTACCCTTAAGTTTTTATGTTTGCACACGCGCACGCGCATATATATATATATATTAAAAATATATATTTTTAAAGTTTATCTTAACACTCATCTAAAAGGTCCACGTGTTTCTCATTAGTTTATTTGATAAAAAAATAAAAAAATAAAAAAATAAATCCAATTTTTTTAAGAAGGCCCACTTGTTTCACAAAAGTTTATTTGGTAAAACTAAAAAAAAAAAAAAAAAAAGTCCAATTTTTTTAAAAAGGCACCTTGCTGCTACTTAAAGTTGAAGTAAAAGATATATAATTTATTTAAGAAATTATGGATAACTCTCCCTACTTTTAAATTTCAATTGATTTTAAGTAATTATGCAAGTTCCTCCGACCCTTATCAAAAAAACAAAATTGTACGAGTCACAAACGATTGGACTTATTTTTGGCGCTCTTGACAAGTTGACATGCATGTGACCAAATATTTAAAATATATATATAATGGTACCAACACCATATTAACCATATAGCTCTATTATTGGCTTGGCATGTCCTCTCTGTATAAGGTTTGAGAATTTGACCAAATATTAAAAAAATATTATAATACGTAATCTTCCTAGACATGGATATTATAACGTATTATAATATATTCCTAGCCACGATTGATCTATATCTATTTGCTGTTGCCTATAATGACCGGCCCTCTTGAAATACTAATGTAGTGTTCTGTCACAATCTTTTTTTTCTTAAGCTCTGTCACAATCTATTTTTTTTTTTTGGTGGCCACGTCTATTTCACATTCGAAGATCGATCAAATACATTTTTGTTTATTTTTCTGGATGTTGAGAAAAAAATATAGAAAAATGATAATCTAACACACTTTTGACGCATGCTCTACCTTTTAACTTATTTATAGTATTTTGTTAAATATAGGACCCATGCCTAAAGAGACAAGAAAGGACTATAAATAAGCTAAAAGACAAAGTGTGCACCCTAAGTGTGTTAAATTATCATTTTCCAAAAATATATAGACGTGAACTCCACTACTTTTTTCGTGGCCATGTCTATTTCTTGTACTTTCTGCTAATATACATGCATGCTTGCGACGTCAATTAAGTTTTAATTAACCCTAAAATTCTTTTTCTTGATTCTTTTTTCTGATTTTTGTTCTTGAACCACTGCCGATCCTCCTCTTCGATCGGCGGTGGTTTCAATCAAATCTCTTTGCACTATGTTGATACATTAAACTGCTGATCTAGTTAAATTTGTGAAGATTCGTCCATCTTTGTTGCAATGTATTTTCATCAATGGTGTTGTGTGGATTTGTGAGGCACGTTAGATTGATCTTGTCTTTAATTTTTTATTTTACAGATAGTTTTTTTTTTCTATTTGGAAGTCTTTGATTTATCTTCTTATCGTTGAAAGTTTTAAGTTTTCTTCTCCTTATTGGAAAATTTTGTTATCTGTTATGTGATTTTAGTGATATGTGTGTATTGTAACGAGTTTCAACATTGTAGAGAGTATTCCCTGATTGTCAAATTGTTTTAATTTCACAATTGCATTCATAACCAAATTAATGGCAATTCGTTCGTTTGAACAAACAGGATTCGCGAATCAATATACTTGATTCTATGTCTGGTCATGTATTGAGTCATGAATGATAACTAAAATCTCGATTTCTTTTCAAAAAAAAAAGATTCAATTAAGTTTTGAAATTGACCCACTTTAGACACTCAAAATGGACACAATTGTTGGTGTGCATTAAATACACATCGATTTGTATTCACATAAACATTGATGCACAAATCAATGGACACCAATAATAAAGGGTCTGATTTGGCAAACCAAAATGGGTCACCGGCCAAATCATTTTCTATTGGAAAAATATTTAAGTGACTTTCTTTTGCTATAAGGTTGTTGTAGTCCCTTAAATTTTACATGGTAGGTACATACATTAATTATAATTAATTAATGTATCTCTAAGCTATCTCTAAGCTAGGGACCTCAACATTTTGTAGCAAAAGTCTATTGCTCTAGGATTACACTTAAATTTTTATGTGGCAAGCATGCATGTATATAATTTATATTAATTTCTACAATTAGCTAATCTCAAAAATTAACTTCTTTTTTTTTTTTTTTTGCGGCATGATGATGGTGATGCAGAGGAAGCAAAAAGTGTTGTTGAGAAGGAGATTAATAAAAGAGCCACGCTATTTGCACCCTAGGCATCACTCAAGGCACCCCATTTTTCTCCAATTGCATGTGGTGACTCATACCCTCCAATACAAATCCACAACAACCAAAAAAAAAAAAAAAAAACTTTGGGCACCCCACCACCCCGTTTTGATGTGTGACCACCAAACTTCACCACCCTTGTGCTCCCAACCGATTTCGTCATCTTCGTCGACGGTCGGACATAGCGTTCTTAAAAAAAAAATAGTGCATGCAAGGTTGGTATATATCTATTTTTCGATTTTTGACAGTTGGAAGCATGAATTTTGGTGTGTCTCAACAACCGAGACATCCTCTTATGTGTCTTTTTCATTTCTAATCGAACCCATTGTGAAATGGGATACTTGTTTGATCAGTTACCAGGTACCAAGCATAAGAGATATCTCGGTTACCAACAACTGAGACATCCTCCTATGTCTCGGTATCGTTGATAACCAAAGTCATTGTGAAATAGGCTACTTGTTCGATTGGTTACCAAGATGTACTGCAGAGTCTCGTTCATGCAGTTCCGAGACTTACTCAATTGTCTCGACTCTGTGTGGCCGAACATTATGAGATTGTGGCTGAACTCAGTGATATGTACATTCCCATGAAAGACGACAACACAAGATAAAGAAACAACAAACTCAACGAAAAACTCCCTAAAACCTTATATGATTTAACATCAACCATCTACCACAAGTCATTGTACAAACCCTCACCCTGCAAATACTTGCCCGACCCTAAAAAAACAAATCGAGAGGGAAACGAACAAGAAAATTAGGAGATTTGGTGGATTATGACGTCGATTTGTGATAGAAAGGAGTGCGAAAGAAGATTTGGTGGTGAGGTGCCTCATATTGATGAATAAGAGTATTTTCGTCCAACTCAGATGTGCCTTGAGAAAAATGACGAGTACCCTTGTAAAAAGGGTATCCTGAGTGATGACTGGAGTGCACATAGCACGGCTCTAATAAAATCTAATCCCATATGAATTGAGATTGCAAAATGAAACCACCAATGGCTTGACACTTGACTGTCGTGTGAGAAATCGATATCGAGTTAGGTCGTGCGCCTAACCCACACAACCCCATCATCACCCTTACTACTAGGCCACGCCCGTCCAGGTTATAATGCCATGATTTAATTGGCATTATTTAATTGTGCCTTGTGTTCGCCTGTTTGTCTTCGTTAAATGAATAAATATGAGCATATAGTTGTTCTTACATATGATCAGTTTCTCAATAAGAGTTGTTCATCAGGTGGGAAGAAATTAAGAGTAGCTCAGATTGTTCCCTTCACGTTATTATGTGTTTTATTATCTTTTGCATTGATTGATTAATTTACAACATTGTATTTATATACAAGTGTATTTATTAATATTATTTTTCGTTACCTAGCATCATTGAGCTTACGCCCAAAGCATCTCTAGAGAGATGGTAGAGACATCAGATGCCAAAATCAAAGTTACTAGGGGTACATAGTAAAGACACCAACTTAGATACATTGCAATTGTGCGTCGTAAATACACCTCGAAATACACTTGCAAGGTGTATTAGACAGCACATGATTGAGCTTACACAGATAATATGATGTCAAAGCATTTATCAGAATAGATTGATTGAGGATCTATATTCTACAAGCATCAATTCCCTTTAGTAATGATTCTTGCATCAATTCATAATCGCACAAATCAAATAACATATCAACGATATGTCATAGAGTAAGGTCGTCGAAACAAAAGTTCCTTCGGCAATGGTCTATCAGCAAACTTGAGCAATAAATTGAATCAAAACATAATTCTCAAAGTTTTCAAGTTCAACAACCATTATAGATCATCGTGCAGCGCAAATCAACGCATATTGACAAAGAAAGGCAAAGCTCAAGATCCACATCTAACAACCAGAAATTGAAGATATTAGCTGACAGTCATAATAAGACCAACCTAAGCTTCTGTTGTTTGGAAGAAAGTCTCCAGTTCAGTTATGACGCTTCGAGCTTCAACAATCTCTGGAACTTCCTCCTGGTTTCCCTGCTCTAACTCTGCCTGAAATGGAAACCAGTAAATGGAAAATTAGAAAAATAAGGAAGAAAATAATTCGCCATGTTAAGGTCGGAAGGGAGCAGTCGACATAGCTCTTAACGGGGATGTTAAGCACTGTCATACTGGGGGCAGCTCGGTTTCAACCTAAAGATCTAATAGGGCTGAAGCCATTCAGATGAAGACCAAAATTATTGGATTTGATGACTTGCAAGTACCGTATTTATCCACAAATGACATGGACTGATGAAAATATTTTTGATTACAAAAATGTTGGTGGTTAATGATACATTACCAGAGTTCCCTTTATATCAGCAAGTGAGGATTCGAGACGTTTGCGGCAATCAGGGATCATCATCCTTGACTCGGTCAAAACATTCTCCTGATTCCAAAAAAAAAAATGCAAATTTAGTTACACTCACAATAAGCAACAATATAAAATTTGTGATGAGTGATTTAGAAGTTAATTTCAATTTTCACTTGACAATTTACATCGGGATATTTCTAAAATATGTCACCTCGAGACATCTTCGTTTGACACAATCTTTTTATTCTGGCTGACGGATGAAGCGTGTCATTCATTGCATAAATTAGAAGATAAAGCATATGTTTAGGTCACTAATTTCTATCTTATAGAGATGTAAGTATAAAGTGGAATATGATAAATCAATTTCAAAATTTAATAGACAAAGCAGACGTCAGGTGAAAGATTGTATCTAAAACAGATGCAAGTAATCAGCACATCGTATAATATCACCATATGCACCTCCCTCTACTCCCCAAGAACACTGCTATCAATCAATTAACTCCTTTCAGAGAGGGCTTCACTGCAGAGTGTTAAGTCAATAACTCACGCCATTGACAGCGAGTGATCCGCAAAAAATATATAAAAATAAATAAATAAATATAGCTTGAGTTCTGCAGTTCATTTCCAACAAGGCAACAACAAAACTCAGCTAAAATAATAATTCTAGAAGTTCTTTGAGAACCGGCTCTTACAACGCAAGGCAGAAACAGAAAGTTAAACAAAGCATGAGAAAATTCTGTTAGAATACCTTATTAGTATGAAGGCGCCTCAGATTTGGTTTTATCAAATTTAAAAAATTATAATTATCCTAACTAACAATAACAGTATCATTGTATTCAAATGCTTATGGAGGATATTAGAGAATAATGATAAAACCATGTATACCTGCTGCTTGAGATCATAAGGGTCGGCTCCTTTTTCCTTCATGTCAGCAGTTTTTGCTGCTTCCTTTTCAACCTCTTTCTCATAAGAGTGCAGCTCCTTGAAAACGCGCTTGCAAGTTCCAGTTTTGATCTTCAGGTTTCTAAAAGTGGCCATCTTAACCTTGACCTACAGCAAATCAAATTCTTACCCAATTCATACTTGAAAGTTTTCTTCATATGATACAATAAGCTGAGCCTCCTTCAACCTATTACTTTAATATCACCACATCTACAACAAGAGGAAATGTCCTTCAAAATGTTTTCAATGCGGCGAGGCGTATTAGGTGGTTTAGCCCCGCCTAATTGAGGCGGCACCTAGGCAGGCGAGAAAATATTTACTTAGACCTCCCTAAGAAACAATTTAATTTATTTAGAGACCCCTCAATAGCAAGGGGCTATGTTACCCGGACCCTTCACTCTAACCCAAAGTACCCGTGTCGGACACTTGAAACGAGTCTGACACTTAAAAAGACATGGATACTCCATTTTGAATTTGTATAAAAAGATTTAAAATGTAAGAGAATAAAGAAAAAAACTTAACACGAACTTTCTAGTGCAGAGTAAGAAATGAAAAATGAGAAAAAAATATAGGTGTATAAGCTATTACATATATGTTATCACATATATATAAGCATATGTCACGCTAGTTTTAGACATTTTTTGTCGAGTCTCCGTGTCCTTAAATTAGAGAATAGGTGGGTCTGACCTTTAGACTCATACCCGTACCCGACACCCGCACCCGAGTCCAGGTAACATAGGCAAGGGGCATACTTTCTCACCTACACATCCTCACCACCATATTTTCAACTCGACACTTTTCCAAACATTTTGAAATAAAAAAAAATTTTCAAAAAAAGTTAATAATATTTTCAAGAAAATTGATAAATAAATAATGGGAAAAAGTACAAATACACCCATGAGGTCTCAAGAGACTTATGACTAGGCCCTTATGGTCAATTTCCAACCGAGTCGTTAAACTCGGACTCACTAATAATTTCCCCCTTCCATCCGTCATTTATTGAGAGTCCATTGAAATCCTAACATATAGCCATTTTCTTCTCTTTTTCGGATCCTCCGGTAAACTGTGAATATCAATCTCCACTTTGAAAATACTGTGAAGTTTTGACGATCACATCTGCATCTCCTAGTGAGATTACTGTTTTTTCTTAAAAGAAATTGATGAGCAACATTGTTAGTAGGTTATGTATTTTGTGGCCTACTAGAGAAAACTAGGGTTGAAGATTCTGAGGCTTCAACCACATAATAAGATCAGTGGGTTATCTTCTATGGCTTCAACCACATAACAATTGTGAGACTCGCATTCCTTCTCTTCTTTTCCTCTCCAAAACCCGTTAAAGAGGTGTTCCAAGTGATATTAATCAGATTAAATGGGGCTTTGATTGATTCAAGATCTTATATGAAGACCGCCATAGAAAACAAAATTTAATTTTGGAATCACCTTAATCAAACACAATCAGTAGCTCAAGAAGAAACAGAGTTATAGCCACAACATCCATATATTAATCACAGTTCATCTTAACGGACTCCAAATTCCACATCCCACCTTCATCACCATACTGTTTCCCCTGTGGCAGCCCCAATTCCACAATCTTAAAATTGGGCATCGCCCGGCCGAGACCTGCGCGAACCCCCGAGCCAGACTCGCTGAGCCACGCAGGCCTAGTCAGCCTTTCCTTACCATTTAACCATTCATTAAGCATTTAAAAAGTGAAGTTAACTAATTAGTGAGTTATTATCAATAAAGCAGAAGCAATTTAACTTCAAACTAATCAATGAACTTCAAAGACACCAAGTTAAGGCAATCCTAGGGTATGGAAACTCCGCAAAGGTATATATCAACCATAATATGCCATAGAAGAGTATCAATAATGTCATACATGCCCAAGAACTCTCAAAACCCATAATCCAATGTTCGAAAAAACAACATAAATACATAATACAGGAACCTACTCAATATGCGAGAGGAGGCCGCCTCGTGGTCCTCGACTTCAATCGCCTAGCACTGGTCCCTTACCTCTGTCTGCTCGTCGGTCTGCCCACCTTCACAAACTAGATGGTAAGTACAATGAAGTAGAGAGTAAAATACCAATTGAGTTTTAACAACATTTCAAATGTCAAATAAATGGCTAAACTAGTATCATGCATAGATATCACAAAGATAATAAACGACAGCATGATAGGTAAATCACTGAGATATCAACAATAAATGAGTGTCGAGAGCACACAACAAAAAGAAAGGCATCTAAGTGTTCCAAGTCCATCAGGTTGCCACACACAGTTTACAACCAGACTTCCAAGACATATTCTGAACCTACACAAACCTAAGGCAATTTAGAATAAGGTACCCAACCTCAGCTCACACACAGTTAACATACGGTCACCGCAGCGTCACACACAGTTCAACATACGGTCACCGCAATCCCAAACTGCGGGTTTAACCACGTTCAGAATTCGTGTACTCACGGTATAGACCGTGACCACCATATTGTCCACTGAGACCCAAAAGACCACTCATTAAGGAATCCAAGCAAAACCAAGTCAATAAACCACCAAAGATAGGTTAACAAGAGAATTCAACAAATCATATAATCCACAAGGAAGCATTGCTCAACAAAGATGATAGCCAAGTAAATGCACAAATACAATAATGTAAATACTCCAGTTGGTTTTACTCACAAACAAACCAACTCAAAGTTGGTTATACGGATCCTCGCTCGTGTGTTTCTCGGCTTTCACATCGTTCCATATGATCTACAAGTCATTTTAACCACATTTGAGGTCATTAACTCAATTATACTACTTTTAAGCAATTTCTCATAATTTCCCTAGTCACGTCGATGTTTAAAATCATTTAAAACCCTGTAAGAGTCTGTTAAAATCTCAAAATTGCCTTTGAAGTCTCATTTTCATAATTTAGTCTCCAACTGCCCAACTTTGGGCTCCGATTCCGGTCATCTAGCTTCTTCAATTCCAAAGTTCTTTACTCCTTTAGACATCCTACATATTCAAGTTTGAAACCCCTTTGAGTCCTTAGTTAAAGTGTAAAATAATCCTCATCAAAATGTAAGTCAAAGCCACCCTAAAACGAGCCTTCAACACTACGTCAAACTATGGGCAGTGCGAATTTTCAATAGCAAGACCCTATGTTCAATGTTAAATTTCGACCTCTAAACCAATGAATTTTAATACAAACCTATTTTACCATTGAAAGTATACCAAGAATGAAACGAACCTATTTGCAAGTATTTTAGACGTTCATAAGACCATTAAATCATTCGCCAAACATGGTTACTTGCAACTGTCAAAACTATTTATGTGGCTTGAAGGCTACCTTTGCCTCACTTTTTTGCCACCCAAACAAATGATTATAACCTTGTACCTTTTCATTATGTAAAATATGATATACAAGGTTTAAAATAAGCTTAACCCCATATAATTTAGATGACATTTGATATCTCAACTTATCAACCCAACTTGCTTGCTTGCGAGCAGTTTTTATACTAAGCCAAATTTTTGGACATTTTGGCAGTTCAAAACTGAGGTCGTGACCTCTGTTTGTGCCTTCAAAAATCCCATCAAACCATATGAAAAGCTAAAACCGAAAATCTTAGATAAAAATATGATATATTAACTTCAAAACCCCCAAAGATCATCACCAAATACCAAGAATTGAACAAAATAACTATACCCAACTTTTCCTACCTCAACAGTACCAAACTTTTAACATTTCAACCTCAAACACCCCAAATCCGGTTCAAACTAACCCAATTCGATTCCAAAGGACTAAAACACACTAAAATTCATCAAAACCAGTGATTTCCCAACATCTAACCTCAACACAAGACCATTAATTTAAGAAAAACATAAAACTTACCTTGATCGATCAAACGAGAGAGAGAGAGAGTCGAGAGACAGTGAAACGAGAGTTGAGAGGCGAGACAGTGAGAAAAGAAAAAGGCGAGAGAGAGGAGATGATGACAAGATGAAGACGACGATGACGAGCAGAAAGACTTCGGGAGATTGAGAGAGGCGATCGAATGGGGTGGGAGAGGGGCGAAACCGACTTGGGGAAAGGGTTCGATCGGCTCACCTTTCTTCAATTTTTACAGCCAAATGACCTAATTGTCCCTATGTTATTATACTTCACTTCATAAAACTGATGCCCCTAATGGTCATTTGCCTTCTCTTTTCATTTTTATCTATTTCATAAGTGTTTAACCCATTTTAAACTCAATTTCGAACCCGAAAATACCAGAATTTCATCAAAAATTTGGGAATAAATATGGGTCGCGCTAAGGGCACCCCGCAATCCTCTAAGGGCACCACTCTATTTTTAATTAAAATTGATTTCATAACCAATTGACAAAAATACCTTCATCCAACCCAACAATTCACATGCCCTTTCAGGGCACCCCACTTTTAAAAATTCAATTTCTTACGAAGTCAAGTCGATCCGTCACGAGTTGAACATCACGTTTGTCGATCCGTCGCCGCCCAGAGATTCGACGAGCTTTAAGTGTTTTTAAGAGTTTAATAGTTGAAGAAAATAAGTGGGAGGTGGACGTCGCACACGACAAGTTAGTTTTTATGGTTTTTGTGGAATTTTTTTTCCATTTTCGAAGGTGAACCACGGACACAAATTTATCAGTCACACAAGACCGAGACATGTTGTAGTGTCTCGGTACCCTAAAACTGATAACTAATAAAAGGTGTCGGTTATTACCAACCGAGTTTAATCCCAAACGTAGCTTTTTATTACACTTTGGTTGGAAGCAACTGAGACATAGCTTAATGTCTCGGTAACAGGTCACCGAGATTAAAACCAGTAGTCTCAGTGATACACAGCTACGTGGTCTAAGGGTCCTTCTCACTTAGGTGTCGATTGATATTAACTGACACTTACACAATGATATCGGCAATGGAAGTTCGAGACCAAAAGACAGATCACGCCCCAGTGTGACCGAACACTACGGAATTGAAGTTAAACACATCGTCCAACCATAAAAACAACAAATCTACCTTAAACAAGCAAGAAAGTGTGGGGATTTGGTATACTAAAGCATTGATGTTGCGATGGAAGAGAGAAAAGAAGGGTTTCATTCGATTTGGTGGTGGGATGTTCGCACTTCAAACGAAAGGGCATTTTGGTAAAAGTACCGAGATGCCCTGATAAATTGTTAGGGTGTCTTAATCAGCGGGGTGCCCTTAACGCGACTCATAAATATAATATATATATTAGGCACACAACACACAAATAAAATATTTTTCGGGCCTTTACATATCCAATTCAACAACAACAAGCCTCAACCGTAAATTAGTTAGAGTCGGCTGCATGGAACATAGTGTTTCATTGGGCTCGATTTAGTTCACTTAATGGCATGCTTTCCAAATCATCAAATCCTATAAAAAATAAAAATAAATAAATAAACACTCATGCAGACTTTCACAAGTTGTTACTCCAATAAACACAAAAACCCAACAACAACAACAAAACCTCAAACTCAAATTAGTTAGAGTCGACTACGTGGATTAATGATTGCAAGGCGTCGCCTATGCGGCGTCCTAGACATCCTAGGTGGTGCGTTAGCCGAGCGGTGTCTTAAGTAATTTTTAGAAATTTGAAAATGCTATTTATAATTAAGTTTGATGACAAAATATGAACTCGAACATAAAACCTTGACACAATTAATGTTACATAAGAATCTAAAGACTTATTAGTATTTTTGAAGTGTATATTAAGTAATAATCACATTAATTAATAAATAATTGATGTTATTTAAGGACTGATAAATAAATAAATACATATATGAGGACCTCTAAATAAATATTATTTGTGTAGGCGCCGTCTAGGCAACGCCTGGTCTAGACCAGAGAAATCGCCTCGAGATCGCCTTAACATCTTGCAATTCTTGACGTAGATCAAACTCTTCCATTGCGCTCGATTTAGCGCAAAACCCCCACTTGAGAAAATGCAACATTTACCCAAAATCTCAAACCTTAAGCTTCAACCAATTTCTCTTGTGCATTTACTCAAACAAATCGAGCGAATCATCTCTAAATCGATATAAACCAAGTTTCTAATCCCACCCTCAATTGCATTTCACTTTCTCATTCAGTCATTAGTCCCTACCAAACAATCAAAATATTTGCCTAAACATCTGAAAACCAAAGGGAATCTCGAAACGGGTCGATTGAAACCATAGATCCGTTTGCATAGAAACTCTAAATTATGATGAAGGACGCATACCGTGTGGTTGATGGATCGATCGATCGATCGAATGGGCTTGCCGGACGAGTTCTTCTCTCGTCGCGTCTTTCGAGGCAGAATCAATCACTGAAGAGCGTTAGCTCAAGAATTGGTGGTGGGCTGACCAAAATAACTGATTAGCGTTGAAGGACGTTCGATGCGCATCGCGATTTGGGACATTTTTTATGTGAAGTGCCTTTTTTTTTTTTTTTTTTTGGGTGCAGCTATTCAAACCCCATATTTTGCTTCTTTTACCCTATTCTTGTGAAATGACCGAACTACCCCTCCATATAAAGAGTTTTTACTCACAAATACTCCAGTCACCCACTCACACAAACCCCAGTCATCCCTTTTTCTAACCGCACTGTCATCACCAATTCAAATCCAACGAAATCTGAGCGAAACCCATAGAATCGACATCGTAGGTGCATTATTCACATCGTTTAGTGTCAGTTTATAAATTTTTCAAGTTTTTTTTCCTTTTAAAGTCGGTATTGTTTGTGGTTTTGTTGTTGGGTTTAGAGCTTAGATTTGACGCTTGAATTTTACATTTGGGTACAAAGTTTGATGGAATCCAAAATATTAAACGATTCTGAGCAAAACCAACTATTTTTTGGTCATTTTCATGTAATTTTTTAGGAGTTTTAAAAAAAATTGTTCATTTTTGTTGCCAATAGTGTTCGGACGCACAGGGTCGACAACTCTTTGGTGTCGGATGCAAATGGCCGACAACTCTTAAAAGGTGTCGGTCACACAGGGCCGACACCTTTAAATTGGTATCGATTAGATCCCTTCGCTACCCACTCAATCTGAGTTTTCTTCAAAATCTCGGTCGAATTCAGTCGACACCTCTAAAGAGGTGTTAGTCGAATCCGACCGTTGCCCCTTTAGAGATTGTGGTCAGAGTCGGCCAACATCTCTTCATAGGTGTCAGCCCTATGCGACTGAATTTTGTGGGCGACACTTTTTCATTTTTAGGACACATCGTGACTACATCCGACCTTGTTCAACGAAAAAACACTCCTACAACACTTAGTGATCTAGTACAAATGCTCTACAATGACTAAAACCGAAAAATATAAATGATTGAGAGGTGTTGGGTTGAGGGTGATGGGAAATGACCGTATGGGGTGAGCAAGGGTATTGTTGAAATTTTTAAAAAAAAATTGGGTAAATTAAGTAAAAGGTGGAGTAAATGAAGTAAAAATTTTAAAATAGGGTAAAAGAAACAAAATGTAGAGTCCGAATAGCCTGACCCTTTTTTTCTTTTTGATGATAGCTTGATATGACAAGGTTAATCAACGGCCAATGCAGTAACGCGCATTTTGATGCATATCCAATGGAGCTTATTAAAGTCCACGCCCTTTTCTATATGTAATAATGAAAAATAAATAAATATTTGGCCTATTTTAAGAGACAGCTTGATTAAGAGCATGTCCAATGATAATGTGGATTTAGACAGTGGATTCATGCCACTTGGTGGTAGTGGGGAGGATGTCTATCATATGTGACATTAGATAGACATTTAAATTTCAAAATGATCTCCAATGGTAATGCGGATTTAGACCATGGATTATGACTTTTTGACTATGTGTAACAAACAATGATTATGTGACAGTGGATTACAATGTCTAGAAGTAGACATTGTAGTAGACACCATCTACTTTGATTATCTGCCACATAGTACAATCCATGGTCCCATTACAAATCACTTTTTGAGTTGGATGTGGATTGTCCTAGGTGGATCCATTTTCACTCCAATCCATGGTCCCATTGAAGATGCTCTAAGAAGATTTCGGTGCAGTGACAGTCGAAATTGCAAACCATTAGAAGTCAATAATGTTTGACGGTGTGAAAGTCGTCAATGGTTTTATGTGCTACAAGAAAAAAATAGATGTGGACAAAATAGATGTGGGTAATGTCTACCAATAGTAACGCATATGATGTTGCAATCGTGAGATGCACACATAATGATGGTAATGTCTATTTACCAAAAGAAAATGATGGTAATGTCTACCAAGATGTACTTTTACACTCTTGGCCTCTCCACTTTTAATATTTTATCCACGTGGCGCATTGCTATTTGTGGACATTACCAATATTATCTTTTCAACACTAGTAAATCTCAGGGGATTAAAGCCAATACAGTGGGTTACTGAGATTTACTGTAGGAAACTAATCAATGATAAAGAGATCAATCATAAAAGTGTGATTTTCTTTAAAAAGATTGCGTTGTTTATATTTTTTAGAATATAAATCGGGCGACCCGACTATGTGCAAACCACATTTTACTAAGGGCAAACCACTTCTTTTTTTCCCAAAATGTTCTTGCCCCTGTGCACCTATATTCCCAACAACACAAAGAAGAAGGAGAAAACACTCGAACCATTGGTCGATTTTCGCGGTCACCCCACGGTTGTAGTTTACCTTCGCATCAACTCGGTCGATCTTCGCGTCACCTCTGTTTATCTTCGCTCTCACCTTAGGTCTTGCTTCGAAGCAATCGTCACGCAATCAACGACTAAACTTGGTCGACTTAGGGTTGTTTCCATTAATATGGATGTTTTATCAATTTTTTTACTATTTTTGAACAAGTTCGGTAGTTGTGTATGTATTTGTAACTGTTTTTTATCTGATATGTTGGTCGATTTGTGCTTTGTTGATGACCGATGCTTGATCAGTGGCACATGACCGATTGAAAGTGCACTGTTCGGTTGAAGGTGACCGAACAATGCATGTTAATATGTCGTTGATGACCGAACCACATTGTAGTGTTCAAAACTTAGTTTGAACAAATGTTTGTTCGGTCATAGGTGACCGAGCAGACATGTTTCAATCGGCCTCGACATAACCGAGCAAAAGCCATTTGTTCGGCCTGCGATACCGAACCAGAAGCGAAATCCTTAGTTTGAACACGAAAAAAAAAAATTGAATGAAAATTCAGGAAATACCTCTAGGACATTTATTCAAACAAATAGCATGCATCGGGTGGAAATCATGATGAACAAAATTCTAAACTACCTCTAATTCTATTTCACTATCTCTTTCAGGCATTTCATCAAACACATAACATCCCATCCCACAATCAAAGCATTTGCTAAAACGTCTGGAAATCAACGCAAATGCCGTCTTTTGGGATTATAGATCTGTCGCATGGAAACTCAAAAACTTAATCAAATAATAACGACTTACCGTGTGATCGATCGACCGAATGGGTTTCTCGGACGATTTTTTTTTTTTTGTTTTTCTTTCCTCTCCGCGGCAGAATCACAGCTCTGAATAGACTGATTCAACAATTATGCATTGAGATGCCTTTCAGGCTTAAACGGCTGAGATTCTCTCGTTTATATAGGGTTACTCCCACAAGAGTCAGTATGGAGAGTTGCGTGAATTTAACAAACTTTCCCAACTGCCCTTACCAAACGTTCACGCACCCCAACCCTCTCTTTATTTATTTATTTATTTGAGTCACACTAAAGTCAGCCCAACTGTGTATAAAGACACCCCAATGTATATATTTAAGTGAAGCGCATAAGAGTCATTTTTAAACAAGATTCAAAAAAATTATATCATTGAAGTGCCCTTATACATAGTTAGGATAGTTGAGGTGCCTATAGCAAGACCTTTTTTTTAGAAGTGCTAGAATGACAACAAGAATTGACTTCCCAACACACCTCAAGATACGGGCACACATAGATCTTGTTGCTCAACCACACATGTCAGACCGTGTAGACAACTCTGGGGCTAAAGAGCGTTGTCTTTCTAGTATTTTCCTTTTTTTTTTTTTTGACAGGTTTGATTTCCGTCATCTCATTTGAAAGACACCTTAAATACTTGATTCGATTTTTATTTTATTTTATTTTTTGACAAAAGTCTGAATTATTCTCTTTTTTTTTTTTTTCGGTAGGAAATTATTCTTTTTTTTTTAAGTTTAAGAGTTGGTTTTTTTGGGTAGCTAAAAAGTTACTTTGGTAATTGTAGTCTCAGGACTACTAAGTAGCAATGACCTTTTCAACTAGAAATCGTGGATGAGGCACCAAATTCTTAAACCAAAACGTTTTGTAATTGGTCTAGTTTGAAACTCATTAATGCCATTACAATGTCATCAAGCTCCAAGAAAAACTATTTATTGCTTCTTTTGATCATTATGGATTAAGTACAAAGGAAAAGTTTGATCCGACCCTAACAAATTTAGGATTTAGGCTTTGGTTGTGTTGCAGCTGTTGATTTGATCGTTCCCTTCAACCAAAAATGGAATAGAAAGGAGTAACAAATGGAGCCTGCCGAACACCAACACGCACTCCAAAACATGCACATTGGTCACAAACAATCATGCACTACCGACACGAACTTGTCAATGTCCACACAAAAACCAATGGACACCAAAACATGCGTGTTGGTTGTACTTATTCGTGTTGGGGCACAACACAAATTTCCATTCTAAAATTTTAAGAAGTGCTACTTGAACTCAGGAGTCCTGAAATTTTTGAATCGTGCTATGTGCACCCCAGTATCCTCTCAGGGCACCTCGACTTTTTTTTTATTTATGTTGATTCTAAAATAAAATGACACATTGAACCCCAGATACCCAAAATAATCAGTGAGATGCCCATAACGCAACACTACATTAACCTCCATTGCGTTTCAGGTCTCGATAAGAAATGACCGAACCTATGATCTCGGGCACACAAAACCGAGACAGTTGATGTGTGGATTGGTGTTAACCGAAACATACACAACACACATCTCGACACAAAACCACCAAGACCACTTGTATAGTCTTGATGGTCATCCAGTTTGGTGTTTGACTATCTTATTTGAGTGTCGATTAATATAGACCGACACTGTAATACGAGTCTCAACAAGACACGACCGAAACTACTTTAATGTGTCTTAAGTAGTGAAGTGCGTTGTTTTACAAACTATGGACATTTTGGTAAAACTCTTGAGATGCCCTAAGAGGATATTGAGGTGCACATAGTGCGACTCAAGTTTTTTTATTTCAAAGTCATCCTTAAGCAATAAATGGCTTTGACAGAACTTTGATAATTGTAAAAATTTCAAAACCCCTTCTAATTCCGAACTCTAAGAGTCCAAACGATATTTTGAAATTTTAAACTTCGGTTTTGCTTATTAGTCAAGCGTCATCAAATTGATATTTTGGATGGAAGACTTGATCAAAATTAGTATAAGCTCAAATAACTTATTCATTAGAAATTTAGAATTCACTTGCAGTGCTTACTCTTTTACACCATTACGCATAGAACAAATTGATCCGCAACGACAAAAATGGCATCTCCATGCCAAGATAACAAAGTTTGTAATTCTCGCTAACATATTGCATTCATGTTACATTGAGTATACCATACAATTACATCAAAAGTTTAAAAGGAGAAAAAAATGTCGAGAATAACATACAGAATAACAATATGTTACAAATCTCATCTGGCCCATCATATTTTGGCAGTAAGTCACCCTAACTACTGATAATAACAACGCTAAACATGTTAGAATGATTCATAAAACCATGTACAAGAGCATTTGAGATTTTACACAGAAACACACAGCTTATACATAGTTGAGTGCACAAGTCATTAAGTTAATTAACTGCACCAAACAGACAACAAAAAGTATAGACATAATAGTATGAAAAAGAAGCCTGAAAACCCTATTCGAATGAGATGAAATTCGTTATGAACAAGAATTAAGAGGAAAAGAATGATGCAAGAGAATCCGAGAAAGTATGGGAAGACTGGATTCAGGAAACAGCAAAATCAGGGTCTGCAACCAAGCAAGATAGAGAAATAGAAAACAACCAAACAGGTAAAAATAAAAAAAACAGCAGTAGTGCACAAAACAGAAACTTCTTTGCAGACTCCTAAATTAGATAACAAAACAAAGACAATAACAGAGCAAGACGGCCAATACACAACATTCTCGAAGAGCACCCATAATAAGGGATCCAACAAATTTCCTTAACTGATATAATCCAACAGCAGAAATTCAGATCTTTATTTTGAATCCATTGAAGGTACTTTCAATGTCACGGAAGGAACTCAGAACTTGATAGAAAAGAGAACAATCCTCCATGCCATTACTAGTTATCCCAATCACATGTCAGAAACGTAAAAGTAAAAAAGGTTTGTCCAACTTTCTAAAATTTAGGGTCCCAACTTCCGTAGGGTTCGATTGAATCCCAAGGGGACTGGACAGAAAACGAACATCGCCGTAATAGATTGCTAGGACAACGTATTAATCTGCAAATACTCAAACTATCAAAGTAGGAACACGAGTATACTATGTTTACTAAGACCTTCATCCAGCAAAGCAAAGTGACGTCAAAACAATCTTGGTTAGGCATATTCCAAAGTGCTTCAGTCTTAAACAAAGATAAGTCCAGCTTTGTTTAGGTCCATTCCAAAATGCTTCGGTTTAGCTAGACAACAATATACCCATGCCAAAACCGACTAGCTGGCTAACCAATATAGCTAAACCGCATTGCTTTAGCAAGCAAAATTTCACCTAATTAAAGTAAAAGAACAAGCGTCCGATTCCAGAAACGTTCAAGACCTCCTTCATAGAACAGGCTGCCCCTAGCAAAGCTATCAAGTGAAACAATAAATAAAAATGAAACACCTTAGGACCATTCATAAATAAAAATGCAAAAATGTATCCCTAAGCTTGAAATCTTATTCTCTTCGAGTCTTCATCCATAATCAAGGAGGATTTGTCAAACGCGATAGTTCTCATTAAAGAATAAAAGCAAAGTAAACAACCACATTCAGAGTTAATTAGAATCACCTATTTTCGCCAAGTCTATCATCCATAATAAAGGACTTGTCAATCATGATAGTATTTATTCGTGTATGCGATCAACGTGACCAGAAACATTCAGAGAAAATTAGAATCATTGTTCCAACTGTCAGCTATTATCACCAAGGTTTCCAAAACTTCGATCGTTAAAACAATACCAGACAAACAAAACAGTGCGACAGAATGAGGACCCTAGAAGGATATATAAATATCAGATATCATGAATGCATAGGTAATCAGCAAATAAAGCACTTCTCTCGCCCTAATCTTCTAAGCAACAAGCAAATAAACCAATTCTCTAAGCTTGCATTATTGATCTCTACTTCTACGATCCGGTCATTAAAACCAACTGGTTAAGCCATCAGTAACCACAACTATCAAAGAAGAAAAGGCTTAGATATCACAATCATCCTACCTATTAGAGATTAATATTATGCATGTGAAATATGACTAGGAAAATATCCAAGAGAGAAATCTAGTTCTTCAAGGCAGTAGCAGAAAAAAGACAAACCGGCCATTAACCTAGGGCAAGGAGATACAGCAGACTATCAATTAACTTACTACCCATTAGCATCTAACAAAAAGATAATGCTTCAGAACTCTTTCTTTACTGCTGCAAGTGATGACTACTGTATCCTAACAAGGGTTTCACCGTGTTCCGTTAGAAACTCTGCAACAAAATAGATGTCATGTCCCTATTCTACAAGTTAATATATTCACCATTCATGGGATCAAACTTCAGCTTCCAAGAAAACCAACCAACCAAACTCTTAATGCTACATGCATGTCGAACAAGAATATGACAAATTCAGCTTCCAAGACCAAACTTTCAGTATCATTCTTCAAACTACAAAACAAGAAACATGAAGATTGACCTTGATAACTCCCCATCACGAAGCAATCCCAAGTATTCATATTTTCTTTCAAGTGACAATTATTTCCCTTTTCGAGACGCAAATTTTGGTGGAAAAAATAACCAATTGATTTGCACAGCAAATGCCTTGCATCCAAGCAAAGTTCAAACTAATCCAGTTGCACAAAATTATTAATTCAACCAAGCAATTAAATCCTTGTAGAAAAAGATGATCCTCCTTCCAAGCTTGGGTGACAGTAACAAGCTTCTTGCCTGAGACACTTACCCTTGAACACCTTGGGAATGTGGGGCGTGGTATCGCCGTTCAAAAATAGTTTTACTGATTTGAAAATAATGAAACGTCAATCTGCATTCCAAATGTGAGTGATGATCTCAACAAAGTTACAGCAGATTTGTTTGGTGAAGTTGTATAATGGAAAACAGCACTCGAGAAGACGTGGTATTGTTCTGCAACGAATTCCAACTAAAACTTAACCAAGTAATTGCAAAGGCAAATAGTACCAACAACCCTGCAATGGCATTCCAAGAGCCTCAAACTTTCATATACATGCCAAATACTTAACTCATTGGAACTTATAATGTAGCAAAAACTTCTTTGTCCGTCAGTTGGAATTCTTAGGGAAGATAAATACTTTTCATACAAGCTAGTTCCTACGGATAGAAAGAACTTCCTGTCTGCGAGATAACCAAGCCAAAATGTTATACATCTCTTTCTTCATATAACTCAAGAGTTCAGAACTTAATCCACCACTTCCTTAAATTAACAGATAGGTAGAACACACTGAGTATATATTCTTTCATTCCAAGCATGTAGGCATCATAATGATAAGCTTCAGCTAATCCACAGCCTACAGCAACCTCTTGTAAAATCTGTCAGACAAATTCATGTGACCGTAAAGCTACATCATTTCCAATCAGAGAGGCAAAACAAAAGCAAAGTAATGCCTTTAACAAGTCACAATTAGGAGGAAAAAACATCCAAGAGATAACTAGGCAAACAATTTCTAGAGCAAAACAATTAAAAATTACCTCAGTAGTACGAACCAGAGCTACCACCTCCCAGATAGCTGCTGCCACCCAAGTTACGGCTAGAATAGAGAGAAGAATAAGAGCTGTCACCAACCTGCAATTCAAATAAAACCAAGAGAACAAGTGAAAACAACAAGATCAACTGTATATAAACAACATCAAAACCAAATGGATGAGGAGGTTACATCAGGTCGACGAGACACGTAATCACTACTGTAGCTTGATGAGTACATCCCACCAACATCATGACCACCATAGGAACCTGAACACCACCACCCATCAACAATACAAACGTGTCCAGAATACATAATAAATTGAAATACTACATGTAGGAAAATGTGAAAAACATCCAAGACCGTACCTCCACTGTAACTCATACCCTGTCGATAGACCCCATGAGGCTCCTGAGCTGAAAGAGTTCTACTGCCCCCATATCCTAGCTCAGACCTTCCAAGCCTATCAGCCAAATAGAAACAATCAATAAATGTAAAATAGAAAACAACCAACACAACAGCCTGCAAAAGAATACCTATCACTGTACGTATCCCCATAATGAGAAGCACTAGCACCAGCCCCATATTCTACGCGAGCTCTTGACTGACGAAGACTGGGCTCAGCGTAGCGTGGAGGGACATCATCCTTTCATGGAGTAAATACAAAACAGAGAGCATAGTTTACAATCTAATTAGCTTAACGCAAACTTGGAAACATCATAGAAACAACAATGCAGCAGAAAAGTAAAATTTACAGCTATCTTCAACTGCATATACAGTAAAAAAGGGCAGTGCTAAGATGACCCACTTTAGACACTCGAAATGGATACCCACTTGTTGGTGTACCTTAAATACACATCAATTTGTGTGCATACAAATATCGATGCACAAATCAAGGGACACCAATAAGTGGGTGACCATTTAGGGTGCCTAAAACCGGTCACCCAATCATTTTCCCAAAAAGAAAATAAATAAATAAATAAATACTCACCAATGATGAGTAATGGCGTTTTGAACCAGAAAGAGATTCATATTCACGGCCACGTCCTTCATGATAGCTTGGAGGAGGTCTTTCAAACCTTCGGTCATAACCCTCGTCAACGTAGGCTCTCCTTGGTGCAGCACGAGCTGCACTCCTAGGCAGATCATCAACATAGCCAGATCCACGAGAAGGATAATCATTTCCATATGACATACGCCTTTCCGGGAGTGCTCTAGCACTGTAATCCATGTGAGCAACCCTGCTCCTTGAAGGAATCTCATCTCGACGACTATATTCTCTCTTTGAACTGCTCTTAACATATGAAGGAACTGCAATTTGAATAGCATTAAAAACAAAGCTAACAAAAAAAAACAAAAGTGACAAACTCAAAGAAAACAAAGACAGTGAGACCTGTACCAGGTTTCTTGGAGTAGGACCTCACTGGGGGAGGTGGCAAAGGCCTCACTCTCTCTGGCACAGCCATGATGGGACGCCTATCTCTGTAACTTACTGGTGCCTTGAATGCTCGACCACGAATCACTGGTACACGGCTGACAGTTCCCCTTACACTACTGCGCACAGGATAGCTACGCGGCATTGGACGGTCCCAAGAACCTCGAACACTACGAGATGCTCCTCGCCCAAACTGCAGATCCCCACGCTTTCCTCTAGCCCTCTGAAGTGGCCTTGATAATCTAGCTCTAACTTTTACCTGAGGCACAATTAGCTTTGTCAAGGAAACCAGATCTGACAAACCATAAAATCAATTTACAAATAATCGAAAGAAAAGGAAGTGCTACAGAGAACCCTATTATAATCTAAGCATACCTTGTTGTTTCCTTCACCTATCTCCTTATTGTTAATAGTTTCAGCACATGCAACGGCACAATCGTGCGTGTCAAAAGTTACAAAGCCAAAATCCTTTCTCTTTGCCGAAGGCATATTGCGGGCTAGTTCAACCTTCTCTATTGCTCCAAATTTCTTGAGATGATCCTTGACCCGATCCTCATCCCATGAGGGAGGCAATCCATCAACAAACACTGTTTTGACCTGTAATTAAATGAAAAATGACGCTATATCAGCAAATTCTTCACAAGATCAGTTTAAACTTGTAACAAGATAACAAGCCTAAGCATGTCAGGAAAAAAAAAATGATCACCTAATACACGCCTTAGTTTACCATTGTATAAATTACCAAATTACTCAAAACAATAATGCAAATTTGTGATTAAAAAAAATGCACAAAAGCCACAGAAATCCAGTAATATAAAAGACAGAACCTTCAAATGCAGGACTTAAATTTTCAAATGCAAATGTTAAGAGTCAAAATCATTCGAAAGAAGATGCGCACAAAACAAGTCAATTCCTAACAGATACCTGTGCCATTATTTCATCATCTGGCTCAATAAAAGAATCAGCAAAAGCAATTTTCGCACTCCTATCCACTCCAAAAGAAACATCTCTTTTTTGCAGGCGCTTATAGGCATCCATGGCATCAGATCGAGATGCAAATTCAAGGAAAGCAAATCCACGATTCAATCCCTCATTGTTGCTATCTTCAACCAGTGTCAAGTCCTCGAAATTGTCAATCCCATAGTGTTTCAACTTGTCCTTTAACTGCATTACATGTACATGAAACAGTTAAAATTACTAGCACTTGTCAACAGTCAAGGGTGTCAAAAATCAGAGCTCAGTCCAGCAAACTTACTTGATCCTTTTTCCAAGTCTTGCATATATTTCCGACAAAGATAGTGTCACTATCTTGACTAGGAGTAACACCACATTGTTTCCCCTTTACCTGAAATTGTAATCATTAAAAATCAAATTCATTTAGAACAAAGTCTCCTTCCTCCAAGTTCAACATTCCAACTTTGATAAGGAAAAGGAAATCACCACTGGACTTTTCATTTCTTTGACAGCTCTTTTTGCTTGCTCCACAGTGGCAAAGCGCAAGAAAGCAAAACCCTTATTTTTCTTAGTTAGAGGATTCTTCATCAATCTCACTTCAGCAACCTCCCCGACAGCACTAAACACTTTTTTCAGATCGTCTTCAGTTGCATCCTTGTCCAAGCCTCCAACAAACACCTCAAACTCTTTACGTTTACGTCTTTCCTTCACAACATCATGGTGCTCTTCATCCTCGCCGTCAGCCAATTCAGCATGCTCCTCTTCATCATTCTCTTCATCTTCTTCCCCCTCAATTTCGTCACCTACCTCTTCCATCTCCTCTTCACCCATTTCTTCTTCCTCCTCCTCAACCATATCCCCCTCGGGCCCTTCCTCTATAACCTCTTCTTCCTCTTGAACATCCTCATGTTCCATTCCTTTCTCATCATAATCTAGACCTGTCTCCTCTTCAGGTTCGTATTCAACCTCATTATCTTCCAACTCTAACCGTTCACCTTTGTCATCCTCCTCAAAAGCCTCCTTCACATCATCTTCATCTGCCATGTGAAAAGGTAGTTGCTCATTTCCACCAATGGACCACATCCCAATACAAAAATGAAATTCAAATATGACTTGGAAGTGCAATTAAATTGAATAGGAACATAATATTTCCAAAGAGAACAACAGATTCACCCCAACTACCGCAAAATTTTCCACTGTACTTGACAATAATTTGTTTCAGCCATAAAATATATGTTCCAAATCCAGCTAAATCACTTATCCGCTTCACAAATACATGTAAATAAGTAGAAATATTCATATACTAATACAATTCAGTCAAGAAGAAATGACCTTAAGCACAGACAAGGACTCAAGGGTTAACAATCCTATAACCAATTTAAGATCAAAAACACGAAGTCTCTGCCTGATTTAGGTCATGAACTATAGTATCGAAGCAAAACTACAAAATGTCAATTGATCCATGTAATAAATAGTATAAGGCTTGGGAGAGTGGAGACGATAACATGAATCACGATCCATTATCCTCTTCTATAGTTATAGATAAAGAGGGGACTCAAAACAATACAATGGGCCATGCGGCAGGTTACATTACTTCCAATCAAAATTTGGCAATGATGCAAGACTTGAAAACATGGAAACACAATCAAACAGACAACAAAATGAATGTGAGTTTTACAGGATAAACCTGGAAGGGACGAGTAAAATGGAAAAAAGACCAACAAAGTAAACTCAACCAAGTGGAAGTGGGGGAAGGACTTGCCCTTCTCCAATCTCGCAAGGGATTGTAGTGTTTTATGGGTACACAACATGCATGTTAGAGGCCGTACAGCATTATTTAGTTTTCTTAAGGATGTATTTTTGGCCAATTTAAGATCATAAGAACCACTTGTCCTCATTTAGCAATTATATTACCTATGATGTAAAATATAGTTTCCTTCTCAAAAAAAAAAAGGAATCAAAGAAAATAAAAAAAAAAAAGCATGCAAATCTTGAAAGCTGGAGAGAATGAACGCAATTCCACAATACAATTGGACTGTATTTTATTTTACGCGCCAACAACAACAACATAATCAAGTTAATCAACCAATAAAAACAACCCATTGATGAAACAAAGCTCAAATTATATCACCCAAGGAAGATGAAAAATCATTGACCAAACCTTTCACAAAAAGCATCGCAATTACAACAGAAATACAACACACATAACAAATCTGAACACCGATCATAAGAGCAACGCCAACATGGCCTCGATCCCAAATTTGTTGGGTTCGGCGACGCCGCGCCGGTAATTACCACAAAATCATCCAACCCTAATTCAATCACAACATCACAACATCGATGTGTCCCTCGCCATCACGAGAAGAACCGAAAAGAAAAGTTTTTGTGAAAGAACCAAAAAAAGATTGAAAATTTAACCAAACGAATTCACCTAATCATCAGAATTCACAACAAATCGATCGTTAACATCAGAAGTCAACCAAAAAAAACCTAAAAATCTCAAAAAAAAAATCCAACCTTTCACCGGACCAGATCCGTTCTCCTCCGTTTTGGGTTCGATCTTCGGAGCCCTAACCACCGGTTGTTCTTCAACAACAGTCTCCGCAACCTTCACCTCCTCCACCTTCACTTCCACCTTCACGTTCTCCTCCACCGCCTGTCGTTGATTCGTCTTCTTCGCAGCCCTTCCAGGGCCCCTCTTCGCGCCGGAAGAGTTCCCGCCTCTCTTCGCCGCTCGTGGAGGCATTGCTAGGGCAAAAACGATCGAATTCGAGAGAATTGGAGAGGTTTCAGCGAAGAAACGAAACCGGAACGCTAGAGAATGGTAGAGACGGTGAAAAAGGTGAGATCTGAGATTGCGACTTTGTGAGATCTGCGATGGAATTAGAAACCCTAGGTGGAGAGAAATAGGCGTGGCGTTCGGAGAGGTAAGAGAAAACCCTAACTGGGTTCGCAGGTCAGGTGTATGTGTTAGATTTTGTTTGGGTTTTGGGGAGTTTATTATGTGTTGTTGTTGGAATTGGAAAGCCCTATTAAGGATGTGTTTGGTACGAAGGAATTTTAGGTGAGAGTTTAAACGTTGAGAAGTGTTACAACGACAGTAGAAAGTCACACCTCAATAGACATTAGCTTATAAGAGCCATTAGTTTTCACTTCAGGATACGGATACACACGGATCTCAATACATAACACGCGAGTCGAGACGACATGGAAGGCTCTTGTGGGCCAATATGTGTTGAGTGTGACTTGTTCATTGTTATTCTAGCATTTTTTAAAATTTATAGGAATTCAATTTTTAAAATTTTATTGAAAAGAATTTAAAGTCGTGGGAATTAAATTCGATGGAGTTAAAATTGATGAAAATTTAAATTCATTTGTTTGGTTGCACACAAGAAAACTGTAAATGAAATTTGAAATTTGCATTTTTATAGAATGTCTTAAATAAAACAAAACCAGAATCTTTGATATGTTGGAGTATATATATTTTATTATAAATTATTAATATTAATATGTTAGTGTATGTAACATGTATTATAAAATGCATGCGTTAATAATATGTTTTTTTTAAAGATAGTAATATATATTTTTAGAGAAGTTAGTAATATGTGCTAATTTGTTTTTGGAAAATAGATATTAGGCATATAATGTTACACTAGTATAATATTACGGCACGACATACAATTTGAGCCTATCAATTAATTTTTGAGGGTTTTGCTATTTTTATAAGTTTTGAGAATAAAAAATGCAAACAATAAATAAGTTTCGGCTAAAATGTTTTTTGATACGATCGACTAAATAATTGTATAGATAAGTTTTGGCTAAGTACGAAAATGAAAGATAAGTTTTAAAAGTTTGTATTATTATTTGTTGAGTTTAATTGAACTATAGCCGCACAAAAGTAGATCGAGAAAAAATAATTTAAAGGTTGTACTATTAAGATCACATATATATAGATGACACAAGTTTTTTCTGGAAAATGAGTGGAGAGTGAGAGAAGTGAGAAGACTAGACCCTTAAAAAGGTCTATGCATAGGTAGGAATTGTAATCATAGGTAGGAATTGTAATCACCTTCATTCTTAAGATGCATTTCTAAGAATTAAATTGTAATTCCTAAATACTTGTGAATTAAAATCGGTTAGGAATTAGAATTTCATCAATATTTTAATTCCATCCCTACACCAAACATGGGAATTTGGAATCTTTTAATTCTAATTTTAAATTCTCGTGAAACAAGCGTAGGAATTTAATTCAATTCCAATTTCCATCCTAAATTCTCGCCAACCAAACACTCTCCAATTCTTATTTGAATTAGTAATTTGGGTTCCACCCATGCAATATACACACGGGATGTATTTGGAAAGCACGATGTTTTTTTAGAGAAATGCTACAGTAACCCATAAAAAGCATCGACTTTTGGCACTGTCTGACGTGGATCCGACGTGGACGTGTCAGTGGCCCTCTCGTCTATTCTCTCTTAAAGAAAGCAAAAAAACAAAACTAAAAAACAGTCAAAAAGGTGATTGTCAGCTGACTAATGACTAGCTGACAGTCTGTTGAATGTCACTGTAGCATGATGTGCTCAAAAACTTTTGAAATTCCCTCCATATTTGTTTTTTATTTCGAGAGTGAGAATCAGAAATCAGACCCTTCTCTTCCTCATTTGCTCCTATTCTCACGACTAGAAACCCTAAAAACCATAGTGACCAAAAATTGAAAAAGACCAGTTGTGTGATTTTTGCTGGAGGAAACGACTAAGCGTTAGAGTGGAGATGGCTTTAGAGGAGTCTTTTCTTCAGGGGCAAGGCAAGGAATCTCTGTCCAAACTAAAAGAATGACCTTGCCCGTGTAAGATTCTCATTCTTGGAACGTAGTAAGTCAGTCATTGATCACAACTGATCAACACTTCTTTTGTTTTTTTTTTGTCTTGTATGTAGATTCTCTTTTATTTGATGCTTGTGAATGGGGAACTATCTAAGGCTTGTGAAATGGGGCTCGACTTGTTGGGACCATATAAGGCTTACTGAATTGGGTTCATCTTGTTGGGGCTCGGTTTGATGAATTTGTTAGGGTTTTACTGCATTCTCTATAGGATTTTTATCGCTTACAAGCTAGTAGCTAACTAAAATGGGGCTCAACTTATGAGTCTCCCAAGCTTATTGCATATGTTAGGGTTTATTTAGGCTTAATGATGAAAAATCTCAATGCAACATTGAACATTAAGAATTAAGCTCTTACAAAATTAAATTTGAACGTAATGGCAATAATTTGTTAAGGCTTTATTGAAACTTAATCTAAATTATTGTGCATTTGATTGTAGTTAGCTTTGTGGAGTGCATTATTGACTTGAACGAGCCAATGGAAAGTTCAATTGATTTGGATTCAAATCATGGCAGGGATAATTTATATTGTGGATAAGTTAAGGCAGAGGAGAGGTTCAGCTGAGCTAAAGGTAGAGGGATCAGCTAAGACAGAGGTAGTAGGATTAGTTATAGGCTCGACACTGCAACTGCAACTGCCCCTGCCCCTGATATGGGGATGATTTTAGATAGCCCTGAGCAAGTGAAAGTTTTTTTCAAACAATATGCCAGAAGGATTGGTTTTGCAATCAAAGTTCGATCAACGGAAAAGTATGAGAACGGTGTGGTTTGAAAGTATGTTTTCACATGTGCTAAGGAAGACCATAAGAGATCGAAAGCAATATATAGAACAGAGGGCCTAACTTCAAGGTGTGGTTGTCGTACTCAAGTGAATGCTAGGTTGTTCCCTAATAGTAAGTGGCACCTTACCATAGTGTTTCTAGAGCATAATAATGCTACTAGTTCTTCAATGGTAAGGTTCTATAAGTGCAACAAGTTCATGTCAACTTTAACCAAAAAGAGACCTGTATTGAACGACGTCATAAGCATACCACCTTGCAAAACTTATATGGTAGGTCAATTCGTGTTTGATAATATAACATTTAACCAAAGGGACATAAGGAACCACATATGTGGCGGTATCAATTTCCCGAGGCCGCCCCGTGACCCACGCCCTCCGCCCGCAAGCCTAGCTAGCGGTCACTGTCACACGTCATCACGTCGTCGCGACAACAAATACGTGAAGTGACGCTCCGTGTATCTAATCCTACCTTATTAAGTTGTCTTACACATCTAGCAGTTAGTTGATAATTACAATAACATCATTAGCGGAAGCATTTAATTTGTATTTTATGAAAATTTTATTAAGCCTAAGCAGTGGAAAACCCGGAATAAACACCATGTATATAATCGAGACGAAGTAAACAAGAATCCATATACATGTGATAAAGTTCTAAAGTTCCCAAAACCCAAAGAAAATAAATATATACATACATACTAGGTAGTCAAAACACGAGTTTGTCGCGAAAGAACGGCCTCGAGATAGTCGCCTAGTACCTCTTTTCCCTTGCTCTTGCTCGTACCAGATCTGCGCTCGGTTGCCCAACACATACAAAGAACGAGCCCAAAGGTGAGTAAATTCCCAAGAGAAGTCTACACAAATAATCATGAAAACATCGATAACTGCGAGACATGTGAATATGACCACGACAACAGAATCATATTCCCATGGTGCGATAAACAACCTTCACAACATCACATCACATCACATATTAACTGGAAATGTAAACCATCCAAAATCCAACAAATAATTAACTAAATGGCTCGAAAGTAAATTCAATGGTAAATAAATCATCACACGTTTAATCACGATAAAACCATGACCCGCCGGTCATATGATAACAAAACGGAGTTCTCAAAGACAAACCGGTGCTTAATAACAAAGCTTTACAATGATCTACACCTCAACTCGAGAACCGGGCGTACTCCTTTCCAAGCTTTTTAGTGCTAAGAGTACCCTTAATCCCTCGAGACAGTTGTAGATACATTCTACTCCTATCTACACGGTCCGCCGTCGCAGACTAGCCCATGCTCAAGCGTGTAGTCATAACCAAGATGAAAAACCATGCGTGACCACCGGCGGTCATCGCATACGATAAGATAATCGATAGAATACACGCCATGAAATTAAAGTGTAACTTTCTCAAGGGTTTTACGCACCTGAAATACGCTCTCCGACTTCCGGACCCGCCAATTCGACCCGCCTAGCTCCCCGATACCCGAGCTATGGTTCAACAAATCCCTCGAAGTCCATTTATAGTGTTTTTATACTTTTTAAAAACATATTATAAAATTTTATGTTTTTATAACATATTTTCATATTTGAGTTGTGGTATCTCTCTCTTACTATGTCGGGGTTCCAAAAATACCCGAAAAGTCCCAAAACTACTTTTCTACCTTTTTCTTAATTTTCTATATTTTTCTAGAATTTTTCCCAATTTTTCGATATTTTTTTTCAACTATTTTTCCTATTTTCCAAAGAATAATGTATATAATTTAATATATATAATATATATTATTTAATTTTATTTAATATATATTTTCAAATGGGGCCCACCTGGACCGGTCCGGTCCAGGTGGTTGGACCGGCCCCAGCCGGTCCGGGCCCAGTTTGGGGGACGACGCACGCACGCGCGCGTGCGTCCTTCCGTGCGACGAAATCGTCTCGTATAACCAGAGACGATTTTCGTCTCGGTATAACCGAGACGATTTTCGTCTCTCGTTTCTCTTTTTTTTTTTTTTTTTTTTTTTTTTCTTGATTCCTCTCATTCCCTCCTCTCCACTCTTCTTCTCTCTCTCGAACCCATCAAAGACCTTCAAAACACCAAAATTCCACCACAAATCACCACAAAACCAACCCAATTCCCGATTACATGCATGTACCCAAAAATTCGAAATCCACAAATACATCTCAATTTTCCACAAATTCGATCCCAATTGACAAGATTTCATCAAACTAAACCTCAAGAACACCGATTCTCACAAAAACAGCTTGTATTTTTACTCAAAATCCGAATTTTTCAACAACCTATTTTAATGGAAATTCAACCAAATAAGAGTTTATTACCTGTAAATTCCTTCGTTTGATCGCCCAATCTAGCCTTCAAACCCTCAGTTGTATTCCCCAATCAACAATTTCTCTCCTCAAGATCCCACAAATTTGTTGAAAACATTTTCATTCTTTGCATGCTCGATCGATCTATGTGTATATATAGTTGTGATTTTAATCTAGCGTGAACACGCATCTCGAGGCTAATCCAACAGCCACTGATCACCTCGTGTCACACAAGCTTCGAACAACCTATCATGACACCATCTATCTCGAATTTCCTTGTTGTGCATCTCGAGGATTATCCTATGCATGCTTGATTTTTCCTATCAAACTATAGGACTTCAACTAATTCATTAATACATTAATTCAACCTTAGGTTAAATCACCTAATAAATTATATAAAATTCATAAGTGTGTCACAAGTAACACTCAACTACCCGAAACCTATGCCCCGTACCCCGGCTACCCAATACCCGGTACCCGGTCCTCGACACGCACTTCGGGACATATACCCGATCGTAGCCTTGCCCGATGTCAACTTACACACATGTGATGTTTATTTAATAATAATTTCCCACATCACAATAATAGACATACAACATACACAAATAACACAATATAACCTGGGTACTCTTATTTGAGTCCACCCAGCTGTCACCGTAACGCCCGAATTACCCGTTAATCCTCGTGATTAACACTAATCCTGATTAAATTAATTTGGGCCGTTACAATTCTTCCCAACTAGGAGAATTTCGTCCTCGAAATTGAACAATCCCGAGTAACATCCCCGGTTCACCGAACCACACACTTTCCCCGTCAGTTCCACCACTGACTAACTCTTCTACAGTTCCTTGGACACTACCGCACCCACTCACGCGGGGTCGAACAATAACTTCTCGTTCCCACTCACAGGGGCCGAGTCTTCACACCGAGCTACAGTGCATGTCGCACACGCGAATCTTGGTCACGACTTTTTCCCGACATCTCCGCCACCCGTACTCAACTAAACTCCGTGTCCAAGAAACCCTAATCTAGTCACCCATCCCGGCGACCGACACTTGTTTACCCATCGTGTATCTCCACACGATAACTCTGTCTTAGCCACAATACAATGGCCCATCCTGCCATATAAACTGACAATACCACTATGTGGCTCCACTGACCACACACTCATAAATCGACCATGCATCAACTAAGTCATGCATGCTTAACACATACCATAACATATAATTATAAAAATAAGTAAACTTACCCTGAACCCTGCGCTGGGACGTCTCCCTGCTTGGCTCAGTCGTTGCGTGCACCAGCTCTCGAGTCTGCACTGGTCTCTTAGGTACTGGAGTTTCTAGCTCCTGTGTACAATCACGTCTGATGTGGCCCTCCTGTCCACATCGCCAACACACAACCCCCTGTCTCGGTTGTCCACTCCTCGACCCCTGGCTCTGACCCTGTGATCTCTGGTCTCTGCCTCGTTGGTCCTGAGTGTAATGCTGTTGGGGTGCCGCTATCGCTGGTACTGCATATACTCTGTCATCACCTCTGTGCTGTCGATCCCGTGGTCTGTCCTCATATCGTGGTCTACTTCCATTGTGATCACTCCTACTATCTCCATCTGACGGGTCTCTCTGTCTCTTCGGTCAAACTGGTCTCCCTCGTCTCTAACTTCAGTGTGCGTCTGCTCTGGTACTACACCAGAACTCTGCCCGGCCTGCCTCTCGGTACTCGCAAATCCCTGTCGACCATTTCCCTCATGTAACCTCGGGTAAAGTCGTTGTCGCTCTGGTGGCTCAGTCGTGAGTGATGCAGCCATTTCTGAAATCGCGGCGCCCTGGTCCCATAATATTCGGAGTACTTATGTCATCTGAACTTCTTGGGCTGTAAGTCGATCCTCCAAGCTCACTGTAGCTTGCGGACTCCTAATAACAATGCCAGCTTGTCTCGTCTCTGAGGGTATAGTAGACGGTCCATCCATGCTGATTTGCACCGAAAAACGTGTGTCGTATGTGATCCTCCATAATATACGTATACATATATAATACACAGTAGAATCATAACACATACATATAGCTCTGTTAACCACCCATATCTTATTGCTTCCCAACTAAAAGTTCTAGGCAATTCATCGGGTTTCCACATCTAATTTGTTTTAAAGTTTATGCTCTTTCCTTAACTTTGTTAATTCAAGGCCCTATCGACCTTGCTCTGATACCAAACTGTGGCGGTATCAGAGCTAACCATAATCCACGCTTCATTCCCTAGGCTTCTCAAACCTAGGCTCTGATACCAAACTGTGGCGGTATCAATTTCCCGAGGCCGCCCCGTGACCCACGCCCTCCGCCCGCAAGCCTAGCAGCGCCTGTCACGTCAACAGCTCTGTGAAGTGACGCTCCGTGTATCTAATCCTACCTTATTAAGTTGTCTTACACATCTAGCAGGTTAGTTGATAATTACAATAACATCATTAGCGGAAGCATTTAATTTGTATTTTATGAAAATTTATTAAGTCTAAGCAGTGGAAAACCCGGAATAAACACCATGTATATAACGAGACGAAGTAAACAAGAATCCATATACATGTGATAAAGTTCTAAAGTTCCCAAAACCCAAAAAAAATAAATATATACATACATACTAGGTAGTCAAAACACGAGTGTCGCAAGAAGAACGGCCTCGTAGATAGTCGCCTAGTACCTCTTTTCCCTTGCTTTCTTGCTCGTACCAGGATCTGCGCTCGGTTGCCCAACACATACAAAGAACGAGCCCAATGAGTAAATTCCCAAGAGAAGTCTACACAAATAATCATGAAAACATCGATAACTCATGAGACATGTGAATATGACCCGACAACAGGAATCATATTCCCATGGTCGCGATAAACAACCTTCACAACATCACATCACATCACATATTAACTGGAAATGTAAACCATCCAAAATCCAACAAATAATTAACTAAATGGCTCGAAAGTAAATTCAACGGTAAATAAATCATCACACGTTTAATCACGATAAAACCATGACCCGCCGGTCATATGATAACAAAACGGAGTTCTCAAGACAAAACCGGTGCTTAATAACAAAGCTTACAATGATCTACACCTCAACTCGGAACTTAGGGCGTACTCCTTTCCAAGCTTTTTAGTGCTAAGAGTACCCTTAATCCCTCGAGACAGTTGTAGATACATTCTACTCCTATCTACACGGTCCCGTCGTCGCAGACTAGCCCATGCTCAAGCGTGTAGTCATAACCAAGATGAAAAACCATGCGTGACCACCAGCAGTCATCGCATACGATAAGATAATCGATAGAATACACGCCATGAAATTAAAGTGTAACTTTCTCAAGGGTTTTACGCACCTGAAATACGCTCTCCGACTTCCGGACCCGCCAATTCGACCCGCCTAGCTCCCCGATACCCGAGCTATGGTTCAACAGTCCCTGAAGTCCATTTATAGTGTTTTTATACTTTTTAAAAACATATTATAAAATTTTATGTTTTTATAACATATTTTCATATTTGAGTTGTGGTATCTCTCTCTTACTATGTCGGGGTTCCAAAAATACCCGAAAAGTCCCAAAACTACTTTTCTACCTTTTTCTTAATTTTCTATATTTTTCTAGAATTTTTCCCAATTTTTCTGATATTTTTTTCAACTATTTTTCCTATTTTCCAGAATTTAATATATATAATATATATTATTTAATTTTATTTAATATATATTTTCAATGGGCCCCACTGGACCGGTCCTCGGTCCAGGTGGTTGGACCGGCCCCAGGGCCGGTCCGGCCCATTTGGGGGGACGCACGCGCGCATCGTCGTCTCGTCGTATAACCGAGAGACGATTTTCGTCTCTTTTACCAAAGTTTCTCTTTTTTTTTTTTTTTTTTTTTTTTTTTTTTCTTGATTCCTCTCATTCCCTCCTCTCCACTCTTCTTCTCTCTCAACCCATCAAAGACCTTCAAAACACCAAAATTCCACCACAAATCACCACAAATCACCACAAAACCAACCCAATTCCCGGATTACATGCATGTACCCAAAAATTCGAAATCCACAAATACATCTCAATTTTCCACAAATTCGATCCCAATTGACAAGATTTCATCAAACTAAACCTCAAGAACACCGATTCTCACAAAAACAGCTTGTATTTTTACTCAAAATCCGAATTTTTCAACAACCTATTTTAATGGAAATTCAACCAAATAAGAGTTTATTACCTGTAAATTCCTTCGTTTGATCGCCCAATCTAGCCTTCAAACCCTCAGTTGTATTCCCCAATCAACAATTTCTCTCCTCAAGATCCCACAAATTTGTTGAAAACATTTTCATTCTTTGCATGCTCGATCGATCTATGTGTATATATAGTTGTGATTTTAATCTAGCGTGAACACGCATCTCGAGGCTAATCCAACGACCATCGATCACACCGTGTCACACAAACTTCGAACAACCTATCATGACACCATCTATCTCGAATTTCCTTGTTGTGCATCTCGAGGATTATCCTATGCATGCTGATTTTTCCTATCAAACTATAGGACTTCAACTAATTCATTAATACATTAATTCAACCTTAGGTTAAATCACCTAATAAATTATATAAAATTCATAAGTGTGTCACACTAACACTCAACTACCCGGAAACCTATGCCCCGTACCCCGGCTACCCAATACCCGTGCCGGTCCTCGACACGCACTTCGGGACATATACCCGATCGTAGCCTTGCCCGATGTCAACTTACACACATGTGATGTTTATTTAATAATAATTTCCCACATCACAATAATAGACATACAACATACACAAATAACACAATATAACCTGGGTACTCTTATTTGAGTCCACCCAAATTGTCATCACATAACGCTTAGAATTACCCGTTAATCCTCGTGATTAACACTAATCCTGATTAAATTAATTTGGGCCGTTACAACATAGAAGCTGAACGAAGGCTTAGGCTTGGTGAGGGTGAAGCGAATGCTATTCAACAACATTTTATGCAAAAACAAAAGAAAAATACCAATTTCTTCCATTTGACGACCATTGGTGAATAAAATAAGCTCATACATCTATTTTGGGATGATGGTAGATGTAGATCTGCTTACGGGTATTTTGGGGACGTGGTTTCCTTCATCACAGCCTACTTAACCAACAAGTATGACATGCCCTTTGCCTTATTTGTAGGTGTGAACCATTACGGGCAATCTATTTTGTTTGGTTGTGCATTATTGGCTTACGAAACCAAGGAAAGCTACGAGTGGTTATTCAAGACATGGCTTGAATATATGGGGAAGGCACCAAAAGACATCATAACAGACCAATGTCCATCAATCGGACATGCCATTGTCGAAGTATTCCCTAACACAAGGCCTACCTATGTCTATGGCATATTATGAAAAAAGTACCTGAGAAGGTTGGGGTCATTATGATCGGCAGCGAATCATACCAAGTTTGAAACGAGCAGTTTACGATACACTAACTAAAAATGAATTTGAAAATGCATTCACTACTTTGTTCACATAGTTTGAACTAGGTGAAAGCTTAAATATCTTGTTAAAGTCAATGTACGAAATTAGGGAGAAATGGGTTCCTGTCTATGTCAAGAAGTATTTTTGGATTGGGATGTCGACGACACAGAGAAGTGAAAGTATTAATTCATTTTTTGACGGATTTGTTGGTGCTAAGACGTCGTTTAAGTTATTCATCAGTCAATACGAAAAGGCAGTGAATAAGAGGTATAAGGCGGAGAAGGATTCGGATTACAACTCATTTTACAAGTCACTTCCCACAACTTGCAATCAACCATATGAGTTTCAAATGCAAAAAATACACACGAATGACATGTTTGCAAAATTCAAAGAAGAGGGCAGATTGGTTTCAGAATAGAATAAGTTTATTGTATCATCGAATGTACAGTATGATGCCCTATTTATAGAATGGTACAGAACTAAATCAGTGGAGGCGTTACATAATCAATGTAGACGTTACAGAATCTGTAGAGGTATTACACAATTAATATATACGTTACACAATTAGTGTAGACGTTACATAATCAATGTAGACATTACAGAATATTAGTTTCTTAACATCCCCTCTCAAAATCAAGGTGGTGGCATCAGAACTACTTGAGTTTGCAAACAAATAAGATGAGGATGCACAAAGTCGGCAACAATTCTGTATGGGAACACTAGATCGTGATGAACAGATGCAAGTAATCACAGACAGAATTTTCAGATATGTAGGCAGGACAAATAAATCTACAACAGTGTTGCAACTAACAGCCATGACGAACATCTCGAATTACACTCAATAGTGTACGGTACGCAGATAATGGGCATGACAGGCATCACAAACTACGTTCAAATTAGTGGACAGTGCACGAATGTGACAACAGAATAACTGAACATTGGAACAACGGAGTCGATGGAACGACCATTGAGACAGAGTCGACGAAACAACTAATGGAACTGAGTCGGCGGAACAACTATCGGAGCAGAGTCGGCAGAACGACTAACGAAGCATAGTCGAAAGAACGACTATCTGAGTAGAGTCGACGGAACAACTAACGGAGCAGAGTCGGCGGAACAACTAACGGACAACGGAACAGACAGATGGCAAAGTCGACAACAAATTGACACCAAAGTCGACGACAGGCAGAACAAGAAGTGGGGATCTCGGGAGAGGCATATGGTTATGCGAGTTAGAAGGCATAAAATTTGTATGAATATGGTAGGCGAATTAGCTGACTGGGTGACGCAGAAGAGACAAACAGACTGGTACAACAGACAGACGTGTGTGAAGACGCATAAGAGAAACAAGAGGAAATCAAATCAAAAGCATAATCTAACACACGAACAAGCACTAAGATGTATTAAGGATCGGTTGTTGACTCAAAAGTCGACTAACGTTGGATTAGAAAGCAAGCTCTGATACCATGACAGTTTCAGAATAGAATAAGTTTATTGTATCATCGAATGCAAAGTATGGTGCCCTATTTATAGAATGGTACAAAACTAAATTAGTGGAGGCGTTAAATAATCAATGTAGACGTTACAGAATTTGTGGAGGCGTTACACAATTAATATAGACGTTACACAATTAGTGTAAACGTTACAGAATCAATGTAGACGTTACAGAATATTAGTTTCTTAACAAGTATTGAACAGTGAGGAAGCATATACCTTCTAGAAGCGAAATTGATTTTTAAACGGCCTGGCTATGACAATGTGATCGTCAAAAACTACAATGTAGTGTACGAGGTGACGACTGAGGAGGTACACTGTATATACCTATTATATGAGTTTCAGGGGATACTTTGTGGCGAATGAGGAGGTACATTGTATATGCCTATCATATGTGTGTTTCGATGGCATGATTTCATGTACATCCCACCACATTACATCATGGACCATTGAAGGAAAGACTATAAATGTGCTTACAAGTGAGAGAAGGGTATAGAAGAGTTCGATGCAAGTTCATCCACAACTTTTGAACGATATGATGTTATTCTTACAAGATGTTCCCCAGTAGCGGATAAGTCTCAAAACAATAAAAAAGTTTAACATAGTACTATACACTATTGAGAAGTTAAGAGGGCACCTTATTCACATGCCAGACGAGAAGGAGGGAAATAGAGATCCAAAGTCAACACCGACACAAACAAATGCTTCAAAGTGTACGGTTAAGGATCTGCCCTTAAGAAAAGAAAAGGTATGCCTCATAAGAGTAGAATAAAGGGGGGACAGGAGAAGTAAAAAAAGAAGGTAATTGTTTCATGAAAAATGTGATTTTGTTAATGTTATATATGTGGAAAAAATAATTAAATAAGTTAAAACATTTGCAGGGTAGGGATTCTACTCCTAATGAGGATGACGTAAACGATATGGATGACTGTCAGCAACTGGTGATAGAGACAGATGAGCCCTTACCTCCATTGGAATCCTAAGGTGGTAGGGGTTGCGATAAGAAGGCTACAAGATCGAAGAAGAAGTCAAAGGAGAAGGGTGTTGCGACTAAGAAGGTAATAAGAGAAATTCATGATCTCGTTAGATTAAAAAATGGTCTTTTATTACATATAATGAATGGAGTGTTAATGTGATATCATAAGGGAAAGTATTGCGTGAGAATGACCATTATGAAATTATTGAAGTAATGAATTCTCAGGCGACTAAGAGTGCATGCGTGAATAATGTAAGTAAAGTTACACAATTAAGATTGCAACACGTGAAACAACATGAAACTTAATAACCTAATTTGTAGGTGGGGGATGCAATTCAACAGTTTATTGACACGGATAATTGGGCAACCTAAGAATTTCAAGATTTCACAAGTGAGTCAAACAATTTATGACCTTACTGTGAATTTCTTTAGTTAGAGTAGACATTGGTATTTTGATAAATTATTTTTAGTGTATTTTATTTATCAGGTTCTTTGTCAGGGTAATTCGCGAGATCAGTTGAACCTTGATGACGTTTGGTTAATTTTTAAAGTATGATATGAAGCTTTGTCGAACCTCGATATTGTTAGCTTTATTTACCATGGTATTTTATTACTATGTATTGTTTGATGAATTGTAATGGCCCAATTTTATTAAGCCATTAATTATTATTTATTTTTAGGCATGGACACCAGCTCAGGTCTACGGGGATGCCTTCGATAGGCAAAATTGGGGTATATTAAGTTTTATAAAATAATTTGTATAAACAAATAAAATAATGTGGCAAAATTATAAATTGGTGGGAAATTGGTGACACGCAGGGTTGTGGTCGACATGTGTGGATTGTACAATAGTGCGTACACCCGAGTGCGCTCGTTGGCGCGCACGACGATATTGTAAGTGCGAAAGTATAGATGAATATATATATATATTTATATATATATATATGTAATTTTAAATATATATATATATGGAAAATCAAAAATTAAAAAGAAATGTGAAAGGACCAAAAAGGGCATTGGCTTATTAAGGATGAGGATAAGAGTATAGGGGTATTTTGGTTATTTTACCCCAAAATATCACAAAATACCATCGCCACACACTATTTTCTCCCAAAACTGAAAAATCGAAAGAGAGGAAAATGAGTTGAGATGAGCGAGGAGTCGATCGAGGAAGTCGAGAGCACGAAATCAAGGTAAGCTTGTGCGATTGTTGTTGTTTTTGTTAGTCATTGTTGGTGTTGGATTATTATTGTTGATGTTGTTTTGAGATGGTGGAGTTTGGATTTGTAGCGCTGTTGAATCAGTGGATTGAGGTATGTGTGTGTGTAAAGGATTGGAGATGAAGAGGGCCATTAATTTGATAAATAGAATAATTGGAAAAAAAATGTTCATCAGCGTCTCTGGTAGAAAATGAACCGGCTCGGGTCTGGACCAGGCTCAGTCCTGTGACCTAGGGTTAGCCCAACCCAAATAAATAAATAATATATATTTAAAAAAATTGAAGAAAATTCTGAAAAATGCTGGAAAAATTCTAGAAAAATGAAATAAATTCAGAAAAATTATATTTTGACTAAATAAATAGCAATTAATGAATTTCTATAAAATAGTGAAGTATTCGGGATGTTAGCGATATGTTGTGTCGAGGTTTTTACCTCGTAAAGCGTGAAATTGGCAAAAATATAAAAAATTCAGAATAAATTGAGAAAATGTGAGAAATTTGAAAAAGAGTAGTAAAGTGGAATTTGAGACTTTTTAGGGGTTTGACACCTCGATGTAACCTGAAAAATGTATCATAACCGAAAATTGGAATAAAATTCTAATTTTTGTTGTCACAATATGAAATAAATTAATTTGACATTAAACCATTGAAAATGGTTTACTTTAACACTAGGGACTTAGGATACCATAGTCGGGTATCTTGTATGGATCCTGAGGCAATAGTTGGATTGGAATGTCATTTTTTTGGGGATTTAAGTGACTTTCAAGGTGAGTAAAACCTTTGAGAATGCTTTACAACATTTAGTTCGATTTGTTTTATTTATCAGATGTCGTATGTTTGGGTACAATGATATTGATAGCGAGGTTGATTTATTATCACTAGATTTGTCGTTTGAGATGCTATATTGGGTATTTATTGTTTTACTATTTAGGCTAAATTGATTTATGAAATATGATTGATTGTATGGTATGTGGTTGATTGTACGATATATGGTTTATTGTACGGTATATTGTTGTAGTGTTTCCTCTTATATTGTGATATTAGGTACCATGCTGGCCACCAAGAATACCATAGTATTGGCCATGCTTGAGTGCTGCTCACTGACAGTACTTGGGATTTGATTGTGTGTTTATATAGACGATTGGTAAGGTGCGCCCTCGTCACATGCTATTCTTTGGGATATGGTTGTATGATTATATATACGACTAGTAGGGGACGCCTCGTCGTACTATTCTCTAGGATATGGTTGTGTGATTATATAGACGACTGGTAGGGTGCGCCCTCGTCTTGCTATTCTGGATATGTATGTCTTGCTAGACCATAGCATGTGTTATAGTCATGCACCGATGAATATGCTATCTGGGTGTGCTAGACATATGTGGGTGCACCGTGGGTCTACGTCGGCTACCTAAAGGGTCCAAGGTCACCCGTTTGAGGTATCCTCGCAGACCGTGCTTGGCGGATAGCCCGAATTATGGTCTAGTCCGCCTCGTTGATTTAACAGACGAGCCACTAAAGGTACAATATTAGTTATTAAACAGTTTGTTTAATATCTTGTTTTGCAGGGTTTATTATATACATTTTGGTTGAATATTTTTCTGCTACTAATATCTTGTTTTGCAGGATTTATTGGTTATTAAACAGTTTGTTTATAGTCTTAATGAATGGCTATTATTCATGATATTGTTGATTTACTTGATTGATGCTTGATGATTTCCAATTAAGTATTGTTATTATGGTTTATCGAATGTTGTGGTTTTTGGAATCATACTACACTCATAGGAGTATGTTATTTTATTGCTAGTTAACATACTCATATGAATAGTAGATATATTTGATTTATTGTTGAATATTGTGTAGACTTATCTTGGGAGTTTACTTACTGGGCCTGTCACCGTATTTGTTGGGTGGCTTGATTGCAGATCTAGATATGAGCAGAGTCATAGAGACACTGGGCGGTTTTTTTTTACAGTTTCCTGTCCAAGACCTACTCGTACGTGTGCATTTGATACTCTACTTTATATTGGATTCGAGGGGACTTTTATGACATAGGTACATGCATATATTTTACTTTATCGTTTTATATACAGCGTACGGTTCTGGGTTTTCCACATAGGATTGATGTTCTTAAACTTTTGATGATTAAACTGCAAATTAACATGTTAATGCTTTCGCTTGATTATGAGTAATATTAAAAGCTAAACTTTGATTAATGAAGTTGGAAATATGACGTGGTGCGCGTGGGACATAGTGAGGTCGGTGATTAGGTGAAGCTGTGGGCCCACGATGCATGACGTGGCGGCATTGAGTTTTGGGGCCGTCACATGAATTACAATAAATTTTTTTTGTGAAGTCTGATTTATCGTATTGAAATCATTTGTTAAACTACAATATGATTTTACTATCATAATTCCCTCCAATTCAGAGAAGTAATGGGAGTTACATTCCTTATCAATTCAAGGTGGGTAATGTGAAGTACATTATGAATTACAATAATTTTTTTGAAGTCTGATTTACTACAAGTTAATTTATAAAGTCTGGTTTACTACAAGTGATTTTTTGAAGTCTAACTTGTTATTTGTTCTTTGTTTTTTTCTCTTTTATGTAGTTAAAGGGACAAGTGGCGGCAATGCATGGGAGGAGTTGGATAATAACTGAAGATATAGTTTGTTAAAGAGTTAATGGAGGTAGGTTAGTGGGGAGGTGGAGTTCATGGAAGTAGCTTAGTGGGGAAGTGGGAGGTGGGGTACTAAAACTGCTCACTAACCGATATAGCTCCTGTTTTAATACACCACATCAACTCTAAGCACAACCTTTTCACCACTCCAATCCATTCTATTCCTCCCATCGACTCTGCTAACTAAAGAGAAGTCGAAACCTTAGCAAAATCCAATCTTATTTCACAACATGCCTAAATCAAAAGTTGGAGAACTGGAATGACAATGAATTTGAGGGACCTTTTCACAAATCAACCTCCATTGAAGAATGAGCAGGCACACCATCCTATTAAGAAAGAGCATATTATAAAGAATGCCTAATCTGGTAGTTCTACTAAGAGGAAGGTACCTAATGAGAATGAGGAAGGGTCATGGAAGAGGAGTTTGGTGAAGAAAACACCTAAGATAGTCACCTCAAAATTTGAAAAGATTGTAACACCCAGTCCACCGAAACAAACCTCTCCAAGGCTAGTGAAAATGAAAAAGCCGAGAGTACCCCCTAACACAACTGATACTCATATGCATGTAGATACTGAAGAAGAGGATGATGGAAGGACCAACAATGTCGAAAAAGATGAAGTCAAGCTAAAAAATGGGAGGCCCACTTCTTCCCAAAGGTAATTCTAGAAACAAAAATGTTAGATTTCGATTACTTTGATTCTCAGAATTTGTTTGTTAAGAAGTTGTTTCATGAATTAGGGTGGCTTAATTTTGTGGAGACCAAACTGTCTATCAATATGTCCTACATGGCCTATTTCTTTGCACTTTTGCACACACCAAATCCCAAAAACTTAGAGTGTTTATCTTCATACATTGATCGACTGAGAATTGATATCAACAATAGGGTAATTAAAAGGTTGTATGAATTAACCGTGGGAGATGTTAAGTATTATAGACATCACCAGCTTGGTAAAGCGAAAGATACCTTTACTATCTCCAAAAGTTTGATATTTCTTTGTGGAGGGGTTTCACCAAATAACCCGAAAAAACATCTGATTTTTGAGATAACTCCTGAAGCTCGATTGGCCCATCGTGCAATAACACATATACTTGCCGCTAGAGTTGGCTTTCGTATTTCGTTAAGCCAGTTTGATGTGTTCATGACTTGGGCAACACTAATTGGTATTAAGGTGGACTTAGGGTACATTATTCTTCAACATATGTTGAGGGCCACCCATCAAAAGGAGCCCAAAAAGAAACACTTTGGACTATCATATGCTAATCACCTCTGTATATTATTTGTTGCGATGGGTTTCCCTGCTCCCTTAAAAATTGAATACGAGCAAGTCCTTAGAGATAGAAGTGACGTAATTGGGGAGCAGAGCCTAGATAAGATGTTATACACTAAGATTGATGGGAAGTGGGTTTTGAAGTCCTTAATTGAGACTCTGGACAGGACAGGGACAAAAAGGAAGGTTGTTAAGACTCCGGATAAGATAGGGAAAAAAAGTAAGGTAGTTCAAAGGGAGTTTGATGAATATGCATCTAACAATAGGAGGGAATCAATAGAGAAGGATAAGGGGGAGGACAAGGACAAGGACGAGGATGATGATTCCCTCGAAGTCTCTAAAAATGAGTCTAATGAAAAGGATGATGATCTTCCAATGGATGAAGATACAGGTCTAAATATTAAAACTGAAAGGGATCCCAACGACAGCAAAGAGGAGGATCTTGATAGAGAAAGGGGACGTAATCCCTTTTTTGTTATTATTTTGTAATATTTGTTGCACTTATTCCGCTCTTTTTTGTTTTCATTTTAAAGTAATGTTATGTTTATTAAGATGTTGTGTTGATATAAAAACTCTCATTTGTTTTTTGTTGTTGGTTTACATTAGGTGAGCACAATACTCTAAGCCTAAAATTTCAAAAAAAGAAATTTATGGTGGAGAAACACAATGAAGGTAAGAAGATGATACAAATTAGACAAATTTGATTTTTCTTTCTTAAGTTTTACCTTACAAATTATTTTATTTTTGACTGGTGGTGATGTTGTGATATTTTTGCATTTGTTTTTATTTGATTATAATCACCTCCTGATCATACTACATATTGTTTGTTGTTAGTTTTTCTTATATTAGGAGACCACCACATACCTCGAAGCACAGTATTCAGATTGAGGAAGTCATTGAGAAAAAACAGGATCAGGGTCATCACAATGAGCCAGACACGCCCACTACCACCCAGCTCATCAAGGATTTCGAAGGTACCACAATAGATAATGACACTCACTCACACTTCTCCCCCTTACACACTCATGCCTACTTCAACCAAAGACGAACTGAAGCAAAGTTTATCGAACGACAGACCCACGGAAGCCAAGGACATATTCATGGTAACTCCATTGAAGGTTAGACTCATGGCCACTTCAACCAACAATTGTGTTAGATAGGCTTCAGACACTAGAAGATAATGTTGAGGAGATCAAGGTGGTGGTCCAGCAAGCATCTACAAACCTCAAGAATGAACTACATAATGAGTACAACACATTCAAATAGGAGGTCACCAAAATTATTGCCAGACTCATGGAGAAGTGGGAGGACAAATTCTATGGCAAATTGGTCCAAAACTACCGTCAAATGGAGTCTTATTTTTGTGGCGTTGAGCAGAACATCTCGGAGCATGGATCATAATTCAAACGAGAGTTTCTGTAACTCAAGGTGCATGTTGTTACTCCCTAAACTGTGTTACCCAGCTCAAGCACCAAAGACGTGACAACCATGGTGGATGATAGGAAGTGATAGAACATGAAGATGTATTCTTTCTTTAGGTTTATCAATTTTTAATTTCAACTAACTCTTTATTTTGGGTTAGTTAAAGCTAAAGTTATTATATGTTTTTTGGTAATCTCAGCCAAGTACTAGCCTTAACTCTACTTTATGAGCCTTCAACTGGTCCTTATAAGGCCGATGTGAAGTCTAATATTAAAGGTTTCTTAACCCATTTTATGACGTAAAGTGAAGTTTATATTTTGATGCTCAATATAATGTCAATATTTTGTTATGCACTTTGGTGGTGGTTTCTCCCGATTTGGTGTTTGGTTTTTCAGCAGGCTTCGACCATAGTAATTTTCCCCCTGCATATTTGGGTAATGATTTCTAATCAGTTTGTTTCCACTGGTTTTTGTGTCTTGTTGCGTGCTTTAACAGCTGTAGTGCGCATAATGATAAGGCAGCATGAATCCCTTGTTGTCGCGTCACCCGGCACATCCATTTCGATCAACAACTTGGAGGTAGAAAAACAAGGCTCATGATATGTTCATACAAAGTTGTGATCGTACTTGAAGCAAAAAAAAAATTGAGATCCTACAGCAATGAAGATAGAGCTGCAGAACTAAAACCACTAATCCTAACAACAAAAACCATACTTGATGTAACAAACAAACATACATTTCTCCTTAAAACATAAACATCTTGGCTTACTTAAGTTTTCATTAATAAAGACATACACTTCTCCTTCAGATGACTACACTATGACCTCCCTCACATGACTCATAAGATGAATCAAAGTTCACAGCTTACCAACATAACCATAATTGCTACTTTTTTACAATTATACGATCAACTGCTACATCAACATAAGCTCGAAAGCTATATTCCCATCACATAACTCACATTGTTCAATTGAACTTTCAATTCCCTCTTCTAATTACCCTCGTTGTTGTTTTAGATTCAATTGTCACTCCACCGCCAACTGATAATCGCTTTGTGAATAATATTGACAACTCCATCTCAACATTCCCTTCCAATTGACTACTATTTGATGAACCTCCAGCCGCACCACTAGAACTGTTGCCTTCACCAAAATGGAAAGTGCCCGGCAGAAGAGTATCATTGTCAGTATCCCTTCTGTTTAGTTGAGGAGGCATTGTTGGGTGACACAAAGGGAGGTTGGTCCATGTAAAAGGTCTTCCTTCTTAACAGCCCTTTTCTTCAAGAAACCTATTGAACACATTGAGCAACGAGGCCTCTACGGGTAAGTCTTCTTAAAGTGGTCGTCTCTTCTACAGCTCCAACACGTTCTATATATTAGTGCCTTCACTTTCTATAAAACAATGTTATGTTACTACTATTTCACCGACTAACAAAAATAAATAAAAAACACATTCATTCAAGAATTAAATATGCACAAATTCACCGAATAGGAATACCTTATATTTCATAAATTAGAATCAGTAACGTAACTAAATCAAGCACAACCTAGTTGAAACATAACCCCATTAAAATATAACCCATTGAAACATAAATTGTCACCATAAAACCTAAATAAAGCCATACCCTAAACAACAATAGTCTTGCCCTAAACCTCATATTCCCTTTAAAGTTCAAATTTCGAAGGTATACTACAACCCCCCAAAGAAAGCCCAAAAAATTCTATCTTTTATTGACCTTAAATCCATTTGCCCCTTCGAAGCCCTAACTTAACAATTCTCTAAATTTCAAGAACCCTACATCTCAATATCCTAAACCCTTAAACCCATCTTAGTACTATAAAGCTAGTAAACAAAGATAGGTAAATTATAGATTACACCTGGAAGAAGCCTAAACTCAATCATCCACTGCAAAGCCCTTTGCCCCTTCTTCAAGCCTCCACTACAAGCCCTAGATGGTCCCCCATTCATAACCATTAAATAAAGGAGAATCTACATACAAGACGAAAAAAACAAAAGAATAGTCGATCAATAGTGAACAATAACTGACTTACTACGTTCCAAGAATCGAAATCTTGCATGGGCAAGGTCGTTATTCTAGTTTGGACAGAGATTCCCTTCCTCGCCCCTGAAAAAAAAAGACTCCTCCATAACCTTCTCTACTCGAACATGTAGTCAGTTCCTCCAGTAAAAATCACACAACTGGTCTCTTTCGATTTTTGGTCACCGTGATTTTTAAGGTTTATGATCGAGAGAATGGGAGCAAATGAGGAAGAGATGGATCTGATCTTTGGATCTCACTCTAAAAAAATAAAGCAAACAAAAATGGAAGGAATTTCAAAAAAATATGACCACATCATGCTACAGTGACTGTAAGCGAGTCTGTTGACAGTATGTTGACAATTACCTTTTTTACTTTTCTTTTCATTTTATTTTATTTTTTGTTTTTTTGAAGAGAGAACAAATGACGTGGGTTGACTGACATGTCCACGTTGGATCCACGTCAGAATGTGCCAAAAGTCAGTACTTTTTCTAGGTTATTATAGCATTTTTCATTTTTCTAACTCCCTTTGGTCACGAAGATTCTATAGCAACTTATGCGGCACGGATGTAGGACCTATAGTTATTTTTTGTTAAGGCATATGAAAATTAGACCCATATTAGTTTTTGTTACTCTCTCGTTAATGACTACACATTATCAACCACTGACTAATTGTATGCAGTTTTGAGTCTAAGAGAGGAAGTTAACTTGTTAGAGGGGGAATTTGATTTTTTGTTTAGGATAACACAAAGTGCCCCTACTGTAACTGTAACAACCCCAAATTTTTTTAACTGACTTGTGTCGCACTGGTCAAAATTGTGACCCGGCTACGTGAATACTAGACAGTATTTCAAACTTCGGGAGTCGACACCGAAGTGATTTTATGATTCTTTGATTGTGTGTATTAGCATTTTAGTATTTTACGAGTCTCGCGCCGTTCGGGCGATTTTAAATTGAGTGAGGCTACGCCTATGTAAACGGGGGAGTAAAACATACAAATAAATGAATTTTCTAATAAATGTAATTAATTAGTGTTGAGATGTGGTGAGAAAACGGGCACGACGAGACAATTTACGGAGAAATACTGACCGAGGAAATGCAAAAATTCATGTGGGAGTTGGTTAACTACGCTACATATGGGCTATAGGATAAAAATTGTTAAAGTGACACAATGTGGTGAGGAGAACCATTGGATGAGCATGGGGATGTGGATTTGTGTTGAGTTAAGATGATGAGGTAAAAGACACATAAGGGTAAGTGTTTCAAAATGTGCAAGTAATAAAAGTAAGGGTAAAAGAGTCATTTCACACTTGTCTTATATAAATAAACAAACAAAACCTAATCTACTATTCACTCATCTCCTCCACACACACACCGCCCTTCACATTCTCTCCCACCACCACCGCCCCTCTCCCCCGTCAGACCAGTCACACCCCTCGCCGGAACCCTCACTGGAGGACCTTCTCCACTCTTTCTCTCTCGCCTCTCTCATTCTCACGCTTTCTCTCTCGGTCTTCTCTATCTCACGGTCCACGTTCTCTCCACTCGGCCTCACCGGACTAAGCTCTCGCCGGAGTCGTCACCGGAGGTCTATGCTCCCTCTCTCACGATCTCTCTGTGTTTTCTCTCTCTCTCTCTCTCTCTCTCTCTCTCTCTCTCTCTCTCTCTCTCTCTCTCTTTCTCGAGCACGTTCACGGCGGTGCAGCACCGCCGCCACGATCGTGCATCCTTGGCCGATCGGCCGACGTCGGAGACGACCCTACAGCCTCACCTGAAGCTCGAGGGATCTCCAAAATGTGGGATAATGTGAGCCGTGGTGGTGGTGCTCGCCATCCTTGGATGTTGTACACCTTGAACTGCAAGTGTCTTCCCTCCTCCTCATCACGTCCGGTCGGTGGTGTGGACGGTGCTGTGACCAGGGATCCAGTCAGGGACGACTCGACGGTGTCTCACCGGAGGTCCACCGATCCCAGAGCACCCCCTACCCCATTGTGGGTGTATAACTAATTGTGTTGTGTCGTTGTGCCTTGTTTTGTTAGTTTTTATGTGAACAGTTGGTTGTTGTCCTGGCGGCGCCGCTGCCGGTGACCGCCGTGGCCTGGTGGACTGCCGGGGTCATCATGATCATGTTGATGTCACCCTAGAGTCAAAACCCATAGCATGAGAGTGGTGTTCGCTGTTTTTGTAAATTTTTCAATATTTCGCTGTTTTGTGTTTTTCGCCGGAAAGCACCCCTATGAGCGGCACCACCGCTGTACTACTGGGACTGGAGGTTGTCGAGGACCCCATTTTGGGTCCCACAGCCCTTAGGAGTGGTCAATAACAGCGAGGCGGGCGCAAACCTTGGATATTTTACATAGACATGATTTCATGAGTTTTGTTCATCTCCTCGTCCGAATCCGTTGCCGTGAGCGATGCCATCGCTGTACCACCATAACCGAAGAATTCGGGGTCCAAGTTACGATCATACTTGTGTCTCACGACACTTGGAGTTGCCAAAAAGGAGCGGTGTTATTGTTATGTTATGCACTTATGTGATTTCATGCGTATTGTAACCTTCTCGCCGGAACCACCCTTCGTGGCAGTACTTTCATCGACGCGATGAGATGGGGGACTGCCGGAGACCTTACCATGTCAGTCATGGAGTCTCATAGCCCCGGAGCGTCCATATCAATGATGATGAGTCGTAATGGCGGAGATATGCGTGAGTTGTTTATATTGCGTCGAGTTGTTGTCAACGCGACGTAGGGCGTGCACACGGCCTTTCCATGCTGTGTTGACACTCTACGGATGTTGGACCACACCCTGAGTTCCTTACTCATCGCTGTATGGTCATGTTAAGTTTAGTATTGAGTCGTAATTGTTGGACGACATCGAAGTTGTGTTTCAAGTTGGTTGAACGGTAGTGACGTCGTGGACACACCGCCGGTCCTCGAGACTATGGTGTGATCTCACATACGACTGAGCCGAGCCTAAGACCTATAATTAGGCTTACATAAGTGTGGTTATAAGACCCAAAAGAGTCATTGTGTTTCGTTGTATTTTTGGTTTGATTTACCAATTGAGTTAACGAAGTGTTCGAGTCATTAAAACACTGAGAAAATACTAGGGTACCAACCTAAGGTTTAGTTGATGATTCGACCCATTAATTAGAGTTTCCAACCTTGTCAGGTAGCGGGAAACTCGGGGATACTTACTAGGAACGCGAGAGTGTTGTTACACGGGTTGCGATTAGTTCAGGTAAGTACACTTGTCTCAAAAACTTGTGTACATTAGTAAGCCAGTTAAGAAAATATCATGTGATTCATCTTCATTCCATTGTGTTTATTATTACCTATTTGTTGGCATTCCATTCCATATTCCTTGTATGTGTGTTCTTGGCATAAATGTGTGTCTCGAAGGTACATGCGGCCTGCACTAGAAGGGATAAAACGCGGGCACTCGTGCGCACGACGAGTGTTTGACCACCCCTAGTGATTGTGTGATACCATGTACTAGATTGTTGTGGATTGTTGTGGATATTGTTGTGGTATTGTTGTGGATTTTAGACCACTTATGGCCTCTCTTGACTCGTAGAACACGCATGTTTCGATTGTTATTGTTTCCAGTCTGCCTATCATGCACCTTGTTTACATAATTTCCTGTCTTTCAATTCCTGCATGATATTTAGACTGTCTTGTTTGATAATTCATGAATTACTGTTATATTCTTCTGGCATTACTTTCGATTTCTCTCAGTTGCTCACCGTCTAGTTTGTGACGGTGGGTGCAGATATAGCGGAGTGCAATAGAGGCAAAGAGCCTTGCTTAGGCGACTTTTTGTGAGGATTAGCGGCTGGACTTGAGGAACCCTAGAGTAGTTTATATGTTTTTGCTCATTTGTATATTGCTTTATATATGTATGTTTTTGGTTTATAGAACTTGGCATTATTATTGAGATTAGTATCATGTATATTGATTTATCGAATTGTACATGAATATCGGGGTTTTCCACAATTATAGAATTCCTAATTTCCCTTTGATTGAGTTATTTCCCCTTGTTATTTACTGTTTAGTCTTCCGCTGTGTATTATTGCAATAACTCTTTCATAAACTGCTAAATTGAGTAAATATGAGGCTGACTAGGCTCATCAGGTTGCCGAGTGATAACTCGGGACTTGAACGAGTCTAGGCCGGGCGTACCCAATTGCATGGGGAAATTGGGGCCGTCATAGTAACAAGCTCGAGTTTTTAACTGACTTGTGTTGCACTTGTCAGGATTGTGACCTGGCTACGTGAATACTAGATGGTATTTCGAACTTCGAGAGTCGACATCGAGGTAATTTTATGATTCTTTGATTGTGTGTATTAGTATTTTAGTATTTTACGGGTCTCGAGCCATTCAGGTGATTTTTAGTTGAGTGAGGTCTCGTCTAGTTAAACGGGGGAGAAAACAAAATAAAGAATATAAATAAATAAATTTTTATTAATTTAATTAATTAGTTGATAGGATGTGGCGAGAAAACGGGCATGACGAACCAAATTTCAGAGAAATGTGAACCGAAGAAAGGTAAGATCAATGTGGGAGTCAGATAGTCTCGCAACATACGAACTATGGGATAGAAATTGTTAAAGTGACACAGCTTGATGAGGAGTGCCTAAGATTGGCATTGAGATTTGTATGTGTTGAGTTGGGATGATAAGGTAAAAGACCAAAAAGGCAACTGTCCTAAAATGAGCAAGTATTAACTTAAAGGGTAAAAGGGTCATTTCACATGTGTTACATATATATAAAACAAAGAAAACCCTAATACACACTATTCATCATCTTCTCAACTCAACAGTCATCACTATTCACCCTCCCACCTCTCGTCATTGCCACCCGCCCCACCTACGACCGGCCAACTCTGACAACGCCAGAGAGAAAAGAGAACTGTCGTCGACGAGGTGAATTCTCTCTCTCTCTCTCACTCTCATTCTCAACCTACACTCACCCTCTCCTATCTCGACCTCCACACTATGGCAGTTCGTCTCCTCCGGCTAGACCGTCACCACTGCCACCTCCTGTGACGCTGGAGCCTCCACCACCCACCGGAGACACCTAGGTGAGCTTTTCGTCTATCCCTTTCTCCTCTCTCTCTCTCTCGACAGCAACACTCTCTCTCTCCAAGAGTCCATGTTTTTGGTCCACTATACACATGTTTTCACTCACCTCCCAGCCACCGTGGGGTCACCTCTGACTGAGGACTTGGGTGTAGACTAGCAACGTAGGTCTCGACGTTCCCAAAGGGCATCACATCCAACGAGTGGGTTTTTTTTGACGAGATAAATGGGTTATTGTCCACTATTTTTGCTGTTTTTGGGACATTTTGTTGACTGTTTTTATGGCCTGTCGTGGTTGTTATGTCGTCCCCGGTCGAGGCTGATCGGAGGTGAACCTCCGACAACTCCGCTGGCCAGAGGTGGTTGTCCCCCATGTGTGCCAGTTTCGATGGGTGTGTGTGTGTGGACAGTTTAAATGTGTGTATATAACAGTGGGGTGCACACAACGGTGGGTTGTTGTGTGCACATAACAGTGGGGTGCGTGTGACATGTGGGTGTACACCACAGTTGGGGTATGGGGTGTAAAGTGTGGGGTGTGTGACTATAAAGTATATTATTTTATGTGAGGGTGTATATTGAAATAAAAAAGTGATGTGTATGGATAGTTTATAATTATAATAAAATGCAAATGGGTTTGTATTAGAGCCCAATAAGGGCCCAACAAGATAATTAGATTGTAAGGCCCATAATGGGTATGGATGGTGTTTGGTATGGGCTTATGTGTTAAAGCCCAACAAGAGTCTAACAAATAAAACATTTAAATGTTTATAGAGTTAGTGTTTGGGTCCAACAAGAGCCCAAAGAGGGATATGCTTTGTGAAAAGGACAATAACTATAGAGATGGATTGATTCACGATGGTTTGAGTCGCCTTAATTAAGTGTATTTGAACTAAACATACAAGAAACACCCTAAGATGAGGTACTAACTTTAAATCAATACTCGGGATTTAAACCTTTATCAGATAGTCGAGAACTCACAGGGAACCCGTTAGAGTCTCGGAGTGGTACCAGGTTACAATTAGTCAGGTAAGTACATACGTGCCTTATATGTATGTATGTTAGTAGGCCAGTAAGAAAATAACATGTGATTTACACATCCTCTATTCATTGATATTGTTGAATTGGTCCTTTGTTTGATATTCCATTCCATATTATTTGTTGTATGTTCTTGGCATGAGTATGTGTCTCGAAAGTATCATGTGGTCTCACACTAGCTGGGACAACGAGGGTGCCTTCTGCAGGGGTAATTGACCACCTCTAGTGTTGTGTGTAAAGGGTACTGGATTCGAGAGGTGTTGCAATGCCTCTCGATAGTGTTGCGATATTGCCTGGGGAGATCTTGCGAGATCTTTACCGTATTGCTGTGAAATTAGACCACTCATGGGCCTCTTTTAAATCTTAGAACATGCAAATTTTGATTGTTTATCTATCAGTCTGTTTATCATGCACTTGATTTACTTATTTTCCTGCTATTTCATTTTCGCATGATATTTAGACTGCTTTACTTGTTAAATCATAAATTACAATTATATTCTTCTGGCACTACTTTCTATCTTTTTTAGTTGCTCACCGTTTAGTTTGTGACGGTGGGTGCAGATAGGGTGGAGAATAGTAAGGGCAAGAGGCCCTGCCTAGGAGACCTACTTTGAGGACTAGTAGTGGAATCAGGGAGACTTTATAGTATGTGTTTATGTTTTGCTTACTTGTATATCGTTTCATACATATGTCTTAGGATTATTGAACTTAACATTTTTTGATGAGACTGGTATCATGTATATATGCTTATCGAATTGTACATGAATATCTGGGGTTTTCCACACTTATAGAATTCCTATATTTCCCTTGATCGAGTTATTTCCCGTATTATACTTGTTTAGTCTTACGCTGTGTATTATTGCAATAACTCTTTCATAAATTGTTAAAATTAATGAATTAAAGGCTGACTAGGCTTATAAGGTTGTCGAGTGATGACTCTGGGCCTGCACAGGTCTAGGCCGGGCGTACCCAATTGCATGGGGAAATTAGGGCCGTCACAGTTGGTATCAGAGCACAAGGTTATAAAGACCTGACTCTTGATTTAAAATACAAACCATTAAGACAGCGGAAGTTAGGAATAATTTAACTTAGAGTAGAAAACCCCACGATCATATTTAGAACTCTAGTTTGGAGGGATGAGTTGGGATAAGTCAGACGTGATGTTTATACATATTACGATTGTTGTTTGTAATATATTGTATGCGGTAGCCATCCACTGATCCGAGAAATTCGTTTCCTTATTCAGATGATAATGGCGGATCAGACCGGTCCAAGTGACGATAGCGGCACTTCTGGCATACGATATGCTAGTGTGGATGATGTGCACGCCTTGACACAGAGAGTCGCGAAGCAGGACCAGCAGCTATAGGAGATGTTATGACTATTGAGGACATTCATACCAGCTACCACTACACCATCGACTCTGACTACACCATTGCCACCTACTATTATTCGGGGAGTAGAGACTCCGATTGCTGCGGCATCTACAACTCCGATTTCGTTAGCGGCGATTCTCGAGGGAGCAGTTGTTGCGATAGGTACATAGACCGAGGCGAAGACACCTTCGTTACAGACTGAGACAGTACGAGCGAGTCTGGCTAGAGAGAGTTACCTGATTTCTTACCTCGAGGAGGAGAGACCAGTCAGACTGGAGACTAGATCAGAGGATCATCAGGACAAGAAACAGAGGATCATCAGGACAAGAAATAGAGGATCATCAGGACAAGAAACAGAGGAAGAACAGACTTCGCTACCGAAATTCCAGAGCTCCGAGTGTAGGATCCATTGCACCACCTACTCAACTGGCACAGACGACTCCAACAGTGCCGACCTTTACTAGTCACCCTCCACAGCCTACGGGACCTGTACAGCAGTCATAGGGACAACCTATGGCGAGTAGAGATTCTGGTAGAAGAGGTAGACTGAGACAGACACCGAGGTCAGGGCAGACTCATACCCAGAGATCTACACAGAGTCGATGACAGGGTCTGACTCAGGGTACACAGGATACACGTACATGTTACAAATGCAGTAGATTTGGTCAAATCCAAGTTAAGTATACTTAACCTGAGAGGACACAGACACAGCATCATCAGCACCAGAGGGAACAGGTGCAGGCGGCAGTTAAGCCAGATCAGGGGGCGTCCCAAAACCTAGTTGAGGGTATGATTTCTATTTGTAGTACATTCATGCATACCATGTTCGATTTTGGTTCCACTGTTTCATTTATTTTTGGACATATGGTAGAAATGTTAGGGTTGAGACCCGTTAGGCTTAGTAGACCCTTGATCCTTAGCACGACTGCTGGGGATAAGATTTATCTGTACTTTTTGTGTGTTGAGTGTCCAGTAGAGATAGAGGGCTATGAGTTTCCTGCTGACTTGAGGATGCTTGAGTTTCTCGAGTTCGATGCATTGTTAGGCATGGATTAGTTGGGAGCGTACCATGCTCATATCAGTTATTACGAGAAGACAATCACGATTCCGTTGGTAGATGGCACGGAGATTAGCATTCAGGGTAACACACCATTACTTCCGATCACCAAAGGCATAAAGGCCACGAGTGGTGATATCGAGATTGTTGTGAGCGTCATGAGTACTGGTGTGAGACAAGAAGTTGACATAGTAGATGTACCAATCGTGTGCGAGTTCACTGACGTATTCCCCGAGGATCTGCCAGGATTACCACCGCAGAGGATGATCGATTTCATTGTAGACTTAGTCCCAGGGACTAGACCGATTTCGATACCACCGTATAGGATGGCATCCCGAGAGCTTAAGGAGCTGAGGAATCAGTTAGATAAATTACTAGAGTTGGGCTTCATCAGTCCTAGTATGTCGCCATGGGGAGAACCAGTGTTGTTCGTCAAGAAGAAAGACGGTAGTTTGAGGCTTTGACTACAGGCAATTGAACAAGGTTACAGTGAATAATAAGTATCTGTTACAGCACATCGACGATTTGTTTGATCAGTTGACTAGAGCGCAGTGGTTTTCTAAGATAGATCTGAGGTCAGACTATCATTAGCTCAGGATCAGGGCTAAGGATCAAGAGAAGACAACATTCAGTATGAGATACGGTCACTTCCAATTCACAGCCATGCTGTTTGAATTGACTAATGCACTGGCAATGATCACGAACATGATGCACCGAGTGATGAGGGATTTCCTAGATCGATTCGTGATTATGTTCATCGACAACATCCTCATCTATTCCAAGACACATGAGGAGCACGAGGGGCATCTACGAGCAGTGTTACAGACTCTGAGGGACCATCGACTTTACGCTAAGTTTAGCAAGTGCAAGTTTTGGCTGCCAGAGGTCAGATTTTTGGGGTTCGTAGTTGGAGCTGACGGTGTTGCCGTTGATCCAGAGAAAATTAGAGCCGTGATTGAGTAGCTTACTCCGACGACCGTGACTCAGATTCGCAGTTTTTTGGGATTAGTAGGTTACTGTCACCGACTCGTGCAGGACTTCTCCAAGATCGCTGTACCAATGACGAAACTGACGCAGAAAAATGCGAAGTTCGATTGGAATAAAGAATATGAGCAGGCATTCTCTACTCTGAAGGAGAAATTAACGACCACACCTGTCTTAGCATTGCCCGAGACCGGGAAAGACTTAGTCATGTATACCGATGTGTCGAAGATTGGTTTGGATGGTGTACTGATGCAAGAGGCCAGAGTTATCGCTTATGCATCCCGACAATTGAAAGTTCATGAGAGGAACTACCCGACCCACGACTTAGAATTGGCGACGATCGTATTTGCACTGAAGATTTAGAGACACCATTTGTATAGCATACATTTTGAGTTGTATACAGACCACAAGAGCTTGAAGTACTTGTTTTCTCAGAAGGGACTTAACCTGAGGCAAAGATGTTGGCTTGAATTCCTGAAGGACTATGATTTTGCACTTGAATATCATCCGAGGAAAGCCAATGTTGTTGCCGATGCTTTGAGCCGCATAGGATTTGATACAGAGGTAGTTGTATGTCGTATGACTCACGAGTATGCATTACTTGAGGTAGCCGAGATGATGAGTTCAGAGGACGTGCCGACGACTACCAGGACACAGATGTGTGGTCAAATGAGAGTGCAGATTGTTTCACAACAGACTATTCTCGAGGGACAGCAGGGCGATGAGTCGTACTAGCGTTACAGTGAGATGGCAGACAGCTCAGAGTATCCAGATTATAGTCGGTCGATAGACTCTTGCTTGAGGTATCGTGGGTGACTGTGGATTCCATTGGCGGCTAACTTACATACCAAGATACTTTAGGAGGCTAACTGTTCCCATTTTTCTATGCATCCAGGTCGAACCAAGTTGTACGCTGACATGCGACGTCTCTTCTGGTGGCCAGGGATGAAGTCCGATGCGTTAGAGTTTATTCGAGCGTGTGAGATATGCCAATGCGTGAAGGCTGAGCATCGACGGTCTGGAGGATTGCTGCAGCCCCTACCCATTCCTCGATGGAAGTGGGAGCACATTGCTATAGATTTCGTCAGTGGCTTGCCCTAATCTCCTCATGGCCATGACAGCATCTGGGTAATTATGGATCGATTGACGAAATCTGTTCATTTCATACTGGTATCCACTACACATAGAGTTGACAGATTTAGCATCCTCTACGAGTGTAAGATTGTCAAATTGCACGGAGTTCCGTTATCTATTGTGTCAGATCGAGGGGGCGCAGTTCACTTCGTTGTTATGGCAGAGCATGCAGGCTTAGTTTGGCACCTGATTGGAGTTGAGTACGGCGTTCCATCCGTAGACAGACGGACAGTCCGAGAGGTTGATCCAAGTGTTAGAAGACATGCTCGGTATGTGTGTTTTGGAGTACGGCAGGTCATGGGAAGAGTACCTTCATTTGTACGAGATTGAGTATAACAACAGTTATCAGGCAAGTATCGATATGGCACCATTTGAGGCGCTCTATAGTAGGCCTTGTAGATCACCTTCTTGCTGGGCTAAGCTAGAGGATGTTGTGACAATTGGTCCTGAGATTGTTGTTGAACATACTGAGAAGGTATGGCAAATTCATCAAAAACTTAAGGGTAGGAGCAGCAAAAGAAATACTACGATCAGTATCACGATGAGCTTCAGTACGACTTGGGAGACTATGTATACCTAAAAGTCTCACCTTTGAAGGGTCACAAATGGTTCAGAATCAAAGGGAAGCTCGCACCGAGGTTTATCGGTCCCTTCAAAATTATGAAGAGGGTCGGTAAGGTTGCATATCAGTTAGAGTTACCGTCAGAGCTCGCCGGTGTTCATCCAGTATTCCACATTTCGATGCTTCGACTAGACAAGTCAATAGAAGGGCGGCTACCGATGGTGGAGTTGAGCCAGATCGAGTTGCAGGACGATGCCACGTATGAGGAGCAGCCGATCCAGATCATTGACCGCAAGGTGAAGACGTTGAGGAATAAGGAAATTCCTTCGGTGCTTGTGAAATGGCAATTTCATGGAAACGAGGAGCTGACCTGGGGGTTAGAGTCCTACATGCGCGAGTACTTTCCATACCTGTTTGATTCCGGTAAGTTTGAAATTTAGTTTACTTATTAGTTTCAATTTTGAGGACGGCATTCTAATAAGTGGGGGTAACAACCCCGAATTTTTAACTAACTTGTGTTACACTTGTCAGGATTGTGACCCAGCTACGTGAATACTGGATGATATTTCGAACTTCGGGAGTTGACACTGTGGTAATTTTATGATTCTTTGATTGTGTGTATTAGTATTTTAGTATTTTACGGGTCTCGAGCCGTTCGGGCGATTTTTAATTGAGTGAGGTCTCGTCTAATTAAACGGGGGAGAAAAACAAAATAAAGAATACAAATAAATGAATTTTTATTAATTTAATTAATTAGTTGATGGGATGTGGCGAGAAAACGAGCGCGGCGAACCAAATTTCAGAGAAATGCGGACCGAAGAAATGTAAGATCAATGTGGGAGTCGGATAGTCTCACAACATACGGACTATGGGATAGAAATTGTTAAAGTGACACAGCTTGATGAGGAGAGCCATGAGATTGGCATTGAGATTTATATGTGTTGAGTTGGGATGACGAGGTAAAAGACCAAAAAGGGCAATTGTCCTAAAATGAGCAAGTATTATCTTAAAGGGCAAAAGGGTCATTTCACATATGTTACATACATATAAAACAAAGAAAACCCAATACAGACTATTCATCATCTTCTCAACTCAACAGCCATCACTGTTCACCCTCCCACCTCTCGCCACTGCCACCTGCCCCACCTGCGACCGGCCAACTCCGACGATGCCAGAGAGACTGGAGAACTGTCATCGACGAGATGAGTTCTTCTCTCTCTCTCTCTCTCACTCTCATTCTCAGCCTACACTCACCCTCACCTATCTCAGCCTCCACACTGTGGCAGCTTATCTCCTCCGGCTGAACTGTCACCACCGCCACCTCCTACGACGCTGGGGCCTCCACCATCCACCGGAGATACTTAGGTGAGCTTTTCCTCTCTCCCTTTCTCCTCTCTCTCTCTCTCGGCAACAACACTCTCTCTCCAATAGTCCACGTTTTTTGTCCACTGCACACACGTTTTCACTCACCTCCAAACCACCGTGGGGTCACCTCCGACTGAAAACCTGGGTGTAGACTAGCCATGTAGGTCTCGACGTTCCCTGAAGGCCTCACGTCCGGCGAATGGGTTATTTTTTCGACAAGATAAATGGGTTATTGTCCACTATTTTTTGCTATTTTTGGGACATTTTATTGACTGTTTTTATGGCCTATCGTGGTTGTTGTGCCATCCTCGGTTGAAGCTGATCAGAGGTGAACCTCCGACGACTTTGCTGGCCGGAGGTTGCTGTCCCCCCATGTGTGGCAATTTCGATGGGTGTGTGTGTGGACAGTTTAAATGTGTATGTGTATATAACAGTGAGGTGCACACAACAGTGGGGTGTTGTGTGCACATAACAGTGGGGTGAGTGTGACATGTGGGTGTACACCATAGTTGGGGTATGGGGTGTATTAAGTGTGGGGTGTGTGACCATAAAGTGTATTATTTTATGTGAGGGTGTATATTGAAATAAAAAAGTGATGTGTATGGGTAGTTTATAATTATAATAAAATGTAAATGGGATTGTATTAGAGCCCAATAAAGGCCTAACAAGATAATTAGATGGTAAGGCCCATAATGGGTATGGATGATGTTTGGTATGGGTTTATGTGTTAAAGCCCAACAAGAGTCCAACAAATAAAACATTTAAATGTTTATGGAGTTAGTGTTTGGGCCCAACAAGAGCCCAAAGAGGGATATTTTGTGAAAAGGACAATAACCATAGAGATGGATTGATCGACGATGGTTTGAGTCACCTTAATTAAGTGTATTTGAACTAAACATACAAGAAACACCCTAAGACGAGGTACTAACTCTAAATCAACACTCGGGATTTAAACCTTTATCAAGTAGTTGAGAACTTACGGGGAACACGTTAGAGTCTCGGAGTGGTACCGGGTTGCGATTAGTCAGATAAGTACATACGTGCCTTATATGTGCGTATGTTAGTAGGCCAGTAAGGAAATAGATGTGATTTATACATTCTTTATTCATTAATATTGTTGAATTGATCCCTTGTTTGATATTCCATTACATATTCTTTGTTGTATATTCTTGGCATGAGTGTGTGTCTCGAAGGTATCATGTGGTCCCGCACTAGCTGGGACAACGAGGGTGCCTCCTGTAGGGGTAACTGACCACCCCTAGTATTGTGTGAACTGGAATCTGGATTCGAGAGGTGTTGCGATGCCTCTCGATTTCAAGTTGCGCTAATGTTGCGACATTGCATGAGGAGATCTTGCGAGACATATTACTGTGAAATTAGACCACTCATGAGCCTCTTTTGAATCTTAGAACATGCAAATTTCAATTGTTTATCTATCAGTATATTTATCATGCACTTGATTTACTTATTTTTCTGCTATTTCATTTCCGCATAATATTTAGACTGTTTTACTTGTTAAATCATAAATTACTGTTATATTCTTCTGGCACTACTTTCGATTTTTTTCAGTTGCTTACCATCTAGTTTATGACGGTGGGTGCAGATAGGGTAGAGAGCAGTAAGGGCAAGGGGCCCTGCCTAGGAGACCTACTTTGAGAACCAGCAGAGGGGTCAGTGAGACTTTATAGTATGTGTTTATGTTTTGCTTACTTGTATATCGTTCAATACATATGTTTTGGGATTATTGAACTTGGCATTTTTGATGGGACTGGTATCATATATATATGCTTATCGAATTGTACATGAATACCCGGTATTTTTCACACTTATAGAATTCATATATTTCCCTTGATTGATTTATTTCCCGTATTATACTTGTTTAGTCTTCCGGTGTGTATTATTGCAATAACTCTTTCATAAATTATTAAAATTAATGAATCAAAGACTGACTAGGCTCGTCAGGTTGTCGAGTGATGACTTGGGGCCTGCACGGGTCTAGGCCAAGCGTACTCAATTGCACGAGGAAATTGGGGTCGTCACACCTGCCATCATGTTTTGCACTACGAGATGAGTAAGCCAGCATCTCGATGAGCATTGGGGTATTATTCTAGCGCTTTTCTTTTTTATTGATTGATTGATTGATAGTAGAGTAGTAATTGTAGGTCCCGCTTGTCAATGCCACATAAGGTCAGTGTGAATTGTGAAATTTTGGTGCCCGAGTTAGTTTAGTAGCTTCAATTTTTTTTTACTACAAGCTAATGAGATCCCTTAATAGAAATCTTGTAATGAAAGTTTGATGGTGTTAAATGGAGATACCTAATCGCTTGTATGGACACATGGAATTTAGGTGGCTCACAGCAAATTCATAGAACCGAAGCGAGCTTAGTAGATTCACCATGTTTGCATAACTACTATAGAGGACATCACGTGCCAAAAAAGTAAGACCTCAGAAAATCGTGATTCGATTCCAACTGAAGTAAAAAAAACACAAAAAAAAAAAATATATCGAGGTCAAATTTTGGTGAAGGGGGATATGAGGTATTTGGAAGATGCTGCTAAAAAGATTAGGTGCGGATAGTTGCACTATAAATTCATAGTTGTCAAAGTCAGGCTTGGTGATTCAGATTATTAATTTCAATAGTTACCTAATAATATATTGGAGCAAACAACAAAAATGTAATTCTTATACAAAAAAAAAACAAAATGAACCAAACTATTAATTAATGTTAAGGCTAAATTAGTTAAAATATTTGAACATTTTACGACTTTTGTTATTATATATATTATATCATAACCTTTTGAGAAATGTTATTGTATCCTCACATTTCTAAACTAGTCGTGAACTCGTGAGTTGCACGCGAAAGTAATCATTTTTTATTAGTAAGTTAAAAATATTAAATTTTAATTGATAATTTTAAAAAGCTAGTTTCTAAATTAATTATGTTACAATCCAATTGTATTAATTTTAGAGTCAAGCTTGCTCCGACAAAAAACAAAGAGAAAGAGACATACAACGTTATATAATATCATTGCCGAGATATGTGATACAATATTAGTAATCAAATGTATGATGGAAAATAAAATTAAAAAAATAAAATAAAAAGATAAATATATGCAACTCAAAAACTTTAAAAAAACACTCGTTTTTGTTGTGAATTGAATTGAGACTTGCAAGAACTAGAGAAGGAAAGTAGAAGAACTAAGAACTTCTACTACTACAAAGAACTACAACTACAAAGTAGAAGAGGAGAAATGAGAGAGTTGAAATGAGAAGTTGCATACAACTTGGTGTGTTTTTACAATGAGGTTGGCACCCTTTATATAGGCCCTTTGGTGATGATGATAAATGTACTTAGACAATGTTTACAAGTAACACATACATCACATGTCATACAACTCTTCACAAGCAACATTGACAATACATAGAATAATGAGTACATTTGATATGGATACAAGTAAGGGCCATGCTTGATACTACCACTCAATGTAAGAGCTATGCTTGACAATAATTAGTCATACAAAGTCTTGATCAATTGTTCATCCATATCATAAAACTCCCCCTTGGATGACAATTGTTGAGAGAATGTGCCTCGTTAAAACTTCTATTAGAAAAAAACCAGTGGGAAAAATCTAGTAAAAGAAAAAGAGTACACATTTCTTATTAATCTTAAGATAAGTATAATATTGTTAGGATTGCCTCATTAAAAAAACCTTGCTAGGAAAACACAATGGGATAAAACCATAGCTAAGGGAAAAAGAGTGCAATACACTAATAAATAACTCCCCCTCATGTGAACATAGGTAAAACTTGTTCAGTTTCTTTACTTGCAATGTCTTTAAGTTTACGCAAGCCAATACCATATGTAAGCCTTTTAAATGTCGTAGTTGGTAAGACTTTTGTGAATAAATCAGCAAGATTATCGCTCGGTCGGATTTGCTTGACATCAATTTCACCATTCTTCTGAAGCTCATGTGCATAAAAGAATTTTGGTGAAATATGTTTTGTTCTGTCCCCTTTTATGAATCCTTCACTTAATTGTGCAATACATGCTGCATTATCTTCATATAATATGGTTGGAGAATCTTTTATTGAAGGCAATCCACATGATTCTTGAATATGTTCAATCATGTTTCTCAACCAAACACATTCACGACTTGCTTCATGAATTGCAAGTACTTAAGAATGATTGGAAGAAGTGGCAACCATAGTTTGTTTTATTGACTTCCATGATACAACAGTATTACCACAGGTGAATACATATCCCGTTTGAGAACGGGCCTTATGGGGATCTGATAAAAATCTAGCATCAGCATAACCTTGGAGATTCAATTTTACCCCTCTCGAGTAAAATAAACCCATGTCACTTGTTCCTCGAAGATATCGAAAAATGTGTTTAACACCATTCCAATGTCTTCGAGTTGGTGAAGAGCTATATCTTGCAAGTAGGTTGACAACAAAAGCAATATCGGGTCTTGTACAATTTGCAAGATACATAAGTGCACCAATTGCACGTAAATATGGTACCTCCGGACCAATTAGCTCTTCATCACTTTCTTGAGGTCGAAATGGATTCTTATCCACTTCAAGTGATCTGACAACCATTGGAGAGCTCAATGGATGTGCCTTGTCCATATAAAATCTTTTTAATAATTTTTCAATATAATTTGATTGATGGACAAGTACTCCACTTGAAAAATGTTCAATTTGCAAACCAAGACAAAGTCTTATTTTTCCAAGTTCTTTCATCTCGAATTCCTTTTTCAAGTATTCGGATGTTCTAACGATGTCGTCGTGGTTTCTCACTATATTTAAATCATCAACATATACAACAATAATCACAAATCCTGTTGATGATCTTTTAATGAAGACACATGGGCAAAGCGGATTATTTACATATCCTTCTTTCAGTAAATAATCACTAAGACGTTTGTACCACATTCGTCCGGATTGTTTCAACCCGTACAAAGACCTTTGTAATTTTATAGAATGCATGTTATGAGGTTTTGATTTTATTTCATCGGATATTACAAATCCATCAGGGATTTTCATATATATCTCACTGTCTAGAGATCCGTACAGATATGCTGTAACAACATCCATTAAATGCATATCAAGCCCTTCAGAGACTGCAAGGCTTATCAATAACCGAAATGTGATTGCATCTATAACAGAAGAATATGTTTCCTCATAATCGATGCCAGGTCTTTGTGAGAAACCTTGAGCTACAAGTCTTGCTTTATACCTTGTAACTTCATTTTTTTGTTTCTCTTTCGTACAAATACCCATTTATATCCAACAGGCTTTACACCATCTGGTGTTTGGACAATTAGTCCAAAAACCTTTCGTTTCCTTAACGAGTTTAGCTCTGCTTGGATAGCATGTTGCCATTTTTGCCAATCAGGTCTTTTTTGACATTCGTCCACTGATCGTGGTTCTGGATCATCATCATTTTCACAAATTTCAAAGGACACATTGAAAGCAAATATATCATCAGGAACAATTTTATTTCGATCCCAAATCTTACCAGAGTTTAAGTAATTAATTGAGATCTCATTACTTTCATCTTTTTCATCTTTTTCTAGAGGAAGTTGTTCCACATCAGAATCAACTTATTCTGACAAACCCTTATCAAAGGATTCTTGTGCTTTCTCAGGAGTATTTTGATTTGTATTTATTTTTACTCCCGTTTTCCTTTTTCGAGGAATTGTATCCTTTGAACCAACCAGTCTTCCACACTTTAAGCATTTCGTTGGTTCTTGTGCATTTTGTTTCACAGAGATATCAATTCTTGCAGGAGCATTTACAGCTGGAATATGTGATTTTGTCACTTGTTTTACATCATTAAATGCATCTGGTAATTGATTTGCAATTTGTTGCAAATGAATGATCTTTTGAACTTCAAGTTCACACTGATTTGTTCGTGGATCATAATGTGATAAAGTTGATGCATTCCAAGCAATTTCGCGCCATTCCTTTTGAATTGACTTCTTATCTCCCCCTAATGGCGGGAAAATTGCTTCATCAAAGTGACAATCAGCAAAACGTGCAGTAAATAAATCCTCTGTTAAGGGCTCAAGGTATCTTATAATGGACGATGAGTTAAATCCAACATAAATCCCAAGTTTTCGTTGTGGACCCATTTTAGTTCTATTGGGAGGTGGTATAGGAACATACACTGTACAACCAAAAATTCTTAAGTGTGAAATATTTAGTTGTTGACCTAAAATGAGTTGCATGGGGGAATGTTCATGGTATGCAGTAGGCCTATAACGAATAATAGATGCTGCATGAAGGACTGCATGTCCCCAAACTGAAGTTGATAACTTAGTTCTCATGATTAAAGGTCTGGCAATTAATTGAATGTGTTTGATTAGAGATTCTGCCAAACCATTTTGGGTATGCACATGTGGAACAAAATGTTCAATGGTAATTCCTATAGACATGCAATAATTTTTAAATGCTTGAGATTGAAATTCTCCGGCATTATCAAGACGGATGGTCTTGATTGGGTTGTCAGGGAATTGTATTCTTAACTTAATGATTTGCGCTAAAAGGCTAGCAAATGCAACATTGCGGGTCGAAAGCAAACAAACATGTGACCACCTAGTTGATACATCTATCAAAACCATGAAATATCTAAATGGTCTACAGTGAGGATGAATAGGTCCACATATGTCTCCCTGAATGCATTCTAAGAAAACTGGGGATTCTACAATAATTTTACTTGGGGATGATTTAACTATCAATTTACCTTGAGAACAACTAGCACAATTGTAATCACCAGCTGAAAATATTTTGTGACTCCTTAAAGGATGTCCATGTGAATTATTAATTATTCTTCGCATCATTGATGATCCTGGATGACCAAGCCGGTCATGCCTTAAAATAAATGTCTTTGGATCATTAATTTTCTTATTTAAGACGACATTTGTGGCGGCCCCAAACTCCGAGGCCGCCCCGTGGCTTCCCATTTCCCCTGCTCGTGCACCGGAAACGCCTGCCACGTCACTCGTCTACCTTCGTACTTAGGGTAGTTATCGTATAAGTTGTTATAGTCACTTAATTGATCATTTAGAAGAAATTAACAGCGGAAGAATTTCTAAGGTTAACAAAATGCATTCACATTATATATATGTAAAAGTCTTACTGATCAAACCTATAGTGGAAAACCCGGCTGTACTGTGCATACAGGCGATCAACCGTAATAGTATGTATACCAATACAAGTGTATATCCAGTTTCCCAACCCAAAAGATAATACAAAATATCAAAACATGATAATATTTGCACACATATAATTCTATAACACCTATTCTAGTCATCAATAAATTCTATAAATTTGTGAATATGGTCACACTAATTCCCCGACCACTCGGCACCCCGTGCCCCGTGTCCGGCACGCTTCCCGAGGCGGTCCCACACTTAGTGTACCCAATTTTTATTTCCTTACCTTAGCTTAAGACTATATATTTGCATTTAATTATATAAAATCCTCAACCATAGCATGTTTAATAATTTAAATCTAATTAAACCCCAACGCCTAGCCTCACTGTTACCAAACTCCGCGTTGGCGCGTTCATCGAACTAAAACCCCGGCTCACAACTCGCCGACAAGTTTATTTTAAATGCACACCTAAGTGACGAGATATTACATCATTATCAAGAAAATGAAAATATCAATAAATCACCACAATTAGAAAAAACAATATTACACAAATAATACCTAGGTCCGGAACATGCCTAATCTATCCGCGGCGTCCACGTGTCGTCCGAGCTGGCGTCCTAATCTGAAATAAGGTAAATAACGGCGTTAATAAATAACGGGCCGTTACAACATTAGTTTCGACATGCCTTATATGAGTAAAATATAATCCAGAGGATAAAGCTGGGAATTTTTCTAACACTTCTTTTTTCCCATTTGAAACCAATGTGACATAGAGAAATTCTCTATTATTTTCGTTCATGGTTTCAATGTGATATCCATTTTGTCGAATATCTTTAAAGTGAGTAAATTTCTTCGGATTTTTCGAGTAGTATAAGGCATTGTCAACATGAATTATTGTTCCCCTAGGCAACATAATATTTGCTCTTCCAGAGCCATTAATCAAATTGGAGATGCCAGATATTGTTTGAACATTAGCCTCAACTAAGTTCAAATTGGAGAAATATTCTCTTCTTTTGAGGATAGTGTGCGTTGTAGCACAATCAACAAGACATATATCGCCATAATCTGAACAAATAACTTGATGATCCATTTCTACATTGAAAAACAATATGGTATTAAAGAAATACCCTTTTCGTAATAAAATATGAATATCTCAAACTTTTTGGATCATTAGTCAACAAAAGTATGGTAAAATCACAAAAATATTTGGGTATTATATATATGACAATATTTAGGCAGCAAAGCATTTCATACGTGACAAAAAAATGTCACAATTATGAGCGCTCCTTGTCAATACTAATTTACCCTTTCTAGTGGTGCACCACTTTTTATTTTGACTATCAATGGAATTGTCAATATGACTTTTACCATATCTTTTCACCTTTTCCACGTCCATAAATTTGTAATTGCGACCATGGTCATTATATGCAACATATGCTTCTTAATTTGAAGCTAAACCAATGGGACATGAGTGATATTATATTTATAATATCTTATTATTTTACTCAGCTACCACGAGACAAGGATTCAATCCATAATTAATATTTAATGGATTGACGTGCGCGCTCGATAATTTGTTGCAGTAATACATCGAGGCGAGTCACATGGCTTTTATTTGTCTCATCAGTCATATTTCTGCATAGCCTCAATATAGAGGTAATTGAAATTGCAGAATAATAAATGATATTTGACTGATATAAATTTTGTAGCGTGAGATCCAAATTACTCATTTTAAGCCTTTTGGAGTATTACCAATTTTTGCTTTGATATAGATAGCTCCATGAGATGAAATGATAATATAAAGTGAAATATTCACTTTTCAAATCTCTAAAGAGTCTAAAGAGATATTTGACGAATAAATATTTATACGCATAGCCTTGCATAGATACTTTATATATAATTTGAGCATCCCGTTGCCTTGACAAGTAATTAGTATTGTCAATATTGTTAAGGTAATTAATTCAATTATAATTAAATAAAATCTTTATGAAAATAAGGATAAACTAAATAGTTTTCTTTTTATACAAAATAGATAATATACCATTAAATATATGTTCACAACTTGATTATAAATACGCAAAATGTAATACTTGTATGAGTTGGTGGGACAACCTCCAGGTTGGGTGGCGAGACGAAGTCTATTTAAAACCATACCTCCTCGAACGGGATAACCCGTCTCCCTTTCAATGTTTAGCTTTATCGGGGACAAGGCTTACCCACTATCAACCCAAACTCATAACACTATTTGCAATATAAAAAATCAAGAATGGAGCATAATTAATCGTTTGTAGTATAGCGAGAAAACTAGTTATGTCACATATTGACTTTTGATTTCTGATGTAGAAGATCGTACAAGACGCAACTACAGAACATACTTTCGCAATCGGTGACGTTATAATGCATAATATATGAATAAAGTATGCATATAAAAGTGAAGCAACCAAGATAATATAGAAATAAACCGAACTCATAAAAGTTATACCTTCCTAGCTTTGTCTTCTTAACAAGCCTTCTTGAACTTCAAGATCTCCTTAATGCTAGAGCAAGCTCGTGCTGATAACGTGTTATGAATTGAATTGAGACTTGCAAGAACTAGAGAAGGAAAGTAGAAGAACTAAGAACTTCTACAACTACAAAGAACTACAACTACAAAGTAGAAGAGGAGAAATGAGAGAGTTGAAATGAGAAGTTGTATACAACTTGGTGTATTTTTACAATGAGGTTGGCACCCTTTATATAGGCCCTTTGGTGATGATGATAAATGTACTTAGACAATGTTTACAAGTAACACATACATCACATGTTATACAACTCTTCACAAGCAACATTGACAATACATGGAATAATGAGTACATTTGATATGGATACAAGTAAGGGCCATGCTTGATACTACCACTCAATGTAAGAGCCATGCTTGACAATGATTAGTCATACAAAGTCTTGATCAATTGTTCATCCATATCATAACAGTTTTGACAATAATGTAACTTATAATTGCATCACAATAATTTCACCATGTGTTACTTCCTTGTTAACTTTCCAAAAAAAATTATAATGATGACGACTTAATGCTTATAAAATGAGATGTTGAAAGATAGTTTGGGAGGTAAGTAAGTGATTGGGAAGCTAACGAATTTGAATGCCCCCTCTCTGAAACCCTAAAATTCTCTTTTTCAATCTTTGGTTCTTCTTAGTGATTTTAGTTTTCTAAACCATCACTGATCTTTTCGATTGATCGGCGGGTGGTTCCAATGACACCAGTTTTCATTTTGTTCGTCAAATAAAATAGATCTGATTAAATCTGAGATCGATGAATGACTATTTCCGTGTTGCAGTTATCAGATTCAACATTAATGCAAGCTGACTCTTCAACTCTACATCTTCATATACGCTTGTGTGTGGATTTGCTCATGCGACTACTGGATCGATACTTTTCATCAGTATTTTATTTTTATTAAATAAGTAGTTTCCATCTCTTATTTGAAGCTTTAGATTTTCTTCCCTAGTTGAAAGCTTGATTTTATCTCTTGTTGAAAGCTTTATTTTTTGGAGTTTATGGTTCATATGGGGTTGTTCATGTAATGTTGCGGTTTTCTCATACATATGATAGTCAAATAGCCAAATGTATGAGATCAACAGGTAGTTATGGTTGTACATTTTTATCAAAAAAATAAAAGTAATTGGGAAGCTTTGACTTATATAATGGTCGAAGAGAATGATTAGGACAATAATGCTATGTTGCATTCGACATCACACTACAACAAAAGACATTTTCTATGACTCAATCTTTACAACATTTTTAAGAATATGTCATTGAAAGTAAGTTAAGCATGACAGTTTCCAAAAAAAATGTCATAGAAAAGGTTAAAACATTCTCTTCAGATCTAATGAACTTTTAATGACAAACTAATTAATATTTCATGACAGTTTCTTAAATGTCATTGTATTCCCTTATACAATTAGTAAAGTTTCTACTTGGAGAGAACCGGCCACACACTCGCTCCCAAAAAAAAAAATGCTTATGTTGAAAGAAATCAGCGCCCACATTTACGTTTCACTTAACATCCGAAAGGGTATAGTAGTCAATTTTCACAAAAAACACAAAAATCAACCTAAACCTTTCATTTTCTCTCCAACGCGAGCGACAACAACGACACCAGAGCGGGCTCGCGATCAGAGATCTAGGGTTTCAAATTCACGATCTCTCGCATATTGGAGATCGGAAATCGCGAGCTAGTGTTTCAAAGTCACGATCTCTTGCAGGTCTTGAAATCAATGTTTCGGTGTTTGGTCTATCGCAGATCGCTCTCACAATCTCTCTCGGTTTGATTCGTGTTGTTATTTGCTTGTGTTAGTTACAATTTCGATTCCTCTCTTGCAGCTCTGATTTCGCCTCTGTTGCAGCTCTGATTTCGCCTCTGCAGCTACTCTAATTTCAGTGTTTTCTTTAATCGCGCAAGGGATTGCAAAAGGTGAAGAACAACTCGATATCTAAGTAAATACTTCTATGTTGTTCAATTTTGCCTTAATAAAGCGTAAATCTATCTACAAACCGAATGTATGATGATCAATTTCGAGTGACGATTAGTAATTACTAATTTGTGATATGAATATGCGCAATCTATGATTTATTTGATCTGATCTGTGTTTCGAGAGTGATTTAATGGATGATTTAGCGTGATTTGTGTTTCGCGAGTGCTTTAATGGATAATTTTTGTGATGTTAGGGGAATCTCCCTTGTTCGACTCACTAGTGGTATTGTTGATTTGTTCCATTTTTGTTTGGTAGGAATTTGTTCCATTTTTCAGTTATTTAGTAATTCTATTTGCATCTTAGCTGAAAAGATTGTTCAAAAACAATTAAAGTATCTTAAAAGTCTCGGTAGTATCTTAACATTGTCACTTATGCATGCAAAAAAAAAACTAAAAAGGAATGTGTAACTTGATTACATTCTCATGTTTAAAGATGTCGAATGGTAGATTGACTAATTTATTAAAAAAGGCATCCTCATGTAATTGCATTTTGTAATGGAGTGCTTGAGGTGCTGGTAATTGCATTTTGTGATGAACAATTTGATTTAGGGCAGGGTTATGGTTCAATAGAGTTTTGTTATGAAAGATATGTCAATGTCTTCTTCTACTACGCATGTACAATATTGGACCCGATGGGCAATACTATATTTTTTTTGCCGTCTCTATGTTTCTTATTTATACTTTAGACACTGCCAATATGTCCTCCTGAAGCTCCTGTTCAGTAGAAGAGCCTATGGTTCGTATTAGATGTCACTCTTCTTTTTTCGTTGTCAACTCATTATATTCAGGTGAATCACATATTTTGTTGTTTTATTTAATTGAATCTTACAGTGTTAGATGTCACTCTTCTTTTTCCATTGTCAATTTGAAAATTTCAATCTACTGATTTTATTTGACCTGATGAAGATTCTTATGTAATCTAATTTTTTTTTTTTTATTTTACTTGCTATATGCCCTTATTTGTTCTTGATCAATCAATTTTTGGCTCTTACGTAAGTGATTAGAGTTCCCACAACAAATGGATCTCTTTAGATTAGTATGTTCTTATAGATGCACACTACCAATAATTAATTAAATTATTTGGTTGTATTCCAAATCTTTCCCTTGCAGGTTTAGAAATCTAGGCTTGGGAAAGCTGCAACCTCACGAGAAACACAATGATCACTCAGTTATGGATCAAGAGAGGTGACTATCTCTTTTGATAATTTTGGATTGCTTTCTTATTTCTCAAGCAATCTCTAATTTTCTTTTTGTGACTTTGCTTCATGCATGCAAATCATTTGATAGGCAATGGATTGATTCCAAGAAGATGTCTAGAAAATTTAATCTCATAGATGCTCTATGAGAATATAGGCTTGCTTTTTTTCATATAATCAATTTAAGTCTATCCCTTTGTCCTGTATATTTTATTTGTGCTTTATAGAAAATTATGTAGCTGTTTAAGTTTTGTTTCTATTTGTATCTAACATGTAGGCTATTAAATGTTCCACAAATTTCTATTTCATTTTTATAACTAATTCGTTAAGATCCTTAGTATGAGTGTCCTTAGCTGTGGAATTAGTTTATCGAATTCCAAATCAAGTTGGAACTCATGTCAATCCTTAGTATATGATCAATATGCTCTGTTTTAGTGTTGAAAATGTGATTCAAAGTTGTTAGTTATTTTATCGTTGCTTGTAGGACTTAGTCTAATTTAGTTACTCTATTTTTTTGTTGAATAAGTCTAGTTCAGATCAGATTGTATTTCCTTAATTTTTTGATTTGTTGTTAAGTCAAAGCACGTAGGATATGTGTCCACAATTTGTGCTCATTAGAGGTTTGATCAAATGCCAATATAAAGGCAATCTCAGTTTATGAATAAAACTATCTTCAGAGAGTTCTTCTACTTAAATACTTGTATTCGTTATTGCTCTGTTTTTCAGTTTTACCCAATATTTAGGAGTGGACTGATTTTCTAAGGCAGTTGTTACTCTTAGGGCTGTTTTGTAGTTGTTTTATCTGATTTTGGTGGTGGGCAAGTACTTGTTCTAGATGTAGATGCAAATATGGTCATATGCTATCTGTTTTGATATGAGCTTTGGTGGGCTAACCATGAGTTCTGGTTAGTTCTGCTCAATATTGCTATGTTTTTCTATGTTTTAGATAGGTTTACATTGGACATGTTCTCTTAAATATATGTGTATTTCAGTCTGCAGTTCATGTTTTTATTGTTTTGTCTATAATGGTTTGATTAAAAGCTCAACATTCATATAATGATAATGGTGTTGGTTCATTATTTGGACTTCTTTTATGGTGATGGCATCAAAAATATTTCAGGAAGTCGATGTAGCATGCAAGCATTCGAGTTTGGAAGGGCTCATGTAGTCAGGCCTAAAGGGAAGCACAAGTCACAATAGTTTGGCTACATGACATTGGAGATAATGGTTCAAGGTACACCGATTTGATTATGCAATGTCATTCATCTACTTGTGTTAATATTGGAAAGGTAACTCAATTCTATTTTTAATTTCAAACACTTATATGGTTTCATATCTTTCTTTTGTAATAAGTTTGTATACATCATTTGATTATTGTCTCTAAATCTCTTTATCATTTCATATTTGAAACCATGCTTTAGAGAATGTTGATGGATCTTGTTTTAAAGGTGGCTAGATAGGCTGCATACATTTTAAGACCTGGACTTGCAAATGCTTACTACTTGTATCTAGTTGATTCTTTTTAAATTTTGTGGTCAGACGAAATGGTACCCACTGAACTGAACAAAGCCATTATGCAGGCTCAAACTGAACTGAATATGTTTTGAACTTGTCAAATGGTTGCCACATTGGTGTTATCCTTATACATTGCAGCTTTGTTTGTGCCATTGTTACTTGTATGTGTGAATTGATATAATTTTCTATTTCAACGATATATTCATTCATGTTTTTAATAGTATTGGATGTCTTAGATTACCCTGACCAATGATTGCACGGTGAGGCCTAGGCGATTTGAGACAAAATTAACTAGGCCCTAGTTCATAAAAAGCTTATTAGGATCCTTATAGTATATATCGAATCATCTTTGCCTTCTTCTCTGTGGTTTTGAGTGATAATCTCATTTTCTTATAAAGAGAAACAAATGAACATAATGTATATTAGATATGATATGATATAACGATTTATAATAAAGAGAAACAAATGAATATAATGTATATTTGGGTTTACAAGCTTATATGGTAGGTGTGCAGGGGAGGGAACATTTCTATTAGATGCTCATAAAAAATTTATAAGTATAATGAACAATTATTTTATTATTAGAAGGTTATAGTAATGCTTTGAAATATTTTGAGAACTCTTTTAAAATATTTCAAAACACGTACTAATAATTAGAAGGTGATATGCAGATAATAGTGACTTGGAAACTGAGGTCTCTGCACTTGACATAATGTGATATTCCCTCATGCGTGCTGAACAGAATCTTCCTCAGAAGTACTTCTCGTCCTTAGAGAAGGTATGATTTAATTTTGTTTCATCTAATATTTATGCCTTTCGCTGTTATATTGGAGGACACATTGGTAGTGATGTTATCCTTGATTTTTTCTTATTGCACGTTAAATAGGTAATGACGTGTTCTTTGCAGCCGTGGAACTACTAATTCCTTCACAAATAGAGATAAAATCATACAAATGATTAAATGGGTCCTAGGAGAAGATAATTAATCATATCAGTTTCAAACATCTAAATAATTCTAAGAATTTGAACACTTAATGTCCATTCATTTTAATTATAAGCAGAAGCCATCCTAGTAACATGTATTCCTTTGCAATTGGTTAAATAAAAGAAAAGCATCGAAAGCGATTTTGTTCGATGAAGTTTAGTAATGAAAATTTAGGATGAATCTTGGGGTACTATGTCGGTGCCCACAGGTCGCACCATTCTTGTTACTTTATTACTTTGATTGGTAAGTGTCTTATCACTTCTTAAAATGCGACGTATCTTCAATTTGGTTGATATGCAGGATAAGTATAAGCTTGGATGAATAAATGTCTGCATGTTGCAATTATTGGGAGCTTTATCTGCTCATTCTGAGTGTTGATGATCCATTTGAAAAATTGAGGGCTGGATTCATGTACGTGTTTTCGTGTGTAGGTGGGCTTGCATGTATATACACAAGAACTAAGACTGGTCAAGATGCAGTTAGGACCAAGTTTCGAAAGAAACTGTTTTTGCTCGGGCAGCTGAAGTTCACTTATGAGGATTGGTTTTCCTGAGCTTTGAGCAAGTTTCGATGAAGTTTAGTAATGAAAATTTGATCATTCCTGAAGCTTAACTAATTTCACATGAACAATAAACATCTTCCACTAATTATTCAGCTCAATCAGTTTGAGATTACCTAACAGAAAGGGAAAAGAAGGTAGGTAGCACAGATCAGGTAATACCCACCATCTTTACTCTTTTCATCTTTAGATTACTGAGATTCTTCAGATTTAAATTTCACATTTGTTCTATAGTGCAAAGAGAGTGTAGAGAATCCCTACTACCATTTGAGCTGATTCATTGGTTTTGCTACTGCTCATGGTATGCATATCCTTTCTGTTAGAGAAGATGTTTATTGCTTCCCATTGTTTTTATGGCGAAACATTAATTTCTTCTTCGTTGGTTGATTAAGAACTGCGTGAGCCATGCGTAGCATTTTAACATCGAGAAATTCACTAGAGGATGCATCGGATTTGGGTAGTGCTTTTGGTTTGTGACACTGAGCTCTTACCTTGTTCCCATACTAATTTGTCTAGCAATGTTAGTTAACCTTAATTATCTGCTAATCACAGCTTGGTCACATTTATTTTCTTTCAAGCGCTCCCCAACAGTTTGGCAATGCCTTTCAAAAAGGCGATCGATTAAGTTTCCGAAACACAATGGAGTACCCAATTGTGGATGTTGATGTAAGTGTGAGGGCACACACAATTGGAGGGTTTATCTGAACATAGTCATATGCCATTTCTAATCAGGTAAAGCCCTCAAACCCCTTTAATGTTTGCTTTCAAATTCCGTTTCTTTTGTTTGATATGTTAAATCCCTGCTTATAATGTTTTTTCCTTTATGGGTTGTGCTGTAACAAATTATGAACCATTAGAACTGTTTGTTTGCTCCTTTGCAGTAATCCTTCGAAAGAGGGATGCACAGGATTGAGAACTTAAAGTTTCAGTCATAATCCTACCAAAAAAAAAGTTTCAGTCATAGTTAGTTTCTATCATTCTAAGCATTTGTAGAACTCTCTTATTGCCTAACCATTTGTAAAAGTTGATTTCTTCTGTTAACTTAATTTTAAGCATTCTGAATGTGGTTTGTAAGATTGTTTATTGTGGTCATGATTTGATGATTTTGTTTGGAATGTGAGAAACTTATCTGTTGTTGTTAGATATTTAGTTGTAACTTAGATGGTGAGAAGACCAAGTTTTTTGTCTTCATTAGAGTTTTTGACAAAAATTTGATACATTTTGGGTTGCCATTTTGGTTGGGCTCGTTTGAATTTTTTTCCCTCAATGTTCTTCGATCAAAAGATATGTTACACTATTATTGATTTTTTTATTTTTGTTGGACAGGTTGCAACGAAGAAGAGTTGCAAATTTGAAGGTGTACTTGTTTTGTCATGTTGCATTCATATGTAATTGTTACATGGCGTAGTTTTCTTTTTTTTGAAAATATACGGTGTAGCTTTTTTTTTTAAAAATACATGGTGTAGCTTTTAGTTGCTATAATATTGAAATTGTTATTTGAATTTGAATTTGAATTTAGATATTGTTGGTATTTTAATTTTAGCGCAATGAATTTAATTGTTTAATATATTGTATCATTTGAATAGTTTTTTATTGATTTTTTTTATTTGTCATACAATTTTAATGATATTTAAAAATTATCGTTAAAGCTCTTTTATGATAGTTGTTCAATATCATTGTATAGTTATGATGACAGTTTTTAAGTGTCATTATACACTAAAGATGACACTAAACATGTTGTCATTGTAAGGAAATACTTTCCACAACACCCCCAGTCTATGACTGTTGAAAACTGTCGTCTTTTACTTTTAACGTCAGTTTTTAAATGTCATTAATAGGCAAATTTCTTGTAGTGTCATGTGCTTCGCGCACCGGAATGACTAAATTTTTTTTGGAGGAAAGACCAACTATTAGTAATAGCTGAAATGTGTTAATATATAATTTGATGAAAATAAATTATATTAGTAAAGAAAAATTAAAAAATTATTCACTTATTATATATAATCTCCGATGAACTCAAAGCCAAGAGAAGAGCAATATTATCAGTTAATTTATTAAAAAAAGAATATAACTCAAAAGATTGGCATCTTGCAATAGCAATAATAAATAAAATACATTAATATAAACTTTATCGAAAGTTAAAGTAAGAAAAAGAAAACAAAGAACGACTTATTATGTGCTCTCCATCGAAAGTTAAAGTAAGAAAAAGAAAACAAAGAACGACTTATTATGTGCTCTCTGATGGACTCAAGACTAAAAAATTTTGTCATATAATTCTTTTCTATGAAAGAGGCAAATTCACAAAACTTGTCTACAAATAAATAAATAAAATTTAAAACTTACTTGGTTATGTAGTAAGGGGTTTTTCTATAGAGAACTTAAAAAATTAATTAATCATCTAATAATGAAGGAAAATGATAAAATGACCCACTTGGACGCACACTTGGGGCGCACACTTTGTCTTTTAGTTCATTTATGGTGTTTTGTTAGATGTAGGCCCACACCTTGGGAGACAAAAAATAGCCATAAATGGGCTAAAAGACAAAGTGTGCGCTCCAAGTGTGCGCTCAAAGTGTGTTAGATTATCATTTTCCAATAATGAAAGAACATTCAATACACGAAAGAGAAGGCCGACAATGTAGAAGATGTTCATGATCATATTTATTTACATTTATATACTAAACAAACAATGGTAATAGCATTTATAATCTTGACAGTTTAGCATTGAAGTTTTGAAAATGCTTCATGTTTCCATTCAAAACATATGACAATTTCTTAAAAAGAAAAGTATGGCATGAATAATATTAAAATGGTTATTAACTTAATGGACAATTTTGTATTCCATTAAATTTGAAGTGGGCAGTTTTGTATGGCATGCATGTAATGAGACTTTTTAATTTAATTGAAACATTATTTGAAATAACCTTTAAAAAAAGAAAGAAAAAAAATTAAAGGGGCATCTTAAGATCTTTCTTTATTATCTTTGAATTTTTTAAGATAATGTGCGATAAGTTTGTATTTATTAGTGATTCAAAAAAAGAAAAAGATTAATTAGAGATTAAAAAAACTCGGTGTCCAAAAAAGGGGAAGACTTTGAGATGTACCACATGATACTTCGAAAAGGTTGAAAATCGTCACGTGGCAAACCCAAGGTCTTTCCTTATTATATATAAATATAAATTGTTTGATTTGTATCCTATGTCACTCTTGAACAATAAATTTGATGATGTGACACTTATGTAATGAATTTGAATAATAGCTTTAACAATTATTTTAATAATTATGAGTGATGAGATGGTTTTTAAAATTTATTATTTAAATGTCATCTCATCAAATTTTGAGTAAGAAAATGACATTGGATACAAATTAAACTATTTAAAAATGTTATGATATTTTAACCAATTAAGCTTAATGTTGATACAAATTTTTGGGTTTTTTTGCCAAGAGAAGTAATTAATTCATTGAAGGCTCATTCCAACTTCTTACATAAATTATTAAAATACTAGAAAACAACAAAACAAATTAACTGAAATAAAAAAAAAAAAACAAATTAACTTGAGTCTATATCACCAAACCGGCTTGATATATGCATAATCATTAACTTAGCCATACCCCCTCAAAAGCTTTTTGGTGACACCTCCATCGTATACTTGTTCTATGCCACAATAACATTGTCGTACTTGCGACATTTTTTTTTTTTGGAGAAGCTAAACGGACCCATTAATTACTAAATGTACCCCAGTTTTTAAATTTTTACATGTACCCCACTTTTTTCCTTAAAATTTTAAAAATATTCTTGCTTAGTGTACCCCACTTTTTTACTTCGTGTACCCCATTACCTTCACCCTCACCCCAATACATTTGCCTTCGGGTGTCGGACGAATAGAGCTAACACCTCTGAAGAGGTTTCAGATGAACATGATCGACACCTCTTTAGAGGTCTCGGCCAACTTCAACCGATAATGCAGAGATAATTTGATTTCAGTAGGTGACGGTGGGAACTGGCCGAAACTTCTTTAGAGGTGACGACCCAGTTCGATTGACATCTCTTTAGAGGTGTCGGCCCAGTTCGACCGACACCTCTTCAGAGGTGTCAGCTTTGTTATTCCGAAACCCGCGGGCAACTAGAACGAATAAAAAACCTTCAAAACTCTTAGAAAACACATGAAAATGACCAAAAAATAATGGGTTTTGCTCGAAATCACTTAATATTTTCAATTCCATCGAAACTTTGTACCTAAAATATAAGATTTACGCCTCAAATCAAAGCCCTAAGCCCAAAAATAAATTCACAAACAAAATGAGTCAACGAGAAAAAAATAAAAAAAAAAACTCGAAATTGACACTAAAATAGACGATGAATGCACCATTGTTATCGAATCCATGTCGTTTTGCTCAGATTTTGTTAAATTTGGTCGATTTTTGGTGAGGCGATTTGAGAGAGGTGACTGGGGTATAGCGTGAGTAGGGGTGAGTGGGGTATGTTGAGTAAAAATCCTTTTATATAGAGGGGTAGTTAGGTAATTTCACAAAACTGAGGTATATTTTGTAATTTATGGGGTTCATTTAGCCTCTCCCTTTTTTTTGCAATGCCCATAAGTGGCTAAAATGCCTCAGCCCTCTCATACTGGTCGAACTAATTTTATGGAGGTTGATAGAAGCACCGATTCTCGCATTCCAAATAAAGCTCAAGAATTAATGCAACTACCACAATTTGAATTCTATACCTGCCTTATGCCTTAATCAGTGTCCTAGCGTTGGGTTAATTTCACACATGGTCACTCAAGTTTATATGTTATAACACTTTGGTCACTAAAGTCTACTTTGTACAAAAAAATCACTCGACTTTTTGAAACTTTTCACTAAAGTCACTCTAGTCACTTTTTCGGTAGCCAACTATGATGTGGCACTTACGTGGCGTTAGTGACTTTAGGATTGAGAATAAGTCGCCTTGAGATTCATATTCTCTTATCAACATGTTTATTCAACCATCCTTATTAGTTTAGGTGTGTAAAAAAGGGGTTTGTTATCAACACACCACTTAAATAAACACACAATTTTTTCTAATGTTTGACTAAAATTATCACATCTCACCCGAGTCCCACACAAACCACCATCACCACCCCACCGAATCCACCCCACCCCACCCCACCCCACCCTCTACACTCTCACTGCCACTGCCACTCCTCTCACTGTCGTCGCCTCCATGTCTCCTGAATCTTACACACATCCTCTCCCTAAATCCTGGACGTCCCCAACCACCTTCTCTGGTGGTCCCCACTCCCCACGTCGGGCACTTTGATCGATCGCTCCAACACCGACATCGCCTCCTCGAACCGCCCCAAGTTGCAGTAGATCGCCGCCACCACGTGGAGGCTCATCGCCAACTCCAGCCTCCCTCCCTCTCCGCCGCCGCGCTTCGCTCGAACGACTTCGACGCCCTGATTGCGTAGTCCAATGCCTTGGTGGCGCTGTCACCGAAGGCGATGGTGTCGCAGGCAAACGTCAGGAGGAACGAGACTAGATCTGGGTTGTCCAGGGCCGATTCGTCGATAGTTGGCAACAGTTGGGGCTTTTTCTTTGATGAGGAGGGGGTTTGGTGATTGGGGATTGGGGATTTAAGGGTTGTTTGTGCTTGTGTGCTGGTCGTGGTTGATCACGTTGGGAATTCATGATTGTTGTCGTTGTTGGTGGTGGTGGTGGTGTCGACGACGATGCGAAGAGGGGTTTTTTTTGGAGGGGTTTTGACGGAGACAAGGCTCGGCATGGCTGCGACACTGAGAGGAGTAGCGGTGGTGGTGGTGGTGGTGGTGGTGGCGGTGGTGAGTAGGGTGGGATGTGAGGGTGGATTTGGTGTCGATGGTGGCGTGTCTGGGGACTGGGGTGGGATGTGGTAATTTAAACATTAGAAAAAAATGTGTGATTGTTTAATTGGCGTGTGATGATAACAAATCTTTTTTTTACGCAACTAAACTAACAAGGATGACTAGATGGACATCTCAATGAGAGAACATGAATCTCGAGGCGATTGAGGATGACTAGATGGACATCTCAATGAGAGAACATGAATCTCGAGGCGACTTAATCTCAATCCTAGAGTCACCAGCTTCACGTAAGCGCCACATCATATTTGATCACCGAAAAAGTGACTGGAGTGACTTTAATGAAAAGTTTTAAAAAGTCGAATGATCTTCTTGTTACAAAGTAGACTTTAGTGACCAAAGTGTTACAACATATAAACTTGAGTGACCATATGTAAAATTAACCCCCTAGCGCTCGTACCCTTGATACTATTTAGAACATTCTTTAAACTAGCTACAAATCCACTACATGTTGGAAGTGGGAAATAGAACTTTGATTTCTATGCCATCAGAGAAACTAATTATTCGCAATTCCCAAACAAACATGGGTCGTTTAACTTAGGCTTTGTTTGGTTAAAGGTGGAGTTATCTTTCGGGAGATAACTTTCAGAGAGTTAGGAACTAATCATGTTTAGTTGTTCAACTTCTCTGCAAGTTATCTCCCAACTTACACTTTAGAATGAGAGATATCTCCTTCACTCCCCATAGAGAGTTATCACTCAAGAGTTGTGGACATAGTTATCCTCATTAATGACTCTTTTATTATCCATCTCTCTCTTATTTGAAGGCTATTATGTAAATTCATATATTTTATTGTTTATTAATTTGCAACTTCCCTGCAAATTTAAAGTTGAATCAAACATGAAAATATTAACTTCAATGAGTTAACTCTAAAGAGATAACTCCGAACTAACATTGTAAGTCCCAAAACATGAACCAGACGAGGCCGTCACATATGATTGGGCTTTAATGTGTTTTCCTGCCGTGTTTAGACCAGGCTTATTGAGAACCTCAGAACCGTCCAACTAAGAACATTAGTTAATGGACTGGGCTCATATCTGTTAGAGAATGAGAAGTGGATCATAACCATGACCCCAACGGAGCATGACCATGGACTTCAATATCATGAATATGCAAAAAAAATTTATTTTTTTATTTTTTTACTATCTTCATAGGTTGTTGAAGATGCGTGGACCAAAATTTAGTCCGCATCAATTAAATGAAAACTTCGAAATGAATTATATAAGTGATTAACTCTTCTAACTACTACCAAGGCCTTTTGAGATAAAACCTCACACATAAAGTTAGAAGGCGGTTAAGTTGGGGGCAATATTGGTACTAGCTGAGGAGATCCACGGGTTTGTGCACGCGTATGCGGCGCGACGGTGAGAAGATAGGCTCCAACCCCATTTGTATACACACATATGCGTGTGTAGTCCAACACTCTTCAGGCCCATGAATTTCTATATAGTATCTGAGTGAAACAATCATGGCTCGTATTTGATGACCTAGTTGGGCTAACGATGAAGTCTAAATCTATTTGTGGACCTAAAAGCCTAAAAGAGTAGGTCTAGGTACGTTTGTCCAGACCTCTAAAAATAAGTTTGTGTTTTACAAGTGACAACTAGTCCAGGCCTAGTTGCACTTAAGGGGGAGTGTTAAAGTATATATATAATCTTACATTGAAAACGTAATAAGAGTTTGTGTGGTATATAAGTGGTGTAGATTAAATCCTAGCCATGCAAGCCAATCGGTTTTGTGCAAGATGGGTTCCAACCCCATTTATATGCCCACGTATACGTGTGTGGCCCGACACTTTCTAGGCTCATGAATTTCTATATATATAGGTCCCGAGTTTGGATGTTATAATAGAACTTTCATATATATATATATATATAAAATATTAGTAAACACTAATTTGGTGTCGCCCAAAGCTATTTTGATGCTTAATTAAGTTAGCAATCAAGTCGTATGCAATGTTGCGTACATCAAATGGAAAACATATTGAATATTTATAGTTGTGGCTTTTACAATTCTGAAAATGGCTGTCGATGCAGTCTGTCAGATATGCGACATATGTTTTGTTCTATTAACAATGCATAAGAAAAAAATTATTTAGCATCACGTAGAAAGTTGGTGCTATAGATTAATTAAGATCGTTGTTTGGCACATAAGTTCAACATAATTTTTTAATAATATATCTTAAATATGCTTTTATTTATGGGTCATTTTATAGCCCAAAAGGCCCAAAAACTAACTTGGGATTATTAATTTGTACTCCATATATGTCTATTAGAATCAAATAAGGTATTGTTTTCTTTTTTGTAATGGATGGTTTGAGTTTAATTCATAATCTTATGTGTAATCAACTACATAGCTATGAATAATGTTCTAAAAGCTATATAAAGGCTTTCTCGGTTATAATGTGATGGTGGTTGATTTGGTTTGATTAATAATGTTTGATACTCCTACCAAAAAAAAAAAAATGTTTGATACGTGGGAGGTTTTTTTATGAGTTTTCTGTGCGTGTTTTTGGATTATTTTTTTGTATTGAAGTGTTTGAGGGAAAACACTAATAAAGAAACAAAATGTGCCATTCAATTCAAGCATTCTCAAACTAAATAAATGAAAAGAATTTTTTTTTCCGTTGTAGCAAGAAATTTGATCGTGAATTCCTCTTGCCACATCAAGATCCCTTGATGCATTATATTTCTAGATCTCTCACTTTGAGCCACCATGTTCAAACTCTTATAACTATATATGACTTTCGATTCCACCCAAAAAAAATAAAAATAAAAATTAGGACTGTCAAAATATTCAACCCCGTTAGTAATATTGTTTTTCATATCAAATAAAATTTTCCATAATTATAATTTTTTTCAGTGAATCCATAATTATAATCTTCAAAACATGTAATAGAAACATGTAAGAAAAAAGTCAAAGCATCTCTAGTGAGATAAACGAGGTATCACTCGTAAAAAACAAGAATTATGGAGATTGTGAGTTTAGTTACTTTTGTTCAAGTAAAAAAAAATAAGAAAAAAAACATGTGAGAAAAAAGATTTATTTATGGGAAGTAATATTAAAATTTATAACTTCAAAAAAATATATTAAAATTTATAAGGTTAATTTCGAGAAAAAATGGATGTATCATGTATGACACAATTGGCTTACAATAGTAAGATTCTTGTTACCATTCCACATTCCATTTGGACATCTTTCCTTTCATCATAATCTCATATCCCTATAATCATCAACTAATAATTTGACCCAAAAAAAAAATGGACAGAACTGTTGTAAATGAAATGGATGTGGATGACTCTTCCTATTCAAACCATTTATATTCCACCACTATGTGTGAGTGGTTACACATTTACATCATGTAATTGTAACTTATGATATTTGACATTCTTGTAATGACATATATAAAGAGCTCACATCTATGTAATGGATACACCAAGTTGAATGAAAACTTCTCATTCCAACTATCTCATTTCTTCTCTTCTCCTTTGTAGTAGTAGTTTGTAGTAGTAGAAGTTCTTAGTCTTCTATTTCATTCTCTAGTTCTTAGCAAGTCTCCATTCAATTCACAACACGTTATCAGCACGAGCTTGCTCTAGCATTAAGGAGATCTTGAAGTTCAAGAAGGCTTGTTAAGGAGACAAAGCTAGGAAGGTATAACTTTTATGAGTTCGGTTTATTTCTATATTATCTTGGTTGTTTCACTTTTATATGCATACTTTATTCATATACTATGCATTATAATGTCACCGATTGCGAAAGTATGCTCTGTAGTTGCGTCTTGTACGATCTTCTACATCAGAAATCAAAAGTTAATATGTGACATAACTAATTTTCTCGCTATACTACAAACGATTAATTATGCTCCATTCTTGATTTTTTATATTGCAAATAGTGTTATGAGTTTGGGTTGATAGTGGGTAAGCCTTGTCCCCGGTAAAGCTAAACATTGAAAGGGAGACGGGTTATCCCGTTCGAGGAGGCATGGTTTTTAAGTAGACTTCGTCTCACCACCCAACCTGGAGGTTGTCCCACCAACTCATACAAGTAGTACATTTTGCATATTAATAATCAAGTTATGAACATATATTTAATCGTATATTATTTATTTTTTATAAAAGAAAAAAAATTATTTACTCAATTTTTTGACATATTTTCAGACTATGGCAAACCTTCAAAAACTTGAATTTATTGCTCTTGATATCACTGAAAATAATTATTTTCCATGGCAACTGGATGCTGAGATACATCTCCAAGCTAAAGACTTAGGAGAAACTATTATAGAAGGAAATGAAACATCAATGTAAGACCGTGCGAAAGCACTGATATTTCTTCGCCATCATCTCCATGAAGGCTTAAAAAGTGAGTATCTCACTATAAAAGATCCTCTCACCTTGTGGTTAAGCTTGAAATAGCGATATTATCACCAAAAGACGGTGATATTTCCAAAAGCTCAAAACGATTGGCTCAATCTTAGGCTGCAAGATTTCAAAACAGTCAGTGAGTATAACTCCACCATGTTTAATATTACCTCTCGTTTGAGGCTTTGTGGAGAAAATATATCTGATGAGGCAATGATGGAAAAAACATTCAGTACTTTTCATGCCTCGAATCTGTTGTTGCAACAACAATATCGAGCTCGCCAATTTAAAAAGTACTCAGAATTAATTTTATGTCTCATTGTGGCTGAACAAAATAACGAGCTTCTATTGAAGAACCACAACTCTCGTCTAACTGGTTGCGCTTCAATTAATGAAGCAAATGCAGCATCCTATAATGACCATAAAAAGGGTCATGGAAAGAAAAACCACGAACGTAGAAATGGGAAAGGATCAATCAGCAAAGATCGTGACAAGCCCTATTCTAAATTTTGTGGCAATAAGTTCCAAAATAAATGGAATAAGAATGATGTCGTTCAGAATAAGGGGAAAAATATTGCTGAAAATGGGCATGCTCGTAATCGTGACCAACCATGTCACAGATGTGGTCTAAAATGTTGGGTAATGTGCCCTAGGTCAATCCATTAACAGTCTTTATGAATACATTTTAGTTAATAAAATAGAGGATTTTATTTGCTGTTTATTATAATTGATTTGCATGTTTACATTATAATAAGATCCATGGGTATTTACAGAAATATCCTAAATGTCCCTAGTCGATTATTATACTAGGAACTATAATGAATTAAGACTAGTATGAGTCTTGATTGATGATCATACGATGATCATACGTATAGGAATACGAATCAAGATCATGAGTACTTATTATAGAATAAAGTACTGGGCCCGACCGCTATGAGAACATCACATGGATTAAGTCATAGTTGTTTCTCATGATAGGTATATTTTTCAATCCTCTGACTTGAGATTACCAGAGACTTCAACATTAGGAATACAGTGATTTGACGCAATCAAACGTTATCTTTAACCTGACAATTATAAAGGTTGTGATTGGTTATTGTGTGAATAATGTGGTGAAGTTGTGTAATCGAGATAGAATTTGTCCCTCTCATATAAAGAGAGATATCCAAAGGATCCCTCGATATGTTAGACTGTTAAAAGGCCTAGTCTAAGTGAATTGATATTGATCAATGTCACTTAGATGTTTTCACTACCTTGAAATCGAGACTAGTACGATTGAACATGTTGGATGACAATTCCATGCCTTATGTTTGATCAAAAGGATATCGTGTGACAAAAGGATGTTATATATACTATTGATTAGGTTATATCGATTTGATAATCGTACAACTTGGGTAGTCATAATGTCTTGCTAGAGGCCGCTTATGACTTGTATACCAAAATGTGTTTTGGTACACCGCCAACGTTGTATGAGCCTATTGGGTCGCACACTAAGAATGGTTTTGCGAGATTTTAAGATGGTTCGAAAAATGAATTTTATATGATAAAATTCATGACGTAAACGTCCTTGTAGTGTATTACACTTATACTTCTTTAAGTAGGGGTATATGTGTAATTTACCTAACCGTCTATATACAAGGGTTGTATAAATAGACGCTTTGAGTTAGAATACAAGTACGAAAGAATTATTAAAAGGCCGAAACTCTATTTTTCGTTTTAGAAACAACTTAGAGTTTTTGGTATTCTCTGGATCGTTTTGGAGAGAAAAAAAGTTTGAAATTCTCTCGAAGCTAGCACTTTGAATCTCGGTCGCCATTCGTGTGTGGACAGCTGATAGAGGGCGTTCGTTGTTGGCAGCGCCTTAGAGATCGATTAACCTTCAGAAAGGTACATTGCGACTGAGGTATGATTAAGTTTTCATAGTCTAAACGTGTTTTAATGGAATCAGATTCGGATCCTGTTGGGGTTTTTTCTCAAAATTGTTTTGAAATCTCCGCTGCGTTTGAACCCCAAAATCCAACAGTAGTATCAGAGCCTTCGAGTTTGATTCCATTAAACTCATTGCATGTTTTTATGATATATGATTGAAAGCATGATTATAGTTGATGTATATGTGATATACATAAGTTTTCTAGGAGATTTATTATCATGTTTTGTGTATATGATACATATATTAATGATTTAATTGAAATCAGTTTCATACATGCAAGTAACCATGTTAGGTTCGAATAATTTTAATGAATTGAATTTCGTATTCTCGTTATCCATGACACCATTAGGTATAATCTTTATTTTTGTATATTGATGCATGGATGAAATCTCTGTAATTCAAGATGCATATTTAGGTAACATTAATTTAAGTTTCTTAAATTGTATAAGTCTCAATGTTAATTCGAAACTAATATGTTAGATTCGATTGAGATAGTAATTCATGATCCAACTACATATTTGTGATTGTTTGGATGAAGATCGAAATTGTAAATAATTAATTTACGAAATTATTTATTTATCTTGTTATATCTATGTTGTTATGAAGTTTTATTTGATAAAGATAGATAACAATTAGAGTAGGAGATATATGCAAACTCGGCTTATTTATCCCTATTGGATAGGAGATAAATATGGAGAAGTTTGTTATTTGTGATATGCTAGGATTCAAATATCTAAAGTCCTAATTGGATTAGGATAAGATGATTAGTTAGATGTGGGCCCGAGTTAATTAAAACGTTTTTAATTGACTTAATTTTGGATAAACTAAGGGGTAAATTTGGTATGGTAAAATCAGCGAAAAATATGATTTTCTATATGAAATTTCAATTTTCGGAATTGAGATTTGTCTTCTAAAAAAAAAAAAAAAAAAAAAAAAAAAAAGGCGCGCGCTGTTCCCAGATCCACCGACCGGCAATGGGACCATGGGACCCGCCATTGACCGGCCAATGGACCGCTGTCTAACTAATCCTAGCGCACGGAAATTCTTCTATTAGAAGAATAGCATAAAAATTTTCCTAAATTTTAGTGGTTCTACAAATCAATAAAATATATGATATTTCATTGTTTAATTAAAATCACTAAAACTCGAATAAAAATCCCTCTATTAAATCTTAAGTCTTGTGCCATCCAATTTTAAACACTTGTCAAGGCCTTGATCGCACTAATATAGTTTCAAATTATAGTTGGGTGTATTGTGTTATCTTGGTGAGATAAGTTGGGTAAGAGTTACCTAAATGTTTAAATTTGTCCGACTTAATAAAGCTATCAAAATAGTTTTGGACTTTAGGCATATGATGAGATAAAAACATGCTAAGACATAAGATGTCCCGTGTCTCATAAAAGTATCTAAAGTTACATAAGATGTAATTGGTAACTCGTTACCTACCTAAATAATCTAGTTCTCGTGTTTCATGCCATAGCTTGTCATAGAATTAGGTGAAATATGGATTTAGTCCCAAATAAACAAGATGTTTTAGGAGGGTTGTTAATTTAGTGGAAGTCTATTCCTCTATACTAAAATAAACTCGCATAATCTTTATTGTAGATCAATGGCCTCTTCAAGTAACAATAATCCCCTCACATCGCGATCTATCCTTGAGAAGGATAAGCTATCTGGGACTAACTTTCTTGATTGGTTCAGAAACTTGAGAATCGTTCTCAAGCATGAACGCAAGTTGTATGTCCTGGATGCACCGATCCCTGAGGACCCACCAGTCAATGCTACGAAAGCTGTGAAGGATGCGCATAATAAGCATGTCAACGATTCTACTGATGTTGCATGCATTATGTTGGCAACTATGGTTCCTGAACTTCGAAGGACATGGAAACTAATGGAAGCCTACGACATGGCTGTAACGCTGAAGGAAATGTTCCAACAAAGAAAGCTAGGCAAGAAAGGTTTGAGACACCAAGAACCTCCATTCTTGTAAGATGACCGAGGGTGCGTCGCTTAGTCCTCATGTTCGAAGATGAAGGGCTATGTTGACCAACTTGATAGACTTGATTTCCCATAAGCCAAGAGTTGGCTACGGATTTGATCTTGAATTCATTACCGAGAGAGTTACTCACAATTTGTGATGAACTACAATATGAATAATATGGAGAAATCAATTTCGAGTTGCATTTGATGCTCAAAACTCGCTGAACAAAATATCAAGAAACCCTCTAGTAATGTGTTGATGGTCCAAAAGGGAAAGGGAATGAAGAAGAAAGGCAAAGGCAAGGCTAAAGTTGCCAAGGCTGTTGCTGCACCTATTGCAAAGCCTGTGGAACAAGTCAAACCCCACTGCTCTCGCTTCAAAGCACCAAAAGGAAAAGGAAGGAAATTGTCATTTCTGCCATGCACCTGGACATTGGTTCAGAAATTGCAAACTCTATCTGGAAGATTTAAAGAAGAAAAAGGGTAGTGCGACTACCAACACAGGTATTTATGTTATTGAAATTAATTTATCTACTAGTGATTCCTGGGTATTGGATACCGGATGTGGATCTCACATTTGTATAAATGTGCAGGGACTCACCAAGTAGAAAGTTGAAGAAAGGAGAAGTCATCCTCCGCGTAGGGAATGGAGCAAGAGTTGCTTTACCTCTAGTGTTGGATCATATGACTTAGTTTTATCTAGTGGACTTATTTTAACTTTAAATAATTGTTATTATGTGCTCATTTTGAGCAAAACATCATTTCTGTTTCATGTTTGGATATGGATGGTTTTGATTTTATTATTGCGAATAATAGATGTTCAATTTCTCGTAAAGGCATTTTTTATGCAAATGCTGATTTGTGTGATGGTCTTTATATTCTAAGCATGAAAAGGTCCAGAGATACTCCAGCTTTTTATATAAATACAAAGAGATCCAAGTCAAATGATTTGAATCAAACCTATCTTTGGCATTGTCGTCTTGGCCATATAAATGAGAAACGCATAACGAAGCTCCATAAAGATGGACTTTTAGATTCATTTGATTTGGAATCATATGAAACGTGCGTATCTTGTTTACTAGGAAAGATGACTAAAATTCCCTTTACTCGGACACGGTGAAAGGGCAAGTGATTTATTGGGTCTAATACATACCGATGTATGCGGTCCTATAAACACAATGGCTAGAGGAGGTTACCAAGATTTCATTACATTTACGATGATTTCAAGTAGATATGGTTATGTATATCTTATGAAACATAAAGTGAATCATTTGAGATGTTTCGAACATTTCAAAATGAAGTGCGAATCAACTTGGTAAAACTATTAAAGCACTTCGATCGATCGAGGTGGTGAATATTTGAGCCAAGAATTTGATGATCATCTTAGAAGTTGTGGGATTGTCTCACAATTAACTCCACCAAAGAACTCCACAATGGAATGGAGTTTCGAAAGGAGAAATCGAACCTTATTAGATATGGTTCGATCTATGATGAGTCATGCGGATCTTCCATTATCCTTTTGGGGTTATGCATTACAAAGCGCAGCTTTCACTCTAAATCGAGTTCCTTCTAAAGCGGTTGATAAAACACCATATGAGATATGGTACGGGAAGAGACCTAGTTTGTCTTTTCTTAAGATTTGGGGTTGTGAGGCTTACGTAAAGCGACAAGCCTCGAAAAATTAGCACCTAAATCGATAAGTGTTTATTTGTAGGGTATCCTAAGGAAACAAAAGGATATTATTTTTATAATCCCGCTGAGAACAAAGTGTTTGTTGCTCGGTATGGTGCCTTTATGGAAAAACAGCTTATTTCAAAAGACACTAGTGGGAAAGAAATAAATCTTGAAGAAGTTCAAGAATCACAAATAAACACTCAACCGCTACCGGAAGTTCAACAACGTTCGAACCAGTTGAATCTCCGCAAGTGACACAAGGCCCACGTAAATCGGTAGGGTGAGACATGAGCTGTAGAGATTCGGATTTCTCATTACCGATAATCGTGATGTGTTGCTTATAGATCAAAATGAGCCCACCACTTATATCGAGGCTATGTCTGGACCAGACTCGATAAATGGCTAAGTGCCATGAACTCGAGATGCAATCCATGTATGATAACCAAGTTTGGAACTTGGTTGATTTACCCAAGGTGGTAAGACCATTGGATGTAAATGGGTTTTCAAGAAGAAAACCGACATGGATGGCAAAGTGCATACTTTCAAAGCAAGACTTGTAGCAAAAGGTTTCAGCAGACTCAAGGTGTTGATTATGATGAAACTTTTTCGCCAAGAGCCATGCTTAAATCTATAAGAATTTTAATTGCCATTTCCGCATATTATGACTATGAGATATGGCAAATGGATGTAAAAACAAAGATTTCTTAATGGAAAGCTGCTTGAGGACGTGTATATGACACAACCTGAAGGTTTTGCACATCCTGAGAATTCTAGGAAGGTATGCAAGCTTCAAAGATCCATTTATGGATTAAAGCAAGCTTCTCGGAGTTGAAATCTTCGTTTTGATGAAGCAATCAAGGATTTTGGTTTTATTAAGAACGAAGATGAGCCTTGTGTATACAAGAAGGTCAATGGGAGTGTAGTTGTTTTTCTGGTACTGTATGTTGATGATATATTACTCATTGGAAATGACATCCCAACATTGCAGAGTGTCAAGTCATGGTTAGGGAAGTGTTTCTTAATGAAAGACTTAGGAGATGCAGCCTATATCCTAGGGATAAGGATCTATAGGGATAGATCTAAGAGGCTAATCGGTCTAAGTCAGAGTGCTTACATAGACAAGGTACTGAATAGGTTCAGTTTGCAAGACTCTAAAAGAGGATTGTTGCCAATGTCTCATGGCATAAGTCTCAAAGAAGAATCAATGTCCTAAGACAAATGATGAGCGAGACCGTATGAATAAGATTCCATATGCATCTCGCTATTGGATCTATCATGTACGCCATGCTATGCACTCGGCTGATGTATCATATGCTTTGAGCACTACAAGCAGATATCGATCGATCCAGGTGAGAGTCACTGGATAGCAAGAAAAAGAACATCCTTAAGTACTTAAGAAGGACTAAGGAAGTGTTCTTGGTCTATGGAGGTTTTGAAAATGATCTAGTTGTAAATGGTTACACGATGCAAGTTTTCAAACCGATATAGATGATTTTAGATCGCAATCTGGATATGTGTTTACTTTGAATGGGGGTGCAAGAAAGTCGGAAAAGTTCGAAGCAAGAGATCGTGGCATTCTACAACAAGTTCTCGAGTATATTGCGTCGTCCGATGCAAAGAAAGGAGGCAGTTTGGATCAAAAAGTTCATTTCTGAACTAGGTGTAGTTCTAAGTATTGCTAACCCTGTTTGTTTGTATTGTGACAGTAACGGGGCAATAGCACAGGCCAAGGAACCTAGATCACACCACAGATCCAAACATATACTCAGGCGTTTTCATCTCATCAGAGAAATTATTGAGAGAGGAGACGTAAAGATTTGCAGAGTACCTACTGAAGACAACGTTGCAGATCCATTGACAAAGGCTCTTCCACAAGCAAAACATAATGGTCATGTTAGATCATTAGGCATTAGATGCATGAATGATTGGCCCTAGAGCAAGTGGGAGATGTTGGGTAATGTGCCCTAGGTCAATCCATTAACAGTCTTTATGAATACATTTTAGTTAATAAAATAGAGGATTTTATTTGCTGTTTATTATAATTGATTTGCATGTTTACATTATAATAAGATCCATTGGTATTTACAGAAATATCCTAAATGTCCCTAGTCGATTATTATACTGGGAACTATAATGAATTAAGACTAGTATGAGTCTTGATTGATGATCATACGATGATCATACGTATAGGAATACGAATCAAGATCATGAGTACTTATTATAGAATAAAGTACTGGACCGACCCGCTATGAGAACATCACATGGATTAAGTCATAGTTGTTTCTCATGATAGGTATATTTTTCAATCCTCTGACTTGAGATTACCAGAGACTTCAACATTAGGAATACAATGATTTGACGCAATCAAACGTTGTCTTTAACCGGACAATTATAAAGGTTGTGATTGGTTATTGTGTGAATAATGTGGTGAAGTTGTGTACTCGAGATAGAATTTGTCCCTCTCATATAAAGAGAGATATCCAATGGATCCCTCGATATGTTAGATCGTTAAAAGGCCTAGTCTAAGTGAATTGATATTGATCAATGTCACTTAGATTTTTCAGTCTACCTTGAAATCGAGACTAGTACGATTGAACATGTTGGATGACAATTCCATGCCTTATGTTTGATCAAAAGGATATCGTGTGACAAAAGGATGTTATATATACTATTGATTAGGTTATATCGATTTGATAATCGTACAACTTGGGTAGTCATAATGTCTTGCTAGAGGCCGCTTATGACTTGTATACCAAAATGTGTTTTGGTACACGCCAACGTTGTATGAGCCTATTGGGTCGCACACTAAGAATGGTTTTGCGAGATTTTAAGATGGTTCGAAAAAATGAATTTTATATGATAAAATTCATGATTTAAACGTCCTTGTAGTGTATTACACTTATACTTCTTTAAGTAGGGGTATATGTGTAATTTACTTAACCGTCTATATACAAGGGTTGTATAAATAGACGCTTTGAGTTAGAATACAAGTACGAAAGAATTATTAAAAGGCCGAAACTCTATTTTTCGTTTTAGAAACAACTTAGAGTTTTTGGTATTCTCTGGATCGTTTTGGAGAGAAAAAAAAGTTTGAAATTCTCTCGAAGCTAGCACTTTGAATCTCGGTCGCCATTCGTGTGTGGACAGCTGATAGAGGGCGTTCGTTGTTGGCAGCGCCTTAGAGATCGATTAACCTTCAGAAAGGTACATTGCGACTGAGGTATGATTAAGTTTTCATAGTCTAAACGTGTTTTAATGGAATCAGATTCGGATCCTGTTGGGGTTTTTTCTCAAAATTGTTTTGAAATCTCCGCTGCGTTTGAACCCCAAAATCCAACATAAAAGGCCACTGGGCTCATGTATGCCGCACGCCTAAGCATTTTATTGATCTTTATCAACCCTCCTTAAAGGAGAAAGGCAAAACAGTTGAGATGAACTTCACTGTCGGAGATGGCTTGTCGGACATCAATTATATGGATGCCCAAATTTTCATGATGATCCAAACACTAATCTCGATATTTTTAATGATCATATGCAATGATTTTACATAATTCTATGTACTGATTTTTGTTATGCTTCTTAGTTATATGTACTAGTTTTTTATTATGAATGAAATATGACTCTTTTTCTAATTTGCCAAACATTATTTGTCTAGATGGATAAACAAATCATATGTTCAAATCATGAATCAAATAAGAACGATATATGTCTTGTTGATTATGCTACAACGCACACAATCCTTTAAAACAGAAAATATTTTTCCAATTTGAACTTAGCTGAGGCTAATGTTCAAATAATATCTGGCATCTTCAATTTGATAAATGGCTATGGAAGAACAAATATTATGTTGCCTAGGGGAACAACAATTCATGTTGACAATGCCTTATACTCTGAAAAATTCAGAAGAAATTTACTCAGTTTTAAAGATATTCGACAAAATGGATATCACATTGAAACCATGAATGAAAATAATAGAGAATTTCTCTATGTCACATTGGTTTCAAATGGAAAAAAAGAAGTGTTAGAAAAATTCCCAGCTTTATCCTCTGGATTATATTTTACTCATGTAAGGCATGTCGAAACGAATGTCGTCTTAAATAAGAAAATTAATGATCCAAAGACATTCATTTTATGGCATGACTAGCTTGGTCATCCAGGATTATTAATGATCTGAAGAATAATTAATAATTCGCATGGACATCCTTTAAGGAGTCACAAAATATTTTCAGCTGGTGATTATAATTGTGCTAGTTGTTCTTAAGGTAAATTGATAGTTAAATCATCCCCAAGTAAAATTGTTGTGGAATCTCCAATTTTCTTAGAACGCATTCAGGGAGACATATGTGGACCTATTCATTCTCACTGTGGACCATTTAGATATTTCATGATTTTGATAGATGCATCAACTAGATGGTTACATGTTTGTTTGATTTTGACCCGCAATGTTGCATTTGCTAGACTTTTAGCGTAAATCATTAAGTTAAGAGCGCAATTCCCTGACAACCCAATTAAGACCATCCGTCTTTATAATACCGGGGAATTTCAATCTCAAGCAGTAAAAAATTATTGCATGTCTATAGGAATTACCATTGAACATTATGTTCCACATTGCATACCCAAAAATGGTTTGGCAGAATTTCTGATCAAACGCATTCAATTAATTGCCAGACCTTTAATCATGAGAACTAAGTTATCAACTTCAGTTTGGGGACATGCAGTCTTTCATGCAGCATCTATCATTCGTTATAAGCCTACTGCATACCATGAACATTCCCCCATGCAACTCATTTTAGGTTAACAACCAAATATTTCACACTTAAGAATTTTTTGTTATGCAGTGTATGTTCCTATACCACCTCCCAATAGAACTAAGATAGGTCCACAACGAAAACTTGGGATTTATGTTGGATTTAACTCATCGTCCATTATAAGATACATTGAGCCCTTAACAGGGGATTTATTTACTGCACGTTTTGCTGATTGTCACTTTGATGAAGCAATTTTATCACCATTAGGGGGAGATAAGAAGTCAATTCAAAAGGAATGGCGCAAAATTGCTTGGAATGCATCAACTTTATCACATTATGATCCACGAACAAATCAGTGTGAACTTGAAGTTCAAAAGGTCATTCATTTGCAACAAATTGCAAATCAATTACCAGATGCATTTAATGATACAAAACAAGTGACAAATCACATATTCCAGCTGTAAATGCTCATGCAAGAATTGATATCTCTGTGCAACAAAATGCATACGAACCAACGAAACACTTAAAGCGTGGAAGACCGGTTGGTTCAAAGGATACAATTCCTCGAAAGAGAAAAATGGGAGTAAAAATAAATACAAATCAAAATACTCCTGAGAAAGCACAAGAATCCTTTGATAATGGTTTGTCAGAACAAGTTGATTCTGATGAGGAACAACTTCCTCTAGCAAAAAATGAAAAAGATGAAAGTAATGAGATCTCAATAAATTATTTAAACTCTGGTAAGATTTGGGATCGAAATGAAATTGTTCCTGATGATATATTTGTTTTTAATGTGTCCTTTGAAATATGTGAAAATGATGATGATTCAGAACCACGATCAATGAACGAATGTTAAAAAAGACCTGATTGACAAAAATGGCAAGATGCTATCCAAGCAGAGCTAAACTCGTTAAGGAAACGAGAGGTTTTTGGACTAATTATCCAAACACTAGATGGCGTAAAACCTGTTAGATATAAATGAGTATTTGTACGAAAGAGAAACGAAAAAAATGAAGTTATAAGGTACAAAGCAAGACTAGTAGCTCAAGGTTTCTCACAAAGACCTGGCATCGATTATGAAGAAACATATTCTCCTGTTATAGATGTAATCACATTTTGGTTCTTGATAAGCCTTGCAGTCTCTGAAGGGTTTGATATGCGTTTAATGGATGTCGTTATAGCATATCTGTACGAATCTCTAAACAGTGAGATATATATGAAAATCCCTGATGGATTTGTAATATCCGAAGAAATAAAATCAAAACCTCATAACATGTATTCTATAAAATTACAAAGGTCTTTGTACGGGTTGAAACAATCCGAACGAATGTGGTACAAACGTCTTAGTGATTATTTACTGAAAGAAGGATATGTAAATAATCCGCTTTGCCCATGTGTCTTCATTAAAAGATCATCAACAGGATTTGTGATTATTATTGTATATGTTGATGATTTAAATATAGTGGGAAACCACGACGCCATCATTGGAACATCCGAATACTTGAAAAAGGAATTCGAGATGAAAGAACTTGGAAAAATAAGACTTTGTCTTGGTTTGCAAATTGAACATTTTTCAAGTGGAGTACTTGTTTATCAATCAAATTATATTGAAAAATTATTAAAAAAAATTTATATGGATAAAGCACATCCATTGAGCTCTCCAATGGTTGTCAGATCACTTGAAGTGGATAAGGATCCATTTCGACCTCATGAAAGTGATGAAGAGCTAATTGGTCCGGAGGTACCATATTTAAGTGCAATTGGTGCACTTATGTAACTTGCAAATTGTACAAGACCTGATATTGCGTTTGTTGTCAACCTACTTGCAAGATATAGCTTTTCACCAACTCGAAGACATTGGAATGTTGTTAAACACGTTTTTCGATATCTTCGAGGAACAAGTGACATGGGTTTATTTTACTCGAGAGGGGTAAAATTGAAACTCCAAGGTTATGCTGATGCTGAATTTTATCTAATCTCCACAAGGCTCGTTCTCAAACGGGATATGTATTCACATGTGGTAATACTACTGTATTATGGAAGTCAGTAAAACAAACTATGGTTGCTAATTCTTCCAATCATTATGAAGTACTTGCAATTCATGAAGCAAGTCATGAATGTGTTTGGTTGAGAAACATGATTGAACATATTCAAGAATCATGTGGATTGCCTTTAATAAAAGATTCTCCAACTATAATATATGAAGATAATGCAGCATGTATTGCACAACTAAGTGAAGGATTCATAAAAGGGGACAGAACAAAACATATTTCACCAAAATTCTTTTATGCGCATGAGCTTCAGAAGAATTGTGAAATTGATGTCAAGCAAATACGATCGAGCGATAATCTTGTTGATTTATTCACAAAAGCCTTACCAACTACGGTATTTATTCACAAAAGCCTTACCAACTACGGCATTTAAAGTGGTGTAGATTGAATCTTAGCCAAGCCAATCAGTTTTGTGCAAGATGGGTTCCAACCCCATTTATATACTAGGTTCCAACCCTATTTATATGCCCACGTATACGTGTGTGGCCCGACACTTTTTAGGCTCATGAATTTCTATATATATATAGGTACCGAGTTTGGATGTTATAATAGATACATACATGCATGCATACATACATATATATATATATATAATATTAGTAAACACTAATTTGGTGTCGGCCAAAGCTATTTTGATGCTTAATTAAGTTAGCAATCAAGTCGTATGCAATGTTGCGTACATCAAATGGAAAACATATTGAATATTTATAGTTGTGGCTTTTAAAATTCTGAAAATGGCTGTCGATGCAGTCTGTCAGATATGCGAGATATGTTTTGTTCTATTAACAATACATAAAAAAAAAAAAAAAAAAAAAAAAAAAAAAAAAAAAATATTTAGCATCACGTAGAAAGTTGGTGCTATAGATTAATTAAGATCGTTGTTTGGCATATAAGTTAAACATAATTTTTTAATAATATATCTTAAATATGCTTTTATTTATGGGTCATTTCATAGCCCAAAAGGCCCAAAAACTAACTTGGGATTATTAATTGGTACTCCGTATATGTCTATTAGAATCAAATAAGGTATTGTTTTCTATTTTGTAATGGATGGTTTGAGTTTAATTCATAATCTTATGTGTAATCAACTACATAGCTATGAATAATGTTCTAAAAGCTATATAAAGGCTTTCTCGGTTATAATGTGATGGTGGTTGATTTGGTTTGATTAATAATGTTTGATACTCCTACCAAAAAAAAAAAAAAAATGTTTGATACGTGGGAGGTTTTTTTATGAGTTTTCTGTGCGTGTTTTTGAATTATTTTTTTGTATTGAAGTGTTTGAGGGAAAACACTAATAAAGAAACAAAATGTGCCATTCAGTTCAAGCATTCTCAAACTAAATAAATTAAAAGCATTTTTTTTTCCGTTGTAGCCAGAAATTTGATCGTGAATTCCTCTTGCTACATCAAGATCCCTTGATGCATTATATTTCTAGATCTCTCACTTTGAGCCACCATGTTCAAACTCCTACAACTATCTATTATATTGTTGGAACAATTAGTTATATTATTTAATAAGGAAAACTAAATTGTGTAAATTCTGATTCATTACTTGCTTAAGTGTATTTGTGTTGAATCTGTTGATCAAATCTGATCATATTTATAATTTAGAATACTAAGGTGCCATGACACATGATCACATTGATGAACAAGATTTGAGATAACTATAAGGCAATTAGAAAAACTACAATAGAACAGGTATGGTTCTTTTGAATCGGTGCATGCATGTGATCAGTGATGTGATTAAAAATTTTGTCTTATCCGATTCAATGTATGTGCATTTGTTAATGATTTTGATACGTCAATGAATTTTTATGAAAACATGTGTCTCAATACTCCCATAAAGTAAATTGACATTTTGATTACCCTCTGCAATTTGAAGATATGTGTGAATGTCCCCAAAAGTGCAAAATTGGGTTGCAACAACTTCAAGAAATAGAGATTATGATGCATACATTTGCATTTTGTGAAAAAAAAAATTAGAATCTCTTTATGGCTGGAGATGGTTGTTGTTGCGGTTGGTGTGGTCTATTTAAAAGGATTAATTTCTTGTTGCACGAAGAGGGCAAAATTAAAGATCGGATCAAACAAAGGCATGCAGGGCCTTTATGCCATTATTTTGAGATTGTGGATGTATGTATGTGATTGTTGCTATCTCATACATGATGTCCATCAACCGTGCTTGTCATGGGGTTAGAAAGTTATTTACATATATTTATTAAATCAGTGTATGGAAACAATGAAGGTATATATTGGTAGACTATATATGTGTGGGTGCCACACAATAAGGATTAATGTTGTGTGGATCACCATAAGAGATCACTAAAATTGTGGGAGCCGGAAGCAATTTAGTTTTGCGCAATCCCTAATTTTGGTAGTTATATCTTTTAAGTTGAAGATATATTATTAAATGTTTATGAATACTTGAAAGATGTGGGGGTGGGCATAAAACTCTTGTCTTTATTTTTGAATTAAAGAAAATAAATTATGATCCCCAATATAGTATTTGAAGAGACATTTATTGAATAATGTATGGTTTTAAAAAAAAAGTTATCAATAGTGAGATTGAGTCCATCAAGTTGAATCCTTTAAAGAGTAAATGGATTTTAAAATCTAATTCAAGGCGGATGGATAAATTGCTTAAAATGTAGCAAATTAAATTGATAACTTAATGATTTATTTGAGAGAAATGGAGCTTTGATTTCTTCGAGAGAAATTCACTAGTCCCTAATGACATGTAGCATGTTGGTTGCTAATAAAGCACGCAAAAGATGTTGATAGACACATCTTAAATGGTGAATTTAGGGAAGAAATGCTGGTATGAATGAAAATCCTCAAAGAAATGAGAGTATTGTTAGATTCACAATGGAATCTAAATGATTGTGTGCACATTAATAAGCTAGAAAAGTAACATTATGGCTTTGAAAAAGCTTGGAGGATGTTCCATATTGCATGCAATTGTCTCGGTAATGCATAAGATGTATGCCGACTAATAATCGCAAGTGACAGAATAAAATGATGCATAAAATGGTAAATCTTGACTTATATGTCGAAGATTGTCGTTGAATAGTTACTTGATTATGGAATAATTTTCATAGAAAATGAGAAATGAGAAGACAAACTTATGGTCATCAATTGAAGATTTGTCAATATCAAGTAAACTGATATCGAGGGGAATGAGTTTAAAAGCCTAAAAAATGAGTTAAGTCTGGCGGAAACCTAACCTGGCAGATTGGAGATCCCATGTACTAGGTTCAATAGACAAACTGGTTAGATGAAACTCGAGAGAAGAACACAGGACATTGAGTATAACTCAAGCCTCGATCAATTGCATCAAGTTTTTCTTCTATTTTGCACCAAGTTTTCGGAAATCCCACCAACATCTATGACTTTCGATTCCACCAAAAAAAAAAGGACAAATTAGGAGTGTCAAAATATTCAACCCTGTTAGTAATATTGTTTTTCATATCGAATAAAATTTTTCATAATTATAATTTTTTTTCAGTGAATCCATAATTATAATCTTCAAAACAAGTAATAGAAACATGTAAGAAAAAAGTCAAAGCATCTCTAGTGAGATAAACGAGGCATCACTCGTCAAAAGACAAGAATTATGGAGGTTGTGAGTTTAGTTACTTCTGTTCAAGTAAAAAAAATAAGAAAAAAAAACACGTGAGAAAAAAGATTTATTTATGGGAAGTAATATTAAAATTTACAACTTCAAAAAAATATATTAAAATTTATAAGGTTAATTTCGAGAAAAAATGGATGTATCATGTATGACACAATTGGCTTACAATAGTAAGATTCTTGTTACCATTACACATTCCATTTGGACATCTTTCCTTTCGTCATAATCTCATATCCCTATAATAATTTGACCCAAAAAAAATGGACAGAACTGTTGTAAATGAAATGGATGTGGATGACTCTTCCTATTCAAACCATTTGTATTCCACCACTATGTGTGAGTGGTTACACATTTACATCATGTAATTGTAACTTATGATCTTTGACATTCTTGTAATGGCCTATATAAAGAGCTCACATCTATGTAATGGATACACCAAGTTGAATGAAAATTTCTCATTCCAACTATCTCATTTCTTCACTTCTTTGTAGTAGTAGTTTGTAGTAGTAGAAGTTTTTAGTCTTCTATTTCATTCTCTAGTTCTTAGCAAGTCTCAATTCAATTCGCAACAGAACCTAATTTTTAATTTTTACTTCGTGTACCCTACTTTTTACTTAGTTTACCCAATTTTATTTTTAAAATTCTAAAAATACCCTTGCTTACCCCATTACACATACTCCACTTTTGAAAAAGTGTCGTCCGCGAGTTTCAGACGAACCAAGATGACACATCTGAAGAGGTGCCGGACACACAAGGGCAACACCTCTAAAGAGGTTTCAGACACACATGATCAATACCACTTTAGAGATCTCAACCGACACCAACCGATAATGCAAAAATACTTTGGTTTCAGTAGGTGACGGAGGGATCCAGTCGAAATCTCTTTAGAGGTGTCGGCCCTGTGTGTCAGAAGCTTCTTCAAAGGTTTCGACCATGTAAGTCTGAAACCCGCAAGCGACCAAAATGAACAAAAAGACTTCAAAACTCCCAAAAAATATATGAAAACGGTAAAAAAATAGTAGGTTTTGCTCGAAATCGCTTAATATTTTCGATTTCATCGAAGCCTTGTACCCAAAATGCAAGATTCAAGCTTCAAATCGAAGCCCTAAACCCAAAAGCAAATTCACAAATAAAACAACTCGAAAGAAGAAAAAAAAACTCAAAAAAACCTTAAAATTGCCACTAAAAGAAATAATGAATGCACCAACAACGTCGAATTTATGTGATTTTGCTCAAATTTGAGTTGATGAGTGCGATTTGAGAGAGAGGTGAATGGAGTATGGGTGAGTAACCCTTATATAGAAGGTAGTTGGGTAGATTCACATAATTGGGGTCCTTTTAGATGCCAAAAAATAATCATCAACTAATAACACGATTACTTGTAAAGTTGTAACTAATCCACGAATCCGAACATGCCACGTGTTTAGACCACCTTAAACCATGGGTCCCATTTCTCGACCCTCTATTCTTCCTCCAATCCCTAATTAAGGCCTTCAATCTCATCCAATCTCCAAGAACAGCTGTCAGATCAGCCACTTTGGCACTGATCGTACGGCAGCAGTTTGCATGGACAGTTGTCACCATCCCAAACCGTCTGCTATCTTCGCAAAAGCCGCTGAAGGACACCGTATCCAAGAACCTCATTTTGACGCCCAGCCGATCCAGTATTCTCGTCCGTATCATGCGCTCGAGCACGTCCTGCTCTTTCATGCCTTTGCAGCTGGAGTCGTTGCGCATCGAATGCCACGTGTCAAACATGGAGAGGGTTCTGTTGTTTGATCGGACGTAGTAGAAGCCCGTGTTGATGAGATTTGATTTTGACCATTGATTTCCGAAAAAGTGGTCACAGCTTATTTGGACGTCGATGTTCTCGTCTCGAGATAGCCACTTAAACGGGTCCCTCAACCACATAACATCCATGTCCTGTGTAAAAGGGGTAAAAAATGGTTAGGCTTCTTTTTTTTTTTTTGAAATTTTTTTTTTTGAAGGGTTAAAAAAAAAAAAACTTGTCGTAACCCCATTTGTTGGTGTCGGTACGTGTTTGCATCAAGATGCATGCATACACACATCTCGACATGTATCGCGCAAACATTGATAAGTGCATGTCTTTATTGCGTGTTTGCACTAGGTTAGAGTATACTCAAAAACTTATTGCTTGATTATCTTTGTGCGATCATTATATTTTTATTTGAGTAGTGCTATTTAGACTCATGAGTCCAGACTCTGAGAGGGGTTTTTTAAACTTTTTTATTTTAAAGTCATCTTCAAGCAATAAATGACTTCAAAATAACAACTTGTAACACTTTTTTGATATTTGTAAAAATTTCAAAAACTCCTTATGAGTCTGAACTCTTAGAGTCCAAATAGATTTTTTGTTTTCATTTTACTATAACATGAGACCCGTAATCAAGTTACAAGTTATAGGACAATGGAACCAAAAAGTAAATTAGACAAGATGGATTTTAAATTGTAGATTATTTTAACTTCTGGAGACAGAATGGAAATAGAAAAGAGCATCAGATCGGCAATCAAGGGAGGACCCAAGATTTTATATCACCCCAGGCTAAACTACATATATATATATATATATATATATATATATATATATCAATTGCGATCAATTATGATTAGGCTACAACTAAAGCATAAGTTAGCTCTTGTAACAGCCCAATTTTAATTAGCCATTAATTATGACGTGTGTGCAGACGTGGATGATAACTCAACACCCCATGGACTTCACAGATAGGCCAGGGCACGCCCAAAACTAGGTAAATAGTGATTTTTGTGTTGTGCATTTATTTGCAATGTCTATATTTAATTATGTTATATTGCATCGCAATGTGTGGATTTATATTGTTATTGACCATGCGAGACAGTGTGACGGGTATTCGCCTCGATTAGCGTGTAGACGCAGGTATCAGGTAGGCGAATGACAATACTCCAAGCCGAGTAATAACACAAACATAAAAATGAATAAAATGCATAAATAATTAATAATAAACGTTGTATGTTCGTTCGCGACACAAGAGGCACAAGACTATGCACGAGAGTCGGGTATCGAAACACCCGAAGGTTAGTTGGTGATGTTGAGCAAGACAAGGTTATGGGACCAAGCCCACACTTGTGTCACATTTATATGAACAATTAGATGAGACATTGGGATGCGTATATGTGAGGAGATGATTTAAGAGTATAAAAGCCTCATTTCTCATCATTTGCCAACTTGTCTCTCTCATCCTAGCAGCAAATCCGAATTTGCAAGTGTGGAATAGGGTTTTGTGAATTTCAAGAGTTCATTTGGAGGTGCAAATGATGAGATATCGACGATCCAAGGTAAGAACCTCGATCCCCTATTCATTTTTTACGTGTCGGGTCTTGAGTTTTTATGAAAGTTTCGGGGATGGGTACTGAGCACACTGGTTTTTGAAGTGTTGTTATGGCTTTTCTGTTTGTTTTGGAGCAACAAATGAGGGTGTGTTGAGTTTGTTGCTGTTGTTGTCAATTTTTGAAGGAAAATAGAGTTTTTGTCGGGATTTGACGGGGTTTTGGTTTCGGACAAGTTTCATAGAGGTTTTATGGTTGGACATAAGTGATATGTGGATATATGGGGTGTTAGGACGAATTCGGATCGCGACAACGAACCGGGAGTTCAAAACCCTAAGGAATGCGTATCTGGTCCAGATGCCACTAGGGACGCTACGGGGAGGAAACCCCCAGGGCGTCCGAACCAGATGGCCTCCCATACCCCACGCTTTATGTCACGTCATGAGGGTGGGGTTCGTGGCGGCGTGAGCCACAACGCCTAGGACGCCGTGAACTATTGCTCACGGCAGCACAACCCACGGCGTCCAAGACAAAATTAAAATAAAAGTTTTAAAATAAAATTTTCGATTTGGTTTAATTGGAGATTTATTGGGGGATTATTACCAATATAATGAGAATTTAAAAAATGTATAATTTATGGGTAAATGAGGATTGGGGAAATTCCAAGGTTAAGGAATTAAATAATATTTTCAATTACCAGGCTTTGGATTGATTGACTGACGATTGGACATGCATTTCGGGCGTGATTGGACGATATTGGTTAGTGGAGTGTGGTTTGAGGTGTATAGTATCTCAACTGAAATTACTTGAACATTTACTTATTTTTGACAATTTGAATTCAATACTATTGTTTCATTATTCTATATTCTGTTGTGGTGTCTATTGTTGGGAAATGTGCCCTAGGTCAATCCATTAATAGTCTTTATGAATACATTTTAGTTAATAAAATAGAGGATTTCATTTGATGTTTATTATAATTGATTTGCATGTTTACATTATAATAAGATCCATGGGTATTTATAGGAATATCCTAAATATCCCTAGTCGATTATTATACTGGAAACTATAATGAATTAAGACTAGTGTGAGTCTTGATTGATGATCATACGATGATCATACGTATAGGAATACGAATCAAGATCATGAGTACTTTTTAGGGAACAAAGTACTGGACCGACCCGTTATGAGAACACCACATGGACTAAGTCATAGTTGTTTCTCATGATATGTATATTATTCAGTCCTCTGACTTGAGATTACCAGAGACTTCAACATTAGGAGTACAGTGATTTGACACAATAAAACGTTGTCTTTAACCGGACGATTATAAAAGTTGTGATTGGTTACTGTGTGAATAATGTGGTGAAGTTGTGTAATCGAGATAGAATTTGTCCCTCTCATATAGAGAGAGATATCCAGTGGATCCCTCGATGTGTTAGATTGTTAAAAGGCCTAGTCTAAGTGAATTGATATTGATCAATGTCACTTGGATGTTTTCAGTCTACTTGGAGAACAAGACTAGTACGATCGAACACGTTGGATGACAATTCCATGCCTTGTGTTTGATTAAAAGGATATCGTGTGACAAAAGGATGTTATATACACTATTGATTAGGTTGTATCGATTTGATATTCGTACAACTTGGGTAGTCATAATGTTTTGTTAGAGGCCTCTTATGACTTGTATACCAAAATGTGTTTTGGTGCACTACCAACGTTGTATAAGCCTATTGGGTCGCACACTAAGAATGGTTTTGCGAGATTTAAAATGGTTTGGAAGAACGAATTTTATATGATAAAATTCATGACAGAAACATCCTTGTAGTGTATTACACTTATACTTCTTTAAGTAGGGGTATATGTGTAATTTACTTAACCGTCTATATACAAGGGTTGTATAAATAAACACTTTCAGTTAGAATACAAGTACGAAAGATTAAAAGGCCAAAACTTTATTTTCGTTTTAAGAAACAACTTAAGGTTTTTGGTATGCTCTGGATCGTTTTGGAGAGAAACAAAAAGGTTTGGTAATCTCTTGAAGTTAGCACTTCAAATCTTGGTCGTCGTTCTTGTGTGGACTGCTGATAGAGGGCGTTCGTCGTTGGTAGCGCCTTAGAGATCGATTAACCTTCAGAAAGGTACATTGCGACTGAGGTATTATTAAGTTTTCATAGTTTAAACATGTTTTAATGGAATCATATTCGGATCCTGTTTGGGTTTTTCTCAAAATTGTTTTGTAATCTCCGCTGCGTATGAACCCCAAACACTAATAGTGGTATCAGAGCCTTGGAGTTTGATTCCATTAAACTCATTGCATGTTTTCTTATGATATATGATTGAAAGCATGTTAATAGTTGATGTATATGTGATATACATAAGTTTTCTGTGAGATTTATTATCATGTTTTGTGTATATGATACATATATTCGTGATTTAATTGAAATTAGTTTCGTATATGCTAGTAACCATGTTAGGTTAATTTGAATAATTTTCATGAATTAAGTTTCGTGTTTTATGATCCATGACACCATTAAATTCGATTGGGATAGTAGTTCATGATTCAATTACATGTTTGTGATTATTTGGATGAAGATCAAAATTGCAAATAATTAAATTTCAAAATTATTTATTTATAAATAATTAATTTTCGAAATTATTTATTTATCTTGTTATATCTATTTTGTTATGAAGTTTCTATTTGATAAAGATAGATAACAAATTAGAATAGGAGATAAATATCAAGAATCTTGTTATTGGTGATATACTAGGATTCAAATATCTTAAATTCAAAATAAATAATTAATATTTGAAATTATTTATTTATCTTGTTATATTTATTTTTTTATGAAGTTTCTATTTGATAAAGATTGATAACAAATTAGATTTAGAGATATATACAAAATCGGTTTCATTATCCCTATTGGATAAGAGATAAATATGGAGAAGTTTGTTATTGGTGATATGCTAGGATTCAAATATCTAAAGTCCTAATTGGTTTAGGATAAGATAATTAGTTAGATGTGAGCCCGAGTTAATTAAAAATGTTTTAATTGACTTAATTTTGGATAAATTAAGAGGTAAATTTAGTATGGTAAAATCAGCGAAAAATATGATTTTCTAAAGCGAATTTCAATTTTCAGAATTGAGATTCTTCTTCTAAAAAAAGGCGCCCCCCCTCGTACCCCGTCCGCCGATCGTCATGGAACCACCGCCATTGACCGATCGCTAACGGGACCGCTGTCTAACTAATCCTAGCACACGAAAATTCTTTTATTAGTGAACAATATAAAAATCTCCAAATTGTTTAGTGATTTAACAAATCAATAAAATATATGATATTTCATTGTTTACATAAAATCACTAAAACTGAATAAAATCCATCTATTAAATTTTAAGTCTCACGCCATCCATTTTAAACACTTGTCAAGGCTTCGATTACATTAATACAGTTTCAGCCATAGGTGGCTGTATTGTGTTATCTTGGTGAGACAAGTTGGGTAAGAGTTACCTAAATGATTAAAATGGCCCAACTTAATAAAGCCATCAAAATAGTTTTGAGCTTTAGGCAAATGATGAGATAAAAACATGCTAAGACATAAGATGTCTCATATCTCATAAAAGGATCTAAAAATTACATATGATGTAATTGGTAACTGTTACCTACCTAAATAATCTAGTTCTGTGTTTCATGTCATAACTGTCATATAGAATTAGGTGAAATATGGATTTTAGTCCCCTAAATAAACAGTGTGTTTTAGGAGGATTGTTAATTTAGTGGGAGTCTATTCCTCTATACTAAAATAAACTCTACATAATGTTTATTGTAGATCAATGGCTTCTTCAAGTAACAATAATCCCCTGTCACTGTGATCTATCCTTGAGAAGGATAATCTATTTGGGACTAACTTTCTTGATTGGTTCAGAAACTTGAGAATCATTCTCAAGCATGAACGCAAGTTGTATGTTCTGGATGCTCTGATCCCTGAGGACCCACCAGCCAATGCTACGAAAGTTATGAAGGATGCGCATAATAAGCATGTCAACGATTCTACTGATATTGCATGCATTATGTTGGCAACTATGGTTCCTAAACTTCAGTAGGACATGGAACTAATGGAAGCCTATGACATGGTTGTAACGCTGAAGGAAATGTTTCAACAGCAAGCTAGGCAAGAAAGGTTCGAGACAGTCAAGAACCTGCATTCTTATAAGACGACTGAGGGTGCGTCAGTTAGTCCTCATGTTCTGAAGATGAAGGGTTATATTGACCAACTTGATAGACTTGGATTTCCCATAAGCCAAAAGTTGGCTACGGATTTGATCCTAAATTCATTACCGGAGAGTTACTCACAATTTGTGATGAACTACAATATGAATAATATGGAGAAATCAATTTCAGAGTTGCATTTGATGCTCAAAACTGCTGAACAAAATATTAAGAAACCCATTAGTAATGGTCCAAAAGGGAAAGGGAATAAAGAAGAAAGGCAAAGGCAAAGGCAAGGCTAAAGTTGCCAAGGCTGCTGCTACACTTGTCGCAAAGCCTGTAGAACAAGTCAAGCCCCAGCCTGTTCCTACTTCAAAGCACCAAAAAGAAAAGGAAGGAAATTTTCATTTCGGCCATGCACCTGGACATTGGTTCAAAAATTGCAAACTCTATCTAGAAGATCTAAAGAAGAAAAAGGGTAGTGCGATTACCACCTCAGGTATTTATGTTATTGAAATTAATTTATCTATTAGTGATCCTGGGTATTGGATACCGGATGTGGATCTCTCATTTGTATAAATGTGCAGGAACTTACCAGAAGTAGGAAGCTGAAAAAAGGAGAAGTCATCCTACTGGTAGGGAATGGAGCAAGAGTTGCTGCCCTGGCTGTTGGATCATATGACTTAGTCTTACCTAGTGGACTTATTTTAACTTTAAATAATTGTTATTATGTGCATGCCTTGAGCGGAAACATCATTTCTATTTCACCGTCTGGATATGGATGGTTTTGATTTTATTATTGCGAATAATAGATGTTTAATTTCTCGTAAAGGCATTTTTTTATGCAAATGCTGATTTGTGTAATGGTCTTTATATTCTAAGCATGAAAAGGTCCACTGATACTCCAGTCTTTAAAATAAATACAAAGAGATTCAAGTAAAATGATTTGAATCAAACCTATCTTTGATTTGGAATCATATGAAACGTGTGTATCTTGTTTACTAGGCAAGATGACAAAAAGTCCCTTTACTGGACATAGTGAAAGGGCAAGTGATTTATTAGGCCTAATACGTACTGATGTATGTGGTCCTATAAACATAATGGCTAGAGGAGGTTATCAGTACTTCATTATATTTACTGATGATTTCAGCAGATATAGTTATGTATATCTTATGAAACATAAAGCTGAATCATTTGAGATGTTTCGAACATTTCAAAATGAAATGCATAATCAACTTGGTAAAACTATCAAAGCACTTCGATCACATCGAGGTGGTAAATATTTGAGCCAAGAATTTGATGATCATCTTAGAAATTGTGGGATTGTCTCACAATTAACTCCACTAGCAACTCCACAATGGAATGAAGTTTCTGAAAGGAGAAATTGAACCTTGTTAGATATGGTTCGATCTATGATGAGTCATCCGGATCTTCCATTATCATTTTGGGGTTATACATTACAAACTGCAGTTTTCACTCTAAATCGAGTTCCTTCTAAAGCGGTTGATAAAATATCATATGAGATATGGTACGGGAAGAGACCTAGTTTGTCTTTTCTTAAGATTTGGGGTTATGAGGCTTACGTAAAGCGACAAGTCTCAAAAAAATTAGCACTTAAATCTGACAAGTGTCTATCTATGGGGTATCCTAAGGAAACAAAAGGATATTACTTTTATAATCCCGTTGAGAACAAAGTGTTTGTTGTTCGGTATAGTACCTTTATGGAAAAACAGTTTATTTCAAAAGACACTAGTGGAAGAAAAATAAATCTTGAAGAAGTTCAAGAATCACAGATAAACACTGAACCGCTACTGAAAGTTCAACAAGTTCTGAACCAGTTGAACCTTTGTAAGTGACACAAGGCCCACGTAAATCTGATAGGGTAAGACATCAGCCAAAGAGATTCGGATTTCTCATTACTGATAGTCGTGATGTGTTGCTTATGGATCAAAATGAGCCTGCCACTTATCAGGAGGCTATGTCTGGACCAGACTTAGATAAATGGCTAAGTGCCATGAATTCTGAGATGCAATTCATGTATGATAACCAAGTTTGGTACTTGGTTGATTTACTTGAAGGTGGTAAGACCATTGGATGTAAATAGGTTTTTAAGAAGAAAATTGACATGGATGACAAAGTGCATACTTTCAAAGCAAGACTTGTAGCAAAAGGTTTCAGGTAGACTCAAGGTGTTGATTATGATGAGACTTTTTCGCCAGTAGCCATGCTTAAATCCATAAGAATTTTAATTGTCATTGCTGCATATCATGACTATGAGATATAGCAATTGGATGTAAAAACATCATTTCTTAATGGAAAGCTGCTTGAGGACGTGTATTTGACACAACCTGAAGGTTTTGTACATCCTGAGAATTCTAGGAAGGTATGCAAGCTTCAAAGATCCATTTATGGATTAAAGCAAGCTTCTCGGAGTTAGAATCTTTGTTTTGATGAAGCAATCAAGGATTTTGGTTTTATTAAGAACGAAGATGAGCCTTGTGTATACAAGAAGGTCAGTGGGAGTGTAGTTATTTTTCTGGTACTGTATGTTGATGATATATTACTCATTGGAAATGACATCCCAACATTGCAGAGTGTTAAGTCTTAGTTAGGGAAGTGTTTCTCAATGAAAGACTTAGGAGATGCAACCTATATCCCAGGGATAAGGATATATAGGAATAGATCTAAGAGGCTAATTGGTCTAAGCCAGAGTGCTTACATAGACAAGGTGCTGAATAGGTTCAGTTTGCAAGACTTTAAAAGAGGATTGTTGTCAATGTCTCATGACATAAGTCTCACCAAGACTCAATGTTCTAAGACAAATGATGAGCGAGATCGTATGAATAAAATTCCATATACATCTGCTATTGGATCTATCATGTACGTCATGCTATGCACTCAGCCTGATTTATCATAGGCTTTGAGCACTACAAGCAGATATCACTCAAATCCAGGTGAGTCACTGGATAGAAGTAAAGAATATCCTTAAGTACTTAAGAAGGACTAAGGAAGTGTTCTTGGTTTATGGAGGTTTTGAAAATGATCTAGTTGTAAATGGTTACACAGATGCAAGTTTTCAAACTGATATAGATGATTTTAGATCGTAGTCTGGATATGTGTTTACTTTGAATGGGCGTGCAGCAAGCTGGAAAAGTTCGAAGCAAGAGACCAGAGCAGATTCTACAACAGAAGTTGAGTATATTGCAGCGTCCGATGCAGCAAAGGAGGCAGTTTGGATCAAAAAGTTCATTTCTTAAATAGGTGTAGTTCCAAGTATTGCTAACCCTGTTTGTTTGTATTGTGACAATAACGGGGTAATAGCACAGGCCAAGGAACTTAGATCACACCACAGATCCAAACATATACTCAAGCGTTTTCATCTCATCAGAGAAATCATTGAGAGAGGGAGACATGAAGATTGCAGAGTACCTACTAAAGACAACATTACGGATCCATTGACAAAGGCTCTTCCACAAGCGAAACATGATGGTCATGTTAGATCATTAGGCATTAGATGCATGAATGATTAGCCTTAGAGCAAGTGGAAGGTGTTGGGAAATGTGCCCTAGGTCAATCCATTAATAGTCTTTATGAATACATTTTAGTTAATAAAATAGAGGATTTCATTTGTTGTTTATTATAATTGATTTGCATGTTTACATTATAATAAGGTCCATGGGTATTTATAGAATTATCCTAAATGTCCCTAGTCGATTATTATACTAGGAACTATAATGAATTAAGACTAATGTGAGTCTTGATTGATGATTATACGATGATCATACGTATAGGAATACGAATCAAGATCATGAGTACTTGTTAGGGAACAAAGTACTGGACCGACTCGTTATGAGAACACCACATGGGTTAAGTCATAGTTGTTTCTCATGATATGTATATTATTCAGCCCTCTGACTTGAGATTACCAGAGACTTTAACATTAGGAATACAGTGATTTGATACAATAAAACGACGTCTTTAACCGGACGATTACAAAGGTTGTGATTGGTTATTGTGTGAATAATATGGTGAAGTTGTGTAATCGAGATAGAATTTGTCCCTCTCATATAGAGTGAGATATCCAGTGGATCCCTCGATGTGTTAGACTGTTAAAAGGCCTAGTCTAAGTGAATTGATATTGATCAATATCACTTGGATGTTTTCAGTCTACTTGGAGATCGAGACTAGTAGGATCAAACACGTTGGATGACAATTCCATGTCTTATGTTTGATTAAAAGGATATCGTGTGACAAAAGGATGTTATATACACTATTGATTAGGTTGTATCGATTTGATATTCGTACAACTTGAGTAGTCATAATGTCTTGCTAGAGGCTGCTTATGACTTGTAAACCAAAATGTGTTTTGGTGCACTGCCAACGTTGTATGAGCCTATTGGGTCGCACACTAAGAATGATTTTGCGAGATTTTAAAATGGTTCGGAAGAACGAATTTTATATGATAAAATTCATGACAGAAACGTTCTTGTAGTGTATTACACTTATACTTCTTTAAGTAGGGGTATATATGTAATTTACTTAACCGTCTATATACAAGGGTTATATAAATAGACACTTTGAGTTAGAATACAAGTACGAAAGATTAAAAGGCCAAAACTCTATTTTCGTTTTAAGAAACGACATAGGGTTTTTGGTATGCTTTGGATCGTTTTGGAGAGAAACAAAAAGGTTTGGTAATCTCTTGAAGCTAGCACTTCAAATCTTGGTCGCCGTTCGTGTGTGGACTGTTGATAGAGGGCGTTCGTCATTAGCAGCGCCTTAGAGATCAATTAATCTTCAGAAAGGTACATTGCGACTGAGGTATGATTAAGTTTTTATAGTTTAAACATGTTTTAATAGAATCAGATTCGGATCCTGTTGGGGTTTTTCTTAAAATTGTTTTGTAATCTCTGCTGTGTATGAACCCCAGACACCATCTATATAGACGGACGTTGTGGCTCTTCCTCCATGTCATTCCTGTGTGCATGACCACTAGGCCATAACACTTGTGCCAGAGATCTCGATGGATAGTTCGACCCGAGGATCGTGTCGGGGCACGTGTTGGTGCGTCATATTTATTGCGTCAACCACTGAGCAGATCCAAAGACTGGCCTTGCTTGAGTGCTACTCGCCGACAATATTCTATGGAAGAGTATGAAGTATGGTGCTAGTTTAACCCTAGGCTCTAGGCACACTTTTTGAGTTTCATTATTAGTTAAATCATGCGATGAACACAGTTGCCTGTTTAATCCCGCGTGTTTATTTAATAGCTTATTTAAATTCCAGTAGTTACTTTCGTGATTGCTCATTTAATTTCCTTGGGAATACTTACTCTGGACTCGTCATCTGCCTTTCGTGATGGCTTGAGTGCAGATCCTAGTACGAGTTTGGCAAGGGAAAACTTGCTGACTACCTATAATTTTAGAGACTATTGACCAGACTCGTACGTTTGGACTATATGTATTACTCGTTTTTATTTGGGTTTTGAAAACTATGAGACACCTGGGATATACATTAATATTTTGTGACATTTTGAGGTATTTTGATTATTATATGATGATGTACAAGTTTTTCACACTAGGTTTATGCTTGAATGACATGACTTTGATGTTTTAATTATAATTTGTTATGTTTTAAGTCTTCCGCTGTAATTTAAGGTTTTTAATGATATTTAGCAGATGATTTGAGTTCAGAATTAAATAACTGTAAAATCTTGGATAAATGAGAGATAAATGATGATTTGGAGTTGATGATGGTTGTAGGACACCGTTGGCCTTGATGTGGTAAGTTGTGGACCCGCGTGACCCCTTGGTGGTTCATTGGAGAAAATAGGTCGTTACAGTTGCATAATCAGGCCATTGTCAAAGTAAAACAAAAATCAAATAGTTATCCATCAATTTGCGCAAACTAAATTACTACAAAATCAATCAATTTATTAATTTTTTATAATTCAAAATTACTTAAAAAGGACAAAATATTCATAAAATTTATTTAGCAATTTTTTTATTAAATTTTTATACAATTACTTAAAAAATATAAAAATATTTGTAAGAAAGAGACATCAAACTTAGAATTTGAAATATAAAAATAATAAAACTCTAACTATTGTTGAAGAGTTTTAAAGAAGATGGATTTCATAGGACAAGAAAAAAAAACTTGCTTTTATTTGGCACGTTGCATTGATTTATCTTTAGTTTACTTTATAGTTAGTTTTCTTCCCTAGTTGGAAGTCTTCGATTTGTCTTCTTGTTGTGAAGTTTTTAAGCCTTCTCCTTGTTGGGAAGTTTTGTTATTCGTTTTGTAGTTTTTATACTTTTGTGTATTGATATGAGTTTCAACGTGGTAGAGAGCAGTTTACGATTGTCAAAGTGTTTCAATTTCGAAAAAAAAAATCAAATTAATGACAATTTTTTTTTTGCACAAATAGGATTAGCGAATCAATGTACTTGATTCTATGTTTGGTCATATATTGTGTCATAAATTATTAATGACATTTCGATTTCTCTTAAAAATATGCTCTTATTTATTAATTAGAAAAACTTGTTATTTATTAAAATACGCAATACATTAACAATTATTTTATCTTTGACAAAAAAGAAACAATTGTTTTTATCAAAAAAAAGATATGCAATACACTCTATTGAGTGTTCATCGTTACTACACAATTACTCTATTATAATATTTGAATTATACATCGTGATGTGTGTACATGCAACACAAAATATTATGTGTGGAGACCAACTTTGTAGCAAATGCATGAACCCACTAATGTCATGCGATTGCTTTCCTTTAATTTCTATTTAAGATTGTTGGGCTTTTAGGAATAAAATGTTAAACATTTTTTTTATTGATTGGGTGGGTTGTTATTTTTTTAAAAATGATATGGTGACATTCCCTGCAACGCAAATCGGTCGTACGGCACACATGGCATACATGTTTTCCACTTTTGTTAGCGGTGGGCCTCATCAGCAACCACTTAAAGTTGAACACGTGCGCTGATGCAATCAGTTTGTGTCGTAGGGAATGTCACCATATCATTTTCCTATTTTTTTGTTGGGGTGAAAACACATACATAAAGTTAGCCATGTAAGGCTCTTACAAGCATTATCTAATTTTTCTTATGGGAGGTTCATGCCCATGTAGGGGGTTCTTGTAAACTTGCTTTGGGCTATAGCCCAGGGCAAGCATACACTTGGGTTCGCCAATGTTGACAATTATATATTATCATACAAGTACTATAAAGTGGTTAAAGACAGAGGAACAATTCCTCCTTGGTTCCACCACTTATTCTAAGTAGGAACGTCGGATGGGTATAGGGCGGGTAATTTAGTGCCTAGGCCTGCCGACCCAATTTTTTCGGCCCAGATTAAAAAGGTAAGACAATGTCTTGATAAATCTAGACTGGGTCTGGACAAAGACCTCTTGTCTGAATTTAAAACTGGGTCGGGTCTAGACAAGGTCCTAAAACCCTGACCCGGACTCGAACCCGATTTTAATTTTAAATAGAGTTAAAATATATTTGATAAAAAAGGTATATTGGGAACTTAGTACTTATAAAATAGATTAACAAACAACAATCTATTATAATACACATAAATTAATGTAAAGATATCTTTGATTGTAAAATAAAATAAAATATAGTTTTTTATACTTGAACATTTGTTTCTTGACATTAAATGTTTTAATTACATTAAATTATTTGCAGTAATGTTACAATGATTTATAGTTTCCAATATTTGTTGAGACTTTGATGTTACTTTTTTAAATTACAACATACGAGATTATAATCTATATATTTTAATATTTGAAGATGTTTTCAATATGAGAAGTAAGTTTTCAAAATTACGACAAATCCGAACAAACGGACAACTCGAATTTTAAGCAAAGCGGGTATGAACAAGCTAGTCTTGTACGAATTCAAAATCAGGTCGAGTTTGGATAATGAATATACTCTTTATAGTAGGGGTTGTCCAAACTTTGACCCGTCCAATCTGAATTTTTGCCACTCCTAGATTGGTAATAGCTCTGCCTACTCACTGTCTATGGTAGACCTAAACGACTAGATCACAACTTGAAAACCATTTGATATCAGGTATGCAACATGTTCCATTAATCATTGTTCTCGGGTACTGCTATTTGGACTCATGAGTTTGGGCTCAATTTCTTTTGAGTCACGCTAAAGGCACTTTAGTTGTGTATAGTGACACCCCAATAATATAATTTTTTTGAACTCTCCTTAAAAATGACTCTTATATATATATGTTGGTACGCCCTTATACACAGGTGGGATGCCTTTTGCGCATCTATTTTTTTTCAAAATCATCATCCAAAATTTGCCTTATTATTCAAACATCCCTCTACAAAATTAAGGAGATTTGAATTTTTATTTTTAAATTTTCACTTTTTTATTAGAGGACCCTCTAAAAATACAACTAAGTACAATATTTATTAAAGATTTTTTGTTAAGAAAAAACTCCTTATTAATTCAGACTCATGAATCCACATATATTTATTGTTATCGAATTTTATTAACTTAAGACTACGCAAATGTCTTAGTTAATCGAAAACCATCAATTAAGTAACTCGTGTATTGAGTGCTATTGCATTCCCCATGATAATAAAGCACTTCCCACCGAGAAACCAAGCCACAATCACCTTGATTTCGTGAACGAAGTTAAGATATCAGTGACGTGCGACATACGCACTTGAACGCCACGAAAGCCACGCAAAGTCGAGATTTCTCAAGGGGCCGAGCGGCCGCTCCTTTGAGAGTCACGTGAGATGCTCGCTCTCCCCAATTATCACTAACCACCAAACACGTTTTGACGCGCTAATAAATTAATCACGATTTGACTAGCGACTAGGACTTTGATGTCTTGTAGTGCACATTTTTCTTCGATGTTCCACATCGAGACAACGACTCCTCGCGCGAGATACATTGCCGACCAACTTGTCGGCCCCCCCGCACTATTTATTCTACTCGGCCCCGTTTGGTAACACGCACAATAACTAGTTATGGGAAATGCATATTTAGAATTTTGAAATGCAAAAACAATACCTCAAAAAAAAAAAAAAAATAATCGCAGAAACAAGCAATTAAAAAAAGTGATTTCGATATTTTCTATAAGTACTGGAAAAGGTTTTTCACCAACAACTAGTTGGTTTTGGGTTTAGCATTTAAGATTTTTTACTAAAAATAATATCACAATTTTTTCACCAACAACTAGTCGGTCTGAGTGATAAAATATTCAGTTCCCCTTAGGTGAGATTTTAAAGTTAACTTTCATAGATTGAAAAAATTGAGTTGTGTAGGTCACCTACTATATAAGGTATGATAGTGCTCGAGTGTGAAAATGTGTGAGAAATAAAAAATAAATGAGTTAATAAAAGATTATAATAGTAATTGTCATTGAAACTTTGAGTAATAGACTATTGAAATATCTCAGATAAACTTTTCAAGTTTAAATTTTAGGAAAGAAACAAATGATTTCTTAATCATCTTTTCCATGATGCTATAAGTTTAGGTAGCTCATCTTTAAAAAAAGTCAAAGTTTAAGGTAAATTAAATACATGAAGGAAAAAAATAAAAAATATGTTTGAATTCTTAGGGTTCGAACTTTTAGGGAGGTTTTTCGATTTCTTATAAATATCAAATGACTTTTACAAGTTGTTATTTCGAAGTAATTTATTGCTTGAGGGTGATTTTGAAATAAAAAAACTTCAAAAACCCTTCAAGAGTCCAGACTCAAAGAGTTAAAATAGCACTACTCAAAAAAAAAAAAAAAAAAAAAAAAAAAATAGTACACACCCCTACACACACAAAAACACATATATACCACAGTATTTAGATCCAATAGTCAAGATTTAAAATTACTATTCATGATAATTTTTTTCAATCACCATAAAACTAGATAGGCTATGTATATAATTCAACGTAAAGTTTTTCTTTTAGTAATGAGTCTAATGACAATACATATGGTCAAATATTAAACATTTAGTTTTTGCAAAATTAAATAATAATTCAAACAAAAAGTCATTTAACAAGAACAATCTATTAGATTCGACCTAAATTTATTAGTTATAAAGAATAACTATACACGAAAAAGTTATGGAAGATGACATGGTGACATCTTCGTGACACAAATTGGTCATACGACACATGTGGCGCATACGTGTTTAACTTTTGTTTGCGGTGAACCCACCAATAATCACTTAAAATTAAACACGTGTTTGAGCTAAAATTTTGGTGGCTAAAGTCATGCACATTCAACAAAAATGACATGAGCGCAGCTATGTACACTCCACAATTTTGGTGGCTAAAGTCACAATTTTTTTTGAATTCCAATTTCACTTATGCCATCAAATGAAATGACTTTTGTACCCTTCACAACTCCCACAATCACTCACATGCCACTCTCTCACGTTTGTGCACCCCACACACAAACCGAACAACTTTATCTCCAATTATCCCTCCGATCATTGACGATGTGAACTTGTAATTTTATAGTTCACTACAGTCGTAAGAGTTTTAATATTTTTGTTATTTTCTAAGGATACCTTTGTAAACAGAAGGGCGTGTTTAGTACCATAACATTTTAAATGGGTACCCAAATCTATACTTAAAAGATCCCTTGTCCAATGACTTCACTTATGAAATTGTGTGGTGCATATAGCCGCGCGCCGACAATCACAAGTTGCCATGGCAAGTAACAAAAAGAGCTTTTGACAAAAAAAAAAAAAGTCACAAAAAGGTTAGAAAATAGCCTATCGCCCAAGACAAACAGGTCCTATCGACTCATATATCGCACCCGAGAGCACCCGATCACGAAACAAAACAATCGCGTAACACAGCAGAGTATAGCAACAGTGGCGAAAGCAACAGCAACAGAGAAAAAACAGAGTAGAGATCGATTGAAATCACTCACAGTGAAGACGAAGCTGTACCCTCTACGAACCACCTCTCTCAAAAACCCAGTTCTCCTCCACATCATATCAACGAAATCTCTGCTCATGTACAGCTTCTCTCCCCGCAAATCCACCCCTTCAGTTCCAATTCTGTAGCAGTGAAGAGCCCCAACAGACTTGCATTTCAAAAACGCGATTTCATCAACTGATACGACCAACAAGTGGTTCAACAGCCACTCCGTGTTCTCTCCGGCTCGAAAGCCCCCCAAGAACAGGTCCAGCATTGTTATGTTGCCTTCCACATAGGCCCTGTTCGCAATCGCTATAACCACAGTCTTGTTATTGTTGTTGTTGTTGTTAGACATTGATGCTCTACTCAGAGCCCTCTCGAGCTCATCGATTACCGAGTCCTCCTGAGAAACGATTGTGAGTGAAGTTAGATCAGTTTGGATGAAATTCGAAATGGGTAGTTGAGATTAGTGGGAATTGATGAGCTGAATTGACTAATTGAGGGACTGACTTGACTTGCAAGGCTTGATGAGGAGGCTTTGGAGATGATGAGTACATGTGATATGGTTTTGGAGCTGATTGAGAGGTAGAGAAGGAGAGAGAGGAGGAGAGAAGCTATGAACAGATTTCTGATGGAGCTCTTTTGGTGGTTGTTGTAGTAATCCATGTGTTTTGCAGAAGCAGTTCTAGTATTGTGATAGCTCAGAATGAGCTTCACTGACAACCCCAAATGAGGGAAGACGAAGCACTGCTTTTCAACAAATTTGTTCAGAGAGCAGTGTGATTTCATTTCACTATTTATGTCAAATGTCTAAGTACAAGACTTGTCACACTTACGCAATAGGAAAATGATAATCTAACACACTTTGGCGCACACTTTGTCTTTTAACCTATTTATGGTGTTTTATTAAATGTGGGGCCTACGCCTATGAAGACAAAAAAAAGCTATAAATAGATTAAAAGATAAAGTGTGCGCCTCAAGTATGTTAAATTATCATTTTTCTTACATGATAACACTAACACCATTCCATGTCAACACTTACACAACACACATATCTCACACACTCATATCTCACTTCTATTACAACCTCGAGATACTACACAACATTATTACATTAATGGTTAATTCTCACATCCCCCCTCAAATAAAGGGGAAGAGAAACAATACTGAGTTTGTCCCTAAGACACCCAAACCGAGATGCAGTAAAAGCCTTTGTAAACACATCTATAATTTGATCGACAGACGAAACATGATGAATATCCAACTGGCTTGACAAAACTTTGTCTCTAACATAGTGAATATCCAACTCTATATGTCTAGTGCGAGCGTGATAAATAGGATTCTTGGCAAGATTAGCTGCACTCAAGTTATCACACTAGATTGTGGGATTGGTGGAACTGGAAATCCTCAACTCGGACGATAAAGACTTGAGCCAATTGATCTCAGCAGCAACTTGTGCCAAAGCTCGATATTTTGATTCAGTATTGCTGCGAGCAACAACTTGTTGTTTCTTCGACTGCCAAGAAACCACCAAGAATACAACAAACACGACAACTGATTTACGATCATCTACTGAAGCAACAGTATCCTTCAGATACCATAATACCCTCTTAAGGGCCTGCCAATGTGTGACTGTCGGAGCTTGTTGAAACTGACTAAGCTTGTTATAAAAGCAATGTCCGACCGTGTATTTACTAGATATTAGAGACCCTCGAGTAAACTACGATACAAAGTTTTATCATGAAGGAAGCGCTACCATCATTGTACAATTGTTTCCCAACAGAAAAGGGTGTATCAATAGATTTAGCATTTAACATACCCCTTTCTGTAATAACTGTTGAATATATGAAGATTGGGTTAAGTATAGTCCTTTGGCAGTACTGTGAGTTTCCATACCCATAAAGAGACCCAACTCTCTAATATCTTTTAAAGCAAACCTACCATTCAACCTATTGATGAAGGATTGAATGGCAGTTTGATATGAGCCAGCAACTATAATGCCGTTCAGATAAACAAACACATACAACACAGATTGCCCAATGTGAGATATGAACAAAGAGTTGTCTACTTTAGAATTGTGGAAACCCAATGAAACCAATGTAGACTTCAACTGATCAAACCATGCTTGAGGAGCCTGACACAAACCATATAACGCTTTATGCAACTTACACACAACAATGGGTTGAGAATTGTCCACAAATCCCACAGGCTGATTTGTGTACACTTCTTCAACCAGTTGCCCATTTAAAATTGCATTATTAATATCAATTTGACGCGAGGACCACCTAAAGTGTACAACCAAAGACATAATGACACGAATAGTTGAAGCCTTAACCACTGGACTATAGGTCTCATCGAAATCAATCTCAGGTACTTGTTTAAACTCTTTAGCCACTAATTGAGCTTTATACCAACCCATCAGAATTCTTTTTAACAGAAAAAATTCACTTGTTACCCACAATATTATGATTAGATGAAGAGAGAACAAGAGACCAAATGCCATTTCTCATTAAGGCTTGATATTCCTGCTCCATGGCTAATTTCCACTTGGGATCTTTAAGAACAGCCTCCACAGATACAGAAACATCAGAAGCGCTTAGTATAGTAAAAACAACAAAAACTTTACGTAAAGAGATTCCATCCTTAGCTCCAGTAACTATGGGGTGTGTGTTAAGTGGTGCACTAGCAATGGGGAAAAGAGAGACTGATTGAATATCATCCAATGGAACTGAATAAGAAGGAATTGAAAGAGGAGATGCTGCATGTGTTGGATCAGAGGCAAAAGCCCCTGATCCCCCCTGAACAGAAGTGGGACCCTCAGAAGTAGAGCATATATGAGATGCAATTGGTAAATGAAACACAATAGGAGAGGAGGTTGGTTTGGAAGAATGAGAAGATGAAAGAGAGAAAAGAAACTCATAAGGAAAATCTTCCTCAGGAAAGATGACATTTCGAGTAATGTACAACCTCCCAAATTTACTTAAACACTTGTATCCCTTATGCTGATTGCTATACCCAAGAAAAATACATTGTTCAGAACGAAATTGATACTTATGGGAATTGTATGGACGCAAATAGGGGAAACAACCACAACCAAATACCTTAAGAATAGAATAATCAGGTAAAGTATTGAAAAGCTTCTCATAGAGAGAGACCATTAAGAAGTTTAGTAGGAAGACGATTAATTAGAAACACAATCACAAGCATCCCACTAGTATTTAAGAGGTAAGTTCCCATGAGCCAATAAAGTTAAACTCATTTAAATCATATGACGATGTTTACGTTCTCTCCCATTTTCCCATGAACATGAGGACATGGATGTTGAAAGATAACTCAACACGAATCACGAACATACTTAAATAACGGATATTCCCTTTGCCAATCAGATGGAACACATTTGAGAGAAGTTTGGAACTGATTTTCAACCATAGATTTGAAATGAAGAAAAGCAAATAAGGCATCAAACTTATATTTCATGGGATAAATCTATGTAAACCGAGTACAATCATAAAAAATGGATGTAATAGTTGTACCTACTGGGAGAAGTGTGAGGAGCAGGTCCTGAAAAATCAGTATGAATCAAATCCAAAACATGAGAAGAAATTTTTGCAGAAGAATGAATAGGCAATGCATGGACCTTGCTAAGAGGAAAAGATGTACACAACTCAGAACCAACATGAAATGGAATATGAAGTTTATTATGCAAAACCTGTTTAAGAGTCTTATGGGCTGGATGACCAAGACTGGAGTGCCACAATGTTGACAATCCTTTATTAGAAACATAAAATGCAGCACAAGAAGAAGAAAATGGGGCAGATTTACTAGAGATGCGGTAAAGTCCATTCTGGAGATTTCCATGAAGAAGAACCTCATTGGTTTGAATATCCTTGACGAAGCAGACATTGGGATGAAATTCAATCGGTACACTGTTATCTCATGTTAATTGAGAAACACCGAGAAGGTTTTTCTTGATGGTAAGCATACACAGAGTGTTATGAAATGATATCCTAGAGCTAGAGGATGGGATGCAAGTAGTACCAGTACTAGCAATATTTAGCAATTGACCATTGCCAACCATAAGAGAATAAGTACCTGAATAAACAGTAGTATTTCTTCATGTTAGATGAATCACCAAACACATGTAATGTAGCGCCACTGTCCATATGACCAGATCCATCCTGTCCAGTTTCTGATGCAGTAAAGAAAGAAGACTGATTAGGAGAAGGAGGATGTAACGACCCGAAGTTAATTCACCGTTATAAATGACGTGTTTGTAGACGTGGCGGACAACTCAGATGCTCGTGGGACCTGCAGATAGGTCGGAGCGCGCTTGGAGCTAAGTAAATAGTAACATTTTGTGTTGTTGTGCTTTAATTTGTGATGTTTATTGGTAATTAAGTTATTGGCATCGCGATGTGTGTTAATTATTGTATAATTGACGTGTGAGGTTGTGTGATGAGCATTCGCTCCGAAAAGCGTGAAAACATGGGAATCAGGTAGCGAATGATAGTGCACTAGGTCGGGGAACTAAATACACAATAAATGGAAAAATTCATTAAATAATTAATTAAATATCGTCGTATATGCGTTCGTGGTGCAAGAGTATGCAGGGGACGCGAGGCTACGTACGGGACTCGGATATCGGAACACCCGAGGGTTTTAGTGTTTTATTGAACAAGGTAAGTCAAGAGTATGTGTCACACATGTAAGTCACCAAAAATCAGAACTAATTGGCCCATTTGTGTCCATGGGATCAAGCCTTGGGATGCACAAGTGAGAAGGATCACTTGGAGACTATAAATGTCAAAATTCATAATTTCTTATCACCTCTTCTCTTTCCTCTTATACATTTGGACGAAAATTGAGTGTAGTGGTGAAGGTTTTGTGAGTTTGGATTGGTGATTGGAACTCAAGAGCAGGAAGGAAATGAAAACAAACGTTAGATTCTCGATCCACATCTCGTTCTCTACGTTTTGGCATAATTTTCTTGGGTGTTTACGTGGGTTTCAAGAATTGAATTAAGCACACCGGTTTTGGGAGGTGTTGCTATGAATTTTGAATGTGTTTTGAAGCATTTGTATGGGTTTTGGTGTAAGAGTTGAGGCTGATGTGAAATTTTGGAATAAAACCATGGTTTTGTATGGTTTTTGTCGGGGTTATAGTTTTGGACGAACTTTGTCGAGGGGTTTTGATGGGAAACGGTTTATTAGTGTTTGTATGTGATATTTGAACGAGCACGGACCCTGGCTACGAGCCGAAGGGGTTTGAAAATCCCAAAAACCCCCACTGGCAGAGATGTCGTGGTGAGATAAACTCATGGCGTCACCTACATACGTCTTAGCTAGTGACCCAGGGTATCACATCGTGGACACGCCATGAAGAACAAAAACTTGGCGGCGTCAGGGGTGATGTCTTAAGCAGAGTCAAAATGTGAGGAAATGGGGAAAAACACCGTGAAGGCGCCGTGTAGGTTCGAACATGGCGCCGTCTCGGCGGCATCAATGGGCAGTTTTGAACTAAAATTTTAAAAATAAATTTACCAATTAGGGTTTGAATTAGGGACCTATATGGTATATTTTGGGTATTCAAATGATGAATTGATCGATGATTTGGGTATTTAATCGAATTTACATGGTTTAGGAATTTATTCAATTTATCGGGAATTATTGGTTTTAGGTGGAATTGCAGAGATTTGACACGCATTGTGGGCGTGATTTGGTAACATTTGGGGTTAGTTGGAGTGCGGTTTGAGGTGTGTAGTATCCCAATTGAAATTACTTGAGTATTTACTTATTTTGGCATGTTGAATTCAATTTCTGTCTTTCAATACTCTATTATTGGATCGTGATTATATGGATAGACGTTGAGCTGGGTTCCTTTCGTTCCATTCTAGTGTGTGCGTCCACTACACCATAGCACGCGCTACCAGATCGATCTCGGTGAATAGCACGACCTGAGTATCACATCGTAGCATGTGCCGGTGTGCCGTAGGTGTAACGCCGGCCATCTAGTGGATCCAGATACTTGCCCTGCTTGAGTATGAATCGCCGGTAGTATTATGTGGAAGAGTCCAAATTATGGTGGTAGTCTGACCTAGGGGCTAGGAACACACTTTGAGCTTTCACTATTATCTATTCTTGCGATGAGCGCAGGTGCTTGTATTTATTTCCGCATGTTTATTTAATAGCTTTATTTAAATTCCAGTATTTACTTTCATATTGCTCACTTAATTTCCTTGGGAATACTCACTCTAGACTCATCATCTGCCTTTTGGGATAACTTGAGTGTAGATTCTAGTACGAGCAGGGGTAAAAGCAAGCTTCCAGAGTACCGTTGATCAGAGATAGATTGCCTGACTTGTACGTTTGTATTATATATATATATATATTTTGTTTTCATTTTAGGTTTGGGATTTGTGAGATACCTTGTATTTATTGATTTTTTGTGACTTCAGAGGTATTTATGGTTATATATATGGGTTTTCCACAATAGGTTTATGGTTTATGTTACATATTCATAGTATCATTATCTGAGTAAATGTGTTAGTAAAGCTTCCGCTGTGTGTTAATTTGAGGTTTTTATGATGACTTAAAATATGATTTGATTTCAATAAGGCATAATCAGGAAATTAATAATTAATAAGGTTTAAAAAGATAAAATGGAGGATATAATCCAATGTAGAGCATAACTGTCACTGATAAGACAGATTGTGGGTCTGCATTAGCCCCCGTGGCGATCTATTTGAAAAATGAGCCGTTACATTTTGGTATCGGAGTAAGGCTCTGATGAGTCTCAGGTGTTCTAGACTCTGAATTTGAGGATAAACCTGATTATAAACTTATTGAATAAGCTTTAGATGTGGAAACCCAAATGAATTGCCTAAAGTCTTAGTTGGGAAACGATGAGAGATGGGTAGAAATCAGGATTATACGTGTTATGTTTATGGTTGTATATTACATACGTTACATGTATATTCGTACTGAGGCACGTTCTTCCATGCAGATACCGATGGACGGGCAGACTTCAGATACGACTCAGCCAGAGGTTGGGGATACTAGTGATCCCACCAGGCATGTATTGACGTTGGAGTCATTAGCGTGGACTGTGGATGATAGGTTCGCACAGTTATTGGATCTGTTGAGGACACGTAAGACTACTACAACTACTACATTCGTACCTGCACCAGTGGTTATTACTCCTACAGTTGTTGCTCCCACTACTGCGGAGACTCAGGGGCAGGCTGCAGTATCCGAGACACATGTCGAGAGGGATATACCAGTGGTTGTTCTAGCGGAGACTACATTAGTTGTGACTCCTTCGACTACCAAACAACTAGCTATGGCATCTACTTCAGGGAGTTTGATGACTGTGGAGGCGAAGAAGCTGAAAGATTATCTTAGGTTTTCTCCAGGATTCTTCTATGGATCCGGAGACCTAGAGATAGTCGAGAGATGGCTATTGGCTCACGAGAGATTACATGAGATGTTACTGGTGGATGAGGTTGATAGACATAAATTAGCTAGTTATTGCCTGAGATCTGTTGCTGCTGTGTGGTAGACCACCTATAGAGCGACACATCATGCGGTTACTAGTTGGGCTGATTTCAGAGCATTGTTCATGGATGAGTATATACCTATGGAGGTCAGGATTCGATTGAGAGAGGAGGTTTTGACACTAGTTCATGCCGATATGTCTATTACCGAGTACATGGAGAGGTACAAATTTCTTTTGTCATACTCTATGGATCTGGCAACGATAGATAGGTTGCAGATATATTACTTTGTCCGAGGATTGGACGAGAGGATAACTACCACAGTTGTTTCCAGTGGAGCGACTACTTTGGATTAGGTATACGACATGTCTCTTTCTCAAGAGACATATAGTATAGAGTGTTAGCAGATTGGCGATTCAGACTGTGCTGCGGAGTCAGCAGAGTTATCCAGCTCAGGGTTCTCGGTCTAATCAGAGGCCGAAGAGACAAAAGGAGAGATGAGGGCCGACCGGGACAGGTCTAGAGACCTCTTAGAGGTAGAGGTGATTGGCAATTAGATCAGGGTCGCAGAGGCGACATAGATTGTCGGGATGTTCGGGATAGAGCGATGATCGTGAGGTAGCGTATTCTGCGGCCTTTACACGGTTGATCGATCGAGACAACAGCAGAGGCAGGATAGAGGCCAGGGTTAAAGATGTCAGAATCGAGGCCAATGTCTGGCGCAGAGTCAGAGGCCTACAGGCAAATTTGAGAGTCACACTTGCTATCGTTGTGGTCAGGTGGGACATCTTGTGGAGTGTACCAGACAACGCCGCACCATCACGTGATGCAGACCGTGCCGTAGAGATAGGACCTAGACAGCTGCTTTTGGTGTTGCACAGCGAGATCAGGAGGCGAATAGACAGCTTATTGAGGATATGTTATCTGTTTGTGGTATTTTTATGCATGTTATGTTCGATTCCGGCAGCACACTTTCCTTTATATCTGGACATATGGTAGGATTGTTAGGGTTAGGTGCACAAACATTAGACACAAATCTTGTTCTCAGTACGGCAGCTGGGGATAAGATTTACCCTAACCGAATTTGCCAGGATTATATGGTTGAGATAGAGGGACATCAGTTACCGGCTGACTTGAGAGTATTAGAGTACTTGGAGTTCGACGCGATGTTCGGTATGGATTGGTTATCGTCTTATCACGCACAGATCGACTATTTCAGTAAAGCGATGACATTTCACATCGAGGGGATTCCAGAGTTTTCATTTGTCGGAGTTGCATCAGCATTACCTATCACTCGAGGCAGACTAGCTACGTCACAGGAGATGGAGGCGTACGTGGCTATGGTGGAGCCAGAGCTTAAGACAATGATTACGATTGAGGATGTCCTAATGGTGTGTGAGTTTTCAGACGTATTTCTTGAGGATTTGTCAGGATTACCACCACCGAGAGCTGTTGAGTTTATTATCGAGCTAATTTTGGGGACTCAGCCGATTTACTGCAGGCCTTATAGGATGTTAGCATCGGAGTAGGAGGAGTTGAAGACCTAGTTAGAAGAGTTACTACAGAAGGGATTCATTCACTTTAGCATGTCACCTTGGGGAGCTCTAATTCTTTTTGTGAAGAAGAAAGACGGTTCGATGCGGATGTGTGTGGACTACAGGAAGTTGAATCAGGTGATGATTAGGAACTGTTACCCACTTTCCATGATCGATGACTTGTTTGATCAATTGGCAGGAGTCAAATTCTTCTTGAAGATTGACCTCAGATCAGGATACCATCAGTTGAGGATTCAAGAAGGAGATATCGAGAAGTACACGTTACGGGTTGTACGAGTTTACGGTCATGCTGTTTGGGCTGACTAACGCGTCGATGATCTTCATAGATTTGATGCACAGGCTGCTCAGGCCATTTTTGGATTGGTATATCATAGTTTTCATCGATGACATCCTGATTTATAGTAGGACTCGTGTGGAGCACGAGAGACATTTCAGGGAAGTGTTGACGACGCTGAGAGAGCACCGACTTTACGCCAAGTTTAGCAAGTGCGTGTTTTGACTGAGTGAAGTGAAGTTTCTGGGGCACGTCATTAGCGATCAAGGTATATCAGTAGATGGTGACAAAATTCGGGCTATCATTGACTGGAGGACATCCGAGTTTGTTTCTGATATCAGGAGTTTCCTGGGTTTGGCAGGATATTATAAGTGCTTCGTATAGGATTCTTCATTGATTGCAATGCTGATGACGACGTTGACTAAGAAGGACGTCAGATTTAACTGGTTGCAGGAGCGTGAGGATGCTTTCTGGGAGCTGAAGAGGAAGTTGACTTCTGCGCCAGTTTGGTGTTACTTGTGGTAGGTAAGGGTTTTTCAGTTTATACTAATGCGTTAGGCACTGGGTTAGGTTGTGTGTTGATGCAGGACGGACACCCAGTGGTTAGTGTTGAGGATTTTCAGACCTTGACATAGAGAGTTGCATCCCAGGATTAGCTGTTAGAGGAGATCCTGAGTATTTTAAGGACACCAATTACAGCTACACCATCATCATTATCTACATCAAGATTGTCCGCTACTTAGGAGGCGGATACACCGATAGTTGATGCTACTTCTACGACTCCTACCACAATCGCAATGATACCAGAGACTACTGTGTTATCACCGGTACAGACTGAGACAGTACCTGTACAGACTGAGATAATGACTGCTATAGTAGCGGAGAAGGGCATTATGGCCACAACGGAGGCGAAACAGTTACGAAAGTTCAAGACGCATAACCTTACGAAGTTTTATGGTGGTACAGATTTGGTGGTTGTTGAGAGGTTTCTGAAGAGCCACAAGAAGATGCACATTATTATAACTACTGAAGAGCACATGTGAACCTCTTATTCTTCTTCGATGTTACTAGGGGAAATAGATGACTAGTGGACTAAGAAGGTAGCTACCAGAGGAATACCCAAAGATTGGATAGATTTCAAGACACAGTTCAATCTGAAGTATTTTCCTCCTATAGTGCTAAGGGAGAAGAGGAACGAGTTCTCTACACTGCATCAATATGCAGATTAGTCTGTCATGGCTTTCATGGGACGTTATCTACAACTTCTACCATATGTTGGAGGTTCAGAAGATAGAGATGTTGACCGGGTGTACTACTTCACAAAGGGATTGTTACTTGAGATAGGAGGTGTTGTGGTCTCCATTGAGCCAGAGACGTTGTAGAGAGCATATGGGTGGTGTTTGGTTAGGGAGAGTTATTTGCGTACACATCCTGAGGAGGTTAGACTTATTCGACCGAAGACATGGTCTGAGGGCCAACATGACAAGAAGAGGAGGAAGAATAGGCGGGGTTTCAGGGACAGTAGAGCCCAGAGTAGAGGTTCAGTTGCACCACCACCACGACCTGCATAGACGACTATTTTTCCACCTGTACCTGCACAGAGTTTTACTAGTCGACTACCACAGGTTACTCGACCTGTACATCAGCCGTAGAGGCGGTATACTGAGAGTAGGGATTCGGGTACAGGCGGTGGATAGACACAGACATAAACACAGACACAAAGATCTGGTCAGACTTTGAGACCTCCATAGGGACGTGGACAGGGTCAGACACATGGGATGTCATCTGGATCGTGAGAGACACGTACTTGCTTCAAGTGCAGTCAGATCGGTCATTTTTAGCTTCAGTGTCCAACAACTATGGTGTTTGTAGTCAAGATTTGAGCGAACATAACCAAACATGCACCAATTTAGATCCAATCTTAACCTCGACTTTCGCCAATTGATGCGAAACTCGAGGCAAGGTCTTGTGCTAATTTCGTTCTCATTTTACACTACCATCGATCCCAATTATAACAAAAATTAAGGATATACCTCAACAAACTCTAACTTCGGAACGGAATACTATATAATACACAACACAAAAAAAATAATATACCTCGGTGTCGGCGACCGAGAATCGGATACGCGTATCACGGCTAGTTGGCTCACGTCCAAATTAAAATGACACGTAACACGAGTTAAACTTTAGGGTTGTTACAGTTTTTCCAACTAATTGGAATTTTGTAGTCGAAATTTAAAATAAATTAAAGGAAGGATTTTTCAGCTTCAAAAAAGGTAGGGAAAGTACTTGCGAATATAAGACTCAAGTTTTCACGTTAGCTCCTCGTCCCCGTGGTGCTGCCATTTGGCAAGGACTGATGAGACCTCCTTGTTTATCAAAATTTTCACCTTACGGTTCAAAATATGAATAGGTTGTAAGTGACGCCATCCCTCAAGTTTATCTGGCTTGAGACCACCGTAGGTCGTCTTCCCTCTCTCGACTTATTCAGTTGAAGCATCGAAACATGAAATACAAGGTGGATCCCAGATAACTGAGGTGACAACTCCAACTCATAAGCAACTCTGCCTATCCGCTACCCAACTCTGAATGGACCAATAAATCTCAGCGCAAGCTTTCCTCTAATCTTAATCCTTTTATGTCCCTTCATCGAAGACACTTTCAAATAAACATGGTCCCCGACTTGATACTCTAATTACTCGTGACACATGTCGTAATACTTCTTTTGACTCTCATGCGCAACCTTCAACCTCAATCTGATCAGGTGTATCTTCTCTATGTGATTCACTATAATCTGAGGCTCAATCACTGCTACATCTTCGGGCACTGCACAACTAGATGGAGATCTGCTCGACTTCCCGTATAATGCCTCAAACGGTGCCATACAATATTGGCCTAATAACTATTATTGTATGCAAACTCACACAAATGAAGATACTCTTCCCATTTTCCACTGTACTCCAACACATATCCTCAGCATATCCTCAAGAATCTGGATCAGTCGGTCTGACTGTCCATTAGTTTATGGATGATAGGCGGTACTAAGATCCAACTGCGTGTCGAACTGTGCCTCCATACTCTGCCAAATATGAGATGTTAAGCGTGGCCCTCTATCAGACATAATCGATAATGGAACACCATGTAGTTGAACTACCTTTTTCTCATACAAACTCGGCAACTTATCCACTCAATGTGTGGTCAAAATTGGTATAAAGTGCTCAGACTTTGTCAACCTGTCTATAATCACCCAGATACTATCATGTCTGCGATGAGATCAAGGTAAACCATTGACGAAATCCATGACAATATACTCCCATTTCCACCGAGGAATGGGAAGTGACTATAATCACCCATCAGGTCTGTGATGCTCAGCCTTAACTTGCTGACAAGTCTCAAACCCTCGAACGTAATAAAAAACATCGGTCTTCATCCTTGGCCACTAGAAAAGACGACATACATATGCATACATTTTGGTCTTTGTCGGATGAACCGCAAAACGTGAACGACGAGCCTCATATAGTGTAGTGGCCCCAAAATTCAAGACCGCCACGTCATGCGCAGTTAGTCCACAACCCTACCTAAAATCGGCCCAGTTGTGTCCTACGCGCACAATGTACCATCTGTCAACCCAAATTTCGCTAACTTTTAAATTATTTTCCTACTAACGATCAAGTTAGCTTATGAACTCACTTTCATCTGTTTAATATCAATAATTTTTAGCGAAAGACTTTAAATCATGATTCATCAAAATATAAATCATAAATAATGTGATAAAGCATTTTTCTAGTGTGGAAACCCAACCAAAAGATCAACAATATATAACATGATCCAAATGATTCCAAAATATCAAAATAAACCTCAATCATGTCATATACATGTCCAATATATCTCATATCCCAGTCCAACATAAAAACAAGTAAAAGAAAATAAACATACATACGAGTCAAGCGTAGAAGTTGATCAGAAGAAGTCCTCAAGTTTTTCCTTTCCTCTGCTCGTACTAAGGTTTGCACTCCATCATCACAACAAAACAAATAACGAGTCAAGAGTGAGTAATCCCAAAGAACTTCATCAAGTAAATAATATAAATAAATGCTGGAATAAAAATACTATTAAATAAACATGGGGAAGAAAAGAATAAGACAACTGAGAAGGACCCTCGCATGAATATCAAATAGTAGTGAATCAAAGTGCGTGCACGATCTAGGTTAGACTAGCACCATACTTCGAACTATCACCCAGGCACCGCCAGTGAGTAAACTCGAACTGACTAATGTGACGGCTCCAGTTCCACAACCCTAAAATTGGACCCTGCTTGGCCTAAACTTACTTAGACCCCAAGTCTACCCTCGCACAATCAACGCAAGCATAGTCAGTTTTACCTTACCTCTTACCATTTATTTAACAATTTAAGATGAGATTATTAATATTATTGAGTTAGTGAGTTATTCAAAGATAAGCGAAAACATTTAAAATCTACAACTAATATAACAACCTTAAGAACATATGTTAGGATAACTTAGAATGTGGAAACCTTGCATATATATAACATCATCATATGTCATGTCACAAGAGAATATATCATCATATGCATGCCCAAGATCTCTCATTCCTAAAATCCAGTTTCGAAACATATATATATATATATATATATATATATATATATATATATATATACTGGAATACAAAATATCAAACCTACATCAAGACCAAAGGATGAACAGCTTTGTTATCCTCAAAGCAAATAACCAAGCTGAGGAGTTTTTCCTTTGCTCGATTGTGGATTTGCACTAAGTCAAACACAAGAATGACGAGTCCCAGGTAAGTAACGCCAAACAAGACGTTTATAGTATTTCAAAAGTAAATAACAATCTATATTCATGCTGATCGAAAGAAAAGTACAGAGAATGCATGAATAAACAACGACTAGAAATAAATTTGAATCAATCGAAAATGAATGTTCAGAAATCCAAAGAAAGGGCGCAAGTAGTCCCGACCAGTGAAAAAGTCTTTGAGTCGAGGGAGAACACCTACCAGACTCAGAGTTTAGGACGTGATCCACAAGCATGCAAAATTCCCCAGCAATTTAGTGGAGAGTTTTCACCTCATATAGAACCATAAAAATATCATGCATCCCAAGTTCCTAGCTCTGGTCAATTACTACAGATAACCCGTCCTCCCAAGGATCACGTTGACTAACTTGCCGTTGGACCACTCAGATAGAATAGAGTTTCGAAACAGGATAAAACAATAACAATAATAAATTAAAGCTCAAAGAAATAACTGTAAATTTTTCTACTGGTTTACTTACCCATGTTTAACACTATCACGCACTCACACGCCCGTAATTCGTTCCTACGAATCCCCAAGTGTGCCTATTACTGTCCTACAATTTGTGTTGATCAATTAACTATAAATTCATTAATTATCCTCCAATTTACCCCATTTTCCAAAATCTTATTCATTAACTTAATTGGGTCAATTACTAGAGTATTGATCCTTATTGGAAACCATTTAGATACCAAAAAGATCCCCGAAGTTTTTGAAAAAAAATGAAAAATTGAACTAATGAACAGTGCCTCGCCGTGAGTGGCGTCGTGGCCCAAATTGCCTGGCGGCATCATATAAAGCGTGAGTTCATCAACCACTTTGGTCTGGACGTCATGATCGACGCTGTGGATGAAATGGCTCATGACGTCTTTCGTGGCGCCAGTTCTTGAAATCATCCTAGGGTTTTTCGACACCCCGCTCGCTTCGTTACTTTCTGAGCCTATCCCAAACTCATAAGGACGCACAATTACACCTATTCTAATATTCATATCGACCAAAACTATGGTCTATAAACCCAGTGTGGAAATTAACTAAAAATCATGATAATTCCCAAAACTTACAAACCTCATCCAAACACCTAAAACAACCACATAATTGTGCTCCACACCGATCAATTAGTCCATATCAATCATCTAATCACTTGAAAAACTAATTTCTAACTTTGACATCCAAAAATACCACGACGAAAACTCTTAAAAGACCCATCATAACGACATACACCTCACAAGGAGTAGATATATTACACTGGTTTTCGCGTTTAATAGCTCCTATGTGTCATTCCGAGCTCGAATCTGATCGAAGAAATCTCCATGAGGTTCGTTGCGTTCTTACGACAAAAGAAAATAAAATCGCTTGAGGGGAGAAAGAGAGCAGATGTTCCAAATATATCTTCTGCATTAAACTTCCTACTCTAGCACCTTAACCGCCACTTCCACTAACACTTACCTAACACCTATAGGTGACATACTTTTAGACTTCTCCCCATGCACGCACTATTCGATACTCGTTTTCAACCCCGATTCGCACTGCTATATGTCCACGAACCTACCATGGCATCGAAAACATTACTCAACGTTTAATTATTATATTTTAATGTATTTTGTCAGTGTTTTCATTACATTTGTCCCTCGGATAACTAAATCCTCGATCACAGTTCTCCCCGACACCCGTAAAACACATTTCCTCGAGTCGAACTCGTTTCTCCTCCTCAATGCTCTCACACAAACGTCCTCACACGTTTGGGACATTGGAAATTTAAATTCGAGTAAATAAAATAATAATGCAAACACCAAAAAAAAATAGCATACTTCGGTGTCGACGACCTAATTGTTCACACGTATCACGGCAAGGTCTACGTACGACCTAAAATGACACGTGACATGAGTTAGATTTTAGGGTCGTTACAACTAAAACCCATGAATTTGCTTGGTGGCCGGCGTAGTCCACGACGCACCGACATGTGCTTAGAAAAACACGGTAGTCGAGTCGACAATCCACCAACATACCTCTAAAACACATGCTATGGTCTAGTGTACCACTATGCTAACGCAATAGAATAAACCCGGCGAGAGTAAACTCAACCAACCGTAAATAAATATCGAAAGTGATATTAATTGAAGAACATGACATGAATTCAAATAATCAAACAGTAAATACTCAGAGTGAATTTCAGTTGGGATACTAGACACCTCAAACCGCATTCCACTAGTTTGCTAACACCAATGCACACCACCAATCAAGTGTCAACTAACCGTCAAACAAACCTAAAAACCTGATTTTTTATAATCCCAATCAATTCCCAAACTTCGGAAATTCCCATTCCATACCAAATCATCGTTAAATTACCCATTAATCCTTTTATATGAGTTTTATAAACCCCTAGATGAACCCCCAATAGGCCAATTATTTTTAAAACTTATTTTCCAGTTATTGTTCTGGACGCCGTAAGTGGCGCCGTCGCGAGCAAATGCTTGCGACGCCTAGCACAGTGAGCACTGATCCTGGCGCCGTGACTTATGCCGTCACACTTCCACCCCTACGACGTGACTTAAAGCGTGGGGTGGATGGTGGCCTCTGGTCTGGACGCTGCGGGTCACGCCTTTTGATTTAACCCCCACGGCGCCCCTGGTGGTGTCTGAACCAAAGACACCTCCTGGGGTTCTCGAACCCCCTCGGCTAGTCGTCGCGGTCCGCGCTCGTCCCAACTTCCCATTAAACATCAACTCAACTACAAGACATCAAAATCCCTCGACAAAACCTGTCCGAGATAAAAACCCCAAGATTTCTCGACCAAAACCCTAAAATGCACTTGAAATCCAAGACAACAAAAACATCAACACTACAAACATCATAGTTGCTTCAAATAAACACCTTAAAATTATAGCAACACCCATCCAAAACGGTGTGCTCAATTCACGACTCCGAAACACTCGTCAAAATCGACAAAATTAGACCTGATAGATAGTGTACAAGATGGAGAGCGAGAATCTAACCTCGTTTGTCGATTTCCTCATCGTTTGACACACCAAATGGGCTTTCAAACTCCACAATACACTTGTCTTTCAATTTTCGTCCAAGAATGTGTAAGGAGAGAGAAAAGGTGGTAGGTGTAGGATTTCTTAGTTTTTATACTAAAAATGTCATCTAGTGCATACCCACATCTCAAAGCTTGATCTAAAGGTCGTGAGATGGTCAAAATGTCCACCAAAAAGGGTAACTTAAGCCCATGTTCTTATCCTTGTCAACACAATCCTTACCAATCCTCGAGCATTTCAATACCCAGTCCCACGCTGTGTCGCGTGCCAAACGCTTACCCTCGCATCACTAACATATATACGAAATTTTATATTAATTATTTAACACATTTTGTCATTTATTATGTGTGTAAACCCTCGCCCTAGTGTACTAATCATTCGCCTACTGGGTACCCGCGTCTACATGCTACTTGAGGCGAATATCCGTCACGTTGTCTCGTTCAACAATTAACAATATAAACACACATATTGCAATGCAATTTAACTAAATTGAATAAATACATAGCAAAACAAATCAAATAGCGTACAAAATGGACTATATACCTGATTCGGGGTGTGCTACGACTTAGATGTGGGGTCCACGAGTGTCTGAGTTGTTATCCACGTATGTAACGACGTCATAAATAATGACAAATTAGGTTTGGATAGTTACAGTTCTACCCAACTAGTTGGAATTTCGTCTCGAAATTTAAATTAAAACAATATTCTTATGGGCAAATAACTGAGGGTAAAGATGTCGCGAAGTGGACTCGAGCTCTCAAGCGAGTCCCTCAGTCCCGTAATGCTGCCATCGAACTAATACCTTCGGGATCTCCCTGTTCCACAAAGTCTGTATCCTGCGATCCACAATCTCCATCGACTGCTTCTAGTAGGTCACATCTGTCTAAACCTTAATCTGTTTAACATCAACCATCGGTTTTGGTCCTGACCTAGCTAACATAAACATAAATAAATGAAATACCAGATGAACCCCTGCTAACTATGGTGGGAACTCCAATTTGTATGCCACTTTGCTGACGCGTGCCTCGACCCTGAATGATCCAATGAACCTAGGTGCCAATTTCCCCTTGATGCCAAATTTCTGATGACCCTTCTAGAGTGAAACCTTCAGACATACCAAGTCACCAATCTCATAGCTCAAACCCTCGAGATATTTGTCCGCATACTTTTTTGTCTGTCCTGAACCGCCTGCAGTCTTAGTTGAATCTATCTAACCTTATTTGTGTGGTCAACAATAACCTCAGGCCCAATAACTGTTGCATCCTATATTGCCGCCCAAGAAGTAGGTAATTTGCAGGGCCTACCATACAAAGCTGTGACGGCACCGCTTCTAATCTAGGGCACCGCCCGGCCTAATCCCGTAATTAAGCCCTATTCACGACACATAGGGCCCGATTACGAATTAGTCAGCCTATACTACCTGTGTTCTCTTGTTTAAACAATTATTTTATTTAGCGGAAGTCTTTAATATTTTAGCGTAAATTTTTTTTTTTTATAAAGCCTAAGTGTGGAAACCAGGAAATAACGATCACCATATATATATGCAAGTAAACGGCGAACATATATAAACAAAGTGAAAGCCAAAAGTCGGGTAATCTAACACTCATCCCAATAACGTCCCAAAAGATAAAGACATAAGTAAACATAATACAAAAAGTACCCTACGTGTACGAGCAGCTACGCGCTCGGAGCTCAGAGGTAGTCGCCGATCTTCTCCTTGCCCGGCCTGGTGCTGCTCGACGGATCTACACCCACCGTCACAAACTAGACGGTGAGTATGATGATATTTAAGTGATAACTGGGGAAATCTAATACTACATTTCCAATTTAAACAAAAGGTATTTAAAAGCATATGTAGCTGAAGAAATGCTGAATAAATAATGCAAGTAAATACCAACGTTAACAGATACACAAACTGACACAGGCTAAGTCGAGATGATCTACGTCCGGTCGGCGGTGAGAACTATCACCTAGCCTTTTCCACTACTGTATGGAGCTATGCTCAACATATGATAATAATCTCTCTTTTTTTCTTTTCCTAATAACCTCAAATTGCGAGTCGTGCTCTCGCGTATTTAAATCAATTATACTTGCCGACAACCCCGTGGTCCATGCCACGTGTGCCGCCCAAGTGTAGTGGCGAGTGCCGGAGACCCCGAAAGACCGAAATCCTCGTGAATCCGCGCATCTCGTGTGCAATGGACACTAGATAATCCCTACTTTAGATTTCAAGAATATATATCCTACAATGCTATGATTTCAACACAAGTTAGGCTACAAAGCCCCAAAGGAAATAGAACACAAGTCCAACATAGCAGATAACCCTATAGCATGCATTTTCTAAATATTCATTAGCCTCATTCCAAGACAAAAATTGAGCATATAAGGAAACATGGAGTCAATGATATAATGAACAAGGCATCATGCTATATCGATATTCAATATGAATAGAAACAAGGAAAGCATGATGTGGAAAATAAATTAGCTAGTCTACAAATAGACTCGAAAATTTATCAATGACTCGGAATGAAATAAAGTAAAGAGTTCCCACAGCTTTCACTTACCAAACGCAGAGTCCTAGCTATCCGGCCTCCCGACACCTCGACTCGTGCACCCGAACTTCCAAGAATTCCCTTTAATTCCTAAAGTTCATTTTATGTCATTTTAATTGGTTTAAAGTCACAATAAGTGGATTTATGATATTTAACTAAAATTTAGAATTTTATGTCAATATTTAATTGTGGCACATTTTTCGAGTTATTTCGGGGTACCAAAAATACTCGAGAAGTCCCGAATCATTTTTTCTACCTTTTTCAAATTTTCTATATTTTTCTAGAATTTTTCCCAATTTTTCTGATATTTTTTTCTCTATTTTTCCTATTTTCCAGCAAATTAAAACTGTTTTTTTTTAAAATAAAAATATTATTTAAATATATTATTTAAATAATATTTATGTGGGTCCCCCGAACCGGGTCGGACCCGACCCAACCGGGTCAGCCCGGTTCGGCCCTCTGGGCGGGTCCGGTCGGGCCCGGTCCCAGCCCACCCGGGTTGGGCCGGGGCGGTTTGGCCCGCCCACCCGGGATGGGCCTGTCTCGCCGCCGCCCAGGGGTGGCACGCACGCACGCACGCGCGTGCGTGCCCCCTTCTTCTTCTCCTTTCAACCGTAGGCGCCGGTGCGCCTCGGTTCTTCCTCTTCTTTTTTTTTTTTTTTTTTTTTTTCTTTGATCTTCCTCTCTTATTTACACCTCTTGATTTTCTCTTCATTCTACCTCCATTGAAGACCTCTAAACCTCAAAATTCCTCCACAAATTCATCAAAACAAACCCAAATTCTCGGATCAAAAATACATGCAAATAACCCAAAATTTGACAAATCACCTCAATTTTTTCCACAAATTTAATCCAAATCGATGACATTCATCAAATTCACCTCAAGAACATCTAATTCAAGAAAAAAGCGGTGGTGATTTCGCCCAAAATCCAAAATCACCACAACACCCATTTTAATGGAAAATCAACAAAAATGAGGGATTTATTACCTTTGCTTGAGTGTTAGACGCCCGATTCATCTCCCCAAGCCTTAAAATCGTCCTCTCCAACCTCGGATCTCTCCTTGATCCCTCAAATTGTTTGAGAAAAATGGGATTTTTGCATGTTAACAAGTGAAAGGTTGTATATATATGTGTTGATGGGATCTAGTGTGCATTGCGCATCTCGAGGTAAATCTAATGGCTACTAACTAGGCAGTCCACCTCTCATGTGACACAACTTGGGTGACTCCCATCATGGGAGTGTGTGGCAAAGACGGATCTCGAGGTATGTCCTAAGGTTAGTTTAATTCACAACAAACTATAGGATATTAAAATGTAATTTCTTAATAAATAAACCATAGGTTAAATCGATTAATGTACATTAATCCCATATGGACCATAAATAATTGGTCACACAAATTTATAAAATTCATCTAAGTGGTCACACCGACTCTCAACTACCCTAAGACTTCGGTGTCCCGACTCGCACGCAACTCGAGGCGCTTTCCTCGTGCGTCGAACGTCGTATTTTTTAACTAAATTAAATAACTTAATTTATGTTAAGGTAGATTTGAAATAAATTGTTATTTCCTAGCCTAGTCTCGCTACCCCGATAATTCCACTAGGTACTCATACTTGCACGCACTCCAAGGCGTGTCCCCGTTCACGTCAACTCGACGTCTATGGTTTGCAAAAATGGACTTAATTAGTCTACACACATACACAACACTAGGCATACACCAGTACAAATATAACATTTACCTCGGCCACGTGCCTCGGTCAATGTGCGCGTCTCATGCGGGCCCCACGTCACGGGTCGGTGATTCTGATTAAGCAAGTTAATCAAGATTAGGAAATTGGGCCGTGACAAAAGCCTCGAATGGTGGCATGCCAATGTTTGTTTGATAGCTGTTGTTGTACGCAAACTTATACAATGGTAAATACTACTCCTACGAACCCCCAAACTGCAAGATACAAGCCCTGAACATATCCATCGGGATCTAAATTAACCTATATGACTAACCGTCTGTCTGAAAATGATACGTCATACTGAACTGAAGCCTAGTGTCAAACTGCTCCTGCACACTCTCTCAGAGTTTTTCGATGTTAGCCTGGGACCTTTATCGGACACAATTGATATCAAACTCCTTGAAGCCTTATGATCTCTCGTTCGAAGATAATGCTCAGCTGGGGAAATGAGTACTTCTTAGAGATAGGAATAAAGTGTGTCGACTTCATGAATCAGTCAATCACTACCAAAACTGCGTCGTGACGCCTCACAGTCTGTGGTAGCCTACGAAAGAAATTTATAGTCACATGCTCCCAATTCCACTCTGCAATGGGCAGCGGCTGAAGTAATCCTACTGTTCTCCTATGCTCGACCTTCACTTGTTGGCAAATATGACAACCCTTGACGTAAGAACCCACGTTAGCCTTCATCTTTGGCCACTAAAACAAACGTCGCATGTTGTGATACATTTTTGTCCTACGAGGATGACCTGTATATCGCGAATGGCGTACGTCCTCCAAAATGCTATCACGTAGCTCCTGTACCCCAAGTATCCATAACCTGCCCTTATGTCTCAAGCACCCCTCTGATGAACCAAACCAATCTGTGCAACCCAGATCCTGAGCCAGACAGCTTAAGCAATCGAAATATTTGTCAGCCCTTTGACACTCAACAACCCGCTCTAAAGACACAGTAGGAACTCGTGTCTAACAACAAATCCACAGCTCAACAATAGCCTCAGTTAAACACATCACCGACGCTGCCTCCAACAATCCATGCTCATGCGTCATCCGTCGTAGTACAGCCTGACTCTCAATGCCATTCCGGCTCAATGCATTAACTAAAATATTTGCCTTATCAGGGTGGTACTCAATAGCAATGTGATAGTCCTTTAGTAACTGAGGCCATTTACTCTATTGCATGTTCAGATCCCTCTGAGTGAATAGATACCTTAAACTCTGATGATCAGTAAATAGTACGAACCGCTCTTCATAGAGATAGTGCCTCAAGGTGTTCAGTGTAAACATGACAGCTGCAAGCTCCAAGTTGTGCACTAGATAGTTCCCTTTGTGAGATCTTAATCGTCGAGATAAGTACGCAACTTGGTGTTCTTCCTTCTTCAATACGCATCCCGACTCAGTGCTGGAAGCATCAATATAGACTGAGAAGCCTCTTACTGCCTCAGGTAATGCCAAAATTGGCGCATAAGTCAGCTTCCTCTTCAGCTCCCAAAATGCATCCTCACAATCATTGGACCACTAGAATCTAACATATTTCTTGGTCAATCATCGACATTGTAATCAATGAGAAGTCTTGCATGAAATGTCGGTAATAACCTGCCAAACCCAAGAAACTCCGAATGTCAGAAATTAACTCGGGTGTCCTCCAGCCAATGATTGCCCGAATATTGTCGTCATCTACAGATATGCCCTAACTGTTGATGACATGCCCAATAAACTTCACCTCACTCTGCCAAAACGTACACTTGCTAAACTTGGCATACAACCTATGCTCTTTCAGCATCGCCAAAACATCCCTGAGATGTCTCTCATACTCTATACGAGTCCTACTGTAAATCAAGATGTCATCAATAAATACAATGACATATCGATCTTGAAATGACCTCAGAACTATGTGCATCAAGTCCATGAAGATCGCCGACGCATTACTCAGCCCAAATGGCATGACTGTGAACTCATATAATTCGTATCTCGTATTAAAGGTAGTCTTCTCAATATCATCCTCTTGAATCCTTAACTAATGATAACCTGATCTAAGATCAATCTTTGAGAAAAACTTGGCTCTAACTAATTGGTCAAATAAATCATCGATCTTGGGAAATGGGTAACGATTTCGAATTCTCACTTGCTTCAACTTCCTGTAATCAACATACATACGCATCGTACCGTCCTTCTTCTTCACAAAAAGGACTGGGCTCCCCAAGGAGACATAATAGGGTGAATGAAACCCTTAAATAGCAACTCCTCTAATTGAGTCCTCAACTCCTCATGCTTGGATGTTGACATCCTGTAAGGTCTACTGTATATCAGCTGCATCCCCGGTATCAACTAGATAAGGAACTCAATTGCTGGAGGTGTTGGTAAACCTGGCAAATCATCAAGGAAAACCTTAGGAAACTTGTAAACAACTGGGACATCTTTAACACGTATCACTTTCCTTGGCTTTGGCTCTACTACCACCGTGAATGCATCCATCTACTGAGTTTTCGACAAATGACCTCTGCTAATCGGTAGAGTTTTCGCGACTCTGACAAACGTGAATATTGGAATACCCTCAATGTCGAACGTCACAGTCTTACTACAGTAGTCAATTTGTGGACGTTACGCTGACAACCAATCTATGCCCATTAAGGCATCTAACTCTAAGTACTCTAAGACTCGCAGATTGACCGGTAATTGGTGTCTCGCAACCTCTACTATGCAATCTGGTGTGACGACCCGAATCTCACTCGACCCGACTTAGGGATAATTTAGTAATCCTAATATGAAATGCATGTTGGTGTGACTTTTAAGTTGTTTGACTTGTGAAAATTAAATAAGGCCTAGTATGTTTAGGGCCCAATAAAAGATAAAATGGTGAAATTGAGTTGGAGGCCCATAAGGGTTACTTTAGTCTTTTCCTATCAAGGTTGTATACAACCTACCATAACCCTAAGCCTATAAAAGGAGAGGTTAAGTAACTCTAGCCACCATTTGTTATTCTACACCATTTACCTAGCTCTAATGAAGGTAAACCTCATTTATATTTTCTTCCCCACTTGCTTCTTTTGAATTTGTTGGTGAAATGGTAAGATTGGACACCCTAAGAGGGGCGGCGCCACTCAACGTTGCAGGCAAGAAAGACGACAGCTTCGCCGCCATCATCGCACCACCTTAAGGGGCGTCGCAAATGGCATGTCCCAAGTGAGCCGAAAAGGAGAGGGTGGCACACCCACCCTCCTCCCCCAAACCCAACCCACCTCTCGGTCAAGACAGGTCGAACCACTGCCTTCGGCCAGTCGACCGAGAGGTGATAGGAGGAAGGAAGGGGTGAGGGAGCCACCACTCCCCACCCGAGCCTCCCCCTGGGCTGGCCGAGTGGGCCACCGAGATTAAAGGCTCCCCGACGACAGAGTAGTGGTGGGGTACCCAAGCCTAGAGTTGGGGGGGGAGATGTCGCTCCCCACCACTGCACTAAGAGCACATGCTCCTGGTGGAAGATTAGGGGGAATTTCCCCCTTGCGGTCAACAGGGGCCAAAATGTCCCCTGGACCGGTCAATAGGAGCCCTTTGGGCCTCTGGACCTTAATTTGAAAAAAAATAAAAAAAAATCTGAATGTATATAATATATGTTTATATATATATGTATAGGAACATAAATGAATTAAATAAAATAAAACAAGTAAATGAAGGAAATATGCCCTACACACATATATAAATGAATAAAATAAAATAAAAATAAGTAAACGAAGGAAATGTGCCCTACATATATATATATATAGGAACATAAATGAATTAAATAAAATAAAAACAAGTAAACGAAGGAAATGTGCCTTACTTTCAAACGGGGTGCTCTACCGTGTACCTGAAGGAAAGACTGAACGACACAAAACCAGCAGACCCGCACTAATGGGTCTCCAAAGACAAATTAATGGAAGAATACTTAACTTTAAATCGAGTGATTACTTATGTAATGTTGTTTGAATTATTTAGATTCACAAGGCGGTTCATGTAGGACCCTGAGCGTGCGAGGAGTCAGTGTAGGCGTCACGACAGGTCCAGGTAAGTGGGGAGCTTGCTCAGTTATCAAATATGACATGATTACTAGTTATGTTTAGGATTTACGATTTGAATTAAAGACTTGGAATTTATGGGTTGCACCGTGGTATTGATTCGAATCTACGTATCTATGAAATATGAATGCACTATTTTTCCCATCTATATTATTCATGGCCCCATAATGTTTGTGGAGTTCCACCGAGGGCCTTATTATCAAGTAATTCTATATAAATTCCCCAGGATGTTTGTGGTTCACCGAGGTTTGTCGACGCCCCAGGATGCTTGTGGAATTCTCCACCGAGGGCTCTACTTGACTAATCGAATTCATTAGTGTGTCATGTAGGGACATGAGTTGGAATTCCTTCTCTTGTACTCTTGAGACATGGGGATGTACATCGGTGATGGCTTGGACGAATCTACTATTGATTTGATGGGACGAATGAAAGGGTACGTAAGGCCTGTGTGCCATGTAGTAGTTTCCACTACCTTGAGAGTAGGAGAATCGATCACTGTATTCTTGCCAATATCTAGTATGCATTGAATGAAACAACGACTTATACGTATTACTATATTTTATAGTATATACTCTTGTGAAATCCCCCTTTGTATGAAAGCTTGAATTTTGGTATAATTTGTCAATCTTTTTCTTGCAATGGATAATGAATAATGATATATGCCTTGCATGCTATTGATGGAGAATTATGCTATGTATTGTTGAATTTTGGAATAAGTTTTTAATGCTATGCATGGTTATTGTTGTTGCAACTTGATGAGTCATGAAAATGTCTTATATGCTATGAAATGATGGATTCCTATTTACTTGTGACTTACAAACCTTATGTCTATGTTAGTGCTTGATGTTTCATTATATTCTTAGCTCTTATGAAATCCTGCTACCATGTTACTGTTCAATAAATCCTTATTTGCTTTCAAATACATGCTAGACTTTGCATGCTTATTAGTGTCCACTAATGAAGTTGATGCTTGAGCAGCAGATTCAGCTCGAGATGGGGCTGAAGATAAGTTATACTTTATTGATAAAATTGTATTTCCTCAACTAAGGTTATATATCTCATTTGACTTTGATTATTAATAATGTCCACTAAAACGGTTTTCGAAAACCCCGTTTAACTAGGCGACATTTCACTCAATTAAAATATAGCCCGAACGGCTCGAGACCCGTAAAATACTAATATACTAAACTTGAAGTCTCCTCTTGATGTGAGCATTGTGTTGATATATATTATGTATATTCGATTTTGAAACTATTAAACTTGGGTTGAAATTAAAATAGGTCTTTGGGTAGCTTGAATCCTAGTTACCTTTAGTTGATCCACTTGGGAGCTTTAATAAACCTTGTTTAGTTTGAATGAATACGAACGCTATAGTTTCATTAATATTCTTATGAACTTAAATTTATTGGCTTAAGAATATCTCTTTATATTTATTCCGCAATTATTATCATTTGTTTAGCCAATGTATATTCCGCAGGTTTATTTGAAAGGCGTGCCAAACTATTATTTGGACCTGATTCAGGTATCATAACCTTCACCGAGAAAAAATACTTGCTAATATTTTGAATAAAAAGTGAATACGTAAAAATAGATATCTTTTGGATTTGGTTCAAATAGATTTATGTTTTTGTAATAATGTCCCTTAAATTCGTCAAAACTATTTACATTGTAAGTTATTCCTTTAGTGGATTTGATTATGGAATAAACATTCCTTCCTACTTGTAATTTTTGTTTTGTTTACATTAATAAATACCAAAGCATCGTATCAGGATTGGTTCTATCATTTGGGGGCCTAGCGTGAAAAAAAAAAAATTTGAAGCCTTTATATTTGACTTCTTTAAATAATCCTTTTTTTGTTCATATAGTAACAATAACAAAATTGCAATCCCAAATTAGTTGGGTCGGTTACATGGATCAAACTCCATTTCGCTAAATTTAGGTCGGCTACATGGATGAAACTCCTCTATTTCACTAGATTTAGTACATTTGACAGTGTGCTTTTTGTACTTATATATAGTTGAGTTTAAAAATAATATATATAGTTAACTATTTTTCACATAAATTTACTACGTAGTCGTTAGAATCCACTCAATATGCATTGATATGAGGACTTGCATATTACAATGAACTTTTAATGAACCCCAAAAAATGTGGAGCAAAGATAGCAATATCCCAATAATACTCAAGTTGTATCTGATTTAAAAAAGAAACAAAAAAGGAGGTAGAACCTAGCTTGCAACATTGTTGGAATTTATGGGGACTGGGGCGACCGCCCACCCCGCCCATGCCCAACGTTGGGCCTGCATCGTAACAAAGATGTCCAGAGTTTTTCCATTCGCAAAATGTGCTTATGGTCCTATTTTTTTGAGTGTGCTCCCTACTGGTTTACCTCAAACAAAGACTCACTTGTGTGTGTCTCTTTGATGCGTGTTTGCACACATGTTGGCAAAAATCAAGGGTGCATTTTTGCTCGATGTGTCTCAACGTGTATGGTTTCATATGTGTCGGCATAAATGAATTTGTGTTCTATCCAATGTTCAATCAAGATTACAATAACTTATTTTAAGCAAATGGATTAACAAAACCATTTCGTTATTAATTCTCATTAGTAATACATCAACTTGGTGCATTTAATGCCCTTTCCACATGGCATGAAACTGGCAAATGAAGTTTACCACAAGTTATACAAGATACAAAAGTAAACAAAATAAGATTTTGAGGACAACCACCTGTCCACCTATGTGAATGGTCCAATCACCTATGCGAATGATCAAATTAATTAGAAGTGAATAATTCAATCACCCATGTGAAAGATCCAATTAATTATGAGAACTAAGATTTTAAAGACATTTGAATGAATAGAAAGGATATCATGCTTTGTACCAAAAAAAAAAGATAGAATGCTAACATGGATTGATTTGACCAAACAAAGAGTACAAAAATTAGTGACAAAGGAGCACACATGAGAGAAAAAAACATGAAAATAACAAGGAAAAATTTGTCCTATAAAAAGAGGTACAACAGAGACCAGTTTTAGGGTTTACATCCATCCCATACTTTCACCTAATAAACACCCATAAGGCTGACAAAGTTGGAAGAGGAGAGAAATGGTGTATCTGCTTCATTTTCTTGTTCATTTCTTCTGTCTTACTTGCATCATCATCCCTTAGCAATCATGATACATCTACCCATATCTTCTTTTCCTTCTCTGTAACGACCTGCAACTTTAATCAAGTAATTAGTGATAAACTGAATAGTAATCACAAAGAGATTGAGTTGGAATTAGGGTCGGCGTATCTTAAATAGCGTGTATGGGTGTGTGTTGGTGAATGCAATTGTGTTTGTATGGTATTTATTATATAACTATGTAGTACATATAGGTAGAAAGTGGGATAATTCGGGAAATTGTGAAGGCTTGAATGCCGGTAGAGTGACGAGAGAGCGGAAATGCCTAAGTGAACTCGTTGGCGCAAGAGAGTTAGAGTTATATAGAAGTTTGTATACTTATATATATATACATAGGAATTATATATATATATATATATGTATAAGTATATGTAGATAAATTATTATATATATATATGGGGCAGTATATATATATAAATATATATATATATATAAGTAAGGATAAGTTTAAGCGACCTGGAGATGAGCAAATACGCATCTCGAGGCAAGGTTTTATTTATAAAACCAAAAGCTCACCGCCTCTGCCCATTGAAATTACGAGAGAGAGAAGAGAGGAGCGGTGGAGGGAGAGAACGCGAGGAGGAAGAAGAGGCGAGTTGCGGGAGTGAAAGCGGAGGAGAAAAAGCGACGTGCGAAAGAGAGACGAGCTGCGAACGTGAGGGCGACGAAGAGATTAACAGTTGGGGAGTTGTTCTCTTCGAATTGGGTAAGTTTTGACAGTTTTCTTTTAAATTCGTGGGTTTCGGGAATTTTGGGAAAACTTTGGGGAAGTTGAATCAAGGTGTGAGATTTGATTGTAATGAGTTTGGGAAGGTTACAAGAATCATTAGAACCCTATTTGTGTGAAAATCAAATTGTGAGGATGAATGTGTGGCTGGGAAGAAGAAACCGCAAAAGCAGTTGATCTTGATTTGAAACTGTTGCATAGGGAAAAGTTTATAGGATGTTGCAGAAATGTTTAAATTTGTGAACTGTTGCGGGAAAGATAATAGGAATAAGTGGTTGGTGAATGTATAAATTTGTGCACTCATTTATTACGAAAGAGAGATGAATAGGTGATTTGTGGGTTGATGAATTTGTATTGTGCGGGGAAAGTTATATGAATTTGCAGGAAAAGCTATATGAAATTGTAATGTGAGGTTGCAGGTATTGTTGTTGCTTGGAATATGAATGTGTAGATTTGGATGTGGTTTAGGAATTGTTGCAGAACTGCATTGCGAACTGCTGTTGCAGAAACAATTAGGAAGTTGTAGGAGCATGCGGGAAATAATTAGGAAGTCGTAGGAACTGTTGCAGGAAACAATTAGGAAGTTGTAGGAGCTGTTGCAGGAAACAATTAGGAAGATGTAGGAAATGTTGCAGGAAAAGTTGATAAATTGGTAGATTGGAATGTGATTTGGGTTTTAAATATTGTTTAAATCGCGTTAGCATGAGTTAGACGTGATAAATTGTAAAGTTAAGAATATTGAGGTTAGTTAAGGGAAATTTTGTAGAGTATGGATTTAGATTTGAATTTTAAATCATACTATAGATTATAGGTTGACATTAGTTAATGTGAATAGGTTTTCGGACACAAGAACACGGAAGTGAACCTCGAGAGCAAGGAAATCAAGAGGAGGTGTTAAGGAAGCGTAGTCAAGGTAAGTGGGACTCGAGTTTTTCATCAATTATGCAACGTAATTAAATACTATTAGAGCACATAGTATTAGAGACTGGGAATGGGGCAATGTACTGTGACTTAAACTGTTTTGTTATTGTTTTACAAATGAAAATGAAAACCGAGAAGAGGTTTGGCGGGACGGATCGGCCTGGGGTTTGGAACTGTGATTGGGCGACCACCCATCACCGCGCCCCCAGTGACTTGGGAATTATTCTGACCAATGCTTTCCATTTGAGTTGGCGACACATTACTTATGAATTATCAGCTGTCAGTGATAATGCATGAGTGATGTGGGAGTGCGACTCTTCGATTTTAATCAAATGAAAACCTAAGTCACAATACAGTTGCAAAAGACTTATGAAATTGCATTTACTTATGTATTGTTTATATTGTTTAAATACCCTCTTTAAATATATGTTGAATTCATATTGTTATGCATTGATTTTGTTATTTAGTTGATAATTGATGAATTATTCGAGAGTCATTTACTGAGCATGTAGGAGCTCACCCAACAATTCAATTTCAGGTTCTCGACTTACTGCAGAAGAGAAAGGAAAAGGGAAGCTTTAGGAGTTTCGAAGACTTCTCTTAATGTAATGAAACTGAAGTACATATATATATTGTTTGACTATGTTGTATATATAAATGGGGTTGGGTTGCTTTTACAGATCAACAAAGTTTTGTGTAATATAGTTTTGAGATATTGTTTAAGATTACTATAAAAGCTTTAAATTTTCACCGTTTTTGAAATGAAAAGTTTTATTTGATATATGCGATATATAGGTTGTTATCAGGTGATAAGGAAATAGGCTGCTGGCTCTAGTTAGGCCTGATCTGGTGTACCGGGGCTTAATTAGAGTTTCAGGCCGAACATCCTCTATTTAAAGTAGGGGCTATCAAAGTCTAGTTAGGCCTGATCTGGTGTACCGGGGCTTAATTAGCTTTTTAGTCAGAGCATCCTATAATTAAATGGACAGATTGTTTCATTCTCCATCATAATTGCAAGGATTACTTCGATGTTAAGTGATGTAAGAATCTTAAATTATTTACTTCATAGCACTGTTATTATTTGTTTTTTTCATATTATTTATTCATCAATTATGCTATACATCTCACAATTTTTTTTCAACAAACACTTTTTTGCTTGAAGGTCGCAATTAGTGTACCCAATGTGGAACAAGCTCTTTGGTTTATGAGTTGTAATAGTTGTTCTAAGTTCACCAACGTGGAAGTAGGAGAAGTATTATATTGTACCAACTGTAAGCATGAAGATGTACATCGGACTCCTAGGTATTATAACAAACTGTTATGCTTATGGAAGTATTACTGAGGATGTCACAAGGGCACGAGTTGAGGTAGAGCTGACAGAGTTGAGGTAGAGCTGACAGATGAATCTGGTGCACTCAAAGTTATTGCTTATGGAAGTATTACTGAGGATGTTATCTCTCTAAGTGCCAAAGAAATTATGACCACAACAAGGGCAGTAAGTCTTCTTCCTGTTAATTTTTTAGATAATCTATTAGCTAAGTTCATATATATATATAACGTTCTTTGTGGGAATCTGCCTCATCTTTTTAAGTCTATGTCCAAACGAATAAGCTCGTTGACAATGTAGTCAATCGATTCTTTCTGATTGGGTTATCACCAATCAAAAAGGAAGTACATAAGCAATATTTGAATGGTGACAATGGAAATAGTGATGGCCTGCCAGGTGCCAATGCACAAACTTCACATCTTCTGCAACTCGTGCCATGTAATACCGAAAAAATGGATTAGTTTGTGGTAGCGCTCAATCGAAAGAAACAAATGGTGAAGTCATTGTTGAGACAGGTGAGGTCATTTTGCACAATGTTGCTTTAGCGACTGCTAGTTCAAAGCGCGAAATCTCCAATCTGACAAGCCGATCGACAAAGCTATTGAAGCAAGGAGTTGTAGCTTTAGAATTAGCATCCACCTTATTAGGGTGAATCAGTCGTCTCTATACTTTTCGGATGTCGTACTAAATATAATGTTTGATCATTGCATATTTTTGTCTCGCACATGAACCATATAATAGTATAGGTGCAATTCTTTTGGGTATAACTAATGATAGTTGTAATGGGTCTTAGTTTAGATATGTGTAGGTGGTAGGTCTTTTGGGACATCTTTAGAAGGCTCTGTTGAACTTTTGACTAAGTAGTTGATGTTTATGGAACCACAAATTTCATGTGCACCTTGCAAGTTGTTGTGGTTTGTCCATGAAGTTTGTATATGGTTCCAACAAACTACTATCATAATATAATATAAATTTCTATAACGTGTCCGTTTCTTTATGATCTTCAGCTTCTAATGAATGGTAATTTCTAACACTGCAAGGTAACAAATGAACAACTTCTAGATGAAAGTCCCACATGCTTCTATGTGTTGTTGTTGTTGTTGTATTTATTCAGTAATTTCACTCAAAAGAATTAATATATGTTGCAGGTTTTGGATTCAATTGTTGCAATATTTGTGGTTGTGTCACCTGATTCTTTAATTAGGAAAACTTATTTACTTCTTCCTTAAGGTTGTCTTAATTTAGTTTTAGTTGTGTGTGCACAAGGACTAAGTACTAGATCATAGACTGATGGCTTATGTACTTGTTATTATGTAAAAACATTTTATATTTTGAGTATAAGCATGTTTGCAACACCAATTGCATATCTGTTTATCTAAAGCTAGAGCCAGCCCTGCCCTTATGCTCCATGTTTGAACCAATGGTCCTATTTAGAAACATTACAAAACAATATTTTATAGCTCTTGCGTCGTACAACATTTACAAAGGTTACGTGTTAATCCTCCGGACATAAAAAAGAAAGGGACTTGGAAGGCTAACTTCACAACATGATGGGGAACATGATTTGCAGATTGTCGAATATACTTTTCTAACACATTAGTCAGTGAATCAATCAAATTGTTGTGACAATTGAACACAATTCTCCAAGATCACAGTCACAAAATAAATATACAGTTAAGATATGCTCATTGTCATGTTTGATGAATGGTGGTCGATGATGTGTAGGCCTTTGATTATCTTATTTTCACACTTTGTCATTGCCCAACCACATGACCACGTGCGGGTTCAATCTATACGTCGATTGCACTTACCAACGTAGATGTCAAGTTTGATTGACCTAGTACGTACTTTCTCATGGTATGAATTAAGAGAAAAATATAATCTATGAACTATTTAAAACATAATTGTAATACAACCACTAATTGCTCCACTGCTCTAGCTCCTCGTGTGCTAAATTCCATGTGACTAGAATTAAAAAGAGTACAACCTCTCAAAACATTTTGAACTTTCCAATGTCATGGTTATGCTATTTGGAGATCCATTTTTCTTAAAATTTAAAAAAGTTATGAAGTCAAACTTATTCAAAATATGGTTTAACCAAAATATATTCAAAATATGGAGTTTTTTTTTCTTTTTCATTTGGATTAAACATGATTTCAAGTATTGATTCTATATTTTTTATATGGACTGAAGTCAAGATGTTATGAACAATTGTACCTACCATGCACTCATTTTCTTTTTAAGACCCACCAAAAACATCTCTACCAACCCTAACTTAAATATGCAAAGTTAATTTGAAATTATTTAGAGTTTTCAGACAAATTAGTGGAATTGATTTCCCGTGAGCGTAGCGACGAACTCCGACGTGCGAAGCACTTCCAAAAAACTAGTTTATATAGACCCTCAGCTGCTTATCAACAACTTAATTTTTTTTATTTATTAATTTCCATAAATCCTTATTTTGACGTGTTTTGACTTCCGGTGCCCGTTTTGTATCCGATTTTTCATCAAGTTGAATCAAACTCTAGGCAAAACAGTCCATCTTCATAAAAAAAGTCGATAACACTGGTCTTTGTCACACCAAAACCCTAAATATTTTAACTTTGTTAATGACATATCAAACTCTTATAGACCAATTATCTTGTCATACTTAACCAAACTTGCACCAATTTAGACCCAATCTTAACCTCGACTACCACCAATTGATACGAAACTCGAGGCAAGTTCTTATACCAATTTTTTTTTATCATTTTACACTTCCATCGATTCCGATTATAACAAAAATTGAGGGTATAACTCAACAAAACTACGAAACGAAATATCATATAATACACAACACCAAACAAAAATAACATTCCTAGGTGTCGATAACTGAGAATTGGACACGCATATTATGACAAGTGGGTCCCACGTCCAACCTAAAATGATACTTGGCACGAGTTAGACTTTAGGGTCGTTACAACTATTTATATCAATTGTCTAAGTACAAGACGTGTCACACTTACATGATAACACCTACACCATTCCATGTCAACAGTCACACAACACACATATCTCGCACACTCATATCTTACCTCCATTACAGCCTCGAGATGCTACACAACATTATTACATTAATGGTTGATTCTCACAAGTATTAGTTCTGACGATTCTCTCCATTACCAAGTTATGATTTAACAATGAAAATATAGTTTTTATATGATCATCAACCACTCGGTTAAGTGGTATTGTTTCTTTTTAAGTTAGGTCTTAGTTTTGAGTCTTGTATAGTGATCAAATTAGGGTGGAAGAGCCACCCTTAATTTGGGGGTGAGACGATATATAAATGTGGATTAGTCTGCGCAGTTGACACCAGATGCTCACAAGAAACTAGATTAATTTTGATATAAGAAGAATCCTTGATGTGAAACCATATGCATACCAAATGATTCATGTGATTTTATTGGAGATGTTGGGATAGTCCCACAATGACTACTTAGAAAAATAAGGCTTATAAGGGCATGAGCAATGGTTACATACTTTTTGGTGTGTAATAGAGTGCCACGTCACTAACCCACTAACGTCTCTTCTACTACACTCATCTCCACTATAACTAAACACTTTACTCCATACTTTTTGGTGTGTAATAATCACTTACTACACTTATACATTCAAAAATCAAAGTGTCCATTTGTTTGAAAAGTATTTTTTTAAAGGAAAATGCTAGATTGCACTAGCACGGGCACCCACGTGTGAGGCGTCGTTTATATGCCTCAAGATACGCGTTTGAGGCATATCGAACGAGTGTGGTCACACTGGTGCCTATGCTGGGTGCTCATGCTTTTTCTTTTTTAAATTAGTTTTGTGGGGCCCACGTGTAGCTTTTACATGCGTGGGCCTCTGCATTGAATGGTAGTTAACATACTACCATGCAGTGCACTCTCTGCACTACATAAAATTGTCACCACACTCTCCTCACATTGGATTGAGACCTATATTATAATAATTAAACAGATTTCCTACTTAATTGTGCTTTGGTTTCGGGGTTTTAGGTGAGTTATTAGTTACGAGCTAGTAAACCTGTTCATGAAAGTAAAATGATAATCTAATATGGGTTGGACTTAGGTAGACTAGTGAAATTTAAACCAGACATAACCGTCTCAAATACTATTTTTGAAAGGAAAATGATAATCTAACACACTTTGGGAGTACATTTGGGTCGCACACTTTGTTTTAACTATTTACGGTGTTTTGTCATATGTAGGGTCCACTCTTGGGGAGACGAAAGAATAAAAAAGGGCTAAAAAACAAAGTGTGCGCCCCAAGTGTGTTAGATTATCATTTTCCTTTTTGAAAAGATTTTAAACAGAAATTTTTACTAGTATAAAAAAGATTGTATTTTATAAAGAAAAAAATATTAATATTTTTTTAAATGTAGAGAAATATTCATGTACTCTTACCACCTATAACAACCTTCACACAATTTTGAGACACTTTAAATTAAACTCTCTTGCATTGAATGACCCTTACTAGTAATGTACTCCCTCCGGTCAATAATATAAGTCGTTCCAGCAAAACCCCTTGTTCAAAATTGTAAGTTGTTTTCGAAATTCAAGACTGTATTTTTATCTTTATGCAATCTAAACATTTTGATTCTTCAAATCTTTTATTCATTTAATGTCAAATGACATATATGTAAATTACACTCGTAATTAAGGTTTTCTTAATTCTTTTGTCTTTACTTTAAATGACTTACATTTTTTACCGCTGGGAGTAAGTAATTAACCAATTAAAGGCACCTCAAAAAGATCACGATGTAAGCCATTATGGTTCGAGCAGTGCACCTATTGTGAAGTTGCAACTTTCTTTAATCACTAGTTTTAGATCAGGACATTGCCCCGAACTACTATGAATCTATATTTATTTTTTTATAAATAAAATTTGTTTAAGAACCAAGTATAAAATACATGAAGAATGATGTAATAAAGTTGTTAATGTGTAAAAAATAAAAACAAAAACAAAAACAAAAAAGTGAAAATTGAAAATAATATACTTAGGCTATTTATTAGGATACTGATATTAATTAGGCTATTAATTAGGCAAATTGAGTAATTAATATATATGGACATGTATCTCTTTTTTTTGACCTCATGGACATGTATCTTTTAGCAAGTGATGCTCCATCCATCTCATTAGAGATACAATGCTTTTGAGAACTTAAAATCTCGCACTTAATCACTAAATTTTAATAATTTTCTTCAGAAATACAATTTATACTGTCAAAAGTTGAACTTCATGAGTAATTGAAAACTCAACCGAGCACTCTCAATTTATTAATTTGAAAGTGTATTTCTCAAGGAAAATGTTACCACACTCACCTATGTGGCACATGACACAAGTCCTACTCCCTAACCCATACGCATACAATAAACAATTTTCTTTTTGAAAAAAAGTACTCACTCCGTTCCATATTATATATCTTATTATGGATTCTCTTTTTGTTCCACAATATATGTCACATTAGAAAATAAATAAAGCATTAAATATTTTATTTTCAATTCTAACCTCATTCTATTTAGTTTTTTTTTTTTTTTTGATGAATCTCATTTTATTTAGTTAATGACACCATCAATCACCTTTTTTTATACAATACATATAATAAATGAAGTCATATATGAGAGGGTAACATAGTTTTGTTATAAAATCTTAATAGATCATCACCTTAATTCTTGTGCATAAGTCAAAATGTGACAAATAATATGGAACGGATGGAGTATTAAACTAACACTCCTCTAAGGCTCTAACCACCGTGTTATGCACCTCAAAACATGTAAAATCTCATCTTGAGAATATGCCACGGAGGTGATTTGTGGTGGGTGAGTGTGTTTACTAAGTAGGTGTGTAACATTACCTTTTCAATAAATTAACTCTTTATATGCTTACCAATAAGTTGAATCAAACAGGAACCAAACAAAAAAATAACCAAACGAGACAATAATCGATTAAGGAATTAAATTGACTTGGTGTCGACGAAATTTTAATTAATGTATGGTTGTGGTTTTTTTTAACACTTTGGCCATATTTAGTCGGGGAAGTGCACTCTCAGTTTTAGGAAATATCCCAAGGAATCCCACTTCTTGAGTGGGCAAGGACAAGAGTCACAAAAATAAGTGAAAAAGGCACGCTCCTATACTTGAGTGAGGTAGGAAGATCCAATTCTAAAAGAAAAGAAGTTTAAAAATGGAAAATGCTAGCGTCACACATCGAGCACCAAAATTAGGTATATATGTACGTAAGTATGCACGTCCATCAGTTTTTCTCGAGATGTGTGCATGCATGCATCCCGATTTAAATTGAAGAGATGTGCACCAACGAGTACCAAACCTAAATTAGCTCAACTTTCTCCGTCATTCTCCTTTAAAATTAATGAATACCAAAATAAAAGAAAGGTTAGACCATCTCCAACTAAGATTATTTTAACACTGATTGGTGAACAAAATTAGGGGAATAATGCCACATCATTTTATTGTGGCATTATTCACCAAATCATTCACTATTCATCTTTGTTTTGTTCTATTTGTTTGTTTTTATATTATTTAAAGTTATCTTTATAATTTTATTACTTTTATATTAAAAATTAAATTAAATAAAATAATAAAAAAATAAAATAGTGTAAAAGATATTAGGTTGGATATTTGAATAATATTAATGTCACTATTTACACTAAAATAGACATGAATACTGAATAGTATTAGTGTTACACTATCTTAACGTTGTAGGGTTGGATATGGCTTTGGAAGTAAGGTGAATAAATCTCAGCCATTCATTTGGTTGATCATTTTTCAGTTTGTACCGTTTTGTCTTGGTGGTGCAACTTTAAGAGTCTGTAAATGCAAGGCAAGATAGGCTGCTCGTACGGCATATCGACTACTGTACGACCAAATCTATCTCTCGCCTCTTCATAAAGAACCTCAGTGCCTGCATCGTCGACAGGCCCACCTTGAGATCTTGTCGGATTTTTCTACTCGTGATCCTCTATGCCCTCATGGCTTTAATTAAGGTTGGCAAAAAAAATGGACAAAAAGGAATCCGAACAAATCTCTTAATAATAATTAAAAATATTATTTAAACAGTACCTATTTTTAAAATTTGTCTGATTCATATTTTTCTACAACATATTATACTCGTTTTTGTTTAGACTCCTTTTTAAACCATAACAAAAATATTTTTTTACAGATTGTAGATTGTTAATTAAACAAAAATTGAAATCACAGTAGCCAAATGCCTCATATTCCAAATGATCCAAACACACTAGAATCACAACAGCCACAAAGCAAACAGATCAAAAGATTCAAAATCCTAATTTAACATTCAGATACATCAAATTTATATCATAAAACTGAAAATCTCAAAAACTTCAGGTAACCTCCACGTCTAGCATTTGTATTCCTTTTTCACCTTCGAGGTGGCGAGAGAGTGTGCGAGGAAGAGAGAGAGGTAGAGGCGAGAGGGTGAGGGGAAGAGAGATAGGCAAATGCAAAAGGTGTTAAAAATGTGTAGACCGAAAGTTAGTCCCACATTAGAAAAATGAAGTACATAATTGATTAACTCCTCCCAACTAGTACAAATGCCTTTTGGGATAAAACCCCACACTAAAGTTGAATGTAGTTAAGTTGGAGACAATATCGATGTTGGTGGAGGAGATTCACGGGCTCCACGCGTATGCCGTGAGAAATTTAACAAAAGGGCGAATGTGCACCGATGAAGAGGAAGAGGCAAAAGCGAGTGTGCGCGCGTGAGAGTGGTGCTGGGACGACTTGGAACTTGATAGCCGATAGGGGCGTGAATGTGCGAGCGACAGAGTAGTTTTGTTCGAGGAAGTCCATCATCAAATTAGGTTTTTCACTGTTTTATTTATGTATTTAGGTAAAATACCATCATACAAATTAATCGCTAAACAAGTATCTATTTTTTAAAATACCATCATACAAAAAAATACGGGATTTGATATTCTTTTGTATGATGGTATGGACAAAAGAATGTTAGATCCCGTAGTTTTTTAAAAAAGAATCATGTCCGGACCCGTTTAAAGTAGGTATTGACAACTACAGACAAACGAGTTCAAAAACTTTTTGCCAACCTAATTTTTAATAGAATAGAAGTGCTAGAATGATACCTATGTCATATCAGAAGTCTCATTGAGCCTTTAAGCCGTTTATGTTTCATGTCTATCTTAGGATATAAATATACACAGATCTCAATGCATAACAAGTGAGTCAAAAGCCGTATGAACAACTCTTATGAGTCAGTGTGTCTTATGTGACATACCTATTGTCATTTTAATATTTATACAAATGCAATTTGCTTTTTTCTGTTGATGATATTGTATAGATTTGTTCAATTCTTTCTTCAATAATATTAATATTATATATTATTATTATCAAAATAAAATTATAATGAGATGGCAGTTAGTCGAGGTACTTAAAGGTACTCCACAATCAAGATGTTATGGTTTCTACCTCTTCTCCTAAAATATTGAGGGAACTAAAATTTTTAGGTAGCTATGTTTGTGGTGTTACATATACCGATTAAGTGGATGACTCACTGATTTAGAAAAGGTTACCTGAGTAAGATTTCAAGAGTTCAAGTCTCATAGCGAGCAAGTAGTGATTTCTTTCTTATCTTTTTTTTAGTCCGACTAAGCGCACCCCACATTTTATTAAGTGCACCCCAGAAATAGTCAAACTTAAAAAAAAATCGATCCTACTACAAAATGACCCTTATGCCCCTCACTATGATTAGTGCACCCCACTACAACTTCTAAGTGCACACCACACACTCTCTTCTTTGTGTTTGTAGGCATCATCGAGGAGTTCGGCCTCGAAGGTCCGAACCTCTTGTTGGAGAGTTGTTCAGAGCCCACCGAACGTGTAGTTGGAGAGTCGGTCACAGCTTGCCGAACCTTTAATTAGAGAGTCAGTCGGAACCCATCGAACCTTTAGGTCAGTAGTTGTCAACTAAATCTCAACAAAAAGGTTCGGTTGGACAACACTGAGCCTAATGAATAAGTCTCGGCTACATGTCACCGAACCTAAAATAGATGTCTCGACTAAGGTTTTGGAGTTGGGTGCTTTGGTTCGGATGAAATGATATCTTGGTAAAAATGTGATGCACTTAGAAATTAAAATTTGAATTTGAGGTGCCACACAAAAAGAGGTGCACTTAGCCAGACTCTGTTTTTTTGAAGAGAAATCGAAATTTCATTAATCATTCATGGCTCAATACAAGACCGAACATAGAATCAAGTACATTGATTCGCTAATCCTATTTGTGCAAACAAACTGCCATTAATTTGACTTTTTTTTGGAAATTGAAACAATTTGACAATCATGGACTGTTCTCTACAACATTGAAACTCATGACAATACACAAAAGTACTAAAACCACAAAACGAATAACAATACTTCTCAACAAGGAGAAGACAAATCAAAAATTTTCAACTAAGGAAGAAAACTAACTATAAAGTAAAAACTAAAAATAAATCAATCCAGCGCGCTGTACAAATCCACGCAACACCGTTGATGAAGATGCATCGCAACAAAGATGGATCAATCTCTACAAATCTGATTAGATCAATCTGTTGTTTATTGAATGAACAAAGAGCAAAAAGAATTGATTAGAACCACCGCCGATCATTGAGAGGATCAGCGGTGGTTCAAAAACAAAAATCACAAAAGTGAATTCAAAAAGTTTGTGGTGTTATTTGAACTACTTAATAGATTCTGCACAATATTGTTGTTGAGCTGCCATATATAAGAACCGTCATTTGTTGCCAAAGAATTTGCGAGCTATATATAGCTTGTTGTTAAGCTGCCACACAGGAAGAACTGTCATTTGCTGCCAAGATTTAATTTCGCGACTCTAGCTTAGGTTACATTGTCCTCAAGAGCTATGGCAGAGTGGCAATGGCACAAAGGCTCTTAAATTGATTGAAGTAGAGGTCATGGAAGTTATATGTAACCTTCACATTATCCTTAACCACAAAATTATAATAGGTTACCTTAGTAGTTTTCTAGCTATAATGCTCTATGCTTCCTGCATGTTATTCCTCGGGCTATAGATTTGGATCGTCTTACTAGTGCAGGAGGATTAGTCAAACCTTCGATTTATGTAGCCCTGCCCATGAGTCTAAAAAAAAAAAAAAAAAACCTCTTGAGTTACATTGTTATTGTGAATCGTGTTTCATCCCATTGGTTGTTGGTTTTGTCAAAATTATACTAAAATTATATTATAACCAAAGTATATATTAATATGTAGAACAAGCATGATCACTGATTTAAGAAGAAAAAAAGGCACGATCTCCATAGTCATGAAGTACAAAAAAATCGGAACAAAAACCGTGAAAAGCTTACTAAAATGGAAAAATGCTAGAATGAAACTCCAAAGTCACACCTCAGTTATGTGATGTGCTAGCTCGTATCTTTGGTAGCCATCTGTGCGCGCCTTGTGATACACACCTCGAGTGTTATGCATTAGAAACTTTGTATCTAACACCCATTTTTATATGAAGCCCATACATCAAGTCATTAGGGTGTTATTTGGGGTGTCATTCTATTATCTTCCTTCTAAAATGGCATTATAACCGAGTATAAGCATTGTCACAATAAGGAATTTGACGGGCCCAAATTCCCATAAAATTGGGTCACGCCCAACCTATACCTATGTGGGTCCCCGAGTCCATACTCGCGAAGTCAACGCATCCTAGTCAGCCTCAAATTCTTAATTTATCATTTAAGTTATCCAGTTAAAAGTTAGAGTTATCAGATTATATATTTATCAGGAAATTCACATCGGAAATCAACTATAATCAACTAATAACTCAATAAAGGAATATCAGGACAACAACCTATAATGTGGAAATTCTGATAAATGGATAAACATGTAAATCGGGTGACAAAGTACAACAATGCGATAATACATGATATCCATAGTCAATCAATCCCAAAAGGAACCACATTGTACTCAAAACATAATATACAATAGTCGCAAGTCAGAAAGGCAAGACCTACAGTGAAGTAAAAGAAACAAACGCTCCAAGAGTCCTCAGAGGAAGTCACCTAACATCGGCTTTTTGCCCTTACTCGTCTCTACCCTATCTGCACCCTCCGTCACAAACTAGACGGTGAGTACGTGATAAAATTGAAAGTATAACCAGAAGAACATGAACAGTAATTCATGAATAACCAATAAAGCAATATAAGAATCATGTTATATTGAAAGGCAAAAAATAACACAAATTGCATGATAAATAGGTTGACAAGTGATTCAACGATATATGAGTGTCTATCGAGTCAAAAGAGGCCCATAAGTGGCAATAGCGACAACAATCCACAACAGTACCACAACCATATCCACATCCAATTCCACAACCACATCCACAACAATCCAGTACTCGAAATGAAACTCAATATTAGGTGGGTGGACAAAACTTCTGCAAAAGTGTTCATGTTAGCCCAGCTAATATGAACCCAGGAGTATCTTCACGACATACTTACTCCAATGACACTCAACCAAGGAATATAAGAATGAGGTTTCAACAAATGGATCAATTTAATAGAAACAACAATAATGGAAAATGAATTATTATGCACCTTCTTACTGGTTTACTGATGTACCTTAAAGCAATCACAAAATACCGATCCTCACGAAGCTCTTACTCGTTCAATTTGTTTTCCTAGATCCCTAGCAATCATTTAAGCCCAATTTGGTTCAATTAGAGTCAATCCGTGACCCTAAATAGACCTCCAAAGTTTCTCAAAAGTTTTGAAATTTATTTAAAAAAATCAGTTTTTACTATTCCAGACGCCGTAGGTGATGCCGCTAGGGTTTTAACCCAAAACGTCATATAAAACGTCAATCTTTCATTTGCCTCTGGTTTACACGTCGTGATCAATGCCGTGGGGGAAAACTCTCCACGGCGCCCCTCACGGCGTAACCCTGAACTCATTTATGGGGTTTTTCAGAACTCCGACTCGCGTCGTCGCGTTCCAAGCCTATCCCAAACTCTTAGGGATGTCCAAAACCATTCAAAAACAACTTTGTCTTGTGTCGAAACCTCGACAACGATTCGAAAATCACACCAAAAATTACCAAAAATCCTCAAAAATTCCAACAAACTTCATATCATCAAACCAATTTACAAACTCCCATTTGATTCGCCAAATGGTCACAATTTCATCACCCAAGATCATTAAAATCAAAACCCCAAAATGTCGTCCGAATTTGTCACAACGAAAACTCACAAAACTGACATCTAAACGTAGACAACCACGAGAGAAGTCGAGATCTCACCTTATTACGTGTAGTTAGTTAATCTCCGTCGTCGTTCTGAGCTCGAAAGTCGCCGAACCCTCATTATATGTTCGTTCGTTCGTTCGTTTGGATGAAAATGAGATAGAGGAGAGAGAAAAGTTGATGGGAGGTATTTATACTTCTCACTCATCTCCTCCAACACATGTATCTCGAGGCGTATCTTGTATCTCTCCTTATGTCCAGCCACCAGCTATGACACTCTCTTATGACTTCGATAGTTGACTACAACTCATAACCTAACCGTTTCTCGCTCACACCTCGCGTTATCGGGCTCGTTTCACCTCACGATTTGCACGTCGTGCGTTACCGGACACGATAACGCATTCGCATATTATTATTATTATTTTATTTTTTTTTGATAATTCTTTCATTTTCATTTTCATTTTCGATTTTTAATACCTGAATTATACCATTTTTACCTTAAAATTCTCATTTTTCCTAGGCGAAACCTAAATCACAAACTCGTGGCGATAAACAACAAAATCACGCACTAGGACATATAAAGTTCACATTCGGGTATAAATAATAGTACAAACATCACAGAAAAATAAAATATACTTCAATATCGATTCCCGAGGCTTAGGCAATATGACAAGTCATGACTATCAGGTCACGGTCATTGTGGCGGCCCCAATTTCCACATTGGTCCGCCACGGGAGGCCACGCGGGCCCACAACTGCCCATGTCACCGCCAGCTGTGTCCCACGCCCAATTATCCATTATTAATCAATTTTCGGTTAACTTTGATGTTATGAGTTAACTTTATTTCCTTTAATATCATATAACCTCAAATTACGCAGCGGAATATTTACTAACCACATAAAGATTTATCATGTAAATTATGAACATAATGCCTAAGTGGAAACCATACCAAATGTAAATCCTATACATATCATCCAAGATCCTCAAAATATCAAAATATATGCAACCCATCTCTCAAATCCCAAACCCAAAGATAAATCAAATAAATACATACAACCAACTAGGCATATAAGAGGAGTAGTCTCCGTCTTGATCAATGAGATAATCTTGTGTCTCCTTGCCTCCTTCACATATCAAATCCTGCACTCAAATCACCCAACACATACGGTGACGAGTCCAAGTGAGTAAACTCCCAAAGAAAACCATCGAGTAAATAATAACAGATTCGAAGCCAATAATTAACGTTAGCTACACATGCAAAGAGTATGGGCGCCATAAAACCCCGTGCATGTGTAGGTAACAAGCATGCAAGATGATCAACGAATAATCATAATGCCAACAATATGCTCCACAACAATTACGATAAAACCGGACAAAAGTAGAATGCAATCTCACATACTAGATCATACTTCGTAGATTCGGATGACCCCGACTGAGCACATCAAGTCTAAACCACATCCGAACTACTAACGGTGACCGGAACAAATCACAAACCCACCGAACACGTGCACCCCGCGGCTCGGATCACAATCCACCGGCGGCGCAAGTACACGTGCTACAATCTAGCATGCTTGATCACGTGCCACAATCGTCCCGAATAAACTCCGATAGAGAAAACAAATCCAACACCCATCGACAACTGCAGACCAACACATGATCCTCATGAGTATGTATAGCAACAACAACAAGATATGCAAGAATTGAAAGAATTAAATACTCAAATGTATTTCGTTGGGGTTTACGCACCTATATCGCACTCCTCGTCCCAAACCAAACCTCGCTCAGCTCCAATAGCACTCGACAATTCAAATTATCACCCGAATTATACCTATTACCATTTATCATTAAGTTAGCTTCAATTTAATATATTATGTCAATTTTTCGTTTTTCGAGGCTAAAACCCCGACTTTATCTCGTCAACATTCCGAGAAAATCCCAAATTTCCTTTATTTGATCAAAATATATTTTTTTCTAATTTTTCCTATTTTATCTGAATTTTCTATGAATTTTCCAGATTTTTTTCTTTTTTTTTTTTTTTTTCCAAACTGTTTTCTGTTTTTTTTTTTTTTTTTTTGAATTGAGTTGGGCTGAACCGGACCCGGTTCACCCGGTCCGGTTCGGCCTAACCGAACCGGCCCACCGGGTCACCTGACCCGCCCAGACCGGGCGGGTCGGCCCGACCCGGTTGGGTCGTCTTCCTCCCCAAACGAGAGGCGCGACAGCGCCTCTGTTTTCTCTTTTTTTTTTTTTTTTTTTTTTTTTTTTTTTTTTTTTTTTATGGAAGAGAAGGAGAGGGAGAGGGAGAGGAGATTGGGGAGACGATTGTCGTCTCCCTCTCGACGAATTGCTCTCGCAATTCGTCCGAGCTCCCAAGCTCCATTCCACCACCATTGATTCACAAAATCGCCACCTCCACCATCATCCAACGACATACAACATCAACAACAAAACATCAACAAAATTTCACCTTGTTCTCCTCGATCACACGAGCTCCCGATCCCTCGATCTCTCTCTTCCTCCTTTCTCCTCTTCTTCTTCCTCAATTTTCCATCGATCTCTCTCTTTTTCGATTTATCGATTTCGATCAAAAATGGGGAAAATGGGTGTCATGGTGTTTATCAACAATTTTTGGGTAAAATGACCAAAATGCCCCTAAGTTCTTATCCTTTCCTTCTTTCCTTCAATACCCTTTTTGGTAATTTTACTATTATTTATTTATTTTCTGATTTTAATATATATTTATATATATATATATATTAAATTACATATATACATATATATATATATATAAATATATATATTCGCTATATTTTTCGCGCTATAATTTCGTCGTGCGCGCCGACGAGCGTACTCGGGCGTGCACACTACACTACCACCCACGTGTGTCGACCACGACCCCGCGTGTCACTAGGCGCCCACCAATTTACTATATATATATATATATTTTTCATTTTACCACAACAAGCATACAAAACGGACTGTATACCTATTCCATACTCGTTCAAGCCTCGCTTGTGGGACCCACGCACGTCCTCGCTAGCGTCCACGTCCGCAATGACGTCACCAGTAACGGCTATTGAAAATTGGGCCGTTACAATTCTTCCCAACTAATTTGAAATTTCGTCCCGAAATTTGAGATAACTAACATCTCGTCTCATAGAACTGTAACATAGATACAATTTCCTATCAGGTCAACCAATCTAAACAACTGTAGCCAACCTAATCAATCACTATTCCACTAACACTTTCGGTGAACTAATCAACCCCAAATTTTGGCAAACAAATCAACCTCAATCTAGGTGAACAAATCAACCTGTCACTGGTGAACCGATCAACCAGTCGTCCACATACTCCTGGTGTACCAATCAATCCCTGGTGAACTCATCAACCAGTCTCATATCAACCAGTCCCTGGTGAGCACATCGACCAGTCCCTGGTGAACCGCACAAACCAATCCCACCACAACCAGTTGCAAATGGACTCCTGGTGAACCAATCAACCAGTTTCACAACCACCTCCTGGTGAACACATCTACCAATCTCACAATATCCCTAGTGAACACATCAACTAGTCTCACCATAACCCTAGTGAACACATCAACTAGTCTCACAATAACCCTAGTGAACACATCAACTAGAATATGCTGGTTCAAAAATAAACTAACCAGCCTATATGCAACGAATGCATAAAAAAAAAGACTAACGAAACAACGTACCCTACTCATGTTGTCGGGTCGTCTCTCATCAAGCAGCGGTACTATAATGTGAGCTCTCTCCCCGGTTTGTGGAATCTCTGACGCTGGAGAGGCTCCACGGCAATTCACACTGATGTGACCTCTCTGTCCGCACCGATAACACTTACGTCTGTCCCTGACTCCAGACTGTCGGTCCTCCGAGCGCTGACCCCAACTCCGGTCCCTCTGATCCTGATTCTGTCTGTATGACTGTCTCGGTTGCTGTATCGGTATAGGTACAATCTCATGTACCACCTGGCGATCGTCATTATTGAATTGATCATCAGTCTGGTCCTGGTCGTCCTCGCGACTCCAATCTATCTGGCCCATCATCATAGTCGTACGATCGTTTCTCAAATCACGATCATTAATGAAATCATGATCCTGTTGCCAGCGAACTCTGCGTGCTCGAAAATCCTGCTCTTGACTGCTAGATTGATTTCTCTGTCTCTTCGGTCTATGATCAGACCAAGAACTCAGTCCAAACCCATCTCCAAGCTCAACCCGGTGTCGTAAATACGTCTCGCGAGCCAATGCTCTGTCATAAACAATCTGTAGTGTCTCTGCACCAGTCGCGACTATCACCCCACCAATCCTCTCATCCAGGCCTCTGATGAAGTAATAGATCTGTAATCTCTCCGTATTAGCCACATCCATAGCATACATCATGAGATACCGGAATCGGTCCATGTATTGTGATACTGACATGGTCCCCTGTCGCAAACTCAAGAACTGCTCCCTCAATCGTAACTGCACCTCGGTAGGAATATACTCGTCCAAAATAACTCGCCTAAACTCTCCCCCAGTCGTTTGGCGTACCATGTATATCAGTATAGGTGGTCCACCAAACTGCAGCCTGACCTCTCAAACAATAGCCTGAAATACGCGCCTGATCTACCTCGGGTACCTCCAACAACTGGTGTAGTCGTCTGTGAGTCATCAACCAACGTCCTGCAACCTCAGGATCACTGACTCCCGTGAAGTACGTAGGGTTAAACCTCATAAAATCCTTCACCATCTTCGCTGCTTCTGACATCCTACTCCTAGCAGTCGAAGTCCCTACCTGCTGCTCCGCAGTGGTGGGTGTCACCACCGTAGTCTCTGCTGGTACTACCACAGGCTCAACCCTCTCTATAACTGTCTCTGACCCAGCCGCCTGTGTAGCAACAGCCGGTGCTAATGCGGTCTGAGTGGTAACAGGTGCAGCACGCTCAGCAGTGGGTGCTACTGCTGGCGTCCTCGAGCTCCGAATGTACTCCATCAACTCGGCCATCGAGCCTGCTGCAATAGCTGCTGCTCCGTCAATCTCTGCATCATAGCTCGCAAATCAGCCACGTCACTAGTGGTATGATCACTAGTCTCTCCAACCTCCTGCTGAGTAGTCGGCGGAGTAGGAGGAGTCTGTCCGTCCATCATAAACTGCACAACCAAAGTGCAGTGGATCAGACTCAGTACATACGCGTATAATATATAGTACACAATCAAAACATACGCATATGTAATTTCCTAAATTTACCCGCCTCACATCACTTCCCAACTAAGCCTTTAATCATTCACTTGTGGTTTCCACATCTAAAGTTTATTCATTGAGTTTATACTATTGTTCAATCTCCAAATATAGCCATATCAAAGCTAGCTATAATCCCTATTCCATTCCCTAGGCTCTTCAATTTAGATTCCTTAAACCTAAGCTCTGATACCAAAATGTGGCGGTATCAGAGTTAACTATCATCATCATTTTATCCTTTAGGTTCCTCAAACCTAGGCTCTGATACCAAAATGTGACGGTATCAGAGGTAATCATAACCCACACCTCACTCCCTGGGTTTCTTAAACCTAAGCTCTGATACCAAAATGTGACGGTATCAGAGGTAACCATAACCCACACCTCACTCCCTGGGTTTCTTAAACCTAAGCTCTGATACCAAAATGTGGCGGCCCCAATTTCCACATTGGTCCGCCACGGGAGGCCACACGGGCCCACAACTGCCCATGTCACCGCCAGCTGTGTCCCACGCCCAATTATCCATTATTAATCAATTTTCGGTTAACTTTGATGTTATGAGTTAACTTTATTTCCTTTAATATCATATAACCTCAAATTACGCAGCGGAATATTTACTAACCACATAAAGATTTATCATGTAAATTATGAGCATAATGCCTAAGTGGAAACCATACCAAATGTAAATCCTATACATATCATCCAAGATCCTCAAAATATCAAAATATATGCAACCCATCTCTCAAATCCCAAACCCAGCATAAATCAAATAAATACATACAACCAACTAGGCATATAAGAGGAGTAGTCTCCGTCTTCAGTCACAGATAATCTTTAAGTGTCTCCTTGCCTCCTTCACATATCAAATCCTGCACTCAAATCACCCAACACATACGGTGACGAGTCCAGTGAGTAAACTCCCAAAGAAAACCATCGAGTAAATAATAACAGATTCAGAAGCCAATAATTAACGTTAGCTACACATGCAAAGAGTATGGGCAGCCATAAAACCCTGCATGTGTAGGTAACAAGCATGCAAGATGATCAACGAATAATCATAATGCCAACAATATGCTCCACAACAATTACGATAAAACCGGACAAAAGTAGAATGCAATCTCACATACTAGATCATACTTCGTAGATTCGGATGACCCCGACTGAGCACATCAAGTCTAAACCACATCCGAACTACTAACGGTGACCGGAACAAATCACAAACCCACCGAACACGTGCACCCCGCGGCTCGGATCACAATCCACCGGCGGCGCAAGTACACGTGCTACAATCTAGCATGCTTGATCACGTGCCACAATCGTCCCGAATAAACTCCGATAGAGAAAACAAATCCAACACCCATCGACAACTGCACCAACACATGATCCTCATGAGTATGTATAGCAACAACAACAGATATATGCAAGAATTGAAAGAATTAAATACTCAAATGTGTTTACTTTGGGGTTTACGCACCTATATCGCACTCCTCGTCCCAAACCAAACCTCGCTCGGCTCCAATAGCACTCGACAATTCAAATTATCACCCGAATTATACCTATTACCATTTATCATTAAGTTAGCTTCAATTTAATATATTATATCAATTTTTCGTTTTTCGAGGCTAAAACCCCGACTTTATCTCGTCAACATTCCGAGAAAATCCCAAATTTCCTTTATTTGATCAAAATATATTTTTTTCTAATTTTTCCTATTTTATCTGAATTTTCTATGAATTTTCCAGATTTTTTTTTCTTTTTCTTTTTTTTTCCAAACTTTTTTTTTTTTTTTTTTTTTTTTTTTTTTTTTTTGAATTGAGTTGGGCTGAACCGGACCCGGTTCACCCGGTCCGGTTCGGCCAACAGAACCGGTCCACCGGGTCACTGACCCGCCCGGGGACAGGCGGGTCGGCCCGACCCGGTTGATGTCGCGCCTGATGTCGCGCTCTCTTTTTTTCTCTTTTTTTTTTTTTTTTTTTTTTTTTTTTACATGGAAGAGAAGGAGAGGGAGAGGGAGAGGAGATTGGGGAGACGATTGTCGTCTCCTCCTCTGGACGAATTGCTCTCGCAATCGTCCGAGCTCCCAAGCTCCATTCCACCACCATTGATTCACAAAATCGCCACCTCCACCATCATCCAACGACATACAACATCAACAACAAAACATTAACAAAATCTCACCTTGTTCTCCTCGATCACACGAGCTCCCGATCCCTCGATCTCTCTCTTCCTCCTTTCTCCTCTTCTTCTTCCTCAATTTTCCATCGATCTCTCTCTTTTTCGATTTATCGATTTCGATCAAAAATGGGGAAAATGGGTGTCATGGTGTTTATCAACAATTTTTGGGTAAAATGACCAAAATGCCCCTAAGTTCTTATCCTTTCCTTCTTTCCTTCAATACCCTTTTTGGTAATTTTACTATTATTTATTTATTTTCTGATTTTAATATATATTTATATATATATATATATATTAAATTACATATATACATATATATATATAAATATATATATTCGCTATATATTTTCGCGCCTACAATTTCGTCGTGCGCGCCGAACGACGTACTCGGGCGTGCACACTACACTACCACCCACGTGTGTCGACCACGACCCCGCGTGTCACTAGGCACCCACCAATTTACTATATATATATATATATTTTTTTTTCATTTTACCACAACAAGCATACAAAACGGACTGTATACCTATTCCATACTCGTTCCAGCCTCGCTGTGGGACCCACGCACGTCCTCGCTAGCGTCCACGTCCGCAATGACGTCACCAGTAACGGCTATTAAAAATTGGGCCGTTACAGTCATGAAATATGACACATGTCACATGTCACCAATTAAATTTAAAGGTCGTTACAAGGAAGCAGTTGGTGAGAGTGGCAGTTTGAGTTTTAGGGTTTTTTTAGATTTTGGGACTACTGGTGACGGCTCCTCCGATCTACATCGGTGGCCACTTTCCCCCTCTCTCCACTTATCCTTTTCTTCTTTTGTTAATAGAAGTGAATTTTTCTTCTCCTTATGGAGAGGCTTTGAGTTTTCCTCTCTTTGTAGGGAGGTTTGAGTTTTTCTATTATTGTAGGGAGGTTTAAGTTTTCTTTTTATTGTAGGGAGATTTAAGTTTTTTCTCTTCTTATTGTGAAGATTTGGAATTTCTTTGCAAGAAATGGTGTATCTTTGAACTATCAAGGGCTTGGCAACCCTCGATCAGTTATTAATCTAAGAATTTAGTTAGGTCGAATAAGTAATATTTTTTTTAATATTTTGTTGTTTTTAAGATTATTGTTGCTTATAAGTATATAGAATGGTCGATTCGATACATTCGCCATGTCACTTTGATCCCAATGTGTGGAAAAAAGGTTGTTATTGATGTAATTTTATTGTTAAATTATATGTAATAATTAACAATTTTTATGAAAGGCAACATGATCACAATAAGAAGTATAAAAAATAGAACAAAAACCGTCACAAATTTTCTAAAATGCCAGTATAGCCTAAGTATAGCTATAGAAAAAGCATGAATCATCATAATGAAGTACAAAAAGGAGAAAATAAGAATTAATTAAAGGATTTGACTTGCTTGTCTTACAAACAAAACATGTCTTCTGATGCTTATTATTCATGAAATCATACCTGATGTCCATGACATGCATGCTCATGATCAAATGAGTTGTTGAACAAGTTGCATTCACCAACAAGCACTTACAAAGAAATGATGGTTTTGCATTGATGTCTATGTAGCAAAAGCTGCACTTAAAAGTGAATGAAACACATGAAAGTTCAACCATCTTATCCGTTAACTCCAAAATGTCAGTTTCTCTTGGCGTGCCCAATGGCATGTTTGCTTCGGGGGTTAGTATAGCTAAGTCCTTGCTTAACTTTAAGACTGATGTTTGGTTCGAGTGTTAGTTTGCACTTGGTGTTACCAAAGTACTTAAACTCCTTCTTGCCAAAAGGCACACCTCCTCCTATCTTTAGGTAAGCCTAAGGTCACATAAATGAAAAAGACAAACAATTGCTTAAGATCGTTTCCTCCCAAAACAAGTCAACCCCATTGAAAGGGATATTAAAGTAATTTAAGCAATTAAAGATATGAAAAATTATAAAATGACTTACTTTCAACGCATAGGCACGCACTTTGTCTGTTAACCATTTATGACTCTTTCTTGTCTCCCCAAGTATAAGCCCTACATCTAATAAAATCACAACCCCACATAAAAGACAAGGGTGTATGCCCAAAGTGTGTTGAGAGTGTATTAGATTACCATTTTCCTAAAGATAAACCTGATTATAACTACACCCTACCCCTCAAAACCACAACCTCAACCAAATGGGAATTAGTTGAGCCTAAGTAGGAAGAGGCTGTAAAAAAAAGGTTTGTACACCCTTTTGATAAAAAGAAACAATTGCTTCCACCAAAGTTTGAACCTATGAACTTTCACTCTCAAACACCATACCAAACCATTGAACAACCCAATTGGTTACACCCACAATTATTACAAAAGAAAAAAAAAATATTAACAATAGTTACAAACCCCCTCTTTTCCAACTAATTAATATCATTAAGATTTTCATACAGAATTAGATAAATGTTTCAATCTTCTCTCATATCATCAGAAGTATCAGAATCCCAGTAAGAAATTAATACACCAACTCACAAGTGAGGAAAGCAAACATAGAAACATATTATGTAAGAGAGGAGTCAATGAGGTGGCGATTCATGACCAATGAAGGCGATGGAGATATTCATAAGCTAAAGAATCTGGCAAATCCTCAGTTTTCTCCGATGCTTCTTCGGCTTCGGTGGCTGGAGAACAACCTTGATTGCTGCGTCAAATACAGCCTTCACATTCTGCAGTTGCAACACAAGTTTAGTTTCATATTTTGCATTAAGTAGACCAATTCAGGATGTATTACTCTTTGGTAGCTTGTACCAACCAATTCAAGATAGTTCCACAAACTTTCAAATGAAAATAATGATGATCAAGGTGTTCAGGAACTAGTTGGATTGTATGTTTCAGTTCAATTAAGGTAGTTCAAATAAAAAAGGGTAGTTCAAAGTTTGAATTTGATTGCCTTCAGTGGATTTAATTTAATGATACTTTTAGTTTGGGCTCTTGCAATATCACCAAGCATTGATCCAAATTTCTGATTACCTAGAGGCCATATATAGAATTTCTTAAATGACTTCATTTTTTTTTTACTTCTTAATAGATGCTCAGTGTAAAAATAATGTGGAACAGGAGTTAAACCTGCTGTGTCTTAGAGCTGCATTCGACATATACCAATGCGCCTATTTGCTTCTTCAGTTCTTCTCCCTGAATGAAATGAAACAATATCAATTTGCTTCCAACACAGTCATGGAAAGGAAAGAGTTGAAATCCCATCATAAAAATGCATCATCAAGCTAAAGAAATAAAACAGACCTAACAACAAACAGATCAAAGTACAGACTACCAAAGAGCATTCATTGCCGCGAGACAGTATATAACTAGGTAGAGACACTTATACGTGTAAATCCAAATTCTATGAAACTCGAAACATGTACGCCAAGAAAGAGTGTTATTTATTATCCGTTAACTATTTTATCGAAGAGAAAATGCGTAATTGAAATTTCATGCCACACCTGAGCTGTTGAAATCGTACAGGCTCCGGGGTGATCCTTGTAGAACTGCTTGTCCTCTCTCAAATCTGTCAACACCAAGAAACACTTCACTAAAAAAAATAATCAAACACATTGCACCACCAATAGAACCAAGACCAATTCGATTCGCCAAAGCTTCTACCAAACATAAGAAAACACAATGCAGGAGAAATCCCATTTTTGAGTTATAAGATTCACCATTACCACCAACACCACTACAATGAAATTCAATCAAAGTCCCAACAACTAGGCCTTATTAATTCATTATAGAATTCACAATTTTACCAATTTATAAGAGGTACAATCATTATGTGTCAATGACATAGCTATCTCTTACAAGCATCCAAAACAACTATTAGGACAATCAAAAGAGGTTTTGAATCCAAAATGATACTGTTTTTCTTCTTTTTGTATCAATTCCATGGGATGGACTTGGTTCATTGGACTTGTTTGAAATTGCCATATTTTATAGTCCTCTTCCTACCCAAACACATTCAAAACACAAACAAGTTGTGTATAGACAAATGAAAGAAAAGAAAGGAAAAGCGTAAGGAGGGGCGGTTGAAAAGCCGAAAGGATGCTTTTAGAGGAATGAACACATCACCTAATTTGGTGCCCACAAGCACAATTGGGACTGTTGGAGCATAATGTCTCAGCTCAGGGACCCACTTCAACCATGGAACAAAGAACATGAAAATGAAAAAGGCATTAGAAAAGAGAGATCACATGAGATTCTGCTATCTTTACCAAATTGTTGGACAATTTTTCGCTTCTAGCTTGTTAACAAAAATTAAGGAGAAATCTCACCTTTTTAGTTATGTTCTCGAAACTAGGCCGGCTTATGAGCGAGAATGCAAGGAGGAAAACATCAGCCCCTCTATAGCTGAGAGGCCTGAGTCTGTTGTAGTCTTCTTGACCTGCAGAAAAATTTTCAAATTTCAAAACCCATCTTCCAAGTTTAAATACATTCCTTGATTTTGAGCCTTTTGTTCATAAAGTGTCCAATTTCAATTATTTTTGGCATAGAATCTTTAATGTGATAAAGCATTGATCTTGAAACAAAGAAAAGAGATACCAACTACCAAGTCACCAAATTCCAAATGTATAGCACCAAGGAAGTAACTCCAACCAGCTGAATTATTACAATATCACAACATGATGCAAAAAGGAGCTTCGAAATTTGATCTAAGACTGAAAGCAACTTCAAAATACTAATTGACATGACCAGAGATTCAAATTTCAAATTGTTTTGAATAACTTCAAGTTCTTTTCAGACTTTCAACACTTTTAACAATCTTTAGTTTTTATTAAAATTTTCAAATTTTTTCCTGATATTTTTCAAGTTCTAAGAAAACTTGTGTATATTATGGAATTAATAAGCATAAACATATTACTTGAGAAAATACAACAACGACAAAGCCTCAATCACAAATTAGTTGGGATTAATAAGCACATATAGAAAGACATTTGCAGCATAAGAAATTGTGCAAAATGATGTTAGTAATAAGTGACCCTAAAAAATTTACCCAAACCTAAAAAGAGAATTAGGTTTGTTCTAAAAATGTCAGATTAATAGCCCATTTAATTGCTTACCTGCTAAAATGGCATTTCTAATTACTGGGTCAAGAATTGCAAATCCCTACTTCTTGAAATCAAAATTTAACATTAACTTTCCATTATGTATGAAACATTCATAAAACCTCAATTAAAGCAATTAAATAGAGATTTTACCAGCAGTGTCCCAAAGACCAAGACTCACAGTCTGCCCATCAACCACAACACTAGCACTGAAGTTGTCAAAAACAGTGGGAACATAGTCCTGCGCACATCGTCAACAAAGAAAACAATGGCAACACAGAACAGTTAAAAATGAATCAAAAACCACAAATAAAAAAACAGGACAAGGAACAGAGAAAAAGAGAGTTTGTACAGTTGGGAAGGTGTTGCTGGTGTAGGAAATGAGGAGGCAAGTCTTCCCAACAGCCCCATCTCCCACAGTCACGCATTTGATGAACCTTGAAGTGCTCATCTCATCATCCCAAACAACAAATTAACAAAAGACCTTCAAAAACCCACCAATGTAGATCCTCCCCTTAATCAGTTCTTCTAAAAATCTTTATGAAGAAGACCTTCAGATCATCATTCATCCAACTAACAACAACAAAAAAAAAAAAGCACCAACAGCCCTTTTTCTCCAGAGCTTTCTCTCTCTACTTCTCAGCTTGGCCAACTGTTGTTAGAGAGAGAATGGGGGCTTTAAATTGGGCGTGGGAAAGGTGGAGTGATGGGTCTTTTTTTTTGAGCTGTCAAGGAGGGATAGAGATAGAGTAATAAGAAAGGAAACAATTTGATGGCATGAGTGATAACAAACTCGATTTTTTTAAGCCAAGTCGCGAGTTTGAGTTTCATGAATGAGAAAAGTATTGGATTGGGATGGTCACTTCATGTATGAGGCTCGACAGTGCTCAAATGTAGATTAGTTGATGCAGTTAACGTCAGATACTAAGGGAGTGTATTCAATTGATGAATTTTGAACGATTTTAAAGGAGTTTGAAGGATTTTGAAAGTAAGATGTATTTAATTTGAATTTCAAAGGATTTTAATGGACTTTTGAAAAGTCAAAGGGTATTCAATTTTTAATGGATTTATAAAAAGTTTAGGTGTATTCAATTTTTAAACACATTTAGAATTTTGATGGATTTTAAAGGATTGTAATGTATTTCTAGTAAAAAAAAAAAATGTGTATAAAAAATCTTATCCCTACTCATAAGATTTGGATGGATTTTGGATCAAGTCCCTCCAAATCCATCAAATTCCACGAAAATCAATGAAAATTCATCATTTAAACAAATTCATGAATTTGTCAAATTAAATACACCCCTCAAGTTAAAAAAATATAGAGAGAAAAATTAAGGAAATAATAAGTTGATCCAAGTGGTAATAGACTCAATTTTCTTAATCGAGGTCTCAAATTTGAGTTTTGTGAATGAAAAAACTACTGAGTTGGGACAATCACTTCATAAATGAGGCTCAACAGTGCTCTCACATGGATTAATTGATACAGTTGACGATAGATATCAAGTTAGAAAAAAAAAAGATAGAGAGAGAAAGAAAGGAAAAATGCCACTCAAGTCCCCAGGAAGTTGGAATCATTGACTCTTGACTGTCTGCTGTCCCACCCTCTCTCTACACTTTGTAATCCTACACTCCCAGGAGTTTTTTAAGTATTACATCTCTATGTCTTCAACTGCCTTTCAAAGTGTTTGACTTTTCTAGCTGAGTTTGAAATGGCAAGTATGTGAGTGAGGAGTTCTGTTAGTATTTCACGTTCTGTTGTACTGAAAATGAGTTGTGCCAATGAGGAGGACAGTTTGATGAAGGGCCCGTCCGTGAGAGAACCTTTTTAAGATTTCTAAATCACGCATAGGCTTGAATGTATTGATTTTTTACAAGATTTTTCTTTTTAATTTTTAATTTTTTTTAAAAAACTAATTAAAGAGCATTTGATCATTTGGTACAACTGTGGGGCAGGGCTGGGCACAAAATCTAAGTACCCGACTCGGGTCGGGTCACCCGAATCGGGTGGCAGGTGGTGGGTCAGGTGGGATGAGTGGAGAAAACGAGTCGGGTCATCAAAACCCGACCCATCGAGTGTCAGGTCGGGTTCGGGTGTGATCATATTAGTGTCGGGTCGGGTCGGGTTCGGATGTCATCATGGCTTTTATAGGGTTTTTGTGGTTTTTGAAACTATAGATGGTAGTTGATACAAACTCGATATGAGTCAGGTCGGGTCGGGGGTCAGTTCGTTGTGTGGTGGGTCGGGTCGGGTCGGGTTCGGGTATCTTGTCCTGGCGGGTCAGGTGACGGGTCATTTTTATACAGACCCGAACTGAGTCGGGTCGTCGCGTATCGGGTTGAGTTGACCAAAACCCAACCCGTGCCCAGCCCTACTGTGGGGGGCTTAAGTTCCTTTTCATTCCAAGCAGGAACTTTTTGCTGCCAATTTGGGCACCATATATTTTGAGAAACTTTACTTATTTCCTTATGGTTTGTCTAAGACACAAAACCATTAATCACCAATTTCTTTTTAAAGGAAAATGATACAATGATACCCAAAAGTCACACCAAGTGATGTAACATACGAGCCCGCTTGAAAATGAATGTCACTTTGGGATGTACGTACACAATTCCCAATACATTTTTGAAGAAAAATGATACAATGACACCATAAAGATTGTTCTCTTGAAACCCCCCTTCAAACCAATTCCCCTCCGATATCTACTAATAGCAGATCATGTGGTGCGCCTCCGTTCTAGGTCGAAGAAGCTCCACTACTTCAGGTAATTTTGTTTCCAATTTTTTTTAAAATAATAAAAATAAAAATATAGATATAAAAAAATAAAAATGAAAATATTTTAAAAGACATATCTTGATGAAATCAAACCATGCGAGTCTAGCCCAATCAAGTAGTCAAATGACTCAACCATTCTCACCGTAAGTCTGGACTAAAATTAGGTTACTTGTAAAAGGAGAATGCTAGCGTTACTTTAGTCAGGCACTCTCTTGTACGCTGCCCGTCGATGCATCGCAGAATGTGTAACGTCGCAAATCTAATTTGTCATTATTTATGACGTACTTATAGACGTGGACGCCAACTCGGACACTCATAGACCCCACAGCTAGATAAAGGCAAGCCCAGATTAGGTATATTGTTCGTTTTTCTGTATTACTTGTCTGTTTTACGATGTATATATCAATTTTGTTAAATTACATCGCAATGTGTGTGTTTATGTTAGTTATTATCAAGTGAGATAGTGTGACGAGTATTTGCCTCGAGTAGCATGTAACGCGGTACCGGGTAGGTGAATTATAGATACACTAGACCGGGGGACGATACATGATAGTTTCATAATAGAATAAGTTTATTGTATATCTCGAATGTACAGTATAGTGCCATATTTATAGAATGGTATAGAACTAAATCAGTGTAGACATTACATAATCAATGTAGACGTTACATAATCAGTAGAGGCGTTACACGATTAATATAAATGTTACACAATCAGTGTAGACGTTACATAATCAATGTAGACGTTACATAATATTAGTTTCCTAATATCCCCCCTCAAACTCAAGGTGGTGGCAACGAAACCACCTAAGTTTACAAATGAATAAGATGAGGATACACAAAGTCGGCGACAATTCTGCGTAGGGACACTAGATCATGATGAACGGATGCAAGTGATCACAGACAAAATTGACAAACAGGTTGACAAAACAGGCAGATCTGAAATGGGTACATGAGACGGGTAGACATTACGAACTGCGTTCGATAACGTACAGTACGCGGATAACAGGCGTGACATGCATCGCGGAGTGCACTCAAATTAGCGGACAATCCACGGACGGGACAACAGAATAACTGAACAACGGAACAACGGAGTCGTGAACCACTATCGGGGCTGAGTCGATGGAATGACTAATGGAACAACATAGTCGACAGAACAACTAATGGAACAACATAGTCGATGGGATTGCTAACGAAGCTTAGTCGGCAGAACGACTGAAGGAGCTGAGTCGGCGGAACGACTAATGGAACTGAGTCGACGGAACGACTAACAGAAAAACATAGTCGGTGGAACGACTAATGAAGTTGAGTCGGCGAAATAACGAAACAACATAGCCGGCAGAACGACTAGTGAAATAACATAGTCGATAGAACGACTAACAGAGCTGAGTCGGCAGAACGACTGACGGAGCTGAGTCGGTGAAACGACTAACGAAGCTAAGTCGGTGGAACAACTGACGGAGTTGAGTCGACGGAACAACTATCGGAGCAGAGTTTTAAGGCATCAAATTTCTACGAACATGGTAGTTGGATTGGCTGACTGAGTGACGCGGAAGAAGCAAACGGATTGGTGCAACAAACAGATGTGTGTGAAGGCGCATAAGAGAAACAAGAGGAAATCAAAACAAGAGCATAATCGAACACAAGAACAAACACTAAAATATATCAGGGATCAATCGTTGACTCAAAATTCGACCAACCTTGGATTAGAAACCAAGCTCTGATACCATGATAGTTTCATAATAGAATAAGTTTATTGTATATCTTGAATGTACAGTATAGTGCCATATTTATAGAATGGTACAGAACTAAATCAGTGTAGACATTACATGTAACAACCCCAAATTTTTTTAACTGACTTGTGTTACACTTGTCAGGATTGTGACCCGGCTACGTGAATACTGCACAGTATTTCGAACTTCGGGAGTCGACACCGAAGTAATTTTATGATTCTTTGATTATGTGTATTAGTATTGTAGTATTTTATAGGTTTCGAGCCGTTCGGGTGGTATTTAATTGAGTGAGGTTTCGACTAGTTAAACGGGGGAGAAAAACAAGTAAAACATACAAATAAATGAATTTTTAATTAATTTAATTAATTAGTTGGATAGACAAGGTGAGACTACGCGCGTTATGGGAGTCGAAACAAGGAAAAACGAACCGAGGAATGTCGTTTGAACGCGGAAGTTAGTTAATTACGCAACATATGGTCTATGGAATTGGAATTTTTAAATTAACACAGTTCAATGATGAGGAACCATGAGATTGACCTCGAGATGCGAGTATGTTGACGTGGAGAGTCATGCAAGTGACAACACACACATACTTTAATGTGTAATAAAGAGAAATAAATAGAAAAGTAAAAAGACCTATAAGGGTAATGGTTTAAAAATTGTGTAGGAAGTAAATTGGGGGTAAAAAGGTCATTTGACCATATAAATATAACAACAAACAAAGAAACCTACACTATTCACCTTCTTCTCCAACGAAACCGCCGCCCACCCTCCTCTTCATCTCGGCTATCCATCTCCCTCACTCTCGGCCTCTCCATCTCTCTCTCTCGGCCACGCGATCTCTCTCTCACTCTCGTTGCTCTCTCTCTCGGATCTCTCCCTCTTCTCGGACTCACATCTCCCCTCCTCTTCTCGGCTTCACGTCACTGCTGCCACCTCCCTCGTCGTCGGAGACTCCACGTCCTACCCTAGGTGAACCTCTCCTCCTCTCTTGTCTCTCGGGTTCATGTGTTCATGATTTTAGGTGGATTTTTGTAATTGTTTTGGGTGTATGCATGACGGTTTGGTGGTGGGTTGGTGTATATGGGGTGCATGATGGGGTGTACCATATAAAAAAAAAAGAAAAAAGAAGAAAGAGAAGAAAAGTTTATGTTAAAAAAAATAATTTATGAAAGTGGAAATGTATTCATCGTATCAAGGATTTTTTTTTTATTCATGTCGTCATGTCATGTGATTCCGTTGTATAGTTTATTGATTTAATTTTGAGTAAATGATCGGATTTGTCGTAATTTCTTATCAATGTTGCGTGGTTTCGTGTTTTAGATCATTGTTTGCTTGATGACGTTGGTGTTGAGTTTTCACAAGGTTTTATCAATCTAGGTTGAATGTTCTATTGAAATCACTTGAATTAATAGCATGTCGTGTGTGAGAACGAATTTATGTTGGAGTTGCGTGCTCATGCATGGTTTCCTCATGCGTAGTAAACGATATTAATGGCATTGATTTATGACATTAATTAAGGAATTATTAGCAATAGTCAATTACATTAATTGTATAGTCAATTACATTAATTGTATAGTCAAATACATTAATTGTATAGTCAATTATATTAATTGTATATTTTGTTGCCAAATTTAGGCTGTACATTATTCTTATTTAGGGAGAAAGATCTCAAGGAGAAAAGGCGTTTATCCATTTTTGCTTAAACTTTGTTAAATGTGAATGTGTTATTTCATGTGCTTTTGCCATCGGGATTTCATTATTTTGTGTTGAGTTTATTTTATTTCAAAACTCATGGCATGAATACATGATTTGGTGATTCGAATTCATGCATACGTGAGAATATATAAGGGTCGGGTATTTGTTTAGTATAGATGTGTATTGAGTGTTCGAATACATGGTTATTTTGAGTTATGGTGTGGTTTTCAAAAATCTAAAAGAGTTGTGTTTCGTTTGATTTTTCAGTCGGTTTGCATCGAGTCGTTCGAATCATCAAAACATTGGGGAAAACATTAAGGTATTCAACCTAGGTTTAGTAATGAATCGACCCACTAATTAGAATTTCCTACCTTGTCAGGTAGCGAAAAACTTGGGAATACGCGTTAGGAACGAGAGTTTGTTTCGCGGGTTGCGATAGTTCAGGTAAGTACATTTGCCTTAAAAAGCATTTGTACGTTTGTAAGCCAGTAAGAAAATGACATGTGATTCATTATCATTTATTCAGTCTTGTTATACTCTATTATTGGTATTCCATTCCATTTCTTGTTGTGTGTTTTCCGGCGTAAGTGTTTCGTCTCAAAAGTACTAGGACCTGCACTAGAGGGATAAAACGCGGGCACTCGTGCGCACGAGTGTGTGACCACCCTTAGTGATCGTGTGACACCGAGTACTGGGTGGACGGGTTCGAGTCCCTTCCAGTCATAGCTGTGCCTTCGCTTGTGTCGATGCCCGGGAAGATCTCGCGAGGTCTTCGCCGTTATGTTATGGTTTAGACCACTTATGAGCCTCTTTTGATTCCTTAGAACACACTTGACTTTCGATTGACATGTATTAGTCTATTTATCATGCATCTTGTCTATTTAATTTCCAGTCTTTTTATTACCGCATGATATTTAGACTACTTTACTTGTATTATCATGAATTACTGTTGTTTTTTGCGGGCATTACATTCGATTTTATTCAGTTACTCACCGTCTAGTTTGTGACGGTGGGTGCAGATAGGGTGGAGAGCAGCAAGGGCAAGGGACCCTGCCTAGGGGATCTATTGTGAGGATTAGCGGCTGGATTTGGAGACTATTTTATAGGTTTCCTTATGTTTTGCTTTTATGTATATCGCTTTATATATATATATATGCTTTGGGATTATTAAACTTGGCAAATTTTGATGAGATTGGTATCATGTACCTTTGCATTTCGAATTGTACATGAATACCTAGGGTTTTCCACACTTATAGAATTCATCTACTTCCTTTGATTGAGTTATTTCCCCTTTGTTTTAATTGTTTAGTCTTCCGCTATTTACTATTGCAATAACTCTTTCATAAATTACTAAATTGACTAAATTGAAGGCTGACTAGGCTCGTCGGTTGCCGAGTGATGACTCGGGGCTTGTACGGGTCTAGGTCGGGCGTACCCAATTGCACGGGGAAATTGGGGCCGTCACATTACATAATCAATGTAGACGTTACATAATCAGTGGAGGCGTTACACGATTAATGTAAATGTTACACAATCAGTGTAGACGTTACATAATCAATGTAGACGTTACATAATATTAGTTTCTTAACAATACACACATGATAAATGATAAAATGTGTTAAATAATTAATATAGCATGTCATTTAGACATTAGTGACGCAAGTATGCGTGATTGGCATGCGACGCAATGCGGGACCGAGTACAGGAATGCCCGAGGATACATTTGGTATCAGAACAAGATCGATGAACCTCGAAAAAGGAAATTAATAAAACAACATAAAATTTAATGAATAAATCTTAGATGTGGAAACCCGATGTACTTACCCTAGAACCCTAGTTGGGAAGTAATAGTGAGGCGGGTAAAGTTATGGTATATATGTGTATGTGTTTGATTGTATTATATACGATGCTCGTATATACCGAGGCTGGTCCGACGTATGCTTTTCGATGCGGATCACGATGGATAGATAACCTACTACACTAGCAAAGATAGGACAGTCAGAGCAGAGTTCTCGGTTGGATTACAGGTCAAAGAGACAGTGGGATGAATCTGACGGCCAGGGACAGGAGCACCGAGCACGCAGAGTTGACTGGTAGTTAGATCATAGTTGAAGTGACGATCAGGATCAGAGAAACGATTTGTGCAGGTATGATGACCGGTATACTAATCGAGCTCAGGCGGTTGTAATTGCACCGGCAAAGTGTGGCGGCCCCAATTTCCAGGGTCGCCTCGTGCAACAGATACCTTTCCAGCCTATGCTCCAGAAGTACCTGCCACGTCACTCATCCATCCACCTCAGCTATCACTCTTAAATTTTATGCCATTTAGTTCAATTAATTATCTGTCAAATTACTTCAAAATAGTATTGATTAGTTCACCTACAGTGGAATCCCGAACTGTACATGCATACATGCGATTAACTAAAACTGTGTTATACACAAGTACAGTAATAACCAGTTTTCCCATCCCAAAATACTACAAAATATCAAAATCATATATGTACCAGTGCACGTACTAGCAAGTCTTGAAGTGGTAAGTCAGATGTAATCGCCAACGACCTCCTTACCCTTGCTGGTATTAGGATCTGCACTCGGTTATCACAAAAACCGATAACGAGTCCAGTAAGTAAAACACCAAGGAAAACCACCAGGCATTTCAATTTATGAACATAAATGGAAACCAATAAGCAGGTGTTAAATAATCATGCAATAATCAAGGAAATAAAGCAGTCAACTGCTCAAAAGGAAATGCATGAATACCAACACGAAGATAACAAATGGGTGTGCAATGAATACCACCAGTGAAGCTAGGATCAGTGGCCCGGTCATACCCTACTCCAATGACCCCGCTGACTGTATCCTAGTCACCAAATATATTTGAAAAGAACAAACCCCACACACCGAAAAACAGCTGGAACAATACCGTTCCCATCACAACCGGATTTAGATTGCCAAAGAAATAAAGTTCAATGAATAGAATAAGTAAATGCAATAGTAGTGTTCAATTGGGTTTTACATACCTCAATTCGCACTCCAACAACTCCGTTCTAGCTCCAATAACACCCGACAAATCAAATTATCACCCCAAATGTACTTAAGATTATTTATCATTAAATTAGCTTCAATTTGACATATTATGTCAATTTTACATTTTTCGAGGTAAAAACCCCGGTATAAAGTCCCCTCTCGACTTTTGAATTTCTCATTTTCCATATAAATTCCTCAATTCTACTTATTTGGTCAAAATACTATTTTTTCCATATTTTTCCTATTTTTCTGGATTTTCTTTTCCATTTTTCTCTTTATTTTCTCTCTTTTTTTTTCTTCTTTTTTTTTTCTTTCCCTGAACCGGGCCGAACCGGCCCGGTTTGGGAATCGTCTTCCCCACCTCAAAACAGAGCCGCTCTGTATATATATATATATTTTTTTTTCGTTTTCTCGATTCTTTCATTCTTTCTTTCTTTCCTTCCATTAATGGAATCAAAAGGGTGAGGAGCCATGGCCGAGCTCTCCACCACCTCACAACACAACGTTCACCACAACCACAACAATAAACCAACACCACTCACCTTGTTCTCCTCGCTCCCACGAGCTCGCCACCTCTCCTTCTCCCTCCTCGGCTCGTCTCTCCTCTCGGCTTCTCTTTTTTTTTTTTTTTTTCGTTCTCTCTGTGTTTTTTTTTTCTTCTTCTTCTTTCACGATTTATCGAGATAAGGAGAAGGCAGAGGCGGTTTATCAAAATTTCAGGTAAAATGACCAAAATACCCCTCATGTCTATCCTTTTCATTCACAACTTACATACCCTTATTGGTAATTTCGCATTTTCTATTTTATTTTCTAATTTAATATATATTTATATATATATATATATATGTATATATCAATTTACCTATATATATAAATATATACACTCACCTATATTTTCGCATTTAAAATTTCGCCGTGCGCGCCCACGAGTGTACTCGGGCGTGCACACTACCATACTACCCACCGTGTCAATCGCGACTAACCCCGACTCTCAACCTTGCCCGAACCAAAATAATATACATACACACCAGTGATTATAATATCACATACATCATAGAATTTACAACCCAACATACATAAAACACCTAGATGCGGTCCTGCCCAGCCTACCCACGGCTTCCACGTGCCGTCCCAACTGGCGTCCTACTCGGAAAATAATTAAATAACGGCGTTATAAAATAACGGGCCGTTAAAGCAACATCGACAGCAGTCGAGGCGACAATATAGAAAGGACTGAGATCAAAGAGGCCATGTGTGATGGCCCTAGTTCCACAACCCTAAAACTAGACCCCGCCCAGCCTAGACTTACTTGGACCCCCGTGCCAATATCGTTGAGTCATGCAAGTCTATTCAACCTCCATTACCATTTACCATTTATTCAACATTCAATAGTTGAGTTAATCAAATTTAGTGAGTTATTCAAAGTAAAAGCGGAAACTATAAAACTTAAACTAAATGAAAACTCTAAGACACTAGTCACGACAACCTAGAGTGTGGAAACTCCACATATGTATATTATCATCAGCAAATAAGTCAGAGGAGAGTATGTGACGACTCCTTTCCTAATCTAGGGTACTGCCTAGCCTAATCCCGTAATTAAGCCCTAATCACAACACGTAGGACCTAATTACGTATTAGTCAGCTTTTTTAATATATTTGCCAACTTGATCACGTTCAGGATAAATAATACATTAACCCTAACAACTACCACATTTTTGAGTTATTTACAAGTTTTACAATTTAATAAATTAGTGAAAGTCTTCACAATTTATAACAGAAGTCTTTTAATCATTTAGCGAAAGTCTTTTTAAATAAATAGAAATAATTTTAATAAACCTAAGTGTGGAAACCAGGAATAATGATCACAATATATATATATGAACTATGTGGCGAAACATACAAACAGTGTGATAGTCAAAAATCGGGGAACTAACGCTTAATCCAATATATACATCCTAACAACACGAAAGACATAAGTAAATAAAATATACAAAACATTAAAACCTACAGTCAATCAGTACTACACTCCCCTATCTCAGAGGTAGCCGTCAATCTTCTCCTTACCGTGTCTACTGCGACGGATCTGCACCCACCGTCATAAAAAGGACGATGAGTACAAAAGTATAACAATAATTCCCAAATGACCTATTTACTTACATTTCCAAAATAAATATGTGGTATTTAAAAACATAATGATAGCCAAAGAACGCTCTAAATAAGCATACTAGAAAATATCAGGAAATCGAATGAAACTCACACATGTTAAGCAGTCTGATCTAGGTCTGGTTGGTGGTGAGAACTATCACTTAGCCTTTTTCCACTATTTGTATGGAGATGTGCTCTACATATTATTATTTTCTAATAACCTCAAATGGCGGAGCTGTGCTCTATAAATGTGCAATGGACTCTAGATTCTAAAACTACTTAAAAACAAATAAAAAGACTCAGTAAGGAATTCAAGAATAGCATTACTATAAAACACAAATAGACCGAGAGTACAAGTTTTCTAACACAATAATAAACTCAGCTAATCCTAATAGCATGCTATTTGCAAATCAAATATCAAATAACCACAAGGCAGACATATGCATATGGAAAGAATCAATGAATTTTAAAGAAATGAGATATCATGATAGCAAGTCTCAATATGAGGAGACTCCACAACAATTCATGATATTCAGAATACAAGACAAAATATAGTCAATTAGACTAATCAACAATAGTATAATAGAAATGAAATGAAAATAAATAATTCAAGTGGGATCACTCACATTCACGCAATTTCCTAGTCAATCCGACCTCCCAATATCTCGACTCGTGCACTCAAACTCCCTAGAATTCCCTTTAGTTCTTGAAGTTCATTTTACATCATTTTATTTGATTTAAAGCCACATTAGGTGGATTTATAATATTTAACCAAAAATTAGGATTTTATGCCAATCTTTAATTGTGACACATTTTTCGAATTATATCGGAGTACCAAAAATACCTAAAAAGTCCTAAAACCATTTTTTTCTACCGTTTTTCCAATTTTCCTGAAAATTTTCAACTATTTTCTCTATTTTCCAAAAAGAAATATATATATATATTAAATTTTTAATTTTTTTAATTAGGGGGCCATCTGGACCGGGTTCGGTCCGACCAGACCCAGATGGGCCCAATGCAGCCCTGCTGGCCGAGCCTAGGCCGGTTCAGCCCAGCCCATGAGCACACGCACGCTCATCGTCTCCAAGAGACAATTCGTCTTTGGTTTGAACCAAAGACGAATTCGTCTCTGAATTTTTTTTTTACTCATTTCTCAACTCCTCTTCAACCTCAAGAACAACTAAAACCACCTCTAAAATACCAATTTAATCGATTTTATCGAAAATCCAAAAAAATCATAAATAAATACCCAAAAATCAAAAATCTGAAATTCTCACCAAGAAAATTCTATTTTTTCAAACTTCATAATCAAAATCATAAATAACACTCGATTAAAACTTAATATGAAAGAAAAACACTTCGAAACCGAAATTACAACTCAAAATTCGATGTTTATTCAAAAACCCCATTTTGTATCATTTTAATGGAAATGAGAGCGGTGTTGTGTGTACCTTTATTAGATCTCTAAGCCTTCTCCACTTCTAGTCTAAAAATCTCCTCACAAACACTCTAGAACCTCTCTCAACTCAACTCTATGCTTGCATAAAAATTGGTTGGGGAATCAAATAAGAAATCCACTAATCTCTCCTTATATATATTGTTTGTATTGATCTAGTGTGCGCCATGCATCTCGAGGCAAATATGAGGGCTACTAACTAGGCAGTCCAGTTCTCTTGGTGACAAAAAGTATGTGACTCTCAACATGGGAGTGTGTGGCAGCACGAATCCTGAGGTCAGTCCTTTGGTTATTTAAATTCAAACCTAATTATAGGACATTTAAATGTGATAAATTTATTTAGTAACCATAGGCTACTTAATTGTTGTGTATTAATTCAATATACCATATGTTGTGCATTAAATTAAATTAAATTGTATTTACTAAGTGAAGACTTACCACAAATCTAGATACCCGGTACCTCGGCTCGCATGCAACTCGAGGCACGTTCCCGTTTGCGTCTCAACGTCTATGGCTGCAAGAACTGACTTAATTAGCCTACACACATACACAACACTAGGAATATACCATTTCAAATATAAATTATACTTCAGCCACATGCCTCGGTCGATGTGCGTATCTCACATGGGTCCCACGTTATGGGTCGGTGAGCCTGATTACGACAAAAATCTTGGATTAGAAACTTGGGTTGTGACAGAGTACCATCATGGTATACATGTCCCAAGATCTCTCATAACCCATATCCCAATGGTTTCAAACAAATATATAATAATACAAAAGAAATCAAAAACCTACGTCAATCAAGAGGAGAACTGCTTCGGTATCCTCAAATCAAATTACCTAGCTGAAGAGATTTCCCTTGCAGGATTGCGGATCTGCACTCAGTCAAACACAAGAATAACGAGCTCAGATAAGTAATGCCAATCAGGACATAAATATAACATTTCGAAACAACAACACCAGTCTATATTCATGCCGATAGAAAGAAAGGTACATGAAATGCATAAATAATAAAGACTATAAGTAAAGAAATGAACAATTGAATATGAGTGGCCCGAAAAACAAAGCAGATAGGCATAAATGGTTCCGACCAAACAGTCGTTGAGTTGAGGGAATACCCTACAAGGCTCGGATTCTAGGATGTGGTCAACACCCAATAAGCCCTAAATCCTGTTGGGGCATGTGTACTAGGTCAATCTATAAACCTTGTTTATCTTACAGTTTTTAATTAATAAAAAGAGGTTTTTCATTTGTTGTTTTATTATAAGTGATTGCATGTTTACCTTATAATAAGATTCATGGGTATTTGTTGAAATATTTTAAATGTCCCGAGTCGGTCATTATACTAGGAATTATAATGAATTAAGACTAGTGTGAGTCTTAATTGATGGTCATGTGATGATTATACGTATAGGGATACGAATTGAGATCATGAGTACTTGTTAAAGAACAAGGTACTGGACCGACCCGCTATGAGAACATCACATGGATTAAGTCATAAATGTCACTCTTGATAGGTATATCATTTAGTCCTTCGACTTGATATTACCATAGACTTCAATATTAAGAGCATGGTAATTTGACACAATCAAGCATTGTCTTTAACCGAACGATTATAAAGATTGTGATTGGTTATCATGTGAGCAATATGTGAAGGTGTGTAATCAAGAAAGAATTTGTCGCTCTCATAAAGAGAGAGATATCAGTGGATCTATGACAGCCCCAAATTCCCAATACATTTAGGCACGCCCGACTTAGATCCGTGCAGGTCCTGAATCGGTAATCGGTGAGCCTGATGAGTCCAGTCAGCCTCCTATTAATAAATTTAACAGATTATGAAAGAGTTATTGCAAGTTATATGCAGAGAAAAAATAAAAAAATTAAACAATATGGGAAATAACTCAGTCAAAGGGGAATCAGGAATCTATTATGTGGAAACCCCGAATATTCATATAAGAATTCGAAATGAATAATACATGATATCAATATTAATCCAAGTTCAACAACAACAATGTATATACAAACGAGCATACATCCAAGCAATATAAAATCCTACTCTAAGGAACACCAATCCAGCCGCTAGTCCTCGTCTGTAATCTCCTAAGCAGAGTCCTTTTGCCCTAGAGTACTCTGGTTTATCTGCACCCACCATCACAAACTAGACGGTAAGTAACTGAGAGAAATCGAAAGTAATGCCTGAAGAATATAACAGTAATTCATTATTCAACAAGTGAAGCAGTCTAAATATTATGTAGTAATTGTAAGTGATAGAAGTTTAAATAAATCAAAGTGCATGATAAACAGACTAACAGATATCAATCGAAACATGTGTGTCCTAAAAATCAAAAGAGACCCATGAAAGGTCTATCATACAATATGAAAAGATCTCGCAAGATCTCCCCGGGCAATGTCGCAACATTAGCGCAGCATGATTATAAAAGCAGTTGCAACTACTCCTAACACCCAGTGTCCCGGTAACATACAACACCAGGGGTGGTCAGACAGTCCTACAGGAAAGCCTCGCATTTTTCCAACTGGTGTCGGCCCACGAAACACCTTCTGACATACTCACATTAAGAACACACATACCAAGGAAAATAACAGAACGGAATGCCAACAATGAATAAAAACAAAGCAATAAACGAATAATAATGAATCACATGATATTTCCTTACTAGTTTACTAACATACACAAGCTTTAGGACAAGTGTACTTACCTGACTAAACGCAACCCGCGAATAACCACTCTCGTGAATCCTAACGCGTATCCCCGAGTTTCTCACTACCTGATAAGGTTGGAAACTCAAATTAAAGGGTCAAGTCATTAACTAACCTAGGTTGAAACTCTAGTGACTTCCCAACGTTTTAAATGACTAGAACAACTCGACAATTTAATAGAAAAATGAATACTCTCTCGGGTTTGAAAATCATAACAATGACCATAACTACGATATCCCAACATTGACAACCATAACGCATGTAAGCTTACTCATGAATCGTAGGCTCGGCTCAGTCGTATGTGTCACGCCATAACCTCGAGGACCGACGGCATGACCATGACGTCATGACCATTCTTTAACACGTAAACCTTTAGCATGCACAAACCTATTGCATGTGATGTTCAAACATATACTAATGTAAAGTCGAAACAAAGAGAATAATATTCACTCAACATATCGCATGAAATAACAACTATGTTTCATGCTTTATTAGCATCGTGTGACAACCAAGCATTCACATACTCGAATGCCTTACCACAATCGAATCATATACATCATACACGAGATTGAATAATATGGACACACCATGAGGAACCAATTGAGAAGACATCTTATTCATATAACCAAACCCTACAACATATGGGCATCGACAATGATAAATAATTCAAGACCGAAACCCCACTTAACAACGTCTATGGCAACTGATTGGTATTGTCCGATGTTGGGGAGAGGTCACCACGGCATGGGGATGCTGGAAAATCCCTCCAACAGTTCGGGAACCACCATATATGACAATGAAAACTTGAAATCACCACGACATAAAATCATCGATAAAAAGAGTCGCCACCATCAACATGGACACTCCGGAGGCTATGGGGAACAAGTAAGAGCTTTGTGTGGTCCCTGAGATTTTTTGAAGTCACTGCGTTTGATGGCAGGGCCGCCAAACATGGCGGTTTCCGGTAAGGAAAAGAACAACAATAACTTGACAAAACAAAGAGACCACTCAAACATGGACAACAATACACATGGGCCACAAACTAGAGGTGTCCCGGGGACGTGGTGACTCTGGTCGATCACCCTGACTGCCCCCGACCACCGCCAGTCACCACAGTGGTGGCTGGCACTCCAATAACAAGCTCATACGACACATATACCTCACTTCGGACACAAACAACCTTCATAACTCTTGCCGCCGAACAGGGGTTTCTCTAGAGATGTGGGGCTTGAGTGGACGTCCAGAGGGGATTCCCGACCATCCCTGATCATAGGAACCCACCGGAGCAGCGCCAAACACGTCGGCATTGGATAAACCCAACGAAGAAGAAACACATATAGTTCAAACAACCCAACTAGATCTGGACCTCCACTGCAACTTCGACGCAAATCAAGGACCTCCAGGAGTGTGGAGACATCCCTAAACACCCCCATCCACGCCAGTAACCATCGCAATGGTAGCCAAACGCGGACAACACATAGGCGCGAGGAGTAGTAAGGACAAACGAGAAAGAGAGAGAGAGGAGAGAGAGAGAGAGAAAAAAAGCCTCAAGTAAGTAAGTAACTCCGATGAGGTTCGTTGTCCAGTCGCGGAGGAGGAGAGTGCGAAGGGGGAGATGAGAGAACGACTTGGTGAGGAGGAAATCAAACAAAACGTTTTGTTTATTAAGTGATTAGGGTTTTGTTTGTTAACCCTATTTATATCCATTTGTTTTCATCTCAAAACACACCTATATCTCGAGGTCAATCCCATAGCTCCTCAAATTAGAGTTGTGTCACTTTAACAATCTCTATCCCATAATCCGTATGTTGAGTAACTATCCAACTCCCCGTGTCTAAACAACGTTCCTTGGTCCGGTTCGCCTCGTCGCGCATGTAGTCCTGCGTTGTTTCTTTAAATGATTATTTAAATTATCCAATAATTCATTTATTTTGTGTTTTTATTATGTTTTACTTCCCTGTTTATCTAGGCGAAGCTTCACACATACTAACAATCACCCGAATGGCTCGAGACCCGTAATAGACTACAATACTAATATACACATCACAAAAATCATAAAATTACCTCGTGTCGACTCCCGAAGTTCGAAATACTGTCTAGTATCACGTAGCTAGATCACGGTCCTAACCAGTGCAACACTAGTCGGGTTAAAATTGAGGTTTGATACAGGATCCCTCAATGTATTAGATTGTTAAATGGCCAAGTCCAAGTGAATTGATATGATCAATGCCACGTCGATGTTTTCAATCTATCTAAAGATCGAGACTAGTACGATTGAACATTAAGGGTGACTTTCCATGCCTTATATTTAATCAAATGATATCGCACGACAAAAGGATATGATATACGTTATTCACTAGGTTGTATCGATTTTGATATTCATGCTACTTGGGTAGCCATAATGCCTTGCTAGAGACCGCTTATGACTTGTGTACCAAAATGGCTTTGGTTCACTACCAACGTCACATGAACCTATTAGGTCGCACATAAAGAATGACTTTGCATAATTTTAAATGGTTCAGAGTATTGAATTTTATAAGATAAAATTCATAATATAGATATAAGCCTTTATGATTCGTTATATGATAATTTATTAATAAGAGTATATGTGTAATTTACTTAAACAACGTAAATAGAATAGTTGTATTTCGAATTTACTTAAAACATCGTAAATACAATAGTTGTATTATGAATAGGATTTTAAGTGAGAGCTTATCTACACATAAAAATAAAGGGTGATACCCAAAATGTAATAAGAATTTTTTTTTTCCAATTTTCATATTATCTGGATTTTAGGAGAGAAAGAAAAACGTTTTCAATCTCTCTTAGGGCTAGCACTTCAAATTGTGGTCACCGTTCGTGTGTGATTTCTGATAGAGGATGCGCGCTTGAACGTCTTGAAGATCGAACAATCAGACAAGGAAATCACGAATCAAGGTATGGTTTACTTTTGTAGATATTGTTTAATGAAACTTATTTGCGATCCTGTTGGGGTTTTTCAAAAATTGAATTTTTGTTGTTTATGAACCCTAAAACCCAACAAATCCATCGTCATAAACACCGCATAAAGACGCCAACGTTTGGTGGCGCACTACAATAGTTACTGATGGAGACTTCAGGTCATGGAAGACGTTCAAGGAGAAGCTCTACCAGCAGTACTTTCCACTAATGGTCATGATGAGGCTGAGGAGAGAGTTTATGAACTTGAGACAAGAGTACTACGAGTTCGGGATGCAGTACAAAGACCGGTATGGATATCTAAGGCAATTTGATAAGGACTTAGTTAGGAAAAAGTCAGAGGATGTGTACCACTTCGGTGATGGTCTGAGGGCAGACATCGGGTATGTAACGGCCCAATTAATATTTACCGTTATTTTATGACGTCATTACAGACGTGGACGCCACCGGGGACGTTCGTGGGTCCCACAGCGAGGCTGGAGTGCGTCCGTATTAGGTAAATAGTTATTTTGTTTGTTGATTTGACTAAATTGCGATGTTTATGTTAAAATAGGATAAACGACATCGCGATTTGTGTGATTATATTTTAAATTGACGTGTGAGATTGTGTGATGAGTATTCGCATCGATATGCGTGTCGACGCGGGTACCGGGTAGATTAAAGACGAAATTTTAAGTTGAGAAATAATATTACACACATTAAATAGATTAAATGTGATAAAATATGTAAATTGTTGTGGGCGCCTAGGGAAACGCGGGGTCGTGGTCGACACGCGTGGGTGGTACGTTAGTGTGCAATCCCGAGTACGCTCGTTGGCGTGCACGACGAAATTTTAGGCGCGAAAGTATAGGTGAGTATATATATATTTATATATATATGTATATAAGGGATTTAATATATATATATATATAAATATATATTAAAAATCAGAAAAATAAATAAATAATAGTGAAATGACTAAAAAGGGTATTAGAGTGTGAAGGAGGAGGATAAGATCATAGGGGCAAAATGGTCATTTCACCCCAAAATGGGGATACACACCACACCGTCACCACAGTTCCTCATTTTCCCACATTTCGATTAATCGAAAAGAAGATTGAGGAGGAAGAGGAGAAATCGGGAGAAAGAGGAAGAGAGATTGAGCTTGTGGTGGAGAGGCGAAGGAGGTGAGGTGAGTTGTGTTGTTGTTGTTGTTGTTGTTGTTGTATGTGTTGGTGGTGGTGGCGGTTTGGTGGTTCGGTGGTGGAGGTGGGGTGAGCTCGAAAGCTCGGACGAATTGCGAGAGCAATTCGTCCGAGGAGGGAGACGACAGTCGTCTCCCCTCTCCCTCTCCCTCTCGATTCATGGAGAGAAAAAAAAAGTTGGGAAAACAGAGGCGCACAGCGCCTCTGTTGGAGAAGAAGAAGACCCAACCGGGTCGGGCCGACCCGGCCTGTCTGGCGGGTCGAGGTCGACCGGTTGGCGTTCGGTTGGGCGAGCCGGACCGGGTGAACCGGGTCCGGTTCAGCCCAACTCTAAAAAAAAAAAAAAAAAAAAAAAAAAAAAACAGTTTTGAAAAAAAAAATTGGAAAATTTATAGAAAATTTATATAAAATAGGAAAAAATTAGAAAAATATATTTTGATCAAATAAAGGAAATTTGGGATTTTCTTGGAAATGTTGGCGAGATATAGTCGAGGTTTTAGCCTCGAAAAATGAAAAAATTGACATAATATATTAAATTGAAGCTAATTTAGTGATAAATGATAATAGGTATATTTCGGGTGATAGTTTGAATTGTCGACATTTATTGGAGCTGGACTAAGGTTTGATTTTCGGAACGAGGAGTGCGATTTGAGGTGTGTAGTATCCCAATTGAACTTCACTTTAAGTATTTACAGTTTGATTTATTTGAATTCGGTTCCATTTATTCTCTACTCCATTTCATTATTGCTTTACGGTGGTTGAGTACTCTCACCTGGTGACTTTACGGTAGTGGAGTTACTCCTACCTGGTGTCTTTACGGTGTTGAGATCACTCCCCACCTGGTGCTTATTCGTTACGGCCATAGAGTCCACTAAATCATAGCACTTGTCTAGGTATACGCCGGTGAATAGGCTACCTGGGTATGGTAGGCTTATGTGGGTGCGTCGTGGGTCTACGCCGACCACCTAGAGGGTCCAGGGCCAATCCATTAGTGTGTTTTCATGGGCCGTGCCTGGGGAAAAGCCCGAAGTATGATTTAGTTTGATTTTTATGTGCACGTACTTTGTTTCGTCACTATATTTATGCATGCGATGATCTTTCTTTTACAGTTGTTTGTATTATTCTTTGTTCCGCATGTTTAAATTATAGTATTTAAAATTTCAGTACTTTTACTTTCGTAATTACTTGGTGAATTTCCTTGGGATTACTCACTCTGGACTCGTCATCTGTCTTTTGTGATGGTTGAGTGCAGATCTTAGTATGAGCCGGGGAAAGGGCAAGCTTGAGGATTACATCGATTGACAGCTCTAGCCCTACTCGTACGTATGTTTATATTTACTCGTTTTATATTGGGTTTTGGGCTTGAGAGATAGGTTATATATTTTGATATTTTGAGGACCTTAGATGATATGTATATGATGTATATTTGATATGGTTTCCACTTAGGCATTATGCTCATAATATACATGATAAATCTTTTTGTGGTTAGTAAATATTCCGCTGCGTAATTTGAGGTTAAATAACATTAAAGAAACAAAAGTTAACTCATAACATCAAAGTTAACCGAAATTGATTAATAATGGCTAATTGGGCGTGGGACACAGCTGGGGGTGACATGAACAGTTGTGGGCCCGCGTGGCCTCCCGTGGCGGACCAATGTGGAAATTGGGGCCGCCACAGGGTATTACATAGTTAGCACAAGCATCAGGACACTCAGTGAGATTTACGAGCGTGCACTCTCCCACGAGACCTACTATTTGAGCAAGTTCGTTGATGGGACAACTTTTAGTCAGACATTATCATCTGAGCAGGGATCTGACTTTGATAGGTGGATACAAAGGGGTAAGGGAGAGAGAACAAGGAACGAGAGGTTCCAGAGTACTGGGCTCGCGACACCAGCCGTCGTGATTGTATCTCAATCAACCCCACTCGTTTTGCCACTACTAACTAGACCAACGTTACCACCTCTGTATACACCGCTAGCATCAGGCACTAAAGTCGAGATATACTGGGAAAGGGGCGAACTCATATTGCATTTGCTTATCAGAGGATACGGTCGACATGTTACAAGTGTTATCAGGTCGAACATGTTGTGCGACAGTGTCCATAACCAGCGAGCTATCAGCTGGAGACACCACAGCCGATGTGTTAACGGTGTGGTCAAATCGGACATGTCATGCGACAGTGTCCGCAACCAGCGAGCTATCAGCAGGAGACACCACAACCATGTACCAGAGAGAACACGTGCAATTGTAGGACTAGACCCAACTGCGGTACGCGACCAAGTCAAAGGTAAGTCCTAATATATATATATATATATATATATTGCATGAATTGTTTGACGTAAATACAACAGTAGCATGCACCTAGTAATCTACTAGAGAGTTATTAATTGGACGGTCGAGGAGTAGCCGACTAAGTCTGTGACTTAGTAGTGAAAACGTAATGAAATGAATAGAAGTAGTGTTGTATGAATAAGAAACACCTAAACCTCTCTAGAAAGTTACGCTTAGTAAAATTTCTCTTGAGTACTATGACCAAAGTACCGTATAGGGTTTGTGATATGTATGTGCTCACTGAGCGTGGATTCATCCACCGTGATATGGAACCAAGGTTGAAGTGGTTAGAGGACCCACCTGTGAAAATTTAGAAATACTGGCTTTGGGGCTAGTATAATTTGAGATTTTGGCTAGAGTAATTGTAATGAGAATGAAAGTTTTGTTAAAGTTGAAAGAAAGTAATGATTAAGTCAAGATGAATTTCGAGGACAAAATTTTCATTTTGTTAGGAATATTTGTCACAACCCAAATTTCTAATAATAAATTTGTCTGTAATTAGTTCACCTACCCGTGATATGGCCCAAGAGCGAGTACATAGACCAACACTCGGCTTGGGGATCGAGTAATATATTATATTTGTTGTGGTTTATGCCTAGTGTTATGTAAATGCGTAGACTAATTAAATCGGTTCATGTGATAGTAGCATCGAGACATGAGCGGGGACGCACCTCGAGTTACGTGCGAGCTGAGGAACTGGGTAGCTAGTCATATGGTACGTCTAAATTTATTTAAATGTAATTTAAATGAATTATTACTTAGCTTATGGAATGTAATTCAATTGAATCAAATTAGAAGTCCTATAGTTTCGACAAAAATTGACAAGGCATAGATGTGTCTCAAGATGCACACTAGCACACACTCCCATGACACTTAAGTCAATTATATGAGTTGGTTGGCTGAACAAGTGGGTATGTAGGAGTGAAAATGGACCATTAGATGTCATCTAGATGTGTAATGTGCAACTTGATGAAACCTACCATATATAAGCAACACTTAGAGTATTCTTCCTCATTCATGCATGTGTGCTAAACAAAATCAGAATTGGAGGAGGGTCTAGTAGCTGAAAATTTGGGTTCTAAAGGGAAATTACAACCACTAAGAGCAAGATCTTGTACTTACAAGTAAGAAAGAACCCTAGGTACACTTCTACACCTCTTTGTTTTTGACATTAAAGGGTTGTTGGTTATGGATTCATGGGGTTTTGATAAAATTAATTTTCAAAGTATCATTAGGGTGTTTCTAATTAAAAGCAAAGCTTTGATTCATGTTTTAAACTCCTACGTTTGATTTTTGCACGTTTTGGCCAAAATAGTGTTTTGTTCATGAAACTGATTTTTGTCAAATTTAGTGTATAAAAGAGTTTGTTTTTGAAATTGAAAGTTGAATTTGTAACCCTAGTGATTTGCTAATAATCCAGCTACCAAGAATTTCTAAAAATAGTTTGGTTTTGACAAAGTTATGGGATTTTGAGTTTTTATGTGTTCTTAAGCTCATAACACACATGTATGCATAAATTTTGATATTTTTTAATGTTTTGATGATTTATATCGAAGTATCTACCTTCTTGTTGTTGTGGAGGATGTATGAGATCCTTGGTGGGGGAAAATGGGGATCACAAGCGAATGGAGATGGCCTAGGGGGAGAGAAACCAGAAATTCGTATTAGAATTTCTAGTTGCCCAGAAGATGGAGCGCTCCTTGCATCCAGCGCACTGGGTGTCTTTAATAGCAGGATTTTCCTGCATGTTCTTGGAAAATCCTACAACACTTTAAACCCAACAAATACCTTAAAACCAGACCTAAACTCATTTTAAACCAAATTAACATCCGGAACCTAGGGAAATTCTTGAGAGTTCGGTAACGGGTTTCAGAGTGCGAGAGGTTGGATTGGCTAGGAAAATTGCATGAACTGTGAGTAATCTTGTTGATGTCTTTACTTACATTTCATTCTATCTAATTATTGATGTAGTTGTTTGAACTGTTTACGTCAATTACCTTGGCTTAGTTTCATCATTGATTTCCATGGGATGATTCATATTCTTTTTATTTCGTCCATGTGTAGCTTTTCGTTTAATGTTATAGCATGTTATTGACTTCTTTGTGGTTCATTGAAATATTAGTATGTTATTATCCTTATTGCGATGATTGCTCTTATTCATGCTTCTAATGATGATAATGCTTCTCCTTTATTTCGTTTTGAATGCAACCTTGACTAGCTTTTACTTCAATATCATTGGTTAGAGTGTGACTCGTGTAATGTTGTGATCCGAGAAGGGCAGTGTTCCGGTAGGATAGACCTATCAGGCACATTCCACGAGGACGTGTGGAGATATGTTCCTAGTTAACACCATTATGGATAGGAATGGCTTAGTTTGTCACGAAGGACTTGGGCTCGCCATAGGAATGGGTTCCTTGCGAATAAATCAAAAGGACTTCTATGGAGACAGGAATGGGTTCCTTTATGTGGTATGGGAAACCTTGATAGGCCAGGATGTGTTCCTCTACGTAGGTCGAATGACTTATGTCGTTGAGTCGAGGACTTCCCACGTGTTCGAGCTTAGTATCACTCCTATTACACCTTTAGTTTTTGTTCCACACTCATTAACTTACTAGTTTTACTTTGGTAACTTCTTGCATATGTTCCTTGATAGCATTTATTTATTACCTTTTATGTTATTAGTTACCTTTTTTCTTTATTCGAAATGTGGATAAACATGTCATTGAGAAGTACTGTTATTTTTTTGTACTCACCGTCCTTTTTATGGCGATGGGTGCAGATTCATCAAGCAGTAGGTTGGGCAAAAAGAAGATTGACGACTACCTCTAAGCCTCGAGCGCGTTATTATCCTGACTTGTTGGTCTTTTTGATATATTGTATATACTGTTATTATGTCTTTTGCTACTGTTGGGTTGTATATTGGGTTAAGCTATAGTTCCCCAACCTTTGACTTTCATATTGTCAATATTCGCCACTTATATATATATATATATATATATATCTTGTGATCGTTATTTCCTGATTTCCATGCTTAGGATTTAATATACATTGCTTCAGCATAAACCATTAATGTTTCCGCTAAATTTGGTTAAGATTTCCTTTTATTTTAATAATTTAGCAAAAGTTTTAATTAACCCTAAATTTTGTACAATGATGTAACTTGTGTATTATTTATCTTAAATGCGTGTAAGTTGGTAATAATGGGTTAGAAAAGGTGACTAATACATAGTTAAGTCCTATGTGGAAGGGTTTAGGGCTTAATTACAGGATTAGGGCGGGCGGCGCCGTGTTTAAGATTTTGGGTTGTCACAATGGTAACTCGGGTTGAACTATTCACCGAGACCCCCTCGTACATATGCTATGGTCTAGAAAGATACATACACACAACGAAATAACCCGGTGAAACTAAACTCAACCAACTATCCAAAGAATCACAACGGAATGGCATAACTGAATAAATGAAATGGAAAGCAAATAAGAAGCAAGTAAACACTCGAAAGAATTTTAATTGGGTTACTACACACCTCAAACCTTGCTCTGTATATCTCAAATCTATAAATTCACGTCTCCATACACATGTCAATCACCCGTCAACAATGTTAAATACTTGATTTCCGAATAATTTCCGTTTCAATTTATAGGTTATGTATACCATTTTTAATCTATATTATACCCGGTAATGATCCTCAGGACAGACCCCCAATAGGCCAATCCAATTAAGCAAAGTTGTGAGATTTAATTTAAATTTTTATTTAATTTTACTATTTAGGACGCTATGGGTGGCTCCACCGTATACAAGCTCCCCACGGTTTCACTTATAGCCTGACAGGGGTGGCTTGTTGTCTCGGACGCTGCGAGTGATGCTGCCAAGAAAAGAAGGACCAGGCGTCACTTAAAACATGTTGTTGGGCAGCCCAACACGCCGTAAGGGTTTTACTCCCCACGACGTCTCTAGCGGTGCCCTTGCCAGAAACACCCTAACTGGGGTTTTCGGGCACCCTGGCTCATCGTCATGGTCCGAACCCATTCCAACCTCTTGTGATTCTCTAAACCAATCATAGGGAACCATAAAATCTCGATAAAACTTGTATGAATTAATAAACTGGATAATTCCCGTCAAAACGTCAATAAAACTTTAAACCCGATAAAAACCATAAACAAGATATACAATAGTTGCTCAAAACACACTAAAAACTATATCAACTCTACTCAAAACTAGTGAGCTCAACTCACTCCCCGAAAGTTTCGTCAAAACCCTAGAAAATATAGTCAAAACGTAGAGAATGATGAGGAGAGTACAGATCTAACTTTAGTTCGTCGACTCCTTGCCAATTGCTCCTCCAAATCACATCCAAAACTCACCAAAACCCTCATACACTTTCCAATTTTCATACTTGCTCATGAGAGGAAAGAGAAAAGATGGCGAAAGTGAGAAAATCGACCTATTTATAGTTCAAGCTCCATCTTATGTGTTGTGGACATCTCTATGCCTTCTCCAATGGCCTAGATTTGGTCAAAAAGTCCTCAAATAGTGACACAAATGTGTGACTTGGTCTCTTGGTCTTATCCTTCCAATACAAATAATTGGTCCTCAGTGTTCCAGTACCCGATACTCGTACCGCGCTTGTGCTATTCGCGTACATTCGCACCACTAAACAACTATACGACGATTTATATTAATTATTTAATGCATTTTATTTATTTATCTTGTGTGTATTAGTCCTTGACCTAGTGTATTGTAATTCGTCTACCCGGCATCCGCATCTACACACTTTTCGAGGCAAAAACTCATCACACTACCTCGCTCGACAATAACAATATAAATATACATATTGCGATGCAAATTACCATAATTAAACATACACATTGCAGATTAGGCAAAATAGACTAATAACCTAGTCAGGTATGCCCCGGGCCTAGTTGCGGCTTCCACGCGGTGTTGAGCTGTTGTTCACGTCTGAAAATATGTCATAATAATGGCATAATTAGAACTTGGGCCGTTACATAAAATGAGCTTTGTGGGCCTTAAAGACCTACATAACTACCAAGATCTACATTGACTTAAAATATTCTAACAAGATTCTCTATAAAGGTTGGATTAAGCATAAACTAAAGGCCTAGCATTTATTATATATTCCACAAGATTTAAACCTTATTTGTTTCAATAGAAATGCTAAATGCCGACCACCATAGCTACAATACGATGTTTTTTTTGGGTAAATTACAAATTAATCATTAAGGTTTACCATAATTTGCACTGTAGTCTTGAGGTTTCAAAAATATGTTCTTTGATCCCTATAGTTTACTTCTAGTTGGTGAAAAGCATTCGCGGATTAGTGTTAAATTAAAATATTATTATTGTATTACTTTTTGATGATGTAATATATTTATTTTACTAACGATATCTTTTAAGTTTTGAAAAATTCTTTCTTTCCTAACAACCACTGTGTTTAAAAAAAATACCAACTTTAGTCCTTCAACTATATGTGCTTATTTGTTTAAGAATTATTCATATATTTTGAATTAATAAAAAATCATATTTTGCAAATAAATAATAATAATGTAAGTATGTTTATTATTTAATAATAATAAAAAAATGGTAATCCATATTTTGTAAAAGGGATTGGGTGCTTGTTACGATTAAAATAGTAAACATGTTGATTTTCACATTAACATAAAAAGAAAAATATGTAAAAAAGTGTGTAAGTTTATACATACCTAAAAGATATTATTGAAGGCTATATATGTAGTAGATCAACACTAAAATAAAATGCTAATTAATTAGAATATATATAAATACATACAAGAATTTACCAAAAAATTATTTAAGAAAAGTTTTATAAAAAAGTCATGATTTAAAAATATGGGGTCTCCTATCTTTGTGTGTTTGTCTCTTTTGTAGTGGTAGGTTAGTCTTTTCGCACTAACTCAACTATAGTTTAGAAAAAGTGGGTAAGAGGGACCAAAATACATATTTTTGAAACTTCATGGATGAAAGTGAATACTATGTTAAACCTCATTGACCAATTTGTATTTTACTCATTTTTTTTGTTTTTTTTTTTTTTTCACTTTTTTGTTGGTGAGCACAAGACTGTAAAAATGGTCAAACAAACTACATCATTCCATTGTTGTGCTTTGAAAGGACCATAAAAAAAAAAAAAAAAAAAAAAATAAAAGAAACAACTGACGTGCTTTGAAAAGAGACAAATATGCTTCAAAGAAGTTGAGAATCTAGTTAGATCTCATAGCCTTCATTTTAAAATAATAAAAAAGAAAATATTTTGTTTGGTTTAGAGGTGGAGGAGGTAACTCGCATGGAGTTGAAAATTAATCTTATTTGGTTGTCCAACTTTCCTTGTAAGTTATCTCCCAATTTACACCCTAAGGTGAGAGATATCTCTCAAGAATTGTGGACACAATTACCTCTCATTAATGACTATTTTATTACTCATCTCTCTCTTATTTAAAAGATATTTATGTCAATAAATATCTTTTATTATTTAAAAATTTGTAACTTTCATGCCATTTTAAAGTTGAACCAAACATCTCATCTGTTGGAATGTACAAGATTAGGGGAATACTTGTCCAAAAAATTCCCTACGACTATTTACCTTATCAGACCTTCCTTCGGTGTGTGGCGGGGATTTCAATGAAGTTACTAGTATTAAGGTAAGAAAGGAGGGCTGGAGAAGCTTATTTCAGCAGTGATACAATACCAAGAGGCTCTCTCGTAATGTGGTTTAAATGATTTGGGTTTCAAAGGCCCCCATATGACTTAGATCAACAAGAGGGATGGGGATGCTAATATCCAACAAAGATTGGATACGTTTTTTGCTAACAAATTATGGAAAGACCTTTTTTATGATGCAAGTGTTCTAAATCTAGAGTTTTTTAGGTCTGACAATCAACCTATTCAACTTTCCATGTAGCAATCACCTCGAAGGGGAAAACAGTCCACCACACAGGCTAAACTAGGAAGAAGATTTATGTTTAAACCTTACTGGGTAAAGAATGAGGAATGTGCACAGGTCATTGAAGATAGTTAGAGGAGTGTAACAACATATGGTGACCCAATCCTACGAATTCAATCAAAACTTGCTCATTGTTCTGGGCCTTTAAGGAGCTGGAGTTCTCGGACCTACGATAATATTTCTTCAAAGCTAAAGAAATTGAAGAACAAACTTGAAGTACTATATACACAGTGCAACATTTCTGGGAATACGAAGAGCATTATCTATAAAGAAAGACAAATGGAACGACTTCTTAACCTTGAGGAAGAACACTGTAAGCAAAGATTGAGGGCCGACTGGTTAAAGGAGAGGGATCGAAACACTCATTATTTTCACTGCAAAGCAAAGCAACATAAATCAAACAACCATATAAGGAAGTTACAAGACCACCAGGGTATATAGGTGCAACAGAATGATAAAATTGGGCAGGTTATTGAACATCACTTTTAGGAGTTATTTTCTTCTACAAACCCTTTTGAGCCTGATTTTACAGAGGGCAATTGTGGGCATTCAGACGGGGCTATCTCCCCAGGACATCGATGTATTACAGGAACCTTTTACTAGGGAGGAAATTGAACAAGCTGTGTTCAGTATGGGACATTTTAAAGCACCAGGTCCAGATGGGTACCATGCTATTCTCTATCAAAAGAATTGGACTACAGTAGGGAGTGAAGTGAAGTGGTTGCAGCTTGCTTAAATGAGCTAAACAATGGGGAGACTATTAAAGAGGCAAATTCAACTAATATAGCGTTAACACCTAAAAAAAATAACTGAAATAGTGGGGGACTACAGACCAATTAGTTTATGCAATGTGCTCTACAAAGTTGAGACTAAAACGTTGGCCAATCGAATGAAAAGGTGCTTTCAAATTTGATATCTGAATATTAAAGTGCTTTTGTCTCAGGTCGCCAAATTACAGATAATGTCATTATTGCATTTGAGATGCTCCATTCATTACACAAGAGGAAGAAAGGAAAGAAAAGGTTTATAGCTCTTAAACTTGATATGAGCAAAGCATATGATAGGGTTGAATGGAAATTTATTGAAGTTGTTATAAGACGTATGCATTTCCCTGATTCTTAATGTAAAATGGTAATGGAGTGTATCTCTACTTCTTCGTTTGGGTTCTGCGTGAATGGGGTTGTTTTTTTTTGTGTGGTTCCTACCAGAGGCTTGAGACAAGGATGTTCATTATCGCCTTACTTGTTTCTATCATGTACTGCAGCCCTATCGGGTTTATTTTCCAAGGCAGGTCTATCCAAGACTATGCAAGGAATAAATTGCTCTCGTTGGAGTCTTAATATTAATCACCTATTCTTTGCAGATGACAGTCTAATTTTGTTTGCAATGCTACAGCTGAAGTGGATATGGCAATCAAAGAAATTTTGAAAACATATGAGAAAGCTTCAGTCCAGAAGGTGAATTTCTAGAAGTCAGCAATTACTTACATCACTAATGTTAAACCAACAGCAAAACGAAGAATTGAGACTAATTTGGGCATTCGAATAGCCATTGCTCACGAGAAGTATCTGGGCATGCCTGCTGTGGTGGGAAGATATAAAAGAGAAACTTTTGTGGATATACGAGAAAAGTTATGGAAGAAAGTCCAAGGTTGGAGAAGAGGGTTGTTCTCAACTGGTAGCTGAGATACCCTGATTAAAGCAGTTTTACAATCCATCCCAACTTATGTTATGAGTATTTTCAAACTTCCGGGACAGTTACAAATGAAAATTAACTCCACTTTGAGCAAATTTTGGTGGGGGAAGATTTCTTGGGTTAGTTGGAGGAAAATATGCAGGCCAAAGCAGGATGGGGACTTGGGGTTCCAAGATACAAAAATTTTCAATCAGGCCCTTATTGCGAAACATGCAAACTGCTTGATATTTTTATATACTGTGTTGAGTGTCCACATGCAAGGAAATTTTGGCGTTTTTTATATACTTGGGGGAGATCAAGCAGGCTACCAGGGCACCGGTAGCGGACTGTCTACTCAGCATTTTTTATGTTGCTATGTGGTTTATTTGGAGGAGAAGAAATGAGTTGTTGTTTGATCCAACGAAACCTCTAAGGAAATATGGCATGGGAGGGAATTGCAAGTTGGTTACACAAGTTCCAGTCCGCTAGATCTTCAGATTTGAAGTAATCAGTAAAATTGAGTGGGGCCTTAAAGAAGGCAACCCAGTCGACATGGGTTCCCCAAATCCTGGCATGCTGAAGTTGAATGACTATGGGGTGGTGTTTGAAGCTTTCGCCTTTACACTTGAAGGGGCATTCTCACAAGAGGTGGCAGAGATGCTGGAGATCTGGGAGGGATTGCGATTTGCAGAGCAGATCCATCTACTTCCCGCGAGCTTGGCGGTATGATTTGCGGAAAGTTCATGTCATGTATTGTTTTCTACGTCACACATGTCATGTAATTTTCCACACACCCAGATTTGGGAACACTGTAGCTTACCAGCTAGCCATGAAAACTAGGGTTGAGCCTTATTCTAAGGAGATAACTCCAACTTAGCAAAAATAAACTAAAGAAGGCCTCACTTGTCAAGTGATGCAACCATTTTCACAGTAAGTGTAGACTGAAATTGGATTACAATGCTAGCATTACTTCGGTCGGGCACTCTCTCATTATCCGCCCTCCGATGCACCTCAAGATGCGTTCTAAAACTCATCTTAATGAAAGGCAACGGATGCACCTACCTTGGTTTTCGATTTGCTTATCACTTGAGGGCCTGTTTGAGTTCAAGAATTAGTGAAACATTCCTCACTTACTTACCTAACACAAGTGATAGGTTAACTAATCATTTGTTTACTTCCATGCCCTTGTGTTAAGTAAGATTTGTTTTTTTACTGTTATGCCCTTCCCATCAACCGGGTGATGGAGAAGATGATGTTGAAGATGAGGGCAAAAATGTAATCTTTGTTTCCTTGACTTGGGCTTATCTAATGACAAGGTCCCCTCTATGTATATAATGGCTTTGGTAAAACTGTATCTTAGCTGGCACTCCAACCAAACACCAATCTTACAGCTAAGTCTAGCCTTAGCTAAGTTAACACTCCAACCAAATAGCCCCTAACATCTTCCCATTCTCAAATTCCCCTACTTATTATAATAAGGAAAATATTGCACCACACACTTCGTAAGTCACACCATAATACACATCTCTTATTTAACTGTTTTTAAATCTTACGATTCATAAACTCTCATCTCGAGGTGGGCTGTGCATTATGGGGTAACTTCTAATGTGCATTCTAGCAAAGTCATAATAAATCATCAGATTTCGGCGACACTCTTCAAACCCCTCTCCGGCTGATCTACGAATCCCAATCTCTCTGCGCGTTCGTCGCTCGCTCGCTTGCTCGAGCGATGGATTTCCCAATCCAAGACGAAGACCTATTCGGCGACGAAGACTACTCGCACGACGAAGACGACCGAGACCACAACAACCACAACAACAACCACAACAATAACGATGACGCGCACAACTCCTCCGCCTCGTCCTCTTCGTCGTCATCGTCCTCGTCTTCGTCGTCGTCGTCTTCGTCCTCCGCTTCCGGCAGCGGCAGAGCGAGTAGCGGCAGCGGCGGCGGCGGCGGCGGCGGGAGTAGCAGCGGCGGAGAGGAGGAGGAGGAGGTAGAGAAGCCGCCGAGGAGCGGATCGGATGAGCGGGATCTGTTCGGGTCCGACAATGAGGAGTACGCTAAGACTCCGGCGACGAGCCGGTTCGCCGTGCCCAGTGAGTTCTTCTTGGTTTTGGATTGTGTTTCAGTGGTTCTGTTCTAACTGAAAATTGTAATCAGCTCAGATGTAGCTGTTGTTACTATCAATATAATTGTTGGCCTAGTGAGCCAAACTTTGGGCTACTGTTGGTGCTCTTTCAGCAATCCCAGGGATTGGTCAAGTGTCTGGATACCCATGGTTAATCAAAAGAGAAAATTAGTGTGAGAGTGGATTGATAGAACACCAGAAATGGACTGTAGAATCAAATTTAATTCAAGTTATCTATTCCTTAAATTTTCTATGTGAGAGATGAACAGGACCCTCATGAGCTTTTTGATAAATTTCCCTATTTTTTCCTTGAATTTTTGAACTTTCTATCAATTTTATAGAAAAATGGAATTCATTCGATAACAATAAATTGATTTGATGATTTCTTGCAATCTTTTTTTTTTTTTTTTTCATTACATATAATGTTTGATATGTAATATGAAGATTGAAAACCAAACACTTGTATGGTACTGATACGCATATCATTAACTCTGGCTGGCATTCCTGAATTAATTGAGTTTTTAAAACTATGAAGAATGGTATCGACGTTAGGAAAAATAATGTAATTTGCAAAATATAATGCTGTCTAGTAAGGATGAGGAAATACAATTGGTTTTATTTTTTGGTAGAAGATACTCATAAAGGATAAAATCATATTTCAAAATTTAGGACTAGAAATCTATCTCAAGTACAAGGAATGGACTTCAAAAAAGTTTCGAGAGCACAAATTAGCAATTTTGAAAAGAATCAAAACCATTGAAATCAAACTTTAATTAAGATAATATTTAATAAAGAAAAGGGCATAAAATAGTATTCAACATCATCATGTGTAAGTATTAAACCCTAAGTACTAGCTAATGTTGTTAGGTTTTTACATGTGAATGTATATCTTATATTTTATATAATGTTCAACTTAGAAGTTGGGTCATGTGTAATCACCATGGGAAAATCTTGGTCAGAAAATACATATTCACTGCCTTGAAGTCTTGAACTAAATGTGAGGATGTAGAATACACATGAATTTTTATGATACTCTGTGTTTTTTCATGTGAAGGACTTCCCCTCATTTGGTGGATTTGGGTGCCCTTATAATTATAAATCTCATATTTTTTTTTTTTTTTTTTGAGAATGATAAATCTCATATTCAACAATGATAATAATCCACTAGTTTATTTTGTATGCTCTAGTTTCTATACTTCCCACATCTTCCTACGTGTTTATGAGACCTTTCTTTTTTGATAAGAAAGAAACACATTGCCCTCACCGAGGTTTGAACCCACAACCTCTTACTCTCAAACCCCATACCAAACCATTGGGCCACCCAATTGGTTGGTGTTTATGAGACCTTTTGGTGCATGAAACTAGAAACCACAAAGTCAATTAAAGCTCTTTTTTTTTCAATGAGTGTGAAATTACTTTTCACTTCATGTGATGTGTAAAAGGAAGTATGGCCAATGATAGTTTTCAATACATGCTAGTGTTTATGTTTTAGGTTATGATAACTAGTTTTCCTATAAAAGCTCAATTTCTTCCTTTGAGAAGATTGGTCAATGTTGGTTATCTTGTGTTTATTCTTTATGAAATGCATTCTTCGTCTCAGCATTACCTCCTATACAAACTATGAACAACCATAGAGGAGGAAGTTTTGGCCGAGGGAGGTGGCAACCTGGATATCAAAATGGTAGAGGGGGTGGCCTCCTTCCGCGCCCAGGACCATATCATCAAAGGCAAAACTATGGTTATGGTAGATTTTCACATGCGCGACAAGATGAACGCTTTGTTTCTGAGTTGAAGTTTTTGAAGACCGAGGAAACTTTATCCAGAAAACATGTCCCTTTTCAGGAGGTAAACTGAATTCTCTTGTTGGGAAATGCAGGGTACTGTCATGTAGCCATATATATATTGCCTTTGCATCTCTTTGGATATGAGATTGAAGGTAGCTTGTAAGAAACCATCTTAACACCATCTACACGTCGCTTTATAACTTAATGTGATCATTTATTGGTGCTGCTGATTTACTTTTATTGTTTTTATCGTTTGATTACTCTTACATTTTTGCCATTTTTTATTGCATGGAAAATAAGTAGCTGAAAAGAGGTTTCTATCTCACCATCATTATCTTGCAAACCTTACCTTCCTACAATTGTTATAGGTCTTTTTGTTGTATTTGACTTTATGCAACATTATTGGTGATACCTATGTGGAAACTTTATTTGACAGCCTTGTGAAGTGGCTTGCTATAGTCGTGTTGAAGGTGGAGACGTTTACTTCGACGATTGCAGCTTGGTAGGCTTTTTTTTTTTGTTCTTTTTCCCTTATTAGTTTTGCCATCCTTACATTTTGTAGTTGCTGATGGTTTCCTCTACTCATTTAAGTTGTATACTATTTGTTTAATGCCATAGAGACTTTTTAAGCGCCTTATTACAGAGGATGTTGGAGCTGATCTAAATGAAGGCTTCGATACCTTTATTGAGAAGAGAGGTAAGCTTTGGTCCTAAATTGTCTCAATAATTAGGATCACCTGAGGCTTTAGTGAAGAAAATATCTGAAGAACTCCTCTTTTTAGAAGTTATACAACCTGTACTTTGTGCTCTGTAGCTGATTTATACTGGTAATTCTATCTTGTTTCTTCCAATCAGACTTAGGTTCTCAGGGATATGGAGATCTTCTGGCCTGCATAAGAAACAAAAACATCCCCCTTCAAAATCATATTCATTTTGTGGTAAAAGGTCCATTCTGAATCTTGCTTTATGGGTCCAACACAAATTTTTTTGAGAAGTCTAATGACATCTGATTTGTTGCACAGACATTCCGTAACAACCTTAACAAGGTCATGCTCCAAACCCTCTCTCTTAATTCATGTTCCCTTTTCATTTTTCTTTAAAAGAAACTGTTTTTAGTATAGGGACAAAACTTAGTGAACTTTGCTTTCAGATATTGGCTACCGCTTATATCCGGCATGAGGCATGGGAAATGGGGGTGCACAAAAGAAATGGAGTTGTGTATCTTGATGTGCATAAACTTCCAGAAAGACCACAAAGTGAACTGGATCGTCGAAGGTAGTCATGCTTCTCCTACTTCCTGACTTTTGACTTTTGATGATGAAATCCGTAAACAATTTACAACAATAGAATTTATGCCTTCGTTGAGCACTTAAAGGCTTCACTTTCAAAAAATGTAAGAGATGGTTGGAAAAGTATCTAGTGTTTAATTGACGAGCAAGTATAAACCATATTATGATTGTTACAAGACCTTTTTATGCATGCATCTTAGTTGTTCAGTGTTTTTTTCAAGTTTTGATGCTTCCTTTCCTCTTGTTCTTCTTTATGATTCATGAATTAGATGTTATTGGGGTTACTGCTTTGAGAATCTTGCCACCGAGGATTCAACAAGAGATAATGGTATACATCATATTGATGCAAATGTTGAGTTCTGTTCGGTGATCAAAACAAAATTGGGTGCTCATCGCATACTTATGGGTGCTGAAATGGACTGCTGTGATTCCACTGATGATGGTCGGAGATTCTATGTGGAGTTGAAAACGAGTCGTGAGGTGAACACTTTACCGTTGTCTAAACCTTGTAGCTTGGAGAATCTTTCCTTCACCTTCTATTCTTTCTAATGCGTGAAACCTAATGCATTTAAGCATTGCAATATTTGTTTTCTTGGTGTAGTTGGACTATCATACTGAGGAAAGATTTGAAAGGGAAAAGCTCCTCAAGTTTTGGGTATGTATTTATCCTAGTTTTGCTATGGTTTGGGTACCCGTACTTGCTCCAAATATTTTTGTTCTTTGATGCATTTTTTATGCATCGCGGGAAGTCTTCCTTGTTGGCATACATGCATCTACCTTGATTCATTGTTTTTCTTTGTTGATGCTTCTTGCGTTAGGGGGCGTGAAAGCAGTTGTGCCATGGGTGATCGCGAGTTTTTTGATTCTGCTGGATGTTGATATATTTGATAGCTGGAAGTGTGTTAATCTTTCGGTTATGCTAAAATCTGTTTTCCTTTTTTAGAATCAGTTGGCCTAGGATTATTTCGGTTGTCGACATTCACCTCTGGGAATGGGAAATTGTTGCCTTAAAAAGACAAATTTTTTTTTATAGTATTTGCATTGAAACTACATAGTGTAACCCTTAAAATGTTTTTCGTAAGTTTTAGACCAACTTCTTTGGTAATTGAGTTAACAGTTTTAGTTGATATAAAATTAATAATAAAATTTAATATTATATCAATAAATATTCATGGGTCTAATAATTGTGCAAAAGCTTTATGAAATTACACATTTGGTAGATAGAAAATAAATAGTCACATGCCACGCCTTGGTCCTAGGCCTATATGGAGATAGTTTGGTAATTTCTTCTTGGTTATAAGGGATGTTAAAAGGCTTTTCTAGGTCAGCAGTCTATTTGCATTCGATCCGCCCCATATAAACTACCCATCTTGCTACACTGTCCCCCTAATATTGGTGCTGCAACGAGGCAGTTTCGGACAAAAACGTGGCAATACATGACTTAATATATTGAGCAATAAATCCTTCTTTGCAGAAATACTATTCTTAGTATTGTACTTCTTTTGCAAAGATTTTTCTTTTTTAAATGATTTTGGGAGTTATTTTAATCACTTAATAATCAAGCTTTGCTAGATTCATCATGTTTTAAGCAGGCAGTTGGGTGGGGCTGCTAACGCTTGCTCTATGAAGCCAGGGTCTCTTTATTGTGTTATCATTCTTGCATGATTGGAATAGTTAGATATCCCCTTCTTTCTGCTCCACATGTTAGTTGCAGTTAAATCTTTTTGTACCTTATTTTCTGTTTCCATTTTTCACTGCCATTTCTCACTTGTTTCTTTCAGATAATAGGTAGTGATTTGCAACTTCTTCTCTTGGATGTTTATTTTACCTTTTAAAGTGGTATCATTACGGTGTATGTTTAAAATCCTGCAGATTCAGTCATTCCTGGCGGGTGTTCCTTACATTGTTGTCGGATTTAGGTAATCATGTTTTTGGTCTCCATGTGCCTCATGCAATATTTTACATGGCAGCATAAGATGTTATCTAGTAGATAAATATTTATTTTTATGTGATTGCTGCGTTCTTCTGATATTCTGAGTATCATGGTTATGACCCATAAATGTGGCTTGTTACTGGTTTCTTAGATATGATTGCCTATCCATTAAGTTATTGAAGTTATTGATTGAAATGTTATCTTAGTTTTTGATTTCCCCATTATGGTATCATAAGACTAAGAAAGTATTTTGGTTTTCATATTTAATGTTTCTTTGGAGGAAGGAACTAACTAGCATGTTCAAGAGGACGTTCCATGTTGCGTGGTACTTGCCAGTGATATTTTTCTTATAGTCAAAACAAGAGATGGTGTCTATAAAAACCTAGAACTTTGGAGGAATACGTTAGAGTTTAAAGGCTTTAAGTTCAGGGGGTTTAGATCCAAGTATATGCATTCTGAGTTCAATTAGGAGAAGTAGAAGTTTCAAAGATGGCCTTTTATGATATTTAGGACAACCATTGAAAATGATGGAAATACACATAGAATTCAAGCTAGATGAGAGAGTGGAGTGGAACAGGTTACTATGTATCCCTATTAAACTAAGAGGAAAACTCTTGTTAGGCTGCCATGCTTAATGAGCGTAAATGTTGTCAGTAAAAAACTACTTGCATAAGTGAATGTAGCAGAGATGAAAATGCATAAATGGATGCATGGTAAAACCTGTGGGAATAGAGTAAGAAAAAATACATAGATTCAAAGAAAAGTAGGGGTTGTATTACTAACAGAGAAAAAAAGAGAGAATGGTGGTTCAGTGGTTTGGGCACATCCAAAGATGATTTGCAAATTCCCTGTTTGAAAACTAGACTTGCTAGACACTGAAGGAATTTGAAGGGATAGGGTCAATCTAAAATGATGTGGGATAAGTTAATTGATCCATCATAGATGTAAAAGATTATGCAATCACATCACCATGGAAACATAGGATTTATGTAGCTGACCCCGAAGTTGGGGCTGAGGCATGGTTGTTAAATGATTTCTCGATCCTTTTGCTTTTTCTTTTTTCTCTCTTTGCAAAGTACTCTTAACTGAAATTGAAGTGGGATGTTGTAGTGTGGCCTGACCCAATTATCCACTTTTGCCACTCTATGCTCACAGTTTCGCTTTGACACATGCCTGTACACAAGACACACATGGAAAACCTATCCAAGGAGCAACCTGGAGTCCCTTAGTTGGATGTGACATGTAGTTAGCTGCCTTGATTCCTAATTAGACATTCTCACAAATCCTATGTGATTGCACGGATCCATACCCACAAACCAGCTCGTGTGTCCTTCTTGCTTTGGATGTGGAACAACTCCTCCTTTCTTGGTTTTTCGTTTAAGAAAAGCTATTTTCATAGCTATATATGTATGGCATAAAAACTTTTCTCATTGTGTTTTATTTAATTGTAAGATTTCATAGTAATATAGAGCTTCATCTTATGTGCCGCCGCTTGTATTTTAATTTGTTGTAAAATTATTCTATCTTATAGAAAAAAAATTGAATTCTATATAAACGATTATGGAGCTGAATAAGGTGATATTTTTGGTTATTGCTGAGAAAGGGAAAATTGATACTTCATGTTTAAGGAAATCACAACAATTGGTGAGAAACATATTCCTTTTTGTCTCCTTTGAAACAGACATAAGAACCTTGGCGAGTCTGGAATATCTCTTTGATGTAGAGAGATTTCCTCAAAACTTTATACATTGTGGGGGAGAAATGAATGAGTTCACTAGAAAGTGCGTGTGTGGACTTTTCAAGGTGATGTACTTTTAGATGTGCCTCCCAAAAGGCATATAGATTTGTTTTATAGTTGAATGATGGAAATTTTTTATTCTTTGGAGTTCATGGAATAAGGCAATCGTGTAGAGTCATTGGATTACTATTTCATTGTTGGTTGTTGGCTGTTTAGATAGCTACACAAAAAATGTTTAAAGTTGTTGTATCAGATCACTTTTGATTACGCCTAGGAAGTGTTGATTGGATTGTGCATACTGTCCCTTTGTCTTGCATAATTCATGTTCAGTTTTTTGACAGAAGCTGGTAGTGTCTTATTTCCTTGAATTTATAGTTGCGATCTAATGTCCTTTCCCAATTATTGATGTCTTCCCTACTTCGTCTCCAGAGATGATTCTGGTCGACTGGTTCGCACAGAGAGGCTAAGAACCAAAGACATAACACACAGAGTAAAGATGAAAAACTATTGGCAGGTACCTGGGTTTATTTCATTCTATAAGCTAAATATGATGTTGTTTCTTTCCTTCCATCTTCTTGCCCAACTTCTAGAAAAACTTCTATATTTCTGTAAGAGGCAAAGAGCTCATTTGTCTTTGATGCAGTCGTGAACATAGTGTACTCCTGTTATTCTTGCAAATAATAGTTATCCTCCACAAGAATATATTATGCTCACATGTTAGGTGGAAATTGTTGCGCTCCTAATCAACCACTACTAGTTTGATGATTGCGATATTTGTTGACGTTGACAGTGTTTGCAGTTCTATCGTCTTATTCTTTTAATTCTTTGCACAAACTTTGATCCAAATGGTCTGGTATATGTTGTTGACAGGGAGGAGTTTGCTTGGCTTATGCCGATGAGGTATTATGTTGGCTCTATGGGACTGTGAAAGAGAGTGAGTTTTGATATCCTTTTTTTCTTCTGTTTTGCCATTTTCCACCTCATCTTACGAACAATGAAATCAAAATACAAATTACATTGACTTTTTATCTTTAGATGAAGACTACATCTTGCAATTTTCTCCGCCTTTCAACCGGTTGGAGCTTCTGAAAGCCCCCTCTTGCCCTGATGCGATTGCGAGCCATGTCGATCAACTTTGAGGCAATGGAGTTGGTATTCTTAACATTAATCGATACCTAACTTAAACAGAGTTAGCTAGATAATGTAAACATGTGTTGTTGTAGATTTGTAATTTTGATGTATTTTTGAGAGGAAGGAAAAAACATTCTTCAATAAGATTTTATACACGCCTGGGCCTGGCTATGTTGAGTGAACTTGAAACCTTTCAGAGAGTTTCTATCCATTATGACATAATAAACTAGAGTCTTGACTGAAAAAAAAAAAAAACGCCTTGCACTTGCGTACCTGAACAGTTCTTTTTTTCTTGGGAGCCAAACAGTTATTATTTTTTGAATGCATTGTAACTTTATGTTTATATGTGTTTTTAATGAGTCAATTTTACTCATGGCATAAAACTTTATCTTTATTTCATTTCATTCAAAAACTTTTTATTTCTTTTTTGAAATTGTCACCAAACTTTTCAAAAGTTTTGCTCATGCTCATTCATCCATCTTCCATTGAGCGACGGATAAGTAGTGCTGGCGTGATGATGAATTTGTGGAAAAAATTACATCCGTACGGTTATTATTATTATTTTTTAAATTCGTAAATTACTATAATTTTCTTTTTTATTCTTTAATTAATGTATATCGTGTTTTCTAAATGCGTAATTGGGGTGACGTGGAAGGCAACAACACAAATGGCGTCATTCCAAAAGGCGCCATTTGTCCACCTCGTCCTGCCAACTCTGTCCACCTCACCACCGTCCAGTTCAACTCACCACCTCGTCCAACCAATCTGTCCACCTCGTTCCACCTCGTCCAACCATTTGTTCACCTCACCTACGCAACACGAATGGCGCCTTTACAAAAGGCGCCATTCGTGTTGCCACCTCATCTCACCACACCTCACGTCTCCCACACATCTCCCACTATCTCGCCACATCTCACGTCTCCCACGTGACGCCACACATCTCACACATGCTGCTCCCCCCACATGCACACCACGCATGCATGCACTGCATGCGTGGTGGCATGCGAGCGCATGGTGGCATCCCACGCATGCCACCACGCATGCATGCATGCGTAGATGCCACGCGTACACAACTTCACGAGTTAGCGTAGCAAGCACGGCCCCCTACAACCCCTATTGATGACCTAGGGTCATTAATGGGGGGTTGAAAGTTGATTGGTGACGGTGGGGAGATTTAAAATAGGGAGAGAGAGAGAGGCAGTGAGGTTTTCATGAGAAGAGAGGGTTCGAGTAAGTGTGGAGCGGTGAGAAGAGAGAGGAAGAAAGTGTAGAGAGAGTGTGAGGGAGATCGAGAAGAAGTGTGAGGGAGAGGAAGAGAGTGTGTGGGAGATCGAGAGAGGATGGCGACGGTGACGGCTGCTGCTATGCGACAAAAAGGCGGCGGTGTAAGTGGAAGTGTGTGTGGGTTGAGTTTGTGAGCCGAAAGAAAGAGAGAGGGAACAGTAGAGAGGGAGAGTGTGAGAGAGAGAGAGAGGTGCCGAGGTGTCGTGAGAGAGAGGTAGGGAGTGACGTGGAGGGTGAGAGTTTGCTTGAGAAAGAAAGAGAGAAAGGTAGAGAGTGTGTGAGAGAGGGTGAGGTGTCGTGTGAGAGTGTGAGAGAGGGGGGGTGAGAGGTGCCGTGAGAGAGAGAGAGGAGGGTGAGAGTGCCGTGAGAGAGAGAGGGGGAGAGTTTGTGAGAGAGAGTGAGAGTGAGAGGTGTTGTGTGAGAGAGAGGTCGAGACAGTGAGAGAGAGTGAGAGAGAGAGAGACGAGATAGTGAGAGAGAGAGAGGTCGAGATAGTGAGAGAGAGTGAGAGAGAGATGACGAGATAGTGAGAGAGACGAGAGAGGGAGACGTCTTTGTGAGAGAGAGAGAGAGTGAGAAAGAGGGTGAGAGAGAGGGGGAAGAGAGTGTGTGAACAACATAGAGAGAAGGAAAGAGTATGTGGGTTTGAGTTTCGATTTGGGATTGTGTTGAGTGTGTTAGCTGAAAGAGAGAGGGAACAGTTGAGCGTGAGAGTGCTTGTGTTTTCATGTATTTAGCAAATGATTCGTTGTTGGGGGAACGTTTAGCCGAAATAACCGATATTTTTAATTATTCTTTATATGAATATTTTATTGTTGTTTAGTTTTCATTTGAATAAAATAACTAAATTTATTTTTTTTCACAGGGAATATTATTTTTTTTTGTAGGTAAAGGAATATCAAATTGAAGAACAAACCGGAAGAAAAATAGTAAGAACAAAAATTTATTTATTGTTGTAAATAATGTGGATTGACAACTTTACGCATTCCACCATTATGTGTGAGTGGTTACACATTCCACTATTATGTATGAGTGGTTACACATTCCACCATTATGTATGAGTGGTTACACATTCCACCATTATGTGTGAGTGGTTACACATTTCACCATTATGTAATTGTAACTTATGATCTTTTAAGGGCCTATATAAAGAGGTTCCACCTATGTAATGATATCATATATTGGAATGAAAGTTCTCTCTATTTCTCCCCTATTTCTTCTCTTGTTATCTTTCTAGTTCTTATCTTTACCTTTCTGGCTTTTCCTTTAATTAGTTTACAACACGTTATCAGCACGAGCTTGCTCTAGTATTAAGGAGATCTTGAAGTTCAAGAAGGCTTGTTAAGGAGACAAAGCTTGGAAAGAGGTCATTGTCTTGGTAACAAAGATTTGAAGGTAACAAAATATCATTTTTGATTTCATGGTTTCTTATGTATTTGTGTTTGTCAATTTCTTAAGGTAACCATGAATATCTATGGTTGGTTTGGTCCTCAATTTCTTAAAAGTTGAAAGCAACATGAAAACACACCAATCAAACATGTATGTTGTGTGCATAACATTAATATTTATTCGCCGAATATCTCTATAGAGATTTGAAAAGTGAATATTTCACTTTATATTATCCTTTCACCTTATGGAGTTATGAATATAAGCACCAAAATTGGTGATGCTCCAAAAGGCTCAAAATGAGCTAATTTGGGTCTCACGCTACAAAATTTATATCGATCAAATATCATTTATTATTCTCAAATTTCAATTACCCGTATATTGAGGCTATGCGAAATATGATTTGATGAGACAAATAAAAGCCACGTGGCTCGCCTCAATTTATTATTGCAACAAAATATCGAGTGCGCACGTCAATTCAATAAATATTATGAATTGATTTCTTGTCTGTCTCATAGTAGCTGAGTAAAATAATGAGATATTATTTATATAATATCATTCCCGTCCAATTGGTCAAGCTTCATGAAGCACATGTTGCGTTTATAAAATGACCATGGTCGCAACTATATAATTATGGATGTGGAAAAGTGAAGGGATTCGGTAAAGGTCTTAATAATAATTTCACTCAAAGTGGAATAAAAGTGGTGCACCACATGAAACAAGAAGGGCAAAATTATAGACAATGAGCATGCTCAAAATCGTGACAAGCTGTCACGTATGAAAGACCATTATATTAGGTCACACTGATTATATATTGTCATATATGCCCAAATATTTTGGTGACATTTACCGTGCCAATCAAAGGCAAAATTATGAAATTTATGGCTCATTAAAATTGACACATTGAGATGTGTTCAAATCATGAGCTAAATGGCGAAGAATGCATGTCTTGTTTATTTTGCTATATGCACACTATAAAAGAGAATATTTCTCAAATTTGAACTTAGTTGAGACTAATGTTCAGCCAATATCTGTACAACGGTTATAATGTTGTTAGTGTTTTACACCAGAAGAAATTTACTCAGAATAATAGAGAGTTTCTCTATATATTATGATTTAATCTGATAATCGAATTCCCAACTTTAGCTTTTGGAATATGTAAGACACATTAAAACGAATGATCTAATGACATTCATAATGTGGAGTGATTTTTTTTATTGTCCAGAATTATCAATAATGTGAAAATATTGCAAATTCGGATGAGCATCCTTTTTGGAACCACATTTTTTATCAGCTGGTGATTATCTCAAGGCAAATTAATCAGAGATTTATATTGATTAAACTCTCCATTAATCATATTATAAAATGCCTTGGGCCCCGAATAGGGAATTTATTTATAGCAAGTTTTGCTAATTGTCATTTTGATGATGTAATTTTTACACCATTAGGGGGAGATATAAGCCAATTCAAAAGGAATGGCGTGAAATTACTTGTAACGCATCAAATTTGTTGTATTATGATCAATGTATAAATGAACTTGAAGTTCAAAAGATCATTCATTAGCAGCAAATTATGAAATAATTACTTGATGCAATTACTAATATTAAAGAGTGACAAAATTGTATGTTCCAGCTGCATTAAAAGGTTCATATATCAAATGATGTCTCTGTGCAACAAAATGCACAAGAACCAACGAAACGCTTAAAGCGTGGAAGACCGGTTGGTCCAAAGGATACAATTCCTCGAAAGAGGAAAACGGGAGTAAAAATAAATACAAATCAAAATACTCCTTAGAAAGCACAAGAGTCTTTTGATAAGGGTTTGTCAGAACAAGTTGATTCTGATGAGGAACAACTTCCTCTAGAAAAAGAGGAAAAAGATGAAAATAATGAGATCTCAATAAATTATTTAAACTCTGGTAAGATTTGGGATCGAAATGAAATTGTTCCTGATGATATATTTGCTTTCAATGTGTCCTTTGAAATATGTGAAAATGATGATGATCCAGAACCACGATCATTGGACGAATGTAAAAAAAAAAGAGACCTGATTGGCAAAAATGGCAAGATGCTATCTAAGCAGAGCTAAACTCGTTAAGGAAACGAGATATTTTTGGACCAATTGTCCAAACGTCAAATAACGTAAAGCCTGTTGGATATGTAAATAATTTATTTTTCCCATGTGTCTTCATTAAAAGATCGTCAACATGATTTGTGATTATTGTTGTGTATGTTGATGATTTAAATATAGTGGGAAACCACGACAACATCATCAGAACATCTGAATACTTGAAAAAGGAATTCAAGATGGAAGATACTTGAAAAATAAAACTTACCCTTGATTTGGAAATCAAGTATTTTCAAGTAAAATAGTTCTCCATCTATTAATTTACTTTACTCAAAAGAGTAAATTTTGGTTGCAAAGATTTGTTGCAATATAAGATGTCTCACCCATGTGGATATGAGGGGGAGAATCAAAAGGAGTTGTTGATTAGTGCATTGCACTCTTTTTCCCTTGTCTAAGGTTTTTTCCCACTGGGTTTTCCTAGCAAGGTTTTTAATGAGGCAATCCTAACAATATTAATACTCCATTATCAAAATTGATAAGTGTATTGTACTCTTTTTCCCTTCGCTATGGTTTTATCCCAATGGTTTTTTCTAGCAAGGTTTTTAATGAGACAATCCTATCAATATCATACTCCATATCAAGATTGATGAGAACAATGTACTCTTTTTCCTTTGCTGGATTTTTTCTCACAGGGTTTTTCTAGTAAGGGTTTTAACAAGGCATATTCTCTTAGCAAGTTGTCATCCAAGGGGGAGTGTTGTAAATAATGTGGATTGACAACTTTACGCATTCCACCATTATGTGTGAGTGGTTACACATTCCACTATTATGTGTGAGTGGTTACACATTCCACCATTATGTGTGAGTGGTTACACATTTCACCATTATGTAATTGTAACTTATGATCTTTTAAGGGCCTATATAAAGAGGTTCCACCTATGTAATGATATCATATATTGGAATGAAAGTTTTCTGTATTTCTCCCCTATCTCTTCTCTTGTTATCTTTCTAGTTCTTATCTTTACCTTTCTGGCTTTTCCTTTAATTAGTTTACAACATTTATTTATTTATTTAATATATTTATAGTGTAATAGATTTTTTAAGAAAATGTGTTTATTGCATGGTGTGTGTAATTTAAATGTTTTATTTTTAAATAGCTAGTAAAGAATGTGAACATCATAGTTAACAAAATGTTACAAATATTAAACCCCATAAAAAATTAATTTTTTTGTAGTAGTGGTCGTAGCTTATTATGTGTAGTGATAAATGCTTGATAATTATTTGACATATTTTACAAGTGAGTGATAAATCGACCCAAAGATAAATATTATCTGTGTTATTTATTATCAGTGTTTGATTATTGCGACAAGATATCAATTACAAGTTAGTATTAATGGAGTGTCCGGTGTATACACTATTAGTCGCCTCACCATCTCCAACAACGACAAGAAGGAAAAAATCTTTTACTTACGAATTTAATTTGTAAGTAAAAGTGTTAAAATTGTAAGTAAAAGTTTTTACTTACAAAATGTCGTTGGTAAAAACATCGTAAAAATAGAGTCGTCCGTAAAAGTTTACACTTACAAACTTAATTGTAAGTAAAGAGATCCTTTTTGACTTACGAACCCACCATCATAAGTAAAAGTGTATAATATCTGTTAATAAAATTTCTATTCGTTTTCAAAAATATTTATTAATATAACTAGATTTTTCATTTAAATATTATTTTGTTTAATTTTTGTGCCTTTCATTATATTTCACGTTAATTTAATGAGTTTCGTTTTGGTATAAAAAAATTTAATGAGTTAGAGAACTTAAATAAAATATAGTTAAACTTAAATAAAATACAGTTATTTATTCTTGATTATTATTCTGACCACTTTTCCATCAATTTGACAAACTTTGTCTTATTCGTGAGCCCAAAGCTAGCTAGAGTAAATCTAGCTGGGTAACCAAACAATGTACCAAAGCTCCTTCAACCAACAACTAGAAAGAGAAGAAAAAATAAAGTTAGACAGTTTAAAATTCATTTATAATTTTTTTCATTAAAAAAATTAAAGAAATTAAAAAAATTGAATACAACCTTCAAAAAAGCCATAGGATGTTTGAAGCTTGTAGCGACTTTGCAATAGGCTCATACATCTTACATGCGCCCAATTAATATGAAGAAAATAAGTTGAAACGTATAGAATACATTAGGATTAATCAACAAATGTAGGTGAAATGCAAATCAAAACATTTGTAGAGATTGCATGTACTGACATGGATAAACCCATGAAATTAAGAGACGATGCAGAATCGAGATGAAGTGCAAGGCGCAACAATGTTAAGAGGAACTCTTTGATGATTTGCGACGTGATGAAATAGAAATTAGTTGTGAGGTCAACGTGAGAGATACGACCGTGAGCCTAGGAGATAGGGAGAGAAATTGTTGGGTTTTTAACTTATTATCTTTTGAAACAACGTGTGTGCCTTGGGGGGTAGGATGTGGGGGTTTCGGGTGTGTGTTCCACGTCCGTGTTCGAGTACGTAGCAAGATCCTTATCTTTTTTGTGCCTATCTTCTTATTTTTGATATATTTTTGTGCCTATCTTTTATTTATTTTAGATTTATCGAAAAAAAATAAAAACCATTTATTTATTATTTACTTGTACAAAAGACAAAAGTCAAAATTAAATATTATATTACTGTTTCGTCCCTTTTTAGTGAAAGCTTAATTTGTTAATTAATTTTATTCTTCTTCTTCATCTTTTTTTTTTAGTTTGGTAGTTTCCCTTTTATTGAGTATATATATTGTAAGTAAAAATACATATTTACTTACAAAGCTATACATATTACTTTCCTCTAAGATTCATAAGCAAAAGTTAGTATTTTTACTTGCAAACAAAAGTAGTTTATATAAATATATTTTTGTGAGTAAAAGAAATCCTATAACTCACTAAAAACTATTGCTGAATTGGGTCGATATTCACTTAATAATTATTAGCTTTTGCTTAGAACTCATGAGTCATAAGTACAAACAATATTTTTAGTTACAATTATATCAATTTTTTTTACAAACTTAAGAGTCATAAGCAAATATGAACTTTTACTTACACTTTTTATATTCGTAATTGAAAGTTTTGTAATTAAAAGTCGAATTTCTTGTAGTGAACATCAGTAACAAAATACGTAATCTCGCATTCACAAGTGTCCTCACTCTGCTCTCTAGTGCTGACAGTAGACTATAGGTGCTGCCCCGTCCGGATATAGTTATTTCCAATTGTTCGGTCAACTATCGTACAATGAAAAAATCATGCCACTACTCATCTTTGAATACGTCAGACCATTCTTCTCCCTCTTCTCTGGCCACGACCATGCAAGGAAGTAGCTAACTTGCTAACTGTGACCGTAATTGATCATATTCGAACTCACTATCTACCACTTGAAGCTTCGATAACCACTGATTAAGAATAATAACATTATAGACGATATATTTAGTAAAAACAATTAAGCATTAGTGTATAACATGAACCTTTTACAAATAACATCTCGTTAGAGAAGCATAAAACAAGAAGTGATTGTTGTCCATACAAGTATATAAATGATGTAATGTGTGTTGGTGATCAATCATACTGACGGCCTCAAATTCCCAATGCATTTGGGTACGCCCGCCTAGACCGTGCGGTCTCGAGTCGGTTCTCAATAACCCGACGAGCCTAGTCGGCCTCAAAACATCAAAATTTCACGTTTTTTATGAAAGAGTTATTGCAACTATAACACAACGGTAGCAAAAAATCATATTCTAATCAAATATTGGGAAATAACTCAATCAAAGGGAAATTAGGAATCTATATAAATGTGGAAAAACCCAACATGTTCGGTTCTAAGTCAACAAAATGGATTGATGGAATCCACCTCAAAACATATTCCCCGGTTCCCAAAACAATCATATATATATAAACGTCATACAAAAAGAAACAAACATGAGCCTACATCTCGGTACCTCAAGTCCAACTGCTCACAAAAAGTCTCCTAGGCAAGGTCCCTTGCCCCTATCGCTCTCCGCCTATCTCGCACCCACCGTCACAAACTAGACGGTGAGCAACCGAGAGAAATTGAAAGTAAAGCCGAAGAATATAACAAGAATTCATGAACTTTCAAATAAAGCGGTCAAATATCATGCGGTATATGAAAGACAGAGATTTAAATAAACAAGATGCATGATAGATAGACTGGAAATGACAACAATCGAAACATGCGTGTTCTACGAGTTAAGAGAGGCAATAAGTGGTCTAAATTCCACAACAATTCCACAACAGCGATGTCGCAACATCGAAATCCACAGCAATATCCACAACAATCCAGGTACATGGTATCACACAATCACTAGGGGTGGTCAAACACTCGTGCGCACGAGTGCCGCGTTTTATCCCTTCTAGTGCAGGCCACATGTACCTTCGAGACACAAACTTATGCCAAGAACACACATACAAGGAATATGGAATGGAATGCCAACAAGTAGATAATAACAAACACAACGGAATGAAAATGAATCACATGATATTTTCTTAGCTGGCTTACTAACGTACAAATGCTTTTTAAGGCAAGTGTACTTACCTGAAACTATCGTAACCCGCGTAAAACGCTCTCGCGACTCCTAACGCGTATCCCCAAGTTTCCCGCTACCTGACAAGGTCGGAAACTCATATTAATAGGTCAAGTCATTCACTAAACCTAGGTTTAAACTTATCATTATCCCCAATGTTTTGAATGACTCGAACGACACGACAATTTAATCAACAAAGGAATACTCTCTCTCTCGGTTTTGAAAACACAATATGTATAAGCCTCATCGCGAATCATAGGCTCGGCTCGTTGTATGTGGGTCATGTCATGTTCTCGAGGACCGCAACATGACCACGACGTCATAGCCATTCATCGCCACGCGATGTTTGAATACCAACCAACACTTAACCATAACTCCACGTGAAAACGAACCGACATGTACAAAAGAACATGGAACCTCACTGGTGTTGTTCGACGTTAGTGAAGGGTTTCTTAGCATGGAATGGCTGGGAAATACCCTCGAACATCGGTGTTCAAACACATTGACTAAACAATTCTCAAACTTAATATTTGTATAAAACATAACAATTTTTCCAACACATAAAATATTTCGGACACAACCAAGGATTGCAAGGCTTCCAACAATGTTAGATGAGATCCCCGACAACCTCCACCGGTGGTGGTCCGGCCGTAGCGCCGCCAAGAGTGGCGTTTTCCGAGGCTCCACCGCACCTATTCACATGAAATGACGACTTTTAACGCTAAATAGGGCTGTTTTGACCACTCCGAAGACCGTGGGACCCATGTAGAGATTGGTGGGGTCCCCAACAAATGCGTCTCGATCATTGTGGTCCGGTGGTGGCGTTTCCGATGAGGGCGTTTTCCGGCGAGAGGGTAAAAACCCTATAAAACCAACTTGTTGTGTGTACACTAGTAGGGACTTTGCATGGGCCATGAGGAGGGTTGCTCCGGGACGGTCTGGACTCCGGTGAGTCACCGGAGGTCGCCCATAACCGGTCCTCGTCACGGCACCCACCCCAAGCAGCCCCACTGCACACAAAAAAAAAAAGAAAACAAAAACAGTGAGCCGAGGGAGAGAGAGAGAGAGAAAGAAAGAAATAGAGGGATGGAGAGAGAGATCTCCGGTGAGGGAGTGAACCCCGGTCACCACCATCTCCAGTGGGAGGGGTGGTGTCGTGAGAGGGAGAGAGAGAGAGCAAACCGAGACGAGAGAGAGAGAAAACCGAGAGGAGAGAGAGATCGAGTGAGCACGAGAGAGAGAGGGAGGATGTGGGACCTCCGGCGAGCTTCTCCGTCACCACTGGACCTCCGACGACGGCGAGGACTCGGCCAGCTGAAAGGTGAGTGGACCGAGAGAGAGGGAGGCCGAGAGATGAGAGAACGAGTGAGGAGATCGAGAGAGAGAAGAGAAACTTACCTCCGGTCAACCGCGATCTCCGGCGGCCTAGTCCGATCCACCGATGACGACGAGCGAGACGGTGATGAGGTGGGAGAGAGAGGGAGCTCGTGAGTGAGAGTGAGAAAAGGTGAAAATCGTGAGAAGAGTGAGGAGAGTGAGCACGGGAGAGAATGAGTGTTTGAATGAGGGGGTGAGGTGAGTGACGTGTGTGAGATGGTGAGATGAGTGTGACGTGAGTGATGGGGTGGATGGTGAGTGATGGGAGTGGGTGGGGTGTGAGGAGATGTGAGTGATGGGAGTGGGTGGGGTGTTTGAAATTTAAATGGGTATGGTAGGAATAATTTAATAAGTGGGTGTGAGTCCTAGTTGTGTCCACTCATATTCTTATCAACCCACACATCTCAAGGTTGACCCCAAGGGTTCCCCGACCCATCTGGCCTCCTCAGCCCATATTTCCCCGTCACATGCACACTTTTACCTTTGTCTCACACAAATAAACTATAAAATTGTTAAATAATTCTTTTAATTATGTTTTTATCTCCCGTATACCCGTAACCCAGTTGTCGAATCCCGCGCGTCCATTTTTCCCACTCGTTCACCGGTTTCACAGTTCGGTCACTCAAATACGAGTATAAATACATATTACACATCATCATTCACAAATAACCAAATTTTCGGGCCGTTACAGTCTCCCCAACTAACAAAAATTTTGTCCTCGAAATTAGCTCTATCTCGAGTGAATAAGGAGACCTTACACGCATTCTCACTTCTTCCAAACTGCGGCTTAGAGCCATTTTGAATAGCTTGGATTATTCCTCGAATCTGCGACTACCTCGAGTCACTTCGGACATGCTCGTTCCTCATCGTTGAATCGGACCAATGCAAAGTCACTTCGATACTCAATAAGCTATGACCAACCGTGGACTCTCGCGAGAGTCACTTCCAACAACTTGACACTAGGTATTGAATCTGCGGACTTGTACGAGTCTCTTTCAAACAAAGACAACGTTCTAAATCCACTCCTTTTCTCTACATCTATCAAACGTGGGCTTCGCCACTTCGAACACTTGATTTCGTCTCGGCTTCGATCGTGGGTCACCAACCACTTCAAACACTTGATGCAACTACGGTCTCTCTGCAGCTCCCGTTTTCCCAAGAATGGTAGAAATGCCAACGGCCTCGTCGCAGACACCCTCCACCACCACAACACAAGTCGAAATTATGAAGTAAGACGCTACGATCGCGACTCGCACATCAAACCCGTAATGACCCCCCAACCTACTTGCGTTTCAACGTAAGTTTATTCCTACCCAGGCAGTAAATATGTTCGACAAAGTTGCAACCGTGGCCACCATGTACACTACGTGTTCATACATCGTAAGATGAATCACAACCCATCTGGTTCTGCCTTTCTTTAGGTGTACTTGTGGCTAGTTTTGGCAACTCATTGTGTCCAAACTTACCATCTCTTTCGGACTCTAGTCTAAGTTAGGTCTATCTCACCCTAAACAACTCTATTAAGTTTAAACGGTACTACTCTAGCTAGTCCCGAGCCTAGCTCTATCACATGACGTCCGACATTACATTTAAACACCTAACGTTTCAAATAATTAGTCCCATGCATGTGCATAAACCAGGAAGATTCCTCACCTCCTGTAAGATTACGAACCACTGCCAACTGTTGTTCACTTGCCATGTGCACGTCCTCAAGGGCTTGAGGCTGATCATCATCTTGCTAGTCCTCGTACAAGTTTGGACATTGATTCTGAAAATGTCCGGGTTGTCCGCACTGGTAACACAACTTCCGCCCTCGAGAACCACCGTTGTCATTTGGATTCCTCATTCGTTTCCTGTTTTGTTTCTCGATTGGTGTTCTAACCGCAACTCCGATCGGTCACGCTCAAACTCCTCCGGTGAGTACTTAGGTAACTTTCCCTAGTCAAGCTACACTCATAGGCTTTCTGTAATGTCTCCGGCTGCGTAGTGACTACGGAACCACCGATCGCAGGTAACAAACCCTCAGTGAAATAATAGACTCGATCAGTCTCGGTAACGGCCGATCCTCCAACATAAGGTAACAATGATGAGAATCTACCCATGTACTCCATCACTGACTCATTAACGCCCTGCCTCAACGCCATGAACTCATTCCTTTTTGCTCGAAGTACAGTCGGTGGAAAGTATTTCTGATTAAATTGGGTCTTAAAGTCGATCCAGTCTCTCGTAATACCTCTGGTAGTAATGATCGTCGTCCACCAATCATCTGCCTCTCCATGTAACATCGACGAAGAGATAGTCGCTCGCATGTGCTCCTCCGTAGCTATGATATGGTGTATCTTTTCGTGATTCTTCAGGAACAACTCTGTCGCGGTCACGTCAGTGCCTCCATAGAAAACAACAGGGTCGTGCCTTTTAAACTCTCGCCACTGTCTGGCCTCCGTAGTCGTCGTAGTTCTGTACACTATCGGTGTCGTTGGTGCAATCTCTGTCGGTGCGCGAGGTACAACCGCCATCACTAGTTTCGATGCGGTGGGTGGTAGGAAACGTAGTCGTGGTCATAACCACCGGTGTGTTCGCCTCTCCAGTAACGGTTATTCTAGCCGTAGATGGCACCGATGTAGCAGCAACTGACGCCCTTAATATCATCAAAATCTCCTCCAGCTGTCGCTCCTGAGCTGCGACTCTCTGCGTCAATGTCCAAAACTCCTCAATACTGACAGCTCGAGGACTCGATGTCACGTTGTCGTCATTAAGACCCCGCTGATCCGTCATCTCTATCTGATAACGAAAATGCGTTCCCGGGTCAATAAATAGCTACCGATACCATATAATACACACATAAAACATACTTATACAAATAACTTTCAGTTTTCATTACCCAACTCATCTTCACTCCCCAACTAGGATTCTACGGGATCCTAGGGTTTCCACTTCTTAATTTGACCGTTCCTAACTTCCGCTGGTTTTAATGGCTTGTGTTTTATGAATTTACATCAAGAGTCAGGTCTATATAACCTTGCGCTCTGATACCAACTGTGACGTTGGTATCGCAATTTTGATACAACTCTAAACTATGTCTCGAAGATTCTAAAGCCTATGTTCTGATACCAACTGTGACGGCCCCAAATTCCCAATGCATTTGGGTACGCCCGGCCTAGACCCGTGCAGGTCCCGAGTCAGTTCTCGTGAACCTGACGAGCCTAGTCAGCCTCAAAACATCAAAATTTCACATTTTTTATGAAAGAGTTATTGCAACTATAACACAGCGGAAGCAAAAATCATATTCTAATCAAATATTGGGAAATAACTCAATCAAAGGGAAATTAGGAATCTATATAAATGTGGAAAAACCCAACATGTTCAGTTCTAAGTCAACAAAATGGATTGATGGAATCCACCTCAAAACATATTCCCCAGTTCCAAAACAATCATATATATATATAAACGTCATACAAAAAGAAACAAACATGAGCCTACATCTCGGTACCTCAAGTCCAATTGCTCACAAAAAGTCTCCTAGGCAAGGTCCCTTGCCCCTACTGCTCTATGTCCTATCTGCACCCACCGTCACAAACTAGACGGTGACAAGCTGAGAGAAATTGAAAGTAAAGCGAGAAGAATATAACAAGAATTCATGAACTTTCAAATAAAGCGGTCAAATATCATGCGGTATATGAAAGACAGAGATTTAAATAAACAAGATGCATGATAAATAGACTGGAAATGACAACAATCGAAACATGCGTGTTCTACGAGTCAAGAGAGGCAATAAGTGGTCTAAATTCCACAACAATTCCACAACAAAGATGTCGCAATATCGAAATCCACAACAATATCCACAACAATCCAAGTACATGGTATCACACAATCACTAGGGTGGTCAAACACTCGTGCGCACGAATGCCCGCGTTTTATCCCTTCTAGTGCAGGCCGCATATACCTTCGAGACACACACATATGCCAAGAACACACATACAAGGAATATGGAATGGAATGCCAACAAGTAGATAATAACAAACACAACGGAATGAAAATGAATTACAAGATATTTTCTTAGCTGGCTTACTAACGTACAAATGCTTTTTAAGCAAGTGTACTTACCTGAAACTATCGTAACCCGCGTAAAACGCTCCCGCGACTCCTAACGCGTATCCCCAAGTTTCCCGCTACCTGACAAGGTCAAAAACTCATATTAATAGGTCAAGTCATTCACTAAACCTAGGTTTAAACTTATCATTATCCCCAATGTTTTGAATGACTCGAACGACACGACAATTTAATCAACAAAGGAATACTCTCTCTCTCGGGTTTTGAAAACACAATATGTATAAGCCTCATCGCGAATCATAGGCTCGGCTCAGTTGTATGTGGGTCATGTCATGTTCTCGAGGACCGGCAACATGACCACGACGTCATAGCCATTCATCGCCACGCGATGTTTGAATACCAACCAACACTTAACCATAACTCCACGTGAAAACTGAACCGACATGTACAAAAGAACATGGAACCTCACTGGTGTTGTTCGACGTTAGTGAAGGGTTTCCTTAGCATGGAATGGTGGGAAATACCCTCGAACATCGGTGTTCAAACACATTGACTAAACAATTCTCAAACTTAATATTTGTATAAAACATAACAATTTTTCCAACACATAAAATATTTCGGACACAACCAAGGATTGCAAGGCTTCCAACAATGTTAGATGAGATCCCCGACAACCTCCATTGGTGGTGGTTCGGCTACGGCCAGTAGCGCCGCCAAGAGTGACGGTTTCCGGCGAGGCTCCACCGCTCCTATTCACATGAAATGACGACTTTTTAACGCTAAATAGGGCTGTTTTGACCACTCCGAAGACTGTGGGACCCACGTAGGAGATTGGTGGGGTCCCCAACAGCGTCTCAGTCATTGTGGTCCGGTGGTGGCGTTGCCGGTGAGGGCGTTTTCCGGCGAGAGAGTAAAAACCCTATAAAACTAACTTGTTGTGTGTACACTATTAGGGACTTTGCATGGGCCATGAGGAGGGTTGCTCCGGACGGCCCGGACTCCGGTGAGTCACCGGAGGTCGCCCATAACCGGTCCTCGTCACGGCACCCACCCAGCCACCCACATGCACACACAAAAAAAATGAAGAAAACAAAAACAAGTGAGCCGAGGGAGAGAGAGAGAGAAAAAAAAGAAATAGAGGGATGAAGAGAGAGATCTCCGGTGAGGGAGTGAACCCCGGTCACCACCATCTCCAGCTGGAGGGGTGGTGTCGTGAGAGGAGAGAGAGAGAGAGAGAGCAAACCGAGACGAGAGAGAGAGAGAGAGAGAGAGAGAGATTGAGTGAGCACGAGAGAGGGGAGGATGTGGGACCTCCGGCGAGCTTCTCCGTCACCACTGGACCTCCGACGACGGCGAGGACTCGGCCAGCTGAAAGGTGAGTGGACCGAGAGAGAGGGAGGCCGAGAGATGAGAGAACAGTGAGGGAGATCGAGAGAGAGAAGAGAAGCTTACCTCCGGTCAACCGCGATCTCCGGCGGCCTAGTCCGATCATCGACGACGAGCGAGACGACGGTGATGAGGTGGGAGAGAGAGGGAGCTCGTGAGTGAGAGTGAGAAGAAGGTGAAAATCGTGAGAAGAGTGAGGAGAGTGAGCACGGGAGAAATGAGTGTTTGAATGAGGGGGTGAAGTGAGTGACGTGTGTGAGATGGTGAGATGAGTGTGACGTGAGTGATGGGGTGGATGGTGAGTGATGGGAGTGGGTGGGGTGTGAGGAGATGTGAGTGATGGGAGTGGGTGGGGTGTTTGGAATTTAAATGGGTATGGTAGGAATAATTTAATAAGTGGGTGTGAGTCCTAGTTGTGTCCACTCATATTCTTATCAACCCACACATCTCAAGGTTGACCCCAAGGGTTCCCCAACCCATCTGGCCTCCTCAGCCCATATTTCCCAGTCACATGCACACTTTTACCTTTGTCTCACACAAATAAACTATAAAATTGTTAAATAATTCTTTTAATTATGTTTTTATCTCCCGTATACCCGTAACCCAGTTGTCGAATCCCGCGCGTCCATTTTTCCCACTCGTTCACCGATTTCACAGTCCGGTCACTCAAATACGAGTACATATTACATCATCATTCATAAATAACAAATTTCCGGCCGTTACACAAACCTCATTCAACAAGTTCTCAAAAAATTCAACACGAATAGGACTTCACCGCCCAAATGCCTAGGCACCATCTTCCTCTTTGTCAAATCGAAATCAATCGGGTTCACAATATTTTATCCCCGTGTCATTGCAAGACGAGACCCACTTCGAGTTAATGTGGTCAACAGTGGCGAATCTACCATTATCAGCGAAGGTAGATATTTATTTAACCTTCGAGCCAATCGAGCCTTATCAAAATTCTACTATACATTCACAAGTGGTAGAAGAAAATGTAGGCATGACATGCCCTGCATCAATGATGGAAAGATTACGTATGCAATCACCTATAGGTGATGTTGTGCAAGATAGATTTGTTACTTCAATTGATGATGACATTAGTGCCCCCAGTGATGACCGTAACGAGGACCACGACAACGACATTGACGAGGACGTATGTCCCCTCGAGGATGTTGCACTATATGTTAATTGGGAAAGTATAAATGTTGTTACAGACGACCCAACCTACGAACCTCCAGGGGCGGAAAACTTGCAAGATGATGGGCAATTTGCAATTGACGAAGAGGAGTGGATGGAAGAAGCAAGCGATGAAGAAGATTACTAACCATTGCCGGTGTATAATGAAATTGATTGGGAAGTGGCTAATTCTACTGCAACCCAACATTCTCATCATTCGACTGGATGGGACATGCCTAATTTTGAGTTGGAAAGAAGAATGTGCTTTGACAATAAGAAAGACTTGCAGCATGCCATAAAAGTGTGGCATGTTAACAACTATTGACAATACCTTGTTATGGAGTCAACTACAACCTTATGGGCATTGAAGTGCAGAAGTGCGCCGGAAGCTGGGTGCATGTGGCGTCTCCGTGCTTGTTTGCGAAAGAAGAAACAATTGTGGGAGATCACTCAGTTAGACGAGCCGCACAGTTGTATAAATCCCGGCATAGAACGCAGTCATGCCCAACTCGACGCCAATATGCTTGCACGTGAGATACAAAGCGTTGTCGATATAGATCAGGCAATTGCTATCAAGGCCTTGGTAGAAATGATTAAGCTAAAATACGCACATGAAGTTCCTTACAAGCGAATGTGGGATGCTAAAAAGAAAGCAATTGCAAATGCATTCGAGGATTGGGACGTGTCGTATGCTACGTTACTAAAATGGTTGGCGGTTGTACATAATAAGAGCCCAGGGACGAAGATTGAGTGGTCACATAGACAATGAGCTGCAGATGAGATCAGGACAGAGCATCCTCAATTTCATCGTGTGTTCTTCGCATTCGAAGCATCAATCGAAGGGTTCAAACATTGTAGGCCTCTTCTATAGATTGACGCGACATTCTTGTATGGAAAATACAATGGTAAGCTAATGATTGCCCTATCTGTTTATGGTAATGGACATCTACTTCCAGTTGCATTTGCAGTTACGGAAAATGAATCAACCGACTCGTGGGGGTGGTTTTTGAGAATGTTGCACAAATACGTGACCGATAGAGATGGTATTTGTATTATTTCTGACCGTCACTCTGGCATTCTCGAGGCTGTTAACATACCAGCAAATGGTTTTTTTCCACTAAGAGGATACCATCGTTATTGCCTGCGACACTTGACCAGTAATTTTAACACGCATTTCAAAAATGATTCGTTGAAGAATATCCTATCTCGAGCTGCTGGTCAACATCAAGTGAGGAAATTTGATGCATGCGTGGAGCGTTTTGCTTATTTGTCATCAGGAAGTCCTCAATGTCTTCAATATGTGAATGTCATTCCCAAGGAACTCTGGACTCAATAGTATGATGGAGGCCTGCGGTACGAATGGATGAATTCTAACGGGGTTGGTATGTATTCGATAGTAGTTATGTTTGTTATCCTATATGTGTTTTCACTGTGCTGATATTACTGACACGGCATTATCTTACCATTGTAGAATGTATTAACGGTGTATTGAAAGGGGCATGATTCTTGCCAATAACAACAATGGTTCAAATGATTTACTATAGGTTGGTAATATACACCAACCGACGCAAGGAGGAAATCGATGAAGCAATATCGCACGGGCTCAATTACACGAAATATGCCATGGATAAAATTGCACATTATCAACAATCTGCAAGGAGACATTACGTGAAATTGATAAATCGCGACACTGGTGAGTTTGAGGTGCTCACTGGACGTCATGGCGATCGTATGCATAAAGGCAACAATACACAGATTGTTATCCTGAGGAACTGGTATTGCAGCTGCAATAAATGACAATCGTTTGGTTTCCCTTGCTCACACGTGTTAGCTGCATGTGCCTATATTCGAATTGATTATACACAATTTATTGAGCAATACTACAGGATGGACGTGTACGCACGATGCTACTCCTCTCAATTCAAAGCCATCCCCGATAAGAAGTATTGGCCGACTTTTGCGACAGATTTTACCAGATCCTAGGTGTAGACGTGGCCGAGGGAGACCAAAGGGAACACGAAGGCAAAATGAGATGGATCTTCCTAATGTTTCGAGGACCTTGCGATGTAGCATATGTCATCAAGAAGGACATAAACGAAGAACATGTCCGAATAGAGATTGTGGTCGAGTCCCTACTAGGAGGAACCGTTGCAGCGTTTGTTGTGCAGAGGGACATAACAAAAAAAATTGTCCATCCATATCTCAACCCCAACCCCCCAATCCAAACCAATGAGAGGATTTGTATTTTGTTTGTAAACGGTGTCAGTTGATAATTTCATAACATTTATATTAATATAGTATAACCTTATGTTACGTAAAGTAATAGATACGTATTTGTTAATGTTATAACTCGTAGTAATGATTTGTTATGAGTTTTAAAACTACTCGACCAATTTGTCTAATCACACAGTTGTAGCGAGTACACATGGAACCAGGACTATCTGATCCTTCTCTTCTACGCCTCCAATCTACACACAGGTCATCGCAAATCTGGAGGGGTCAGGTATATACATTTAACATGTATGTGCATAATATTTATGCAAAAACGTTTAATGCACACATATATATATATCAACATATTTTTTAATTGTAAGGTACATGATACAATGCGCGTGCGAAGAAAACTGGGTGTTGTTGATCGACGAATTAATTACCATTCTCGAATGATCCCTTACCTACGATCTAGTGGCTTTTATGGTGTTTCACGCGTAGGATTTTTTAGACTTGACTAGGCTTTGATCACCGCTTTCATTGAGAGATGGCGTCCAGAGACACATACGTTCCACATGCGTTATGGCGAGTGTACGATAACACTCCAAGACGTTGAGATTCAGCTCGGGTTACCAATTAATGGTATGCCTATGACTGGAAGCACAGATGTCGACTATTTCGCGGTGTGTGAAAGACTACTTGGTGCAAAACCTGAACCACTTGACCTTTCTGGGAATAGAGTTCGTGTTTCATGGCTCGAAGACAATGTGCCACCTATAGAGGATGACAACAATGAGGAAATGGTTCGACGTTATGTTCGTTCATACATTCTACAACTTATTGGTGGTTGTGTGTTCGCTGACAAGTCAAATCAATATGTACATTTGATGTTTCTTCCGTTGCTCGAGGACCTTCAAACAGCTGGACAATATAGTTGGGGAAGTGCATGTTTGGCATATTTATACAGGGAGTTGTGTCGTGGATCTCGCTCTGGTGCGCATGAGGTCGCTAGTGCGACAATTCTTATACAACTATGGGCCTGGGATAAATTTCCATTTATAGCACCAAGGCGCAAGCCTGTTCCTAGAGGTCGACCTCGAACGTGTGATGGAGTATACATGCCCAAAGACGTTCCTTTGGGATATCGGTAATAAAAATGTTTCTCATGTTATTTTTAATAATTCATTGGGTCTTTTTAATTTACGACAAATTTATTGTTTTGTATACAGATGGATAGTTGCATTTTCGGTAACTAGGACTGCCACACACGTTATATCATCATTTCGTGATGCACTTGACACGCAGAGGGAGAATGCCGTGGAGTGGCAACCATACACTGATTTCATCGAGTCACTTCCACAATTATGTACTCAAGGTCACGGGAGCTGGCGTTCGACGTGTCCTTTAATTTGTTTCCATATAGTTGAGTGGCATAGACTGGAAAGGGTCATGAGACAGTTTGGGCTGACACAGTCATGCCACCTCACTGTGATTTTGACACACGTCTGCACCGCGTCCAATTGAGAGGACACCCTCAAGAAAATTGGGCAGTGTATCACAGAAGATATATAGAGTTGTGGGAAAATCGTAGTAATACGATAGCCACGATAGAACAAGAAGGGGAACATGATCACGAAGAGTACATGAGGTGGTACGAGATCTATCACCAGGCGATACATTGGACATGACGGGGCTCTGCGCGAATTCTCGGTAACGTTGAAACTATAATGTTGTTATCCTCATGAGTCATATTTAAAATTGTTAACCAAACACTGCATTTTTTTGTATATTAGTCTACATTTGCGCGTCAATTGGAGCGAGTGTTCACTGATGATGGGGTCGAACAAGGCATGGTTGCTCTACATGAAGGCATCAGAATCTTAGATGAGGATGAACGGCAAAGGACTACTCTGTGGAATGATGAAAATGTAGTTGAGCCGGACATAGATGACGAAGCATCTCAAGAAGAAGAGGAAGAACAACAAGAAGAGGATCAAAGCCTAGCAAGATAGAGGGAGGAGAAGAAAAACATCAACGACTCGGACTCTCGGTGAGAGCGTTGACGTTCTTCTCCACCACCTCCAACTCGTCCAACACCAAGAACGTCAGAGACTATTGGTGAGAGCGCGAGACGTTCTCCTTCGCCACCTCTAACCCGCCCTTTTTCTTATGGGTACTCTCCTTTGCCGGCCCCAACGCAATCGGATGCTCATATGTTTTTGCCTAGGACACCGAGCATGAGTGTTCATCCATATCATTTTGATCCATATGCTCTTGGGCCATCATCTTCGTACATGGACCATAGAATGCCTACACATTCAATGCATGGTTCATTGCCTCAATACATGTCAAGTCCATTTACTCCGCCATATTATAACTACAATATTCCATATAGTAGAGATGGCTCATTCAGGCCCTTATTAGGCATGCCACCTCATGTTCCTTTCACCCTACCACATACAGGAAGTCAATATGTTGGAATGGTTCAACCCCCTATCTTTGATAGCACTGGTAGTAGAGGTCAATTGAGCCAACACGAGGAAGAAGTTCAGTCGAGTCATCGAGCTCAACAGATTCAGATGGACGTACAAGCACGGAGAAATCCACGTCGAAATAGAGTACGACCGGTTTGCCACACGGAGGAGCAACGTCGACGTCGATAGAACTGCATCATACCTTTGTATGAGTGGGTTGATAGGAGTGTTTAGGGTCCCTTAGATGTCATGGAGATGGGGTTGTACATTTGGATGAAAGGCAAGAACTATAAATACAAACTCCTAGCCTTTTTGCTTCACATTTGCATGTTGTTTTCAATAAAAAAAATGAAAAAAAAATTTAGAGCTATTGGGGACTTTTATTTGCTGGAAATTGTAGTCCTTCGGAGGTTATTCATCATCAAGAAAGCGATCTAGTTATATACAATCAAGCATCAATCTTAAGGTATGCTCATATCCACTTATTTGCATAAAAGTGAGTATATCTGATGATACTTTGAATTGCATTTCATTTCCTTTTATTACTTATTGATTGGCAGTCTTTGTGACTATATGGTGCCTTTGTACTCTAATATATTGATATTTGTTGATAATCTTCACTCTTTGAACTTGTTCATCATGATATTATTTTGTTGATGCTTTCATTGTATCCTTTCATGTGCTCTATGTCTTCATTTGATGTTTTTAATGGTAAATGAGCTTTAAATAGCATGCTATTAGGATTAGAGAGTTTATGAATGAGACTATGGACTTTTTACTCGACTTGATTAGTCTATTAGCTTGTCCATATGCCTTTACCATTCTATACGGAGTCATTTTTGAATAAATAAAGTAGTGGTTGGTGAAAATAATGACAACGAACCATGACATACTCACTTAAGTAGGTTTAAGAAATCAAACCTAATTAGTAAATTTAGTTACATATTTGTTTGTTCATTTCGTAATAATTGATTATGACATTTACATTTGTTTCTAACTTACTCTTGAACCTTAAAAAAGTCATGTCAGGCAGAAATAATGCATCGTCATCTGGGGACGGATCTAGTGGACGATCCAGCAGACGATCCGGTGGTCGCAGAGATGTCCATCTCGCGACTTGGATCGTTCGCTACTACGATCTCCCGCTGATGATGCTGAGCTCAGCAGCGTCAAGAGCAACTCATTTCGCAACAGCTTGCTCAACAGCAATTAGCTTATTATCAACAAATTTTTGTCCAACAAATGCGTTCTCAGCAGCACCATCAATCACAATTATATCAGTATTCTCGTCCGCCTTATGCGCAACACCCCCACTAGGCCCCTCTCCTTCAGCCATCGGGCCCATCTTTATTTGGCCCCGATGATCCAACCACTCTACAGGCTTACTCCTCTCAATTGGCGTCACAACTCCCTCCACCTATCGCTGGTCGCGTAACTTCTAGAGAATCTACCCACGCATCTCCCTCCCATCGCAGTACTACCAAAGATGTCCCGATTGCTTCCTTCGACTCTAGTATGCATGCCTCCCCATCGAGGAGTCATGATCATGTCGAGCATGCATCACATTCGTCCAATACTTCAAGCCACCCTTCGAGTGAGCCATCTATTAGTGGTGCCTCGCGTAGATCACAACAAGACGATGAGCCAGCTAGGGCCCCGAGACGTAGAAGTAATGATGACCGAGGCGCGGGGCGGGTGTTTTTGACCGTAAAAACTACGAAAGAATTGTAAGTTAATAAATATTATTACGTATATATACTTACGTTTAATGAACTTACTATAATATTGGTCTAACTTTTTTTGTAAAAATGTAGTGGTACTTTCTTGCATCTGTCATCCAAAGTGTCAAAGCAAATGACGCGGATATATAAATTCGATTTACATAAGGATGGCTACTGTTGGGATACGGTTCCCAACCATATCAAGGAGCAATATTTTAACGATTGGGCAGTAAGAGATTTTTAAATAAGAAAATTAAGTTTCTTTTACTTAGCATATGTTGAAGACTTGACTTTCTATTACTACAGACTCATTTTGATTGGAGACGATTAGATGACGCTATGGTCAGACGTTTGTACGACAGGCGAATTGCCACTCGTTACGCTGACTTTGTTAGTAAGATGGTGAGGAAGCCGACAAAACCAACACATGTATCTCTGGAGGTTTTTGAGCATTACAAGAAGATGCGGTCTACTCCAGAATATAAAGCAAAGTCAGAATAAGAGAGCCGAAACTGAAGATCAGAGGTAGGGGGACCTGGTTCGGGTTCGTCTGTGCACGGAGGTGGAGCCATATCCATCTATGAGCATTCGTTGAGACTGGTATGTTTTGGGGCATACATACATAGATACATACATACATATGTATACATTAGATTCATATAAGTTTCAAACTTAATTTTAAGTTAAACATATTTTATAGGAGAAGAAATTCGGTAGAAAGCCGACTGCTTTGGATTTATGTTTATATCTCCATACAGGGGATCATGATAGTGTTACTTTCTTGGATCCGAGAGCAGAGGCGATTGCCGTAAGAAACTACTTGACCATAACTGTTTTTTGTTAATTATAGGTATCAATGACTTATATGACTTGTCAATGTTTAAATTCTTAATACAGACGGCTATATACACGAAAGGACCAGAGAGCTTTCACAGTTGCGGCCAGATACTCCAATTGATGAAACAGAATTATATTTGGAGATTGTGCAGCGAAATGATAAAGGCCGAGATTTGGTCTTGGTTGGACACCGTCAGGGTCTAAGATGCGTAGACATGATGAAGCTGGATCTTCTCGTCCTATATTGAAAGATGATGAGCCATTTGAGCAATTCAATAAGGAATTCGAGGAGATGCAAGCAATGATACTAAAGATGCTTAATGACACATCTGTAAATCGCGATCAATTGCTTGAAATGCAAGGACGGTTACAACGCATGAAACAGGGGTTTCATGGAGAGATCACCGCACTACAAAAAAGGCAAGATGATGTTGATGATGATGATGTTGATGATGATGATGCCGCTCACAATGACTCAACGACCGAGGATGATGAATGATGATTTCTTTTTCACAACATCCAAAAAGGTTAGATTTTTTTTGGTTCATTTTTTACTTGATACTTATAAGTTTTTTTTATTATGAACATTATAAATCTTATGAATTTATTAGGAACCATTACAGAAACATAAATCATGTAAACAATTTAAGTCTACCCCTTTATCCTGTATATTTTATTTGTGCTTTATAGAAAATTTTGTAGCTGTTTAAGTTTTATTTCTATTTGTGTCTAACATGTAGGCTATTGAATGTTCCACAAATTTCTATTTCATTTTTATAACTAATTCGTTAAGATCCTTAGTATGAGTGTCCTTAGCGGTAGAATTGGTTTATCGAATTCCAAATCAAGTTGGAACTCATGTTAATCTTTAGTATATGATCAATATGCTATGTTTTAGTATTGAAAATGTGATTCAAAGTTGTTAGTTATTTTACCGTTGCTTGTAGGACTTAGTCTAATTTAGTTACTCTATTTTTTTGTTGAATAATTCTAGTTCAGCTCAGATTGTATTTCCTTAATTTTCTGATTTGTTGTTAAGTCAAAGCACGTTGGATATGTGTCCACAATTTGTGCTTATTAGAGGTTTGATCAAATGCCAATATAAAGGCAATCTCAGTTTATGAATAAAACTATCTTCAGAGAGTTCTTCTACTTAAATACTTGTATTCGTTATTGCTCTGTTTTTCAGTTTTACCCAATATTTAGGAGTGGACTGATTTTCTAATGCAGTTGTTACTCTTAGGGCTGCTTTGTAGTTATTTTATCTGATTTTGGTGGTGGGCAAGTACTTGATCTAGATGTAGATGCAAATATGGCCATATGCTATCTGTTTTGATATGAGCTTTGGTGGGCTAACCATGAGTTCTGGTTAGTTCTGCTCAATATTGCTATGTTTTTCTATGTTTGAGATAGGTTTGCATTGGACATGTTCTCTTAAATATATGTGTATTTCAGTCTGCAATTCATGTTTTTATTGTTTTGTCTATAATGGTTTGGTTAAAACTCAACATTCATATAATGATAATGGTGTTGGTTTCATTATTTGGACTTCTTTTATGATGGCATCAAAAATATTTTAGGAAGTCCATGTACCATGCAAGCATTCGAGTTTGGAAGGGCTCATGTAGTCAGGCCCAAAAGGAAGCACAAGTCACAATAGTTTGGCTACATGGCATTGGAGATAATGGTTCAAGGTACACCGATTTGATTATGCAATGTCATTCATCTACTTGTGTTAATATTGGAAAGGTAACTCAATTCTATTTTTAATTTCAAACACTTATATGGTTCCATATCTTTCTTTTGTAATAAATTTGTATACAACATTTGATTATTGTCTCTAAATCTCTTTATCATTTCATATTTGAAACCATGCTTTAAAGAATGTTGATGGATCTTGTTTTAAAGGTGGCTAGCTAGGTTGCATACATTTTAAGGCCTGGACTTGCAAATGCTTACTACTTGCATCTAGTAGATTCTTTTTAAATTTTGTGGTCAGACAAAATAGTACCCACTGAACTGAACAAAGCCATTATGCAGGCTCGAACTGAACTGTATGTTTTGAACTTGTCAAATGGTTGTCACATTGGTGTTATCCTTATATATTGCAGCTTTGTTTGTGCCATTGTTAGTTGTATGTGTGAATTGATATAATTTTCTATTTCAACGATCTATTCATTCATGTTTTTAATAGTGTTGGATGTCTTAGATTACCGTGACCAATGATTGCACGGTGAGACCTAGGCGATTTGAGACAAAATTGACTAGGCCCTAGTTCTTAAAAAGCTTATTAGGATCCTTAAAGTATATATCGCATCATCTTTGCCTTCTTCTCTGTGGTTTTGAGTGATAGTCTCGTTTTCTTATAAAGAGAAACAAATGAACAGAATGTATATTAGATATGATATGATATAATGATATGATATGATATAATGATTTATAATAAAGAGAAACAAATGAACATAATGTATATTTGGGTTTACAACCTTATATGGTAGGTGTGCAGGGGAGGGAACATTTCTATTAGATGCTCATAAAAAATTTATAAGTATAATGAACAATTCTTTTATTATTAAAAGGTTATAGTAATGCTTTGAAATATTTTGAGAACTCTTTTAAAATATTTCAAAACACGTACTAATAATTAGAAGGTGATATGCAGATAATAGTGACTTGGAAACTGAGGTTTCTACACTTGACATAATATGATATTTCCTCATGTGTGCGGAACAGAATCTTCCTCAGAAGTACTTCCCGTCCTTAGAGAAGGTATGATTTAATTTTGTTTCATCTAATATTTATGCCTTTCACCGTTATATTGGAGGACACATTGGTAGTGAAGTTATCCTTGATTTTTTCTTATTGCGCGTTAAATAGGTAATGATGTGTTCTTTTCAGCTGTGGAACTACTAATTCCTTCACAAATAAGATAAAATCATACAAATGATTAAATGGGTCCTAGGAGAAGATAATTAATCATATCAGTTTCAAACATCTAAATAATTCTAAGAATTTGAACACTTAATGTCCATTCATTTTAACTATAAGCACAAGCCATCCTAGTAACATGCATTCCTTTTCAATTGGTTAAAAATAAGAAAAGCATCGAAAGCGATTTTGTTCGTTGATGTTTAGTAATGAAAATTTAGGATGAATCTTGGGGTACTATGTCGGTGCCCCCATGTCACACCATTCTTGTTACTTTATTACTTTGATTGGTAAGTGTCTTATCACTTCTTAAAATGCGACGTATCTTCAGTTTGGTTGATATGCAGGACAAGTATAAGCTTAGATGAATAAATGTCTGCATGTTGCATTTATTGGGAGCTTTATCTGCTCATTCTGAGTGTTGATGATTCATTTGAAAAATTGAAGGCTGGATTCATGTACGTGTTTTCGTGTGTAGGTGGGCTCGCATGTACATACACAAGAACTAAGACTGGATTCATGTACGTGTTTATTGCTTCCCATTGTTTTTACAGCGAAACATTAATTTCTTCTTCGTCGGTTGATTAAGAACTGCGTGAGCCATGCATAGCGTTTTGAAATCGAGAAATTCACTAGAGGATGCATCGGATTTGGGTAGTGCTTTTGGTTTGTGACACTGAGCTCTTACCTTGTTCCCATGCTAATTTGTCTAGCAATGTTAGTTAACCTTAATTATCTGCTAATCACAGCTTGGTCACATTTATTTTCTTTCAAGTGCTCCCCAACAATTTGGCAATGCCTTTCAAAAAGGCGATCGATTAAGTTTTCGAAACACAATGGAGTACCCAATTGTGGATGTTGATGTAAGTGTGAGCGCACACACAATTAGAGGGTTTATCTGAACACAGTCATATGCCATCTCTAATTGGGTAAAGCCCTCAAACCACTTTAATATTTGTTTTCAAATTCCGTTTCTTTTGTTTGATATGTTAAATCCCTACTTATAATGTTTTTTCCTTTATAGGTTGTGATATAACAAATTAAGAACCATTAGAATTGTTTGTTTGCTCGTTTGCAGTAACCCTTCGAAAGAGGGATGCATAGGATTGAGAACTTAAAGTTTCAGTCATAATCCTACCAAAAAAAGTTTCAGTCATAGTTAGTTTCTATCATTCGAAGCATTTGTAGAACTCTCTTATTGCCTAACCATTTGTAAAAGTTGATTTCTTCTGTTAACTTAATTTTAAGCATTCCGAATGTGGTTTGTAAGATTGTTTATTGTGGTCATGATTTAATGATTTTGTTTGGAAGGTGAGAAACTTATCTGTTGTTGTTAGATATTTAGTTGTAACGTAGATGATGAGAAGACCAAGTTTTTTGTGTTCATTAGAGTTTTTGACAAAAATTTGGTACTTTTTGGGTTGCCATTTTGGTTGAGCTCATTTGAATTTTTTTTCCCTCAATGTTCTTCGATCAAAAGATATGCTACACTATTATTGATTTTTTTATTTTTGTTGGTCAGGTTGCAAAGAAGAAAAGTTGCAAATTCGAATTCGAAGGTGTACTTGTCTTGTCATGTTGCATTCATATGTAATTGTTACATGCGTAGTTTTCTTTTTTTTTGAAAATATATGGTGTAGCTTTTTTTTTTGAAAATACATGGTGTAGCTTTTAGTTGCTACAATATTGAAATTGTTATTTGAATTTGAATTTGAATTTAGATATTGTTGGTATTTTAATTTTAGCGCAATGAATTTGATTGTTTAATATGTTGTATCATTTGAATAGTTTTTATTGATTATTTTTTATTTGTCATACAATTTTAATAATATTTAAAAATTGTCGTTAAAGCTCTTTTATGATAGTTGTTCAATGTCATTGTATAGTTACGATGACAGTTTTTAAGTGTCATTATACGTTAAAGATGACACTAAACATGTCATTGTAAGTAAATACTTTCCACAACACCCCATTCTATGACTGTTGAAAACTGTCGTCCTATACTTTTAACGTCAATTTTTAAATGTCATTAATATGCAAATTTCTTGTAGTTATATACTAAATGTTAATTAATTTTACTTGTTGTGACTTATTTTTTCTTTTGCATTGAAATAAATATGATTTGTTCTTTATTATAGGTTATTTTCCATAAAATATATGACTTTTATATATGTGAATATCAATTTTGTATACCTCAAAGTTTAACTTATTTTCTTTTTCTTTTTCTTTTTTTTTTGCAGGAAACTATGGTATATATGATGAATGGAGTGTATTTTTATGATGATTTTTTTGGAAACTTATTTTGTGTTCTCCTATTTTGATTTTTTTTTGTATTGATATGGAAAGAGACAATTATTGATACACTGAGTTTATGTATTCAAATTTGATTAAATTCTATTGGAATGCATTGAATGTATTAATTCATTGGTGCCGTGAAATGTATTAAGCAACCACCAACCGGAATGAATTAGGAATGTATGAATTCATTGTATATGAATTTAGGGTTTATGATATATAAATTTTGTATTGTTGTTAATTTAGGGTTTAGTGTAATATATATGAATGTATTAAACCCTAAAACCGTAAATATAAATTTTGAATGAATATATATACCTATTCCAAACCCCGCTTAGCTCCAATAACACTCGACAAATCAAATTATCACCCGAATTATACCTATTACCTAAATTAAACCCTAAACCTTAAATCCTAAATTAGCTTCAATTTGACATATTATGTCAATTTTACATTTTTCGAGGTAAAACCCCAGTATAAAGTCTCCACCGACTTTTGAATTTCTCATTTTCCATATAAAATCCTCAATTTCTATTTATTTCGTCAAAATACTATTTTTTTCATATTTTTCTCTATTTTTCTGGATTTTGTTTTCCATTTTCTCTTTTTTTTCTTTTTTTCTTTTTTTTTTTCTTTTCTTTTTTTCTTATGGTGACGGGGTGCAGAGAAAATAGAAAATAAAATCCACGTGGTGCGTGCCACGTCCACACCTATCACCTTTTCGAACGAATAGCGCCTTTACAAAAGGCGCCATTCGTTACACGTCACCCGCCTCAAATGAATTACATATTTACTAAAGGCAAAATCCATTAATTTTGTAATTTTAAAAAAATTTTAACTTATTTAAAGAATTTTAAAGAAAAATAACCTTACTTTTTGAAATAGGCCGAATTTGTGCCGATGTGTAGCTATTATTATTATTTTTTCGTTTTCTTTTGATGTAATGTGTGGGTTGACACCTATGTTTCAGAGTTAATAATTTCAGCCATTCATCAATTAAGCAGAAGTATACAATACTATTAGATCTCTCCACAGTCCACATCTTTCATCTCTTGTTCATATTGGGGAGGTAAAAGAGTCTGGTGTGTCCAGCCCTTGCACCGTCATGATTGTTGATGCGTGTCGAGCGCGTCAAAAAAAAAATATATCCCGATGAGATTACCAATAACCACAAGAACTGCAGTAGTGATAAGCACGGGGTCGAACCACGAAGACCAAGTTTTCAACTTAGGGTACTAACCTAAAACTAACCTAGAGTGTTCACAGAAAATATTTCTAATTTTACTAAAAACAATAATTAAAATATAACGTAAATAAATCAATCAAAATGGAAAAGAACAATCCAAACCATCAGTTTCACAAATCTCTTTAATTTGGCATAATTTTACATATGGTCCTCAATCTAATTAAAGCATGCAAATCACAGTAATTTAGTGTAGCTATAGACCCGGTAATGTACGTGGGTCTTCGCGCTTCCTGATGTCGGTAGCCAAGGTACAACCGTTGACTACTTCCCTAACCAATTACTCAACCTGATCGCTAGTGCTCCAGATTTAACGCATTGGTCGCATTACTTCGATTAGTGAATGCACTACACCTAGACAACTGGATCGCTAGTGCTCCCAATTTAGCCTAGATTTCTAAGGTATTTGACCAGTCCCAAAAGGGTCTAATCAATTGGTATGGTCAATTGCCACTAGTGTGGTCTTATTGCACAAGCATGGGTGCTTACGACTTACTGGTATATGAATTGAAGTTTAAACTAGTGTTTAACTTCAATTGTTCAAATAATACAAAAGAAAATAAATTACTATGAAAAACAAATTAAATAAATAATAAAATAGATCTCACATATGTTTTATGCCAAAAAGAGTGATTTGATCCACTTCCAGTTCAGACTGATGAGTTTAGCCGGCCATCGACGTCATAAACTCCATTAAAATCCAAAAATAAAGTGTAGAAAAAGAGGAGAGAAAATACTAGAAAACACTGAGAAAAGAAGAAAACAATGTATGCCCGACTCTCTGCCAAAAACCCTCATTAATACTCTTAAATTTGGGTCATGGATGCTTATTTTCGAGTTTGGTGCGTGACACGTGCGTCGAGGACAATCTGTGGGTATTTTTTGGTGTTTTTCTGGACTCTGCCACATGTCACAGCGTGATTGGCTAAAAAACTGGAGCGTGCTGACGTGGCGGGTGCTGATTGGAGGAGAGCTGGATCGGTGACGTGCTGTTGGCTGACGTGTCGACACGTGGCGGTTCCTGGTTCGCTGGAGTTGCTGACTGTGCACACGGTGGAGGAATGAGAACCTGCCACGTGGTGGGCTGAGAGAACACGCAAGCGCGCCCGGAATCGGCGAAAATCTGGGAGTGCGGTTGAGCACGCATCCCGAGGCAGATCAACGGCGTAGATGAAACGATGAGCCGTGAGAGTGACGTGGCATGACACAGTTGGCTGCGATGGGCGACGTGTCGCGCGCGGATTGGTTAAGCGATGTGTAATGAGGTGGCTGGCCGAATGAAAATGCGACACGTGGAGGCTCCGACACGGCTGGACGAACCGGGACACGCCACGTGGCACTGTGAAATTCCAATTATCCAACTTTCGTGTATACTCCAAAACTAACCTTCCGGTGTCCGATTTCTTCAAGTAAATACTCTATTTTGAGTATTTTTCTGCCACGGATCCAACCGTGCACCCCAAAAGTCCTGAAAATGACAAATAGAGATAATTAGGCCCATAATTCGGAGAATCAATACTAAAATATATAAATAAACTATATATAATATGCTTAAATAACAACTTATCAATTGTCCTTGGAAGCTAGCCGGTTTCATTGATTTTTTTCCGAGTTCCTTAAAGTTAGAACTATTGAATTTCTAAGGACTGATTGAAAGTGTTCATCAATCTGTAATGCCTTTTGATAACCCAATTGATTTCCAATGCTCTCTCTTTTACCGACTCACAGATCGTGTTCTTTGATCTGGAATTTCAGCCATTAATCAAACAACGAGCAGAGAGAGACAACGAGATGCCCCAAGAGAGGGAACAATGTGGGTTAAAGTAAAATTAGGGCACATAAATTAAGGTCTGATTTTGAGTAAGTTTAGTTTTTCTTTGGTTTGAACAGGTGGTTAAATCAAAAACTTGACCATGCGGGTCTTCTGTAAGCCACCTCAGCAGGACTTAAAGGAGTTAATGGGGACTAATGTATATATTAATAAAAATGAGGAACCATCCTAAGTTGGGTATGGGAGACGCGAATTTTGCCTTTAAGAAACCTCCTAAGAAGGCCTCCGGAGAGGCCGCACGTTTTGCCTATGGGGGCACAAAGGGGTACAAGGGGAGTTTTATTCTTCCACCATCACATATCAAACTTCAAATCTCAAATTCTTAAGGTAATGAGACCAAGCCATGGAATTATATATATATTGCCGATATACATGCAAACTATAAGTTTTATGTGTATTGATATGGTTCATAGGTACAATATAAATACAAGATGTGTACAACGGTCAAAATAAGTAAAATATGAAAGCTAGCTATGAAATAATGTAAGTTTGGAAAGCTAGTTATGACAAGATTCGTGTGAGATAATGTAGAGATTTTGCTGATTTGGTGGAGAGTAAATCACGAGTGATGTTGATCCTTTACACACAACCCCCACAAGATGGAGGATCCATGGATACGCCAATCTTGGATTGAAAAGGAAGAAAAATGTTGCGTCCCAATGGTTTTTGTAAGCATGTCGGCAAGCTTATCTTTTGCACTAATATGCAAGACGTGGAGTACGCTGTCAACAACAAGTTCACGAACAAATTATGCTTCATGCGGGAATGATACACTGGAGTTGCACAAACATATGTACCTCCTGTGTTGTCACATAGTAGTGTGGAAGGTTGGTTGATAGAAATGCCCAACTCCTGCAATAAACTTTGGACCCAAAGAATCTCAGCTGCTGCATTTGCAAGTGATCTATATTCAGCCTCTGTTGACGAACGAGAGACAGACTTTTGAAGAGCAGAACGGCAAGTAATGATGTTCAAACCTGAATAAAGCACATAAGCTATGGTAGAACGTCCATTGTCCACATTTCCAACCCAATCAGAGTCAGAAAAAGCTGTTAAGACAAGTTTAGGATCCCGTTTGAGGAATAGGCCATGGTTGGTAGTGCCTTCTAAATAGCGTAGAACACGCTTAACAACTTGCACTACAAGAAAAGTTGTTTGTTGTGACAAGGTATTTTATGGCAGTTAAAAAACTGCCACAAAAATATTTATTGTGGCAGGGATTGCCTGCCACTATTAAAGAAGTGATTTGTTATAAATTATTTAAGGCAACTTAAGACCTACCATAAAAAAATTAAACCAAAGAAAAAAACCAAACTATTAAAAACAGTGCCGCTTGTGTTGAACTAACATTTCTCGCGCTGGTTCACGCGACATTTGACGAGAGGGCAATTTAGTCTTTTTACCAAATAACAAAACTAACCTTCTCATTCGTTCGTTCACACTTCTCATTCGTTCTCGCGCTTGTTCGTTCGTTTGTGTTCAAACAAACCTTCTCATTCGTTCGTTCGTCTGTGTTCGCATCAGATCTCCTCGCCATCCTTCGCATTCGAGATTAATGGATATCAGCTAGGATCGAAGCTCATTGAAGCTCTCTTGCATCAGTCATCGCTCGCCCTGTCTCAGATCTCTCACGCGACCATCTCTCGCCCTGTCTCAGATCTCTCACGCGGCCATCTCCTGTGTAAGCTTCAATTTGATCTATTTAATTTGAAAAGTTTTTCAGTGCTGATTTAGAGTTTTTGTGTTGTGGTTTTGTGCTATTTGGCTCGATAAAGCTTGATTCTGGCTTGTTTGTGTGGGATGCCCTAATTTGATGGCTTGTTTGTGTTGTTTGGAGAAGCAATGTCATTAATTAGCATTGTAGATTTGTCGATTTGTAGTTGAAAATTCTTACAACATTGATCCTTCGTGCAATGTCCTGAACAAGAGAGTACTGATGAGAGTAACCAGTGATGTATCACAAAATGATGAAAGGAGAACTGATGAGAGTACTGATGAGAAAACACACACACACGCATGTATCACAAAATGATGAGAGTGACCAGTGATGTCGGGGTAAAGAAGAGAGAGGTCTTGAGAATAGTTTAGACTACATAATTAAACATACTATTACTAATTTGCTGATCTGTATTTGTTTCGATGGATTTGTTTGTCGCCACATATATGACTTCCCCGTATGAGACATGATTTGCTATCACTACCAGTTCATCTATCTATCTCTATCTAATAAAACACATAACCACACACAAAGAGAGAGTCAGAGAGAAAGAGCTCTGTTTTTAGCTGCAGAAGACATCCTTTCAAGTAAACTGCATTCTTAGATGTTCTATTAAAGCAAAGGAATGCAAGGCCTCCCAAGCTCACGTACTATATCAATATCCTAGGAACATCCATCAAATGCAATTAATGAACTAGCATTCTTCCCATCCAAATCTCCCATTGGTAAGTATTTGATTATTGGTAAGTATTGGTAAGTATTGGATTATTGGGTACAAGATCATACCCATTGTTGCTATTGAGTCCATCATTGAAGTCTTCCCTTAAAATTTTTTTTTTAAGTTTGTTTTGGTTCTTTTTTTGTTTGAGTTTGAGGACAAACTGAAATTAATAAACTACACTCTTTGATTGTGGGATACAATGTATCTTGTGCTTTCTTTTAGAGTATGATGTGCTGAATACTGATGTCAAATGCATATCAATATATAATACATAGAAGATAACATAGAAAATATTGTGCTCTCTTCAGATTTATATGCGACTTAGTTATAAAACAATCCCAATTGGACAATCTTCCCCTGCTTCCTTTAGAAGCAGAGTTGTGAAATCTCATGTGTAAATGAGCTCAATAAAGTATGAATCTTACATCTATACATAAAGCAGGATTGTGTTATTAATTTGAGCATAAAAATTATCAGAACAGTTTATATTTTTTTGAACCCGTGACACTTTTTTTCTCATTGTTTAGTACCTTTTGAAGAAATAGATGCGAAAATAAGGCATTGCTACTATTGTAGATCATTGTTTAGGTGACCCACTATGGATACTCCCATACATTCGAATTTTGAACATAATGCTTAGTCTTTCTCTTTGGGTCCCTTCTCTTATAAATGTTCAAGTTGTTACTAGTGCAATTCATACGATATCTTGATAAGATATGTCTAACATTGATTGTCTGTTTCTTTTTTTTTCTCAACCTGAGACAAGCTTTCAACTTTTGTAAATTTGTGAGCGCATTCTAGGCTTAGTTTGTGTTAATATCATTAACATCTTGCTGACTTTTTTGGTGCAGTTTTATTCTTTAAAATGGACAAGAGTTGGATAGATTTAGTGGATACAACATCTCATGCCTATGTTAGTGGGGTGGACAGATTTTTGGATTTTGCTTACGATAATAATGGCACTAATAGAAGAATTTATTGTCCATGTATTGGATGTTTGAATCGGTACTTACATTTTAGAGGTGATGTCAGACAACACTTAATTGTGAGTGGTTTTTGGCGTAGCTACAAGAACTGGACTAGTCACGGGGAACCCTATATTTCTTTGCGGCATGAACATAGTGATGATATCAATAGAGAAAGGCTAGTCAAGGATAATATGGTTAGGATGGTACATGAGGCGAGAGATTTTCCTAGCGTTGGATTAGATTATGAAAATAGACAAAATTGTGGTCCTAATGAAGAAACAAGGAAATTTCAGAAAATTTTGCTCGATGCAGAACAACCATTGTATTTAGGATGTGATGAGTTTACAACTCTTTCTTTCATTGTTCGACTTTTGAATCTAAAAGTTATTGGTGGATGGTCAGGTAAATCATTTACTATGTTGCTAGAGTTGTTGAATGATGCATTCCCTATGATCACAAAACTCCCTAAGACATTCTATGAAGCGAACAAGTTGACAAAGGACTTAGGGTTTACTTGTAATACATGGGATGCATGTCCTAACAGTTGTATGTTATTCAAAGACAAAGATAAGGATCTAGATGCATGTACAGTGTGTCATGCATCTAGATATAAAGAATTGAATGGTAAGGTTAGTTTGGAAAATAACAAGGGAAAGGGAGGGGTCCAGCTAAACCTTGTAGCACATGGAATAATGGACAAAAGTTGCAGCTCACCTTTAATGAATTTTTGCAACCTATCGGCGAAAATAAAAACAAATTTATGTCACAACTTGGTCTGATTGCACGTAGTGGGAAAGTCCCATTGACATACTTGGCATGGGAAGATGTTCCTGAAGATACGTTGAATTCTCTTTGGAACGAGATTCAAGTATGATTAACAAAATATTCATTAATATTTTACTATTTGTAATTCTGTTTTTTTTTTCTTCTTATATTGAGGTACATGTTCTTTTTTTTGTAAGATAACACAAATGTCCCTCCGGAGTATCAAAAAGGATATTTGCGCTCTCTTGGTAAAAAGTGGAGGAGTTGGAAGCATACAGCTAAAAAGAAATATTTTATTGGACATGAAAATGATGATGAATATTTGGAAATGGCTCCTAAAGACATACAAGATGATCAATGGGCATTACTTGTGGAATATTGGAAAAGTGAAGAATCAAAGGTGAGTAGTATGTTTAAATATTTGTTATTGCAAAGAAAATATGTTTTTGGAGGGCATACCTGATTTATTTTTGGTGCCCAAATGAGTTTCTCTTTCTCTTAAACTAATTAATTAATTGGAGGAATCACAGGACAATGTGGTTGTTGAGAACTTAGAAATTAATATTATGGTTTGGTTGGTTTTTGAGTTAAATTGAGGGTATTGTTGACACTTAAAATGGGTTCTTTGTGACGTTTGATTCAAGGGTTTGTGGGTTGAGAACTAACTTTTTTTGTAGGCTATTGTGAAACGAAGTTGTCAAAACAGAGCGAAGCAAGGATTGCCTCATAGGACCGGACGCACAGGATTTTGTGATATTCGTCATCAAGTAAGTGAGTGAATTTGATGTTTGACTTATTTTTATTGTTTTAAGTCTTCGTTGTATTATGAGAATGATAATCTTTTTTTATCTTGTTGCATGTATTAGATGCAACAAAACGGAGAACTTGTTGACCGTGTGTCCGTGTTTTTAAAAACACGTGCAGCTAAGCCCGGTATCCAATTGGACCCAGCTACACAAGATAAAATTGTAAGTATAAAGAGGTATATCTTATATTTTTAGTATTTGAATCTTGTATCCTATATACAAAATGGTGAACTTGTTAACCGTGTCCGTGTTTTTGTAGTAATTATATCTTATATTTGTTTTTTAGTATGAAATGAATGGTAGACTTGCAGAGGTTTCTGAAATAGAGCAAATACCTGAGCTTAGAGAGAAGATTTTTAAAGAGGTAATGGGTCAAGAGGGACATAGCCATGTTCGAACATATGGCTTGGGTCCATCATATAGAGATGTTTTTGGTAGTACTTCGAATGTGCCTGCTGATGTTACAATTCAAGCATTGCGAAATGAAGTAATGACGACAAATGCAAAAGTAGACTCTCAACAGGTAAATTTATTGATATATTAATGGCAATTATACATGTTAAGTTTGTTTCTAGTATTGTCAATATTAATTTTGACCATTGATTTGTAGATGCTAATAGATAGCATGGTTGAATTTTTGGCAAAATCTGATTTCGTTTTTCACCGAATGAGCGGGTAAAGGTTAAAATAATAGATATTATTTGACATTTATTTATTTTCTTATAAAATTTTGTTGCTGAATTGTAGGTTGTAAATGAAGCTTCCAGTTCTTTAATATTTTAGTTGGGCGATAAAGAAGAATCTTTTGGAAAGTAAGGTATATTTTAGTCTGTTCTTTGCTTTTCTTTTATAATCCTTGTTGATCTTGAACACAATCATGCCTTCATTCTTATGAGAAAATGGCTGAAAAGTGATCCCTTACCATGTACTGGCATACTTTGAAGGTCATTTGAATCATAAATTAGTAGTTGGATTGAATGCAACCTTTGTGCCTTTGTGCTGTTGGTAGTGGCTTACTTTTGTTTAGATGGAAGGAGGAGGGTAGTTGGAGAATTTGAGGTGACATAGGGTCTAAGTGGTCGAATGATAGTCACGGGTACAGTAAACATGTTATGTGGTTGTGCATACCACCAAAACTACATGGACTTTAGATTGTGTTAATTCTGAAGTTTAGGATTGAAAAGTCAAGCTAGTAGAGGCAATTAGGTATTTGCTACGGTTGATAGAGCCGATCTAAACTGTTGGTAACAACAATGTTATGGAAACAATACAATAGAAGGACGGTAACATCAAAACAAGTTGAATTAAGAGAAACTGATTGACACCTAATATATGTTCAATGTAGAAAGCTTGTTGAGTGGAATTTGAAAGTGATATCATTTGTTCATAAATGCTTCTTATTAATGTGTGTTTGGATAATTGCTGTACTTGCATAGGAGATAACTCGATGCTTTGAAATTTTCTGGGAAACATGTCTCATATTTTTCTGTTGATTTTTTCTTTTAAAATCTGGGACAATGTGCTCGATAAAAAATTTTTACCACAGAAAACTTTTGATATCAATTCTTGGCGCAGCTTGGATGGCCTCAATATTTAATGCTTTATTATTTTTGTTTGTTGAATTATTTGAGCTACATAAAAGCTCTATTTTTCTTTGAGCGGTCCGCTCGATCGTCCCGAGTCCTCTTTTCTTGGTTTGTGGACTTAATCAACTTCTTGTTTCATTATTCAGGTTGCATCATCAAACTGAATCTACTAGTTTTTTAAAATCGGTTGTAGCTGCTTTTGCTATGGGAATAGTTGAACAGGTTCTTTTGCTACTTCCTACACCATAGGAAGAGAACTAAATAAAGCAGCAAGTCAGCTAGCTTAGCCAGACATGCTAGCCTCCCTCTTAAGCTAGTATTATTGTCTCTTCCACACTTTCACCATAATCTCTCACAAGTCACAATACCTACCTACTCTCTTCTTTGTCCTTGTCTTCTCCCAATTTAAATCCACATGCAAAGCAATATAGTAATAGCATATAGAAAAGTCCAAATTAAGCGAAGTAGATGAAACCTTTGTTCGATTCAAATATCGTATGTAGGGCTTGAAGCTGTATCTCCTCTTTCTTTCTCTTCTTCTTGCTTGATCAATCAAGTTTTCACCAAGTTTGTTGATTCCATAGGAAGCTAAAGCTGTTGTCGTGGTCTAACTCAAGCGTAGTAGATGCCATGGATGGATCCTCGAGTTTCTCCATGAACCGATCTTCCGACTTTTCTTGGTGAGTTTGTTGAATCTTGTACAAATTCCCCCAAACAATCGAAAATCAACTAATCTGACCGTTCAATTTGTGCAATATTGTAGAAACTCTAGAGGAAGTATTATCAATTTTATAATTTGCACAATATAGAAAGAATTGTGGTCGCGGCGTAGAAAACTTGCTTGGCGTTAATTTGTTAACCTTATAATGGAATATGCGCTCCTTTTGTTTTCGAGGTGCAGTATGCAGAGCCAGATTATCTGTAATGGGTGTAGGAATTTTGGGACAGAGGTAATTGTATTGCATATTGCGCAAAGAAACATTTGCAAACACCTCTCGGGATAAAGAAGAAAAGTTGTTCAAATTAAAACTTTAGGCCCAAAATTCCCCTTACAATTGAACATTGTGAATTCCCAATATTCAATTTAATCCTACTGTTCTGTTTAGAAAAAATTGTTTCAAATTGCTTTGGAACTTCAATTTAGTATTATCCTCAAAGCTATCAAATTCAAATAAGAAAAGTTGCTTTTGCTTTATTGACATTTAGTCTCAAGTGTGCTATACACAGATGCAGAGCTAAGATAGAACCCTTCTTTATGAATCTATGCTATTATAATTTTGTACCTCTCTTTACAATATTTTTTGTTGTTTCTCTCTAATATGCTTTTGTTTTTGCAGTTCCCTTACAGATTGCAGTTCTAATTCATGAAGACAGAAGAAAGGAATCGATCTCCTTTTTTAATTTTTCATCTTTTACATTCTATCCTTGAAAGGAAAATAATCATGAGAGGCATGATCCTCCCATCCAATACATTTTATTCATTGTTTGTAGTCTTATCTGTAGAATTGAACAATTTGATGGTTGTATCCTAATTGTACAAATATTATGAATTGTCATTGATGATTGTGTTATGCATTTATTTTTTGTCAGGTGTTTATGTAATGCTATAGTTTAATTTGGTGAAACTAGTTAACTTCTAGTTGTTAGTGGATCATGAATTTTTATGGCAGCTAAATGCTGTCACAATATGTATCTGTTATTTGGGGCAGTTAATTCTTGCCACAAATATATATTTTTTGTGACAGTTAATTGTTGCCACAAATATATATTTTTTGTGGCAGCTTCTAATATGCCATAAAAAAACAATATCTTTTTTGGCAGTAGAATGCTACCACTAAAAATATTTTATGGCAGTGTAGGAGTTGCCTCTAAAATTTTTTTGTCGCCGCAAATACTTTTAGTGGCAGCACCTGATGTCACAAATGTTTTTGTGACGGGCGTATTCATGGCACCCTCCATCCCGTCACATAGCTGCCACAAAAAGTCATTTGTGGCAGCAAAAGGCTTTTTGTGGCAGCTTTATTGCTGCCACAAAAAGTGCATTTTCTTGTAGTGATATTGCATGTGCGTTTGAGTAGGAGCATGCATGAATTGAGACAATTTATTCACAGCAAAGGAGACATCCGGACGAGTGAAGGCTAAATATTGGAGTGAGCCAACAATGGTGCGATAAGTGGTGGCATCAGTTTTTGAGAGACATCATCAAGACGCAAGGATTCCAGAACCGGTAGAGATGACCTCTTCGCCTTGAAAATGATGAAGTGAACCCAAGTCTTTAATGGAAAACCTGCGAGCTAAGCTTTGAACAAATTGATATAAAAACTTGGAGTTGTTGTCAGTTAGCACAATATCATCCACACACCATAAAATATGCAATTATATCGTTGTGATTAAACACAAAAAGAGAAGCATGCATCAGCAAGAGACTTACGAAATCCTGATTTTAGCATTAAATATTTGATCTCATTGTACCAAGCACGAGGTGCTTGTTTGAGTCCATAAAGTTTCTTTTGAAGTTTGCAAACATGACTACGAAATTGAGAATGAGAGTGCCCCGGTGGTTGAGTCATATAAACATCTTCATGAAGTGTGTCGTGAAGAAACGCATTATTTACATCTGAGGGGCCAATTTTTTTAGAGAGCCAAACATAAGATAATGTCTATGGTAGCCGGCATCGTAACTGGACCGAATGTCTCAAAATAGTCGCAACCGGGTTGTTGTTGGAAGCCTTTTTGTGACAAGACAAGGTTTGTACTTATCAATGGACCCATCTACTTTCCGTTTAATGCGAAAAATCCACTTGCAAGAAATTGGAACATGATTCGATCGGGGAACTAACTCACAATTTCCATTTTGTAGTAATGCATTAAACTCTGCATCCATAGCTTGCCTCCAGAGAGGATCTTTAATGGCTTGGGTGGCAGTAGATGGTTCTAAGGAGGTAGACATTGGATGCTTGCTGGTTGTAACATTAATGAAGGAGTTATTAAAATATTTGACTTTTATTGACTGAACAAGCTGAAATACAATGAAAACCCGAATCAAATAAAGGGGATAAGTTTTGAGCAATAAGAAGTGAACGCAAAACTTTATTTGAAGGATGACCCAGTTTGTGATGCCAACTAGATAGAGGTACAGTTGTGGCTACGTTAACTTGGGGTTGAGTAGAGAAAAATGCGCAGTAGACATCATTGATGAATCCAACATAGAGGCGCCCCGTACGAAGATCCTTCACAAGGAAATCGGTAGAAACGAATTGAACAAAAACATGGTTAGTCTTGCATAATTGTGCAATGGAAATTATTTTTTTTTTGTAACTATGGTGCACAAAAAACATTAGAGAGTTGAAGAGTGCGATGTGGTATGGGAAGTGATGTGTGTGGCCTTGGTGTGAAATCGAAAGACTGTTACCGTCACCCAATATGATTTCATCAGGACCTCCATAGTCAAAGAACGTCTGTAATGTAGATGGATGCGAGGTAGCGTGATGTGAAGCACCACTGTCAAATATCCAAGATTGAGGTGGAGTAGAACCATGCACAGTTGTGGCTGTATTCATCATTGGAGGTGAAGAGATGGTGGGTGGAGCCACTGTAATACTATTTTCTTTCAAAAATCTAGCAAGCTTTCGACAGTCACGTGTGTTATGACCAGGAAAGTTGTAAAAATTGCACTAAATGCCTGATCGAGGAGATCGAATGGTGGATTGAGACGACCATGACCGAGAGTAGTTCCCATTAAAGCCACCACGATTTGGTCTACGATTCTGAGGAGACTTGGAGACTTGTTGAGCCTTTGGATTATGTTTTTGAGTGATATTGGCCGTAGCAATGGCTGTAGCATTTGCAGATTCATTTTCCTTTAGTAGTCGCTCAAAATCAGTCAATTTCTCAAAGAGTTCAAAATATGAGATGGCAGAATCTCGAACTTTGATGACTGCAACAATGTTGTGTTAAACTCATCTCCTAGTGGAGTGATGATATGAACAACAAGATCTTCTACACTAACCGGATTTTGAGTGAGTGTCAACCTGGGGCGGAGCTATCCCAAGAGTAGAAGGAAGGAGGCGAACTTTTTCAACCCCTTTCAAATTTTTTAAAATGTCCTTATCTATTTTTTTTAAAAAAATTTATTTAGTTTATTACCTTTGAGTCCTTCAAATACAAATAAAGGTAGTTTAGTGAAAGAAGCTCTTATTTATTTAGTTAATATGTAATCAATAATTAATGTCAAACAAGAATTTTAACTTGTAACTGTGACTCAGTGACTTACAAGTAAAACTTAACATCAAACTTTTGAGGTTCCTAATATTGAATATCGTTATGTATAAATGTTATCTAATTAACATGACAAAAGATGCAACATGTAAATAATGCATCAAAGTATGAATATCATTAGTCATTGATTATTGTATGTGCTAAGGGTAACACTGACAATAAGAAAGACTTTCAAGAGTGCAAATCTTGATGGAAATTGCCAAAGCATAAGATTATTGCACTAGGAAGATGGAGAATTGCGTACGGAAGGGGTGAATTGTTGGGGCCTATGTAGTGATAGAAATTAAGAGAATTGTAAATCAAATTTATGCACACTTTCACTAAAATGGGTTGTTAATGCTTCAGATCTTACATTAAGATAAGAGTGCGTGCACACATAATGTATTCAAAGCTTTTGAACACCTGTGAACAGATGTATCACCCATTACAACTCTTTAAAATTAAAATTTGTTTAAGCTAGTGGCAACTCATCTATAATAGAGCACATCTCTTGAAGAAATTCAACAACCGGCTTGGAACCTTTTCGATTCTTGGCAAGCTTTGCTTTTAAGAGAAATGATTCTAGAGCGGGAGGAACTGGCATAACTATGATGCAATCGCTTCCAGGCTTTACGAGATGTTTCAACCAACGAAACAAGTGGTTGAATGGTGGCAGAGCAACTGCCAAGCAAGGCACTGATGAGAACTTGATCTTGCCTGTGCCAAATTTGATAATTTAGGTTTGGAACCTCTTGCATATCCTTGTTAAGGATAGATTTTGCCAGTGGAGATAATGAGCCATCAATGTAATTCAACAAGTTGAGGCCGATTAGTGTTGCTTGAACTTGCTTTCGCCAAACTGGAAAGTTGCAAGAGGTGAGAGTAATCGGAAAGTGCGTAGGAGCATTAAGTTGAACTACAATGATTGTAGCGGTGATAGCCATGACTTTCCCGAGGATCGAAAAAACTTGTTAAAGTACTAGTATGCTCTTATACCATATAAAGATTTATGTGTATTGACATGGTTCATTGGTACAATATAAATAGAAGATGTGTACTATAACGACCCGAAAATTTAACTATTTATGAATGATGACGTGTACTATATATTTAAACTCGTATTTGAATGCCGAAAAGTGAAGTCGGTAAACGAGTAGGAAAAATGGCCAAACGGGCATCAACTGACAGGTTACAGGTACACGGGACATTAAAACACTAAAAATGTAAATAAATAAGTCAATTAAATGATAATTGAGCTAATTGATTACGAGAGAGCGTCGACGAGACCAATAGCACGCGACTGCAAGTCGTGGTGTTTTCGAGCGCGAGAATGCGAGAATGGACCAAGGAGTTGGTTAGATAAGTGGCGAGTGAGTCACTTAGTGGAGTCACATAGGAGAATTAGAGTAGGTGGAAAACTTAATAGAGTGTTAGTTAGATCTACCTCAGGATACGTGTGTTTAAGTGGATGAGGTGTAGGCCTATATAAAGCCCACCTCACACTCTTTTCTCTCTTCTCCTCTTTTCCTCTTCTCTTTTCCTCTCTCAAAACTTTGTAAGCAAGAAAGTGAGTGGACAGCCATTGGAGGGTTGTCCAACTCGCCGGAGTCTCATCCTCACCAGAGAATGTGAGATCTCAACCCTTTTTTATCTATTCTTTACATCTACGCGTGTGTTTTTGATTTATTTGCATCACGATAACCAAGGATGCTGCACTAGGAAGTCGATCTAATCGACAAGCCCACTGCCATGGCGATCCTCGGAGTGATCAACATCCATTTATGTTGTCAGAGTTGGGTTTTACGCGTGTGTTATGTGATACGTCGAGTTGAAACGTTTGGAGTGGTGTTATTTCGGACAAGTTTCCGAGGGATCCACAACAATCCAAAACTAGTTTTGGGTGGTCACGGACCCACATACATGATGGGGAAAGCTGCAGAGCGTGGCGACGCAAGCCGGGGTTTGAAACCCTCGACAAAAGACCCACTTGTCTGGGCGTCGCGACTAGCGCCGTGGGCAAAATTCCCCACGGCACCACTCACGACGCCGTGTCTAGGAACGAAATTGAGGAACGATGAGACGAACCCCCCAAATGGCTAGACCAGGCCCAGCGCCTGGCCAGGGCCGTGTAGGGTCAGGCCAAACTCGACCCGACCAGAAAAAAATAATTAAAATTAAATAAATTCTGAAAAAATAAGGAAAATCCAGAAAAAAAAAATGAGAAAAATCTAGAAAATAATATTTTAAGCAAATAAATAGAAATTGATGAATTTCTATGAAAAATAAAAATGAAATATTCGAAAAATTTGGGGGTTATCTTAGAGTTGTTTATTGACTATAAACACAACCTATTGGGGTTTAAACCATTGACAGATAGTTTGGGGACCCGAGCAAGGTTAGGATCGCAGGAGTGCGATGGGTACGCGATGTACCAGGTAAGTTAGTAAGCCAGTAAGAAAAAACCATGTGATTTTATATCCTCTGTTGATTGTGATTGTTGAATTGATCTCATGCTTGACATTCCATTCAATTCCTTGGTTGTGTGTTTTTGGCGTAAGTATGTGTCAGAGTACTCGACCCTGCACTAGTGGGGCAACGTGGGCACTTTTGTACAGGAGTGTGGGACCACCCATAGTGATCGTGTGACACCAAGTATTGGGGGCTTGTGTTCCCCATCATGGTTGTGCCTTCGCTAGTGTCGATGCTTGGGGAGATCTCGTGAGATCTTCGCCGTTCTGCCATGATTTAGACTACTTATGAGCCTTTTTTGATTCTTGAAACACGCAAATTTTGATTGTTAACTGTTAGTCTATTATCATGCACCTTGTTATATTTCCTGTCTTTCAATTACCATATGATTCTTGGACTGCCTTGTTGTTTTATTCGTGAATTACTATTATATTCTTTTGGGATTTCTTTCAATTACTTTCAGTTACTTACCGTCTAATTTGTGATGGTGAGTGCAGTTAGGGCAAGTGACAGCAAGGGAAAAGGGACCGGCAATAGGTGACTTCCTCTGAGCGCTTATCGGGGACGATTTTTTTCCTTGCTGCATAGTATGTATTGCTTTTACTTATATATATTGTTTTAAAACATTATGGATAGTGTTGGGTTGTGAGACTTAGATATCATGTATATGCCCCCATCATACTGTGGTCACCAGGCTTTACATGTTTATCTTGTATTCGTGGTTCCACATTATCAATAAAATTCCTGATTTCCCTTGAGTTATAATTAATTATAGTTGAATTCTGCTGCGTATTGATAAATAAACTTTATAATCTAATAACTCATGTTTTGATCCGTAAATAAATGAATTAAGGCTGACTAGGCGCGTATAGACTCGTCGAGTACTGACTCGGGAGCCTATGCGGGCCTAGGTTGGGCGTTCCCAATTGCTTTAAAAATTGGGGTTGTCACATGTACTTGTTGGTGGGATTTCCAAAAACTTGGTGCGCAATAGAAGAAAAACTTGATGCAATTGATCGAGGCTTGAGTTATACTCAATGTCCTTAAGACTATTTCGCCCCGCTATGGTGCTCACGGTCTAATGACAATAGTCTCCCAAGATACAACGATCATACAAGTGATTTGTAGCACTCCGAATCACTAGTCTACAAAACCAATCTATGATTCAATACTCTCTCAGACTCAAAAGCATGTAAATAGAGAAAGACATTTTGATTTGACCTATTTGCTTTTCATTCTAACTATATATATTTATTTTTTAAAACAATCCATCAAGTGAATATATATAGACTTTTATGTGTCTATTAGAAAAAGACACACCTCTTGGTGAATAGATACACCTTTTGGTCTATTCTGTCTCTACACAATAGTACACACCTTTTCACATAATTTTCATTCAAATTATAAATAATTAAATAATATAGTTAATTGTTCCAACACAATGGTCAAAATAAGTAAAATAGGAAAGCTAGCTATGAAATAATGTACGTATGGAAAGCTAGTTACGACAAGATTCGTGTGAGATAATGTAGAGATTTTGCTGATTTGGTGGAGAGTAAATCACGAGTGATGTTGATCCTTTACAAAAACAACATAACATAGAGACTGAAGGAATGATACAAACAACCAATTCAACTTCATTCATACAAGGCCTTCATATAATAGTTGCAGAGATACACTTGACTAACACACATGATCAATTTCATATAAATGTTTTTATTTGTGTTTATCTTCTCTTATCGGAAGTTTTTATTTGTCTTTCCTTGTTGAAAGTTTTTATTTTTTATTATGATTTTATTATTGTGGATACAAAAAATAAACGTATAAGTTGCATATAAATTTACAAATTTTGCAACGTCGATTTGATCTCATCAAAGAGTGGGAAAAATTGTTATTGATATAATTTTATTGATAAATTAGATGTAATAGCAATTTAAAAATATAGAAATATCTTTTTTCTCAAAAAAAAAAAAATTGTTGGTTCTTACCTCGGGGTTGTATGCACATAAATGTCGGTTGCATACACGCGGGTCGATGCTATATGAATGGCTCTTGTGGGCCAATGGACGACAACGCATGCGTGCCCATTGGGCGTGTCTCGTGAGTGTCACGTGCCCACACCCTGACATAAGCATAGAAGTGCAATTGCAGCACAGCCACGTACCGACTCACCAACACGAGAGAACCACACGAAATGCAGGAGAGCAATTCCACAGCTATGGCAGCTATGGAGCTATGGAAGAAGAAAAAGAAGAAGAAGCGATGGCAGAGCGACTCTCCTCCCTCGACAACCTCTACTTCCCGAGATCAATCCAGCCCTCCGCCGCCACTCCCTCCCAGCGCAAACCCATCCTCCTCGACCTCCTCCGCCGCGACCCCGCCGTCTTCCTAGGTCAAATCACCCCTCCCCCCTCTCTCTAACCCTAACCCTAACCCTAACCCTAACCCTAACCCTAATCCTAACCTAACACAATTTCTTTTGATTCTCCAGAGAGGTACGGCGGCCGCCTGACGGCCGAAGAGCTCCGTGAATTCGAGGCGAAGAGCGGCGGCGACTACGAGGTGAACTGGCATTTGGATCGCCTGCGGTGCGCGGAGAGTCCGACGTCGCGTCGGTCGGCAGTGGTGAAGAACAGGAGGAGGGCGTACATGAGCAGGCTGGAGCGGGAGGGGAGTTACTTCTCGGAGGAGGCGATGAGGGAGAGGGAGCCGTATTTGCACCACGAGTATTTGGGGAGGTTTCAGGATGTGAGCGGGAGGGGGATGGCGCGGCCGGGGGAGCGCTGGTCCGAGACGCTGTTGCGGCGGTGCGAGGAGGCCGTGCTGGTGGAGAAGATTAGGGCGGAGCAGATGAGGTTGGGTGTCGATGAGAAGGATTGGGTCGGTAACGCCAGAGCGGAAGAGGAGGAGGAAGACGAAGAGGAAGAGGAAGAGGAAGAGGAAGAGGAGGAAGAGGAAGAAAAGGAAGGAGCTTGCCATTCTGAGGTAAATCTGTGCTATGATTTATTGATTTGTTTGTTCTAATGATTGCAAGGTGGGTGGTGTTCTTCTAAATAATTTTGAATGTCTTATTTAAAAAACTTCATTGATCATTGATGGCTCTCTATATGATTGAAGCAATTGAATGAGCTTGAAATGGTTGAAGTTAGTGCACCGGTAGCGTTTGTGCTATTCCAAATTTATAATGTTAGTAGTGGTTTAGAAGGGTTCTTTTGGCTAGTTGATTTCATATTCATAGATGTGTAGTGAACCAGATTACAAACCTTTGTTTCTTTATTTATCAATTATATGATACTCTAAAAATGTTAGGTGGTGGTTTTGTGATTTTCTATCAATCTTTTCAAGGCGGTGAGGTGGTTTTGTCTTGCCTAGACTAGGGTGGGGCCTAGGCGGATTGTAGAATATTTAGTAAAGATTTTAAAACAAAATGACTTAGAAGGTTCTTTGATGAGCGTGAGCGCTACGTAGATTAAAGTCATAATTACATAATCTTCCCTATCAATTTGGAAATGCAAGGGGGCCTAGTGTTTTACCAATACCATGAAAATTCTTTAGAAATTTTCGTTTTCTTTATATCCTATCTTGAATGGTCTATTTGCTCATGGGACAATGTGATGGTCTACTTCCCTAACTCACCTAAAGAGGGAGTCGCCTCTGAACATTTATTGATAAAGCAAAGAAGGAATTACAACTTCAGAGAAGAGTAATCTGATAAGCAACTTGATAGAAAGAGGGGGTCGCCTCTGCTGTTTTATTGATAACCAAAGAGAAGGGAATACACCTCAAGAGTGGGAAACCATAAACCCAGAGATAGAGAGACTCACCTAAATAGGTGGTCGCCTCTGAGAAGTACATTGTAATTAAGGTCCCCTAATTACAATGTACTTCTCAGATGCCTCATAAAATGGTTATCTGTCCTATTTATACCCTTATCCTAATTCCCACTCACCGAGTAGAATGGTACTATTGACTCACCTATTCACACATCATGCCTAACTGCTGTCTAATGCCTTGCAGAGGAGGAATGGTATGCCAACACTGCGTGAAGCTCCAGAGCGACGATGAGTGTCTCAGCAAGGAAGGGAGGGAGGGTGGCCGACACGGGAGTAGATCCCACTGCACATCGAAGCTGAGAAATGTGAAACACGGGGTGCATCGATGCCAAAAGAGGAGCTCTAGTTTGTAGGCCACAGATCCCACACGAGAGAACACTTTAAAAGGACCATAAAAGAGAGGGTTGAGCTTCATATTGGAGCGCCGAGGCACGATGGATTGGCGATAGGGGCAAAGCTTAAAATAAATGGAGTCACCCACCTGGAACACCATTTCGCGACGGCCTTGGTTGGCATGTTGCTTCATCCGGTTTTGAGCCAGGAACAACTGAGCACGCAACTCTTGCAGTGTTTGGCAGAGGTTGAAGTCCAGCCGGTGCCAAAGTTTCATACTTATGGCATTGACAGATATTGCAAGCTGCCACATAATTCTTGATATCTTGTCGCATGCCAACTCAACATAGTTCCACAGCAATGCGATTGTATGTCTTCATAAACTCGTCATGGTCCCCCATTGGTCCAGAATGAAATTCATTTAGGATCCGTGATTTAAGAGAAGAGGAAGCTGGAATTGCCAAGCAATACTTATAGAGGAGTTGGTTATGGTGCAAAGATCAACCTGGCTTAGAGTATGGATCAAGAAGTAGAGCTTGGCGAATGGAAGAAAGAAAAGGATCCACCATAACTTCAGTAAACAAGATGGTGTCTTCATCACAAGACAACGCAAAAATGGAGAACAAGTTCAGAACTGCCGAATCCTCACCCGGGAAGTAAAAACGGGATAAGGTGTCAGCTATGACATTCGAGGAACCCAACTTGTATTAGATGTCGAAATGGAACCCAAGCAGTTTAACGAGCCATCGTTGGTACTCCGAGGCTACCTCTTGTTGCTTTAACAGTTATTTTAGACTATGTTGATCAGTACGCACGACCAACACAATGGCAATAAGTTCTCGCATATATGCAGACTTAGCTCGCGATCGCGGAGACAGGGCCTGACGGAAAAAAGTGATAAGCATCTCAAAGTTGAGACAATATTGCTCCCACACCAACTCCGGAAGCATCGGTTTCGATGACGAAGAGTGCCTCGAAGTTGGGTAGCGCTAACACAGGGACTACCTTCATAACTGTTTTGAGTTGAACAAAGGCAAACGTCGCTTCGTCGAACCAGGAGAAGGAATCATTCTTCAATAAGTGAGTGAGAGGCGCAGCTATCTTCCCGTAATCACGTACAAATCTCCTACAGTACTCGGTCAGCCCAAGAAAACTGCGGAGCTCTTTAATGTTGGGAAATGTGCCCTAGGTCAATCCATTAACAGTCTTTATGAATACATTTTAGTTAATAAAATAGAGGATTTCATTTGCTGTTTATTATAATTGATTTGCATGTTTACATTATAATAAGATCCATGGGTATTTACGAAATATCCTAAATGTCCCTAGTCCATTTATTATACTGGGAACTATAATGAATTAAGACTAGTGTGAGTCTTGATTGATGATCATACGATGATCATACGTATAGGAATACGAATCAAGATCATGAGTACTTGTTAGGGAACAAAGTACTTGGACCGACCCGCTTTGAGAACATCACATGGATTAAGTCATAGTTGTTTCTCATGATAGGTATATTTTTCGGTCCTCGACTTGAGATTACCGAGACTTCAACATTATGAATACGGTGATTTGACGCAATCAAACGTTGTCTTTAACCTTAGGACGATTATAAAGGTTGTGATTGGTTACTTGTGTGAATAATGTGGTGAAGTTGTGTAATCGAGATAGAATTTGTCCCTCTCATATAAAGAGAGATATCCAGTGGATCCCTCGATGTGTTAGGCGTTAAAAGGCCTAGTCTAAGTGAATTGATATTGATCAATGTCACTCGGATGTTTTCGGTCTACCTAGAAATCGAGACTAGTACGATTGAACATGTTGGATGACAATTCCATGCCTTATGTTTGATCAAAAGGATATCGTGTGACAAAAAGATGTTATATACACTATTGATTAGGTTGTATCGATTTGATATTCGTACAACTTGGGTAGTCATAATGTCTTGCTAGAGGCCGCTTATGACTTGTATACCAAAATGTATTTTGGTATACTGCCAACGTTGTATGAGCCTATTGGGTCGCACACTGAGAATGGTTTTGCGAGATTTTAAGATGGTTCAGAAAAACGAATCATGACAGAAACGTCCTTGTAGTGTATTACACTAATACTTCTCTAAGTTGGGGTATATGTGTAATTTACTTAACCGTCTATATACAAGGGTTGTATAGACACTTTGAATTAGAATACAAGTACAAGAAAGATTTAAAAGGGGCCGAAACTCTATTTTCGTTTTAAGAAACGACTTAGAGGTTTTTGGTATGCTCTGGATCGTTTTGGAGAGAAACAAAAAGGTTTGGTATTCTCTCGAAGCTAGCACTTCAAATCTCGGTCGCCGTTCGTGTGTGGACTACTGATAGAGGGCGTTCGTCGTTGGCAGTGCCTTAGAGATCGATTAATCTTCAGAAAGGTACATTGCGATTGAGGTATGATTAAGTTTTCATAGTTTAAACGTGTTTTAATGGAATCAGATTCGGATCCTATTCGGGTTTTTCTCAAAATTGTTTTGTAATCTCCGCTACGCATGAACCCCAATAGGTGAGTGAGAGGCGTAGCTATCTTCCCGTAATCACGTACAAATCTCCTACAGTACTCGGTCAGCCCAAGAAAACTGCGGAGCTCTTTAAGGGTCGTGGGAAGTGGCCACTCATCCATGGCCTTCACCTTGTCCGGATCAGCTAACACCCCATCCCTGGAAATGATATGCCCCAAGTATTCAAGAATTTCGCGAGCAAAACAACACTTCTTCAAGTTGATGTAGAGAGAATTAGACTGAATAATCAAAAGGACTTCAAATGGATGATGACAATGCTCTTCAAAACTGCGACTGTACACCAAGATATCATCAAAGAATACCAACACTGAACGACGGATCAACCTTGTAAAAATGGAATTCATGAGAGATTGGAAGGTTGCCGGGGCGTTGGAGAGGCCGAATGGCATCACCAAGAACTCATGATGACCTTCATGTGTTTGAAAGGTTGTCTTAAGAACATCGGCTGGCTTGACTCGAATTTGATGGTACCCTGAGCGTAGGTCGAGCTTGGAGAAAAAACATGCCCCGTGCAACTCATCAAACAAATCGTTGATATTTGGAATGGGAAATACGGTGTGAAATTGTTGCCTTATTTAGTGCTCGATAGTCAACGCAAAACATCCAGCTCCTATCCTTTTTTTTAACTAAGAGATCGGACTGGAAAAGGGGCTAGTACTTGCTTAAATCACTCCCGTCGCCAGCATTTCTGAAACCATTCTCTCGATTCTGGACTTCTGAATTTGAGGATACCGGTAGGGGCGCACCCTGATCGGCTCAGACCCTTCCTTTGAGGAAGATGAAGTGATCATAGTCACGAGTAGGAGGAATGGCACTTGGAGCCTCAAACAATGGCCCGAACAAAGCCAATACATCGCAGATACATGGTTCAGTGACGGGCAAATGGATCAATATTAGCAGGTTCCATTTCACAACATTTAATAAGAAAACAACCCAAAACATAATCAATTGAACGTTTAATGGACTTACATGATACTAAGGCTCGGTGCAGTGAAAGATCCCCTTTAATTGACACCCATTTGCCTCCATCCCAAATACACATCGTTAGATTAGGCCAATCATCTGTGGTCATGCCTAACGACATTAACCATTGCATTCCGAGAATCAGATATGAACCACTATAGTAACAGGAAAGAACTCGGTGGTAACTGTAAGCCCCTGAAACTGAACCACAACATCTTTGCAAACCCCCGAACTAGGTAGCCGTGTATCACCACCTTCCAACACTCCGTACTCAGGTGTAGGGGTGATCGGAAGCTTGAAGGTTTCGACCAGAGCAGGTGATATGAAGTTGTGTGATGCCCCACTATCTAGCAAAATCACCATCTCCACCGAGTCAACCAACCCTTTAATTTTAATGGTGTGAGGCGAGGGATGACCATCTACAACGTTCGCTGAGAGCTCCATCGTCACCAACTCTGAAGCCTCCCCTGGACTTGCTAGTGGAGAAACAGAACTATCGTCCTCTTCGCCGTCGACTAACATCACACGCAGCTCCTTTCGCTGATAACGATGGTTGACAAAACACTTGGCGTCACAACGGTAACACAATCCCTGTTTTTGCCTAATCTCCGCCTCGGTTAGCCGCTTAACCCAAGAGGGGATGTATGTGGTGTAGTGGCTTTGGAAACGGTTGGACTAGATGAGCTCACTGGCGAAGGGTTGGTCGAATGTTGCTTTTGACATAGGCCTACTCGAAACAGGTCCCTTTGGCAGCCTAGGCCTACTGTCACGACGAATTGGGCTGGTGATGTGTGTGTAACCCAACCGGATGCTTTGGGCTCCCTTTTGTTGATGTACCTTGGGCCAACTGGCCCTTTGGGCCTCTTACAGTACATAACCCAACTCGTGATAGTAGGCCGCTTCCACCTGAGTAGTCCCACTCCACAATCCCGCCGAGGTTTGCGACGGCTCCACCATCACCTCGAGGCAAATCTGGTCGAAAAACCCATTTAGGAACATCGCCATCACCAGGTTCTCCTCAACCCCTTCCAATTGTAGGTACAACAACTCGAATCGCTGTCTATTTTCACCCACCTGAAGTTTCTTGTCAGATCGACACAAACTGTTGCGATAGGCTCAAAGGGCCGACATCCATGAAAGGCTTGATCAACGCTTCTTTCAATTCTCGCCAGCTTGTAAACGACTTCTTTTTCTTCATCTAAAGCCAGATCTGTGCCGGGCCATCAAGACAGATGTACGCACCCTTAACTTTGAATCCTTCATCAACTCATGGAGTGTGAAGTAATGCTCCGCCTTGTTGATCCACGCCAACATATCCTCTCCGCTACACTTTGGCATCTTAATTTTCAGCACCTCCGGACTAGATCTATCGAATCACCTCGAATACGGCTTTCCCGTCCGATTGGGACTCCACTATGATGCCTGGATTTGGTGGACCTGGCAAATCTGCGAGCTTGCTGGCACTACCTTCAAAGATTTGGCTGATTCGAGATACTGGAGTGTGTTTGGCAACTGGTAGGACTTCAATTGTTGTACGAGATCTCGAATCTCGAATCGCAGATCCTCAACTGAGGTCTCCAAACCGCTCACCACAATCGCCAACGTAGATATGTTATGCAACTCCACCGGAATCACTCGCATCTGTTCTTCCAAGGCTTCGATCCGTGAATCCATTTTCGGCGACATGGATCTACACTCTGATACCAATGATAAGCGACTCGATAGAAAGGGAGGTCGCCTCTGTTGTTTTATTGATAACCACAAGAATGGGAAACCCTAAACCCCGAGATAAAGAGACTATCTTCTCAACCCAAACCCTAATTACAATGTACTTCTCAGATGCCTTATAAAATGGTTATCTGTTCATATTTATACCCTTATCCTAATTCCCACTCACTTAGTAGAATAGTACCACTGACTCACCTTGATTCACCTATTCACACATCACGCCTGATTGCTGCCTGCTACGCTTCTTCCGTGGGCCCTTCTTGAGGAGCTATTGATGTGCTACTCTTACCTTTCTTTCTCTTATAAACTTTTGTTATAGGAAGCCCCCCACGTATGCTATCATAATCCTACCCAGAGGAGTACTACTTCTCTAATACTCAAAACCTTATTATAGAATTAATGAGATGAAGTGAACATCAGCAGTGTTCCTATTTATATCCCATCTAGACTCTTCTCTGAGCACACACTACTCTCCTACACACGCCTACGCACGTTTTCTCACACACACTACTTCTCTCAATACTCAAAACCCTATTATAGAATTAATGAGATGAAGTGAACATCAGCAGTGTCCCTATTTATGCCCCATCTAGACTCTTCTCTGAGCACACACACACACTACTCTCCTACACACGCCTACGCACGTTTTCTCACTCACACGCTTGACACGTGGGCCCACTCTGAACTGCCTCTGACTCGAGTCGATGCTGCAGCGATCCAATGCCCCTCACTTTGGTGGGCTTATACACCTTATTAATATGAGGCTTATCCTTTTTGCTATCACTACTCCCCCTTGGACAACCAACTTGTCCTCAAAGTGGAATGCCGAAAAAGACTTCCGCACATGGCGAACTAACTCCTAAGAGGCCTCAGTCGCTGGCAAATAAGTTCAATTGATCAGCACTTCGGAACCTGTAGAGAGAGAACGAAAACTGAGGGAGAATAGGGGATGCTTGTGAGGCACCAACAACTTACTTTAGTTGCGATACATGAAAAACTGGATGGATAGCGCCTAGGGAGGAAGTTCTAGTTTATATGCTACCTCGCCAATGTAATCAATCACTTTGAAGGGCACGAAAAACTTGGGGCTAAGCTTCATATTTGTCCGCCGAGCCACTATCATCTGGCGGTAGGGCCAAAGCTTAAGATAAACCCAGTCACCTATAGCAAAGACTACCTCCCTTCTACCCTTGTCCACTTGTTGCTTCATGTGATTCTGGAAGAATAACAACCGATCACGAAGTTCGCAAACAACTTGATCTCGAACCAACAAAAGTGAATCCAAATCAAAGTTGGTTGAAGGAGAGGAAACACCATAACACAGCAGTGGGGGGAGGATCTCGGCCATGCACAATTTAGAAAGGAGTATTTTTCAAGGAAGAATGAAAAGAAGTGTTGTACCAAAATTTTGCTCAATGAAGCCAATCGGACCATTGTTTGGGTTTTTGATTTATGAAACAACGAATATTCAATGATTAACGACCTCCGTTTGCCCGTCGCGTTGTGGATGGTATGTCATGCTCCGGTTCAGTTGTGTATGCTGCAAACACAATAACTCAGTCCAAAAATTATTGAGGAAGAATTTTTCCTTGTTGGAAACCATGCTTTTCGGGAACCGTGATAGCGCACCACCCCTTTGTGGAATACATCGGCAACAGTCTTGGCTGAGAAAGGGTGTTTGAGGGGAAAGAAATGCCCATATTTTCTTAAGCGATCTACAACAACCAAAATAGTGTTGAAGACCTTGTAAGTCGACAATCCTTCAATAAAGTCAAGGGAATGTCTTCCCAAATCGCCATCGGAATGGGCAAAGGCTGTAATGGACCTATAGGAGCTAACGTCTCATACTTGTTACGTTGATAGATGTCGCAAGTCACCAAGTCCTATACATCTCGACACATAACCATCCCAAATAGTTCAGCCGAGATGCGTGCATAAGTCTTTACAAAGCCTCCATGGCCCCCAATCGGCTCCGAGTGGAATTCAACTAGAATATTGGATTTCAGGTTGAACAATAACGAGATGAAAATGATTACAGAATAGAAGGCCCCCATGGGACGGTGACCAACCCGATTTAGAACCAACATCCTCTTTTAGGGATTTAATGACATCAACTAAGAGATGGTTGGTTGAACTTCAGACCATAGCACTTTGCCGTCTTTGAGGGTCACAACTGATACAGAATGGAGTTCATAGCCAACGGGAATAATGAGACAACACGTCGGCCACAACATTGGAATGTCCGGGCTTGTAGTGAATGTCGAATTGGAACCCTACAAGTTTAAACAACCATCGTTGATACTCCGGAGCAACCATTCGTTGTTCTAGCGAAAAATTCATGCTTCGTTGGTTAGTGCGCACTAAGAACCTCCTCCCCAAAAGGTAATGCCTCCATTTCTAAACAGCCAAAATGATAGCCATGAGTTCTCTTTCATGCGCTAACTTAGTTCGAGCTCGCATGGACAAGGCTTGACTGAAGAAATTAATCGAGCGATCATTTGTGACAACACAACGTCCACCCCAACTCCCACCCTAACTCCCAAGGCGTCGGTCATGACAAACAATGCATCGAAAATGGGCAATGCTAACACATGCACCTCTTTCATTTCTGCCTTCAGCTAATTAAAAGCAAATGTTGCCTCCTCGTCCAATCGAAAGAATCCTTTCATAATAACTAAGTAAGGGGAGTTGCTATCTTCTCGTAGTCGCAGACAAAATGTCAGTAGTATCCCGTTAGCCCTCAAGAATCCCCTGAGCTCCTTTGGGGAAGTCGGAGTTGGCCAGCAATCCATTTCATTGACCTTTTCAGGTTCAGCAAGCACGCCCTCACTGGAGATAATATGCCCCAGTAGTCCAAACTAGACCTTGCAAAACAACATTTCTTAAGGTTAACGAAAAGAGAATGACTGAAGGATAGAAAAGACCTCAAATAGACGAGCACGGTTGTCGACCATGGATTTGCTATAAACAAGGATATCGTTGAAGAAGGCGAGGACAAAGCGAACAGATTAGGCTTTTAAAAATAAAATTCATTAGAGCTTGGAAAGTGGCTGGGGAATTCGACAACCCGAAAGGCATGAACAAGAACTCGAAGTGACCGTCGTGGGACAGAAGGCCATTTTATGCGCATCCTCTGGCTTGACACGATCTGGTGATATTCGAAACGGAGGTCGAGCTTAGAGAATACTCTTACCCCATGGAGTTCATCCAAGAGCTCGATGTTGGGAATGGGGAAGCGGTCTGGGACAGTAACCTTATTCAATGCCCGATAATCAACACATAACCTCCAACTCCCATCCTTTTTCTTCACCAAGAGCACCGGACTTGAGAAGGGATTGATAATCAACACATAACCTCCAACTCCCATCTTTTTTCTTCACCAAGAGCACCGGACTCGAGAAGGGATTGTTACTGGCCAGATGATTCCAGTTGAGAGCATTTCACCCACTATTTTCTCTATTTCAAATTTCTGAATCTGTAGATATCGGTAATGCCTAACACATATTCGCTATTCCCTCTTTGAGGATGATGGCATGATCACAAGCACAGGAAGGGGGAAGGGCCGAAGGCTGATCAAACGACTTAAATGACTCCAGTATGTCGCGAATGTAAGGCTCCTCTGCGATATTGAGTGTCTTTCGTTTGGCAATCATTGCTCAAACATTCAACAAGAAAATAACCCAAAACTGAATCAAACGACCGTTGTATGGACTTTTAGGACACGAGAGCTTTGTGCAAGGTCGGATAAACCTTGCTCAATACCCACTACCCTTGATGGTGGATGTACATCGTCAAATTGGGTCAATCATCGATAGTCATCTCCAAAGACATTAACCATTGCATTCCCAAAATAGATCAAACCCGAGCCTAGGAATTGGATAAAAATCAGTTGTAATGCGAAGGCCTTGAAATTGGAATTGCACAACCTTGCACACCCCAGAGCTCGAGATCCTTGTTGCTTCGCCAACCAACACACCATAATCAGGAGTTGTCGACACAGGCAATTTAAGAGTGCTTAGTAAAGCCGACGATACGAAGTTATGTGAAGCATCACTATCAATTAAGATCACCACCTTAACATTCCCCCCAAGACCTCGAACCATAATTAACAGTTCTCTCACTCACACGCTTGACATGTCCTTGCCCTTATCAACGCATAGTCTGAACTGCCTCGACCCGAGTTGACGCTGCAGCGATCCAATGCCCCTCACTTTGGTGTGCTTATACACCTTATTAATGGGAGGTTTATCCTTTTTGCTATCACAATCTTTCCATCCAGTTTGGGTATGACGTGTGATGTGTAATCTTGTATGCCTTTGTTTAATTTTCATAGTCTGTAAATCATAATATTTTGAAAAGTATTGACATGACTTTGTCATCAAAGAACAAAAGAAATTCCCTTAACCATCCATTAGGAAAAAAAAATAATCACACAGGATGAGTGAGATGTTATTTGGGATTGATATTGTGTTGTTGTATGATTGAGATGTCCACTTCTTTTCATAATCTACACATTCACAATAAATTCATCTTTTGCTCACATGTTAAATTTTAGGGGCCTAAGTGCTCGTCAAGTATGGATTTGATGGTGCAAAAATATGCTAGTTCAATCTTTGAAATTCAATTTTAGAAGGTGAACACAAATATCCATTTAGCATATTGAAAAAAAATGTAACTGACTTGGTATAAGGATATGATGCCCTAGAGATAACATTGATTTTTTTTTTTCATTTTCTAAGTTTTTTTAACATCTTTTAACATTTTTTATGGAAGATGGAGAATACCAATTTCAAACCTTATTATAGATGTAACCTATATAGTAGTCTTAACTTTATCTTCAAGACAAAAAATTAGGGCAGATTTGTGGATGGAAGTTACATTTACTGATTACTGAGTACTTTTGGTTGTATCTCATCGTATTCATACCAATAATAATGTTCTTCCTAGGTGCCAACTCACGTCTTCAGTCAAGAAAAGAGAGGGAGCGATTGGAATCGTCTCATATTTTCTCAATTGTAGCATTGGTGTTAACCAATTATTTTGTATTATCAAACAACTATAAGAAAATTTAGGTAGGAAAAAAATTTGTTAAGAAGTTGTTTCCTGACAAAGTATCTGCTCTATAAAATATTGTTAGTAATCAAGGTTTGCAAGGTGCCAAGGTGATCCGGGGCAATTTCCCTGATCTAGGCGAGGCGCTACCTAGACAACGCCTAGGTGGCAAAAAGAAATCATTTATCTAGAGGCCCTGAATTATTATTTATTTACATCCTTAATTAATAACTTTTTGTTGCCAAAAATCTTTGGTAAGATGGTAGAGGCATGACTTGCCAAAAGATAAGGTTTAGGGAGGTTGTGAGTTTGACTCTAACTTAAGTAAAAAAAAAAGAATTGTTTATTAGTTAGTATAATCCATAATCAATATACATTTCAAGTATACTATTAAGCCTTTAGGTTCTTATGTAACATTAACTTTGTTAAGATTTTGACAGTTTTGCCTCAAACACCTAGCGACCGCCTAGGCGTCACCTTGCAATCACTATTAGTAATTAAACAATCTTAGTAATAAAGTTTGGTTTGAGCCCATTTGTCACGTTTGTATCCAGTTTGACAATCAATTGAACTATGACTACAACAACCCTTGGCAATCAGTCAGGAGGCTAGAATTTTCTTCTTAAGGTCAGCTTTTTCGAAAAAAAAAATTGAACATTAACAAAAGGGTGGATGTTCGAGTCCCATAAAGGGCAAGATAAGTTGGTTCCTTTCTTATTAAAAAAAAAGGCCCGACAATGATTGGGCATGGATTAGTCGATGCGGTTGGTGTTGGACACCACGTGGGAAATCAAAAAAAAAAATTGAATGTAATATCATGGTAATTTAGTATATGATGTATATCTCTTGCAAAAGATTCAGTTTGCTTCAATGATGTTATTCGATGTTACTGGAGAACAAGTTACAAGTCTCCCAGATTCCTGATTTTTGCAGTGATATGGCGTTTTGGGCCCTAGTCGGTAGCTTCGACAGATGGTGTCCTAAGTAATTTCTAAAAAATTGAAGGGGCTTAGTATAATTAAGTTTAATGATACAAAAACCTATCCAACAACAAAATTTTAACACAATTTGTTAGTATTCTTGAATTATATAATGAATATTTATCACAATGAGTCAGTGACTAATACACAATTAGTGTTACTTAAAGGAGTATACATAAATAAAAATAAACAATTATTCAGGGGCCTTCTAAATAATTTTTTTTTGCCCACATGTGTCTAAGCACTGTCTCGCCTAGGTCAGGAAAATGCTTCAGGATCGCCTTGGTGCCAATTATTGGATTTTGTTTTCTTGTTTTGTATCATGTGTTTGATATATTTGTTGTTTATTAATTACTTGCACCAGATCATTTTTCTTAATGTATGAACATTACATACGAGCATCATTGATAGACTCTGTCATGTTCCGTCAGCACTGTTGTTTTCTAAATTTTTAATGCTTTCTGCATTCAACTTTATGTAAATTAGCGGTGTTGTTCTTCTGAGTTTTATGTCATTGAGGTTATACATAAGAATTCTATGTTTACTTCATGTTTGTTAATTGTTTTTGTTGATCTAATTTGAGACTGAGGCTTTGTTGTTGATCTAATTTCAGACTTTTATTCCCCTATATATCTGTCATTTGGCATATGAAATTTCCAATTAATGACTTTGTGCATCACCCACACAATTATTTGTTTGAACTTTGAAGCATAAGTTAATCTGACAAACATTCTTGAATTTGCCAATATGTTTGCAGGAACTTATATGATAGAGAACTAATTTTTTAGATGAACTGGCCTATGTCAGCTCATCCAGTTTCACTATTAGGTCCTTTGTTGTCATGATAATATTTTCAATTTGTCCCAACATTAGCTGATATCCGTTGCTCTCTTTGAGCCTCCTCTTGTCTTTACCGGATCCGGGGCCTGTCGTCTGTTGTGATCTTGAAATCATCTACCTTGTTGTTTTAGAACTGTCAACAATTTCTGAAAAACTTGGATACTCAATCAGCAGTTGCTTGCGTTGGTGTTTTTCCAGGTGAATCCTAATGGGGCTAACAATGGTCGAGCTGGTGAGGAGACCCATCAAAAAACTAGGCTCTCTGAGGCAGAAATGCAGGATCAAATGGAAAATTTCACGTATATCATGCAACAAAAATTCTTATCCGGAGAAGATACCGAGCACTTAGATTACTCGAAAATAGACAATGATGAAACACTCGACGATCATTGGCTTAGGGAAGCTAATCTTGACGCTGAGACAAATATTTCTCAGAAGATTGAGATTAAAACTCCAAATCTTTGGTCCTCTAGTTCCTTTTTTTTCCTGGACTCCCTACACCTTGTAAAGTTGTGTTTTCCTACATTACAATCTAGTTTTCTGCTTCAAATTGTAATCAGCTGTGATAATAGTTGTTTTCTTGTACACAAGTCTTTTCATTTCTGAATCCTTTCTGATATTAGGAGTTGAAATAGCTGCATTGACTGGAGTTTTAATCGTTACGTTTCGCTTTGTTTACGATGATTATCGCGATGACTCTGTTTCAAAAATTTTGTAATTGAACAAACCAAACTTTGATTGTTGAGAACTGCTACAGACTAAACCATATTTCACATTTGTTTTGTAAACTGGAAACTAAATTGAAGTGATCAATTTTTAAATTTTGGTGTAAAGGACACTCAAATATCTGCAATAAGAAACGATCATTTGAGGTCTTTTCATGTTATCTTTTCTTTTTAATAGTCTTTTTTTGGATCTCTTCTGTCTTTTAGTTTTTGTCGAGAAACTCCTGTCAAAGTTAGTGTTACATGTGGTAATGTTCCCTTGATGCTCTCAACCATATTGATGTAATGGTTATATACATAGACTTACATAGAGGAAATGTTACCATGCCCCATATGGGACACACAGATGCGACACACACCTGCTCAACAACCCTCCACATGCCTCTAGATGCAGAAGCTCCTCGTGAATCAAGGGCAGCACACCTGCTCAACAACCCTCCACACGCCTCTAGATCCAGAAGCTCCTCGTGAATCAAGGGCAACTGAGAAGGTGTTACACCCAGGCCCGGCGTTGGGCACGGGCGGGCGGGCGGTAATCGCCCCAAGGCCCTACCCCCAAGGCCCCATAAATTATAACAATGCTATAAGTTAGGTTCTACGTGCTTTTTTTTTCTTTTCTTTTTTAAATGAGATGTAACTTGAGTATTATTGGGATATTGCTATCTTTGCTCCACATTTGTTGGCTTCACATTTGTTGGGGTTCATTAAAAGTTCATTGTAATATGTAAGTCCTTATATCAATGCATATTGAGTGGATTTTAAGGATTGTGTAGTAAATATATATGTAAAAAATAGTTAACTATATATATTATTTTTAAACTCAACTATATACAAGTACAAAAAGCACACTGTCAAATGTACTAATTAAATCTAGCGAAATAATGGAGTTTGATCCATTAGCCGACCCAACTAATTTGGAATTACAGTTTTGTCATTGTAACTATATAAACAAAAAAAGGATTATTTAAAGAAGTCAAATATAAAGGCCTCAAATTTTTATTTCGCCCTAGACCCACTAAATGATAGAATTGACCCTGGTCGCTCCTGGGGCACAACAACATTTTCTTTACGGAAAACACCAATAAGTCTTTTATTGTGTCATTGTGTGTGTCTAGACTCTTGAGAGTAGTACATTATTCCATTCTATTGCATTGATACTATCATTGAAGAAGTTAAGGATAGCAAAATTCAGAGCACAAAGTTGCCCTTGCATAGTGCAACCTTCGCGACAACCGCACGGCTCCAACTAAAGTACTCTAAGACTCTTTTCAGCAGCAATCATTTCCTTAGCAGCCTAGCGTCATTGCGACAAAAATTAACTTATTTAAAACACAACCCAAACAAAACTAATAAAAACTCTCCAATTGTTTGAGGGAGGGTTTGAACTTACAAGCTCCCCATTGGTAGCACCCATATGACTTGAATGTTAGTCTTGTCCGACCAATTTGAAATAGAAATTATTTCTGGACCTTTCCAGCCAATTTTCATGATTAGTTATAGAGTGCACTTGTGCTTTATTTCTTTTTTAAGGGGGTCCAATGTTCAGTTTGTGACATAATATGGTATGGAGGATATCAGTCCATGTTGCTTGGCAGCAAAGCTGACAGTTTTCACATTTCAAGCTGTGGCTCTAAGCCCACTTGACAAGATATTTTCTTAACCCACGTGAAATCAGGGATTAACTAATAAGATACATGGTGAGTTCCAGTTAAAAGGCGTTGACATCACGAGACATTCTCGGTTATAGAAGAACATTGTATCACTTACAAAGTTAGGGACTAAATGAAATGATTAACTACTCACTTTATTATTAACAACATTGCTATTCTTTTTTTTATTCACTTTTTGTCATTTTTATTCTTGAACTACCGCCAATTCTTTCAACGATCGGCGGTGATTTCAATCAAATCTCTTTTGCTCTTTGTTCATTCAATAAACAACAAATCTAATAAGATTTGTAGAGATTGGTACATCCTTATTGCGATGCATCTTCATCAACGGTGTTGCGTGAATTTATATGGTTCGCTGGATTGATTTGTCTTTAGTTTTTACTTTATAGTTAGTTTTCTTCCCTAGTTGAAAGTTTTTTATTTGTCTTCTCCTTGTTATGAAGTTTTAGGTTTTCTCCTTGTTGAAAAGTTTTAAGTCTTCTCCTTGTTAGAAATTTTGTTATTCATTTTGTGGTTCTAGTATTTTGTGTATTGTCATAAGTTTCAACGTTGTAGATAGTAGTCCCTAATTATCAAACTTTTCAATTTCGAAAAAAAATCAAATTAATGGCAATTTGTTTGCACATATAGAATAGTGAATCAATGTACTTGATTCTATGTCTGGTCTTGTATTGAGCCATGAATGATTAATGAAATTTCGATTTCTCTTCAAAAAAAAAACTTATTTCAAGATATAGTAATTTATTCTATGATAACAATTGCACCCGACTAAAACAAATTATTCTATCGTCCAACTCAAACAAATTGGACCAATGGTAAGGCGAGTTTGAGTTTGTGTGAGTTATGTTTACAGTTTTAAATTCAATTCCCTGCTAAATTAAAGATTGTCTGGGCTACTAAGGTACGCTCGGGTCAATTGCACTAGGGCCTTACGGGAATAATCATGTTTGCTTGAATACCCACATATATAAAAAAATTATTTTATCATCTTACATATTTAGACCTTACTTAATAGAGTCCGCTAAAGTAACCTAATTTTGACACTAACTTTAAGTACCGATCTAACCAGATATTGTTCAAAATATGTCGAGATACGTGCACACCCATCTCGTAGCGGATGCCACAACTCGGTTACTTTAGCATTTTCCTACTTAATAACCACCTTTGCGCACCACGACAAACACAAGCACCAAGTGGGTGGGTGGTGCAGCGTGATACACCTCTACTTCTAGCAATGCACGCAGCACATCTCGAGGCTCATCGCCGTAGGAGGGTGACCGACTAGGTATCGCCGGAACCAAAACCAACAAGGTACCCTTCCACATCACATCTCACCTCACCTCCCAAACCAAACCAAATATCCCCTCCCCCTACCCTCTCTCTCTCTACTTTCTCTCTCTACACCCAAACAAAACAAAACGAAGAGAAACACCTCTCTCTCTCTCTCTCTCTCTCTCTCTCTCTCTCCGTCCTATCGAAACCCTAATCTCACTCTCTCTCTCTCTATATATCTGAATCCGTGAATCCGAATCTAGAGTAAGCCCTCCCCCTCTCTCTCTCTCATCAAAATCACAGCTTTTCTTCTTCATCTTCTCCAATTATCCCCTCCCTCGATTTCATCAGCGTAACCCTAATTTCTCCACCTTTTCGTTTCTATGTTTTTGTGAAATCTAGGGTTTTGAAGGACGATCATGCTGCGCGGATGAGAATCAGATCGGCCGATCGATCATCGGGATTGGGGATTCATTGAGAATGTATCGAGCTGGGGGCGGCGGATCCAAGTCGGAGATCGGACCTCTCGATCGGAAGCGGATCAACGATGCTCTCGACAAGCATCTCGAGAAGGCGTCGCCGTCGACGTCGAGAGGGCTCAACGGCAAGGACAAGCTGGCCATGGCGTCCACTTCTGCGGGGGCGGGCCAGCCGGACCAGCGCGGTGGCGGAGGAGGGGGAGATAATCGCTCGTCCTCGCTTGCGAAGAACAAGCATTCCGATGGTCAGTTTTCGCCTTTGTTTGTGTTGTTTTTTATGCGATTGCGTCGATTTCGTTGTTGGTTTACTTCGTTTTTGGTTGGGGATTGTGGTTTGGATTGTTGATCTTTGTTGGAGATGGTGATCGTTTGGTTTTAATATGACATTGATGCTCGTTTGGTGTGTTTTTGTCTAAGCAAGTTGAGGAATTAGGGATTTTGTGCCTCGATTTTTAGTAAAGCTTGAAACTTGAGATGCTTTACATTTGATGAGATTTGTAGTTTTGTTTCTGACTGAGTAAAATAGGGAAGTCCATGCTTGTGATATTGGTTTAAATGTCGACGACGGCACAGAGGTCATTTGAGATCTGGAACGGTTTCAGAATTTTGTTGGGTCTGTTTTTTCCCTGCGTTAGTAAATACGGATTTGTCAGTCAGAGGAGAATCATTTTTTACTCTTATTGAGTTTTACATTCGACTGGGAATAAGATATGAAACAAGAAAAAAAAAATGTTGAACTTTTATGCCCGTTAGAGGAGATTTCAAGGAATGGATTGATGAGGACCAGTACGGTGAAGTAAACCTAGCGATGGAGCCAAGCTTGGAGTGGAGTTAAATGAAAATGAAAAATCATGTTATTATAGATGGAATTGGTATTTCCATCCTAATCAATTATAAACGGAAACTTGGATAAAGGTTCTTTTTTATTGTAGTTTTCTATCACTTGTTCATTTCCTCGTTAATCTATTCCGTATTTAATTCCATGATTGTTGCCATGGGAAATGATCTAAATGGAAATCGTGCTTTTTGAACCCTATGTTCCTTTCCAAGTACCAGGTTTTCAATATTCTGCCATTCTTGTGGTGCATGTTTATCTTTGAAAGTTTTAGCCTTTAACATTTGTCAGGTCTCCTTTTTAAAAAAATAAAATAAAATACACTATTAAGGTCGATAGTTTTCAGGTCCACTTGGTTACTTTCCTTAGAGGAGCTTTAATTATGTGATTACTGCTGCCTTCAGGGGGCGCATGATGTTTTGCTGGTTAGAATAATTTTGGCTGCATGAAGGTTTGAGATATTCTTGTCCCATTTTGCCTTATGTTAAAAGTCTCATTTTCTTCCTCTCCTTTTACCTTTATGGATATTAATTCAAGACTGAGGTCGGGACTACTGAATTAGTCATACCTCTTGCTGGTGGTTGAGTTCCATTGTGAATTTATAATACATTTTTAGTGCTGATATTTCTTTCTCAAACAGGGACATTAATAATGTATATTATTTGTTTGTTTTCAAATGTCATTTTTTAAGATTTTGTTTGATTCTAAAGTTTGCCTTGCCATGATGTTGAAGAATTTGGTGAAGATTCAAATGAAGCATGCATGACCACATACATGAATGAATATCCCAAAACCTGCCATTACTATAAGAATTCAACTTCGAAATATCCATTTAATAATCATCTAAGTTCAAACTACAAACAAGCAACTAACATAACCATCAAATTCACAAAAAGCGATCATAAACTATCATCATGTAAGTCATACAAAAATCTGAAACTTTGTAAAAAGAAAAAAAAGAAATTTTGTTTTCTTAAAAAACATAAAAAAACATAAGAATAAAACAACAGAAGTAAAAACAAAAAAAAAAACAAAATTACAGAAATTTTATATTCTTAAAAAAACAGAAGTAAATAAATAAAAATTTTAAAAAACAGAAGTAAATAAATTTTAAAAACTGATTAAAAAAACAAAAGTAAATATTTTTTTAAAAAATAGAGGATAAAAATATTAGTTAGAGTTGTCGGAGAGTCGTTAGAAACTTGTTGGAGTGTTGGAAGCTCGTTGGTATCCTCGACGGAGATTGGAAAATGGATGATGGTGGGGCACAACAAATGGCAAGGTGAGGTAGAATTGTGAAAGCGGAATTTTTTTTTTAAAAAATAAAAGTAAAATGGAGGATAAAATATTTGTTGGAGTTGTCGAAGAGTCGTTAGAAACTTGTCGGAGTGTTGGAAGCTCGCCGGTATCCTCGACGGAGATTGGAAAATGGATGATGGTGGGACACAACAAATGGCAAGGTGAGGTAGAATTGTGAAAGTGGTGGGGACTCGGGTTAAATCTTGTTGTTTGTATGTATGTATAAACATTTAATTATAAAGTGGCTCCTTATCTTTATAGAAGCTTAGTTATACCTCTCTCAAGAATTTAAAAATGTGCTAAGAATCCTCCCCCCCACCCAATTGCCTAGGTGATAGCGATGCCTTGCAATCACTGATTTGTATTAAAAGTATATATGTCAAGTACATAGGTTTAAAAGCCTTTATGAAGGCTTAATCACAATTATGCATGGTTGGATTTTTGAGTTGATAAAGTTTTGGGTTTGGATCTTCTTTTGTGTTTTGAGGGAAAACACTAGTAAGGGGTTGTGTCCTTGTTTGGGTATTTTTTGAATCAACAAACAAAGAACGCGAGTTTTATTCTTTAGTTTGGGTATTCAAAGAATTAGTGCATTGGAGGAATTTTGTTTTTTACTATGAAATGAGAAAGTCATGGATTCCTTGATACATCACATACCGGGAGGTTATCTATTGTTGTACATCATGGTTTACTAATTCCATGCTAAATTAAATTTCCCCCTTATACTTTCAGAAAGAAATTTTAGGAGATGTGTTGTATTGTCCTACTTTTAACTTGGTTATACATTTCTTTGAGTATTTTTAGTTGAAACTGCGTAATTGGTGGTAGTTTTTTTTTTTTTTTTTTTATTATCAAGGTATTGTTTATTTACATTATGTGGTCTAATCTTTATTGTTAAAATAGGTCAATTCATGATTTGAATCATCCGATTCAAATCGAACTGAGAGGCCATCGATTCAAAATCGCTTAAAAGTTAAAATTTTAAAAATCGCATGTTTCTTTAGTTGAATCTTATGATTTGTTATTGAATCGCACCGTGTGATTGGACAAGTCGTTATTTGTCAAAAAACTTAAAAAGAGTTGAGACTTGTTTTTGCTACTGTGAGAGAGTGCTTCGTGATCGATCAGAGAGAGCGGGTGTAGTTATGCAGACCCTTTCCAAATTTATAATGCACACCCCTCTTTTTCTCTTCTATTAAATAGACACCTTGCATACACATATTTGTACACAAAATAGGATGTTTTTGTCATGTTAGTAAAAAAACATGTTTTTTTATACAACATTTTTTCTTGTTTAACATTTTATTAAAACTGTTTCATGTCATTGTTAATTTAAAGAAAATGAATGGACACACTAATTAAAAGTATTTAGAAGCATTTTGAGAGAATAAAAAAAAGTCTTTGGGGTTTACGATTTGATTCACAACCCTCGATTCCTATTTGACAACTTTGGGTCTCATTGACTAGGAATTTTTTTTTTTTTTTTTTTTTGAAGAGACCAGGAAGTTATGTTCTGTTTGGTTGTTTTGTGTGCATATGAGCTTTGTATGGTGATATTAGTTTTGGTAATGGTAACGAAAAGAGCACATTAACTCTGACTGAGGTAGAGGTCTCGGTTTTGATTCTTGACAACATTATATTTTCTTGGTTTCTCTTGGGTTATGGAGTTGGAGCACTTGACTAACTCCCATGGGATTAGTCGAACCAAAATAAGGAGGGGTTGAAAAAGGTTCGGACTCCCATGGTTATAAAAAAAGTTTTAGTTCTTCATGTTCTTGAAGCCTTAACAATTTAATTGCTCTTAGTTTCAATTTTTAGCCTGAATATTTGCTAATGGTATTGATTTTCTTCCAATAAAAAACAATGTTTTCAAGGCGTCGACTAGGCGCTGCCTTTTAGGCGTTTATGGGTGTCCACCGCCTAGTCCTTAATTAGGCAGGCGGTGGTCTTGAAAACACTTTTTTTATTGCAAAATGTTTGAAAAAGTGTAGAGGTAAAAATATGTTGATGAGAATGTGTAGGTGAAAAAATTTGCCCCATATTGTAGAGGGGTCTCCAAATAAATTAAATTATTTCTTAGGAATGTCTAAGTAAATATTTTTTGTCCTCCTATGTGCTGCCTAGGCACCGTTAGACTAGGCGGGGTTAAACGTCTAACACCGTCTCGCTGTCTTCAAAACATTGATAAAAAATGGTATGTTGCGTGAATGTTCTGTTGTAATTTCCTAAAGTTTACCGATTAACTTCTTGCAGAGGAATCAGAAACAGATAGTGAAGAATCAGATGTCAGTGGATCCGATGGGGATGATACATCTTGGATCTCATGGTTTTGCAATCTGCGAGGAAATGAGTTCTTTTGTGAAGTTGATGATGAGTACATTCAAGATGACTTTAATCTATGTGGTTTAAGCAGCCAAGTGCCTTACTATGATTATGCGCTTGATCTAATTTTAGACGTTGAATCTTCTCATGGTAAGCTTTGATTTCTCTTTTGGTTTTTTATTGCTTATAGTAAGGTTTTTTGTCATTCATGTTGTTTATTACAATTGTATGGCATTTGAATCTGCATTCTTATTATGATATACGCTAACATTTGGAATGACATGCCTTCATAGCATAGAATGAAAATTCTCAGAAGTTCGAAAAAAAGAGCCACATTAATTAAATTTTTGGACCATCAAATTAAGAATATATATAAAAAAATCTTTACAAAACTTTCACCCCTAGGGGAGTTGTTGGGATGGTAAGAATTGGGCTCAACGGACCAAAGGTGTGGGTTCATACTTCGATTCCTTGCCTCCCTCTTCTCCCTTTGGTTTCTTCCTTGGGTTCTCTTGTGAGGGGCAACTAAGGAGCCCCGAGGGACTCGTTGGGTCCATCATCAGTTTGATGTCTGTGCCAGTGGCTTGGATATTTTTTATTTTTTTTATTTTTTTTACAAAAGTTCCATTGAAGTTTACGAGTGATGATAAGATATGTAGTTTTTACTCTTAAAAATCATGTTAGAAGATAAAAAAACCACAACTCAATCTCATTTATAAGAAATGGATTCTAAAGAAAGAACAAAGAGTATTATAAAAAAATGCTTTTCTAATGCGTTTGGATTAAATTTGAATGTTATTCAACACAGATAAAGTTATTTATACTTCTTTATCATGCCGAAACTTTCCAAAATTCAGTACGTCGAATTACACTTCTTCGAATTAATTCTATGTTTTATGTGAGCAAAGTTATATGCAGAGTTGAATATTTGATCCGTGTTTCATATCATAGTGAATGAAACTCATTTTTCTTTGTTATTAAGCAACCAATAATATTGTTGATAAGCTCTAAACTGATTTAAGAATTCGAAGGAACTTAATATAGTGAATAATTGTTTTATGATTGTTTTACCAAGTATCACTCTGGTTGTGTCTTTATGAGTGTCACAAGACTCACAACCAATGTTATCAAGGTAGTCACACTGTTTTATTTTCTAAATCCTAAATTTAATTTGCATTTTCTCTTTTAAAAAGTTCAACATAAATAAAGTTAAAAAATGCCTTCGCCATAGTGTCTCTATCCCTTGCAAGTTAGAAATAAAGGTCCGCATTTGAGGATTATGATTGGACATGTGATAGTGATAATATATTTGTGACAGATATCACCTTTGCATTCAAATTAATAAATGATTTGAGTATTCAAATGTGCATCATGTATAAATGCCATAGCTTTAATAATGACATCAATATATCTTCATTCCCTGTACTTCTACAGATTAGACATTTGTTAATTGTGGTTGCTTATGATTTTATGAAGCTATTAGGATATGAAATATTATCTTTGACCTCTATAACTCAATGGGCGGAACCCTTATCTACATTAATAACTTTGGCCTCTATAACTCAATGGTGAGAATCAATTTACCCTCCATGATCCTCACAATTACATGCAACCCATAGGCTATTAATTGGCTAATTGACCTTGGTTTGCATCATATTTATAACAAAACCGTAGGCATTATATGAATTGATCACTGTACACATCAACGCATGTAGTCATCTATAATCCTTATATATGTAAATGTGTATGATTTATTCAAGTGAGACTATAGGCTTTACACATTAGCTTAATCAAGTGTGTATTAGTGTATTTGTGGTTACATTACCACCTATCAACCCCTAACGCGTATCTCGAGGTGTATTTGAGGTTCTCATTAGTTATAGACAATTATACTTTGTATTATTTCAAATTAAACTATAGCTAGTATATACATACTAATACACATTCAAGCTCAACCACATATACCATAGCTTCAACTAATTATTTGAGATCTAGAAATCTAGAAGTGGAATCCATTCTTTTAAAGCCATACCTACAAGAAAAAAGGACCATATATAGAGAATGATATGGTCAAATCAACATCAATAAGGTATGTATATGACGATCATAACATAAATCATACCTACGGCTATGCCATAGTCTTTGGATGCCCCATCATCGGGCTCATCTACCGCTTGAACACTCTATCTCCGCGGCTATCTAATCAATGGTGCGGCATCCGCACTTGGACAATCTTGCCGTACGTGTTATGGCTGACTGCACCCATAGTTGCCTTTAAATGAGCCTCTCTCTCTCTCTCTACCTCGAGACTGTCCTTGAAAGCTTGAACTCATCTTCTGTCACGACCTTTATCACTCTGTGGTTGTGTCTGAATTGTCTGTTGTACCTGTGGTACTGGTGGTTTGCTAACCATACTCAGTTTAGGTAACACGAACGGGTGAACGTGCTCTGGCTCCGCTGGATCCGTACATAACGTTAACCCTGAGCTGCTATATCTCTTGCCAAACTGAATCTTTTTAGAGTTGTTCGACCTTTTGTCTCACTGCCAACCTGGAATTCCTTGTTAGTTTCATACACAATAGCTCGATTAACGATCTCCTTATATGAACTCTTCTAACTGCACGATTGATGTTTTTCCTCGAACACATCATAAATCTTGAAACTTTGTCCTTCATTGAGACCATCATACTAGCACATTGTATCATGAATACCGTTTCTTGGACTCCAACATTGACATCCTACCCTGTCGCAGAGTGAAGTACCCTTCTTTTTTCGAATCAATCATAGCCGGTGTGAAAAACTCCTCTTGGAAGAGTTTTGTTGAACTGATCCCAAGAGTCCACTCGGTGCTCAGTGCAAAGTCTAGACCTTCAGGTGAGTAAGCAAAGATAGCTCTATGGATCTTATCTATATGTTATGCTCCCCGTAATGCTTCAATGAATTGCATTTGTTGTGTTCCTTGCTAAATCTAGCTAGTCATACTACTTTGGTCTCGACTACTGTTGTCTTTACGGAGGGAGGTGCTCTTGATGCTAGTACTAGTGTCACATTTGCGTGTCACAACTCCCACCTCTACATGGCTAATCTGTGCCTTATGATTAGATTAGTCATGATCCATCCATCCTCTCATTGTGAACTCAAACATCAAGTCGATCAGGCATTAGAGTTAGCATATTTAGCGATGCCATATATAGCACACCAACAAATAACATCAATGTCAAATAACAAAAGGATGTTGCCATGTTGGCCCTTTTTGGGCACCAAGTTAGGGGCACTGAGTGGGTCAGAAAATCATTTTCCATAGCAAAATAACATTCCCCCCATATTTTACTTCCTAAGTTCTGAACTAGGTTTTCACTTTTCTAAGTTAAACGCATTTTTAAGTTTCATGTCGTTTTTATCCAATAAAAACGTAGGCGCTAAGCGACTCTGATACAATTATTAATGGACCCGGTTCCAAATCAGGTTGTTCGACTGGCACTAAGCCATTCCCTAACCTTAGACACACCAACTAGTCTAGAGAATAACCTAGTTTAATCTAATCTTTGTCTTCAATACCTATTAGACGCAATTCAATGTGTGTTGTAATTTACAACCTAACTCGCAACTATTAGAACTTGTTCATTATGAGTTAAACTTTGAGTTTTTTTAATAGTTGCAATTAGGTTTAAAATTGCTTCACATATTGAATTGCGACAATTAGATACCGAAGATGAAGATTATGTTTAATTAGGTCATTCTTTAGCCTGGCTGGCATGTTCGGGGTTAGGGAATATCTAAGTGTCGACCGAACCTCTTATTATTATTTTTTTTTATCGTGGTCCGACATTCACCTTGTTGTTTTGCTGTCAAGTTGGTTCTCATGTAGTTATTTATCACTGAACTAATGGTAGCCAATTGCAACTTTCACATTACCCAGGTGATCTTCAAAGGAAAATATAAAGTTTAGATTAGGGTTTTTTAGGAACATACGTGTTGTGCTTAAAAACCTTCCATTGTACAAGGAGCATTATTGAGGTGTGGTTACTATTGTTGATACGAGGGGATGTTGAATGTTAGGTTTCAAGCACGAGGATTGCGTCTTGTAAGGTTTGGCTTTTAAAAGGATTGAATGTTTTATTTACTTTTTTTTTTTTTTAATATTGGCATGGGACAATCTTGTGCCCCGTAAGTTTAATGGGTCTTCCCTAGCAATTTGATTTTATGAAAAATTATACACTTTTTTTACTAATCATCAAGATAGGGTTCCCTTTTTAAGCCTTGATCACCTTGACCTTCCACCATATAGTGCTAATGTTACGGTTACGTTTGGAAGTCTTGATTTGGAAAGGACACGAACGGGTCGATGGTGTTAATGATTTAAAGTTTAATCTTTGATATCTGTAACAATATTAATTTCACAATGGAGCTGATTTCTTAACTTAAGGACGGGTGGTAGTGGTGGTTTGGACACTTCTAAAGACGACCTACAAATGCTGTTGTAGATAGTAGTGTAGGTAATATGGTATATATAAATTATTGACGTAAGGAGATGTATAGCTACATAGTGAAGGATAGTTTAGTATTTGTATTAGACCGTAAAGGTCAATATATAAATGGATATATTATAAGAGATGAGGCAAACAATGAAAACTTAATTCCTCTATTAGTCTTTTTCTTCATTCTTTATCTTTTCTCTCCAATTCTCCTCTCTAAATCAATTCTTCTTTCTTAATTTTCTTTTTCTCTCAATTTCTTCAGTTTGATTTCTTTAATTGAAATTTCGATCAACTACACTAGTTGTTGCATTATTGGTGCTTTCATTGAGAGAGAGTTAGATAAGGAAGAAAGATACTAGTAGAGGAATTAAGTTTTCATTGTTTGTTCCATCTCTTGTAATACATCTATTTATATAGACCTTTTTGGTCTATTACAATTACTAAACTATCTTTCACTGTAAAGTTATACATCTCCTTACATCAATTACTTATATATACCATATTACCTACACTACTATCTACATCAAATGCCCCCACTAGAAAACTCAACTCAATAGAGACTGGAGAAATTTGACGAGGTAAGGGTAGATCGAAGCTAACTTGGAACACATTAATTAAGAGAGGTTTAAATGGTTTGGAAAGCTCTCCATCAATGACACCCTAAATCGAGCACAATGGAAGAGTTTGATCTATGCAGCTGGCCGCAACTAATTTGAGATTGAGGCTTTGTTGCCTTTTTTTTGGGTACACCATACCCTTTTGAATCGTGATAGTACCATGAATTGCTATAATAGAGATCGTTGTGATTACAGTTGTGTATAGTGTTCTTGGTGATTAACATTTTGGTGTACTTGTGAGAGTACACTAGATGATGCATAAGCCTCAAATTTGGCTTTATGGTCCATCTATTCTTTTTTGGTACTTCATGGTCCCCCTGTTTAAAGAGAAACCAAACGATTTGTTGAAGGGGTTGCACATGAGAAGTTTTTGATTTCAGATATGATGTGAAGTTTGATAGTTGAGGCAAATTAGTGGTGTTTGTTGTTTGTTTTGATGGTAATATTTTAGTTGTTTGCTCAGAGTTTTCTTCTGTTATGTGATAGGATTACAAACTAGGAACTGACGTTCCATTGGTAACAAATGGAGAATTATAGAAGAACACTAAACAACTAGAACAACTTGATAAACTTTCAAGAGGTCTTTCTTTCTCCTACACATATTCCATTGGTCACAAATGGAGAATTACAGCAGAACACTAAACAACTAGAGCAACTTGATAAACTTTCACAAGTCAAAAAAAAAAAAAAAAAAAAAAAAAAACTAGAACAGCTTGATGAGCTTTCAAGAGGTTTTATCTTTCTCCTACACAATAATTTCTCTGAAGACAAATACTTCGCATATCCTACATAATGCTCTACACTTTATATTGTTGTCTACTTCGACAGTTTGACCTCTAACTTCTTAATATGACCTAGTAGAGTACCTATCATTTCTGACCTTTAAAAGCCCAGAGTGTCCTCAAGGTGGAGAAAACAGGATATCACAAGATAACTAGGTCTGCCCACGAGAGCAGACACCTAGTTAAATCCCATTAAAAAGGTAAATGAAAATAACTGGGCTAGTATCAGCAGCAACCTTATCACAAGGAGACAATGAGCACCAATAAAAGCAAGATCAACAACACAGCCCATATCAATAAGTGCACTAAGCTTAATACAAGCAGCTCCATTTAGAGTACAACAATGGAACTTTTAAGAAATCAAGGTTAATGTAGGTCTATTGATGGGCGGGGCATAGTTTGTGAGAACTAGGGCTGTCACATCAACTTAAGGGGGAAGAGGTTCAGCATGCATCTTAATATAGTCCGTAAATGAGATGGAAAATACTGCTTCCATGGTAATGAATAGTGATGTTACATGAACTAGAGGACCAAATCAATGAGAAAATCGTCCTTGAAGCACACGCTCGAATAACAAACTGGTTATGAAGTGAAAAGCTGCCTAAGGTTGAAGACAGAATAGGTGTATCACGATAGTTCTCAAACAATGTTATTAACCCAGTGGTCCTGTAAGCTGAAGTGTGATAAAGAGTGCACGGTGCGAGCTCAATCAAGAGCCATTGAATTTGAATTCAAGTTGGAAATGATGTTCAACTCATTTCCATGTTGCAATACACATCATACAATGTGTTTGGGATGGTTGGCAGGCATCTAATCTCATCAACCCCAAATCCTCAATTTGATTTCCACCTAAGAAATGGTGTTTTTGAATACTTGTGGGTTGCCATAAAGACAAAGGCGGGTCATAGAAATGCAATGCTACAAAAATGAGATCGAAAGGAGGATTAAAGAATTTGAGACGTAGTGTGTCTCTGATTGTTGTAATGGTTTATTGGTTTTCACTCACAAAGTAGATGCATTTGGTGGAGAAACATGAATCATGATGGAACCCTAAAAACAGAAATGTAGGATTTCCTTGCGAGTTTGTGAATATAACTTAGAAGAGAGCAGCGGGGGTTTGCTTCATCCTAAGTGGTTGTCAATGTCAGTGAAGTGGACGATGGTGGCCCTGGAGTTGGGTTGACTGCAACAGCACTAATAGCTATGGTTGCAAAGCTGACCTCTGTCCTCAACTGTCAAAACATCCTTTCAAACTTCAAACATTTCAACCCCCTCCCCCTTTGTCTTTTGTATGTTCGCTATCAATCATTGAACCTCACATTATTGAGCATTAACAAATCAAGAATTTGAGATAAGAACAGTGGTTGGACGTGGCTCATCACCAATTCATCAATACCTGTAGAATTCTTAGTCTCATCGATAGAGTTCTTGTTCCTTTCAAGACTAATCAGAACTTTGGATGCAAATAGAGGCATCAATTGAACATGTCTCTTAGGTTCGTCAAGAATTTGGTGAACCCTAACATCTCGAGCCTTCCTTTCCGTTGCTTTCTCTGTTCTTTCAGTTCTTTGTTGCTACAGCTTCTTTTTTTTTTTTGGAGATCTCTCTAATTAATCCACACAACTTTCAACCTTTGATGCCATTGGATTGAAATTGATAGGATCATAAACTAGAGCATAGCTTCTGTTGATCACAAATGAAGGATTACAACAAAACACTAAACATGAAGAACAACTTGATAGACTTTCAAGTTATCTCTCTTTCAAAACTCAAAGAGTTCCTCTCAAAATAAATATTCTACATATCCTACTTGATCTTATGCTTTTATTTATAGATGTCTACTCTTAAGCTTTAACTGACTCAATACGACATATTAGGCTACGTATCATTATGTATCTCCCATTTTTCTTCTTTTGAGCTTGAGTCTTGTCGGCAAAGCTTCTTTCTTACCTGCCTTATCTGTCAAAAAAAAAAAGTTTCTAATCAAAAGAAATAGCTTGAAGGGAAAGTTGGTCAAATACTGTGTCAGGTTTAATGGATTTTATCGTTCTGTTTATAGTTGAAGTTGCACTTATTTAGTTACCTTCTAAATATCTCGACTGCAGTTGGTGTTACGAAGGGATTGACATACTTATGATTCATACATTTGCTACACCTTTATTGAAGTCCTTTAAACTCACATTGGGACGTGTGTACACATCTCAATTTAAAAATGTATAGGACATCACACCGATGTAGCAAATGTGTATGTATCAAAAGCAAGTCACCTGAACCTTTTCCTTGTACTTATAGCTACATATTCCTGGTTTTTATGCTGTTGAATTTTCTTGAATCTCTTGATTTACTTCTGGATCCTTTCTTTAATAGTATAACTAACAAGTTTCCACATGGAATTTGTAGGTGATATGTTCACAGAGGAACAGAACGAATTGGTTGAATCAGCCGCCGAAATGCTGTATGGTTTGATTCATGTGAGATATATATTAACCAGCAAAGGAATGTCCGCAATGGTGAGATCTTGAAAGTGATTCAAATTTGCCCTTATGATTGCTATTGATTGTGCTTTCTGGCTAACATTGCGTGATTGGAATATCTACAGTTGGAAAAGTACAAAAACTATGATTTTGGGAGATGCCCAAGAGTTTACTGTTGTGGTCAGCCCTGCCTCCCAGTTGGTCAGTCGGACATTCCAAGGTCGAGTACCGTTAAAATCTACTGCCCCAAATGTGAAGATATATACTACCCTCGGTCCAAATATCAAGGCAGTATCCTTTTATTCTTCTTTTTAATTCTTTATTTTTAATTTTATATGCATCTTTCTGCTGTACTTTTTCTGTTATTTTATTGCTAAAAGATACAATCAAGCTTTCTGGCTATTCTTGTGAGTAGTTGGCTATAGGATCATCTTATAAGATTAGTTACAATATTCGCTTGTTGCCTGGTTTAGCTGGAGCCTGGATTCATGTGAATTAATAATAAAAAAATGAACCTAGAAAAATGGTCAATTTACTGTCTATTTGGTTTTTCAGTGTTTACTTGCATGAAAATGTACTGGGTTTTAGTTTACATATGCATGGTGGTAGTACTTTCACTATCTTTTTGGAAAGCACTTAGTGTTTGATGGGTCTTTGTTTATTCATGGATGTTGAGTCTTTGACGAAGTATTCTCTTGAAACAATCTAAGAGTATGAGTTAATGGGTCATATGTTTGCCGTCATTTTGGCATTTGCTGTGTTGTTGCCCTTATATTGGAACAAAATGATGAGTGTTTTTTTATCAGATGTCTCCGAAGAGACGAAATAATGAGGTTGACTCTTAAAATATCCTCTTTTTCTGACACTGAACATATCATCTACCCACATTATTTTGGTTTATGTAGCATCAAAGTAGGAATTCACAACAATGGTGGGGGTTTTTCTTGAATCCATATATTTGTACTGAAATAAATTTGTAATCTTGTCAACAAGTCATTGATCCAAGTGGCCTGATCTTAAATAAATTGTTCTCTGTTGTTTACTTTGATATCTAGCGTCAACTAATCGTGATCTGTTGCTGGTTGTATAATGGAGAATTTTTCCTTAACCATGTCCAGACATTGATGGAGCTTATTTCGGAACAACATTTCCTCACCTGTTTCTCATGACGTACGGTCAATACAAGCCGCAGAAACCTTCACAGAGCTACATTTCAAGAATATTTGGCTTTAAGATCCACAAGCCGTGATGTGGGGGTTGACGGTTGGCTTTAATATATGAAGTTTGAACTTCTGCAGCGCATGAGCATGTCCCTTCTTGCTTCCGTTGCAGCTAGGATCCCAGGTAGAGAATTTAGAAAGCCCCTTGAAAATTGAAATTGAATACGCCGCTACATATATAGAGCCAAAAGTGACGACTTTTTTTACCTTACCTGTGAAAGTTATTATTCTCATTAATTAGCCTTTGTACTCAAGAAGGTATCTGTAATCTTCTTTCCTGGTTGAGAAGTGTTTGTAAGTTTCTTGCAGTGGCAGGTTCTTCTTTATTAATTTTTCTGTTTTTGGCAATTGATTACATGTGAAGATGATTGAGTTCCCCTAAAACAATGTTCTTAACTTTTTTATTTTTCTTCTGGCTTCGTTGCTTTTTTATTCAACTGCCTTAAATTAAGCGAAGATACATATAGTTGACTCCAACTAATTTGGGATTGAGGCTTCTTGTTGTGTTGCATTCATCTTGTAGATGTTTACACTCTTTCATCGTTTTTTAAGTATTTAGTCAAACATTAGTTGTCGTAATGAATTTTTGTGCCTGTTCGTTGTGGTAGTTACGAAGTACATGCTTTATGTTCATTTTTTTATTGTTTTTTGGTTGGGAGAGGTAGAATGGTAGACTTTGTATTGACAGAAGAAAATAATATTTGATGTTTATTAGCAATGTGGTTAATGCACTCTAGATTAACACGTTTGGTGCAAATGTGCATGTGCAACTTGGTATGTATGTAAAGATAACCCATCAACTCGTTCTTTACCGTGTCATCCTTTTTTGTGAAGTTTCCTGGCTCAATTGGGGAAACCTCAAGGAAAATGTTTGGGTGACCCAGTTAGGGGTACATTTTTGTGCATTCAGCTGACGTGGATAGTGGGTCCCATCACTGTCTACCATTAATTTAGCATTCTCCAAAAGCTCAAAGCTCAATTGAGAATAAATAAAAGTTAAGGGGCCAATGACGAGTTTTTGGATTCAAACAAGAATTTTCATCAGGTTCAAAAGCCATTTAGGTCGTTTTGCTTATTTGTTTTTTTTTAGTATTTTTGTTTGCGCAAGTTATGAAATAAATTAATTTAGAATGATAGACTCATTATTATTTGTTTTTCTGTGTCTTTGGACATTCTTTGATATATTTATTTAAGAAACACAAAAAAAAACATCATTTATTTACTTGATTTTTTTTTTTTTTTTTTTTCCTTTGTTTCTGAATGACTTCTCACTTTATTATATGCATCTGATTTATTTTTAAAAAGATTTATTCAAGTGTAGGATTTGACATTAAAGGAATTTTTTACGAGATATATTGCACATGCATATACATACATAAATGCATGCATACATGTACAAAAAACAAAATACATTAGTACATTCATATATTTACATGCATGAACGCAAGCTGCATACATGCATATATACAATTAACACTCCAAAATTTTGTTAATTTGCAATTATATTTTTTGTCATAAAAGGGATACATATATTTATAAGAAGGTTTACCAACCAAATGAATTTTAAAAAAGGTGTAGTCACGAATGTATGGTCAATAGGCGGACTTGAATGGGCTAAGGCAAGGCTTAGTTGAGCTCGGGCTTTTAAGCCCTTGCTTAGGCCCACTCAAACCCGCTCAAATAAGAAAATTTTTACTAATTTTTATATTTTTAAAAAATAAATATATTTAATAAATGTTTGAAAGTAAATGCAAAGTAGAAGTTAGCTTAGTATAAATGTAACAATTGTTATGAAAAAAATTGTAACAACCTTAAAGTCTAAGGCTCGAACAGGCTGTTGTGATGCATAAATCTTTTAGTAACAAAATAAATTAATTGGTTGCAATTATACTAAAAAAAAAATTAATTGGTTGCAATTAGTACCAAAATTAACCAAGATGTACTAGAATAGTTCTTTTCACAATTAAAATTATTGTTGTCGTTTCCACCAAAAAAAGTTATAGTTATCGTGAAAAAAACTTAATTATTTGCGACAAGTTACGTTTTGTTGTGAAATATTTGTCGCAAAAGATGCCATTTGTTGCAGTCATACATGCCTTTGTTACAATTATATACAGTGGCAGGGTCGTCATTTCATATGTAATGTCATAACAAAGCAATTAGTGGAAAAAGATTACGTGATGAGATAAAATTAATATTGACCCTAACTTATCAACTTAATTGATTAGATGGCGCCGTAGATCTTTCCAAGTACTTTTCTCTCTTTAGTTTTCTTTTACCAAATTTATCTAAGCCTTTTAATATCAAACAAATCAGTCATCATACACATTTCCTTCAATATCCACTCTTTGTCTATTTTGTTCTTTCATAATCATTTTCTACACATAAATACAAATTTCTTAGTATGACATGGGTATATCCATTTTTAAAAAAGAAATATGATGCAAACATAGATTATTGGGGCTCTCTTGTCTTAATTTTTGAGCAAGTAAAGCCTAGTGTCCTTTGTGTTTGATGTTGCCCTTTATTTTATGGAAGATCTAAAGTGACATGGATGAGAACGACACGTTTGGATTGAGACAACTTCATGAGTGATTGGATTTTTTTTGTCGATTAATTAAACATCAGTTACATGGTTAGAGTTTACAAATGCATAAATTGCGACAACAGTTCGTTTATCCAAGTGGAAAAGGGACTCACACTTCTCTTTTGAAAATGTTTCGCTAACTCCCTTAACACTACTAAATAAACACTGATTGGATAAATATTAAGCGATGTGTCTCAATATACATTTCACACGCTGATTGATTTAGAGTCCTATTTTATTTTGTTTTTTGTTTTTTTTAAGTGGGAGATTACAACCTCCCTGAAGTTTGCCTTCTAACAAATGATGTCTCAATCATCTCACCAAATCTATTTTGAGAGGTCTTATTTTTTGTGAAGCCAAATATATATTATTATGTAAATAGAAGTGTGACTATATATATTAAATGTTTTGCTCAATAATTAATATGGTTATATTAATTAATGGATTGAACCGTATATATAGTGAAAATAGTTTAGTTCAAAAAAGAGATTCAAGGCTTGAAAAAAAAAAAAAAAAAAAAAAAAAAAGAGATTCATAGCTTGACATGTCAAATCAAAACCATGTAAAGTAGATCTTTAGTGGGAAAAAACTGGCAAGGTCCAATTTAACTTTTAAAACCTGCAAAGTATGTGTATACTTTTTACTTAAATTTATATAGTTCAATGTGAAAGCATATTTTAGAGAGGATATTTGATAATTGACATTTTTACATCTACTTGAGAATTAATAGTGAAAGGACGATGCTAGAATGATACCCTACAACTCACATCAGAACACACATCCCCTACTTAGCTGTCCATATGTCCTCTTCGGGATGCGAGCTAACTTACATATCTAGAGATTCAAAAACATGGTTAGATAGAGAATATGCATTCTAACATTTTACATAGCGAAAATACATCTTAACTGTAGTCTCTACTATATAATTAGGGTGCGCTAGCTAAATGGACCCCGATTTTTATTAAACGTGCCTCAATCCAATTTTTTATGCCATTCTAATTTTGCCCCTGCATGAAATGACCATATTGCTTTTCATATAAAATTATGATTTTTACCCATCCATGTTCCACCTCCAAAACTCACAAGTTTTCTGATGACTCTCAGATGGTATATGCATCTGTTGAGGGAAGCCTTTATTTTGTCACGCCAAACACAGTTCGACATTGGTTCACCTGGTCCTTCCCCAACTTTCTCCTGGGAAAGCTATTTTAATCTTGTATTCACTTTCTTATGTAATAGTAACCGGTGAGTATGCAAGTCATATTACAAGAAAATTAGCTTTTTATAATATTTAAAAATTTTGTTATATTAAACGTTAATTAAAAATTTTGTTATATTAAACGTTAAAATTTATTTTTAAGTTGTTCAAAGATGTAGGATATTCAACTAATATTTAATAATATATTTTTTTCTTATAAAAATAATAATAATTTATAAAGTTAACAAAACATTACTTATAATTTTTACAATTAATGATTATTTATAATACATTGGTTATATATCAATTAATTTTTAACAGCGTAACTTTTAACAATATATAATAATATTTTAAAAACTAAATTTTTTTGTAGTGGATCAAGTGAGGACGGTCACATGGCAATGCATGTTTGCATAGTCAAAGTTTATGCTGATGTCATTTTTATAAAGATGAATTTGGTTAACTAAACCCATGATTTGACCCTAAACTTTGTGTTTTTTATACTTTTGATCCATGAGCTTTTATTATTACATACATTTGGTCTTTTAACTTTTAAAAAGGACTACATTTAGTCCTATATCATTTAAAGTGTTAAATTCTGTCAACGTGAGTAACAAAAGTGTCGCATGACTAGTCAAAAAGAGTAAAGTGGTTTATATTACTAAACCGGACGACTCATATCGACCAACAAAAGTTGAAAAAAAAATTACCTCAAAAACATAAAAAAAACTCAAAATTTAGGACCAAAAGCATAAAAATTCAAAAGTTCAGGGACCAAATATACAACAATGAAAGTTAAGGAACCAAATGTACATTAATAAAAGTTCAGGGACCATATGCATAAAAGACTTAAAGTTCAAGGACCAAAAAGTTGGTGTGCCTACTTCTATTTCTAATTCCTCCATAATGAACTTAGGGCGTATTCCTTTTTATGTCGCTATGGGTAACAGGTTGGCGTGTAGCGAAGTCATAGAATTCAAGTACTTTGAATGAAAGAAGCCTAAACCAGTTTAGTATGAGAATCTAGAAAAGTTAGGATATGATAACATGATTAAACAAGTTATGATATAATAACAAAAGTTCAATTGGGTGTCCCAATGGTTTGGTATATATGAGATTTGGAAATAAAAGGTCATGAGTTTAAACCTTGGTGGGTGCAAAGTTGTTTCTTTTGTCAAATTCTCACGGTTACGCCTCACATGCATCCACTAACATCGATATTATCCCCAACTTAACCACCATTAACTTTAGATGTGGGGTTTTATCTCAAAAGGCCTCGGTACTAGTTAGGAGGAGTTAACCACTAATATACTTCATTTCAAAGTTTCATTTAATTGTGGGACTTACTTTTTGGTCCACACATCTTCAACATCTTTCCTATAAAAAAAGGTTAGGATATTTCTCTACAATAAAAATTATATATTGCAACTGTAACAGCCTAATTTGTAATTGACGTTGTTGTCAAGGATTTTCAACCATGAACGCCAGTTTGGACAGGAACGTCGAGTTGGCGTAAAATGTTATTTTTGACTGACTATTTGTGTAAATGCAATGGTAAATATTATTATGTGACTTATTACATCCCATGTGTGACTTTATATCGATGTCACCGGGCGAGTAGTGGATGGGTAGTTGCCCCGAAAAGTGTGTTGACGCAGGTATCGAACAAGCGAATTACGAGTACACTAAGCCAGGGAATGAGTTCACATAGTTAAATACAATTATATATGACGATTAATCAATATAGAAGCGTGGCATAGGCCAGTTGTGTCGTCGAAGTTACGAACGACACGGTCGAGTTGCAGGGTGTTGGGTACTACCAGACACCCGAGGAACAAAGGATATATCGTTGTGTTGAGAGGATACGACCAAGATGACCAAGTCACCAACTAAGTCACCTAAGGTAGATTATTTGACCAAATCTTGGCCTTGGAAATGTCCCAGGGATGTCCACAACACACATGATGAAGATAAGCCTATAAAAAGGTTGATTTTCTCATCACCACCACCTTTTCTCTCTCCTCATTGAAACAAATCCGAAAATTGGGAAGTAATGGAGGGTTTTGTGAACTTGTGGAGTTGATTTGGAGGAGCAATTGGCTAGCACTCGATGAACCAAGTTTAGATTTGTGTTCTCCACGCTATTCTCTATCTTTCGGACTAACTTTTGCGGGTTTCGACAAAGTTTTTGAAGAGTGAGATGAACTCACTAGTTTTCTGGAGTTGTGTATATGGTTTTTAATGGTGGTTTTGAGCTTAAAGGGAGAATTTGTTGATGTAGTTGGTGTTGGTTGTGAAAAACAGTTTTTACTGGCATTTTGGTAGAAAATTCGTCGGGGTTTATTGTTTTGTCAAGTTTTGGCGAGTAGGGGTGGGCGCGAAACCCGAGTACCCGACTCGGGTCGGGTCACCCGAATCGGGTGGCGGGTGGCGGGTCGGGTAAGATGAGTTGAGAAAATGAGTCGGGTCATCAAAACCCGACCCATCGGGTGTCGGGTCGGGTTCGGGTGGGATTATATTAGTGTCGGGTCGGGTTCGGGTCGGGTCGGGTTCGGGTCGGGTCGGATTTGGGTGTCATCATGGTTTTTATAGGATTTTTGTAGTTTTTGAAACTATGGGTCGGGTCGGGTCGGGTTCGGGTATCTTGTCTAGCGGGTCGGGTGATGGGTCATTTTTATACCGACCCGACCCGAGTCGGGTCGTCGTGCATCGGGTCGAGTTGACCCAAACCCGACCCGTGCCCACCCCTATTGGCGAGGTGTGAAGGGTTCTTATGGTTGGTTTGGAGAGCCATAAGTGTTTGGAACAAGTCCGAGTGCCGACGACGAAGTCGAGGGTCCCAAAGTGACCCAAAAAAATACAAGGCTGGCGCCACCCATGATGCCTAGGTAGGTTACCCACTGCCTACTCAACGTCGTGGGGATTTACCCAAGTCGATGCCACCCACAACGCTAGGAATAGTAAAATTAAAATAAAATAAAATGAAAATAATTGAATTTCCAGATTTTGAGGGTTTCGACAGTTCATTAGGCTATCAAGGACTCAGGATACCATAGTCGAGTACTTGACACACATCCGGAGGTAAGTACGGGTTGACTGGGGATTGTTTCAGGGCATTTGAGCACGTATTAAGGTGCGTAAAACTTTTGAGAATACTTCACTTTATTCTTGGTTTTAACGAGGTCTATTCTTATCGTCTGTATGTGTTTGCTGGTGGGCACATATGAGTTTCACTCCTTAAGCTTCGGTGTGTATATATATTGGTGGTGGCTAAATTCCTTGTATGAGTCGTCTTGGGTCAGGGCTCATGTCGACGGTAGTTGGAGATACTTTTGACCGTCGCGAGGGATTAGGATAGTCTCGACGGGTAACATCGTCTGAGGATCATGTCGTTTACTGGAGTTGGAATTTGTCACTGGATTCTTGAATAGTATATATACGTGGTTCCTTTCTTGTTTATCGTTATTTTGCTGAAGTAGGTCGAGGGATTAATCGTGTAGTTATACAGTTGACGATTTATTTATTTAGGGAGAGGCTAAACGAACCCCATCAATTGCTAAACATACTAGTTTTGTGAAATTACCCAATTACCCCTCCATATAAAAGGGTTTTTACTCAGCATACCCCACTCACCCCATACCTTAGTCACCTCTATCAAATTGCCTCAACAAAAATCGGCCAAATCTGACAAAATATGAGCAAAACAACATGAATTCGACAACGTGGGTGTATTCATCATCTCTTTTAATGCCAATTTTGAGGTTTTTTTGGGTTTTTTTTTCTTATTGAGTCGTTTTGTTTGTGAATTTATTTTTGGGCTTAGGGCTTTGATTTGAGGCGTGAATCTTGCATTTTAGGTACAAAGTTTTGATGAAATTGAAAATATTAAGTAATTCCGAACAAAACCCACTATTTTTTTGTCATTTTCATGTATTTTTAGTGTTTTGAAGTTTTTTTATTCTTTCTAGTCGCCCGCAGGCTTTGGAGTAACAGAGCTGACACCTCTGAAGAGGTGTCGAACGAACTGGGCCGGCACCTCTGAAGAAGTTTTGGTCGGATCCCTCTGTTACCCACTAAAACAAAGTTATCTTCGCATCATCGATTGAAGTTGGCCGAGACCTCTAAAGAGGTGTCGGCTCTGTTCGTCCGACACTCGGGGGCAAGGGTATTGGGGTGATGGTGAAGGTGATAAGGTACACGAAGTAAAAAAAATGGGGTACACTAAGCAAGGGTATTTTTGCAATTCTAAGAAAAAAAGTGGGGTACACTAAGTAAAAAGTGGGGTACACTGAAGTAAAAATTCAAAACTGGGGTACGTTTAGCAATTAATGGAGTCCGTTTAGCCACTCCCTTTATTTACTGCCTACGCTCGAACATGTTTACTTAAATACTGCTACTTTTGAAGTATTTTATGTGTACTTAAATACTACTACTTTTGAAGTATTTTATGATGCTTTATTTTTCTTGCTGATGATTTTGATATGATGTATGTTGCCTACAACCATGAGAATGTGATTGTCTATTGTCAGAGGTCACATTCACATGTCTCGCAGATTTATCAGTTTTATTTCATGATTATTGTATGGACTTCTCTTGGGAATTTACTCACTAACCTCGTCACTATTGTTGGATGACTAAGTGCAGCTCTTTCGACGAGCAAGAACAAGGGCAAGTAGGTATTAGGCGACTATTCCCGAGCTTGTTGTTGCTTCAGCTTGTGTTTTTGGACTACGGTATGTATTATAAATTGTTTTTGCTGCGTTTTGGGAACAACAAAACATTGCATACATGTACATAAACTTTTATTTATTTTCACCTCAGATATATGCATGGCATTTTTTCAGGTTTGCCACATTAGGTTAATGCTCTAAATGACATGAATTTTACCTTTATTTCATGCTATTAAGTCTTCCACTGAATTATTGTATATCGAATTTAAAACTTTGATGATTGATGAATAAGTAATGTATGGTGCGCGTGGGACACAACGGGGCGGTGACATGACAAGGTTGTGGGTCCGCGTCGCATCACATGGTGACCTCAGGATTTGGGGTTGTAGCACAACATTGAACAATATTGTTGATACATATGTTGCCAAAACATTTTAAATACAAAATTAACATGTAAGTAATTAATTTTTTTAAATAGATTTGACATGTATAATGATATGTTATGTAACGATCCTAAAATCTAACTTGTGTCGCGTGTCATTTTAGGTCGTACTTGGGCCCACTTGTCATGATTCGAGTGTCCAATTCTCGATCATCGACACTATAATATGTTATTTTTGTCTGGTGTTTGTATTATTTATTTTATTACCCGAATGTAAATTTCAATGTCCAAAACGTGTGAGGGCGTTTGTGTGTGCGTTGGTGTTGAGGAACGAGTTCAACCTAGAAAGACATGAGATATAGGTGTCGGGCAAACTGTTGACGAGTATTTAGCTGTCTGGGGGAAAATTGAACTAAAACACGAACAAAATGTAATTTAAAATAATAATTAAATGATATGGAACATGTCCGGTATGTTGGTACGATCGTGAGCACACGACAGTGCGAGTCGTGGTGTAGTCCGGATGCAAGAACGATGGGAAATCGATATTTTTGTGCTTAAAATGGGTAGCAAAAAAAGGAGAGTCACCCATGTGAGTCACTAAGTTGAGTATGAGGTAGGTGGGCTGGTGTGTTTATTGACAGTTGGATGGTCTTGAGATACGTGTGTGGATGATGATGATGAGTTGGTATATAAAGATAAGTTGTCACCTTTTCTCTCTCACCTCACTCTATCATTCAATGAAATCAATTAGAGGGACTGGGATTTTGAGGATTTTCGTCGTAAATCGATGCCGAGGAGTGATCTACGATGCGAATTAAGGTAAGATCCTGGATCTCCGTTCAATTCTTGTCGTTTTGAAGTAAAATTTTTGGGGTTTCATCATGATGATTCACACACCATGTTGGGCAGGATTTTCAGGAAATATTAGTGAGGATTTGTTGAGGTTTTAATGATCGTGGATTGGTATATATTGAGTTGCTATAGGGATTGGAGGAGTTTATAATTTTTGGTAGTTTTTGGGGATTTTTTGTTTTGATGTTTGGATCGATGATTGCAGACGTTTTGACGTGTTTTGGTGATGGTTTTGGGTGTTATCCGAGGTCTCTACGAGGTTGGGATAGGCTCGGAACACGGCAACGTGAGCTGAGAGTTCGAAAATTTGGGAATTCTCGAATTGGGTTTGACACCGCCAGGTACGCCAGTGAGCCATGGCGTCTAGGGCAGGGATACCCCTGTCCCCACGCTTTAAGTGACACCGCAGGGTATTGACCCCCACGACGCCACGTGCAGTATCTCATTGTTCACTTGCACAATTTTTTAGGAATTTTTGAAAACTTTAAGGCTTTGCTTAGGTATCCCAATGGGTCCGAATACGACTCAATAACCGGGTAATCGACTCGATTGCACGAATGAATAAAATTATGGAAAATTGAGAAAAATTAATGTAAAATTAATGTAAATTGTAATTAAATAACTATCAGGGGTATAGTACAGTGACGGACACACGAGGATTCGTAGGTGACGAGTTGAAGTTGTGTGAGTACGGTTAGTATCGGATACAGGTAAGTAAACCAATAATGAATTGCACAGTTATTTATTTGAGCTTTAATTTGCTATTATTATTGCCATGTTCGTATTTTGGAATTCCATTTTTATTAAGTTGTTCAAGGGCAAATGAGTCAACGGTGATCCTTGGGAGGACTGGCGGTTTGAGGTAATATACCAATGTCATGACCTCGAGAGGCATTACAATGGTTACCAATTCTATACGGGGTGAGAGTTCTTAGCTGGATTACCAGGAAGTCTCTCATCCGCGTGGATTTAGGGCTTGTTGGGTGTTGACCACGTCCTAGAATCCGAGTCTTTTAGGTTTTCCTCAACTCAACGATCATTTGGTCGGAACTACTTGCGCCTCTCTGTTTTGATATCTTGGACACTCATCTTTTGATTGATTCATATTTATTAACAGTCTTTATATATTCATGCATTCTCTGTACCTTTCTTTCTATCTGCATGAATTAGACTGCTTACTTATTTCGAAATGTTGTATACATTCTGCTTAGCGTTACTTACCTGGACTCGTCATTCTTATGTTTGACTGAGTGTTGATTCGTAGTCGAGCAAAGGAAAGACTCCATAATTAGGTGATTTGCTTTGAGGATACCTGAGCGGTTCTCCCTCTCTGACTGATGTAGGTGTTATTTCTTTTGTATTATGTATGTACATTGTTTTGATCACATTGAGTTACGGATTTTGTCAGAGATCTTGGGATATGTATACGATATGATTACTCTCTTGTGACTTGATTATAGTTGATGATGGTGTATATATGCGAGATTTCCACACTCTAGGTTCTCCTGACTAGTGTCTTAGAGTTGTTTCTATTAGTTTGAGTTTTTTATTGCTTCCGCTATTCTCTAATAACTCACTAATATGAATAACTAATTTAAATTGCTACAATAATGCTTAATTAATAATAAATGGTAAGAAAGGCTGACTAGGCTTGCGTTGACTTCGTGATTTTGGCTCGGGTGTTCACGTAAGTTTAGGCTGAGCTGAGCCGGACCCAGCTTTAGGGTTGTGGAACTGTGGCCGTCACATGTTGGTTGTTGCACAACTAATTAAGTTTGTATTTTTTAATTAATAATATATTATAAGTAAAATTTTGAAATTAACAAAATATTATAATATGTCAATTATATATTAATTAAGTTTTAACACTTATTTAATGTCCTAAAAGTGTGTTTTTAATTAGGGTAGTTCCGAGCTAAAGTATGCACTGTAATATCTATTTTTTAAGCCTTAAAGGCATATTGATCATTCCTAACTCAAGGATAAGTCAATTTGATGCTATTGGGCTATTTAAAAAAATAGCCTATTTGATGCTATTGGGCAAGTGTGGTATTCGCATTAACTATGAGGTTGCGGCCCCTATATATATTGTGGTAGGATTTTTGAGGCAACTCAAGGCCTGAAATTAAGTTTTGGGGCAACCTGGGGTATTTTCAATAATTGATTCAATTTCATAATCACATTTACAGTTAAAGTAATGACAGCTTTTTTGAACAAATAGGATTAGTGAATCAATGTACTTTTTTGATTCTATGTCTGATCTTGTACCGAGCTATTAATGATTAATGAAACTTTAATTTTTCTTCAAGAAAAAAAAAGTATTTGCTAAAATTTGTGATTTTTTGACATGGCACCTAAGATTTCAATAGTTCTTGCAATATTTGATAAGCTCTTTTTGATAAGTTGAGACTTAACCGCAATAAGCAAATCTCACAACCAACAGGGCATGAATCATTTATTAAAGTCCTGATTGAGATTTCCCTTTTTTGGTACATGAAATTTTCTTTTTTATCAAGGGTTAACACATTACATCTTTGTATTATACAATTTCGATATGTGAGTGGATCGAAGTCTCTCGATGTCTATCCAAAGGTCAACACAAGTATGACTAATTAATGTACACATCAATTAAAATGAACCAAATCATTTGCCATACAAAGAAGATAAGAGGAGAGAGAGACAAATGCAATAAAAAATAGACATGGTAAGTTTCAATGCCCATATTTAGGATTTAGGGCAAGTATAAGCATGGAATTAAATGTGTAGTTTGAAAATGATGTTACACTTTTATTTTTATGGAAGTAGGGATAAGGAAGTGTGACAACGATGATAGTGACAAAGATGGGCCTTGTAAGAACATACTTAGATAAAAACAAAGCACACAAAGCCATTGCTATGCCTATGCATGGTTACAAAGACATGTCTATGAGATGTTTATTGGCTTCAACGATGGGTGACTTGTACAAATACTACTGGCCCCTCAATTTTATTTTATTTTTTTTTTTTTTGAGGAACCATATTATTTATGTTTTTTAAACATGCATGAATTTGCATTTTTGGATTGAGCGAACACATTTTCTGATTATCCTAGGCTCACGAGAGCAAACCACTTGAGACCCTTGCTCAATGAATTAGGACTAAATATCAATTATAAAGACCGTAATATTTATTATGTCATTCTTCACAAGATTTGAACCTTATTCTTATATGGATATATAGCTAAACGTCATGGATACCATGGCTATTATATGTGATGGCAAATTGGGATATTGAGTGAATATATACAAGTTGAAGAAATATACCAATGGAAAGAATTAAATAGATTTACAGTCTAAAATTACAAATCGATCGTGGCAACGTAAATATAGTGCATTGTTGAGAGTGATGCTCAGACTGTTGTGAAGGCTTTCCAACAAAACCACTTTCAGGGTCCTTTCGCGACAAAGCCAAAGCCAAAGCCAAAGTCAAAGTCAAATCCAAAGCACCACTTTCAGGATGTACTTAATTTCAGGGTCCTTTCCGCTTATTTGTTGTTCTATCGGCTTTCCATCAAGTACGTACGTACATCCACTTAATTTTTTTTTTTGGGTGAGGCTAAACGGACTCCTTTAATTGTTAAATATATCCTAATTTTATAAAATTATCCAACTGTTGTAAATAATGTGGATTGACAACTTTACGCATTCCACCATTATGTGTGAGTGGTTACACATTCCACTATTATGTATGAGTGGTTACACATTTCACCATTATGTGTGAATGATTACACATTTCACCATTATGTAATTGTAACTTATAATCTTTTAAGGGCCTATATAAAGAGGTTCCACCTATGTAATGATATCATATATTGGAATGAAAGTTCTCTCTATTTCTCCCCTATCTCTTCTCTTGTTATCTTTCTAGTTCTTATCTTTACCTTTCTGGCTTTTCCTTTAATTAGTTTACAACACGTTATCAGCACGAGCTTGCCCTAGTATTAAGGAGATCTTGAAGTTCAAGAAGGCTTGTTAAGGAGACAAAGCTAGGAAGTCGCGGTGTACTTGTTTCGGTCCTCGGAAGTCGACATCGAGCACGATGTTGCTCTCAACAAAAAGGTCTAATCAAAGATACACAAAGCTTCTAAGGAGACAAAGCTTGGAAGGAGGTCATTGTCTTGGTAAAAAAAGATTCGAAGATAACAAAATATCATTTTTGATTACATGGTTTCTTATGTATTTGTGTTTGTCAATTTCTTAAGGTAACCATGAATATCTATGGTTGGTTTGGTCCTCAATTTCTTAAAAGTTGAAAACCAACATGAAAACACACCAATCAAACATGTATGTTGTGTGCATAACATTAATATTTATTCGCCGAATATCTCTATAGAGATTTGAAAAGTGAATATTTCACTTTATATTATCCTTTCACCTTATGGAGTTATGAATATAAACACCAAAATTGGTGATGCTCCAAAAGGCTCAAAACGAGCGGCTGGGTCTCACGCTACAAAATTTATATCAGTCAAATATCATTTATTATTCTGCAATTTCAATTACCTCTATGTTGAGGCTATGCAGAAATATGACTGATGAGACAAATAAAGGCCACGTGGCTCGCCTCGATTTATTATTGCAACAAAATATCGAGCGCGCACGTCAATTCAATAAATATTATGAATTGATTTCTTGTCTGTCTCATAGTAGCTGAGTAAAATAATGAGATATTATTTATATAATATCACTCCCGTCCAACTGGTCAAGCTTCATGAAGCACATGTTGCGTTTATAAAATAACCATGGTCGCAACTATATAATGATGGACGTGGAAAAGTGAAGGGATTCGGTAAAGGTCTTAATAATAATTTCACTCAAAGTGAAATAAAAGTGGTGCACCACATGAAATATGAAGGGCGAAATTATCGACAATGAGCATGCTCAAAATCGTGACAAGCTGTCACGTATGAAAGACCATATTATTAGGTCACACTGATTATACATTGTCATATATGCCCAAATATTTTGGTGACATTTACCGTGCCAATAAAGGCAAAATTATGAAATTTATGGCTCATTAAAATTGACACATTGAGATGTGTTCAAATCATGAGCTAAATAAAGGCGAAGAATGCATGTCTTGCTTATTTTGCTACATGCACACTATAAAAGAGAATATTTCTCAAATTTGAACTTAGTTGAGACTAATGTTCAGCCAATATCTCAGTACAACGATTATAATGTTGTTAGTGTTTTACACCAAGAAATTTACTCGTAATAATAGAGAGTTTCTCTATATATTATGATTTAATCTCGAGAAACGAATTCCCGACTTTTTAGCTTCGGAATATGTAAGACACATTAAAACGAATGATCTAATGACATTCATAATGTGGAGTGATTTTTTTTTATTGTCCAGAATTATCAATAATGTGAAAATATTGCAAATTCGGATGAGCATCCTTTTTGGAACCACATTTTTTTATCAGCTAGTGATTACCTCAAGGCAAATTAATCGGAGATTTATATTGATTAAACTCTCCATTAATCATATTATAAAATGCATTGGGCCCCGAATAGGGAATTTATTTATAGCAAGTTTTGCTAATTGTCACTTTGATGACGTAATTTTCCCACCATTAGGGGGAGATATAAGCCGATTCAAAAGGAATGGTGTGAAATTACTTGTAACGCATCAAATTTGTTGTATTATGATCAATGTATAAATGAACTTGAAGTTCAAAAGATCATTCATTAGCAGCAAATTATGAAATAATTACTTGATGCAATTACTAATATTAAAGAGTGACAAAATTGTATGTTCCAGCTGCATTAAAAGGTTCATATCAAAAGATGTCTCTGTGCAACAAAATGCACAAGAACCAACGAAACGCTTAAAGCGTGGAAGACCGGTTGGTTCAAAGGATACAATTCCTCGAAAGAGGAAAACGGGAGTAAAAATAAATACAAATCAAAATACTCCTGAGAAAGCACAAGAATCCTTTGATAAGGGTTTGTCAGAACAAGTTGATTCTGATGAGGAACAACTTCCTCTAGAAAAAGAGGAAAAAGATGAAAATAATGAGATCTCAATAAATTATTTAAACTCTGGTAAGATTTGGGATCGAAATAAAATTGTTCCTGATGATATATTTGCTTTCAATGTGTCCTTTGAAATATGTGAAAATGATGATGATCCAGAACCACGATCAGTGGACGAATGTAAAAAAAAGAGACCTGATTGGCAAAAATGGCAAGATGCTATCCAAACAGAGCTAAACTCGTTAAGGAAACGAGATATTTTTGGACCAATTGTCCAAACGTCAAATGGCGTAAAGCCTGTTGGATATGAAAATAATTTATTTTGCCCATGTGTCTTCATTAAAAGATCGTCAACATGATTTGTGATTATTGTTGTGTATGTTGATGATTTAAATATAGTGGGAAACCACGACAACATCATCGAGAACATCCAATACTTGAAAAGGAATTCAAGATGGAAGATACTTGAAAAATAAAACTTACCCTTGATTTGGAAATCAAGTATTTTCAAGTAAAATAGTTCTCCATCTATTAATTTACTTTACTCAAAAGAGTAAATTTTGGTTGCAAAGATTTGTTGCAAGATAATGTTTAACTCATGTGAACATGAGGGGGAGAATCAAAAGGAGTTGTTGATTAGTGCATTGCACTCTTTTTCCCTTGTCTAAGGTTTTTTCCCACTGGATTTTCCTAACAAGGTTTTTAATGAGGCAATCCTAACAATATTAATACTCCATTATCAAAATTGATAAGTGTATTGTACTCTTTTTCCCTTCGCTATGGTTTTATCCCAATGGGTTTTTCTAGCAAAGTTTTTAATGAGACAATCCTATCAATATCATACTCCATATCAAGATTGATGAGAACAATGTACTCTTTTTCCTTTGCTGAATTTTTTCCCACAGGGTTTTTCTAGTAAGGGTTTTAACGAGGCATATTCTCTTAGCAAGTTGTCATCCAAGGGGGAGTGTTGTAAATAATGTGGATTGACAACTTTACGCATTCCACCATTATGTGTGAGTGGTTACACATTTCACCATTATGCAATTGTAACTTATAATCTTTTAAGGGCCTATATAAAGAGGTTCCACCTATGTAATGATATCATATATTGGAATGAAAATTCTCTCTATTTCTCCCCTATCTCTTCTCTTGTTATCTTTCTAGTTCTTATCTTTACCTTTCTGGCTTTTCCTTTAATTAGTTTATAACACCAACTACCCCTCTATATAAAAAGATTTTTACTCAGCATATCCCAGTCACCCCATACCTCAGTCACCTCTCTCAAATTGCCTCACTAAAAACTGGCCAAATCTGACAAAATCTGAGCAAAACGACATGAATTCGACGACGTGGGTACATTCATCATCTCTTTAAGTGCCAATTTCGAGATTTTTTGAGTTTTTTTTTCTTGTTGATTCGCTTTGTTTGTAAATTTATTTTTGGACTTAGATCTTTGATTTGAGGTGTGAATCTTGCAATATTAGGTATAAAGTTTCAATGAAATTAAAAATATTAAGTGATTCCGAATAAAACCTACTATTTTTTGGTTATTTTAATGTATTTTTTGAGAGTTTTGATATTTTTTATTCGTTTTGGTCACCTGCGAGTTTCGGAGTAACAGAGCTGACACCTCTAAAGAGGTATCGGACAAACTGGGCTAACACCTCTAAAAAAGTTTCCGCTGGACCCCTCCGTCACCCACTGAAACCAAGTTATTTTCACGTTATCGGTTGAAGTTGGCCGAGGTCTCTAAAGAGGTGTCGGTCCTATTCATTCGACACCTCCGAACCAGGGGCAAGGATATTAGGGTGAGGGTGAAGTTGATCGGGTACATGAAGTAAAAATGTGAGATACATTAAGTAAGTGGTATTTTTGAAATTTTAAAAAAAAAGTGGGGTACACTAAGTAAAAAGTGGGGTACATGAAGTAAAAATTAAAAATTGAGGTACGTTTAATAATTAATGGGGTCTGTTTAGCCGCTTTCTTTTTTTTTTGGTGTAAGCATCCACTTAATTAAGAATGCATTATCATTTCTACTAGGGTCATGATTTTATAACTAATGTACGTTTTTTTTTTTTGAATTATGTACGTATTGTTTTTTTGAGTGAATAGTAATGTACGTATTGTTTCTCTTACCATCCATTAACATGTCCACTTCTATGATGAACAGCATTGTTTGGGATAGGATGATGACAATAAATGAAACGCCTAGACGCCATGATTGAACCTCGAAACACAATTATTTGTTGTGTGATTTTGTTTTTCAATGGTCCATGTAAGATAAGACAACCCTATTTCAAAATATATATATATAATAGTTCAACCTCATTTCATCATTTCAACCTCATTAACTTAATTCATTTAATCAAATAAGAGGAAGTATTTAATTTATGTAACTGACCGGCCTTAACTAATTATTTTTTTTATTAGAAAGAAGTCGTTATATTTGCCCCCATTAATTAGCATTGAACCCCGCCCACCTACAAGAATACCACAAACAAGATCCTTGTTGTTGTTGTTGTTGTTGTTGTTATTGTTGTTGATTGGATATAGTTTTGGTTTTTTTTTTGTCAAATGCGTCGCTAAATTCTCAAGGTTATGCTGCATACGCGTGCGCGAGCCCATAGATCTCCTCGGCTAGCACCGATATTGTCCTCAACTTAATTGCCTTTCAACTTTAGGTGTGGAGTTTTAACTCAAAAGGCCTCGATTCTAATTGGGAGGAGTTAATCACTTATATACTTCACTTCAAAGTTTCATTTAATCAATGTCAGACGAACTTTCGGTCCACACATCTTCAACACTCCCCCATGAACCAAAAGTTACATGATCTAAGGGTTTTTTTTTTCTTCTACTTCCCATTCGAACCATGGACTCTAATACCATGTTAAATTCTCACGGCCGCATCACACACACATGCGCGGGTCGTGGATCTCCTTCGCTAGCATCGATATTATTCCTAACTTTACCACCTTTCAACTTTAGGTATGAGGTTTTAACTCAAAAAGAAACAAGTCTAATTGGGAGAAGTTAATCACTTATATACTTCATTTCAAAATTTCATTTAATAGATGTGGGACTAACTTTCGGTCCACATATCTTTAACATGCGTTGATAGTTTTTTTTGTCAAAGTGATTTGTATTGAGGTGTTCCTAGTCCAATCGGATAAGCATATATTACAAATAGATCTTACAACAAAGAAGCATGGAATAAATTTTGAAAACGCGCACAATAAAAAACGACCCCAACCCTAACCCTGAGGTGGGGATAACCACCCCAACAATGGACAACTACCCCGACAACGGGGAAAACAAGCCGTGTTTAGGCAAAAATACATGGAAAAATACTAGAATCTTGGTGCGAAGAGAAGAATATCTGGAGATTAGATAGAACATGTCGCATCAATAAGTTCATCGTTATGCTATTGAGAACCGCCACCACTGATCGCGCCCCGCCACAAGCGACTCGCTGCCATTGGCCTATTTTTATGTTGGATGAAGGACCCAAGCCCCAACCCACCATCTTGTTGTACTTCAAGACCAAGCCTTACGCAAAATGGTTGTCGGCGACGACTTCGCCAAAAACCCGCAACAATCCTAACACCTAGTCAGTATGGTGCCCAAACAAAATGAAGAAAAACGAAGGCGTAATGAAAGAGAAAGGGGTGGATGGAAAAACAATGAGGTAAACAGTGGTGGTATTCACAGATACACGTTGGCGGTAGAGGTGGTGGTGGTGAAGGGGATGGCTCACAGGGATGATGATGGAGATGAAGAGAAGAGGTCGCTACAGTGTGACGGCCCCAAATCTCTCGGGGTCGCCCCGTGACCCACGCCCTCTGCCCGCAAGCCCAGCAGCACTGTCACGTCACCGGACACGTCATTACTACGCTGCCACGTCTGCGGCTCTGTGAAGTGATGCTCCGTGTAACTAATCCTACTATATTAAGTTGTCTGACACATCTAGTAGGTTAGTTGATAATTACAATTACATCATTAGTGGAAGCATTTAATTCGTATTTTATGAGAATTTATTGAACCTAAGTAGTAGAAAACCCGAAGATAACACCATGTATATAACTGAGACGAAGTAAACAGTAATCCATATACATGTGATAAAGTTCTAAAGTTCCCAAAACCCAACAAAATAATATATACATACATGATATCAAAACACGAGCTATCAGCAGCAACGACCTCAGAGATAGTCGCCTAGTACCTCCTTTCCCTTGCTCTTGCTCATACCAGGATCTGCACTCAGTTGCCCAACACATACAACAACGAGCCCAGTGAGTAAATTCCCAAGAGAAGTCTACACAATAATCATGAAAACCACAATAACCTGCGAGACATGTGAATATGACCCTGGCAACAGGAATCATATTCCCATAGCTGGCAGTAAACAACATTCACAACAAATATGACGATTACACATAGTGAATATAAAACATCATTCAAGAAATCTGGTTCAACTAATGATATCAATGAAAACTAGATAGAGGTGTGACGGAGTCTAACAAAACTAGATCATACTTTGTGAATTCGGATGCCCCGGTTGAGCACATCAAGGCTAGACCACACTCGAACCACTAACGGTGATCGGAAACACATCACAACCCACCGGACACGTGCACCCCGCTACCCGGATAGCTATTCACCGGCTGCGCCAAGTACACGCACTACAATCTAGCCTGCTCAATTCCGTACCACGACCATCCCGATTAATCTTCGACCATGTGAACAAATCAAACACCGACCAACACATGATCACAGTACATATACATGGCAACCAATTAAGTAAACATAACGATAACTAAATAAATAAATAAATAAATAAATAAATAAATAAATAAATAAATAAATAAATAAATAAATAAATACTCGTTTAACCAGAACAAATCACGCATGAATTTAAAGTGTAACATTCTCAGGGGTTTTACGCACCTGTAACTACACACTCCGACTTCCCAGACCCGTCAATCCGACCTGCCTAGCTCCCCTATGCTGAGCTATGGTTCCCAGGTCCCGAAGTCCATTTATAGTGTTTTATATTATTTAAAATACATTATGTAATAATTTTTTTTGATATTATATCATATATTCAATTTCCAGTTGTGGTACCTCTTCCGGACAATGTCGGGGTTCCAAAAATAATCGAAAAGTCCCGAAACCACTTTTCTACCTTTTTCTTAATTTTTTATATTTTTCTAGAATTTTCTCCAATTTTTCTAATATTTTTTCAACTATTTTCCTATTTTCCAGAAAATAATATTTAAATTATAAAATATATTTTATTTTATTTTTTAAATTATTTATTTATTTATTTTTTTTTTAAATTAGTGGGCCCCACTTAAACTGGTCCGGTCCAGCCCAGGGTTGCACATGCGCGCCCTCGAGCGCGTGTTTGCCATATTCCCAGAGACGATTTCGTCTCTGGTTTTCTAGAGACGAAATCATCTCTTCCTCTTTTCTTTTTTTTTTCTTCTTCTTCTTAGCTGCCATTACTCTTTTCTCCACTCCTCTCTCTCAACCCATTAAAGACCCTCAAAGCATCAAAATTACACCACAAATTCACCAAAATAATACCAAATTCTCGGATTACATACATGTAAATAAAATCTGAATTACCCAATTTTTTTACCAAAATCACCTCAATTTCCCACAATTTTGATCCAAATCAACATATTTCATCAAAATAATCCTCAAGAACATCCAATTGAGCAAAAACAGTGATAATTTCATTAACAAATCCGTTTTTCATCCTCAACCTACAAAACACATTTTTTTTACAAAAATTCACATTTAATGATGTAGAGATTACCTTTGATCTCGTGTTTTGACGCCTAAATCTCTTCTTCAAGCTCGGATTCGTCCTCTCCAACCCTCAAATTCACTCCTAGAGCCTTTAAATTGTTGAGAAAATGATCTTTGCATGAATGTCACTCATCTTGTGTGTATTTATATGTTGAGTTAAATCTGACGTGTGCACGCATCCCAAGGACCATCTAACAACTCCTATTCACCATGTGTCATCCAAAACGGTGACACCTTATCTTAACAACACTTGCCTTGATTTACTCTGTCGTGCATCTCGAGGTTTATCCTCAACACCCTGATTTTCCTATTCAAACTATAGGATTTCAATTTATTCATTAATACATTAATTCAACCTTAGGTTAGGCCACCTAATAAATCATATAAAAATCATAGGTTAGTCACACTAACACTCAGCTACTCGGCAACCCATGTCTCGTACCCCGGCTACCCAATACCCGGTACCCGGTCCCCGACATGCACTTCGGGACATATACCCGACTCGTGACCTTACCCGATATCAACTTACACACATGTGATGTTTATTAAATAATAATAATTTCCCCCATCACAATAATAGACATTCAACATGCACAAATAACATAATATAACCTAGGTACTCATATCCGAGTCAACCCAACTATCCATGTAATGCCCGAATTACCCGTTAATCCTCGTGATTAACACTAATTATGATTAAATTAATTTGGGTTGTTACATACAGAGAAGACAAAGAAAAGATAAAAAGGGAAAAGGAGGGGGGAGCGATGACCAAGTGACTTTTCGGAGCAAGGCGAGGGTCGTCGATCCCCATATCTGAATTTCTCCTCTAGCGGAGCTGGTTTGTTGAGAACGACGTTGCTAGGGTTTTCTCGAAAATGAGCAGGACCCAATTGCATTGATAGTTAAACCCTTTTACAAGTAACATCTCTTTTTCAAATGTGAACGAGAATTTCTGTCTAGTAGTCTTGAATTTTGAAAATATTTTAAATTTACCAACAATATTAATAAATTTAACTTTTTTTTGGATAAAGGAACAATAACTTTAACTTCATTGGTCCTTAATTATCATGCTCATGCTATAAACTTGTTATAGTTCTTGGATCAATATATTATGCAACAAGATTTGTAAATTCTCCTGTATATTTCCTTTTTTATAACTATAAGTTTCTGAATGATCTTTTTCAAACCTTCCTTATTCTGATTCAATTAATTATATTGAGAGTTAGTTGGGTGCCACTACATACCCCATAATATGAGAAAAAAAATTCATGAAATATAATATGTAGCAACCAAGAATTGAATACATGATGTCTGTCGCCTATGTAAGAGTTAAATTATTTATCTTTTTTTTACCATTGGGCATTCTATCCTATATACATGAATGTGATGGCCCCTTCCTTAAAGCAGGGCACCACCCAACCTAATCCCGTTATTAAGCCATAATCTCAGCCACATAGGAACTTAACAACGTATTAGTCAACCTTTTGTCTTGTTTACCTTGTTATTTGTGTTTAGGATAAGTATTACTCATTTCTCGTTATACTTGATTTTTAGAGTTCATTAAAACTTCTTAACAATTTAATTTATTCAGGGGAAGTCTTAAACAATTTACAGAAGCAAAACAGATAACACTTATATGTGGAAACCATGAAAACAACAATCACATGTGTGTGTATATATAATTGATTGCACCAAACCAACGCCACCACAATCACAGACTAAATAGTCCATGGATAGGGCCCAAACAATTGTTTTAGGGGTCGCAAACCAGATAGGGAGGCGACCAAACAGCTTGTTGAGGCTATCTTGTCTATTTGCGGTTATTTCATGCATGTTATGTTTGATTCAGGTAACACATTATCATTTATTTATGGATGTATGGTAGGAGAGTTGAGGTTACATTCATAGACCTTAGACACACATATTGTCCTCAGTATGACAACTGAGGATAAGATTTACCCTAACCGAATTTATCGAGATTGTTTAGTTGAGATTGAGGGACATCACTTATCGATTGATTTGAGAGTGTTAAAGTACCTGGAATTCGATGCGATGTTTGGTATGGATTAGTTGTCATCATATCACGCACAAATATATTATTTCAGCAAGACTGTGACGTTTGATATCGAGGGGATTCCAAAGTTCTCGTATGTGGCTCTATCAATCACTAGAGACCGATTAGTGACATCGCAAGAGATGGAGACGTTCGCAGCTAGCGTTGAGCCAGAGCTGAGTACAGTGGTTAAGGTAGAGGATATCCATGCTATTTGCGTATATTTTGATGTATTTCCTAACGATTTGCCAGGATTGCCACCACCGAGAGCTATTGAGTTTATTATTGAGCTGATACTGGGGACTCAGCCAATCTAAAATAGGTCGTACCGAATGTCAACATTTGAGAATGATGAGTTGAGGACCCAATTGGAGGAGTTAATGCATAAGGGTTTCATTCACCCTAGCATTGCACCTTGGGGAGCTCTAGTTCTTTCAGTGAAGAAGAAGGACGGATCGATGCGGATGTGTGTGGACTACAAGAAGTTAAATCAGGTGACGATTCAAAATCGTTACCTACTTCCCATGATAGATGACTTGTTTGACTAGTTGGCAGGAGTTAAGTTTTTCTTGAAGATTGACTTCGTATCAGGTTACCACCAATTCAACAAGTGTGCATTTTGGCTAAGTGAGGTGAAGTTTCTGGGGCACGTCATCAATAATTAGGGCATATCAATAGATGACGATAAGGTTCGGGCTATTATTGACTGGAGGACACCCGAGTCTATTTTTGACATTCGGAGTTTCCAAGGTTTAGCAGGCTATTACCAAATTTTCGTGTAGGATTTCCCGTTGATTGCAACGCCGATGATAAGGTTGACCAAGATGGATGTTATATTTGATTGGTCACAAGAGTGTGAGGATGTTTTCTGGGAGCTGAAGAGAAATTTGACTTATGCGCAAGTTTTGGCTTTACTAGAGGCAAGGAGAGGCTTCTCAATGTACACAAATGCTTTAGGGACTGGGTTGGGTTGCGTTTTAATGTAGGATGAACACTCAATGGCCTACTTATCTCGACCATTGAGACCCTACAAGGGGAACTACCCAGTACACAACTTGGAGCTTACAGAGGTCGTGTTTGCACTAAAGGCCTAGAGGCATTACTTGGATGGCGAGAGATTTTTGTTGTTTATAGAGTACTAGAGTTTGAGGTACATGTTCACTCAGAAGGAGCTGAACATGAAAGAGAGGAGATGGCTCGAGTTACTGAAGAACTACGACTTCGCCATTGAGTACCATCTAGGTAAGGAATGTTTGAGCTGATGCACTGAGCAGGAGCGACATTAAGAGCCAGGCAATATTGTGGCGTATGACATGTAACGACCCAAAAAATGTGTTATGTCTATGTGACGTGCTTAAAAGGGGTCGGGCAAATGAAATATGGGTACACGGGGCCAGGAAGCAATTTTTGTGGGCGATCGGCAAATAAAAGACAATAATTAATAATCCAAAAAATTATTCGGTCGTTAATATTTTGTTCGTGTGTGACGAGGTGAGTCATGGTGCGGTCCGGATGCGGAGTTACGTTGTTGTGTTAGTTGGTTGAAGCGGTAGTGGCGTCTGGAGTAAATAGAGACTGATGGATGCGCCTCGGGATACACGTTGGAGAGCTGATGAAAGAGATTTGTTTAAAACTTTCTTTCTCATCGTGTTTCAATTACTCTCTCTATCTCTCTCTCGTCTCTTTGTTCACATAGGGGTTTAAGAGTTCGCAACAACGCGAAGATGCAACAAACACTCTAGTTGAGGTAGGATCTCGACTTACCACCAGTTTCTCATTAGTTTGACGTTAGTATCGAGTGTTTTCGTTTGAGTTGGGATTTTGTGGTGTTTAGTTTTCATGGGTTTTTGGTGGTTTTGGATTGGTATCAACGTCCCAAGGAGTTTAAGATAGGCTCAGAACACGGCGACACGAATTAAGGTGTCCGAAAACCCCGAATTTTCGTTCAGGAGTCGACACCGCGAGGGACGTCGTAGAACCTGCAAGCCATGGCGTCAGTCACGGCATCCAGACCAGAGAGATTGGAATTCTCATGCTTTAAGTGACGTCGTGATAGAATAGCGTCTGGAACAGTGAATGTTAATATTTCACGTTTTAGGCGACACTGCCAGGTTTTTAACCCACGACGTGACACTGTTCACATAATTGAATTTCTGAAAATTTATGAAAACTTCAAGAAGCTCTCGGGTAACCACATGAGTTCGAATACGACCCAATACCTGAGGAATTGACCTAGATTAATGGAAATGGATAACATTATAGAAAATGGGAAGAATTACAATTAAATGGAAATAGAACTCTAACACAACCAAACTAGATCGAAAATGATTACCAGGTGTCTAATAGACTGGTGAGTAAAACCAACCAGAGCATTTATATAATTTCATTTGTATATTTAATTGGTTATTGTCACGGCCCAAATTTCTAATCTAGATTTTTTGCCATAATCAGGCTCACCGATCCATGAAGTGGGTCCCGTGTGAGAAACACACACCGACCGAGGCACGTGGTCGAGGAATATTTTATATTTGAAATGGTGTATGCCTAGTGTTTTGTGTGTGTAGGCTAAGTAAGTCAATTCTTGCAGCCATAGACGTGGAGACACGAGCGGGGATGCACCTCGAGTTGTGTACGAGTCGGGTACCGGGTAGCAAGACTTGTGGTAAGTATAAACTTAGTCTGATATAATTTAATTAATTTAAATCATAACATATGTCATGTAGTTAATACACATCAAATTGATATCCTATAGTTTTTATTAAAAAATTGAGGAGACATGGATATGCCTAAGGATATGGGCTAGCACAAACTCTCACAACTTGTGTCAACAACTTTGAGTCACATGGGCTAATTTAGTGGAGGTGTAGGAGTTCTTTATGGCCATTAGATGGTTGTAGGGATGTGTGAACATACCAAGATTAAAACCCCCATATAAATACAAACCTTAGGCTCATTTTCTTCATTTGCATGTTCTTCTCAAAGAAAAATCCAGAGCTGTCCATAGGAGATTTCTTATTGGAAATTTAGGTTTGGAGAGGGGAAATCCATATCAAGAATTTGGAGGTTCAAACATTTAACCATAGCTACAACCTAGGTAATGGGTTCTTTAATTTCTTACATCTATATTTGGGGTTTTGAGTTCAAATCAAAGGGGTTTTGCCTAAAACCAGTTTTAAATGTGTCTATTTACAGTTTTGAACCAAAAAAGAGCCTCAAATTTGATTTCCAAACTTGCATTTTCGTTTCAACAAGTTTTGCCATTTTTGGGTTTTCCATACGAAACTGAAAATTTGATTTTCAAGCTTGAAAACAAGGTTGTTTGCGAATTCTAATGCCATTTTTGAAATCCTTATCGAATTTCACTTAGGATAGCACTAAGGGTCTAAATTTTCAATTTCGTTTTTGGATCAAAGTTGTGATTTTTGAAGTTCAAGTGTTCTTCCTCATTTTTCCCTTACATGCATGTATAATTCTTGTTAAAAATTTATGTTTTTAATGACAAATGAAATGCCTAGTGCATGCTTTGATATGTTGAAGAGGTTGTGGTTGATTTGTGATGGGTGAATTTTTGTAGGAGTTATTGTTGTTGTTTTGATAAAAAAAAATCTTAAAAAGCAGAGACGTTGCAAGCACCTCTGCAAATTTAGGGGAGGGGGAGGGAACGCATGCACGGACCGAGTCAGACCCTGTTAGACCGGGTCAAACCTGGTTCAGGGGTCCAACCCCCCTTAAAAATAAAATAAAATATTTTAAAAAATATATAAAATAAAAATAAATAAATAAATAAAAATGATATAAAATGACATTCCAGGGACCTAGGGGGTGTTCTAGGAGCGCGAGTCGGGTATCGGGAGGCCGGATAACTAGGACTACTGCGTTAATTGTAAGTGAAACTGTGAGAACTCTTTACTTTATTTCATTCCTATCATTTACCATGTTTCAGTCTATTTGCGGACTTGCTAATTTAATTCCCACTTCATGTTTCCCTTGTTTCTGTTCAATATGAATGTTAATATAGCATGATGCCTTGCATTTTTATCATTGAGTCTATTTCCTAAATGCTTGATGATTGGCTATGAAAAGGATTTATGATTTGTTAGAAAATACATGCTATAGGGTTATTTGTTATGTTGGACTTGTGTTTTATTCCCTTGGGGCTTTATAGCCTAACTTGGGTTAAAATCATATCATTGTAGAATATAAATTCTTGAAAATCTAAAGTAGGGATTATCTAGTGTCCATTGTACACGAGATATGCGATTCACGAGGATTTCGGTCTTTCGGGGTCTTCGGCACTAGCCATTACATTTAGGCAGCACACGTGATATGGACCACGGTTGTTGGCAAGTATAAATGATTTATACGCGTAGAGTACAGCTCCGCCACTTGAGGTTATTAGAACATAGAAAAAAAAAAGAGATTATTATTATATGTTAAGCACAGCTCCATACAGTAGTGGAAAAGGTTAGGTGATAGTTCTTACCGCCGACCGAACGTAGATCATCTCGACTTAGCCTATGTTAGTCTATGTATATTTGTTAATGTAGTAATAAAATTCCCCAGTTATCACTTAAATATCAATATAATCACTATCTAGTTTGTAACGGTGGGTGTAGGTCCGTTGAGCAGCACCAGGCCGGACAAGGAGAAGATCGACGACTACCTCTGAGCTCCGAGCATAGCTGCCCGTACATGTAGGGTACTTTTGTATTATGTTTAGTTATATCTTTATACTTTTGGGATGTTATTGGGATGAGTGTTAGACTACCCGACTTTTGGCTTTCACTTTGTTAATATATGTTCGCCATTTACTTGCATATATATATATATATGGTGATGGTTATTTCCTGGTTTCCACACTTTAGGATTATAAAATTTGCTTTCGCTAACATATTTAAGACTTCTGCTATAAATTGTAAAGACTTCCGCTAACAAAATTAATTGTTTAAATTAAAGAATATAAGTAGTAAAGGCTGACTAATACGTAATTGATTCCAATATGTCGTGGTTAGGGCTTAATTACGGGATTAGGATGGACAGCGCCCTAGATTAGGAGAGGGGCCCGTTACAGTTATTATCCTTGTTGAGCTTGAATTTATTATTATTATTGCTATATCCTGGTTTGGAACTCTATTTTGAATGAGTGGTCCAAAGACAAATGAGTTAACGTGATCTTTGAGAGTGTGAGTTATCTGGTGTCATTCACCAGGGTCAGGAGCTTATAATGCACAATATTGTTTGGGCTCTTACGGGGTAGAGTTCTTCACTAGATTGCTGGGGAATTCTACATTATCGTGGACTTTAGGATGGTGCGAGTGTACCACGTCCTAAACTCCGAGTCTGGCAGGTGATTTCATATCCTTAACTCAATGACCTTTGGTAAGGACTACTTGCGCCTTTCCATGTTTTCTGGGACCCTCATTTATCGTTGATATCTCAATAATTGAATTATCATACTGTCTTTTATTATTTTTATGAAATATATGCATGATACTCGATTAACCGTATATTTGACATTTGAAATTATGTTAAAACTCCATTTGGTTATTACTGTTATACTTTATGTACTTATCGTCCTTTTTATGATGTCATAATGCAGGGTTGAGAAAGGTAAAGGACTAACGATATGCGATTGAAGTGGAGGACTATTAGAGGATCTAATCTCGCCTATTTGGTAGGTTCCCTGTATTATATGTATATGTTTAAAACACATTGGGATACAGGTTGGTGGTATATGTTGGGCATGTATACTATGATGTACTTTCTTCTTACTTGATGTTGGTATACATATGCGTGGTTTCCGCACTCTAGGTTGTCCTGGATAGTGTCTTAGGGTTATTATTATTAGTTAGAGTTTAATTTGCTTCCGCTGTACTTTGAATAACTCACTAATATATAATAACTCAACCTTTAACTTAATAAATGGTAAGTGTTAAGGAAGGCTGACTAGGCTTGTGTTGATTACACAAAAGTTGACTCGAGGTCTACATAAGTTTAGGCTGGGCGAAGCCCAGATTTAGGATTGTAGAATTTGGTGCCGTCACATGACACACGAGCACGCGTTGTTTAAGGCAGCATCGGTGTTGTGTGTAATAGAGACTATTGTTGAGCTATAGATTGGTTGTCAGATGCGAGCTCCTACAGTGTTTCTTGAGCGGGTAGTTGAGTTGTAAAGGGTTGATGGCCATTGTTTGCGATCGAGTGGACTCGCTCAGGATCCGGAGTGCACAGATTTTTCTGAGAGTTTAGACGAGTGCTTGATACACAGGGGTGGATTGTAGATACCTTCGGTATCGGAGCTCAGGGACAACATTCTCGAGGACGCACACTGGTCGTAATACATTGTTCATCCTGGTCAGACCAAGATGTATCATGATTTGCGATGATTATTTTGGTGGCCAAGGATGAAGACTGACGTTGGTAATTATGTCAAGAGTTGTCATATTTTCCAGCAGGTGAAGGCTGAGCATAAAAGACCAGTTGGGTTGCTACAACCACTGCCCATTCCTTAGTGGAAGTGGGAAGACGTGACCATGGACTTCTTTAATGGCCTACGCAAACTATGAGACGACATGATGCAGTTTGGTTGGTTATCGATAGATTGACAAAGTCAACACACTTCATACATATCTCGATGAGATATTCCTTCCCACAGCTGAGCACTATCTTCGAGAGAGATTGTTAGATTGCACGGTGTACCAGTCTCCATTATTTCTGACAGAGATCCCAAGTTGGCTTCGAAGCTTTGGGAAAGTATGCAGGAGCGGTTTGGTACTAGACTACAGTTTAGTACATCGTATCATTTTTAGACAAACGGGCGATCGAGAGATTTTAATTTCGAGAGAAATTTTACCTAGTTAATAATGACATGATTTTAATAAGCCGTTAATAATGACATGTGTGCAGACCTCGATGACCACGTAGATAGGCCAAGGCACGCTTGGAGTTAGGTAAATAGTTATATTGCGTGATGATTTGTTTAATTTGCGATATTTATGCTTAAATATATGAAATGGCATCGCGATGTGTATATGTACGTTGTTATTGACGTGTGAAATTGTGTGACGAGTATTCGCCTCAATTATGCATGTCGACATTGGAATCGGGTAGGCTAAAAGGCAAAATAATAGGCTAGGGAATTAATACACGCATAAAAATATATAAAATGAATAAAATGTGATAAATAACTAATATGTAATGCACATTTGATGGTTAGATTCACGGTAGTACGCGTATGTTGCGAGTTGTGACGTGAAACCAGGCGTCAGAACGCCCGAAATGGGACTTTATGTGTTGAGAACTAAAGAGAGTGATGCATGTAAGTCACAATTTGTGTCAATAAAGGCTGGGAAATGAAGTGAATGGGGGCCATTAGATGGGCATTTGGATTAGTAAGTGACGGGGGATCAATTTTGATGATATGCATTGACTTAAAAATGAGCCTCATAAATTGGTCATTTGAAGGGCTTGGAGGTGGTGAATCGTCAATTTAAGGTTAGAACTCAAATCTCCTGCACTTTCTCTCCATGTTGGTGCTCATTTTTGGGATGAATGGTGTGAATCCGGAATGGGTGTTTTTGTTGTCGGTTTTATGGCGGTTTTGGTTATGATTTGGTGATAAATTTGGTGTTGTTGATGGTTAAGTTTGGATTCGAATTTCTAAGTTTATTGAATTGAGATCTTTACAAGTTTGGTTGGATTCTTTGATTTGATGATATTTGATGCTATGTGATGTCGCCTTTGGCGTTGTTGGAGTGTTGTGAATTCCCCACGAGGTGAAGATGGGGTTGACGGCTAAAAAGGCCATTTGGGTTAAGTTTCCCACAGTGCAGCTATACTAAACTGTTAGAATTTGACTACCCAACGTGCTGGGTAATATGGGTAGTTGATAGTGATGAGGATGAACACCAGTGCGCTGGGCAATCCTGCAGCGCGCTAAGTGTTCATTAGGGGGTATTTTAATAAGCCGTTAATAATGACATGTGTGCAGACATAGATGATAGTTCAGCACCTCGATGACCACGTAGATAGGCCAAGGCACGCTTGGAGTTAGGTAAATAGTTATATTGCGTGATGATTTGTTTAATTTGCGATATTTATGCTTAAATATATGAAATGGCATCGCGATGTGTATATGTACGTTGTTATTGACGTGTGAAATTGTGTGACGAGTATTCGCCTCAATTATGCATGTCGACATTGGAATCGGGTAGGCTAAAAGGCAAAATAATAGGCTAGGGAATTAATACACGCATAAAAATATATAAAATGAATAAAATGTGATAAATAACTAATATGTAATGCACATTTGATGGTTAGATTCACGGTAGTACGCGTATGTTGCGAGTTGTGACGTGAAACCGGCGTCGAAACGCCCCGAAATGGGACTTTATGTGTTGATAACTAAAGAGAGTGATGCATGTAAGTCACAATTTGTGTCAATAAAGGCTGGGAAATGAAGTGAATGGGGGCCATTAGATGGGCATATGGATTAGTAAGTGACGGGGATCAATTTTGATGATATGCATTGACTTAAAAATGAGCCTCATAAATTGGTCATTTGAAGGGCTTGGAGGTGGTGAATCGTCAATTTAAGGTTAGAACTCAAATCTCCTGCACTTTCTCTCCATGTTGGTGCTCATTTTTGGGATGAATGGTGTGAATCCGGAATGGGTGTTTTTGTTGTTGGTTTTATGGCGGTTTTGGTTATGATTTGGTGATAAATTTGGTGTTGTTGATGGTTAAGTTTGGATTCGAATTTCTAAGTTTATTGAATTGAGATTTTTACAAGTTTGGTTGGATTCTTTGATTTGATGATATTTGATACTATGTGATGTCACCTTTGGCGTTGTTGGAGTGTTGTGAATTCCCCATGAGGTGAAGATGGGGTTGACAGCTAAAAAGGCCATTTGGGTTAAGTTTCCCACAGTTCAGCTATACTAAACTGTTAGAATTTGACTACCCAACGTGCTGGGTAATATGGGTGGTTGATAGTGATGAGGATGAACACCAGTGCGTTGGGAAATCCTCCAGCGCACTAAGTGTTCATCAGGGGGTATTATAGAGTTGTTTTGGAGATTTTTGACCTAATGTATATACCAATCAATATAAAATACATCCAATTGACTAAAAATCAATTTTATATGGTAATAGGTGATTTTGGGTGGTAATTTTATTGTCAAGGATTCAACGGAGTTGAACTGGGGTTTGGTTTTCGGACATGAAGTGCGATTTGAGGTCTGTAGTATCCCAAATAAAATTACTTGAGCATTTACTTATTTTCAGCAATTTGAATTCAGTATTGTTGTTTCATTACTCTATTTCCTGTTGTGGAGTTTATATGGACGGACGTTGAGGCTCTCCCTCCGTGCCATTTATGTGTAAATGTCTAATAGACCATAACACGTGTGTCAGAGAATCTCGGTGGATAATTTGACCCGAGAATTGCATCGGGGCACATGTATTTGCGTCATAGGTTCTACATCGACCACCTAGCAGATCCAGATATTGGCCTTGCTTGAGTGCTCATGGCCAACAGTACTCGGTGGAAGAGTCCGAAGTATGGTGCTAGTCTAACCCTAGGCTCTAAGCACACTTTCTGAGTTTCACTATTATTTAATTCATGCGATGAACACAGTTGCTTGTTTTTAATTCTGCATGTTTATTTAATAGTTCATTTAAATTTCAGTATTTACTTTCGTGATTGCTCATTTAATTTCTTTGAGAATATTTACCTAGACTCGTCATTTGTCTTTTGTGATTGCTTGAGTGTAGATCCTAGTACGAGTTACAGCAAGGGCAAGCTCGCAAACTACCTGTGATTCTGAGATATTGAGCCAGACTTGTACGTTGGTATTATATGTTATTTTGTTTTCATTTTGGGGTTTGGGGATGTGAGACATTTCTGAGACCTATATATATATATTATGTTTGTGACTCTTTTGAGGATATTTCACTTATATATGATAACATATGGGTTTTCCACACTAGGTATATGATCAAATGACACGTTTTGATGCTTTTTAATATAATTCATCATGACTAAGTCTTCCGCTGTAATTTGAGGCTTTAAGTGATATTATTCTAATGACTTGAGTTCAGTAATGAATTTACACTATAAATTGTGGATATTTGCTGGATAAATGATGATTTGTAGTGGATGATTGTCTTGGGACATAGCTGGTCTTGATGTGGCTGGATGTGGGTCGCGTGGCCCCGTGGTGGTTCATTGGGGAAAATGGGTCGTTACATGAAATATATTTGGTACTTTGACTATGAATTTGCTATGAAGCAAAGATGCTTGGACATAAAAATAAACCCTTTATAGATCAAAAAAATTATAAAGCCTTTAATAAGTAAATATTTTCAAAGACTTGTGAAAACAACATAATGCACATAGAAATATGATGAAACTCACACTAAGAAAAAATAATATTATAAAAAAAAACATGCTTAGATTTAAAAAAAAATTCACATAGAAACATGATGAAACCCACTCACTAAAAAAAGTAACATGAACAACAAATAACATTGGTTTGTAAGGTGTTAAACTTCTTAAGTTAATTTAATGCCCATCAACTATCTAATGTTGCAGAACCTTTGATTCATCCAACAAGGTGCGTCTCACCTATTTTTTAAAGCATTGATCACCACAATTCTCCAAGGCTTAATAGATTTGAAATTTGCTCAAAGGCATATGTTTTCTATTAACTTAATGTGGTTATATACACAAACATACAAATGAATTTATGGGAATATTACAATGAATCCCTAATTGATTTGTGATTGATTGGCTAAATCCTTAATTGGTTCAATCAATTAATGTGATTGATTTGGTTCAATCAATCAATATAATTGATTCGTGATTGATTGATTGAATCCTTAATTGGTTCAATCAATCAATGTGATTCCTTAAATTAAAGATTGCTCCTGTGACGGCCTCAATTCCCATAAAACTGGGTCCCGCTTGGCCTAGACCTACGTGGATCCCCGAGTCCTCACTCGCTAAGTCAACGCATCCTAGTCAGCTTCAAAACCTTAAATTCATCATTAACTTGTCAATTTAAATGTGTGAGTTATAGGATTATATAATTATCAGGAAATTCACAGCGGAAATCAACTATAATCAACTAATAACTCAGTAAATGGAAAATCAGGAAACACAACCTATAATGTAGAAACCCTGAAAATAGATAAACATGTAAATCTGGTGACAAATGTGATAATATGATAGTACATGATATCTCTAATCACTCAAGTCACAAAATGTATCCCATTGTATTACAAAAACATAATATACAATAATTACACAACAAAATACAATACCTACTGTGGAGTAAAAGAAAGAACCACTCCGAGAGTTCTCAAAAGAAGTCACTATCATGGCCCAATTTTGCTAATCTTGATTAACTGCTTAATCAGGATCATCAACCTGTGACATGGGGCCCGCATGAGATGCGCACACTGACCGAGGTATGCAGCCGAGGTAAATTTTATATTTGTATTGATGTATTCCTAGTGTTTTGTATGTGTGTAGGCTGATTAAGTCAGTACTTGCAGCTATTGACGCCGAGACGTGGTCAAGGACACGCCTCGAGTTGTATGCAAGCCGGGGTACCGAATAGCGAGACTTTCGGTAAGTCTAAATTTAGTAAAATGCAATGTAATTAAATTAGTACACATTAGAGCATAGCCTATGGTTACAAATTAATTTAATTGAATTGGATACATATATATAATATAAATATATACATTTTAAATTAAAAAAGAATGAGAAATGACAATAAGGGGCATTGACTTATATAGAAAAGAATAGGGTTGGAGGGGTAAAATAGTCATTTGACCCCAAAACACTAATAAAAACACCACCGCACACCAAAAAAAGAGAGGAAGAAGAAGAAGAAGAAGAAATCTGAGAGAGAAAAAGAGAGGTCACCGGAGGAGATCGAGACGACGACGACATTGGTGAGGTGAGTCTTTGTTGTTGATGTTGACATTGTTGTTGTAGACATTAATGGTGATGTTGATGAAATTAATTGATTTTGAAATCAATGTGCTAATGGTGAATTGTCGATGCTATAGGTGTTGATGTTGGTGTTGGAGTTGTTGATTATTGGATTGAAGAAAAGAAAAAGAAAAAAAAAAGAGAAGCAGAGACGCTGCTGTTGGGGGAGACTCAGCTGGATCGGATCAGACCTGGCTTAACAATCCAACCCCCCAAATAAAAAATAAAATAAAATAAAATAAAATAAAATAAAATAAAATATATGTATATATATTTATATATACATATATACATATATATATATATATACACATAAAATATATACTATAACAAAATATATATACATAAAATATTATCTATGTAATAAATAAATAAAGGATATGAAATAACTTTTCAGGGACCTAGGGGTGTTACGGGAGTTCGGGAGCGCTAGTCGGAGTGTCACAAGGCCGAATAGCCATAGCTATCCTGTGACTTGCAAGTGAAATTGATGGAACTCTCTACTTTATTTCATTCATATTAATTCTCTTTTCAGTCAATTTGATGACTTGTTGTTAGAAATCTACCATCATGCTTTCTTTTCTCTATTCAAGTTGAATGTTGTAATAGCATGATGCCTTGTGATGATTTCATTGACTCCTTTCCTAATGTGCCATATTTGGTTGTGAATTATGTTATAATTGATGTTAAAAATGCATGCACTAGGGTTACTGTGGTATTTGGTTTGTATTCCATTTCCTTTAGGGCTTTGTAGCCTAACTTATTGTTGATATCGTAGAACCTTAGAAATGAAAATCCTTGAAACAAAAGTTGAAGATTATCTAGTGTCCATTGCACGAGAGATGGGTGGATTCATGGGGTCACTGGACCTCAGGGTTTTCGGCACTCACCACTATTACTTGGGTGGCATCACGTAGCTTAAACTACGGGGTTGTCGGCAAGTTCTATATATATATATTCAAAATTTACAAAGTATGTTGAGAGTATCTCCATACGATAGTGGAAAAAGGCAGGTTGATATTTCTCACCGCCGACCGAACGTAGATCATCTCGACTTAGCCAGTGTCAGTATATCTAACTCGGTTAACTGTGATATTTATATGCATTACTTTCTCAACACCTTTTTCTGCTATATTATGCATTTGAATATCTGTCTTTACTTTGGAAATGTAGTATAAAATTTTTCGGTTATCACTTAAATATCACTATACTCACCGTCTAGTTTGTGACGGTGGGTGTAGGTCCGTCGAGCAGTACCAAACTGGGCAAGGAGAAGATCGACGACTACCTCTGAGCTCGTAGCGCGTAGGTGCCGTACATGTAGGTCATATTTTTTGTATTATGTTTATATACGCCTTTTGCTTGGGTTGTTTTGTTGGGACGAGAGTTAGTTCACCCAACTTTTGGACTTTCACTTTGTTTATATGATCGCCGGTTATTTCATATTGATATTGTGATTGTTATTTCGGGTTTCACATTTAGGATTTATATAAAATACTTCCGCTAGTACGATAAAGACTTCCGCTAATTTGATAATTTTTATAAAATGATAGGGGATTTCTTATCCCTGAACCCAATTCACGAGATGATAGGTAGTACATGCTGACTAATACTTAATTAGGTCCTACGTGTTGTAATTAGGGCTTAATTATGGAATTAGGCCGAGCGGTGCCCTAGATGAAAGTAAGGGTCGTTACAGTTGGTATCGTAGCCTAGGCTTCAAAACCTTAGGGACAAATAAGGAAAAACACAAATTCGCATAAAACACAAACCTTAGAAATGGAGACCAGATGAACATCGCCTAGGAACTATTTTGTTGGGAATCGAGTGAATGTGACCTGGGGATTTTCAAAGTATAAGTGTTAATTTCATTATATATATACGCGATACACTTCGTAGTGGTTGATGCCTAGTTGCTAACAACATGCAAACGACAATGACGGATGCACGTGATACAGGTGATTCGGATGTTAGCGGTAGTCGGCCTCCTACCACATCTGATGACGACTAGCAGAGGCTATCTGATCGGGTGACTGCTCAGGGGCAGCAGTTGGTGGACTTCATGGCATACGTCACTACGCAGCTCATTGCACTCACACAGGCAGTCGCCGGTACACGCACAGTTATTACGCATCCGACGACAGAGCCTATTATACCACATGGCACTATTTCAACAACTACGACCATCGCCACTCTGGTTGTCGTACCAACCACCATTCCTATGGCAACACTCGTAGCCGAGACGCCTACTGTTCAGACTACGATTGCAATTCCTGTAGCACAGGCTCTCCTAGCCGCCACGGTTCCAACGACAGATATAGTAGTGGCGACGACCACTCGCACCTCCACATCATCAGACTCAGCAATGGGGATCATGCTGATTAAGGACTTCATCAAGCTTCAGCCAGAGTACTTTGACGGGACTCGAGACTTTCAGATGATCGAGAAGTGGGTGCTATCTCAGGAGAAGCTCCATAGGATATTGGGCATTGAGGATAGACTAAGCCCCGAGTTATCGTCGTATACACTGCAGAGGGACGCTGATGTTTGGTGGCGCATGACGATAGCGACGGATGGGGACTTCACATCATGGAAGATATTCAAAGACAAGTTTTATCAGCAGTACTTCCCGCCAACAGTTAGGATGAGACTAAGACGAGACTTCATGAGTTTGAGATAGGGATCGGATGAGACAGTTATGCAGTATCGAGACAGATACGACTACTTGCGACAGTTTGCTAGGGATTTGGTCAGAGTGGAGCTAGAGGATGTGCACTACTTTAGGGGTTGGTTTAAGAGCTGATATTGGACAGTATGTGGTTGGCACGGGAGCCCAAACTCTTGGTGACATTTACAAGCGCGCCCTTGCCCATGAGACTTACCATATGAGTAGAGTAGCTAACAGGGCAGCTCCAGGTCAGACTTGGTCGTTTGAGCAGATAACAGAGTATGAGAGGAGGCGAAAGAGGGGTAAGGCACTTAGGGGTGGTACCGAGGGGCATCGAGATCGGGGACGACCTCACATCACTCGGTCGTGCCTCAGGCATCATATGCCACCTCCGCAAAAAGTTCAACAACACGGATCTCGCCCCCACCACATTCTAGACCCGTGCTACCGGCACCGGAGAGATTGGCACTTCCGGCACCATCAGAGACACGCCACCATCAGCAACAAGGTGGCAGAGGTCGAGGCAGAGGCAGAGCCCGAGAGGGACCTCGTCAAGGCCAGAGACAGATGCAAGGTCAGAGTTATCAGCGACAACTCGATCAGCCTAGATAGGTTACATGTTTCAGATGTGGGTAGGCAAGACATGTAGTCAGGGAGTGTTCGCAGCCAGCCGTAGTACACCACCATAGTCCGGGAGGCAGTACATATGGTGGCACAACCAGCTCAGCCAGACGCCAGCGCCATACGGAGTCTCATTGAGGGTATGATTTATATCGCTGGTAGAGACTCTTACGTTTTATTTGATTCCGGCTCTACCATATCTTTTATTTCGGGTCGCATAATAGACACTTAGGACTGATTCCGGTGAGGCTCAGTGTACATTTGATGTTAAGTACCACAGTCGGGGATAAAGTTTATCCTAACAGCCTAGTTGAGAGAGTCCCAGTAGAGATTAGCGGGGTTGAGTTACCTGCTGATTTTAGAGTCCTCGAGACGTTAGAGTTCGATGCACTTTTTGGGATGGACTGGTTATCAACATACTACGCCTACATTGATTATTACAATAAGTTAGTGGTATTTGAGATTCTTGGACGTCCATTATTTGTACATCGAGGTAGTATACCGAAAATTAGCACCACGAGAGGTCGATTAGCATCTAGTGAGGAGATGGAGACTCTAATAGCTTTGTATGCCGTAACGGAGAGTCAGGGACCCGACTCGAGGACATACCAGTATCAGATTTTCTTGATGTTTTTTCGGAGGACTTACTTGGACTACCACCACCTCGAGAGATAGACTTTGTCATTGATCTTGTGCCAGGCACCAGACCGATCTCGATACTACCCTACCGCATGGCACCGAGAGAGTTAGAAGAGTTGAGGGATTAGCTTCAGGATTTGGGAAATAAAGGATTCATTACACCATCTATGTCGCCATGGGGAGCACCAGTTTTGTTTGTAAAGAAGAAAGATGGTAGTCTACGACTATGTATCGACTACAAACAACTGAATAAGGCCACCGTCAGAACCAGTACCCGTCGCTGAGGATTGACGACTTATTTGAGCAGTTGAGGAGAGCACGGTTTTTCTCTAAGATAGACCTGAGATCGTTGTATCATCAACTTAGGATCAGGGACGAGGATAGGTCTAAGACAGTGTTCCGCACCAGATATGGACACTATCAGTTCACGGTCATGCCTTTCAGGCTGACCAATGCCCTCTGTGTGTTTATGGATCTTATGCATTGAGTTTTGAGACCATATCTTGACTATTTTGTGATAGTCTTCATCGACGATATTCTCATTTATTCGAGGACACAAGAGGACCACGAATAACACCTCAAGGAGACGTTGCAGACTTTGAGGGAGCACAGGCTATTCGCCAAGTTCAACAAGTGTGAATTCTGGCTTGCAGAGGTCAAGTTCTTAGGTCATGTGGTTGGGGCAGTAGGGATTACGGTAGATCCGGCCAAGATTCAAGCAGTCATGGATTGGCCAGCACCAAAGTTCGTGACATAAATTAGGAGTTTTCTGGGGTTGGCAGGCTATTACCGAAGATTTGTGAAGGATTTTTCCAAAATTGCTTCACCAATGACTATGCTGACATAGAAAGACGTCTGTTTAATTGAACTGCGGAGTATGAGAACGCATTTGCTCAGCTAAAGAGATTATTGACTACAGAGGACTTGGATGTTACCAGAGGCTGGTCACGGATTCTTAGTGTACACTGATGCTTCACACACAGGACTTGGATGTGTATTGATGCAGGGTAGTGGAGTTCTGGCATATGCTTTGAGACAACTGAAGATACATGAAAAGAACTTACCCTACACATGATTTGGAGTTAGCAGCGGTAGTATTTGCTCTAAAGATTTGGAGACATCATCTGTATGGGGAGAGATTCACACTCTATACTGATCACAAGAGTTTGAAATATCTCTTCACGCAGAAAGAGCTGAACATGAGGCATCGCAGATGGTTAGAGTTTTTGAAGGACTATGACTTTTCTTTGGAGTATCACCCAGGAAAAGCTAATGTAGTTGCAGACGCATTGAGTAGGAAACCGGTTGGAGATGTGGAGATGACCAATTGTCATATGACACGTGAGTATGAGATGTTCGAGGTAGCGGCCAAATAAAAAATTAAATAAAAAATTAGATAAAAAAATAAAATAAAATAAAATAAAATTATATATACATATATATATACAAATACACATGTATGTGTATATATATACATATACACATATATGTATATATACATAAAATATATCTATGTAACAAAATATAAATAAATAAATAAATAAAGGATATGAAATAACTTTTCAGGGACCTAGGGGTGTTACGGTAATTTGGGAGCGCTAGTCGGATTGTCGCAAGGCCGGATAGCCATAGCTATCCTGTGAGTTGTAAGTGAAACTGAGGGAACTCTCTACTTTATTTCATTCATATTAATTATCTTTTCAGTCAATTTGATGACTTGTTGTTAGAAATCTACCATCATGTTTTCTTTGCTCTATTCAAGTTAAATGTTGAAATAGCATGATGCCTTGCGATGATTTCATTGAATCCTTTCCTAATGTGCCATATTTGGTTATGAATTATATTATAATTGATGTTAGAAATGCATGCACTGGGGTTACTGTGGTATTTGGTCTGTATTCCATTTCCTTTGGGGCTTTATAGCTTAACTTATTGTTGATATCGTAGAACCTTAGAAATGAAAATCCTTGAAACAAAAGTTGGAGATTATCTAGTGTCCATTGCACGAGAGATGGGTGGATTCACGGGGTCACTGGACCTCGGGGTTTCCAGCACTCACCACTATTACTTGGGTGGCATCACGTAGCTTGAACTATGGGGTTGTCGGCAAGTTCTATATATATATATTCAAAATTTACAAAGTATGTTGAGAGTATCTCCATACGATAGTGGAATAAGGCTGGTTGATATTTCTCACCGCCGACCGGACGTAGATCATCTCGACTTAGCCTGTGTCGGTATATCTAACTCGATTAACTGTGATATTTATATGCATTGCTTTCTCAGCACCTTTTTCTGCTATATTATGCATTTGAATATCTGTCTTTACTTTGGAAATGTAGTATAAAATTCCCCGATTATCACTTAAATATCACTATACTCACCATCTAGTTTGTGACGGTGGGTGTAGGTCCGTCGAGCAGTGCTAGACTTGGCAAGGAGAAGATCGGTGACTACCTCTGAGCTCATAGCGCGTAGCTGCCGTACATGTAGGTCATATTTTTTTGTATTATGTTTATATACGTCTTTTGCTTTGGTTGTTTTGTTGAGAAGAGAGTTAGTTCACCCAACTTTTGGACTTTTACTTTGTCTATATGATCGTCGGTTATTTCATATTGATATTGTGATTGTTATTTCCTGGTTTCCACATTTAAAATTTATATAAAATACTTCCGCTAATACGATAAAGACTTCCGCTAATTTGATAATTCTTATAAAATGATAGGGGATTTCTTATCTCTGAACCCAATTCACGAAATGATAGGTAGTGCAGGCTGACTAATACTTAATTAGGTCTTACGTGTTATAATTAGGGCTTAATTATGGAATTAGGCCGGGCGGTGCCCTAGATGAAAATAAGGGCCGTTATAGTCACCTAGCATCGGCTCCTTTCCCTTGCTCCATCTCAGCCTTATTTGCACCAACCGTCACAAACTAAACGGTGAGTACGTGATAAATTTGAAAGTATAGCCAGAAGAACATAAACAGTAATTCATGAATAACCAACAAAGTAATCTAAGAATCATGCGGTATTGAAAGGCAGAAAATAACACAAATTGCATGATAAACAGACTGAAAAGTATAGCAATGATATTTGAGTGTCTATCGAGTCAAAAGAGACCCATAAGTAATCAATATCTACAACATTTCTGCAACATATCCACATCCTCAACCATTACCATATCCACAACAATCCAGTAATCAGGGTGAAACTTAATATTAGGTGAGTGGACAACACTTTTGCAGAAGTGTTCATGTTAGCCCAACTAATATTAACCCAAGAGTACCTTCACGACACACTTACGCCAAAGACACTTATCCAAGGAATATAAAAATGGAATTCCAACAAATGGTTCAATTCAATATAAATAACAATAATGGAAAATGCATTACCATGCACCTTCTTACTGGTCTTTCTTATGTACAAATGTTCTTCAATCGTCATAAAACATCGATCCTCACAAAGCTCTAATTCATTCAATTCGAATTCCTAAAGCCTGCAATCATTTACACCCAATGTGGTTTAATTAAAGTCATTCTGTGACCCTAGATAAGCCTCCAAAGTTTCCTAAAAGTTTTAAAAATTACTTAAAACAAATATATTTTTACTATTCCAACGTTGTGAGTGACGCCGCTAGGGTATAAGTCCCACGATGTCACATAAAGCGTGAATTTATTGACTCATTGGTTTGAACATCGCAGATGATGCCGCTAGGGTTTTTGCCCACAATGTCATCTAAAGCATTACTTCCCCAAACATATCTGTTTTTCATGCCGTGACTGACGCCGTGAGCATAAATGTTCCACGATATCCCTCACGACGTAACACTCTGAAACCATTTATGGGGTTTTCTAGAACCCTGGCTCACATCGCCATGTTCTGAGAATATCCCAAACTCTTAGGGACGTCTAAAACTATACGCCTTATGTCGAAACCCCAACAAAACCTCGTTTCAAAAATTACACAAAAATCCCTAAAAATTACAAAATCCTTATAATCCTCAAAACACTTAACAAAACACTAATAGATCATTCCATTAATCACCAATTCATTATCCATACTAAGTAGTCAAAACACGAGCTGTCAGCAGTAACGACCTCAGAGATAGTTTCCTAATACCTCATTTCCCTTGCTCTTACTCGAACTAGGATCTACGCTCAATCGCCCAACACATACAACAACGAGCCCAATAAGTAAATTTCTAAGAGAAGCCTACACGATAGTCATGAAAACAATGATAACCTACGAGACATGTGAATATGGCCCTGGTAATAGGAATCATATTCCCATAGCTGGCAGCAACAACTATCACAATAATCACGTCAATCACACACATCGAATATAAAGCATCATAATTTGTAAACACATGCTCAACAAAAATTTTGATAAAATCAGACGTAGGTGTGACGCAACCTAACAAATTAGATCATACTTCGTAAATCCGGATGCCCCACCTGAAACACATCAAGTCTGGGTCACACCCGAACCACTAATGGTGACCAGAACTCATCATAACCCACTGGACACGTGCACCCCGTGACTCGAGTCGTTATCCACCAGCGATGCAAGTACACACGCTACAATTTAGTCGGCTTCGATCCCATACCACAACCGTCCCAAGTAATCTCCGACGATGCAAACAATCAACCCAACCAATTCAGACCAACACATGATCACAATGAATATAAATAGCGAAATAATTAAGTAAATGGGCTCAAACATAAAATCAACAATTAAATGAACCACCACTCATTTAACCATGACAAAATCACGCATGAATTAAAGTGTAACTTCCTCAAGGGTTTTACACACCTGAAATATGCACTCCGACTTCCCGGACCCGTCAATCCAACCCGCCTAGCTCCCCGGTACCCGAGCTATAGCCCCCCAGTCCCTAAAGTCCATTTGTAGTATTTTAATATTATTTAAAAACACATTATGTAATTTTTTGATATTATATAATAAATTCTAATTTTCAATTGTGGTACCTCTCTCGACTATGTCGGGGTTCCAAAAATACCCAAAAAGTCCTGAAACCTTTTTTTATATTTTTCTTAATTTTCTATATTTTCTATAATTTTCTCCAATTTTTCTGATATTTTTCAACTATTTTCCCTATTTTCCAAAAAATAATATATAAAAATATAAAATATATTTTTATTTAAATTTTATTAATTTTTAATTATTTTTAAATTGGGGGCCACTTGGACCGATTTGGTCTAGGCGGGGATCGGCTAGGGTCGGTCCGGCTCGGGTGAGGGGGACGCATGCACGCAACGCATGCGTCCCCTACCTCCTGAAACGAATTCATTTATGGTTTTCACCAGAGACGAGTTCATCTCTTTTTTTTTTTTTTCTTTCCTTTTCTCACTTCTCTCCTCTCCATCACCGATCTAACAACATCTCAAAGTGACCAAGATTACACCCCAAAACCACAGAAACAACAATAAATTCTTGGATCAACGTGCATGTATATAAACCCAAAAATTCACCAATTTGTCATCAAATCCTCACAAATCCAAGTAAAACTGGTATATTTCATCATAATAAACCTCTAAATCATCAAATTCATCAACAACAATTGTAAATTCATCAAAATCCGAGTTTAAACCTCAAAACAACAAAACATGTTTTCCTCAAATTACCAGTTTCATGGGATCTAGATTACCTTATATTCATGTTTGAGACCTCAAATCCGCTCTCCAATGACCGAAATTGTCTCTCCTGTACAGTATTCCTCTCACTGATCTCTCAAAACTTCTCAACAAGTTTGGGTTATGCATGTGAACACTAATCAGGAGGTATATATAGTGTGTTTTCTAGTCTGGTATGTGCGCGCATCCCTAGGACGATCTAATGGCTCCTAGTCAAACTAGTGTCACCAAATTCATTGACACCTTATCTTGACACAACTGACCTTGTATCACCTTGTTGCTTGTCTCGAGAACAATCCTATGCATGTTGATTTATTTGATCTACAACTATAGAACTTTATTAATTAACTTTAATTAATTCATACCATCTCCTCAATAATTCATAAAAATCATAAATAAGGTCACACTAACTCCTAGCTACTTGGCGACCTGGCCCCGTAACCAGGCTACTCGATACCCGGACCTCGACATGTACTTCATGACATATACCTGACTCATAGCCTTGCCCGATATCAACGTACACATGTATGATATTTTATACATATATTCACAAAAATAGGCACTACATCATTCACAAATAACAAAATGTAACTTGGGTACCCATATTCGAGTCACCCAGTTGTCCCCGTAACGTCGAAATCAATTCGTTAATCCCCGTAATTAACACTAATCCTGATTAAATTATATTTGGGTCATTACATGTTCAGTCGCACCTGAATCAATCACCCAAGACTGAGAGAAGTCAATCTTACCAGCCATGTTTGTGACCAGTTGTGCTGGTTGAGATGTCAATTGCTTAATCCCAACTCTCCGCCAAGATATTGCAACAACCAATTGAACTAATCGGTTGAAAGCCCCAGGACCGAACTAGCATTGATCTCAACTTGTGCAGCCTTAGGTTCTAACTTTTGCATGCCCATATCTTTTTGAATAACACTTTGATTTGTACCAGATTTATGCCAACCTAGATGGTACCCAACGATCTCATAGCATTCATCTTGGGTATGTCCCATTTTTTGATAATGTCCGCATTGTGGTCTTTTCCTTTTTGCACTCTTCGATCTCTAATATTGCAATTCGTATGGAAACCTGTCACCTTTATGTGTGGTCTTCTACTAGCGAATATATTTCTTTGTTGCTCGTCTTCGGTGACCAAGATATAAGCATGTTCCAAAAAAAACATTAGTTTGGTGCTCAAGATTTGAGTCATTACGGTAGAGAAAACCTCATCAAGACCCATCAAGAAATAGTAAAATTGCTCTCTCTCTCTCCCACAAGTCACACTTACACCCAAAGCATTGACACTTGGGAAGTGGTGAGATAGATTGAATCTCATCCCATAACGCCTTCATCTTGGTGTAATATGTTGTAACCGATAACCTTTCTTGTCATAGTTGGGTTACCATTTGTTTGAGCTCGTATGCTTTTGGTGTGTTGCCCTTTTCGAACCTTTCTTCAAGATCCACCCAAATCTCTTGCACAATTTTGGCATATCGGACACTTCTTCTCATGTCCTTGTCCATTGCACTTTGCAACCAGCCTTTCACCATAGCATTGCATCTCATCCAATGCATCAAATCTAGTGATCCTGCTACGGGCATTGAGATGGAACCATCCACGAACCCAATTTTATTCTTGGCGAACAAGGCAATACTCATATCATTTACCCACTCTGCATAATTCCCTTCTCGGAGTAGTTCACTTATGTAAAATTGACTGGGATAATCAGAAGGATATAGGTTGTAAGGAGATAATGCATCGACATTGTTAGACTTTTTTATAACATTGTCAAACTTGTTTCAAATATGCGACATCTTAATGAAATTGGCTTTGAAATGCAGTGAACATATTTATTATGCTCCTTGCTCTGATATCATAATAGATTTGAAATTTGCTAAAAGACATATGTTTTCTATTAACTTAATGTGTTTATATACACAAACATACAAATGAATTTATGGGAATATCACAACGAATCCCTAATTGATTTGTGATTGATTGATTGAATCCTTAATTGGTTCAATCAATTAATGTGATTGATTTGGTTCAATCAATCAATGTGATTCCTTAAATCAATTATTGCTCCTATAAGGCCTTCGCATGAAATTTCAACATCGTGAAATTTGACACTTTCTACAACTCTTGGCTTTCTTGTTGGTGGTCTTATCCTATCTTTTTCCTCAACAGCTCGTGATAATTCCTCTGTTGTCATTTCTGAAACTTATAAACACAACAAAAAATTAGTAATACGAACACTTTAATCGAACTCTCTTAATCAAGAAACTTCTCAAATATCAATATAATCTGATTTGCAATACATGAGAAGAATGGTTTTTTTTTAAATATAAGAAAATCTCATCCAAAACGAAATCCAAAGGAGATCCAGAGAGCACAACTACTGTCAAAGTCACACATACCAATAGCTAGCACCAAAGTGGAATGAAACTCCTAATCCCAAGTTCTCAATAGTGTATAATTAATGTATCAAAGCATAAATAACTTAATCAAGCGACGATTGAATCGTTGAGAGATAGAGAAACCAATTGGTCAGTTGGGCTTCCGGTGCGTTGTTACTTAGCCACTTTCCTCATAACGTCTATAGCCTTAGCCACCTTTGATTTCAAAGCTTAAGACGATTCAAACAATGTTGAAAATAAAGCATCATATTGATGATTAGATGTTTCAGTTATAACTGATTGGTGAATTAGTACCCCACTCATTCTCTCACCGTACTCTTGTTATTCTTTCTCTTAATTTTCTCCTAAGTCTAAGGAATCATTACCAAGACTAAAAAGTCAATTATGAATTGTCAAAACAGAAGTAGTTTAGCTTTAAATGATGTAAAATTATTTAGATTCGAAAATGTTACATCATTTTCAATTCCATATATATGGGGAACGTTCTATTTTGAAAGAGTAAAATGTTTATTTGTGAAGTGAGAGTGTAACGACCCAAATTTAATTTTTCATTATTATGACATAATTTCAGACGTAGACGCCAGCTCGGACACTTGTGGACCCCGCAGCTAGGCCAGGGCACGCCCAGATTAGGTAAATAGTTTGTTTTGTGTGTTATTTGTTTACGTTGAGATGTGTGTATTTAATTACTTTAAATTACATCACAATATGTGTATTTATGTTGTCATTGATTGTGCGAGTGTGATAGGTATTTGCCTCGATTAACATGTAGACACGGGTACCGAGTAGGTGATTTACATATACACTAGGTCGGGGGTAGGGGTGGGCACGGGTCGGGTTTGGGTCAACCCGACTCGATGTACGACGACCCGACTCGGGTCGGGTCGGTATAAAAATGACCCATCACCCGACCCGCTAGACAAGATATCCGAACCCGAACCCGAACCGAACCGACCCGACCCGACCCATAGTTTCAAAAACCACAAAAATCCTATAAAAAACATGATGACACCCCCACCCGACCCGAACCCGAACCCGACCCGACGCTAATATAATCCCACCCGAACCCGACCCGACACCCGATGGGTCGGGTTTTGATGACCCGACTCATTTTCTCAACTCATCTTACCCGACCCGCCACCCGCCACCCGATTCGGGTGACCCGACCCGAGTCGGGTACTCGAGTTTCGTGCCCACCCCTAGTCGAGGGAATAATACACACTAAATGAATAATTAAAACCCATTAAATAATTAATATAAATCAACGTTTAGTCATTTGTGGCGCGATTGTTCGCGAATGTGAAGAGTTGAGTCGCGGAGTTGCACACTGGAACGCATGAGGATCGATTAATTGAGTTGTATGTAATGGATGAGAACAAGGAACCGATTCCCCATGTGAGTCACCATTTGGGTGAACTCTTTGACTTAATCTTGGCACCCAATAGGCGTTGGGATCAACCTAACATATTTGATGAGAAATTTACTATAAATATCAAGTTTTGTTCTCAACTACCTTTTTCTCTCTCCTCTATCTCTCAAATCCAAAAATTGCTAAGTGAGGGTTTTATGAACTTTGGAAGGTCATTTTGTGCATAAAACGGCGTGAAAATCGACAAACGAGGTTAGATTCGAACTCTCCTCACAATCCTCTATCTTTCAGGTCCAGTTTCTCGTGTTTTGGCGTGGGTTTCGATGACCGAGTCAAGCATAAGAATTTGGAGTTGTTGCCATGGTTTTGGGGTTTAATTTGGAGCAATATCATTGATATGGTTGGTGTTGTTGTATCAATTTTTGAAGATTTATCGGGTTTTTATCGATAATTGTTGCGACTTTTCATTTTGGACGAATTGTATCAAGGTTTTTGGTTCCCTATAAATGGTTTGAAGAACCATAGGAGGTTGGGACGAGTTTAGACTGCGTCGACGAGCCGAGATGCCAAAAAACTCGAATATTGCGTTTCTGGCTTGGACGTTGCTAGGGACGTCGTGGAGAACAAACTCCCACGACGTCCAAACCAGCTAGCCACCCAATGTTTTGCTTTGGGTCACACAATGGTTACTGACCCACGTCGGCGCACATCACGACACTAACGACATTGCCCTACTACCCTAGATGTCGTGAGGCACATCGCGAAAGCATTTTCTTATGGCGGTGCCACCCATGGCGTCCATCATTAAAATTTAAAAGTTAAATTTAAAACATAATTGATCGATTGGGGGTCTAACTTGGGGATTTATACAACATATAATGAGTTATAAAATGATAGAATTGACATGGTAAATATGGATTTAAGGAATCCCAAAGTTTGGAATTTAATGGGATTTGTTGGGAATCAGGTAGTTGGTTAGTTGATGGGTACTAGACATGCGTTTGAAGGCTTGAGGGGGCGAAATCAGACTAGTTGGAGCGCGTTTTGAGGTGTGTAGTAACCTAACTAAAATTCACCTTAAGTATTTACTTGCTTGGCTATTTGAATTCATTCTTTTTATTCAATACTTTATTTTTGGATATTTATTTTCGGTTGGTTGAATTTAATCCCACCGGGTTATTTTGTTGTGTTTGCTTATGGCACACTAGAACATAGCATATGTTTTAGAGGTATGTCGGTGAATAGTCAACCCGGTTGTTGTTTCCTATCCATATGTCGGTGCGCCATAGTCTACACCGGCCATCGAGCGGATTCAGAGATTTCAGTCAAATTGTACCTAAAATCTAACTCGTGTCACATGTCAATTTAGGTCATACGTGAACCCATTCGCCGTGATACAGTGTCCAATTCTCAGTCGTCGACGCCGAGGTATGTTATTTTTGTTCGGTGTTTGGTATTATATTTTATTACCTGAATGTAGATTCCAATGTCCCAAGCGTGCGGGGATGTTTGAGTATGAGCATTGATGTTGGGAAATGGGTTCGACTCGATAGGAACACGAATAACAGGTTCCGGGCGAACAATTGTCGGGTAATAAGTAGTCGAGGAGATTTAATGAATTAAAAAAATTGAATAAATACAAAATAAATAATAATTAAAAGTTATAAATCGCATTTGATACATTGATGTCTGGAGTTACGTGACGAGCGAGTCGTGGTACAGAACAAGTCCGGAAACACGAGTATTATGCGAAAAAACGGTGAAGTGTTGAGGTAAGTTACCTATTGGAGTCACCCATGAGTGTCAAGGTTGGTGGATGGACTAAGTGAGGACCATGGGATGTGTCTTGAGATTCGTGTATGGGTGTAGATGATGGGGGGAGTATAAACGCCACCCCATCACCTTTTCTCTCTCATCTCTCATTTCACTCTCTCTCTCTCTTAACGATCAACACAACGAAAACGTATTGGTTCTGGGATTTTCATTGCAATTTGACGCCAAGGGATCGCCAAACTCCAAATCTAAGGTGAGATTCTCATTCTCTACGTGTATATCTACATTTTAACGATGTTTTTGTAGGTTACGTCATGATGAATTTGCGCAATGAATTGGGAATTTCATTTTTATGGTCTGTTTTGATAGATATGGGATGAAGGGAATGATCAATTGGTGTATTTGTGAGGTTGGTTTGTGAATTGAGAAGTTGTGGATTTTTGTGGAAATTTTTGTATAATTTTCGAAATCGGACGGTTTGTCGGGGTTTTGACACGATCCGAGGGTGGTTTGATGTTGTAATGGAGGTCTCGACGTGATTGGGATAGGCTCGAAGTATGGCGACGCGAGCCGAGGCTGTAAAATACCCCCGACTGGGGCATTTGGATAAGACGTTGCGAGCGACGCCGTGGACATTCAGTGCCCACGGCGCCACCCACGGCGGATAGGGCAGTGAACCTCGTTCTCACACCATGGAGTCACCGCCAGGAGTAAAATCCCAAAGCGCCTCGACAGCGTGACACTGTTCACAGGCCAATTTTTATAGAATCTCGAAAAATTTTGGGGATCTCTCTGGGACTCAACTCGATCTGAATACGACCCAATACCTCGGAAATCAACCCAATTACACTAATGAAATAATTATGGAAAATTGGGTAAATTAGAAAGTAATTAATAGGAATTGTTATTTAATTGGATTAACAGGGGTTTTGAACATCGACGGACACGAGGATTAGTAGGAGGCGAGTTAGTGTCTGTTGAGCGCGTATTAGGTTGGACACAGGTAAGTAAACTAGTGAGGAATTTTATAGTTATTTCTTGAGCTTTGAATTATTATTGTTATTGCTCGATTCCCATTTTTGAAATTCTATTCCTTTTAGTTGTCCGAGGGCAAATTAGTCAACATGATCCTTGCAGAATTTCTGGGTCTTTTGAGGTAACATATCGGGGGTGAATGGTTGGGGATGCACGATACTGGTTCTAGTTCGATACGGGATGAGTGTTCTTACCTGGACAACTAAGGAATCTCATTCGCATTGACGTTGGGATGGCATGACTGCATCGTGTCCTAAACGTCGAGTCTTGTAGGTGTTTACCTCGACTCAAACAATCATTTGGTCGGGACTACTTGCGCCTCTTTATTGTTTTCGGGACACTCATTTTCAATTGCTCAGTTGATTTATTTACAGTCTTATTTATTCATGCATTCCTTATCCTTTTCTTTCTATCGGCATGAATATGATTGTGTTTATTTATTTCAAAATGCTGTAATTATGTCTTGCTTGGCGTTACTTACCTGGACTTGTAATTTTTATGCTTGATGGAGTACAGATCTACAGACCATCAAGGGAAAGGCTCCAGAGCTTGGAGACTTGATTTGAGATACCGAAACACGCCTTTCCACTTTTCTGATTAGGTGACTTTTTTATTATTGTATATATATATATTGTTTTGAAACATGGGAACTTGGGGTTTTTGAAAGATTTTTGGCATGTATATCTATATGTTGTTCTCCTCTGATTGATCATTTATGATGATATACATATGTGGGGTTTCCACACTCTAAGATGTCTTATTTAATATGGTTGTGATTATTTGATTAGTTTGAGAATTGATTGCTTCTGTTATGTTATTAATAACTCACTAATCAATGTGTTTTAACGCGTAAATGATTTAAAATGGTAATCGAAAAAGGAAGGTTGACTAAGCTTGTGTGACTTGCTGAGATTGACTCGGGGTTTCACGTAAGTTTAGGCCTGGCGAGACCCAATTTAAGTTGTGAAATTGGGGCCGTCATAGTTGAGTTTACTCACTAGCAATGCTTGAGGTAGTCTGAAGTATGGTTTTAGTCTGACCAAGATCCTGCACGCACATTTGTTTCGTTGCTATTTGATATTCATGCGATGGTCCTTTACAGTTGCTTGTTTTACTTTCTTTCACATTTTTATTTAATAGTATTATTAATTCCTGTATTTATTTTTGTATTTACTCGGTGGAGTTCCTTGGGATTACTCACTCTAGACTCATCATCTATTTTGTTATGATAATTGAATGCAGACCCTAGTATGAGTAAGGGAAAGGGAAATCTTGAGGACTTTCTGTGATCGATTTCCTGCACCTGACTCGTATGTTTGTTGTTTATTTCTTCGTTTTATTTCAAGTTGAGACAATTGAGAGATACCATAGCTTGTATGGATACATTTTGAGGTTATTTTGATATTTTGGATGATTGTATATATTTGGCACTTTTAGATAGGTTTCCACTCTAAGCAATGCTCATGTGACATGTTTTTATGATTTTATTTTAATTAAACATGTTTTAAAGTGTTCCGCTGATAATTTGATATAAATAATGGTTTTTAATAGATGAAAAGAGTCCAATAGCTAACATGAGTGATTTTAATAAACATGATATAAAAAGTTTGCTGAAAAATAAGGATAATCGATGTTTGATGCGCTAGGGGCACAGCTGACCCATGATGAGGCAGGGTTGTGGGCCCAGACGCATGACGTGGTGGCCTCGAGTTTTGGAGCCGTCATATTTGGTATCATAGCCTAGGTTTTAAGAGCATAGGGGATGAAACATGGGTTAATTGTTAACTCTGATACCATTACATTTGGTATCAGAGCGAGGTTCTAGTGAACATCAAGAAGTTAATTAAGAGCATAAAACTTAATGAATCTACCTTAGATGTGGAAACACGAAGTAATTGTCTAGAACCCTAGTTGGGAAGTGATGTGAGGCGGGTAGTTTCAGGGTTATATACATGTTATGTCTTGATTGTATATTACATACGACATACGAATATATATATTAAGACTGATCTAATGCACATTTTTCGGTGTAGTTTCAAATGGACATCCAGTCTCCTACTACTACCCTGCGACTACTCGAGAGACATTGACTCTGCAGTCACTATTGCAGAGGATGGAAGATCGTTATGTTGTGCATCAAACACAGATAGTAGAGATCATGGACTATATTCGAGGTCAGAGAGTTGAGACGGCAGCATCGACGCCTAAATTGGCTGGACGCACCACTTAGGCAGCCTTATCTCCGATCATTACTAACAGACACTGATTCAGGCCACAATACCTAAGACTCTGGTTGAGAAAACAGCTCCAGTTGTAGCACATGTTATTACAACAGTTGTTACACCGATCACAACCGAGCAGTCTATAGTTGTTTCGACATTAGGCAGTGTTATGTTTGTGGAGGCGAAGAGGATTAAGGATTTTATAAGGTTTAACCTTGGATATTTTTATTAACTGGGCGACCCAGAGTTGGCTGGGCGTTGGTTATTTACTCCTTGGCGGCTATACAAGGTGTTGAGGGTTGAGGAGGCAGACCAGTCGTGACTCTCTATCTAATGTCTAAGAGGAAAGGCGGCGGTTTGGTGGACGATGTACTCTGATGCTATTCAAACAACCATTTACACCAAAATACCACAACGAAATACATCACATAAGGACATGATTCAATGAAGCATTCAACTCAACATAATGCCATATTAAAATAACTTAAAAATGAGAATAGGTACACAAATCATGGCATCAGAAATACAAACCCAATCCAAATGACTGTATATAAGGAATATAAACAGGAAATGAAATGGAAATAAGTGCCCGACATGTTTAGAAACGCCAATACAGACAAAGTCCTATGCTAATTCGGTTTCCTGACATCTCGAAACTCGTGTATAATTCCCCAATATTCTTCCCTAAGCTCCTGAGCTTAATTAGGGTGGTTTAGGACTTGGACGAACTTTTGTATTGGATTAAAGTTGGTGTGAGAAGCCTTATTTAAGACTTAAGGATTTTGGGCCTGGTGCCATGTGTTTAAAACCACGGCGCCACGCACGACGCCACCCGTTTATTAAGAAAATGGGGCACGACTTTGTTGTGGCGCACCATGTGTTCAAATACATGACGCCACAACAACGTCGTGTGGTTAGATGCACGGCGCCACAACGACGTCATGTCTCTCCCCTCACATGTTAGACTAACATTGTGCCTGAAAACGTACGTACAAAGTCACGTCGCCAACCGTGACATCAAACTCGGGATGCACCTCGGTTTCACTCATTACGTGTCGTGGCTCGAGTCCATCGCCTCAGACCCTCGCTCTTTTTCACCAAAGGTCCAATACACACTCCATAGAAACAAAACAACATGCATTTCTTTAATTTTCATCAAGTTATGAGATTAGACATGCATAAACTCAAGATTTACCAAAAACATAAGAAACTTAAATTAATTTTAACTTTTTCAAAACTAAACCAAATTGGGAACTTCCTTATAGCAAATTGCGTGGTTTTTCACAAATATTTCAAATATGAAATTGGTTTTCAACAACAAGTTCATTTTCATACCCGAATTGAGCAAAATCTGTAGTAGCCCCAAAATTTAAGGTCGCCACGTCATACGTCGTGGGCCCACAACCTTGCCTAATAACCCGTCTCACTGTGTCCCACGCGCATCTCGTCATTTATTCCTCAAAATATGGCTATTTTTTCATTATCATTTAAAATTTCCTAAGTTAGCTAATGGACTCAAGTCATCTATTTTTTAATCATAATAAAATCATCAAAATTCAGCGAAAGACTTGTCAGACATGATTAATAGGCAAAATAAATAACTTCATGTCACTCAGCGCATTTACCTAATGTGGAAAACCCATCAAAATATATATATAATGATCCAAAAGCCTCAAAAGGTATAATATACAAGCCAAGGTATCTCACAATATATCCTATCCCAACTGAAAACAAGAAAATAAACAAACGTACGAGTTAGTGTCCAACTGCGGGTAATCACATGTAATCATCAAGCTTCCCCTTGCCTCTGCTCATACCAGGGCCTGCACTCAAGCCATTACAACAAAACAAATGGCGATTCTAGAATGGGTAATCCCAAGGAAATTCAATGAGTTATTATGGAAGTAAATACAGGAATCCATAAAGACTATTAAATAAATATGCGGAATAGTAAAAAGGCAACTGTAAATGGATCATCGCATTAATATAAAATAGTAAGAAATCAAAAGTACGTGCAGGATCCTGGTCAGACTAGAACCGTACTTCGGACAAACCCTAGGCATCGCCAGTAGTAAACTCAAACATAACTAAACTCCCTGAATCCGCTTGATGACCGGTGTAGACTATGACACACCGACATACCTCTGATACATATGATATGGTCTAGTGTGCCACAAACAAGCCACAGATAAACTCAACCAATCGTAATAATAACAATCCGGAAATGAGAATACTGAATAAATGGAAATAATTCAATAAAGGAGCAATAAATGGAAATAATTCAATTGGGATACTACCGCATCAAACCGCACTCCAACTGGTCCAAAATTGCCCCCCTCACGCCTCCAATTGCATGCCCAATACCCATCAATGATAACCTAAATCATTGGTTTTCGAAAATCAAATCAAGTCCCCCAACCTCATAAATACTCAATTCCACATTATATGTCCATTCTACTGTTTTTATATCACATTATACCCGGTATAGGTCCCTTGGGTTAGCCCAATAAGCCAATCCAATTAAACGAGTTATAAATTTAATTTAATTTAATTTTTATTTTTACTGTTTAGGACGACATGAGTGACACTGCCGCATATAGGCCCTCCACAATGTCACTTAAAACGTGGCAGGGTGGCTTACTGCCTTGAACATCGTGGGGGTTTTAATCCCCATTTTCATTTCTTGTGATATGTTGATCCCTAGGACCCTTCCAATGGCCCTGATTTGGTCAACAAGTTTACTAAACGATAACTCAATGTGTGGTTTGTTCTTTTGGTGTTACCTTTTATCAACACCAATTATTGACCCTCGGGCATTTTAGTACCCGCCCCATAACTTGGCTCATGCCATTCGCATACATTCGCACCACTAATGACTAAACATTGATTTAAATTAATTATTTAATATAATTTATTCATTCATTAAGTGTGTACTACTCCCTAGCCTAATGTACCTGTAATTCGCCTACCTAGTACTCGTGTCTACACGCTACTCGAGGCGAATACCCGTCATATTATCTCGCTCGACAATCACAACATAAATACACACATTGTGATGCAAACTAGAGTAATAAATATACACATCGCAAACTAGGCAAAGCAGCACGCAAAATAACTATTTACCTAGTCAAGCGTGCCCCGGGCCTAGCTACGTTGTCCACGTGTTGCTGAGTTGTTGTCCACGTCTGAAAATACGCAATAATAATGGCATAATTAAAATTAGGCCATAACAAAATCAGTTTCATATGAAAACCCAAAGTTTTGGTCAAAAACTTCACAACTAAAAATCGAGACTTGGAAACATCAAATTGAGCTTCAATTTGATCAAACTAAACTCAAAGACACTCCATTTTCGTTTAAAACCAAAAGCTCTTTGATCCAAGACTCAAACTTACAATTGATTTATAAGAAAACAATGAAATTGATACCTAGGGTTGGCTCCTTCACTCCCAACTTAAATACTCTTTCAATAGGGCTTAGATTATTCAATTGAGCTATCTGAAAACCAGATATTTCAACATCTTCCACTCCAAATTTGTGTGTATTGCATGTGTTTGGGATTATAAATAATAAGTAAAAGTGACTTAGTACTCTACTCGTATACAAATCACTGAGAATACATCACACAAATATAAAATATACCTCGACCACGTGCCAGGTCAATGCGCGTATCTCGATGCAAGTCCCATGTTACGGGTCGATGATCCTATATCTTTTGGAAAAAAAAGGAAAATGATAATCTAACACACTTTGAGCGCACATTTATCTTTTAGCTTACTTATGGTGTTTTGTTAGATGTGGGGCTTGCGCCTAAAGAGAAAAGAAAGAGCCATAAATAGGCTAAAGACAAAGTGTACGCCCCAAGGGCACGCCTAAAGTGTGTTAGATTATTATTTTCCAAAAAAAAAGTACTCCTATATCTCAAACAAAAAAAAGTATATCTCAAACTTTTGATTTGACAAAAAAAAATATATTTTTAAGGAGTTTTTCTTAACAACCAAGACCTAAACAATTCGAGAAGACTATTTAAGAGATAAAATAACAATATTGTTGTAAATTGAATTGAGACTTGCTAGAACTAGAGAAGAAAAGTAGAAGAACTAAGAACTTCTACTACTACAAAGAACTACAAAGAACTACAACTACAAAGTAGAAGAGGAGAAATGAGAGAGTTGAAATGAGAAGTTGTATACAACTTGGTGTGTTTTTACAATGAGGTTGGCACCCTTTATATAGGCCCTTTGGTGATGATGATAAATGTACTTAGACAATGTTTACAAGTAACACATACATCATATGTCATACAACTCTTCACAAGCAACATTGACAATACATGGAATAATGAGTACATTTGATATGGATACAGGTAAGGGCCATGCTTGATACTACCACTCAATGTAAGAGTCATGCTTAACAATGATTAGTCATACAAAGTCTTGATCAATTGTTCATCCATATCATAACACTCCCCCTTGGATGACAATTGTTGAGAGAATGTGCCTCATTAAAACTTCTACTAGAAAAAAACCCTGTGGGAAAAAATTTAGTAAAAGAAAAAGAGTACATATTTCTTATTAATCTTAAGATGAGTATAATATTGTTAAGATTGCCTCATTAAAAAAACCTTGCTAGGAAAACCCAATGGGATAAAACCATAGCTAAGGGAAAAAGAGTGCAATACACTAATCAATAACTCCCCCTCATGTGAACATGGGTAAAACTTGTTCAGTTTCTTTACTTGCAATGTCTTTAAGTTTACGCAAGCCAATACCATATGTAAGCCTTTTAAATGTCGTAGTTGGTAAGGCTTTTGTGAATAAATCAGCAAGATTATCGCTCGATCGGATTTGCTTGACATCAATTTCACCATTCTTTTGAAGCTCATGTGCATAAAAGAATTTTGGTGAAATATGTTTTGTTATGTCCCTTTTATGAATCATTCACTTAATTGTGCAATACATGTTGTATTATCTTCATATAATATGATTGGAGAATCTTTTATTGAAGACAATCCACATGATTCTTGAATATGTTCAATCATATTTCTCAACCAAACACATTCACGACTTGCTTCATGAATTGCAAGTACTTCAGAATGATTGGAAGAAGTGGCAACCATAGTTTGTTTTACTGACTTCCATGATACAGCAGTATTACCACAGGTGAATACATATCCCGTTTGAGAACGGGCCTTATGAGGATCTGATAAAAATCCAGCATCAGCATAACCTTGGAGATTCAATTTTATCCATCTCGAGTAAAATAAACCCATGTCACTTGTTCCTCGAAGATATCGAAAAATGTGTTTAACACCATTCCAATGTCTTCGAGTTGGTGAAGAGCTATATCTTGCAAGTAGGTTGACAGCAAAAGCAATATCGGGTCTTGTACAATTTGCAAGATACATAAGTGCACCAATTGCATTTAAATATGGTACCTCCGGACCAATTAGCTCTTCATCACTTTCTTGAGGTCGAAATGGATCCTTATCCACTTCAAGTGATCTGACAACCATTGGAGAGCTCAATGGATGTGCCTTGTCCATATAAAATCTTTTTAATAATTTTTCAATATAATTTGATTGATGGACAAGTACTCCACTTGAAAAATGTTCAATTTGCAAACCAAGACAAAGTCTTGTTTTTCCAAGTTCTTTCATCTCGAATTCCTTTTTCAAGTATTCGAATGTTCTAACGATGTCGTCGTGGTTTTCCACCATATTTAAATCATCAACATATACAACAATAATCACAAATCATGTTGATGATCTTTTAATGAAGACACATGGGCAAAGTGGATTATTTACATATCCTTCTTTCAGTAAATAATCACTAAGACGTTTGTACCACATTCGTCCGGATTGTTTCAACCCGTACAAAGACCTTTGTAATTTTATAGAATGCATGTTATGAGGTTTTGATTTTATTTCATCGGATATTACAAATCCATCAGGGATTTTCATATATATCTCACTGTCTAGAGATCCGTACAGATATGCTGTAACGACATCCATTAAATGCATATCAAGCCCTTCAGAGACTGCAAGGCTTATCAAGAACCGAAATGTGATTGCATATATAACAGGAGAATATGTTTCCTCATAATCAATGCTAGGTCTTTGTGAGAAACCTTAAGCTACAAGTCTTGTTTTGTACCTTGTAACTTCATTTTTTTCGTTTCTCTTTCGTACAAATACTCATTTATATCCAACAGGCTTTACGCCATCTGGCGTTTGGACAATTGGTCCAAAAACCTCTCATTTCCTTAACGAGTTTAGCTCTGCTTGGATAGCATCTTGCCATTTTTGCCAATCAGGTCTTTTTTGACATTTGTCCACTGATCGTGGTTCGGATCATCATTTTTTCACATATTTCAAAGGACACATTGAAAGCAAATATATCATCGGAACAATTTTATTTCGATCCCAAATCTTACCGAGTTTAAGTAATTTATTGAGATCTCATTACTTTCATCTTTTTCATCTTTTTCTAGAGGAAGTTGTTCCACATCGAATCAATTTGTTCTGACAAACCCTTATCAAAGGATTCTTGTGCTTTCTCATGAGTATTTTGATTTGTATTTATTTTTACTCCCGTTTTCCTTTTTCGAGGAATTGTATCCTTTGAACCAACCGGTCTTCCACGCTTTAAGCATTTCGTTGGTTCTTGTGCATTTTGTTGCACAGAGACATCAATTCTTGCGGAGCATTTACAAATTGGAATATGTGATTTTGTCACTTGTTTTGCATCATTAAATGCATCTCGGTAATTGATTTGCAATTTGTTGCAAATGAATGATCTTTCAAACTTCAAGTTCACACTTGATTTGTTCGTGGATCATAATGTGATAAAGTTGATGCATTCCAAGCAATTTCGCGCCATTCCTTTTGAATTGACTTCTTATCTCCCCTAATGGTGGGAAAATTGCTTCATCAAAGTGACAATCAAGCAAAACGTGCAAGAAAATAAATCCCCTGTTAAGGGCTCAAGGTATCTTATAATGGATGATGAGTTAAATCCAACATAAATCCCAAGTTTTCGTTGTGGACCCATCTTAGTTCTATTGGGAGGTGGTATAGGAACATACACTTTACAACCAAAAATTCTTAAGTGTGAAATATTTGGTTGTTGATTTAAAATGAGTTGCATGGGGGAATGTTCATGGTATGCAGTAGGCCTATAACGAATGATAGATGCTGCATGAAGGACTGCATGTCCCCAAACTGAAGTTGATAACTTAGTTCTCATGATTAAAGGTCTGGCAATTAATTGAATGGTTTGATTAGAGATTCTTGCCAAACCATTTTGGGTATGCACATGTGGAACAGAATGTTCAATGGTAATTCCTATAGACATGCAATAATTTTTAAATGCTTGAGATTGAAATTCCCCAGCATTATCAAGACGGATGGTCTTGATTGGGTTGTCAGGGAATTGTGCTCTTAACTTAATGATTTGCGCTAAAAGTCTAGCAAATGCAACATTGCGGGTCGAAAGCAAACAAACATGTGACCACCTAGTTGATGCATCTATCAAAACCCTGAAATATCTAAATAGTCCATAGTGAGGATGAATAGGTCCACATATGTCTCCCTGAATGCGTTCTAAGAAAATTGGGGATTCCACATCAATTTTACTTGGGGATGATTTAACTATCAATTTACCTTGAGAACAACTAGTACAATTATAATCACAAGCTGAAAATATTTTGTGACTCCTTGAAGGATGTCCATGCGAATTATTAATTATTCTTCGCATCATTGATGATCCTGGATGACCAAGCCGGTCATGCCATAAAATGAATGTCTTTGAATCATTAATTTTCTTATTTAAGACGACATTCGTTTCGACATACCTTATATGAGTAAAATATAATCCAGAGGATAAAGCTGGGAATTTTTCTAACGCTTCTTTTTTCCCATTTGAAACCAATGTGACATAGATAAATTCTCTATTATTTTCGTTCATGGTTTGAATGTGATATCCATTTTGTCGAATATCTTTAAAACTGAGTAAATTTCTTCTGGATTTTTCAGAGTATAAGGTATTGTCAACATGAATTATTGTTCCCCTAGGCAACATAATATTTGCTCTTCCAGAGCCATTAATCAAATTGGAGATGCCAGATATTGTTTGAACATTAGCCTCAACTAAGTTCAAATTGGAGAAATATTCTCTTCTTTTGAGGATAGTGTGCGTTGTAGCACAATCAACAAGACATATATCGCCATAATCTGAACAAATAACTTGATGATCCATTTCTACATTGAAAAACAATATGGTATTAAAGAAATACCCTTTTCGTAATAAAATACGAATATCTCAAACTTTTTGGATCATTAGTCAACAAAAGCATGGTAAAATATCACAAAAATATTTGGGTATTGTATATATGAGAATATTTAGGCAGCATAGCCTTTCATACGTGACAAAAAAAAGTCACAATTATGAGCGCTCCATGTCAATACTAATTTACCCTTTCTAGTGGTGCACCACTTTTTATTTTGACTATCAATGGAATTGTCAATATGACTTTTACCATATCTTTTCACCTTTTCCACGTCCATAAATTTGTAATTGCAACCATGGTCATTATATGCAACATATGCTTCTTAATTTGAAGCTAAACCAATTGAACATGAGTGATATTATATTTATAATATCTTATTATTTTACTCAGCTACCACGAGACAAGGATTCAATCCATAATTAATATTTAATGGATTGACGTGCGCGCTCGATAATTTATTGCAGTAATACATCGAGGCGAGCCACGTGGCTTTTATTTGTCTCATCAGTCATATTTCTGCATAGCCTCAATATAGAGGTAATTGAAATTGCAGAATAATAAATGATATTTGACTGATATAAATTTTGTAACGTGAGACCCAGTCGCTCATTTTGAGCCTTTTGGAGCATCACCAATTTTGATCTTGATATAGATAGCTCCATGAGGTGAAATGATAATATAAAGTGAAATATTTACTTTTCAAATCTCTAAAGAGATATTTGAAGAATAAATATTAGTATTATACGCATAGTCTTGCATAGATGTTTTATATATAATTTGAACATCTCATTGCCTTAACAAGTAATTAGTATTGTCAATATTGTTAAGGTAATTAATTCAATTATAATTAAATAAAATCTTTATGAAAATAGGGATAAACTAAATAGTTTTCTTTTTTATACAAAATAGATAATATACCATTAAATATATGTTCACAACTTGATTATAAATACGCAAAATGTAATACTTGTATGAGTTGGTGGGACAACCTCCAGGTTGGGTGGCGAGAGAAGTCTACTTAAAACCATGCCTCCTCGAACGGGATAACCCGTCTCCCTTTCAATGTTTAGCTTTACCGGGGACAATGCTTACCCACTATCAACCCAAACTCATAACACTATTTGCAATATAAAAAATCAAGAATGGAGCATAATTAATCGTTTGTAGTATAGCGAGAAAACTAGTTATGTCACATATTGACTTTTGATTTCTGATGTAGAAGATCGTACAAGACGCAACTACAGAGCATACTTTCGCAATCGGTGACGTTATAATGCATAATATATGAATAAAACATGCATATAAAAGTGAAGCAACCAAGATAATATAGAAATAAACCAAATTCATAAAAGTTATACCTTCCTAGCTTTGTTTTCTTAACAAGCCTTCTTGAACTTCAAGATCTCCTTAATGCTAGAGCAAGCTCATGCTGATAACGTGTTGTAAATTGAATTGAGACTTGCTAGAACTAGAGAAGGAAAGTAGAAGAACTAAGAACTTCTACTACTACAAAGAACTACAAAGAACTACAACTACAAAGTAGAAGAGGAGAAATGAGAGAGTTGAAATGAGAAGTTGTATACAACTTGGTGTTTTTACAATGAGGTTGGCACCCTTTATATAGGCCCTTTGGTGATGATGATAAATGTACTTAGACAATGTTTACAAGTAACACATACATCATATGTCATACAACTCTTCACAAGCAACATTGACAATACATGGAATAATGAGTACATTTGATATGGATACAAGTAAGGGCCATGCTTGATATTACCACTCAATGTAAAAGTCATGCTTGACAATGATTAGTCATACAAAGTCTTGATCAATTGTTCATCCATATCATAACAAATATATAATTATATACTAAAACACAATAAAATATGAATACTTCCTAGAATTTCTTGAAACCACGGTCATCACTCATCATGCAACAAATGATAATAGGAACCCACTATCCTCACCCCGGTTATTCTAATACTTTAACCCGAATTAACACTTCCAGACCCGTTTTAGAGCCAAAACGAGGATTACACAGATACGATGACGTCATCCGCTTTATTTTCAACGAGAACCAAACACCCCGAGATTCCCACATAATAACGAATCATGCCATTACACCTTCGTTCAGATAGAGTGGCATGCTCGTAATAAAGTACAAGATCGTGTGCTTTTGTGCTTACGTGTAATAAGGTAATATGACACGTGTCAGTGACTGGGAAGGCTAAGTTGGGGAGTACGTGACCATTTGAACGGGTCGTCTCTCGTTCCCCGCGAGTGAGGGAGTCAGCGGCCTAATTCAATGCCCTTAGTATTTGGAGAAATTACGGCGGTGCCACTCTTTGTTCAGTCTTTTTATGCTGTTTACTGAATCGACCTATTTGATTTTGTTATGGGAATTCTCGGTAATACCCTTCTAAGCAGGGTTGGCTAAAGTAGAGTGTTTAAAGTCCACTTTTGTGTGACAAATATGTTGATGCGGTGGTGGTGGTACTTTGGAGAAAAAGTGCTTTTTAGGAAGAAGGTTCATTGGCCATGTTAATTTGTTTTGGACTCAAATGATAGTAATGACAACAATTAACAGTGATAAGAGTAAATAATTATGTCTTTTGCTACTATTACTACAATAGGGTAGTCTTTAAATTTAGATTTTAATGCTCTGTACACTGCTATAGCAACAAAAGCTTCAAATTCAAATTAATCAGGATTGTAATGCAATATTTCTGTAAATCGCCAATTAAATCCAACATTTGAAAAAAAAAATCAAGGAAATAGCCTTCGAGTTTTTTTTTTTTTTTTTTTTTTTTTTTTTGAATGAATAGCCTTTGAGGGTTAATTTTCCTTTTTTTATAAAAAGTAATATCACAACATTTTTTTTTCTCATAGAACAAATCTACATAGCATCTACTCTTTAACTTACAACACACACATAATTGGTGAAGCTTAAACTTTAGACCAATTCTAGGACAATGTAGATACTTATCCAATATGAGCCAGGCGGTAGTTAATTGGTTACAACGATTTTTTAATATCATTTATAAATATGTGCTTTCAAATTAGTTTTCGAATCAAAATTAGTCCAAATACCCCTCTTGAGAATTTTTCTATTCTCAAACACACATACAAAAGGTAAATATTTATTTTAGTTCAAAAATCAAGTGAGGGAGCAGTTACAACTTACAACCCTCAAATAAGAAAATCGATTAAAATTGAAAATGCAATGTTAAGTTTATTCTAGTTAGGATTATGACATGGTCGGGTCAACAATGTACTCAGTTTCTAAGATTCTCTTAACCATTATTAATTAATGGAAAAAGTTTCATTTATCAATCAATATTTATAAAACTTTCCAAAGTATATAAGAAAATTGGAAGTCAACAAACTTAAAGTCTCTCAAGCACATCAGCTACATTTAATTGCTGGAGAATACTTTTGCTTGAAATTGCCGGAGAATTCAAGTTTAGAATTTTCCCATCTTTTAATCAGTCACAAAAGTGTATTCATAAAAGTTCTTTATTTTTTATTGTCAAGGCTCAATGAAGTTTATTGATTCATGTTAAATTCTCACGGTGATGCAGCACACACATGCTTCTCCTCTGCTAGCACCGATACTATCCCCAACTTAACCACCTTCAACTTTAGGTATGGATTTTTAACTCAAAAGTCCTCAGTACTAATTAGGAGGAGTTAATCACTTATTTACTTCATTTAGAAGTTTCATTTAATCGATGTGGGATTAACTTTCAGTCCACACATCTTCGTAAATTTAATTATGAGATCCCTTATATCGTTAATACAATATTAAAGCTTGATCTCCTGTGAGAACAACGGAGGCAAAGTCAAACTTCATCGCAACCATAATCACAAGCCTCTTTGGCATAATTGATGGGAACAACTACCAGTAACACCGAACAATAACCCTGACAAAAGGAACAACGACCCGTCAAGAGACAAGATTTACACTAAACACAGATAACTCTTATGGCGAAGTTCACATAGAAACTATTACCGGAGTTGCAACATCCTTATTTAGGTTTTTAAACCTACTATCTTGCTAAATTCAATATTGTAAAATACGCGTATCAAGGCTTTTCATACTTTCAAACTATTCTGGAGCTAACAAAAAAAATAGTATTCTTCAAGGTCGAGAAAAGTATTAGATAACCTAATTTAATGCTCATTTTAGATACATTATTATTGTCATTCTAAAATTTATACGCCAAAATGAACCACACACACCCTAATTTATGCATATATGGCCATTAAAATCCCATGAGTGAGAGAGAGCGTAGTTTCTTGAACTCTTCCTCCATCTTCAAAGTTTCCTATTATTTGATTCAAAATTTCTCAATCTCTTAATTGTGTTGTTAAATTCAAATTCTGAAGTTGTCGTTTGATGAATATGTCGCACTCAGATTTCCATTTGGTACCAGTAATTAGTAGTAGTAAAGTAATTACTCCTATGTAATTACCGTCGTAAACCTCTAACCCTTCACTAATCTGAAAGGGGAATGAATTATTAGGGTATGATAAGAAAGATTAGCCGACTTTCCGAGTGGCATTCCCGTAAATAAGAAGAAAAACAAGGAGGTTTGCCAAGTCGGGAGCCCTCTCGCTCTCATTCTAAAAGGAGTCTCTCCTCTTGGCGTCTCTCTCTCTCTCCCCTTGTACAGGAAAAGAACACGAAACTCGACCTCCCCCATCATCACCACAACATCACAAGAAAGAAAGAAAGAAGAAGAAGAGGAAGAAGAAGAAGAAGAAGAAGAAGTGAATTGAATAGAATAGAATAGAATAGAAGAAGAAATAGAGAGAGAAAGAGCATGTAAATGCATCAGAAGAAATCCGAAGTCCAGATCGGAAAAGAAAGCAGCGGTTTCTCTTCCGATTTCAAGCCCCCAATTCACCACCAATTCCACCCTCCCCCACTCCCCAAGCCCATCGCCGATGACCCACCTTTCTCCACCCCCCACAAGCGCCCCATCATGACCCACTCCCCCACCCTCTCCTCCCTCCACAACCACCAAAACCACAACCACCACCGCCAACGCCAACGCCAAATCCCCAATCTGCCCCTGGTCCCCCTCCTCCACCCCAGACAACGCAGCTGGTCTCGGCAGCGTACCGCCTGGCGCGGCGCCTCCGCCTCCACCTCCGCCTCCTCCTCCTCCTCTCCTTCCCGTCATTCTACTTCCTCCTCCTCTCCAACCCCCACCGCTCCTTCCTCCTCGACTTCCTCTCCGCCCTCGCCTTCTCCCTCGCCCTCCTCCTCTCCCTCACCCTCGCCCTCCCCCTCACCCTCACCCTCAGGGGGAAGCTCCTCCCCACCACCACCACCACCACCGCCACCACCAGCGCGCGCCCGCCCGTACTCTGGTCGATTGGCTCCAAGGCCAAGGCCAAGCCCGACGAGGCCGCCCACTCGGGCTCGTCGGGGGTGCAGGTCTACGCCAATGGGGACGTCTACGAGGGGGAGTTTCACAAGGGGAGGTGCTCGGGGAGTGGGGTCTACTACTATTACATGAGCGGGAGGTACGAGGGGGACTGGGTCGATGACAAGTACGATGGCTGTGGGGTCGAGACGTGGGCCAGGGGGAGCCGCTACCGCGGCCACTATAGGCAGGGATTGAGGCATGGATTCGGTGTCTACAGGTTCTACACTGGTGATGTCTATGCTGGGGAGTGGTCTAATGGCCAGAGCCATGGTTGTGGAGTGCATACTTGCGATGATGGCAGCCGCTACGTCGGCGAGTTCAAGTGGGCCGTCAAGCACGGCCTCGGTCACTACCATTTCAGGTAAATCTTTATTGGGCATTCATTCATTGATGATGTACCACTTTTCGTTTCAATTTGGAACTCTATGTTATTAGATTTCGATATAATTTCCTACTTGTAGAATATGGGTAGCTCTATTTGCGTCTTCTGTTGCGGAAAAATTGAAACTTGCATCTATGAGGTCTGGGGTGTTGATTATCTCTTGTGGGGTTTAAACTTTTGCCTAATCTAAAATTATGCTCTTATTGGGCAAATGTGTGCATCACTTACTTCAATTAATGAAACTTCATAATTTACATTGTGGTACTCATGGTGTTGGTGTGTGGATTAATAAATTTCATAACTCTTGAGTAGAGCGCATTCTTGAAATGGCATATTTTTTCTTTGCGAATCATCATAATTGTTAGATTTCTTACTAGTTTTTCCCTCTCCTTGCATAGAATCCTTCTTAGATATAACATTTTTTTTCTTGATTTTGTTTCATTTAATTTAATTAATATTTCTTTCTTAGATATAGCACTTTTTCTTGATTTTATTTAATTTTTAATTTAATTAATATTCCTTTCTTATTGAGATTGGAACCCAATCCACTTAATTGACGGTTTGTTCTTTTAGAATCATTATTCATCTAATTGATTATAGGTATGGTTGGATTTACTCACATTAGATGAATAATTAAAATATTTAATTTCCCATTCTCTTCCTGGTCTTGCATACACTTTTTTGGGATGTTTTCCGCAATATTTACTAAATAGTCTGCTCTATTTATTTTATAAGGAACGCTACCATAAAGAAAACAATATATCTTTCAATGCCATCGAGGGTGAGATGGCATAGTTTAGGATAGCTTGATATGACATATATCCTTAGACCTCTTTGTTTTTGAATAGCTTTCTATATGATGGTCATTTGTAATAGTGTTGGAGCTCAAGTTTGTGGAGTGTTTGGGTTTAATAGTAAATTGCACGTTGTAATAGGGGTGGCAAAAATTCAGGTCCAGACGGGGTCCAGGTTTGGACAACCCCTACTATAAAGAAGTATAGTCATTGTCCGGACCCGGCCCGATTTTAAATTCGGACAAGAATCGCTTGTCCAGACCCGTTTTGCCTAAAATTCAGGTTGTCTGATTGTTCGAATTTGTCACAATCTTGAAAACTAACTTCTTATATTGAAAGTCTCTTCAAATGTTAAAACATACACATATTATAATCTCATGTGATGTAATTTGGAAAAGTAATGTCAAATTCATGTAATTAAACATTTAATGTCAAAAAAAAAAATTCAAGTTTTTAAAAAATAAAATTTAATTCATTTTGCAATCAAAGATATCTTTAATGCATTAATTTTATATGCATTAGAGTAGATTAATGTTTGTTAATCTATTTAATAAGTAGTAAGTGTTTAAAATACTCTTTTATCCAGTGATTGCAAGGTGTCGCCTAGGCGGTGCCTTAGGCGGGCGGTATCCTTCTATGTAATTTTTAGAAATCTGAAGGGGCTATTTACAATTAGGTTTGACTACAAAATACCTACCCAAACACGAAATCTTGACACAATTAATGTTACATATGGACTTAAAGACTTATTAGTATTTTGAAGTGTATATGAAGTAATAGTCACATTGATTAATAGATGATTAGTGTTATTTAAGGACCTATAAATAAATAAATACTTATACGGGGGCCTCTAAATAAATATTATTTCATTCACCTAGGCGATACTTATACGGGGGCCTCTAAATAAATATTATTTCATTCGCCTAGGCGACGTCTAGGCAACACCTCGCCTAGACTAGGGAAATCGCCTTGGGATCGCCTTAACGACTTGCAATCCTTGCTTTTATCAAAGATATTTTTAACGATATTAAAATTTGAACCAGTTCTGATTTACAAAGCTTTGTCCAGACCCGACCCGATTTTAAATTCGGACAAGAAGTCTTTGTCTAGACCAGACCTGGATTTGTTAAAACATTGTCCAGACACTTTTTATTTCGGGTCAGACAAAACCGGGCCGGCGAGCCCGGACACTAAATTGCTAGCCCTACGTTGTAAGTTCTTATTGCAATTTTAGGGGTAAGATGTATTCCTAGAATTCATGGTTTCTTTGAGGAAATTACTAGTTAGTGTACCAGCCTTGTATTTGCTAGAAAGGTCTTTCTTTCCCTGAAAGTAGAGGGTAGGTTTTATAAACTAATTAATGTAGATCTGCTCTTGCAAAGCCATTTTAAGGTTGTCATTTGCAAATGCTATTGATTGGTCATATTTCCTCTGTCAAAGATGGACCTTTTTCATGTAAAGTATCGGGCTATCATTATTAACCAGAGAAGATATTCTTTTGTCTAAGTTGGAACCTTTAATAAACTAATAGTACATAACAGTGTTTGGAGTCACTTTTCATTTAATGTTATTATCAGTGTATCCTTATCAGAATAATATCAACTTGTTAGAATGAGTTAGATGCATGTATTTAAGCATGGAAAGATTGTAATTTTATCTTTGATGATTCAATGCTCTTACATCTATTTCATGGTGCCGAGCAATTAAAACTTAACTTCATAGTTTGATCTTTGAATAAAGTATGATATTTGAAAATTCAAGAAAAATAATGAACCTTACTGTTCCATCATGTGGTTGTGAGCAAAGTCATGGATGTGAGTAGGCTCGTATATTTAAATTACCTTTTATAGAAGCAAAATAAGTTTGTTTATCATTTCAAAACCAAAAAGGTCTGTTAAAGTTGTAGTTCTTTGGTGTTTTTGTTAATCCTTTAAAAAGAACTTCCATGGCGGGAAAATTAGTGGCGGGTCTGTTGAACTTGAATATAGTACCCTTTGTTTTGAATTTTTCTTGGCAGTATGTTAACAATATTGTGACGTGAAATTTATTTGTTGAGTGCTTGACGCTTCGAGTTAAGATTGGAATAATTTTACAGATCGACTAAGGATATAAATACAAATTGCATGAGATTCTGCATGCAATTATTGATGGATTTGTCTCTTTATACATGGGTAATATTGGCATTAGTGCCCATGGGTAATATTGGCATTAGTGCCCATACCATGTATCTGAGATTCTGAGCAGTTTTTAATATGGCTTAAAGTTTTTGTTATATTGATTTCTTTTTCCTTATAGTTTAGTTGTTCCCAAAATCAGCAACATGTTATTATTATTATTATTTTTTTTCAAAGAGCAACATGTTATTAACTTATTATAGGCTCATAGAATTGTCAATTTTACATCCATTGGTTCTAGTTTTGGAAAATATGATTAGGAGGGAGTGTGAGGTGATTTATGGCATGGAGATGTCTCATTAATTCATTAAGAAGTTGAGTTTTTCTTTGACATTTCAAGTTGGATCTATGATAAAAGGTAAACTTTTTGACTTAGTTGCCAATCGTCACTATTGAACACAATATCGTTGTTCATTCTTAACTTTGGGACCAATCACAACACACCCATCATCTTATGACTTCATGCAAAACAATGGGTTGTGCTCTGAAATTAGTATGGTATGACCTAGCCATCTCTGATGCATTGATGATTTATTTCATGTCTAATTTTGGGGACAATTAGCAACATTAGACTCATAGTGATTGCACGGTCAATTCAATATTAAAAGAGGGTTTGAAATGCATTAATCTTTTGAAGTAAATATAAATTGTTGGGTCTTGGGTGGCCAACATTGGCATGATCATACTTCATTAATACATCAAAAATTTGTTTCTTGTTTGATTTGGAAACAATTGGTGGCATTTAGACTTGTAGCTACTACCTCTTACATGCTGATTCTATATAAAACATGTGCTTAACTTAAAGCCCATCAAGAAATTTGAATGATGGGTGAATTTGGCCAACCTTGGTATGATCAGTGCCTCTTTCACAACAAATTTAACTTTATTGATTTGAGTCACTCCCATGAATTCAATGAGTGTGTTGAACTAGTTGGCGCCTTGGTGAATAGTAGGCTCGATCTTAAGTTGGTATACAGGATCTGATGAATGACTAATTCAATTTCCTGTATGATATTTTATTGGCATGAGTATTAGAAACTTATTACAATGCTAATTAGATTTTGAGTGAAGGAACCTGCCATCAAGCTTTAGCCAGCTGGCCCAGCCTGAGTATTGAAAAACTACTAGGAAAAGATCGGGATGAAAAAAAAAAAAAAAAACGTTTGTTGTGTTTATTTCATGCTTGTGTTAACATTCTTTGGTTGGAGAGGAATACGTGGAGTTCGTGGTGATTGGTATATAGTGCAAGTGAGGACTGCACCGCATATGAAAATTGTAAGGAAAGTCAGTGATAAATCCAGGAAGGATTAATTAAACTTTTTTTTTTTTTGGTACCGAGCAAGTTGATGGCTTGGTGCAAGGAAGGAAATCTCTGAACATAAGATTGAGTGGGATAATTTAGGGCAAGTCGGTTGTTAAACTTGATTTTTATTGTTCTTTGATTTAATAACCATGGGTGTCCCAACCTTTGGTCCGACTAATCCTCTAGGGGCAAGTCGGGTGCGCCAATTCAATCCCATTGCATAGTAGACTGAAATCTCTTTGGAGTTGGATAGTAGGATTTAATCCTATAAGCTACTAGCATGAAGCCCCAATTCTGTAGAATAGAAGGTTCTCATTGTTGTCATCTCTTCGTGTGGGATGAAGAGAGCTGTTCATTTTGTTTTTGGATGTAAATTTCTTGTTCAGATTTGGGATGTCAGCAGTACACCTGCTTTGATAGATTTGATGCAGGAAGAGTAAATAATTGGAAATTGAACCACTAGCTCTTAGAAAGTGGCGACTATTGCTAAAGTTTTCATCTTATGGTCGATTAAGCTTCGTTGGAATGCACAGAACAAATTTTGGAGATGGATTGAAGGATTGGGAAGTTGTTTGGGGGTTTCCAAGTTTTTGTTTTTGGCTCCAAAAGGAATTTTAATTAGTGAATTCTTGTTTCCTGAAAACCAACCTTTTATTCATTTGAAATTTTTGTAACTATTATTCCTACAAAGTGATGTTACATTTTTCCCATGTACGACGCATATATATCTTCACTACTTCAGGTCTCGAGTTTGGGTCACTCTGGTTTGACAACTTTGCTAAGTTATCTTGTAATAAGTGAACAATTACCTTGAGTTCGAGATCAAGCCTGTTAAGTTTCTAAGATAGGAATCTTTGTTCTACACATAGAATTAAGACTTTGATGCAGATCAATGAGAGTTTTTTAATTCCCATTTTTTAGCTTATCCTCTTTGGTATCTTGGGGCGACTGCATAATCAACTTTCTACTAGGTCCTAACTGGCGCTATCATGTGAAGTACAGATACTTTGCATTTTTCTCAATTTATACAATCTTGTTTCGTGTTCATTGTGTTTCTTAATAGTGAATCTTGTGCATTATGCAATACAATATATGATACCATTCTCGATCCAAGGACTTTCCTGGAAGGTTTAAATGAGCTGTGTGAGGGTGCTGATACTCATGAAAGCTTATATTCTGTGACGGACCTTATGTACCTTTACTAGCTGCATATGATATGCACGCCAATCATCCCTGTTAGGATTGTTAATTTAAAAAGGAAGTTATTTTTTAGTGTAAAAGTAACTAAATTGACAAGGAAGTTCAAACCGTGATTACGAGCGAATGTTAGTAAAACGAGTCTTTTCTTGGTGTGATTCATGTGAAGGTGTCAGTTTTCTTTGCCTAAACACTGATCGAACTCTTATACTGATGATTTTGTATTTTTACGCAGAAATGGAGACACCTATGCTGGAGAATATTTTGCGGATAAAATGCATGGATTTGGTGTGTACCGATTTGCAAATGGGCATCGATATGAGGGGGCCTGGCATGAGGGAAGAAGACAAGGGCTTGGGATGTACACATTTAGAAATGGGGAGACACAATCAGGTCATTGGCAAGCCGGGGTCCTCGATATCCCTAGCACACAAAACATCCATCCTGTGTCCCCAGTTGCTGTAAACCATTCAAAAGTCCTTAATGCAGTTCAGGTAATTGAAATTTTCTGCCTGGATCAAGTTAGTGATTTCATTAATTGTGATTACAAAACTGGCCCATGTTAAAAATATAAATGAAGCTATTTTGATAATCAGAAATGGTGATTCGGGCTTCTTTTCCATTCACTTGCATCTTAATTGGTTGTTTTATTATTTCAGGAAGCGAGGCGAGCAGCAGAGAAAGCTTATGACGTGGCCAGAGTTGACGAGAGGGTGAACAAGGCTGTTGCAGCAGCCAACAAGGCAGCTAATGCCGCAAGAGTTGCAGCAGTGAAAGCGGTTCAGAAACGAATGCATCAAAACTACAACGACGATGCAGCACTTCCCATTGTGTGACTTTTTGATACACATCCAACAAGAAATCTTCATCACATTTGCGCATCTTATTTTGCATTACTCTTTTTTCTGCTGGGTTTTTGTTTCTCATGAGAAGGGGCGCCATGCGACACTAGGTGCCTGCTCGGTACCAAGTCTTGGTTGCAGAAGAAGACTGCTGAGGTTCATTTCCCTTTCTTTTAATTCTCTTTCTTTTTGAGCTTTACTGTAATATGAATGATAGGATAGACTGTGGTTGGCCTTAGCAAGGGTATTGCACCACCATTGCTGCCATCGCCGCCGCAACCATAGCTGCTGTGAAGGTGGTGTGAGTGGCTGGTCTTTTAATTTTAGTTTTCTTTTTCTCCCTGTATAGAGTTGTAATGGAAGTGCTGGTGCCCGGGGTCAAACCTCAGCCCCAGTGTTGTTGTACTTGGTATTATATGACTCCTATGAGAGATAATGAGCTTATGAGAGAATTTCAAAGAAGTATCTGTTCAGAGCACTTACTGCTTGTTTTATTTAAATTTTCAATCAGTGTGACTCATGTTTGCTGTTGTATATATCTTTTGTTGAATTTTTTTTTTTTTTTTTTTTTTTTTTTTTTTTTTTTTTTTTTGCTTCTTTTTTTTTTAATTCGATGTCAAAGGAAGTCTTATATAAGTTGAACTTTTGTGAAGATCGTCTGTTGTTTAGTTTTATGCATAGTTTATTGTTTCAAATGTTTCAGATAATGATTTTGTGATAAAAATTCAATAAATTTGTCGGAAGTAATTTATTTATTTATTATTTTTTTTCCAGTCAACTTATTTGTAGACTTGTACAACAACAGAGCTTCAGTTCCAAATTATTGTACAACAACAGAGCTTCAGTTCCACCAAATTAATAGAGGTCGGCTATATGTATCAAACTCCCAAATTAATTATTTGTAGACTTGTAGTAGTAAATAAATTGCTTTGGACACATCACTTCGGTATGTCCGTAAATCCCACTATTATAGCAGATCGGCATCAAATCCTCATACTCTTACCTTTTGAAGCTTGCCATTGATCTGAATGTATGTAGCCAATGGTTTAGTCGGATCTATTTCTATTGCAACCCTAAAAAACTTACCTCTTTTAAGCCCTACTGTTTTTCTTTTTGACTTGCGTGGAATGGAAACACAATATCTCGAAGTCTTGTCTTTTTGGCAAGTGATGTCTTTACCATCTCACCAGAGAAGCTTTGACAAGCCCTACTATGTTATAATCAATTTATATGAACTTCCCAACTTCCTCCACGACAGCTCTAACATCACTTTTGTTATAGTAGTTATAGTAGTGGAAGGCCATGCCTGGGAATCCAATCCCAGCCAACATGAACTTAACCTTCATCATTTGGATCAAAGAAGGCGTATGACATAGAAAGTAGGCTCCCCATTATTCCCCATAGACCCCCTGATAGTGTTCTCAGATAGTCTTTAGAGTTACTCAATTTGATTAAGAAGAAATCATTCTCAATGTCCAGCATTATGAACGAGCCAGTTGGTCTCCATAGGTTATGGATCCGAATTTGAAGGGTGAGCAAGCTAAGTCTTTTCCCCAATCACTACATATTTCATTGCCTCCATTAGTTTGGACATGGAATTCTCTGCTTAAGACAATCGATTTTATGCCATTATGAATCGATGGATGGATCTCACCTTGTTCGATCACATACCCATCGGTATCAAAGTCATTGGTATCCATGGCCTCTATTGAATCCTCTTCTCTTAGCAACGAGTCTTTAAATGGTATTGCCTGGATCTGTTTCGTAGGGGACTATTTCCTAGTTCTTGACTTTCTTTAGGGCTCTGTCTTCATCGGAGATGATCGGTGGAGGCTGTTTTTACGATCGCATCAAAGCACATTATTTCGTTTTTATAACAACAACAACATCAGCATAGCCTCAATCCTAAATTTAATTTTATTTTTATAACACACTAAAATATTATCAAAAGAAAAATGAAGTGGTCGAACATACACCAATTTTTGCTCAATGTACCTCATTACTAGCATACCCTATTTTTGAAATGCGTTGCTAAACATACCTCACTTTTTTATTATTTTCAAAAATCCCAGAAATAACTTTACTCACACCATGGTCTATTCGGTCTATTCCAAAAAAACGTATTCCAAAATATTTTTGCTTACCAAAAATAAAAAATGTAACATGTTATTACTCCAAACTCCAAAGTGGGACCACCCAACAAGGGTGGTCCTTACATTGACAAAGAAAGTATTTTCTGGTAGTTTCTTCCACTCAATAGATTTGATGGGATCGACTTGACTATGAGACTATTGTTATAAGAAAATAAAAAATAAAACAACTCCAAAGTGGGTAGTGGGATGTAGCACGTGAAATCTTGGGCAACACGTGCCAGGTGGATAATGACAAATAAGTCAGTGGGCTATCATCCTCTCGCAGATTTAAATAGAGGGGAGCGCGGGAGATGGATTGAGTGCGAGAAGGTTCGAGAATTTGTTGCGAATTCGATGGACCGAAATCGATCGCTTATTGTCTTCTTCGAGCTTCGATCAGTTGACATTATTGTTTGCAATAGATCTTGGGATTGCGTCGGCCATTATGGATTTGGAGGAAGCACAGATCAAATCGAATTTACGTTTTTTTTTTGAAATTCTTGATTGCGGTTCTTTAGTTTTGGTAGATTTGTTGGAAATAAATTCGAATGCGAATGCTATGATTGTTTTTAGGATTCTTTTGAGTAATTGGTGTCGTCTCTATCGCAGATCCGTGGAGAGGAGGACGATGTTGATCCAAGAGTCGAGTATAAGAAAGTATTTGCCGTGTCCCTTCTCATTTATTCAATAGGTTAATATACATCATTGACAACGTAACGTTAGGCTACAAATTAGGAACTAAATTGACTACTAATTAATTCTAATGTATAGGTTACCTATAAATTAGGAATCCTAATTTGACTAATATTTTTGACTAAATATTTAATATTTTTGACTAAATATTTAATATTTTTGACAAATATTTAATCTAAATATTTACATAATCTAACACACCCCTGCAGTCGAAGCGGTAGGTTTACGAACGGTTAGACTGTCCCGAAAATCATCAAATAGTACGCGCGGAAGACCTTTGGTGAAAATATCGGCAATCTGATAACGGGATGGAACATGTAGGACACGAACCTCTCCACGTCTCACCTTTTCACGAACAAAATGAATGTCCATTTCAATATGTTTGGTACGTTGATGTTGTACCGGATTTCCAGATAAATAAATGGCACTCACATTGTCACAATAGACCAAAGTTGCTTTACGAATAGGGCAATTGATTTCAAGCAACAGATTACGAATCTAACAAGATTCAGAAACTACATTTGCAACTCCTCTATACTCAGCTTCAGCACTAGACTTAGATAGAGTAGGTTGGCGCTTTGAAGACCAAGAAATCAAGTTATCCCCAAAATATACACAATAACCTGATGTGGAGCGTCGAGTGTCTGGACATCCTCCCCAATCTGCATCTGCATATGATAGTAGTGATTGTAGAGAGGTTTTGTATAAATGTGTACCAAAATCAATCGTACCTCGAATGTAGCGCAAAATGCGTTTTAATGCGTTCATATGCTCGACTTTGGGATCATGCATAAACAAGCAAACTTGTTGTACTGCATACGATATGTCTAGCCGAGTAAATGTCAAGTATTGCAAAGCACCTGCGAGATGGCGATACTTCGTAGGATCCTCATATGGGGCGCTTGAAGTGGCACTGAGTTTTCCCTTTGTATCAACCGGTGTGGGGCAAGGATTACATTGTGACATACACCCCTGTCAAGAATATCCTCTCGCATAAGAACTCGAGACATAAATAGACTATTTTTGTCTCGGAGACACGCAATCCCCAAAAAATAGCTCAATGAACCCAAATCTTTCATTGCAAATTCTGTAGCTAACTTGGACATAATACGGAGTCTGAGAGAATCTGAAGATGCAGTTAGAATAATATCATCCACATATAGCAAAATGTAAGCAGTATCTTTTCCATGACAGTAAATGAATAGAGAGTTATCAGATGTACTATGCGAGAAACCAATGGTTGCCACAAATTCAGCAAAACGCTGATACCACGCCCGTGGTGCCTGCTTCAAGCCATAAAGAGATTTACGCAAGAGACAAACATGATCAGGAAGAGTCGGGTCCCGGAATCCCAAAGGCTGATACATATAGACGGTCTCATTCAAGTTGCCATGTAAGAAAGCATTCTTTACATCAAGTTGGTGAATGGGCCAAGAGTGAGATAAAGCAATAGTAAGAACCACACGGATAGTTGCTGGGTTTGACAACCGGACTAAAAGTCTCGTCACAATCAACACCTTCCCGCTGAGAACTGCCATCACCTACAAGACGGGCTTTATGCCTCTCAAAAGAACCATCAGAGTTCTTTTTATGCCGAAAAATCCACAACGAACGAATAATATTAGCATTTGAAGGACGAGGGACCAACTCCCAAGTCTTACTATCAATAAGAGCATTATATTCATCCTGCATAGCATTTTTCCAATTCGGGTCATTAAGTGCACCAACTGGGTTCCGGGGAATAGGAGAGATTGAGGTGATGGTGGCACTTAAGGGATGATTTTTGTATTTCAAGTTCGGCTTAAATATCCCATGTTGACTACGTGTAGTCATGCGAGGAACTGGTGGCAATGTAGGTGAGATGGGGGTGGTAGGGACGGGGGTGCTGGTGGGAGTGGCCTGCTGGACAGATAACAAGGGAGGAGAGGAAATGGGTGAATGTAGTTAGTGGGTGGCAGGAGGGGACGTGGGCCTTAATGGCTGCATTTGTGGGACTGACCCATTAGGTGGAGTAGCATTGGCCTGATCATGCAACAATTGTATTCTTAATGGAGAATTGTCATCATCCAAAAACTCATATGAGGTAGGAATTGGATTATTTATTTTTGAAAAAGGAAAAGAGTTTTCATCAAACCACACATGCCGGGCTATGATTAGTTTTCGGCTCGATAAATCATAGCATGTGTACCCCATATGATTGGAAGGATACCCTAGGAAAACACAAGGAGTGGACCTGGATTGCAGTTTATGAATTTGTGTGGAAGGGAAGAGAGGAAAACATAGACAACCAAAAACCCAGAGATGAGAGTAGGATGGATTCTTTTGATAAAGAATCTGAGTGGGTGTTTTATATGCCAAGATTTTAGAAGGGAGAATATTGTGTAGATACGTGGCCATGGCCAAGGCATGATGCCAATAGGAGGCCGGCATAGATGCATGGGCAAGGAGTGTACGAACAATATTGTTTATGGATTTGATTTTCCGTTCCGCCTTACCATTTTGGGGTGAGGTGTGCGGACACGAAAATCGAAGAAGCATCCCGTTTTGTTCACAAAATTTATGAAAAAGACCATTATCAAATTCACGTCCATTGTCACATTGAAAAGTTTTGATTTCTTTTTCAAATTGAGTGCGAATGAAAGTCCGGAAAGACAAGAAAATACCATAAACTTGGGACTTTGTTTGGATGGGAAAAGTCCAAAGAAAATTAGTATAATTGTCAACAAAGAAAACATAATATTTGTGACCTGAAGAGCTAAGAACGGGTGAAGTCCATAAATCACTGTGAACAATGTCAAAGGGCATCATAGTAGTTGAAAGAGAGTCATAAAGGGCATTTTAATCAATTTCCCCAAAGGACAAGAATGACAAACATTGTTTCGAGCCTTAGTACATTCAATCAAATTACGACGACGTAAAGAACTTAAAATTACATCCCCTGGATGACCCAAACGGGAGTGCCAAATATGAGGAGAAATGACAGTAAAAGCAGATGTTGCAGATGAGGGAATGACTCGGTAAGTTTTGGAGAATGGATAAAGATCACCCGAACTCTCACATCTCATGAGTTTGCTCCCCGTCCGTAAATCCTTTACAGAAAACCCAAAAGGATCAAATTCAACAGAAACCATATTATCCATAGTAAATTTACGTACGGAAATAAGGTTTTTGATGAGTTTAGGTGCATGTAAAACATTTTTTAGGTTTAGGGAGGGATTGACTTGAAGTGAAGTATGACCACAACCATGAATTGGAATTATGTTACCATTACCAACAGTAATGCCATTATTTTTGCTCAATTGAAAGTAAGACGAGAGAGTACCTTTGGAGTTGGTCATATGAGATGTGGCCGCGGTGTCCATGTACCAATTTTTGTCATCAGGCGGATGCAAGGACATCGTATGCATAGCCTGATCAATATCCGTGGGCACATACCCACCATGCTGCGATGGCGGGGCTACCGAATAGAAAGACTGGGGAGGGCGAGTACCGAGAATGCCTTGCTGCGAGAACTGGATGTGGCTGCTGCCACCCTGTGGTGGGGTAGGGACACGGTGGTGTGGCCCATGGCTGTGGCCCCCAAGAAGCCCAAGGAGGGAAATACCAAGGATGGGCAGGAGCTCCTTGGTGCTGCGACGCGGTGGGCAGACTGTTCCGGTGGTTGTTTTGGTTGCCCCCGCCACTGTTCTGGCCATTTCTAGCACCACCGCGATTGTTGTTGCGGTTCCCACCACCACGACTACGGTTGTACTTCTTTCCACGATTGTGGGAATTTCCTCGATTATTGTAGGTATTTTCAGAATTGTTGGGCTGCCCATTAACAAAGAAATTATGAGGATTAATATTGTGGGAAATGAGAGCGGCATTCGAACCTGATTCATGAATGGCGTCCTCGCCATTGCTGTCTTCCTCAAGATCGAGCATTGATCGCACAACTTCAAAGGATGGGAGAGGAGTACGGTGTTGCACCGTTGTTCGAAAATGCTTGTATTCTTCTGATAACCCACGCAGAAGACGGAGCACCAGACGTTCGTCAAAGACTTTGTGGCCGACGTTGGCGAGGTTGTCTGCAAGAACCTTGAGCCTGGTACAATATGCTTTCACGTTTGGGAAATCCACCAATTTGGTGTTCGTGAATTTTGCATCAAGGGCAAGAGCCCTAGCCGATTTGTTGTCCTGGAAGAGATGAACAAGACGATTCCATGCCTCAGCTGCGGTGTCCTCTTGATCAATGATCGTGTTGAGAAGATCATTGGATATCGTACCATATATCCATTGTCGTACGATGTCATCTAGCCGTTCCCATAGAACTTTTGCAGGAATTTCCGCAGCTTCGGTTGTTGTGGATGAGACGGTGGTGGAGGCAGGAGGTAAGATGTGATCAATTACCAAATTTGCTCGGTAATGGAGCTTGAAGAGGGTAGCCCAGGTTGTTGTATTGACTTCCTTCATAGTCAAGAACAATAGGAATGCAGATTTTATGTTGGTGGCTTGTGGTTGCAGGATGCAACTTGACGCGTCGACCATGGAGATGAGAAGAAGAAAGGGACGAAGAAGATGAGAGGTGGGCGGCTTCTAGGGTTGCAGAGATCTGCTCTGATACCATATAAGAAAATATTTGCCGTGTCCCTTCTCATTCATTCAATAGGTTAATATACATCATTGACAACGTAACATTAGGCTACAAATTATGAACTAAATTGACTACTAATTAATTCTAATGTATAGGTTACCTATAAATTAGGAATCCTAATTTGACTAATATTTTTGACTAAATATTTAATATTTTTGACTAAATATTTAATATTTTTGACTAAATATTTACATAATCTAACATCGAGATCTCGCCAAGAACAGTTTGAGCATTCTTCATCTCAACTATAATTCTCAACTATAGTTTCATTCTTGTGTATTAATTTCTTAGTGCTTAATTTTAGATGCGTTAGTTGTGCAGATTGATCTTCAACACCACGTGCCATTGCTGCAGATCTTCGATTTCAATTTCGCTTGTTGGTTAATTAGATTGTTAATTACTAGTTAGTGTTTTTCATGGAACGAAGATGATGATGTATTATTTAGCTTTACTTGGTTAGCAAAAGATCTAACAATGGAGATATTGCTTGGCTGGTCGAATCTCTTAATAAAGCTCAGTTTTTGTGGTGGTTGGAGAGGTCGCACGGAGTTAATTTTTTGCCCGGGGTCTCTCCAATGGTGTGGCTTTTGGAGAGGTCGCACGGGGTTAATTTAATTTTTGCCCAGGATCTCTCCAATGGTGTGGTGTGTAGTGTGTGCTCTCTCTTTTGCTTTTGTTTTGCGACTAACAACTGTGTAAACTCAAACCAAAACATTCCAAGACTGCATTCGCTAGCACAGCAACAATGCTTCTTGTTGTCAATACCTCCAATCGCAACGATAAAGATTTACTTAAAGATCAAAGAAGCTATTTTAGAACATGTTCAGTCATGCAGCATTTCAGAAGTTAGGGGTGCATTTCACTTCATGGTGCACACTTGATTCGATTTAGAAGCAAAGGAATACGCTTCTGCAAAGCGACTAACGTGCTATATTCATCTCAAGCTAGCTAGGCATAATGGTGATACCGCAAATATCTAAATCATGAACGTACGACTATTTGAAGATCAAGCATGTCACGCTGATTGGTAAAAACACATTGTGCACAACAAGATGACACAGGATTAGAAGGTGTTTGGTAGTGGAATTATATATATAAAAGGGGTAATTTTGTTGTATATACACATATATGTAAGAGAACTACATGAGCTTTGATTCCTCTAAAACTCCAAAAGGATACGTAGGCAACTCACTCAAAATGAGTGCAAGCCCTTCTTTAATTAATTGTATTTTTTTGTCCAAAGAAGATTGTGACAAAAGTACGTTTTGTGTTTTATGCTTACTATGCTTACTAGCAATTTTCTCGATTTACTTACAAGGTTATTGATTTCATTTGAAAATTTTATGTTTTGTGTTTTTCCTTCTAAAATTTTGATTATTTTTCTTGGATAAGAAAAGGTTGTACTTATATTTTATTTAACATTGAGATTATTTTTCTTAACAACTAGTTAGACCACTTGAACTTGAGCGGGGAGTGTTGGAGGTAAGAGAATAATTCCACATGAATTAGTTAAAAAGAAATATAAAGGTTGTAATAAGTTTGAAAGTGAGAACTCTAATTTGCCTTGGCATTTTGGAGAACTCTCTCACTTCCTAAGTAAAACTCGCGCATTAATCTAATCGCTCCTACACTCTCTCATGACTTGGACTTGGGTCTATTACAAAAAATAACAATTTGGACCAACTTTGTATGGTATGATCAGCAAGATACTAATAAAAAAAGTGACGAATAACTATAAAATCTTAATTACCAACTATACTAACTAATCCACGCTCGCGTGCTGTTGGTCCCATATGTGGACGACCTTCCCAACTCAATTTTTTTTTAATCCATAAGACTCAACTACTCAACTCGTGAAGGAAAATATGTAGTCCATAGTCTAGCTCATTTAGCCATGGCTACAAAATGTGAGTACTAGTTGGAAGGATGCCTTGTATTAAATGATTTCTAGTTGAACGAAACTTGCCCTGTTTGGCTGTTTGGGCTTCACAAAAAAAAAAAAAAAAAAAAAAAAAAAAAAAAAAAAAAAAAAAAAAAAAACCTACACAACCGATTGTTAGTTATTATCTTTATCTTTTTGTATCAAGTCTGAACTATCTTCATTCATTAAAAAAAAATCCTGTTACCAAAAAAGAGTTACAAAAAAGTCAAATAAATATGCCTACAAAAATTAGTAACTAAGCGCTTTAAGAAGCAAATTTTTTATTTCATTACAAAAAGTCGAATAAATATACCTATAAAAAAATAAATAATTAAGCGCTTTAAAAAGCATTTACCTTCATTCATTACATAAAAAGGTCAAATAAATACCTATAAAAATAAATAATTTAGCTTTCCATACAAAAAATAATTAAACTTTTTCAACAATTGTTTTGACTCGTTCACTGTTGGAAGATTTGAGTTGTATTCCCTTATTGAAATTTTTTTATTATGGTTGCAGTGGTATATACGTGAGTGTACTAGAGGTTCCAAATGCCTATTAAGAGAGTAGATTATCACACTAGGGAGCTCTATCATACTATTTCAATATTCTAATTGCAGACTTGCAGCTTTTCAAAGATAACTTTATAAGAGTTGGATGTTTTTTGAATAATTAAGATTAGTGAATCAATATTTATTAGAGTAATTGGTTTTACATTTTTTTTGGCAAAATTTGATCACGTTTTGTTAAATCCATTGAGGATCGATGATTAATGAAATTTCTATTTTACTTTTTCTTAAAAAAATCTCTATTCTACTTAAAAAAATAAATAAGTAATTAAGTGCTTTCAAAAGCATATATCTTTTTTCTATTACAATCTCACGAGGACTAACTCCACCCCATTAAGAAATAATTTTGTCTCAATTATAAGCTCATAAGAAATGTCTAGTGGATGAACAAGATCCAATGAATCTGTATTATTCTATCAAGATCCGTGATGAACTTGTACTAAATATCAACTGGTTTAGCATTTATTTCATATATAGTTCTCTTTTAGCCATTGTAGCTATTCTACCGTGGTTCAAAAATATATTTTTTTGAAACCTGCTATAATAACCACTTTGGGCATCGACCCAGTTAGGAGCCGTGCAATACGCCTTCAAAATGTGTGCACATGCATTGCGAGGTGTATTGCACGGGCACGAACCGAATCAGTTAATCGGTGCCTAAAGTTAATACTCAAAGAGGCTGTGGAAACAATTTTCATCTTTTTTTAACTTCAGCATGAGTCGAACTCATGACCCCTTTGCTCTCTCTAGTGATTTAAAAACATACAATTTCATTTCTCAAACAAAAAAAAAGCATACATTTTCATTCATTAGAAAAAAGTCAAATAAATATACCTACAAAAATAAATCATTATAAGCCCTTTAAGAAGCATATAAATCATTATAACGTCCTCCAACTGAAAGAAAATACACTCCCTCTCTCTCTCTACAACTTTCTCTCTCTAATGTATCCTCCGCCGGTGATGCTTGTCGACTGCTCCGGCTGCCGCGCGCCGCTGCGCCTCCCGCCGGGCGCCAAGTTGATCCGCTGCGCCATCTGCCATGTAATCTCCCACATCGCCGGCGGAGCCTCCGCCACTACTCCGGCGCCGACGCCGACGCCGTCATACGAGCACGTCCCGCCTCGGAACCCACCGCCTCCGGCGGCGCACGGGCCGAAGAGGGCGGTGATCTGCGGGATATCGTACCTGAACACGAGGAACGAGCTGAAAGGGTGCGTCAACGATGCCAAGGGCATGCGTGAATTTCTCATCAAAAAGTTCCACTTCCCTAAATCTTCAATTGTGATGCTCACTGGTGGGTTCGTCGTTTCTATGATGTTGTGTTTTGGTGGGTTTGTGCATCGTTGAGGCCCATGAACGGACTCTAACAAGTGTGTGTCGATTGTGCGTGTCTTTCTAGCTTGATTTTGATTATGTCTTGTTAGTGAGTATTTTTTTTATTGGATTACAAGTTCATGAGAAGCAATTACATACTTGTTGACATTCATACCTAACTGGTCATAGGAGACCATAGACCCTAGGTGGGTCACTACAAAGTGCAAATCAATAGAGCTTAGTGGATCTATCGGGATCCATATTAGACTTGGATTATTCTACCAAGACACATATATAATGAACTTGGACTAAATATCAACTAACGGTCCATTGTAGACCTGTAGACCTTGTCCACTGCATCTATTCTATAATGCGGTTTGTATGTAGCAATGATTTAAAGGTTGGTGATTTAAAGCTTGATTTTGTTCAACCAAAGAGGGTTGTGGTAGGATGGCATGGTCCCTTCTCCCTTAACCAGTGGTCTCGAGTTTGAGCCTTGAAGTGAGGGCAATGCTTTGGATACCCTAACAATAATGAACAAAAAGCTTGATTTTGTTCAGTCCGGGCCAGGGGTAAATTAGGGGAGAATATTTTTCTTATAGACTATAACTGAAGGTTGTTTAAATAATTAATGAGAACAAAAAAGTTATAAGATATTTGAGATGAAGAGATATCAAGGAAAAAGAAGACTCAAGACAACTAGAGGTCAAGATATATATTTTCTTCTCTGTTTTTTAATCAATGCTTTACAGTTGTTTACAATGCACATATATACATAAGACATTGTGTACACACTTGTAAGAATATGACTTAGACTTTTGAAAAAAAAAAAAAAAGAAGAATATGAGAATGCATATATATATACATAAGAGTAATAGTAGCTTTATCAACCGTTTGATGAATATGCTAGTGTGTAAACACAAGTATGCTTGTTCTGTTTAAAGAGGTTCATCAACTATATTTCATTTAAAATTACAGTTTCAAGAGTAAACTTTGGTCAAGTTAAAAGAAGCCTTCATGTCTCGAAAAAAGCCTTCATACCTATATTTAATTGTTTCGCGCCTACAAAATATTGAAAAGAAGTTTAAGAGAATGAGAAATTATTAACAAATTATCTATTTTCTTTTTGAGAAAATTAACAAATGATCTATTATAACTTCTATATTGAAATAAAAAATAAAGTTAAAAAATTCAATTCCTTTTCGTAATAGAACTTAATCGTATTATATTTTGAATTGCAAATCATTATAATTATCCAAACATTAATTATGATTTTAGTTTATTATACTATTTTAAACTTTTTATTGATATCAAGCATTTATTTGACAAAAACATTCGTGGTTAAAGAAAATGTGTTCACTGCGCGACTTTAATTTTTTAAGCCCTAGCCTGTCCAACCTCGTTAACACCTGATTCTATATACGATGCTCACTAAAGTCTGACATATACAAGTCATATTTGGCTGGTGAGCCAAAGTGGGCCTAAATCAAGCGTTATTTTCGACAAAATCCTTTTTAAGCAAGTATTTTATACGTTCCATTTATTCATGTGTTATCCGAGAAACGCAAACCTAATTAGGTCTGGAAGTCAGATGATCGCACTTCAATGTTTTTTAGCATAATCGGGTCTATATAGTATTTTTAAATCCAACTAAGCCCAACCGAAGTTAAGCAGAACGAACAAGTACCCAAACCTATTAACAAAGTAGAGGTTAATGCTCACCCCTCAATAAGTTTTCTAGTTCTGCCATTGGTTCGGCCCATAGTGATTGGAGATACAAGCCTCAATTCAAAATTAGTTGGGGTTCTCATACATGGGTCAAACTCTTCAATTGTTTTCGATTTGCCTATTAGGATATATTTACCTACTAGGCCTTTATTTTTTTGGGTGGTAATGTGATTTCGGAAAATTTACTTAAATAGTAGTTGTTTTTTTTAAGAAAAAAAGGATAAACAGCTTGGGGTGTTGGATAATTTTTCGAACTTTAATTTTTTTATTGCTTCAAGTTGGAGGTTTAGTAGCTATCCTTGAAACTTGATTGGACAATTATGGTAATATGAGTAATTTCTCGCCGAATTTGCATGCTTAATATGGATCCTTTCCTATGAGGTCGTTAATGAGAAATTTTGCATAATCCTTTGTTTTTCCGAAATGGGAAATAGTGGGCCGACAATCGTGTCTGTATTAAAAGGTTATTTATTAGTTCTCTGAATCATTTAATGGGACTTCGGTATTAAAGGTCATGGGAACTTGGAGCTGGTCTATGGTGTGTAATTATCTTTTGAAGTTCAAAGTTATATTCCCTCCGGTCAATAATATAAGTTGTTTTATCCAAAACACACATATTAAGGAATGTATTAATTATGAGTTCAAATTACATTCTTGCCGTACATTAATTGCGTGGTTAACTACACCAACCCTTTATTGTATCTAATAAAAAGAGAGCAAGTGTTTAATTGCAATTTAGTGTTTATAAGTATAATGGGTAAATAGGAACAGAAGTTCTCTAAAATTCTGAAAATGATTTGTAATTTTTGACAAAAAGTTTTTGTAGGATGACTTGTAAAAATGACAAGAGGGAGTAGTAATTAGTTTAGAAGCGAGGTTTGGTCCAATTGCCTCAGATCTATGGTTGCAAATGTCCCATTTATCCAAGCGTCAAACATGAATTCTTTCATTATATTTACACCGGATAGCATAATCTTTGCATAAAATATAATTTAATTTAATTTCCTTTATGGTCAGTTCATCGGGAACATGTTCTAATATCCCTTCAGAGACATTTGCAACTATAGATAAATTTTTTCATGGTAAATTCAATTCCCAAACCAAGCATTTTCTAATTTTCTATGCATAATTGATTGCATCTTGAGATATTCAGTATATATGTATGATCTTTTATTCCTTTGCATAAATACATCCTTAAGTTTTTTTTTTTTTTTTTTTTTTTTTTTAAGAGAAAAATTCTATGATGTTTAGGATATATTGTGTTTCATTTATCAATATATTTAATTATGTCTTCCTTTGAGCCGAGACAAGCTTAAATTTGTACAACATATAAGTTCTTGCTCTACTAATAAAATGCTTTGTTTTGCATAATGAAATTCATGTGCTTTTTTTAATATTATTGATGGCCGATTTTTTAGTTTTCGGACAGAATAAATTATTATGATGTTTTGTCTCGTAGGCCTGGACCATGATCAACCGTTCAATCTTTTCTTGTATTTTTTGTTATGAGAAAAAAAAAAGGGAGGAAGTATGGGGCTTCTTTATCATATACTTTAAGTGGTTACGACACTATATTTAATACTTTTTTGGAATATCATTTCAGAAGAAGAAACCAGTCAGCTTCCTACTAAGCGGAATTTGATTATGGCATTATCTTGGCTTGTACAAGGTTGTCAAGCAGGAGACTCCCTTGTATTTCACTATTCTGGTCATGGTTATCGGCAGAAAAACAACAATGGGGATGAGGTTGACGGATATGATGAAACGCTGTGCCCCTTGGACTTTGAAAAGGAGGGAATGATTGTTGATGATAAGATTAATGAAACAATTGTTAGACCTCTTCCATGTGGGGCTAAACTTCATGCAATAATAGATTCTTGCCATAGCGGTACCGTGCTAGATCTGCCATTTCTTTGCAGAATGGACAGGTCAGTCTTCATTATGTCAAATTTTAACTGAAAATATTATATATTTTTGTGGATGTCCTGATTTGTGAACTTTTATTGGATTAATGGGAAGCTGCCGATGGATATTCATGAGTTGTGGTGCTTAGTGTTTAATCAATCGTTTTTTTTTTTTGCTCATAGGAGCGAAAGCTATAGGTGGGAGGATCATCGGCCTAGATCAGGTGTTTGGAATGGAACAAATGGTGGGGAGGCCATTGCATTCAGTGGTTGTGATGATGATCAGAACTCTGCTGATACTACGGTAACACTTTGGCTTGTCAACTTTACATGTTGATCTTTTTTTTTATGGAAATAAAACACTTTCTTGCAATGTGTTCTTGCCTGAGTCAACATACAAATTCAGGTAACCCACTTTGTTAGATCACTTGTTATAGTGATCTTTCCAAGTCCTTCAAATTCCCCCTAATCAGTGTATCCCAAGTTAGCTTTGGTCTACCTCTGCATCATCAACTGCTTTAAATCAAGCTAAGTGGAAGTGTTTTGTATATGTGGCTGACCCCTATTAATTTGGGATTGAGGCTTGATTGTTGTTATTGCTGTATTAGTATATTATGCTACTCTGAATCCTGCTGAATAAATTTCCTACCCTCCTTCCATGATGCCTTTCCATTTTTTCGCCCTATAATCTATAGTTAAACCCAATTTCTTGCTTGCCACCAACCATACAGCCACTTTGCTTGCATAAACATCAGTGGCTTGACATTAAATGCGTTTTTTAGTGTCCGCTCCTTCATGGTTCTTTTTCTCTTCGTTCTTTAATTCTTCCCTCTCTGTTTTTTTTTTTTTACTTCAAAAAAATGTTCCTTCATCTAATTAGATGGTTGTGATGATGATCAGAACTCTGCTGATAATACGGTAACACTTTGGCTTGCCAACTTTACATGTTGATCTTTTTTTTTTGGGATACTTATAAAACACTTTCTTGCAGTGTGTTATTGCCTGAGTTAACAAGCCAACTCTTAAGTACTAAATGCTATAACGTGAGCAGGCTCTATCAAAAATCACTTCAACAGGCGCGATGACCTACTGTTTTCTACAAGCATTTGAGACTGAACAGAAACCTACGTATGGGAACATATTGACATCAATGCGGAAGGCAATTCATAATGCTGACACTACTGGTAGTGGAGGTCCTCTTACAACAATTCTTGGCATGCTTTGGACCGGAAATATACCTGGTGGTGGCGGATTGACACAGGTAATAGTTCTAATCACTATTGAATTTATCGAAATGTTCATCAACCACATCATTCTAAAAAAGATGAAGAGTAAAAAGGAATCTTGAAAAGTAGGTTCTGAAATTTCTGTTGATGAGCAGAATAATTTTCTTTATAGACCATATCCATATGTTGTGTGCTTGAAAGTTCATATGCCTTATGGATGCACTTGCTTAGATGGTCTCATACTCTCATTAGTAACTAAACTCTTGACCTGGGTTCAAAAAATGAAAAAAAGACAATCTAAACTCTTGACCTTAAACTGTATTGACAGTCGTTAACTTCTCTACATTACCCAGTTACGGCCCATATAGAAAGCCTTGTTTCTTCAAAAGTCAAGATATTTGGCTGGATAGTGGTCCTTAACATGATCATTTTGACAGAATTCAGAGAGTTGAAACAGGGATATTTCTCCCATTGTTGCTTTCTATTCTTTCAGGATTTTGAGACAGTGGCTAATATTTGTTTTACATTGCCCTCATTGTCCTTCTCAGGTTTGGAATTGTTGGTTTCACTTTTTAGAAGGAAACCTTAACAATGCTTCTAATTTCTAACAAGAGAGCTCTTTTGGCTTTATATAGTTATACTAGCGGTCTAGGAATCAGTGTATTTCTTTCACGATGCCCCTTCTCTGGTTTGGAATTGATGAGTCCACTTTGTTTCTGAAAACTGTAGTGGCGCTTCTATTTTCTAATAGTGTAGCTATTTTGGCTTTATATAGTTATATCACAAATCTACGAATCTGAAGAATCCTCAATTTTCTTGCCTCCAAGAATGTTAGAAAGGGTTCTCCGTTCGCTATTGTCAAATTGGCTTAGGGAAGGGATCAATAGAAATTGTAGGTGGGTTACTTTTAAATTGGCTCAAGGGAGGGGCCAATGTTTGTGAAAAGTTACAAAATTCTGTAGTGCCTATTTGTAGATGCTAAGTTGAAGTGTCTTTTGTTTTTGGAGTTTGTCTTGTTCTTCCCTTTTGCATTTGCTGATTTTAATCCTCTTTAAAAAGGGAAGAACAAGACAAACTAAAACTACGACTGATGCATGCTTGACCTTTGCTTTGGTAAAGTCTTAGGCTCGAATTTATTTGATGCCTCTCTTACATTAAAAATCAAATTATTAATTTCATATGATCATTGTTATTATTATATGCTTGATATTTGGTGCATAACATATTGTTCTTAAATATATAATTACTTGCATAAATAATATTTGTTGCATAACACATTTTTATTAATAAAGATGTTCATAGTCACAGTATCGGTGCATCAAAGGGTTAAAAAAATGAAAATTTTAAAAATATACAATGCTATAAAATTAGGAAAAGTGGTTGTAGTGGTTTGGACACAATCAAAGACAACTTGCAAATATTCTAGTTTTATAACTCGACACGGTAGAAATAGAAGGAATTTAACAGTATAGTAATCTAAGATAATTTGGGATGCAGTAATTAGAGAGTATTTAAAGAGTTATGAAAGCTTCAATCCTAAAGTAGTTGGGGTCGACTACATGGATCAAACTTTTCCATTGTGCTCGATTTAGTGCAATTGATGGTGTGCTTTCCAAGTCCTTCAAATTTCACTAATCAATGCGTCCCAAGTTAGCTTTGGTCTACCTCTGCATCATAAACTGCTTTAAATCAAGATAAGTGGAAGTGTTTTGTATATGTAGTTGACCCCTATTAATTTGGGATTGAGGTTTGATTGTTGATATTGTTGTCTATAATGCTACTCTGAATCCTGCTGAATAAATTTCCTACTCTCCTTCCATGATGCCTTTCTCTAATCCATAGTTAAACCCAATTTCTTGCTTGCCACCAACCATACAGCCACTTTGCTTGCATAAACATCAGTGGCTTGACATTAAATGTGTTTTTAAGGGACCACTCCTTCATGTTTATCTTTTTCTTTGTTCTTTAATCCTCCCCTTTCTTATTCTTGTTCTTTTTTTTTTTTTTTACTTCGAAAAAATGTTCCTTCATCTCTTCTGTTTGTACTTGTAAGCAGCACCCATTGTTAGGAGGCACTTGTTCTCCCAAAGTCATGGGGGTTTTCTGGTGAGTTTCTTTGATTGAGTAAGCTCTTCACAACTTATCAATGGATAGAATGAAATCAGTTTGGAAGCACTTTTTCATTATTAAAGCAGAGAGAATTGCATTGGTCTAATTTCCTATCTGGAAAACATGTACTCACATACAACTTTAACAAATAGTAGCTAGGTCTGCTTGGCTTGGTAATCAAGTTGATACGATACCATTGCTCATGATGTCAGTGAAAATGACCATTTAGTTTCTTAGAGTTTCAGTCCGACTGGTTGTTAAACAAACGTCAAAAAAAAAATTCACAAGTCACTTAAACTGAACTCTTATAGCTTCTGAGTCAGTGTTTGTTACTGTGTCTAAATGCAATCCTCATCCTTCTGCTTAGGTTGGTTAAATAATTACTTCCTTCATCTTACTTTGTTGGTTGCATTTTCAGTGAGAAGTGTCTGTGTGGCATGTACCGCTGTAGACGGAACATAATTTTGTCGTAAATGTGAATTTTTTAGGTTCATATCTTTACAACAACGAAAGAAGTAATCCAACCAAAGATTTAATTGTCAATTATTTATTCGCATTTTGTATGATATTATTTTACTTTAAATGTAGATTAATCATATTGTTCAGTTGAAGATTCGTTGGCAAACTGCAGGTATATTTATATCCAAAGAACTAATTGGAGCCAATTATTCCTATAGTTTGAATATGTTAACAGATTTATATCTGACTTCTTATTACTCTAGTCCATGTCAATTTGGTCTAATTACGAGTTTTACTGTATCTATCTCTTTCCTTTTGCATGTTCAACATAGATACCCATGATTATGAAACATAGCAAAATCTCTCTACTCATTCTATCACCTTTTGTGGAAGTTTAGACTAAAAATGAATTAATTTGGTTCGGGATCTTATCTCTAAAGTGTAGGCTAAAATCATAGAACTACCTCTTTTATCATGCTTGGGTACTAATTGAACCGACACATGGTTTTTCATCAAGAAATTCTACCTAATGTGGCCTATCCGCCACTCTTATTGAGTTATGTGGTGTGACTTTGGTGAGATATCTTAACCAATGGCCAATGAGGCTCTCTCTTATCATTTGTAAATGACGTTGAAGATCTCTAGGGTCATGGTTGGTGATCTGTTTCTATTCTTTTTGGTAGAGGGCATATAAGGCTTTTTAGTTAGCTTTAGTTTTTCTCAAGTACTTTTGGGGCTTATTGCTCAATAATCTAGGGTACCCACCTGGAGCTTTTCAAATTGAAAAGCATGGTTTGTCTCAATTGTCCCCCCTTCAATGTGGCCTTGGCCTTCACTTGTAGGTATTTTTTCTATCAGCGTATTTATTGAACCAATGGGTGAAGAGTGTAAACATCATAGCTAGTCAGTAAAAAATTTGAAAGTAGAAATTTCTTGCTTGCTTGGTGGAGAAGCTTCACTGTTCCTTACTAAGAGCTCTCATTCCTGTTTACTTCCCCTCCATGTTTCTTGTTCTGGATTTACTGGCTTCTCAACAGAAACCATTAAGAGATTTCAATGGAATGATTCACCTGAGAGAAACTCCTAATTAGAGGAAACAAGGTGTCTTTTCATACTACAACACCATATCTTCTATGCTTACATAATTTGGCATTGCAATTGTTGGTGACTTTATCGGGATATTTCTCTATTGTTTAGGAAGTCATATGGAAAGTGACTGGGTGAGTACGAGAGCAAAAACTAGAAGTTAGTGATGTCTTATCCAGGCATCTTAAATGTGATGATTCATGTTTCAGGATGGCTTGATTGGAAATAAATGTGTTCTTTGTCCAAGGGAAATAACTTATTTGATTAGAGACTGTTGAATAGAAAATAGGAATATAAGCATGACTTATATCATAGATGTTACATCTTGCACTTCAACATGGTGTCTCCAATGCGAAAGCTAATGCTACATTGCAAATTCTGGAGCAAAACCATTACTAAGTCTTGGCCTTTTGGTGCCAAAGCGTGTTAAGATTGTACATTTTTATGTTAAGGAATTTAAAAGCAAGGATCGAAAATTTGACTTCGCCTATTACTTCGCTTACGTAAAATATAGACTTAATTCGGAGAAGTGCATTTCAACATAGGGAATTTTTGTAAAATCTTGACGTGATAGAGAAGTATAAATAACATCATTTAAGTGTTAGAGAACATCCAAATTTTATCAAAGTGCATTAAGTAAAACATGTTTTCTATAATATTATGTGTTATTCTCTATCTATACTCGATCTTAAGTTTTTTAAACTTCAATTTTGATAGATTTGATCATGATGAATATTATTTCTTTTTTCAACACAGTTTTTTAGAATCCATTTGTTACAAATGAGATTGAATTTTGGTCTTTAATCTTCTAACTTGACTTGACTCTTTAACAATATTTCACTTTTCCTATTATTAAAATTGAAATTTATATATCTTATCCTTACTCTTTAACTTCAATGGAATTTTGTAAAATTTTGTTTACACCTACTTCTTAATTTGATGGTCCAAAAAACTTAATTAATTCTGCTAATTTTACCAAACTTTGGAGAATTTTCATTCCATGTTTAAGACTAACAACTCTTTTTTTTTTTCCTGCTACAGGAGCCACAGTTGACTGCCTGGAAAGAATTCGATGTGAATCTAAAGCGATTTGAGCTGTGATCATTATTAGCAAGCACTTACATTCCTTCAACTGGTAGCTCTGCCACAACTTAACTCTTTTGCTGATTATGTATAATTTGAAATGGATCCTTTGTGATTAGGCTTTATGACTTATCATATAAAATAATTGGCATTGTATTCACAAAACTATTGAAGTTTCTGTTCTAAATGAACATCATTGTCAAATATACTAATTAAAGTTGACAAAGAGAAGGTACATGATATGGTGATGAAAGAATGTTCAATAATTGCGATGCGTCACCTTTCCCTCTAAAACTCCTCTCAATTTCATCTAATCTGTCATTGCATCTGGCATCTCGTTCTTCCCTTGTTCTTTGATCAATTGGGTCTAAGCCCAAGACTGAGAAACAGTTGTATTCGGGGTCTGGGGTTGAGGTTTACAGCAACGACGACTTCTAAGAGAGCAAGTTTCATAAAGGGAAGTGCTCTGGGAGTGGGTGTATTACTATTACATGAGTGGGAGGTATGAGGGCGATTGGGTAGATGAGAAATACAATGGGCATGGGGTGGAGATGTAGGCAAGGGGGGAGTCAGTATCGCAGGCATCATAGGCAGGGATTTAGGCATGTTTTTGGTGTGTACAGTTTTTACACTGATGATGTCTATCCTGGAGAGTGGTCTAATGGGCATAGTCATGGCTGTGGAGTGCATACATGTGAGAATGGGAGTCGATATGTCGGGGAGTTTAAGTGGGGCGTCAAGCGATGCCTTGTACACTACCATTTCAGTTAATCTTTTGGGCATTGATTGATTTCTTGGCTATTTTGTTTTGTTGATGAATTGGCTTAAGTTGTTTGATATTCATTGTTTTGATGTTCTGGAATTTGCCGAATTAGTTTTTTTTTTGAAGTCGTCAACTTTAGAAGTTAAAACTCTTTGTTTTTAGATTTTTACTCTTTGTACTTGTAGAATGCGGCTAGCATAGTTTGCATGTTCTGTTGCAGAAAGCCTTAAACTTGCATCTATGAGGTCTGGGCTGTAGGTTGTCTATTCCAGGGTTTTGACTTTTACCAAGATTATTCAGAGTCCAAAAAAACGATCTTCTGAATTCTGATTGACAAATCTGCTCTTTAGGGACTCGTGTGCATATCAGTTAGTTCAGTTAATGGAACTTCAAAATTTTACATTATGGTACTAATGGTGTTGGTGCGTGAAGTAATTACTAAATTTCATATGAGAGTGTTATTTCCCTTTTAGATGACACAAATATTCTTTGCGAGCCATCATATATGATACATGTATGATACATGTTCAATTCTTAATTATTCTTTCATTTTTATTGAGATTAAAACCCAATCTATATAATTAAAGCTTTGTTGTTTAGAATGTATATTCATTTAATTGATTATATGTATGCTTGTTGTCCTGTTTGAATATGAAAATCCACTTCTTTTGGCTACTCCCCTTCTCAATGTGGGCTAAGCACTTTGTTCTTATTTTGAGTGGAGCTCTACCACAGAAATTTCTACCTTTCAATGGCATCTAGGGAGCAATGGGCATAGTTTAGGATAATTTGATATGGCATATATTCCTAGACTTACTTGTTTTTTCTATAGCTTTGGTATGTACTATGTAGTGGTCATTCTTAATGGTAGTGGAGCTCAGGTCTGTGAAGTCTTGAGTTCAAATGGTAAGTTTGTCATGACTTGTGTTGTAAGTTGTTATTGGGATTTTAGAGGTAAGATGTAACATATCTACATATATTTCTAGAATTCATGTTTTTTTTAAAAACAATTTAAGTTGAGTACTTGTTAGGTTGTCATTTGGAAATATGCTAGTGACGGTTCATATTTCCTCTGTCAAGGATGAATCTAATAGCAAACGACGATGATCGGAAATGAAAGAGGGGGTTGCCTCACGATTTTATTGATGGAAGATGAACAAAAAAGAGATACAACGAAGGGGAGAGGGACTGCTCTCCATGACGCACCAGAGAGTTTCCTCTCAACCAGACACTTAGGTCACCAGTTCACAATTACTCAAAAGATCCCCCACAAACTCATCGACTTTACTACATATACAGGACTAACTCAAGACTCACTACTGGCATGACCAATGACTTGACCAACTGGCTTGACCACACAAGACCCATCTTCACTTAGTTAGATCATATCAAAATCTTTTTATGTAAAAGGTTGGTCTATCATTATTACCCGGAGGAGATATATTTTTCTCCTGGATGAACAATTTAACAGTGGCGGCTCATCCTTAAGGCGAGTTAGGCAACCTCCTAGGGCTTTGCCTCAAATTAGGGCCCGTCTTATATTTACCAATATTATAGGTATATTCAAAAAAAAATTATTAATAAGAAATATGAAGATTCTAAACTGGCCAACCAAAAAAAAAAGAAAAAATGGAAATTATCTTTTAAATCTTAATTTTAGATCTTCATTGTACCCAACATGATTTGAACTTAATAATTTTAAGGAAATGAAAGCTAAAATTATGCTTTTCTTTTTTTAACTACTAAATATATGCTTTAATGACACAGTTTTATAGAAACTTTATATAATTCATTCTATTATAAATTCTATCATCTTAGTCTTATGTTCTATATAAAAAATTCATTCTTGACTTCTAGCTATAAAACCTATTGATCCAGTTCTTTTCTTACATAAGAAAAGCTTAGCTTATTTTTTCATTGAAAGAATCTTCGATAGTACATATGAAAAGCAGGGCCTCAAAAAGCCTAGAGTCGGCCCTGCACTTTAATAGTACATAATGTTGTTACCTCTTTGTTGTGCCATAGTGTCCTTATCAGAATAATATTGTATTGTTAGAATGAGTCGTCATACATGTATCAAGCATAAAAAGATTCTGAGTTTTCCTTGATGATTTACTCTTACATCTATTTCACATTGCTAATCAATTAAAGCTTAACTTCATAGTTTGGTACATGAGTAAGAGTATGCGATTTGAAACTTTAAAGAAAATGATGAACCTTACAATTTCTTGCATCATGTGATTATGATGGCCAAGATGATAAGTTTATGAGCTATTGCTTGTAGTGTTCAGCAAAATAAGTCTTATAATCATTTTAAAACCAAAAAAGGTCTTTTATAGTTGAAGGTCTTTGACCTTCTTATCAAGTTCTTTAGAAAGAACTTCCATAGTAGCAAAATTATTGATTAGTCTGTTGAAATTGAAGATTGTAACCTATGTTTTGAATTTGTCTTGGTACATTGACAATGTTGCGACTCGAAATTTATTGTCGAAGCTTGATACTTTGATTTAACATTAAAATAATTTTATAGATAGACTAATAAAATTAATACAAATTGCATAAGATTGTGGATTGTATGGATGGTTTTGTCTCTTTGTACATGGTAACGATGCCATTAGTGCAGTGATACCATGTATCTGAGCTGCTTTTTATATCGCTTAAATTTTTTGTTCCATTGATTTATCATGTATTTCTCTTTCTCCATAGTTTAATAATTCCCATAGATCAGCAACATATTATTGTAGGCTCAAAGAGTTGTCACTTTTATATCCATTGGTCCTAGTTTTGAAAAATATGAAATAGAAGTTACATGATTTATGGCATGGGGATGTCTCATTAATTCATTGAAAAGTTTACCTAAAAAAAGTCATAGAAAGTCTTTCTTTGACATTTCAAGTTGAATTGATGGCGAAACCGTAAATTTCGTGAATGAGTTGCCTGTGGTCCATGATGTTCTTCTTATCAATCACTTTTGATTTTTGAACAAATTATGGCTACTCTTTCTCAACTTTGAGAATCAATCATAGCTCACTAATCATCTTGTGATTTCATGTGACTCGATGTGCATGCTTTGAATTTAGTGTGGTGTGACCAAAACTTCTCTGATGCGTTGAGGACTCATTCCATGTTTGATTTGGAGACAATTAGAGGCATTCGACTCATAGTGATGACAAGAGTAGACATTCAATATAACAAGAGTGTTTGAAATCTCTTAATCCATGGAAGAAAATTTTAATTGTTTGGTGGCCAACATTGGCACGATCTTGTATTATTTATTATTTATGTAATGGATTGAGGATTCAATTCATATTGGAGGCAAATTTGGTGGGCATTTCGACATGTAGTTCTTACATTTTTATTCTAGATAAAACATGGGCTTAAAAGGCCTTTAAGAAATTTGAATGATGGGTGAATTTGGCCAACGTCGGTATATTAGTTCCTTGCTTAGTAGCAAATTTAACTCTATTGATTTAAATCATGCTGTAAATTCAATGAGTATGTTGATCTCGTTGGTGCCTTTGTGGATTGTAGGCTCGATCTGTGATTAGTTGGTATACGATATCTGATGACTAACTAGTTCAAAATTCTGTGTGATATTTTATTGACATGAGTATTAGAAATTTATTACAATGCTAATTAGATTTAGAGTTTGATGCATTTATTTCCTGCTTGTGTAACCATTCTCTGGTTGGTGTGGAAATGGTTGGAATGAAGCGGAATATGCATAGTTCATGGTAATTGGTATGCAGTTCAAGCGATGACTGCACTATAGATGAAAATTTTAAGGAAAATCAGCGAGCAATTGATGGCTTGTTGGAAGGAAGGAAATCTCTCAGCATGAGGTTGAGTTGGATAATTTAGGACAGCATGATACAATGGGCCTACCTAGGCTTGGATTACTATTTTTTTGGATCCAAGGAGGCACGCGTAGTGTAGATTGGATTACTATTTTTTTTTTAATTATCAATACCTGTCAATTGAGTGCTAAATGCATATTGCTTATTTTTACTATTTTGCTCAATGGAAGAGTTTGATCCATGTAGCCGACCGCAACTAATTTGGGTTGAGGCTATGTTGTTGTTTGATAATTATGTGTGGGTGTCCCAACCTTCATTTTGACTTAACTCATAGGTGTCCCAACTATTTTTGGTGTGAACAAGTCTTTTCTTATTATGATTTTTGTGAAGATGCAAGTTCTTTCTGTATGCACTAGTCAAACTTTTATACTGATGATTTTTTATTTGTATGTAGAATATGTTGGAGAATATTTTGCTAGTGATTCGCAAATGGCACCGGTATGAGGGGGCCTAGCACTAGGGAAGAAGACAAAGGCTTCGGATGTGCACCTTTAGAAATGGAGAGACACAATCAAGCCATTTGCAAAGCTGGGTCCTCGATATTCCAAGCACACAAAACATCCATCCTGTGTCCCTAGTTGCAGTTAACCATTCAAAAGTCCTTAATGTAGTTCAGGTAATTGAAGTTTTCTGCCTGGATCAGTTATGTTTTTATATTAATTATTGAGTAAATGCTAGAATAACACCCCCTCACATTAGCAGTCCGTGATCACCTCGGGATGCGAGCTTATGCATCCTGAGATGCACAACACGGTGGGTAGGGGTGGGTGTGCAATCTGTTGTGCTGTCAGGGGTGTTATTCTAGCGTTTTTCTAATTATTGTTGACAAAACAGGCCCATGTGAAAAATATAAATGAAGCTAAGTACTTCTGTTTTATCCAGTCAAACTGGGTTTGACGTCAGAGGAAACATATGATCTTTAAATGATCAAACAGTTGAATACTTGGTAGTGGTTATGAAAATCAATTAGCAGTGATGCTGCCTGATGTTGGTTGATAAATGTTTGTTTTTGCTTTATATTAAAAAAAAAAAAATTAGAATATATCTAGAGTACTAAAAGATACATCAGAGAAAAAAAAAATCTTTAATGTTTTATGATATTGATGAATGGTATCTATGGTTGGAAATTGCTAGTTGAGAAACTATTTAGATTATTGGAAATTATGATTTGAGCTTCTTTTCCTTCACCTAGTATTTTTTCTTTTTGAGGAAAAACTTCACCTTGTATTTTAATTGATTAGGAAGGACTTAATGGATTTTGAAAGCACACTATTAATTGCACTAAATCGAGCGCAATGGAAGAGTTTGTTCCATGTAGCCGACCTCAACTAATTTGGGGTTCAGGCGTTGTTGTTGTTAAGGAAAAACTCCATCAAGTTTGCGCATCTTATTTTGCACTACTGTTTTTGTTTTTTGTTTTTTTGTTTTTTTGTTTTTTGTTTTTTTGTTTTGTTTTGTTTTGTTTTTTTTTTTTTTTTTTTTTTTGCTGGGTTTTTGTTTCTCATGTGAAGAGTGCGCCATGCCACACCAGGTGCCTGCTCGGAACCAAGTCTCAGCTACAAAGAAGACTGCTGCAATTCAGTTCTCTTTGTTTTAGTTCCCTTTATTTTTTGAGCTTCACTGTAATATGCATAGAATATTGACTGTGGTGGGTCTTAACAATGGGTATTGCACCACCATTGCTACCATCGTTGCCGCCACCACAGCCGCCGTAAAGGTGGTGTGAATGGGTGGTCTTTTAATTTTGGTTTTCTTTTTCTCCTTGTATGTATAAAGTTGCAATGGAATTACTGGTGCCCAGGGTGGAACCTCAGCCCAGTGTTGTTGTACTCAGTACTATATGACTCTAAAGATTCTACTTAATGCTTGTTTTACATGTTCATGTGACCCAGGTATGCTGTTGTACATATCTTGTTGAAGTTTGGTGTGTTGAACTTTTCCAAAGATCACTTTTATTGATTTTCTTGGTACAAATCTTTTATTAGTTTTATGCATAGTTTATTGGTCCAAATATTTTGTATAATGATTTTGTTATAAAAGTTGAACTAACTTATTGGAAATTATCTTGTAATTGTGTTTGTTTTAACTTGAGTCTCGGCGGCATCAATATTCTTTATTGGTCAGATTGGAAGCTTCCAAGCAACAAAGTATCTTCACTTTTGGAAGTTTCTTTTGCGATTACCTAACCGGATATCTCTTTTTGCAGTCATTTCAACTATCAACTATCAACCTAACACGCGCATTCAGAAAATGACTATAATGCCCCTTCTACATGTCTCGAGATTTACATCATTATTTCATCTACTCTACATCATTATTTCATCTACTCTACATTTACGAATGCTATTGTTGCATAACTAGAATGGTTTCACTAGATTTACCGATCAAGACTTCAAATGATTTAATTAACCAATCAAGTGGATTGCTCTTCGATTTAGTATAAGATTATTTAGATAAGAGGTCGATATTCGAGAGTTCGAACCTCATAGTGGGTGGCAAGTTGTGGTTTCTTTGTTACAAGAAAGGCTTCAAATCATTTACAAGTCAAAATAATAATAATAATAATAATAGTAATATCGTTTCAAAAAAAATACTAATAATATCATTGAACAATCGCTAGGTTTGACAATAAAAAATACACACATAACTTAATTAGGAATTAAGCTATTTAAAATTGCCACCTATAAACCAGGATCAGGTGTGTGACTTTCATATTATTAGAGTAAATATAGTTTTAGTTTATTAAGATGCATGGTGCTCATAATCATTTTTTTTTTTTTTGAGTCAATGCACACAGGCATATGTGTTTAAGAAAAGCAAAGTGGGGCTGAAGGAATACTAACACATGAAGATATTCGTCTGCTGCCAATAAAGTTATTTATATATAGTAAAAAAAATTACTAATAGTACTATAGATTTCCTTTGTCAAAATGGTTTTTAACTTTTTAGAGGAATGAAATTGTATAATTTTTTCCTACCAAAAAAAAAAATTGTATAATTTTTTTCATATGCTATACCATATTAACCACCAAGAGATTTTAATTTGCAACATCAGGTAATCGAAAAGGCCTACTAAGTTTTGATTAATCTAGGCTCCAACGAATCAATTCGCAAACGGGTAAGGTTCACCTAGCATAATCAACTTTATTAAAATAAGGCTTAAAGTTGAGATCCACGGCACTTGAAATATGCTTTTGATCCTACCAAAAAAAAAAAAAAAGCTCTTGAAACCCAAAAATATACGTGAAAATGACACACTTTATGTGGAGGAATATTGTGCAATTAGGAAATATGCTTACAAATTATTCTCATAATTATGTTGTGCAATCACTCATGTAATTATGTTGTGTACAAATCATTCCCTTGATTATGTGTTACTTTATTTAGATGTTTCCTTTGTATGTAATTGCATCTCTATATATAGAGACATGTAATATATATAAAACACACAATAAACTAATCATATTTTATTAAGAATTGTCACTTCAATTGCAATATCACAAACAACCGTCGGCTCCCCCATCCCCAAAAAACCCATAACCTTAACCTTTGTTCAAGCTCTCAGATCCGTTGCTTAGGGGTTCCGGTGATGCTCCGCTTGCTCTAGCGAGTGTGAATGTCACCTATAGGCCCCCTCCTTTTTTCTTTTCTTGTTTTTTCTCTTACTCATTTTGCCTATGGCTAGATCTAGATAATGAAATGGCAAGATGAGGTATGGGTCATCCGCATTCAATGAAGGCAATCGACCATTGATGACGAGCTGCTAGTAGTGGGGAGCGACTAGTGGTGGCAACATTCAATGACAATAATCTTGATTGAGGTGACACTTCTAACCAATCTACTGTCCTTCACTCCCTTGGATCAGGGTTGTAGGTTTTTATTGCTTAGTTAGATTTGGTTCTTGTCTACCACCTGTGTGCAGATTTAGAGATTTAGTTCAAATCCGTTATGAATCTTGGTAGAATAATTAATATAGGCTATAGATTCTGGTAGATATGTAGGTCTTTCAGGGCTACTACGCTCACTTAGACTCTATGAGTTCCTTGTGTCAACCCGCCTAAGTTTTATGGGTCTACTTTTATCGATTAAGTCTGTCCATTAAGTGTTAGTGCTTTATAATTGTTTTTCATGAGCTCGTAATTGAGACAAGATTGTCTCTTAACGGGGCAAGGACAAGTATGAAATTGCCTATTTAGCTTAATAAAAAAATAAATAAATAAAAAATAAATAAAAAAATAAAATATGACAAACATGGTGATTTAATGCAGATGGGTAAAACAGGGAAATCACAATCATCTCATTCAAAAGAAGTCAAATAAATAATCAAGGAGCCCTTGAACAAACAGAACAAAAAACCATCCATCCATCTCCTTCTTCTTCCCCCTCTCTCTCTCTCTCTCTCTCACTTTCTCTCTAAAACCTTGTTTCTCTCTCTCTCTCTCTCTCTAGAATATCTCCCGATGTACCCTCCGCCGATGATGCTGGTGAACTGCTCGGGGTGCCGCACACCGCTGCAGCTCCCGCCGGGCGCCAAGTCCATCCGCTGCGCCGTCTGCCAGGCGATCACCCGCATCGCCGATACTCCTCGAGATCTCCCCCCGAGCACCACCTACTCCTCCCACACCCCTCCACCGGCGCCGGCGCCGTCTCCGTACAACCACGCTCCTCCGGGGGGCCTTCCGTCGGCCCACGGGCGCAAGCGGGCCGTGATCTGCGGCATATCGTACCGGTACTCCCGGCACGAGCTGAAGGGCTGCATCAACGACGCCAAGTGCATGCGCTACTTCCTCATCAACCGCTTCAACTTCCCCCAATCCTCCATTTTGATGCTCACCGGTGGGTCCCACTCACTTTTTTTTCTTTCATTTTCTTCTTAATATTTCATTTATCGCATGTTTAATCAGAGCGGATCGACCCCAATTAATTTGGGACTGAGGCTCTAATGTTGTTGGTTGTTATCGACATGTTTAATTATGTTTGCCTTTATGCTGAACCATATAGTCGGCCCCAATTAATTTGAGAATGAGGTTTTATTGTTGTTGTTTGTGCTGAACCAAGCTTTAAATTGTACAACAAATAAGCTCTGGCTCTACTTATAAGATGCCTTGTTTTCCATATTGAAATTCATGTTGCTCTTTTGAATTGAATTGAATTGAATTGATGAAAATTTTCTATTTTTTGGACGAGAATTAATTATTACGATGTTTTGGCTCGTGGGCTATGGACCATGATCGTCATTCAGTTTCTTTTTTTATTTTATTTTATTATTTACTTGTAATGAAATATAGAAGGAAGGAATTATGGGCCTTCTTTATCATGTGCTTTGAATGGTTGCGACATTAAATCTAATACTTTTTCGTAATATCATTTCAGAAGAAGAAACCGATCCATACAGGCTTCCTACTAAGCAGAATTTGAGAATGGCATTGTTTTGGCTTCTACAAGGTTGTCAACCAGGAGACTCCCTTGTATTTCACTATTCTGGTCATGGTTCACGGCAGAGAAACTACAATGGGGATGAGGTTGATGGATATGATGAAACACTGTGTCCATTGGACTTTGAAACTCAAGGAATGATTGTTGATGATGAGATCAATACCTCGATTGTGAGACCTCTTCCACGTGGGGCTAAGCTTCATGCAATAATAGATGCTTGCCATAGTGGTACTGTACTAGATCTGCCATTTCTTTGCAGAATGGACAGGTCAGTCTCCATTATGTCATGTCCTAACTGAAAATATTGTATGTTTTTGCGGATGTCCTGATTTGTGAACGTTTAAGGGATTAAATTGGAAGCTGCTGATGGATATTCATGTATTGTGGTCAATGTTTAACCAACCTTTTTTTCTTGCGTATAGGAGCGGGCGCTACAACTGGGAGGACCATCGCCCTAGATCAGGTGTTTGGAAAGGAACAAATGGTGGAGAGGCCATTTCATTCAGTGGTTGTGATGATAATCAGACTTCTGCTGATACTTCGGTAACACTTAGGCTTGCCAATTTTACATGTTGATTGTTTTTATTACATAAAACACTTTCTTGCAGTATGTTCTTGCCTGAGTTAACAAACAAAATCTAACTGCTAATTGCTTTAACATGAGCAGGCTCTATCAAAAATTACTTCTACAGGCGCAATGACTTTCTGTTTTCTCCAAGCATTTGAGACTGGACAAGCAGCTACATATGGGAGCATATTGACTTCAATGCGGAATACAATTTGTAATACTGGCAGTGCTAGTAGTGGAAGCCCTGTGACAACACTTCTTGGCATGCTTATGACTGGGAATGTTGCTTTTGGCGGCGGATTGAAACAGGTAATGGTTCAAATCATTATTGAATTTATTGAGATGCTCATCAATTACATTGCTCTAAAGAAAGTAACAAACAGTAAAAAGAAATCTTGAAAACTTGATTCTGAAATTTCTGTTGATTGGCGGAATAAGTTCCTTTTAAGTCCATATGTTGGTCACTTGTGTGCTTGAAAGTTCACATATGCCTCATGGACGCGCTTACATTTTGAACTTAGATGGGTGTTTTTTTTAGTGGTGAACCACCCGGTATTTGAACTAGCCAACTACTCCGGGCTCGAGCCATAGTTGGCCCATAAGGGGGATTTGGCCTCCAAGTAGAGGGGACTATATACGTAGGGCTCAAACTCGAGACCACTACTTAAGGGGCCCGAGTGCAGAGCCAATCCCACCACTCCGTCCGTTGGTTTAGATGGTCTCTTTAGTAACTAAACTCTTGACCTTTAATTGTATTGACTGTCCTTAGCTTTTTTACATTACCCACCTAGGGCCATTTAGAAAGCTCTTGTTTTTCCAAAAGTCAAGGTATTTGACTGGATAGTGGTCCTTAAAAGATCATTTTGACGGGATTCAGAGAGTCAAAACTGGACCTTTTCTACCTTTCTTGCCTTGTGTCCTTTCAGACAGTGGCTAATATTTGTTTTACATTGCCCTTTCTTAGGTTTGGAATTGTTGGGTTCACTTTTTTAGAAGGAAACCTTAACTGTGCTTTTATTTTCTAAAAACAGACCTCTTTTGGCTTTTTATAGTTATACTAGTGATCTAGGAATTGGTGTAATTGTTTCGTAATGCCCCTTCTCAGGTTTGAAATTGTTGGGTCCACTTTATTTGTTAAAACTGTAGCGATGCTTCTAGTTTCTAGTTGTTAATCTCTTTTGACTTTGTATAGTTATTCTAGAAATCTAGGAATCAGAAGAATCCTCAATATTCTTGCCTACGAGGGTCGTATAAGATGTTACAAAGGATTCTCTATTGTCAAATTAGAGAAGGGATCAATTGGATTTATTTGTCTTTGTTTTAGCTTTGGCTTTAGTAAATCTCATTCTTGAATTTATTTGTCGTCTCTTCTACATTGAAAATTAAATTATTAATTTTGATAAAAAAAATTATTAATTTGATATGATCATTGTTATTTTTATGCTTGATATTTGGTGCTTAACACATTACTCTTAAATATATTTTACTTGCATAAATAATATTTTTAAGTCGCGCTAAGGGCACCCCGCCATTTTTAATTAAAACTGGTTTTATAACCAATTGACAAAAATGCCTTCATCCAACCCAACAATTCACATGCCCATTCAAATGTCCTCTCAGGGCACCCCACTTTTGAAAACTCGATTTTTTTACGAAGTCAAGTCGATCCGTCGCGGGCCGGACATCGCTTTGTCGATCAAAGAGTGCGCACTAGCCCTTGTCAATTGCATTTGTCGATTCGTCGCCGCCCGGAGATTTGACGAGTTTTAATTGTTTTTAGAGTCTAATGGTTGAAAAAAATGAGTGAGAGGCGGACGTCGCACACGACAAGTTAGTTTTTATGGTTTTTGTGGGTTTTTTTTTTTACATTTTCGAAGGTGAACCATGGACGCGAATTTATCGGTTACATAGGACCGAGACATGTTAAAGTGTCTCGGTACCTATAACCGATAACTAACAAAAGGTTTCGGTTATTATCAACCGAGTTTAATCTCAAACGTAGCTTTTTATTACACTTCGGTTGGAAGCAACCGAGACATAACTTAATGTCTCGGTAACAAGTCACCGAGACCAAAACCAGTACTCTCAATGATACACAACCATGTGGTCTAAGGGTCCTTCTCACTTAGGTGTCAGTTGATATAAACCAACACTTACACAATGGTAGCGGCAATGGACATCCGAGATCAAAAGACAGATCACGGCCCTGTGTGATATAACACTACAGGATTGAAGTTAAACACATCGTCTGACCATAAAAACAACAAATCTACCTTAAACAAGTAAGAAAGTGAGAGGATTTGGTATATTGAGGCCTTGATGTTGTGATGGAAGGGAGAAAAGAAGGGTTTCATTTGATTTGGTGGTGGGATGCTCGCACTTCAAACGAAAAGGGCATTTTGGTAAAAGTATCGGGGTGCCCTAATAAATTGCTGGGGTGCCCTTAGCGTGATTCTATTTTTTTTATAGGAAGCAAATTTCGTGTTAGTAGTACAAAATTTACAGTTACATAACTGGAGCATCAAAAGGTTAAAAAATGGAAATTTTTAAAATATATACATTGCTATAAAACTAGGGAATGGCGGTTGCAGTGGTTTGAACACATTCAAAGACGGCTTGCAAATGGGCCAGTTTGGAAACTTGACACAATATAAGTAGATGGAATTTGCTGGTATGAGGTGACTTAAGATAATATGAGGTGCATTAATTTGGAAGAATTTAAAGAGTTATGAAAGCATATCATCAACTACTTTAAATCAAGCTAAGTGGAAGTGTTTGGTATATGTCGTTGTCCCCAATTAATTAGGGATTGAGGCTCGATTATTGTTATTGTTGCATGCATTGCTACTCTGAATCCCGCTGAATAATTTCCTACCCTCCTTCCATGATGGATTTCCAACTTTTTACCCAATCATCCATATTAAGATCCAATTTCTTGCTTGCCTCCAACCGTAGAGCTCCTTTTGCATGCATAAACATCTGTGACTTGACATTAACTATTTCTGGCAAGTTCCATAGAGAGAGTAAACTCTTCACAAGTTCAACTTAGTATAGCCAGACAAAATTGCATAGGTATAATTTCCTATCTGAAATACAAACACGCATACTCTATACATTTTAACAAATTTAAGCTCGGTCTGCTTGGCTTGGTAAGCAAGTTGATATGATACCATTGCCCTTGATGCCAGAGTTTCATGTCGGTTAGTTGTTGAACAACATCAGAACAAAATCATGGGTCACTTAAACTGAAATCTTAACTGAAATCTTATAGCTTTTGAGCCAGTGCTTGTTATTGTTTCTTAATGCAATTGGAGCATGAATGCTCTCAGCAGCGGCATGATAAACCTTATCCTTCTGCTTTGGTTGCTTAAATAATTTATCTTCCATTTTCTTACGTTGTTGGTTGCATTTTAAGTAAGAAGCATCTGCATAATGCTGAATAATTATGATTTTTAATCAAAAAATCCACCAAGTAAATGAAGCCTGCCCTACCATTCTTATTGAGTAAAGGGGTGTGGGTTACACTCTCTTGCTTTTTTTCCTCTTATCATTTGTAAGTGCCATTGATGAGCTCTAGGGACATGGTTGATGATGTGTTTCTATCCTTTTTAGTCGATGGCATGAGGCTTTTTAGTTAGCTTTGGTTTTCTCAAGTACTTTTGGGGCTTATTGCACAAAAATCTAGATGTCCACCTAAAGCTTGAAATTACAAAGCATTATTTGTCTTAGTTGTGTGGCTTGTGCCCCTTCAGTGTGGAAGGACTTAAATGTACAAATGTCTTGATCTTCTCTTGTAAGTATTTTCCCAGTCGGAATATTTATGGAGCCAATTATTAGTGAAAACATCATAGCTAGTCCGTTGAAAGTAGATATTTCTTGCATGTTGTTTGGAGGAGATTCGCTATAGAGAGCTCTTATTAAGTATTCATGTTTACTTCCCCTCCACGTTGTTCTGGAATTTTTGTGTTCTCATTGGAATCCATTAAGAGATTTAAATCAGATAATTCACCAGAGAGAGACTCTTAGTTAGAGACATGGCTTCTTTTCATACCAACGACCCCACGTCTTTTCTGCTTACATAATTTAGCAAGTCATATGGAAAGTGACTGGGTGAGTAGGAGAGCGAGAACTATAACTTAGTGATTTCTTATCCCAGGCATCTTACTGAATTTTAGGATCTTAAAATGTGATGATGATTCATGTTTCAGGATGGCTGATTGGAAATAAATGTGTTCTTTGTCCAAGGGGAATAACTTAGTTAGAGCTTGTCGAATAGAGAGTCGGATCCTTCATTGGACAACTCATTAATATATCACTGATTTCTCACTGTCGAAGTACAGGCAAGCTAATTTCCCAGGGTTGATTGTTTACCATTTGCATCCTTTCTGTGAATTTGCTCTGGGCACCAGGTTGTTTGGTTCAAATCTCCTCCCTCGCATTAGACCCTTAGGTCACCAAAGGGCATATGGGATATGGGATATGGGATATGGGATATCCATGTTTTTTTTGATGCCCAAGGCCACCAAAAGCAAAAATGCATTCTTGAATCAACTTTGTTGCTGCGATTCTGTAGTCCTATTCTGTGGTGCTGCAAACAACTATATCAGTAATGTCGTGGGTTTTGCCCTTCGACAGTTATTTCGACCTCTTTAGGACATAAGAGCGACGTATATCATAGTTGTTTCATCTTTCACTTCAACATGGTGTCTATAACGTGAAAATTTAATGCTAAAATTCAAATTCTGGTGCAAAATCATCATTTAAAGTCTTGGCCTTGTGGCGCCTATGTTGTGTCTGTAAAATTATCCTTTCTTATTTTTAGGACTTTAAGACTAACAGCTCTTGTTTTTCTTTCTGCTACAGGAGCCACAGTTGACTGCCTGCGAAACTTTCGATGTTTATCAAAAGCCATTCCATCTATGATCGTTATCAACACGCCTTGTACTTTCCTAATTAATCGGTAGCTCTGCCACAAATTATTCTTTTAATGATTACGTATAATTTTGGAAGGATCCTTTGGGATCAGGCCTTATGACTTCTAATGTCAAATAATTAGCATTATATTCACAATACGATTGAAGTTTGTGTTCTGAATGAATATCATAGTTGATGATACTAATTATGGTTGACTAGGAAAAGGTACATGGTATGGTGATGGCCAAGCGTTCAATAATTGCAGACTTGCAGTTCTATGCTTTTTTCAATATGCAGGAATTAATATTCAAGGCTTCGGTGTTTTAATTATTTGTGGTAATTAATTATCTAGTTAGACTACAATTTCATTAAAAAAAATCTAGTTAGACTACAACTCAAGTCCTAGCTAGCCGCCTAAATATATAACTTTTTAACTGTGCAAATTAATTTTTGATTGCTCGTGTAGTTCTTATTCATGGATCAATGATAACGTGAATACGCTAAGCATCCGGATGATGTTTTGCATGAAATTTCGTGCGGTCTAAAGTTGCTTGGTATGTTATGGGGCATTCAGGTCAGTTTGCCCATTAGGGGTATACATGGATTGGATTCAGTTCAATTAGGGTCACTCTGTAATTCAATCCAATTATTGCGGATTGAAAAAATACAGTCCAATTCAATCCAAATAATTCATCAATCCAACTCAATCTAATTTGCAAAATGCAGATCGGATTGGATCAAGTTCCACAGATTGACGTTTCTTATCTAAAGATTTATAAAATTAGACTTAATCAAATGAATCACAAGAATTATATATCTTTATGAATGACAAATTTACAACATACATTTCACAAATCTATATATAACATATTTTTCATAAACTTGTCATCACAATGACCTTCAAAATGTAAGTTCCTACATAAACAAATATGTTATCTACAAATTTTCACCATACACCCTTACAAAAGCACAAAAAAAGTGCTCGTATATGCAACCTACAAAAAAAATGTTAAAAGCATAACAAAAGAGTTTAAAGAACAAGCATAGTCTTTTAGATGTTATAGTTTAGAGTTAATAGTTTAAGTTAATGCTCTTTAAGGTACTAAAGTACATACGACCATATATGTATATTTGTTGATGTGCTAAACGGACTGGATCAGATTGGATTCGCAGTTTTTTAATATAGGATCCGTAATCCAATCCAGTCCAACCAGATTAGTAATTTTTCAATCCAATCCAATCCAATCCAATGGATCAAAAAATTGATCCAATTAGTGATAATTAGTCCGGATTGGACCAGATCCACATATTAGTGTAATCCGTGTGCACCCCTAGTGCCGATCATGGAGAACGTTTTCTTTAGAGTGTTATTCTCATCTTGTACTCCCTCAATCACCATGGCTGATGTTTACCAATTCAATTGACCCACCCTCAAGGCTATATGACCTCTATTATTATCATGAGGGTAGGACGCGACGACGGTTTTTCGAGATTCCTGATGATTGCTTATTCAGTTGGTGTTCAGGGATTTGGTTGATTTTCTCAGATACGAAAGTGAAGATAAGAGTATGGAATCCATTCTCTTCTATTCAAATTCTTTTCCTTACCTAAACAACCCCATTCAATGCTCAGAAATTCTTGGTCTCTTATATAGCTCCCTTGCCCAAGAATGTCAATGATTTGATTTTTGTGTTATATGACTGCACGAGCATGACAATGATGAAGTTTGGTGATAAAAAATGGACATATGGTGAGAGTTCCATGACATCGCCTTCTATCAAGGAAAATTTTATGCAGTAGATCGATTCGGAGCCATTTTTGTATGCGAAGCAAGTGTTTTTTCTCCTACTAATTAATACTATACTAACTGTTTGAGTTTTGGAGAGAACTAGTACCCTAACTTGGGTTTCAAATGAGCAAGAAATGAGAGGACACTCAGTCGTCCCTGAGCTCTCTCATATGATATTGTTTATATCAATGAGAACCAATTACAAGCGTTAGATCATCATAGAGGATTGTATCACGTTTAGATTATTTCACATGAATATTACACATAACCCTATACTAATACATGTGAAATTACAAACATACCCATACAACTACTAGTATACTAATGATTAATCCTAATATCTCCCCTCAAACTTTGGGAAGATTAATGACCCCAAGTTTTGTCATGTAGAAAACTGAACCGAGACGCCGGAAATAGTTTAGTGAAGACATCTGCAATTTAATCAGCAGAGGGAACATGTTGGACAGAGATCTGGCCAGAAAGAACCTTGTCACGAACAAAGTGAATGTCTAACTCGATATGCTTTGTATAAGAGTGGTAGACATGGTTCTTGGCCAACGCAACAACACTCATGTTATCACACCATATGGTAGGAGGTATTTCAGCTGGAAGATGAAGTTCCTGCAACAAAGATTTCAACCAAGAAATTTCTGCACTTAGGCAAGAGCTTGGTATTCAGATTATGTGCTCGAGCGAGAAATCACTGACTGCTTCTTAGACTACCAAGCAACAATGTTAGGACCAAGGAATACAACATAGCCTGCGATAGACTTGCGATCATTTAAAAAAACAACCCAATCAACATCCGAAAAACTAGTGACAAACAAATGAGATCCACGTTTGAAACAGAGACCCATATCAACAGTACCTTGTAAACACCTCAACACATGCTTTAATGCCCGCCAGTGAGCAACAATGGGAGCCTACTAAAACTGACTGAGTCGGTTAACAATGAAAGAGATGTTCGGTCTTGTATTGACCAAATACTGTAAGCCTCCCAGTAAGCTCCTATATAGAGTGGTGTCGTGAAATTTAGACCTCCATCTGCATAGAGAGGCTCGTTTATAGAGAAAGGAGTATCAATAGGCTTGGCAGTAGCCATACCACCCCTCTGTAACAATTGATTGACATAAGCTGATTGTGTTAGAAACAAACCCCCCTTATCTCTTTGAGCTTCCATGCTAAGAAATAGACTCAATTCATTAATGTCCTTAAGAACAAAACTATGCAGGCAAGAAATAAACGATTGAATAACAGTAGTGTGTGAGCCAGTGACAATTACATCATCTACATAAGCTAGGATATACAAAATAGCAGTCGAATCAACGATAGACAAACAACAAATTATCACCCTAGAATTCTGAAAGCCCCAAGAGATAAGGGTAGTTCTCAGCTTGTCAAACCAAGCACGTGGAACCTGACGCAACCCATACAAGGCCTTATGTAAACGAAAAACATGATTAAAAAACTGAGAACTGACAAACCCAATAGGTTGATTGTAAATAGTTCTTCACAAAGAGTACCATTCAAAAAGGCATTATTAATGTCTAATTGACGTAAAAACCAACCAAAATGCATAACAATTGACAAAATCACTCTCACAATCGAAGCCTTAACAACAGGACTGTAAGTTTCTCTAAAATCGACACCAGGAAGTTGTTTAAACCCCTTAGCCACTAACCTAGCTTTGTATCGATTTATAGAGCCATCAAAATTACGTTTCATAGTGAAAATCCATTTGTTGCCTACTATATTTTGAGTATGAGAAGCAGGAACAAGAGACCAAGTCCCAGTCTAAGAGTCTGATATGCCCTATCCATAGCCTCCTTCTAATGAGGAATAATGAGGGCAATTTCAACTATTGCAGGAATATCATCAACTGGAGGCTCAACCGTTGCTACTAACACCTTATTCATACTAATTACCATTTTTAGCACTAGTTATCATAGAATGAGTATTAATGTGTGCCATAGTATTAGAAATAATATCCTTAGATGTATCACAACTAGAATTAAAGATATCAACAAAAGATTCAACAAGAATATCAAAAGGAATTGAAACAGTAGTAGAAGAAAGCAATGTTTCTTAGTAATAGAAGTACTTAGGAAAGAAACAATAGTATGTGGAAGAAGCAGTAGAAGAAGCAGAAAGAAACATCAAAGAATAAGGAAATTCATGTTCATTAAACAAAACATTTCGAGTAATAAACACCTTCCTAGCATAATTCATGCATTTATATCCTTTGTGTATGGAACTATACCCAAGAAAAAACACTTTTCTTACCTAAATTAATGCTTATGTTTATTATACGGTCGCAAATAAGGAAAACATGCACACCCAAAGGTTCTCAAAATGTTGTAATCAGGATACACAACTTAAAATAAGGAGACTGGCCATGTAAAATACTAGTAGGAAGTCGATTAATGAGAAATGCAGTAGTTTCACAAGCATCCCACTAAAATTGAAGAGGAAGATTACTAGCAGACAAGAATATGATACTTATTTCAGCACATGACGATGTTTTTGTTCAGCACGACCATTTTGTTGATGGGTACGAGGACATGGATGTTGAAAAAATATACCAAACTGATATAGAGCATTCTTAAAGGACCTATATTCCCCACCCCAATCAGTCTGAACTCGTTTAATAGTAGTACCAAACTGATTCTTCACAAATATCTTAAAATGTAAAAAAGCATTAAGAGCATCAAATTTCATACGCAAAGGATATAACCATGCATAGATCTACTAAAATCATCAATATAATGAATATATTAGTTAAATCCACTGGGAAAAGTAATAGGAGTTGGGCCCCAAAGATCATAATGAATTAAATCCAAAACATGACGAGAAGTTTTATTTGAAGAAACAAAAGGAAGAACATGAATTTTTACAATGAGGGCAATTATCACAAAAAAAATGGAACAATTAGAAGTAAACTGTAAATGATTACGTAACGCCTGCCGAAGAACATTCTGTGCAGGGTGACCTAATCTAGCATGCCACAGAGCGGGTAAACCATTATTGGAAACAAGAAATGCAGAATGAGACTCTCCAGATGATCCAGTAGAGCCAAAGAATTGATAAATACCATTGTGAAGTGACCTTTGAAACATAACTTCATTGGTACGAATATCCCCACCAAACAAATATCACGATGAAACTCAATCAAAACATTGTTATCTCTAGTTAATTGAGATACACTAAGTAGATATTCAACATCTAAACCAAGTAATGTATTAACAATCAAATCCTCATCATCCATTAGAGCATTAGCAAGAGACAGGCTATCTGCAATTTCCTTCATCTTTGATAGAAAATTGACCATCTTTAAAGAACCTTTACGAGTAGTATGCATCATCTTCTTTAGTACTTAGACTTGAGCCTTATCGTTCGTTGGACAATATTTTTCAATGTCAGTCCATAGTTCAAACGTTGTCTTCCTCTTCGCTGGACTTACTAACTATGGAGTAATTGTAGGCGAAATTGTATTCACTAACCAGCTACTCAACTTTCTGTCTAATGTATACCAAGATTGGTATTCTGAATTTGAAGAACCATCTTCACACAACTGGCTCGGACAAGGTAGCGTAAATAGATGACCATCCCGTTCAAACCCTTCGATGAGTGGAATCATAATCGATTGCCAAACCAAATAATTTGTGTGATCAAGCTTGATTGACACTGATTGACTTCAAAAACTACCAAACAGACTAGTATTAGACATCTGCACACCTTGATTTGAACATAATGTCTACGTGTAGAAGCAGATCCAGGCTCTGAGTTTCCATAATTTGGATTAATCTCATCGGATATGGCATCCATGTCGTCAAATTCAACACAAGAACGTAATATCTCGACCAACAAATGATTAAAGTGTCACTAGAACAACAAATCTCAAACTAGAAAACCAATCACAACTAAATTCCAGATCAGAACACAAATCCACAAGATTGCAATAAACGAACCAGGAAAACTTCAAATCTAACACAAAAATCTACAGATCTGCTTACAACTTCATTGGATCTGACTAATTTTGTCAGATCAGTGCATGCACTTATCAGATCTACACATTTCTGAACCGAAAAACCACAAGAACTCGAGAAACGAAGTTGAAATTTGCAAATCCAAATCAAGAACTTACAAATCTGAGTACAACTTCATTGGATCTGATGAACTTCATCAGATCTGTACATGTATGCCTCAGATCTACACAATACAACTTCATCATTATCAATCTTATTCTGCAACTCCTACGTCTTTGATTGTCTTTATGAGACAGCTGATCTAAAGTCCTCAGACTCTAGATCTTTCCTTCAGGACCACGAATGAACACTTATATGGCATGAGCCAAAGAAGCTCTGATGCCATGTTTGAGTTCTGGAGAGAACCAGAACCCTAACTTGGGTTTCAAATGTGCAAGAAATGAGAGGAGACTTAGTCGTCCCTAGCTTCCTCATATGATTTTATTTATATCAAATGAGAACCAATTACAAGTGTTAGATCATCATAAATAATCATATCACGTTCAGATTATCTCACATGAATATTACACATATAACCCTATACTAACACATGTGAAATTACAAACATACCCATACAACTACAAGTATACTAATGATTAACCTAACACTAACTATCAAAGTAGTATTAGTAAGGCTACAAAGCTCACTGACATGCCAAACTTAAATATTTTTACCTCAAACGTCACGCACTACTTAGTAGAACAAGATGGGGATCTGATGCTAATTATTTTGGGACATCATAAGGAAATTAGGTTTTCAGAAAAAGGTTTTGGGTTTTTAAGATTAATTTTAATAGAAGGCCATACTATGTAGAGATATCGAATTTGAAAGGTTATTCATTATTCCTTGGTTTCAATGACATCTATCTCTATAAAGATCTCTCCAAAAAATTGTGTGTATGTCAAAACGTAGTAACAGTCCTCTTCTTCTGATACAACTGAATTGGTGAAATGTAAATTCATTAGGTTTGATTACTCCAACAAGAGGAAACATGTTTCTGAAACTCTTTTTAAACTAAAAATTGTGACCGTCGTTATCCACAACCTACCTGAATTATTCCAAGACACTACAAAAGGAAGTTGAAGTACTCTAAATGTTGGTCACTTTCAATTTAAGGTAGACAATATCATACATTGTTTTTTATTACATCACAGGGAATCGAACCACGATTTTCTAAGGACTTGCCTTTTGGCAAGTGATGCATTTATCATCTCACTTGAGAGGCCTTAACACAATATCATTCATTGTTATTTGATTGTACATATATTACTATATCATTAAAATCTCTTATGTTTATGAAAATCCTTTATTTTTCTGGGGTCATTAAATTTATAAGGATTAATTTTTTATGGTTATGAATCCTTTATTTTCTCAGGTCTCTCCAATTTTGAACTAAAAAAGTGGTTTTCATGTCATAAGAACTTTTTTGGGTTATATATATTGGAAAATATTATAATGACAATGAGTAAGTGGCATCTAATACGTACACAATGACCTACAAAAGCCATCCATAACCTCGACATGCATGCACTTCAATTATCATATATATTAGCATTTTCAAGTAGAATTCACAAGTAGAAGCAGAAGACTCCGCGTCCTTTATGTATAGGAATGCTATATTCGTTTTTTTTAAGAGAGGAATGTTATATTTGTTATTGCCTTTGATTTTGTTACCGTAAGCTTTTTTTGTTGATTTAATAAATTCTCGCGGCTATTGATTTTAATAAATTCTCAACGTCGCACACGTGTGTACGAGCCCGTGGATCTCCTCCGCTAGCACCGATATTGTCTCCAACTTAATCACCTTTCAACTTTAGGTGTGAGGTTTTATCTCAAAAGGCCTCAGTTCTAGTTGGGAGAAGTTAATTGATTATATACTTCTTTATGAAGTTATATTTAATCGATGTGGGACTAACTTTCGATCCACACATCTTTAACAATCCCCCATGGACCAAAAGTCACATGATTTAGGGGACTTTTCTTTCTCCCCGATATTGTCCCCAACTTAATCACCTTCTAACTTTAAGTGTGAGATTTTATCTCAAAATGCCTAGGTTTACTCCTTTATGAAGTTATATTTAATCGTTGTGTGACTAACTTTCGATCCACACATCTTCAACAATCCCACATGGATTGAAAGTCACATGATTTAGGGGTTTTTTTTTCTCCCAGGTCTCATTCAAACCATATGGGCTCATGGTCGCATCACACATGCGTGTGCGAGCCCGTGGATCTCCTTTGCCATTATCGATATTATCCCAACTTAACCACCTTCAATTTATTGGTGTGGGGTTTTAACTCAAAAGGCATCGATACTAGTTAGAAGGAGTTAATCACTTATATACTTCATTTTGAAGTATTCTTTATTCGATGTGGGAGTAACTTTCGATCTACACATCTTCAACACTCTTCGTGGACGAAAGTCACATGATCCAGAGGTTTTTTTTTTCACAGGTCTACGCCAAACCATCGGCTCTGATACCATGTTAAATTCTCACAGTCGCGCAGCACATGCGTGCGCGAGCATATGGATCTCCTCAACTATCATTGATACTATCTCCAACTTTAGGTGTGGGTTTTATCTCAAAAGGCCTAGGTACTAGTTGGGATGAGTTAATCAATTATATTTAATAAAACCATACACCTACAAGTTAATATTAAACAGTTGTTAGGTGGTTAAGTTAGAGACAATATCAGTGTTAAAACGCACCAAGGCCTTTTGCGATAAAACTACACACCTAAGTTGAAAGGTGGTTAAGTTGGGGATAATATCGGTGTTAGCGGAAGAGATTCACGGGCTCTCGCGCACGCATGTGCGATGCGGCTGTGAAAGAATTTGACATTATTAAATTAAATTAAAACCTTAATTGATATATGAACCAACTAACACTACACAATTTGTCAAAGCCTCTCTGGTGAGATGATAAAAGACATCACTTACCAAAAGGTAAGACTTCGGGAGATCGTAGTTCGATTCCCACTGAAGTAATAAAAAAAACTAACACTACACAATTTAAAGAGGTTTTTTTGGAACAATTTGAAAAGTTTTTTTTTCTCGATTTAAAGAGTTTTTTTTATGAGAAATCGAAATTTCAATAATCATTCATGGCTCAATATAGGACCAGACATAGAATCAAGTATATTAATTCGCTAATCCTATTTGTACAAACAAACTGCCATTAATTTGGTTTTTTTTTCAAAATCAAAATAGTTTGACAATTAAGGAGTGTTCTCTACAACGTTGAAACTCATGACAATACATAAAAGTAGTAGAACAACAAAACGAATAATAAAACTTCCAATAAGGAGAAGACAAATCAAAGACTTCCAACTAGAGAAGAAAACTAATTATAAAGTAAAACATAAAGACAAATCAATCCAGTGTGCTTTACAAATCCATGCAACACCGTTGATGAAGATGCACTACAACATGGATGGATCAATCTCCACAAATCTGATTAGATCTGTTGTTTATTAAATAAACAAAGAGCAAAAAAGATTTGATTGGAACCACCACCGATTTAAAGAGTTTTTAATTTTTTTGAAATAAAAAAGAAAATTTCATTAATCATGATGACTCAATACATTCGGTAGAACAGGATAAGACATATAATCAATTATCTTGATAAGAACACATTGATTCGCTAATCTTAATTGTTCATCAGACCATTAAACTGCCATAGAGTTGATTTTGAGATACTGCTACTATGACAATTGAATAGTTTGACAATCAGTAACTATTTTCTTAACAAACGTGTAACGACCCAGAAAATTTGGCTATTTGTGAATGATGATGTGTATTACATATTTATACTCGTATTTGAGTGACTGGACAATTAAGTCGGTGAACAAGTAGAAAAATCGGGTTATGGGTACACGAGGATTTAAAATACTGTTAAAATACAAATAAATGAAATTTTGTATAATTTAAGTAATTATTTATAAGACAAGGCAAAACTACACGCGTGACGGAGAAATATGGACCGAAGAACGCAAGATTTATGTGGGAGTTGGATAGCTTCGCAACATACAAACTATGGGATGGAAGCTGTTAAAATAACACAACTTGATGAGGAGAGTCACGAGATTTTCATCGAGATTTGTATGTATGTTGAGATGTGATAAAGGGGTAAAAGACCCATAAGGGCAACTATTTTGAAGTGTATGAGAAGGAGGATGAAGGGCAAAATAGTCATTTTACCCATTTATTCATATATATATATAAATGTGACGGCCCCAATTTCTCAATGCATTTGAGTACGCTCGGTCTAGACCCATGCAGGTCCCGAGTCGGCACTCAGCGAGCCTGACGAGCCTAGTTAGCTTCAAATCATCAAATTTCAAGTTTTATGAAAAAGTTATTGCTAGTATAACACAACAGAAGAAAATTTAATATTAATCAATTATTGAGAAATAACTCAATCAAACGAAAATCAGGAATCTATATAAATGTGGAAAACCCCGATAGGTTCATGTCCAAGTAAAATTAATGAATTCATGGTATCCACCTCAAAATCTATCCCCAGTTCCAAACTAAAAATCATATATATAGAACGCCATACAAAAAGAAATAAACATGAGCCTACATTTCGATACCTTAAGTCCAACTGCTCACAAAAAGTCTCCTAAGAAAGATTTCTTGCCCCTACCACACTCCGCTCTATCTGCACCCACCGTCATAAACTAGACGGTGAGTAACTGAGAAAAATCAAAAGTAACGCAGAAGAATATAACAATAGCTCATGAATTATCAAACATGACAGTCTAACTATCATGCGAGAATTGAAAGACAGGAATTTAAATAGACAAGATGCATGATAGACAAATTGGAAATAATAGCAATCAAAACATGCGTGTTCTACAAGTCAAGAGAGGCCATAAATGGTATAAAATCCACAACAATTCCACAACATCGATGTCCCAATATCAAAATCCATAACAATATCCACAACAATGTAGTACATGGTATCACACAATCACTAGGGGTGGTCAAACACTCATGCGCATGGTCCCTTCTAGTGCAGCCTGCATGTACCTTCGAGACACACACTTATGCCAAGAACACACATACAAGGAATATGGAATGAAATGCCAACAAGTAGATAATAGCAAATACAATGGAATGAAAATGAATCACATGGTGTTTTCTTAACTGGCTTACTAACGTACACAAGCTTTAAGACAAGTATACTTACCTGAATTATCGCAAATTGTATCCACTCTAGCGAATCCTAACGCGTATCCCCGAGTTTCCCGCTACTTGACAAGGTCGAAACTCGTATTAATAGGTCAAGTCATTTACTAAACCTAGGTTTAAACCTTAATATTTTCCAATGTTTTGATGACTCGAATGACTCGATGAAGATCGATCGGAAAACCGATCAAAAATCCAATGAAAATACAACAACTCTCTGGGTTTGAAAAATTATAACACATGTAAGCCTACTCATAAAATCGTAAGCTCGGCTCGGTCGTGTGTGGGTCACGTCATGGTCTCAAGGACCGGCGGCGCGACCATGGCGTCATCACCAATAACCAAGTCAAATCATTAAAACCAAATAGGAAAACTTAAAATAGTTTGTCATCAAGAATCACGAACCCTCCATAACCAAACACCAATCAATAAAGACATCGTCCTGGCTACAAACTGGTATCTCCGACGTTGGGAGGGGGTTTCTTAGCATGAGATGGCCGGAAACACTTTACCTAGTCGGAGTTTAAACACATTACATAAACAAAACTCAAACTCAACACTTATATAAAAACATAACCATTACATCTAACATTTTAAAATCTTGGACATAACTAAGGGTTGCGATACCTCAATAAGAGTTAGGTGAGATCCCCAACAACCTCCACTGGTGGTGGTCCCACCAGTAGCACCACCGGCAGAGGCAGTTTCCAGTGAGGCTCCACCACACATATCATATGAAATGACGACATTTTGTACCTTGTCTAAACTGATTTGACCACTCCGAAGGGTTGTGGGACCCAAGTAGGAGTTTGGTGGGGTCCCCAACCGCGTCCCAGTCACGGTGGTCCGACGGTGGCACCGCCAGTGAGGGCGGTTTCCGACGAGCCATACCACAACACACATACAATGAATAGTGAAAAAAACGAGATATGCACACACCACTTGACATCTCCACTATTCAATGTTGCTAGGGGGTGCTCTAGGTTCATCGGGGCTCTGGTGGTCCACCGCTCCTCGCCTCCCGACCAAGACCTATTCACGGCAGCCACCCATTCGTCAAAACCAAAAAAAAGTGAGAGAGCACGAGAGAGAGAGAGAGAGATTTCGGTGAGGGTGTGACCTCCGACCACCACCAAGTTCGGTAGGAGTGGTGGTGCAGTGTGCGTGGAGAGAGAGAGAGACCGAGATGAGAGAGATACCGAGAGAGATAGAGAGATCTAGAGAGTACGAGAGAGGGAAGGAGGTAGGTGACCTTCGGTGAGCTTCCCAGCCATCTCTAAACCTCGACGATCAATCGTGTGCACGACGAAGCTGAGAGAAGGAGTGGGCCGAGAGAGAGAGGAGCTCGAGAGAGAGAAAAATTGAGAGATATAACAGCCGAGAGGGAGAGAGAAGAAGAGATGCGTACCTCCGACGTCTCTGGGTCCAGTCACCAACGAGAGAGAGGAGACGGTGGTGAGATGAGGGAGAGGAAGAGAAACCGTGAGTGAGAGTGGTGGAGAGAGTGGAGAGAGACCGTGAGGTGATAGGGTGTGGGTGTTTTTAAATTTGAGGGGGGTATGGTGTGAATAGTGATGAACAGTAAATTAGGTGGTGTGATGTCTTATGCATGACCTTTCATCTCCACCTAACCACGCATCTCGAGGTTGATCCAATGGTTCTCCATTATTGGAATGTGTCACTTTAACAATCCTACACCATGGTCCATTTGTTGTGTATTTATACAACACCCACGCTTTCCAACAATTTTCCCTGATCCATCTTGCTTCCTCGGTCCGTATTTTCCTGTCACGTGCATATTTTTTTGTTGTCTCGTACAAATAAATAATTAAATTATTCAATAATTCTTTTAATTATGTTTTTACTGTATTTTTCTCCCTCGTTTACCTAGGTGGAACTTCACTCATATTAAAAATCGCTCGAACGGCTCGTGACACGAATTAGACTAAAATACTATTACACACATCAAATAATCATAAAATTACTTCGATGTCGACTCCCGAGTCCGAAATACTGTCCAGTATCACGTAGTGGGGTTACGGTCCTGACAAATGTCATACACGTCGGGTTAAAATTTGAGGGTTGTTACAATAAACAACTAAACCCTTATTTCACTATTCATCTTCTTCTTTGCTCTAACCCACTACCGCCACTCCTCCTCCCTCCACTTGGCCTCACCGAAATCGACCACACCGGAGGTCCGTGATCTCTCTCTCTCTCTCTCTCTCTCTCTCTCTCTCTCTCTCTCTTCTTTTCTCAGATCTCACTGTGCATCGCCATTACCGTCGCTGTGAGGGCTGCCACGTTCGGAGCATGACCGGAGATGACCCTGCAGTATCTCCAGAGGCTCGCCAACCTCCGAGCACCTCCCCCACGCAGCGGAAATGGAGATTTCGGACTGTGGAGTCGCTCTACTGTGGGAGCACGTTTATACACCCGGTTCCATGTTTGGCCGGCTAAGAGGAGGTCCGTCGGGACTGGGCCGACCGGAGATCCACACTGGTGGTTCACTAATGGCTGGAAGAGTCTTGGAGCACCCCCCTCGCTGCACACATTATTTACTAGTCAAGTTATGTGATGATGTCGACTATTGTATTTATAGGTTTCTCCGTCGTTGAGTCTGTCCACTGCCGCCGCTTCTGGCCGCTTGCTCTGGTGGGTTCGGTGGTCGGGGATGGTCCCTAAAGGTCCACCCGAGTACCCATGCCCTCGGAGCACTCTTGGTTCACTGCGTATGCGTTATTGTTGTCTATGTGCTTGGTGTTATCAAAATTGTTTGTTATTGAGAGTCTCGCCGAAAAATGCCGTGACTGGCGATGCTGCTGGCCGGACCACCACTCGTGGGGGATTGTCGGGGACCTCACCAATGTCCTCGATGGTCTCTCGCAACCCTTGGTGTGTCCGAACCAGTACTAATATAGTTATTTTGTGGTTATTTTACGTGTTGTCGTGTTGGTATGTGTGCGTTTGAGTTCCAATTAGGAGAGGTGTTTTCCTGCCATTTCATGCCGAGGAAACCCTTCTTTAAAGTCGGACAACACCAACATAGTTGTTATAACGGTTGTCATCATCTCAACTGTTGCTCGGTTATGGTTGATTTAGGGTTCGATCATGGTGATGTTCTTGACATGGCCGAACTCATTGTGAATAGACAAACTTCGTTAAATTTATGGGATTTGTGTACATCGGTTTATAAAGAACGTGTGGTTATTGGTTTGGTGGTTGAGTCATTTTTTTTCTTATATGATGTTAATGCATGGCTAGGGTACAATGTGAAGTCATGAATGTGTGTTTCGTGTCGATGAATGGTTGTGATGTCATGGTCTCGCTGCCCGTCCTCGAGGCTATGGCGTGACCCATATACGACTGAGCCAAGCTTATGATTCGTGAATAGGCTTACATATGGTGTGGTTTACAAAATCAAAAGAGTTGTGGCATTTTTGTCTAGTTTTTCGATCGATTATATGTTCGAGTCATCAAAATATTTGGAATACACTAGGGTTTAACCTAGGGTTTAGTTAATGACTCGACCCATTAATTAGAGTTTCAACCTTGTCAGGTAGCGAAACTCGGGGAAACGTGTTAGGATTCGCGAAAATGTGTTTCGTGGGTTACGTTGTCAGGTAAGTACACACGTGCCTTGTATGTGTGTAGGTTAATAGGCCAGTAAAGAAATAACATGTGATTTATACATTCCTCTATTCATTGATAAATGTTGAATTAAGCCTTTGTTTGAAATCCCATTCCATATTGTTTGTTGTATGTTCTTGGCATGAGTGTGTGTCTCGAATGTATTATGTGGTCCCGTACTAGCTGGGACAACGAGAGTGCCTCCTGCAGGGGTAACTGACCACCCCTAGTGTTGTGTGTACTGGGTACTAGATTCGAGAGGTGTTGCGATGTCTCTTGATTTCAAGCTGCGCTAATGTTGCGACATTTCCCGAGGAGATCTTGCGAGATCTTTGCCGTATTGCTGTGAAATTAGACCACTCATGGGCCTCTTTTGAATCTTAGAACATGCAAATTTCTATTGTTTATCTATCAGTCTGTTTATCATGCACTCGATTTACTTACTTTCCTACTATTTCATTTTCGCATGATATTTAGACTGCTTTACTTGTTAAATCATAAATTATTGTTATATTCTTCTGGCACAACTTTCAATTTCTTTAGTTACTCACCGTCTAGTTTGTGACGGTGGGTGCAGATAGGGTGGAGAGCAGCAAGGGCAAGGGGTCCTGCTTAGGTGACCTACTTTGAGGACTAGTAACAGGACCAGATAAACCATTTAGTAGGTTTTTATGTTTTGCTTATCTGTACATCATTTCATATATATGTTTTTTTTGGTTAGAGAACTTGATATTTTTTATGAGATTGGTATCATGTATCTTGGCTTATCGAATTGTACATGAATACCCGGGGTTTTCCACACTTATAGATTCCTACATTTCTTTTAATTGAGTCATTTCCCTTACTATACTTGTTTAGTCTTCCGCTGTGTATTATTGCAATAACTTTTTCATAAATTGTCAAATTGATTAATAAAGGCTGAATAGGCTCGTCAAGTTGTCGAGTGATGACTCGGGCCCGCATGGGTCTAGGCTCGGCGTACCCAATTGCACGGAGAAATTGGGGCCGTCACAAAACGTCTGTAACACAACAATACACAGATATACTAAGATCAAAATAGAAAAATAAAACTTCAAAAAAGGGAAGACAAACACAAACTTTCAATATTGAAGACAAATACTTATTGAAAAAGAAAACCTAATAAAACTATCAAACCAATAACTGTAAACGTAGATCCATGCACGAGCAATAAAAGTGCAGATAAACTTGAATGATGATAGATGCAAACATATAAGTGAGCAAGCGGTGACGCCAATGATGAATCTGATAACTGTTGCAGGATTGAAACCCTCATATCTAAATAGATATGTGTTTTATTAAAGAAAATGCATGATGTAAACACTCTTACTGGAACCACCGCCTATCAAATAGAAGATCGACGGTAGTTCAAGCAGGAATCACAAAAGAAATCAAAAGAGAAAACAAATATCTAAATTTAATGAATAGAATTGGATTCATGTGACCACATTTAAGATACCTCTAAAATCAATGTCAAATGAAAACAAATTAAATACTACTATAATCAATATCAAATGATTTTTTGACATCACCAAACTCACACCTTGAAGTGACATCGGCTTTGGAAGTCATCTATATGTGTCTCAGGATATACAACATGTGTGCTATGCACCAAAAACTATGGGTGCGTACGTCACTTTAAGGTGTGAGTTTGGTGATGTCATGTAGCACTTCCTTTCCACAAAAACATGAATATAGAGAAATTAAAAGAAGTTGAGATGTGGTCCCTATGCACAAATCCGAAATTGAAGCCCGTCTCATATGTAAAGAGGGTCAAGCGAGTGACTAGCTGATGTGGGTCGAACTATTTGGACTTGATTAATCTGCCATTAATCATATAAATAGAGGTAAATGAGTAACATCCCCTACTTTCTACTTGTCTCCCATTTGAGGAGAGTTATCTCCCTGAGGCTTATGAACACAATTACCCCTCATTACCTCACATCTTTACTAGCCACATCACTATCTGTTTGAAGGGTCTTTATATCAATTTTCATATTTTATTATTTCTTGAACTTGTAACTTCCCTAAACTCTTAAGTTCAAAATTGAACCAAACATAAAATATGAACTCCCATGTGAGTTAAGACTCTCATGTAAGTTGACAAAAATGAACTAAACAAGGCCTTGTTGTGCATTTAAGAGACTCTCAATGAGTATGTGTCAAAGTAGAGTCAAAATAGCATGACTCATGCTTATAAAACAAGTGAACAATAACAAAGTTTTAATCCTAAATTAGTTGATGTTAGCTACATGATTAAACTCTTTCATTGCACTTGCTTAATAAAACAAACGAATCAACTAAATTAATTTTTTTCTTGGAAACAACTAACTAAACTAATCGATGTGATTATAGTTTTCAAAAAAAAAAAAAATCTTTAAGTTTCAAATTAGTTAGGAATTAATTAATGAATCAAACACACACTTGTGCACGTCTCTTCGATGTGCCTCGCAAACGCATCTGGGCAAAACTCAAGCGACACGCAGAAGTGTGTCTCCTTCCTACGTGTCTAACTGAGTCACAAACTTACACTAACATTTTCCAAAAAATAAATTAAAAAAAAAGAAACTCATCGAGATATGTGCAATCTAGTGGTCGCCAATCGTGATGAAAACGAAACCCTAATTGTGGTTCATATAAATTCCAATCTAAAGCCCCAGATAGAGAGAGAGAGAGGTTTTGTTGTTTGGAAACCCTAGCTCCCGAGAGTCTTGGTCGTCCCAGTCGATCCCCAGTCCCCATCCATGGTGAGTTCTCGCAAATTTTCAATGTCTTCTTCATCTAATTTGGTTGATTTCGATGAAATTGGTTTAAATTTGGTCACCACATGTTTGTTGCGTTGTAATTTTGAAGAACTGGTGATATTTACATTCTTAGAATGCTATTCATCGATGATTCATCAGTAGTTTAGCTGTGTGTTTTGATCATCATCTTTGGTATCGCGCTGTCGATTGTTTTACGCCGATGCATAAACCCTATGCCCTTTTTGTTACTGAAAGAATGATTTTTTTTATAACATATGCATTGTTAGTGATTGGGAGTTTGAAATAAATAAAAAAAAAAACTTTTTAAAATTCATTGGCCTTTTGTGTGTTTGGTGTCGAAATGTTGCAATTTTGTTCTGTTTAGTGCGTTGGTGTAGTAGACGTTGCTGTTGGTTTCTTATAATGCATTTTGCTTGGTAATGCAGACGAAGCGTACGAAGAAGGCTGGCATTGTTGGTAAATATGGTGAGTTCCCACATCACTGAATTACTCAGTTTTGGTAGAAGTAGGTAGCAAGCATTTAACGACCATGTAGCTTTTCAACTACGGGTGTTTTCGGGTATGGCAATTTAGATGAACAATGTGGATTAGCAGAGCATATTGGTTGTTCTTGATGTGTTGATTGCTTTATACTATTCATTTCCAATTCGTAGTTCTGATACTTGAATTAGATGGATGAGTTGTTTGGGTGGGTGATATTATTTATTGAAGATTCCATTATTTTGTTTACGGTTTTTCAAACGGAAGATGATCTTAATAGCATCTGGTTGGTATTGGTTTGATGGTGGTTCTATTCAGGTACCAGGTATGGTGCGAGTCTGCGAAAGCAGATTAAGAAGATGGAGGTCAGCCAACACTCAAAGTACTTCTGCGAGTTCTGCGGAAAAGTAAGCTATTCTCTGCTTTGCATGAGGCTGGTACATAATCAAGCTGAACAAAAAATATTTGTGCTTATGCTCATTTGATTCACCAATAAATTGTTGGGTTTTTTTATTTTTCAATTCAAATGAATGCTGATATTTGAATCTATAGATTTCTATGCATTCTGTAATTGCCATAAATCTCCTTGTCCCAAATTTTCAACAGAATATGTTTTTCAACAAATAAAACAAGGTTACTATACTTTGGGAGGTCTTATTAGAAAGGACAATTGTAGTCGTTTTCATTTCTTTAATTGCTAGTGCTGTGATAATTATGATGACTTTGAAGTAGGGAGGAATCAATTGTTGATAGAAATTTGTTAGTCCAATCCAATATCACCTATGGTGGAATATGAGGGAGAATCTTAATTCTGAAAGTGGAGTCAGTACTTTGAGCAGGAAATCTGAAATTTTATTCATTTCCTTAGTGAACTCAGTATTTTTCTCAGTTTGATTAACAATTATCCTTTTCTACTGCATTGGATGCCATCGACATTAAATACAAACTTCATTAAAGCATTATATTTTTGTCTCCACCATAGGCACATCCTTTTTGTTTCTTTTTTTTTGTTCAATTTATGAAATAATGTGAGAATGAGACTGTATGACCAACCAAATGAATGCTGTACAGTTCTCAGTGAAGAGGAAGGCTGTTGGAATATGGGGATGCAAGGACTGTGGCAAGGTTAAAGCTGGTGGTGCATATACTTTGAAGTAAGGCCTATTTTTTGTTCTCTTATATTTCATTTGCTATATTTTGTAGGCATGATATAAACCCTTTGTTGCCTAGACTTGGGTGCAGGTGTCAGGTGTTGGGTGTGGGTGTGGGTATGAGTCTAAAGGTTGGACTCACATATTCTCTGTGGTTCAACAACACACACGCACACATATATATTTATAATGGTGGGAAAAATTCGGGTCCGAACGGGTTTGGGTCTGGACAACCCCTACTATAAAGAAATATATTAATTGTCTGGACCCGGCTTGGTTTTAAATTCGGACATGACTTACTTGTCCAGACCTGCTTTGTTTAAAATTGGGATTGTCCAATTGTCCGAATTTGTCACAATCTTGAAAACTAACGTTTTATATTAAAGCATCTTCAAATGTTAAAATATACACATTATGATCTCATGTGATGCAATTTAGAAAAGTTACGTCAAATTTATATAATTTAACATTTAATGTCAAGAAACAATTATTTAAATACAAGAAAATAAAATTTAATCATTCTATAATAAAAAATATATCTTTAGTACATTAATTTTTATATGCATTAAAGCATATTAATGTTTGTTAATCTATTTAATTAAGTAGTAAGTGTTTAATACTCTTTTATCAAATATATTTTTAACTTTATTTAAAATTCAAATCGGGTTCGGGTTTACAAGGCCTTGTCTAAACCCGGCCCGGTTTTAAATTCGTGCAATAGGTCTTTGTCCAAACTCGGCCTAGATTTGTTAAAACATTTTTCAAACTTTTTTTTCGGGCCGAACAAAATCAGGTCGGCGGGCCCAGACACGGAATTGTTAGCCCTATATATATATAATTAGATTCTAATCTAACACATTAATTGAGGCGACATAAATGAACAAAACATTTAATGGATAACACATTTTGAGGGGTTCCCATAACATGTGTATATATTTGGTTTCCATTGTAGAATTTCCTACACACACACACACATATATATATATACATACATACATACATCTATGTCATGGAAACTCCTCAAAATATGTTGGATTTAAATCCAATGGTTCTAAATAGTGGTTGTAAGGCGTCAAGGTGATGCCTAGGCATTTCCTTGTTAAAGGTGAGGCGTCGCCTAGGCAATAAAAAAGATATTGATTTAGAAGCCCTTGAAAAATTAGTTAATTATTTTTAACTCCTTGTCAGTTTACTAGTACTAGTACTACTACCCACTGTCTGTTTACTACATTAATAATAATAAGGCGAAACATGCTTTTTGGTTCTTGAACTTTGAGTCTTTTATGCTTTTGGTCCCTGAACTTTTATTAGTGTACATTTGGTCCCTTATCTTTCATTATTGTACATATGGTCCCTGAAATTTTGAGTTTTTATGCTTTTGGTCCCTAAACTTTGAATGTTTTATATTTTTGGGGTAAATTATTATTTTTTCAACTTTTGTTGGTTGATGTGAGTTACCCGCTTTAGTAATATAAACTACTTTGCTCTTCTTGACTAGTCACACGACACTTTTGTTACTCGCATCACTGGAATTTAACACTTCAAATGTTGAAGGACTAAATGTAGACCTTTGTGAAAGTTCAAGAATCAAATGTCTAGTAATAAAAGTTCAAGGGCCAAAAGCATAAAAAACACAAAGTTCAGGGACCAAATGATGGTTTTTGCCTAATAATAATAATTAATATTGAAGCTTCATACTGTTCTTAGATATTTTACTAGTCTTGAAAAACATCATAAAAGTGTAGGTAGAAAAATAAAATGTATTTGTAAAAAAAAAGTTTGCAAACTATTTTAAAGAAAATATAAATTTAAAACAACTCATGGATTTTTTTTTGAAAAAAATTTATTGTTCACGGTGCACAGTAATTATTGTTCATCGTCTCGTTTGTGAAGACGATGAACAGTTGGCCTCTGCGACCTCTGCTCAAGAGGCCAACAATGGCCTTTACGACCTTTGCGCAGAGGTTGCGAGATGCCAACAATGGCCTCACGATCTCTGTTGCAAGAGTCGCGAGGTCATTAATGGCCACTGTGACCTCAAAAGTGGGCCGACGTTAGTTACTGGAGGTCAGAGGAGTTGTCGGAAGTGAAAATTTACCTTTCGAGAGACGTTGAAAGTTGCTCACCGGAGTGCTAAGATCCGAAAGTTGTTGTAATGGTTGGGGTGGAGTGGATAAAGTTGATGGGGTAAAGAATGGGGATTTCTATTAGGGTTTAAGTTTATATATATAATAATTATTAAAGGCTTCTATATTCTAAAAAAATTTACTAAGAACTCCCTAAAGACTTTAAATATTTTCAAATGCACCCACTACCCGTCTTAGGAACCGTCTAGGCAAAGCCTTACAACCACTGGTTCTAAATAGTGTACCCATGGCATGGGTATATATTTGGTTCTGTAGAAATACCCTATATATATATATAAGTTTACATACCTATATATTTTTTTCTCATTTTACTTTTCTTATTCTACACTAGAAAGTTCATGCTAATATTTTCTTTTTTTGAATGGAGTATCCATATCTTTTCAAGTGTTGGACTTGTTTAAGTGTCCAATACGGTACTTTGAATAGAGTGAAGGGTTTGGGTTATGTAGTGTAAACTTATTTCATTATTGTTTTGCAGCACCGCTAGCGCAGTGACGGTCAGAAGCACAATTAGGAGGCTGAGAGAGCAAGTCGAGGGTTGATTTTCGTGACCTATGCTATCTATGTTAAGTGTCTGCGATTTTGTTAGTTTTCTGCTAGTTTTGAATTGTCAAGAAGGTACTAAAATTCCTTTTTATGGCCTTGAAACATTCGAGATTCGCCGGGGTAGATTCATGTTAGACCTTAATTTGTATGGTTACAATTATTGTGAATTGGAGGACAGTTCTTCAGTGAAATTATTGGACAGCACATTTTCTTTTGATTGTGGGGAAGCTATGCGTCTATGGAAGCTAATATTAGCCTATCAACTTTAGAGGAAATTTGTTTACAATTTATATATTAGTTTAGATTGGTCGGGAGGTTCAACAGTGGAGGTTAATTTACGTTTTTGATTTATTTTTTAAAATAGACAGCAGATAAAGTTAGTTTTTCTTAAAAATAAATTTATAAATAGTTAATTAGTCTTGGTTTCAAAAAAAAAAAAGTTAATTAGTCTAATTATCCAGGTAAATTATTATGAAAGTAACTTGGCTAAGGAGGTTTTAAACTCGATCCATTGATGAACCTCCAACCATTTCAACTTTCAAATGATGAGTCACCCATCTCATTATAGATTCTTGTGCACATAGTTGCATTTCAAATATTTAAGGCCAAAATAGAATAAAATAGAGGGTATAAAACAATGAAAATTAGTAGTTTTGAATCTATCCACACCTTTGTAAAAAATTGTTTTTTTTTGAAGTAGAATAGAAATTATTATTAATAAGGTCGCTAATAAAAGTAATTTATTCACATAGTTGCATTTCAATCAGGCTTGATATATATAGGACCAGTCGTTGAATCAATTGCCCAAATAAAAGTAATTTATTCGCTAATCCTATTTGTTTAAATGGACATTTTAACTGCAATGAATCTTAATATTGACCCTTCAGACGAATAAAAACTGTGTTCGACATTTAACTACAATGAATTTGGTTGTGATTCGATGTAATGTTGACCAATGAATCAGCAAGACATCCAAGCAAACATCACTCTTGATCATCAGTATATACGTAGTCCCATTTATTATCTTGGATTATGATCCATCAGTAGCATTGCCATTGGCATGACCAATTAGTTGTATCGTGTAGTCTGCCACACGGCCAACGACGGGTTTGACAGTGTATGGAGAAGTAGTACTTAGTAGTTCACCGCGGTTGCTAGTAGTCCTGCTGCCACTGCAGTGCCAATGGCTACTTTCACCCACTCCATTTTCTTTCTTTTTTTTTTCCTTGAAGAATTGCGTATGGTACCAATTAGAATAGCAATAAAGACCTGATAATGCGCTGAATGTTTGCCCGGTCCGCCCAAGCCCATAAACAAATAATCGGGCTTGGGTAGATATTTAAAAAAAAGAGAAAGCCCGGTTCAAGCCGCTTTAAAGTGGGCTGAACTTTAAAACCTTAAAAAGTCCTAGGCCGACTCGAGCCCGGCTTAAATACAAGTTAGTAACTAATATATTTTAATATAATTAGTGTTGGAAGTGGGATTTGATTCAAGCTCCAAATAGAAGCCAATCGCAACACAAAAACTGACTCAAAATATAACAACCCGTAATATTAATAATGATTTAATTCCTTTATTTTCATTCTAGAACCATAACTTAGACCTACATGGATACCGCGAATAAGTCTAGGGCATGCCTGCCTAGGTAACAATTGTTATTCTTGTGTGATGCATACTACATCGTTGTATTAATAAATTATTCACGTCGTAGTAGTGTTAGAATTTTCATTGGTCGTGTTGTCGGTGTGTTGTGATGAGAGTGTAGGACACCGTGAGACGTGTAACATTGGTGTATGTGGTAGTTGAAGGTAGGGGGTGGCAAAAAGTGTTCGGACCCGTTTGTCCGCATTTGTGCGCTCTAATTTTTAACGGGTCCGGACATAGTTTTCTTTAAAACAATACGGGTCTGGGCTCAAAATTCTGTTTGTTTTAAAAACGAGTATGGGTACAGACAAAATGTTTTAAAAAATGGGTACCCGTTTAGCGATTAATTCTTAGAAGTATTTTAGTAATTTTGCATATATTATATAAATGAAAAACCCTAAGCTTTTGGATTTGTGTTTATTCTTCTCCGTCTCAAATGCTTAAGTCGACCCTCTCTACTAGTCTTTATATATAAGAAGAGTTGTTTAGTTGGGACACACCACACAATGTGGGTGATGTATAAAAGGAGATGAGAGAGCATTTGTTTTGATATTTGTTTATGTTATTCTTTAATATCTTTATTGGTGTCACTTGATGACTTAAATGATATATTTTTGTGACGACCACAATTTCACAATCCTAAATTGGGCTTCGCCCGGCCTAGACTTACGTCGACCCCCGAGCTAATCTCGGTGAGTCACATAAGCCTAGTCAACATTCCTTACCATTTACCATTATTAAGCAATAAAAAATTGAGTTAATCAATTAGTGAGTTATCATATTTATAGCGGAAGCAATTAAATCTCAAACTAATCAAATAACCTCAAAGACACACAAGTTAAGACAATCTAGAGTGTGGAAACCCCACATATATATATCATCATGAATCAAGCCAGAGGAAAGTCACATCAAGATATACATGCCCAAGATCTCTCACAACCCAAATCCCAGTATTTCAAAACAAGTATATACAATAATACAATAAAATAAAACGTGCATCAGACAAAAGAGAGCCACTCCGTATCCTTAGATCAAATCCACTAGCTATGGAGCCTTTCCTTTGCTAGACTATGGATTTGCACTCCATCAAACCTAAGAATGACGAGCCCAGGTAAGTAATGCCAAACATGACATATGTACAACATTTCGAAATAAATAAAACAATTTAATTCATACTGATAGAAGAAAGGAAAAAGGAGCGCATGAATATATAAAGACTGTAAATAGATCAATGGAAAAGTGAGGGTCCAGAAAACAAATCCGAAGAGCAAGGAGTCGTGACTAAAAGGTCGTTGAGTCGCGACAAATGCCCAGAAGCTCGGGTTCCAGGATAAGAACATAACTTACCAGCCTTAACCCTCGCGACTATGATATATCCATGGTACCCGGATAAGTGCCCCCAACTACACTCAATTGGGAGATATCAACAGTACAATGCCCAGATAAGAGCTCATATCACATATAAAACAGGAACATGTCTCACTTGCCATTAGACCACTCAACCAATAGGAATTTCAAGAGATAGAATGAATAGAACAATAACAACAAATCAAAGCTTAAGAAATAACTATAAAATTTCTCACCGGCTTACTTACCTGTATCCAAGTTGATACGCACTCACACGAACTCCAACTCACCTCCTACGAATCCCCGTGTGACTCGTCATTGACTATAACCCCTGATAGTCAATTAATTGCAATTTTTTGCTAATTTTCTTCCAATTTACCCAATTTTCATAATTTATTCATTAGTGTAATTGGGTGATTTCTGGGGTATTGGATCGTATACAGACCTATTTGAATACCCGAGAGATTCTCGAAGTTTTCCCAAAATTTTCTAAAAACTCCATTGTGAACAGTGTCATGTCGCATGTGGTGATATGGAGGTTAGAACCCTGCGGGGTCACATAAAGAGTGACATTTTGAGACCCTCTGTCTTGGATGCTGTAACCGCCCCAAAACCCATCGACCACTACGACGTGTGATGTGGGCCTACAACTGTGCCACATCATCAATTGAATGTGTCCCACGTGCACTCATACCTCAATCACTGACCAATTACTGCTAACTTTGTAACATTTTCATTAATAACTGGTTCAAGTTAGCATATGGACTCGTTATCGTGTGTATCATCAAAATATTCAGCGGAAGATTTAAATCATCAAAATAAATGTTAAAAGTAAGTTTTATGAGCATGTTACCTAATGTTGAAACCATAGCAAAATGTACACCATGTATATATCAAGTGTGATCCTCAAAATATCAAAAGATAAGCCTCAAAGTCATATACAGGTCAAAAAGTATCACTCACAACCTATACCCAACATAAAACGATAAATATAAACAAACGTACAAGTAGGGCAAATGGTAGTCAATCACAGGAAGTCCTCAAGCTTGCCCTTCCCTCTGCTCGTACCAATATCTGCATTCAAGCCATCACAAAAAGCAGATGACGAGTCCAGAGTGAGTAATCTCAAAAAAATTCATCAAGTAAATACATAAATAAAACTGCTGGAATCAAGATACTATATGTGGAAGAAAAGAATATATGCAACTGTGGAAGATCATCGCATGAATATAAATAGCATAGAAATCATAGTGTGTGCATGATCTGAATTAGACTAGCGCCATACTTCGGGCTATTCCCCAGGCACGACTAGTAAGGATACCTCCAACTGGTGACCTTGGACCCGCTAGGTGGCCAGTGTAGAACCACGATACACCCACACATGTCTAGTACAAATCAACATTCGGGTAGCATACTCACCGACATGTCACTAGAACATATGCTATGGCCTAATAGACCTTATGCCCTCGCAACAAGTAAACTTAACCAACCGTAACCATAATTAGGAAAATAAGATTTCTGAATAAAAAGGATAGAATTCAAATAGTCAAGCAGTAAATACTAAAGTGAATTCAATTGGGAAACTACACACCTCAAACCGCACTCCACTACCGTCACTAGTCCAAATGCACGCTTCCACAGCGTGTCCAATTACCTGGTAAACCAACCTGAAATCATCAATTCCCAATAAATCCAGTCAATTCCCAAACCTTGGAAACCCTTATTCAATACCCAAATCATCGATAAAATCATAATTTGAACATCCCAAATAGACCATATAAGTCCCTAAGTCACACGCCAATTGGTAAATTTATTTTAAAAACTTTCATGGTGAAACTGTCTGAGACGCCATCGTGTTCAAGTCTACACGGCGTCCTGGACGTCGTGACAGGCGCCGTCACGATGATCCCCTCCACGACACCACCAAAATGTGGAGAATTGGCCACTGGCTCAGACGCCGTGGGTGGCGTCGTGGGCGTTAACCACCACGACGCCCCTGGCGGTGTCTTTGCCAGTAGGTGTTTTTGGGGTTTCGGACCCCCTCGGCTAGTCGTCAGGGTCCATGCTCGTTCCAACAACTCATCAAATTCTTAACCAACCTCAAATAACTAAAACCCTTCGACCAAACATGTTTGTAACACAAACCCGGTGTTTTCTAGACAAAAACCCGAAAAATCACTTGAAAACCAAAACAACATCATCAACACCAAATTCAACATTTGTAACCTCAAAACCAACTACAAAAACCATAGCAATACCTTATTTGATCGGTTTGCTCAAAACCAAACCCGAAACCACTTGAAAATTAGTCCTAAACGTAGAGAAGGAGATGTGGATTGAAGATCTGCCCTTGGTTTTCAATTTCTTTGACCTCTTGAGCTTCAAAATGATCACCCAAACACTCAAAACCCTCACCACCTCTCACAATTTTTGTCCAACACAAGTGAAAAAAGAGAAAAGGTGATGAGAATGAAGAATATGGGATATTTATACAAAAATCCTCATCTCAACTCACACACACATCACAAAGCTTCATTGGATAGTTGAGATGGAGTCAAAAAGGCCACAATTTGTACATACTGACTCACACTTGGTTCATTGACTTTATCCTTCTAGCTATACCCATTCGACTCCGACCGTTTTGGTATCCGGTACTGGTACCCAGTACTCGCATCTACACGCTGCTCTCGGCCTAATGTACTAAGTCATTCGCCTACCCGGTACCCGCGTCTACACGTTACTCATGGCGAATACCCGTCACATTATCTCGCTCGACAATAAACAATATAAACACACATATTGTGATCCAATTTAACTAAATTGAACATATAAATTGCAAATACACAACAAAAGCACACAAAATGGATTGTATACCTAATCCGGGCGTGCTCCGACCTAGCTGTAGGATCCACAAACGTCCACGCTGGTTTCCACGCCTGCAATGATGTCATAAATAACGAAATTTTTAATTGTGTTGTTACAGACACCGTGAGTAGCGCAATGGGGTATTCCCCTCCACGACGTAACTTAAAATGTGACCTTTCTTAGAGTCTCTGCTCTGGGCGCCGTGACCGGCGCTGTAGGGCTTAATGCTCCATGGCATCCCTCGCGGCGTTAAACCCTATACACTGATCCGAGGTTTTCGAAACCCCGGCTTGTGTCGCTACGTTCCAAGTCTATCCTAAACTCTTAGGGACGTCCAAAACAACTCCAAACCACCTTCACTGTGTTTGAAACATCGACAAATCCCCGATTTGAAAATCACGAAAAAATTCCCCAAAAAATCCACTAAAAATACAAATAACTCCCAAATCATCAATACAACCATTGCAACACACTAAATCAACTCCATTATTATCAAATCCATCAACTAAATCCAATAAAAATCAAAACCCCAAAATGTTATCCAAAATTATCATGACGAAAACCTGTAAAATTGTCGTTTAAACGTAGATATTCACGTAGGGAGTCAGGATCTCACCTTAAAACATGTTGTTGATCGATCCCCCACGTCGCTCTGAGTTTGAAAAGTTTCGAATCCCTTGCCCAATTTGGTTCTCACGTTGAGAGAGGAAAGAAAGAAACAAAGTGAGAGAAAAGTTGGTGGGATGGGTTTTATACTTAACACTTCATCTCCCTCCACACGCGTATTTTGAGGCACATCAAATGGCCCTCCTTAACTCCAGCCACCAACCTTGACTCAAACCTTGTGAAACACTTTGTGATTTGCACCTCACAACTTAACCATTTCCCGCTCAAACCTCGTGTTCCCGGACTCGCACTGCACCACGACTCACACGTCGTGTGCTCCTGGACGTACTAACATACTTGACACGTTACACAATATTTATTTATTATTAAATTTGCATTTTGTCAGTGTTTTTAATTCAATTAATCCCCTGACTACTAATTACCCTCAATTGTTCGCCCGAAACCCGTAACACACGTTTTTCTCGGGCCGAACCCGTTCTCCAAAACCAATGCTCACATACAAACGTCTTCACACGCTTGAGACATTGGAATTTACATTCGAGTAATAAAATATAATACAAACACTGAACAAAAATAAGATACCTCGGTGTCGACGACCGAGAATTAGACAACTGTATCACGACAATGGGCCCATGTACGACCTAAATTGACACATGACACGAGTTAGATTTTAGGGTCGTTACATTTTTCCTATGCTTTTTATGTTTTCTCGATAACTTGATTGGTGTCACTTTTTTTTATCAGATTGGTGTCACTGGTGTGCTTCAGTTCTCATCTCATTTGTTTTGAACATTTGTTCTAATCTCGACATTGATCTTCATTTCCAATACCACGGTGGAGTGGGTGCATTGATTTTTTTGCATGGATTTATTATGTATAAATCAAAACGGGTCCTGTACAAAAAATGGGTTCCATATGTTTTATAAAAATACGGGATTGGTCAACAAAAGGTGTCCACTTTTAAAAATGGGTACATGTCCATACACTAATTTTAAGAAAATTTTAAATCCATACTGTTATTTTACTTTCAAATCCGCAAAGTACAGTGAGCTTTCTTTTTATTTGGTAAGTAATGTATTCTAGCTTTTGAAAAGATGAAATTAGTGAAGGAAACAATGACTTAAACAACAAATGTGTGAATCACACAAATAGTGCATTTTGTGAATGCGTTATTTGTGTGACATGGACTTGCTGTCTAACATCGCTCTCCGTGTGGATCACACTAATAATGCCTTTTCCGTAGGTGTTATTTGTATGATTCAGATGGATTCATCACATATGAATAACACATTTACAAAATGCGTTATTCGTGTGACATGGATCCCACGTGGTTTCATGTAACACGAATAACGCCTTTTGTAAAGGCACTATTCGTGTGACATGGACCGAATACTAAACACGAATAACGTTTTTGAAAAGGCGCTATTCGTGATCCATGGCCATCACATAACAAAAAATATATTCTCTGCCAAAACCTACCCTAAGGATTGATAGGGGTTTTCAATGGGGGTTGAACGTTTGTTGGGGATGGTGAGGTGACTTTAAGGGTGTTGGCTGGGAGTTTAAAAGAGGGAGAGAAGGAGACGAGATCAAGGTAGGGAGAGAGAGAGAGTTGGGTTTGAGAAAAGGCAAGGGGGAGAGAGACACCGTCCTGAGTGAGTAAAGCAAGGGTTCTGAGTGAGCGTGGGTCGAGAGAGAGAAAGGCAAGGGAGAGAGACAACGTGAGGGCAAGGGAGAGAGACAACGTGAGAGCAGGGAGAGAGAGAGAGTATGTGTTTTGTCAGTTGGGTTTATTTAGAGAGTTGTGTGTTGGGCAGACGTAGGGAGAAGGGAGTAAGGTATGTGAGAGAGTTGGATTGAGAGAAGTAGAATCCACAAGATCGATGGATTGAAAACCAGGAGGTCATTAAGGTGAAGGTTTTTTTTTTATTATTTTTTTTAAGAATAGTTTTTTAGTTATTTAGTTTTCATTTGAATAAAATAACTAACTTTATTTTTTTTTGCAGGGAATATTAATTTTTTTGAAGGTAAGAGAATATTAAATTAAAGAACAAAACAAGAGGGAAATAGTAAGAGCTAAAATTTATTTATTTATTTATTATTTTTATATTGTGTAATTGCATAGTTTTTTATAAGAAACAGTCGGTAAGCAACATATGTTTATTGCATGGTATGTGTAATTTAACTGTGCTTTTAATTATTTCGTGCTTTAAAAAACAACTTTTTAATAAAACAAAAATATTAGAATTCACAACTAGAAAGAAGGTTTTTCATAGCATGTGAAAAATGTCGTGACATGAGTTTAATTGCTTTTTTACCAATGTTGTTATATCCATGTTGTTAAAAAAACATGTCTTTTCATAGTTTTTAAGAAAAATTATAGGTTAGCTTTTCATTGATTTTAGTTAACGTAACTACTAATTGCTTTTAAAAATGGCTACCAAAGGATGTTGTAGCTTAACTATCAATTGCATTTCATTAACGCTAAGAAACACCAGTCTTTTTTCAAATGAAAAATGACATCAAGAACGCAATAGGATTGTCATACGAACGATCGATCAAAGCGAGCGATTGAGCGAGAGAGATCATGGAGTGCGCGCAAGCTACGGCTTCGAGTGAGAGCGAGGGTCAAGAGCGAATGTTGAATGAGTTACGATATTGGTAAATGCTATAGAGCAAAATATTAAAAAAGAAACATTATAGTTAACAAAATGTTACAAAAGTTAAACCATTAAGACCATTTAAATTAAAATCGATACTTATGTTTTTTATTTATTTTATTTTATTTTTAAGTAACTCCTTTGTCTTTTATTGCATTTCAAGAGAGGTGGAATAAATCTAAAGCTATAGAAAAGCTAATTTTTAGTAGTGATTGTCATAGCTTATTGCTTGTAGTAAAATATTTTCAAAAATAAAAAATAGAGACAATAATTGAGTGATAAAAAATGTAATCCTTTTTATTCAGAATAATTGAAGGCTTGTTATTCAACAATATAACATGACTTATATGCCCATTTCAACTAATATAAATATTACTAGATTCAATATGAATCTATTTGGCCTGATCCATCATATTGAATTGTGAATAAATACGAAAAAAAGAGTACAAAAAATGGAAATTGAATATGATATGTATTTTCTAATACCTAAAAAAAGATAAAAAGACTCCAAATATATTTGAAAATTGAATGTATCCCCAAACCGTACTTGCATTTTTCATTGCACTAGACTTTCTCTATGTATAAATCTAGACCTAAGTTAAGTTCCTTATAAGGGACTCGTTCCCTTTCCCAAGATGAGACTCTAAGAAAATTAAATACTCAGTTGATACTAAGTTCCTTAAAAGGGACTCATTCCTTTCCCAAAAGGCTCCTCGAACAACTCTAGGATAAAATTTATATCATTTTGAAAAACTACTACAAGATGCTCCATTTTGATATAAGAACAAGAATAATCTTTGATGAGGATTTTTCAAAAGTTCGATCACGCCTCAAATCCCTATTTTGATCATTTTTTGGCTTAATATATATATGTCATCATTTTTATATTATCAATGTGATAAATTATGTAGGTCATAGAACATAGGAACATTCCATTTCAATTTTATGCATACGGTAAAATTGTTAAGGTTTCGCAAGGCATCGAGTACAACACACCCCATCAATGATTCTGATTCTTAAGTTTGGAACGAGTAAACATGAGTTGATGGGTCACTTGTATAACGCGTTTGGTATCTCGTCCACTGAGACTTTCATTACGATGACATATCTTCACATAATAACCCATCCATCAGGCAGTATTTTATCCCCATGTCGTTGCAAGATGAGACCCACTTGGAGTTGATGTGGTCGTCGAATCTACCATTATCAACGTAGGTAGAAATTTACTTAACCTTTGAGCCAATCAAGCCTTTTCAAAAGTTTACTATGCATTCACAAGTGGTTGAAGAAAATGTCGTCATGACATGCCCAACATCAATGATGGAAAGATTACATATGCAATCACCTATAGGTGATGTCGTGCAAAATAGATTTGTTACTCCAATTGATGGTGACATTAGTGTCCTTAGTGATGAACTTAGTGAGGACGACGTGTAACGACCCAGATTTAATTCGCCATTATTGTTGACGTGGTTACAGATGTGGATGACAGCTCAAATGTTCGTGGGACCGCAGATAGGCTAGGGCGCGCTCGGAGCTAGGTAAATAGGGATTTTTGTGCTGTTTTGTATAATTTGTGATGTTCATATGTAATTATAGTTATTTGCATCGCGATGTGTGTATTTTATTTTGTTATTGACGTGCTAGATAGTGCAACGGGTATTTGTCCCAATTAGCGTGCAGACGCGGTACCGAGTAGCCGAATGACAGTACACTAGGTTGGGTAGTCATACACACATGGATCGAAATGATAAAATACAATTAATAATTAATAATTAGTGTCGCATATGCATTCGTGGTGTGAGAGTACGCGAGAAACGCAAGTGTACGTGCAAGAGTCGGGTACGGGAAACACCCGGGGTTTGAGTGTTTGATTTACCAAGTTAAGTCAAGGAGAGGAGTGTCACCAGCCAAGTCACTTTGGGCTGAACTTTTTGACTCAATGAGAGTCATCGGATGAGGCCTCAAGATGTGTGTCCACATTAGATGACATTGAGGTATAAATAGGATATTTTCCATGAAGTTTACCACCTTTTCTCTCTCTTCTCAAGACAAATCCAAAAATTGGAAGCGTGAGCAAGGGTTTTGTGATTTCAAGAGGTGATTTAGAGCACCAAACGACGAGCTATCGACGATCTTAGGTGAGATCCTCGATCCTCGATCCTCTATCCGTTTCTTACATTTCGGGCATAAAAGTTTAGGTTTTAACGTGGGTTTCAGTTATAGATTTCGAGCACACTGAATTGGGCAGTGTTTCTATGGTTATGGTGATGGTTTTGGATAAATTGTGGAGGTTTTGTTTGTGTTGTTGTGGAAGTCGTGGTTTTTGGAAACAAAATAGAGTTTTGATCAGTATTTGTCGGGGTTTTAGTTTCGAACAATTTTCGTCGAGTACTTATGGTTGTAAATGGTTGATTTTAAGTTATATGAGATGTTGGGACCGGTTTGGACAGTGACGACGAGCCGAGGGGCTCGAAAACCCTATTGGGCATCATTGGTTCAGACGTCGCCAGGGGTGCCATGGGGAGAAAACTCCCACGGCATCACCCGTGGCGTCCGAACCAGAGAGCACCACACCACTCACACTTTATATAATGTTGGAGAAAGGATGCTCCTACGGCGTTTAAATGGGATTTAAATTGATAAAAGGTATTAAATTAGGATTTCAAATTTGGCACTCATTTTGGATATTAAACTTCGATTGATCGATCGGGGCACTCATTTTGGGATGACATTTGGATTAGTTGGAGTGTGAATTGAGGTGTGTAGTATCCCAACTGAAATTACTTGAGTATTTACTTATCTTGGCTCTTGAATTCGTATTTCTATATTTCAATATTCGATTCCTGGTTGTGGTTTATATGGACGGACGTTGAGGCTCTCCTTCCATGCAATTCCCGTGTGTATGCCCACTAGGCCATAACACGTGTGTCAGGGATGCATGTGTGGGTACGTCGTAGGTACTACGCCGACCACCTAGCGGATCCCATATTGGCCCTATTTGAGTGGGACTCGCCAGCATTACTCTGTGGAAGAGTCCGGATTATGGTGCTAGTGTGGCCCTAGGTCTCTAGGAACACGATTTAAGCTTTCACTATTATCTATCCATGCGATGAGCGCAATTGCCTGTATTTATTTTTCCATGTTTATTTAATAGCTTTATTTAAATTCCAATATTTACTTTAAGTATTGCTCACTTAATTTCTTGGGAATACTCACTCTAGACTCGTCATCTGCCTTTTGTGATGGCTTGAGTGTAGATCTGAGTACGAGTCGTGGTAAGGGCAAACTTCCGGTGTACCAATGATTCAGAGATATTTTGCCAGACTCGTAAGTTTGTATTATATGTACTTTCTTTTCATTTTGGGATTTGGGATTAAGAGATTACTATGAACCTTGTATTTTGATATTTTAAGATCTTCGAAGTATATTGCTTGATATATGATGGTTTCATTGGTTTTCCATACTAGGTTTATTATATATCACATGAATTCGATGGTTGTTATCTGAATTAACATGATTTTAAGACTTCCGCTGATATTTTTGAGGTTTGAAAACTATACTAATTATGACTTAAGTTCAATAACAATTTAAATAGTAAATTGTGGCATATTGAGGTTAATAACGATTAAATGGTGGATTTGATTTAATGTGAGACACAACTGGCACTGGTAAGCCAAATTGTGGACCCACATTGGCCCCTGTGGTGGTTTATTAGAAAAAAATGGGACGTTACATTTTGGTATCAGAGCCTAGGTTTAGGGAAACCTAGAGCTCGAATTTGTGGTATAATTTAAGGGTAAACCTGATGAACAAACTTTAGATGTGGAAACTCAAAGGAATTGACTAGAATCTTAGTTGGGAAGAGATTTGAGATGGGTAGAAATCAAGAATATAAGTGTTACGTTTTTGTCTGTATATTATATACGATACACATATACTCGCATTAAGGCTGACTAGAGGCACGTTCTTCGATGCAAATACTCGATTGACAGGCAGCCTTTCGATACTACTCAGCCTGAGTTCGGGGATACCAACGATGTGAATAGGAAGATGTTGATACTGGAGTCATTGACACGGACGGTAGACGACAGGTTCGCATTATTGATTAATATGATGAGAACTCGGGATGCTCGGGAGGATACTACAACTCTTACTACAGTGTTGGCTGCACCTATGACTACTTAAATAGTTGTGGCTCCTACTACTGTCGAGACTCGAGGCAGGCTACAGTATATGAGACACAGGCCTAGAGAGCTGCACTAGAGGTAGTAACGACTGAGACCACAATAGTCATTACTCCATCGACTATTGAGCAACCAGTTGTGGTGTCTACTTCTAGACGTTTGATGATTGTGGAGGTCAAGAAGTTGAAGGATTTTCTTAGACTCTCACCAGGGTACTTCTATGGAGCCGGAGACCCAAAGATAATCGAGATGTGGCTATTGGCTCATTAGAGGTTACACCAGTTGCTGTCGGTTAAGGAGATTGATCGATCGAGGTTGTTGAGTTTTTGCTTGAGATCTGTTGTTGCGATATGGTGGATTACCTACTAAGCGATCATCCTACTGTGACGACTTAGGTGGAGTTTCGAGTACTGTTTATAGACGAGTACATACCCATAAAGGTCAGCATCGGAGCAGGAGGAGTTAAGGTCCCAGTTAGAGGATTTATTGTAGAAGGGATTCATTCTCCCTAGCATGTCACCTTGGGGAGCTCCAGTTCTTTTTGTGAAGAAGAAGAAAGGCTTGATGCGGATGTGTGTGGACTGTAGGAAGTTGAATCAGGTGACGATTCATAACCATTACCCAATTCCCAAGATTGATGACTTGTTCGATCAGTTGGCAGGAGCAAATTATTCTCAAAGATTGACCTCAGATCAAATTATCACCAGTTGAGGACCTGAGAGAGTGACATAGAGAAGACTGCCTTCAGTACGAGATATGGGTTGTATGAGTTCATAGTCATGTCGTTTGGGCTGACTAACACGCCAACGTTCTTCATGGATTTGATGCACAAGGTGTTGAGGACGTACTTGGATCGATACGTGATTGTATTCATCGATGACATTCTAATCTACAACAGGACTCATGTAGAGCACGAGAGGCATCTCATGGAGGTGTTGGGGACGCTGAGAGAGCATAGACTTTACTCCAAGTTCAGCAAATGTGCGTTTTGGCAGAGTGAAATCAAATTTCTAGGGCACATCATCAACGATAAGGGCATATCAATTGATGGTGACAAGATTTGGGCTATCATTGACTGGAGGACACTCGAGTCTGTATTGGATATCCAGAGTTTCCTGGATTTGGCAGAATATTACAAGTGTTTCATGAAGGACTTTTCGTTGATTGCAGCGTTGATGACGAGGTTGACCAGAAAGGATGTCAGATTTAACTGGGCATATGAGTATGAGGATTCTTTCAGGGAGCTGAAGAGACAGTTGTCTTATGCACCAGTATTGGCATTACTTTTGGTAGGGAGAGGTTTCTCGGTATACACTGATGCATCAGGCATTGGGTTGGGTTACGTATTGATGTAGGATGGACACCAAGTGGCCTACTTATCTCGATGATTGAGACCCCATGAGGGAACTATCAAGTGCACGACTTGGAGCTTACAGCGGTCGTGTTTGCATTGAAGGCTTGAAGGCATTACTTGTATGCTGAGAGGTTCGTGTTGTTTACCGACCACCAGAGTTTGAGGTATTTGTTCACTCAGAGGGAGATGAACATGCCATAGAGGACATGGCTCGAGTTACCTTCACCATTGAGTACCATCCTGGTAAGGTGAATGTGGTAGCTAATATGCTTAGTAGGAGCGGTATCAAGAGCCAGATGGTACTATGGCATATGGCATATGAACACTGGTTGCTTGAGGTTGCATCGGTGTTGTGTGTGACAGAGTCTATTGTTGAGCTATAAATTTGTTGTCAGATGCGAGTTCCCATGATGTCTCTCGAGTGGGTTGCTGAATTTAGTGAGCTGAGGGCCGGTATTTATGGATCAGTGGACTGGCTCAGGATCCGGGGTGTACAGAGTGGTCTGAGGGTTCAAACGGGTGCTTGAGACACAAGGGTTGTTTGTGGATATCGTTGGTATTGGAGCTCAGGGACAACATTCTCGAGGACGCAACACCGGTCGCAATATACAATTCATCCTGGTTAGACCAAGATGTATCATGATCTGTAGCAATTATTTTAGTGTCCAGGGATGAAGGCTGATGTGGGGAGATACGCCCGAAGTTGTCATATATGCCAACAGGTGAAGGCTGAGCATAGAAAATCAGCTGGGTTGCTACAGCCGCTGCCCATTCCTCAGTGGAAGTGGGAACACGTGGCAATGGACTTCATCAGTGGCTTACTGTAGACTACGAGATGACATGATGCAGTTTGGGTAGTTATTGACAGGTTGAAAAATTCGGCACATTTCATATCGATCGTCATGAGATATTCAGTTACACAGCTGAGCATTATTTTCGAGAGAGAGATTGTCATATTGCACGGTGTACCGGTCTCCATTGTGTCTGACAGAGATTCGAGATTTACTTTATGGCTTTGGGAGAATATGCAGGAGCAGTTTGGCACTCGACTACAGTTCAGTACCATGTACCATCCTCAGACTAACGGGTAGTAAGAGAAGTTGATTCAGATTCTCGAAGATATGCTTAGAGCGTGTATATTACAGTTTGGTAGATCGTGGGAGGATTATCTGTCGTTATGTGAGTTTGCTTACAACGTAACTATCAGACGAGTATTGGGATGCCACCATTTAAGGCATTTTATGGTAGGCCCTGTAGGTCACCAACATGTTGGGCGACAGGAGGATGAAACGGCTATAGTACCTAAGGTTGTTGTGGATCACACTGAGAAGGTGAGGCAGATTATGTAACGGCTCGAAGTTAATTCGCCGTTATTAATGACGTGTATGCAGACGTGGCAGACAGCTCAGATGCTCGTGGGACTCGCAGATAGGCTAGGGCGCGCCTGGTGCTAGGTAAATAGTAATTTTTGTGTTGTTGTGCTTTAATTTGCGATGTTTATATGTAATTAGGGTTATTAGCATCGCGATGTGTGTATTTTATTGTGTTATTGACGTGCGAGATAGTGTGATGGGTATTCGCCACGATTAGCGTGTAGACGTGGGTACCGGGTAGGTGGATGACAATACACTAGGTTGAGTAGTTATATACACATAGGAAATGGTAAAATACAATTAATAATTAATAAATAACGCCGTATATGCATTTGTGGCACGAGGATACGCAAGAGACGCGAGGGTACGTGTGGGACTCGGGTATCGGAACACTCAAGGGTTTACTATTTGAATGAACAAAGACAAGGTAAGGGAGAAGTGTCACTCATTTAAGTCATGTTAAGCTGGACTATTTGACTCATTTGAAGTCCTTGGATAAGCATTGGGAGAGGTAAGTGAGGGGAGATGGTTTAGAAGTATATATATGGGATTTTTGTTCAACCTACCACCTTTTCTCTCTCCTCCTTTAGCGAAATCCGAATTTAGAGCTTGATTTAGAGCACCAAACGACGACGAATCGATGATCCTATGTTAGAATCTCGTTCTCCATCTCATTTCCTACGTTTCGGACACAAAAACTTGTGTTTTTACTTGGGTTATGGGTTTGGATTTTGAGCACACTGGTTTGGGCAGCGTTGCTATGGATTTTGGTGTTGTTTTTTAGCAACAAAATGGGATTGTATTGAGGTTGTTGTTTTTATTGCAGTTTTGGGAAGAAAACAAGGTTTTTAATCGGTTTTGTCAGGGTTTTAGTTTAAGATGATTTTCGTTGAGGGGTTATGGCGGTAAATGGTTTCTATGTATTTGTACATGATTTTGGGACGGGTTCGGACCGTGGCGACAAGCTGAGGGGGCTCAAAAACCTAATAGGAGTCACTGGTTTAGATGTCGCCATGGATGCCATGGGGAGAAAACTCCCACGGCGTCACTTGCGGTGTCATGCCGTGGAGTTTTGGTCTTGGTAGTGTGGGTCATGATGTCTAGCACGTCGTGGGGCTTTTGAACACGGCAATGCCACTTGCGGTGTCTGGAATAGGAAAATAAAAATAAAAATTTTAAAATGAATTTTCTGAAATGGGTTTTTTATTGGGTTTTATTGAGGATTATAGTCAATTTAATGAGGATTTAAATTGATAAAAATAGACTTATTTATGATTTGTAATTTGGGAGAATTTACGGATAATTTTGATAATCAGGCTTTGAGTTGATTGATCGGGGATTTGATACGCATTGTGGGCATGATTTGGCGGCAATTGGGATTTGTTGGAGTGCGGTTTGAGGTGTGTAGTATCCCAACTGAAATTACTTGAGTATTTACTTATTTTGACATTTGAATTCAATTTTTGTTATTGCTATATTATATTCTTGGTTGTGGTTTTTAATGGACGAACATTGAATGAGGCTCCTTCCTTGCCATTCCAGTGTGTATTCCACTAGGCCATATCACGTGTTGCCAGATCGATCTCGGTGAATAGGACAATCTGAGGATCACGTCGTGGCACGTGTCGGTGTGTCGTAGGTGTAACGCCACCTACCGAGCGGATCTAGATACTGGGACTTGCTTGCTTGAGTGGGACTTGCCTGAAGTATTATGTGGAAGAGTTCGAATTATATTGCCAGTTTGGTCCTGGCTCTGGGAACACACTTTGTGTGATGGCCCCAGTTTTCAAACCTAAACTGGCCCGGCCTAGACTTACGTGAAACTTTGAGCTCCTATCGACGAGTCACGCAAGACTAGTCAGCCTTACCTTACTATTTACCATTAATTTACAAGTTTATAATGTTGATTAGTGAGTTATCATCAATATAGCAGAAGCAAAAGCTCAAACTAATCAAAATAATCACAGTCATAAAAAGATAAAATATCCTAGAGTGTGGAAACCTCGCGTATGTATATCATCATAAATGATCAGCCAGATGAGAACAACCCAATAGATATACATGCCCATAATCTCTCACACACCCAAACCTAAGTTTCAAAACAACATATATATACAATAATACAAAAATCACCTACTCAGCCAAGTGGAAAGACGTGCTTTAGTATCCTCAAAGCAAATCTCTAAGCTCTGGTGCGTTCCCCTTGCTGGACTGGGGATCTGCACTCCGTCAAACACAAGAATGACGAGCCCAGATAAGTAACACAAAACAGAACAATAATACAACATTTCGAAATAAATAAACATCAGTTCACATTCATGCTGATAGAAAGAAAAGAATAAGGAACGTATGAATATATAAGACTGTAAATAGATCAATCGAAAAGTGAGTGTGCGAGTTACGAAATAGAATAGCAAGGAGTCTCGACAATTGTCGTTGAGTCGAGGTAAAACCTACAAGACTCGGGTTCAGGACAAGAACACTGCCTACTAGCCCTAACCCTTGCGACTATGAGATATCTATAGACCTGATAAGAGCCCCCAACGTACACTCAAATGGGAGATATCAATAGTGTCTAGATAAGAGCTCACATCGCAGGTAAAAGTAACAATAACTCCCTTGTCAGTGGACCACTCAACCAACAGAGATTCCAAAAGATATAATGATAAACAAAGCAATAACAACAAATTAAAGCTCAAGAAAAAACTGTAAAAGTTCTCACTGGTTTACTTACCTGTAATCCAACTAATACGCACTCAATGGACCCCGACACTTCTCCTAAGACCTCCCGTGTCTTGTAAATGTTCAAAATCCTTAATATATATTAAAATTGAAATTCCCATTAATTATCCTCACTCCATCAAATTTTCCATAATTTTATTCGTTCACTCATTTGGGTCGATTACCCGGGTATTAGATCGTATTCAAACCCATTAGGATACCCGAGAGATCCCCAAAAGTTTTCAAAAATTGGCCCCTGTGAATAATGTTACGTCGCCGGGACGCTGTGGCATCAATGGCTTGGACGACGTCTCTACAACGTGGAGACAATGCTCACTGCCCAACATGTACGTGAGTAACGCCGTGACCTTTTTTGGTCGTGGCGGCGTCCTCACGGCGTGTGCCCTGAGGCCTTGCCTAAGAAGTATGTGGGTGACGCCGGGAGCTGGAATACTCACGGCGTTGCCACGACGTCTGTTGCAGAAAGCCTCTAAATTTTGACACCCCGGCTCGTGTCGCTATGCTTCGATCCTATCCCAACTTCGACTAAACATCTAACATAACGCCAAATCACACTCGGCTCGCGTCAAAACCCAATCAAACCATCGATCTTTCGAAATCATCCAAAATTCACAAAAAAATCTCAAAAAATTTAGAAAATCCCCAAACACCAAAACCATTTCACAAATCCCTTATTAGTCATCACTTACATTCCAATTCCATGAAAACATACCATAAAAACCAATTTCCCAAAATCGTTGTCCAAAATTATCTCGACAAAAATACACAAAACTATCGCCAAAACGTAGATAATCACGTGGGGAACCGAATCTCACTTTATTTCGAAGATTGATCGTTCCTTCGATGTCGAATCGTGACGAATCCCCCGAAAACCCGATCGTTTCTCACATTTTTAATCGATGAAGAGAGAGAGAGAGAGTGAAATGAAAAATGAGGTAGGAGAGAGAAAAGTTGGTGGGGTAGGCTTATATACCTTCCTCTCATCCACCCACACACACGAATCTCGAGGCACATCCTATGGTTCTCTACTCACTCCAGCCACCAACTCTAACACCAAATAGTGACTTCAATATGTGACACAATTTCTTGTTTGAGCCTTTTCTCACACGATACTCGCGTTCTCGGACTCATTCCGCACCATGACTTACTCGTCGCGTATCCCGGACGTACCAAAGTATCGAACACGTTTTACAACTTTTATTTATTATTTATTTCGTATTTTTTCAGTGTTTTTAATTCATTAAAGTCTCCCAGGACTACTAATTACCCGACCAGCGTTAGCCCGAAAACCCATTATTTCACGAAACCCTCAAGCTAAATCGTTCCCCGTACCAACGCTCACACTCAAATGTTTTCACGCGTTTGGGACATTGGATTTAAACATTCGAGTAATACAATATAATACAATATAATACAAAACACCGAACACAAATAATATACCTCGGCGCCGACGACCAAGAATTAGACTCGTATCACGTCTAATGGGCCCACGTACGACCTAAATTGACATGTGACACAAGTTAGAATTTAGGGTCGTTACACTTTGAGCTTTCACTATGATCTATCCATGCGATGAGCGCAGTTGCTTGTATTTATTTTTGCATGTTTATTTAATATTTTTATTTAAGTTCCAGTATTTACTTTCAATATTGCTCACTTAATTTTCTTGGGAATATACACTTTGGACTCTTCATCTGCCTTTTGTGATGACTTAAGTGCATGCCCTAGTACGAGTCGAGGCAAGGGCAAGCTATCGGAGTACCGTTGATTCAGAGATACATAACCCGACTTGTACGTTTGTATTATATGTATTTGTTTTCATTTTGGGAACTTGGGGTTGAGAGATGCTTTGAAACCTTGTATATTTTGATATTTTGTGACATCTAAGGTATTTTGGACACATATAGGTTTTCCACATTAGGTTTATGGTTTACATCACACATTTTGATTATTATTGTCTAAGTTAATACGTTTGTAAAACTTTCGTAGTTATAATTTGAGGTTAAACTGATAACTTTACAGGTGATTAGTGTTCAGTACAATTTAATCAGTAAATTGTTGATTAATAAGATTTACAAAGGATAAAACGGAGGATGTAATCCAATGTGGGGCATAACTGTCACTGATAAGACAAATTGTGGTCCACATTGGCCCCCATGGTGGTCTGCTTGGAAAATGGGTCGTTACAGATTAGGCAGAGACTTCAGGTGGCGCAGGATAGACAAAAGAAATATGCGATAAGTATCACGGGAGTCTGTGCTACGAGGTGGATGATATGATGTATTTGGAGGTTTCTCCATAAAAATGGCAATAAGAGGTTTGGCATTAAAGGGAAACTGACACCTAGGCTTGTTGGACCATACAAGGTCAAGGCACGCGTCGGTAGTGTAGCTTATGAGTTGGAATTACCGTCGCAGTTAGCTGGGGTACATCCGGTATTTCATGTGTCGATGTTGAGACTGGCTAGGTCGGGACTGAGGCCGATGGTTGATGTCAGACAAGTAAGGTATGACCTGATGGCACTTATGAGGAGTAGCCAATGGAGATTATGGATCGTAGAGTGCAGACTTTGAGGAATAGGGAAATCCCAAAGGTTCTTGTTCGTTGGCAGCATCACGAGACCGAAGGACTCATCTAGGAGCTCGAATCTACGATGCGCGGCGATACCCTCAGCTATTTGTCGGTAAGTGTTTTATGTTTAGTTGTTTAAATTTCAAGACGAAATTTCACCTAGTTGGGAAGAATTGTAACGACCGAATTTAATTCGTCATTATTGCTGACGTGGCTGACAACTTAGATGCTCGTGGGACTGCAAATAGGCCAAGGCGCGCCAAGAGCTAGGTAAATAGGGTTTTTTGTACATTTTTGTATAATTTGCGATGTTTATATGTAATTAGGGTTATTGACATCGCGATGTGTGTATTTTATTTTGTTATTGACGTGCGAGATAGTGTGATGGGTATTCGCCCCGATTAGCGTGCAGACACGGGTACCGGGTAGCCGAATGATAGTACACTAGGTTGGGTAGTCATACACATATGGAAAATAATAAAATACAATTAATAATTAACGTCGTATATGCGTTAGTGGTGCCAGAGTACGCGAGAGTACGTGAGGGAGTCGGGTATGGGAATGCCCAAGTGTTTGAGTGTTTGATTTAGCAAGTTAAGTCAAGGAGAGGAGTGTCACCACCCAAGTCACTTTAGGCTGAACTTTTTGACTCAATGAGAGTCATTAGATGAGGCCTCAAGATGTGTGTCCACATTAGCTGACATTTGAGGTATAAATAGGATATCTTCCATAAAGTTTACTACCTTTTCTCTCTCTTCTCAAGACAAATCCAAAAATTGGAATGTGAGCAAGGGTTTTGTGATTTCAAGATGTGATTTGGAATACCAAACGACAAGTTATCAACGATCTAAGGTGAGATCCTCGATCCTCTCTCCGTTTCCTATGTTTCGGGCATAAAAGTTCGGGTTTTGACGTGGGTTTGGGTTATGGATTTCGAGCACACTGAATTGGGTAGTGTTGATATAGTTGTGGTGATGGTTTTGGATAAATTGTAGAGGTTTTGTTTGTGTTGTTGTGGAAGTTGTGGTTTTTAGAAACAAAATAGAGTTTTGATCGGTATTTGTTGGGGTTTAGGTTTCGGACAATTTTCATCGAGCACTTATGGTTGTAAATGGTTGATATGAAGTTATATTAGATGTTGGACGGGTTTAGACCGCAACAACGAGCCGAGGGGCTCGAAAACTCCTATTGGGCGTCACTGGTTCAAATGCCGCCAGGGGTTCCGTGGGGAGAAAACTCCCACGACGTCAACTGGGGTGTCCGAACAAGATAGCACCACACCACTCATGTAGCGGCCTCCAATTCATCGGCAGCTACGACGTGCACTGCGGGCCCACAACCCTTCCAACTCATCATCCAGCTGTGTCCCACGGCCACTCGAAACTCAATATAACCAAATTCTTGCTAAGTTTAAGTTATGTATTATTAATTATTTATTTAAGTTAGCTTTGGATTCTTTATTATCATTTTACCTTAAAGTACGCAACGATAATTAAAAAAAGATTATCAAGGTATTTTATGAGCATATTACCTAAGGTGGAAACCATATCAAAATATACAAATATACATATCAACTGAGATCCTCAAAATATAAAAAATATAACCTACAAATCATATCTATCACTCATACCCCAAAACCTAGCATAAAACAAGGAAATAAAAACAAACGTACGAGTAGGGAAAATGTCGTCAATCAATGTAGTCCTCAAGCTTGCCTTCCTTCGACTCGTACTAGGATCCGCACTCAAGCCATCACAAAAAGCAGATGACGAGTCCAGAGTGAGTAATCCCAAGGAAATTCACCAAGTAAATACGTAAATAAACTGTTGGAATTAAAATACTATAAGTAAACATGCGGAACAAAGAATATAGACAATTGTGGAAGATCATCGCATGCATAAATATAGTAGTGAAGCAAATTTCGTGCACAATCAAAGTCAGACTAAGCCATACTTCGGGCTATTCTCCAGGCATGGCCCGTGAGGATACCTCTAATGGATGACCCTGGACCCTCTAGGTAGCCGGCGTACATTCATGGCGCACCCACACATGCCTATCATACCCGGGTAGCATATTCACCGGCGCATGCCTAGACATATGCTATGGCTTAGTGGACCCTATGCCCCCGCAACGAATAAGCACCAGGTGAGAGTACTCAACCATCGTAAAGTAATAAGGAAATGGAATAGTAAATGAACAGAACTGAATTCAAATAAATCAAGTAGTAATTACTAAAGTTAATTTCAGTTGGGTTACTACATACCTCAAACCGCACTCCTCGTCCTGTAAAATAAACCTCGGTCCAGCTCCAATAAATACCCGACAATTCAAGATTATCACCCGTATTATACCTTAGACCATTTTTCATTAAATTAGCTTCAATTGGATATATTATGTCAATTTTTCATTTTTCGAGGTAAAAACCCCGACAATATGTTGCCAAAATTATGAGAAAATCCCAAAACTCATTTATTTGATCAAAATATAGTTTTTTTTTTCTAAAATTTTCCTATTTTATCTGAATTTTCTATTAATTTTCCCGATTTCTTTTCGAGTTTTAGGTCAGCTCTGTTCCAACATAATTTTTTGTTTTAATCGGTTGGGGTTGGCTTTTAACCCAAACCCCTCCTCTTCTATTACCCTTCCCAACCGAACACCACCGAACCCCACCGAACCTCCACACAACAACACCACAATAACAACTCCTCACCTTTGCCAACGCCTTTTCCACGAGCTCCCGACCTCGATCTCTCGATCTCTCTTCTTCTTTCGTCCCTCTCACTTAGATTCGATCAAAAAAATGGGGAAAATGGTGGTTTCGGTGGTGTTATCAACAATTAAGAGGTGAAATGACCAAAATACCCCTATGTTCTTATCCTCATTCTTCACAATCACATACCCTTTTTGGTCATTTCACAATTAATTATTTATTTTGTGATTTTTAATATATATATTTATATATATACATATATATTTTAAATTACACATATATATAAAATATATATATATTCACCTATATTTTCGCACCTACAATTTCGTCGTGCGCACCAACGAGCGTACTTAGGCATGCACACTACTGTACTATCCACGCGTGTCAACCACGACCCCGCGAGTTACTAGGCGCCACCAATTTACTATTTTATCACATTTAATTCATTTAATGTGTGTAATATTTTCCTTAACTTAAAATTTCGTATTTTAGTCTACCCGGTACCTGCGTCGACATGCATATCGATGCGAATACTCAACACACAATCTCACACGTCAATTTAAAATATAATTACACACATCGCGATGTCGTTTAACCTATTTTAACATAAACATTGCAAAATTAAACAAAACAACACACAAAATACTATTTACCTAATATGGTCGTGCTCCAGCCTCGCTATGGGACCCACGAACGTCCCCGCTGGCATCCACGTTTACAATGACGTCATAAAATAGAAACAATTATGAATTGGGTCGTTACAACTCACGCTTTATATCACGTCGTGGGGGTGTTCTTCTTGGCGGTGTGGGCCACGACGTCGAGGACGCCTTGGGGAAGTTGTTCACTGTGGCGCCACTTGCGACATCTGAGATAAAAAATTAAATAAAATTTTAAAAATGAATTTTCTGTAATGGGTTTAATTGGGGTTTAATTGGAGGATTATTATCAATTAAATGAGGATTTAAATTGATAAAAAGCTATTAAATTAGGATTTCAAATTTGGGAAACTTACGGATAATTTTTTATATTAAACCTTGGATTGATTGACTGGGGATTGGCACGCACTTTGGGGAGTGATTGAGACATCATTTGGATTAGTTGGAGTGCGAATTGAGGTGTGTAGCATCCTAACTAAAATTACTTGAGTATTTACTTATTTTGGATTTTGAATTCGTATTTATGTCTTTCAATATTCTATTCCTGATTATGGTTTATATGGACGGACGTTGAGGCTCTCCCTCTGTGCCATTCCTGTGTGTATGTCCACTAGGCCATAGCATGTATGTCAGGGATGCATGTGTGGATGCATCGTAGGTACTGCGCCGACTACCTAGCGGATCCAAATACTCGCCTTTCTTGAGTGGGACTCGCTGGCAGTATTAAGTGAAAGAGTCTAAGTATGGCGCTAGTTTGGCCCTAGGCTTTAAGTGTAACGACCCTAAAATCTAACTCATGCCACGTGTCATTTTAGGTCGTACGTGGACCCTTGTCATGATATGTGTGAACAATTCTCGGTTGTCGACGCTGAGGTATGTTGTTTTTGTTCGGTGTTTGTATTATTATTTTACTTCCTGAATTTAGATTCCAATGTCCCAAACGTGTAAGGACGTTTGTGTGTGAGCATTGAGGTGTGAAAATGGGTTCGATTTGGAGAAATGCGTTGTACAGGTGCCGGGGCAAACATTTTGTCAGGTAATTAGTTGTCCAGGGGACAAATTGAATAGAAACACTGACAAAATACAATAAAATATAATAATTAAACATGACACGACAAGTACGGTAAGAAAATTGGTCCATAAGAGTTTGATGTGTCATGGAAAAATTATGATTTTTGGGGTTTTGGTGTGACAAAGACCAGCATTATAAATGGTTTTATGAAGATGAACTGTTTTGCCGAGAGTTTGGCTCCATTTGGTGAAAAATCGGATTCAAAACGGGCACTGAAAGTCAAAACACGTCAAAATAGTGATTTATAAGAATTAATAAATGAAAAGGATTTAAGTTGCTGACAAGCAGCTGCAGGTTTATATATATACATATATATATATATATAACACGTCAAAATAGTGATTTATAAGAATTAATAAATGAAAAGATTTAAGCTACTGACAAGCAGCTGTGGGTTTTTATATATATATAAGAAAAAAAATAAAAAATCTCAATCGTTCGGTAGAGAATGAATGAAATTTTTGGTTTCTAAATCTCTCTGATCAATTTTTCGCATGCGTAGCTTCCGACGTCCAATTTTCATTCGATTTTTCTCCACAAAATAGTATATCATTGCGAGACAGTCAATTTGAGCTAAGTTGTTGCGGTGGAAACGAGGGATTAGGTCCAAAATTTGGTAAAATATCAATTCCAAGATGTTTTTTTTCCTCAATTCAATTTGAAATCTCGCGATTTTTCTATTTCTTTCACAGAGTTTTTATAGGAATCAATATCAATTGTTATGAATTGATGTATTGAATTGATTTGCGTCAATTTGGGATAAATTTCACCGGTGTAGGATAGAGTTTTTATGATTTGAAGTGATGCAACTTAGTTGCTAACAGTTTTGAAGATGTTTTTGCAGTTGATATTGATTTATATTGGAATTTTGGATGAATTGAATATTGGTTTCGATTAAAATTGACTCCACGGGCTGTGGAAATAATTGAAAGTTGGTATTAAATGGTTTATTGGTGTTTGTTGGCATGATTTGAGGATTTCACTGCGAAAATGTTGATTTGAAGAAGTTTTAATAGTTCAAAATAAATAAAGTTTGCCTTATCAATTGGCCTTATGGGAAAATTCATAACTCATCTGTTTTTTATCCGATTTGAGTGTTATTGGAGTCTATGGAAAGTACGAAATGTGTACTACAAGTTGCTTTCTGGTCGGTTTGAAAAATATTGAGGTTTTCAAGGTTAAAAAGTTATTTATTACCGTTCCGAATTGGACCATAACGGAATTTCGGCTTATGCCGGTACCATAATATCAGAATGGGGAGTTTGAAAGTTAGTTAAAGTTATAAATAATTATTTTTGGAATTAGCTCTCGAGCATACTTTGGTCACAGTTTTCACGATGCTTCGTAATTTGGTTTCTCTTGAAGCTTGAACATAATATAATTGGGTATGCAGGGTAGTTATTAGAAGCGTGTGAGTGCGTAGTAACGTTAGACACATGTAAGTAAACCAGTGGAAAACTTAATTATTTCATTGAGCTCTAATTTTATTGTTATTGCTATATCCTGTTTTGGAATTTTATTCTATGTAGTGGTCCAAGGGCAAGTTAATCAGTGTGATCCTTGGAAGTTGTGGGTTAAGCTGGTGCATAAACCAGAGGCCAGAGGACTTGGGATGCACGTTATTATTATTATTTTTGGAACTTGATATTCACGAGCTGATCTTTTGGTTCCTATATACGAAGTGGGAATTGCTTTACTAGATTGTTGAAGAATTTTACATTCGCATGGATTTAGGATTATGTGATATATCACATCCTATTCTCTGAGCTCAGAAGGGTAGCTTATTCCTCAGCTCAAACGACTATTGGTTTGGACTACTTGTGCCTTTCTTTTGATTCCTGAACACTTATTGTCGATTAATTCTGATTTATTTTCAATCTTTATTTATTCATGCATTCCTTGTCCATGTCTTTCTATCAACATGAATATAAAATATTATTTATTTTTGAAATATTGTAAATATCCTGCTTGGCGTTACTTACCTGGGACTCGCCATTCTTGTATTTGACTGAGTGCAGATTACAGTCGAGCAGGAAAGCTCCTCAGCTTGGTGATTTAATTTGAGGATAGCATGGCTGATCTATCTTTGAACTCGATATAGGTTTGATTTTGTATTACTGTTATATATATGTTTTGAAACTGGTTTTTTAGGAAATGAGAGATCTTGGGCATGGATATGATGATAGTCTCTCATATGATATGAGATATGGTGGTGATATATGTATTTGTTAGGTTTCCACACATTCTAGGTTATCCTAACTTATGTCTTGAGGTTGTTATATTAGTTAGAGATGTTAAATGTTTCCGCTTATCTTTGAATAACTCACTAATCTTAATGATTTCATCTTAAATTGTTAAATAAATGAGAAAAGTAAAGTAAGGCAAATTAGGTTTGCGTTGACTGTGCGAGGGGGACTCGTGGTTTATGTAAGTTTAGGCCGGGCGGGGTCTAGTTTTAAGGTTGTGGAATTGGACCATCACACTAGGAACACACTTTAAGCTTTCCCTATTATTTATCCATGCAATGATTACAGTTGTCTGTATTTATTTCTGCATGTTTATTTGATAGCTTTATTTAAATTTCAGTATTTACTTTTAGTATTGCTCACTTAATTTCCTTGAAAATTCTCACTCTGGTTTCGTCATTTTCCTTTTGTGATGGCTTGAATGCAGATCTGAGTACGAGTTGTGGTAAGGGCAAGATTCTGGAGTACCAGTGATTTAGAGAGATTTTGCCAGATTCGTACGTTGGTATTATATGTACTTTGTTTCATTTTGGGATTTTGGATTGAGAGAATACTATAAACCTTGTATTTTGATATTTTGATACCTTTGAGGTATATTGCTTGAAATTTGATGGTTTCATGGATTTTCCACATTAGGTTTATGATATATCACATGAATTCGATGGTTGTTATCTGAATTAACTTGATTTTAAGACTTCCGCTGATATTTTTGAGGTTTGGAAACTATACTAATATATGACGTTAAGTTCAATAACAATTTAAACAGTAAATTGTGGTATATTGAGGTTAATAACAATTAAATTGTGCATTTGATTCAATGTGAGGCAAAGCTGGCGCTAGTAAGCCAGACTGTAGGCCCACATTGGCCCCGTGGCGGTCTATTGGAAAAAAATGGGTCGTTACACGATGACAACGACATCGACGAGTTGGATGTATGTCCCCTCGAGGATGTTGCGCCATATGTTGATTAGGAAAGTATAAATGTTGTTACAGACGACCCAACTTATGAACCTACAGGGGTGAAAAACTTGCAAGATGATGAGCAATTTGCTATTGACAAAGAGGATTGCATGGAAGAAGCAAACGATGAAGAAGTTTACCAACCATTGTCGATGTATAATGAAATTGATTGGGAAGTGGCTAATTCTACTGCGACTCAACGTTCTCATCATTCGACAAGATGAGACATGCCTAATTTGAGTTGGAAAGAGGAATGTGCTTTGACAATAAGAAAGACTTGCAACATGCCATTAAAAGTATGACATGTTAACAAACATTGTCAATACCATGTTATGAAGTCAACTACAACGTTGTGGGCGGTGAAGTGCAGAAGTGCACCTGAAGGTGGTTACATGTGGCGTCTTTGTGCTTGTTTGCGAAAGAAAAAATAATAGTGGGAGATAACTCAATTAGACGAGCCGCACAACTGTATAAATCCCAGCATAGAACGTTGTCATGCCTAACTCACACCAACATGCTTGCACGTGAGATATAAAACATTGTCCAGATAGATCAGACAATTACTATCAAGGCCTTAGAAGAAATGATTAAGCTAAAATACGAACATGAGGTTTCCTACAAGCGAATGTGGGATGCCAAAAGGAAAGCAGTTGCAAATGCATTCAAAAATTGGGACACGTCGTATCGCAAGTTACCAAGATGGTTGGCGGCTATACAGAATAAGAACCCAAGGATAAAGATTGAGTGGTCACATAGATAATGGGCAGCATATGAGATTAGGACAGAGCATCCTCAATTCCGTCGTGTGTTTTTCGCATTCGAAGCATCAATCGAAAGTTCAAGCATTGTAGGCCTCTTCTACATATTGACACGACGTTCTTGTATGAAAATATAGTGGTAAGCTAATGATTGTCATATTTATTGATGGTAATTGACACCTACTTCCAATTGCATTTGCAGTTGCAAAAACAAATCAACAGACTGGTGGGGGTGGTTTTTGATGATGTTATGCAAACACGTGATCGATAGAGATGATATTTGTATTATTTATGACCGTCACTCTTGCATTCTCAAGGCTGTTAACATACCAGCAAATGGTTTTTGCCCACCAAAAGGATACTACCGTTATTGTCTATGACACATGGCCAGTAATTTTAACACAAATTTCAAAAATGAATCATTAAAGAACATCCTTTCTCGAGTTGTTGTTCAACATCAAGTGAGGAAATTTGATGCATGCATGGAGCGTTTTGCTTATTTTTCATCAGAAACTCTTTAACGTCTTCAATATGTGAATGTCATTCCCAAGGAATTATGGACTTGATCTCATAACAAAGGCCTGTGGTATGGATGGATGAATTCTAATGGGGTTGGTATGTAATCAATACTAGTTATGTTTGTTATCCAATAACTTTTTATCACTGTGCTGATATTACTGACATGACATTATCTTACTATTGTAAAATGTTTTAATGGTGTATTGAAAGGGGCACGATTCTTGCCAATAACATCAATGGTTCAAATGATTTACTACAAGTTAGTGACATACACCAACCGATGCAAGCAGGAGATCAATGAAGCAATCTCACACGGGCTCTATTACACAAAATATGCCATGGATTTAATAACACATTATGAATAATCTGCAAGGAGGCATTATGCCAAATTGATAAATTGAGACAATGGTGAGTTTAAGATGCTCACTAGACGTAATGAGATCGTATGCATAAAGACAACAATACAAAAGTTGTTATTATGAAGAATTGGTATTGCAGTTGCAATAAATGGCAATCGTTTGGTTTTCCTTGCTCACACGTGTTAGCTGCATGTGCCTTTATTCAACTTGATTATACACAATTTATTGAGTCATACCATAGGATGGTCGTGTACGTACAATGCTACTCCTCTCAATTCAAAGTCATCCCCGATGAGAAGTATTGGCCGACTTTTGCGATGAAGATTCTACCAGATCCAAGGTGTAGACGTGGTCGAGGGAGACCAAAGGGAACACGAAGGCAAAATGAGATGGATCTTCCTAAAGGACCTTGCGATATGGCATATGTCATCAAGAAGGACATAGCCGAACAACATGTCCAAATAGAGATCGTGCTTAAGCCCCTACTAGGAGGAACCAATGTCGTATTTTTCATGCAGAGGGACATAATAAAAAGAATTGTCCAACAAAAGCTCAACCCCTCAATCAAAACCAATGATGGGATTTGTATTTTGTTTGTGAATGGTGTTAGTTGGTAATTTGATAACATTTATATTTATATAGTATTCAGAATTGTTACGTCAAGTAATATATAGGTATTTGTTTATGTTTTAACCCTTATTAATGATTCGTTGTGACTTTTAAAACTACTCTACTAATTTTTCTAATACACAGTTGTAGCGAGTACACAAATGGAACCAGGTCCATCTGATCATTCTCTTCTATGCCTCCAACCTACACACAGATCATTGCAAGTCAGGAGGGGCCAGGTATATACATTTAACATGTATGTTTCTAATATTTATGCAAAAACTTTTAATACATATATATCGATGCATTTTTTTAATTATAAGATACATGAAATGATGTGTGTGCGAAGAAGACGGTGTGTTGTTGATCGACAAGTGAGTTACCATTCTCGAACGATCTCTTACCTATGTTCTAGTGGTTTTTATGGGGTTTCACGCGTAGGATTTTTCAGCCTTGATTGGGCTTTGATCACCGTTTTTGTTGAGAGATGGCGTCCGAAGACACATATGTTCCACATGCGTTGTGGCGAGTGAACGATTACACTCCAAGACGTTGAGATATAGCTCGGGTTACCTATTAATGGTATGCTTATGATTGGAAGCACAGATTTCGACTATCTCAAGGTGTATGAGAGACTACTTGGTGCAAGACCTAATGCAGTTGACCTTTCTGGGAATAGCCTTTTTGTCTCATGGCTCGAAGAAAATGTACCACCTATACAGGATGACAACGATGAGAACACGGTTCAAATTATGTTCGTTCTTCTACAACTTATTGGTGGTTGTGTGTTTGCTGACAAGTCGAACCGATATATACATTTGATGTTTCTTCCGTTACTCGAGGACCTTCAAATAGCTGGAAAATATAGTTTAGGAAGTGCATGTTTGGCTTATTTATATAGGGAGTTGTGTTGTGGATCTCGCTCTGGTGCCCACGAGGTTGCTGGTGCGTCAATTCTTATACAACTATGGGCCTAGAATAGAGCCAGGACTCAACATTTACCGCACCAAGGCGCCTGCCTTGGGCGCCCGCCTGTTCTTAGAGCTCGAACTCGAACATTTGATAGAGTTAACATGCCCAATGACGTTCTCTAGGATATCGGTAGTAAAAATATTTCTTATATTATTTTTAATTATTCATTGTGTCTTTTTAATTTATATCTACTTTATTGTTTTGTAGATGGATAGTTGTATTTTCTGTTACTAAGACTTCCACATATGTTTTATTGTCATATCATGATGCATTTGACACATAGAGGGAGAATGTCGTAGAGTGGCAACTATACGCCAATGTCCTCGAGTCACTTCCACAATTTTGTACTCAATGTCATGGGAGCTAGCGTTCGATGATTCTTTAAGTTGTTTTCATATATTCGAGTGGCATCGACTGAAAAGGGTAATGAGACAGTTCGGAATGACACAGGCCGTGCCACCTAACTGTAATTTTGACATACGACGGCATCGCATCCAATTGAGAGGACACCCTCAAGAAAATTGAGCAGTGTATCATAGAAGATTTATAAAGTTGTAGGAAAATCATGGTAATACCATAGCCACAATGGAACAAAAAGGGGGAACATGATTAAGAAGAGTAGATGAGGTGGTACCAATCTATCAGCAGGCGATTCATTGAACATAACGAGGCTCTATGCGAATATGTGGTAAGCTTAAAACTATTAGATTTTTATCCTCATGAGTCATATTTTAAATTATTAACTAACATTATTTTTTGTATATCAATCTACATTTGTGCGTCAATTGCAGCGAATGTTCATTGATGAAAGGACCGATCAAGGCATTGCTGCTCTTGATGAAGGCATTAGAATCTTAGACGAGGATGAACGACAAAGGACTACTACGTGGAATGATGAAAATGTAGTTGAGCCGAAATAGATGATGAAGCATCTCAAGAAGAAGAGGATTAAAGCCTAGCAATTAGAGGGAGGAGAAGAAAAAGAACAAGGACACAAACTGTGGGTGAGAGCAGCAGACACGTTCTCCTCTACCACCTCCAACTCGTCCAAGACCAAGAACGACAAAGATTGTTGGTGAGACACATCCTTCTTCTCATAGGTACACTTTTTTGCTGCCCCCAATGCAACCTGAAGCTCATATGTTTGTACCTAGAGCACTGAGCATGAGTGTTCATCCTTATCATTTCGATCCATATGCACCTGGGCCATCATCTTTCTACATGGACCATAGAATGCCTACACATTCAATGCATGGTTCATTACCTCGATACATGCCAAGTCCATTTAATCCGCCATATTATAATTACAATGTCATATAGTGGAGATGGCTCATTCATGCACTTATTAAGCATGCCACCTCATGTTCCTTTCACCCAACCACATACAGAAAGCCAGTATGTCGGAATGGTTCAACCTCATATCTTTGATAACATTGGTAGTAGAGGTGAATCGAGTGAACACGAGGAAGAAAATCAATCGACTCGCTGAGCTCAACAAACTCAGTCGGACATACAAGCACGGAGAAATCCAGGTCAAAATAGAGTACATCTGGTTTGTCTCACGAAGGAGCAACGTCGTCGTTGATAGAACTGCATCATACCTTTCTATGAGTTTATTTGATGTCATGGTAATTTCTTGGATTTGTATATTTGTTCGAGCTTTTTTTTGCTATTTGTTTTCCTCTTACTTGTATGCAAATTTTCACATATGATGCAAATGGAGATGGAGATGGCGATGGAGATAGAGGCAATCAAGTGCTAAAGTTACAATGAGACCAGTTTTTAGTTCCCTTATATATGAGGAAAAACCTGAATTAACTGTAAGACCTCCAAACTAGCTATCTCTTTCAAAGCAATCAACGCAATTTTTTGGATTTTTCAATTTCTCTTTGGTATTATATCATTTGCATTTTCTTTATCATGAATTACTTATGATGCATGTTTCCTTAACACTGTGTAACGGTGAAGGTAAAATGTCAATTTCGTTGTGTTGTGTACTTGAAAAATAAATTGTTGGAGGAATTCAATGAAAATGATGTTAGGTTTGAGGAATGCTACACGGACATACCGAAACATACATTGGTGTGTGAGTCGTCTATATGCGCCTCGATTTAGTGTGAAACATTCGCCAATGTGTATTTTAGTGTGGTTTGGGTTGATAAATGTGTAGTATTTTCAATTTAGGGGCTAGGGTATGGTAGTCGGTGGAGTTACATGAATCACTCATTTTCAAAAGGAGTTAACCACATACTTAATATTTTGTTCAAATGACGCCTTTTAAAAAGAAGTAATTTTTTTTGGTAGGGTGAAAATGAGTAATTCATGTAATCAAGTAGTCACATTGCACTCACCTCTCTCAATTACGCCTTCTCAAAACACACAATACATTACTTTTGTAATTTTGAAAAATCATCCCTATTTGATGAATTTAAAAAAAAACAATATTACCTTTTTAATAAGCCCTAATTTTAATCATTATTAAGGGGGTATCTTTACCCTTTTTAGGGTTTAGAGAATATACACGCAACCCACTATTCTCTATTCATGGTGGAGCGACACCTCACCTACCTAACCCCTTAAAATAAGGTCCACCACTTATCTCACATGCTCTCACTTCTCTTTTACATATAAAAGCTTGTCTTTCATGCACAAGTAGAACAAAACAAAAGATTTTCTCAAGAGAAAGACGAGCCCTAGATATCAATACCAATTGAACAAAACAAAACAAAACAAAAGATTTTGGAAATTGAAAGTTTTTGGAGTTGAATCTTAGGGAGATTTTAAGCCAACAAATACCAATTGAAGGAAAGACGAGCCCTAGATATCAATACCTTTTTCTTTTTTCTTGCAAAGTTGTGGTTAAATGAATGTGTAATATGGGATTTTGGTCCAATTGATATTTCACAACCACAATGAGCTTTTGTCTCTAATTTCATACTAATATTTGAGTGTGCATGAATGAATTTTCAAATTTGAATGCGCACTAAACTTTGAAGAAAAGTCTTTAGACAATTGCTTGATTTTTAAAGTTCTTTAAGCTTTATGGGGTTTAATGGTGGTGTTGTTATTGTTGTTGATGAAAAAGAGAAAATGGAGAAGAAAAGAAGAGAAATGTTTGAATAAAAAGGGTTCGGTCTATGGAGGAGACAAAATTCATGTCTGAAAAGTGGGGACGAATTTCATCTTTTTAGAGGGAGCTTGACTGGGCTGAGCTTGCTTAACCCTAGCCCAGTTGGGACAAACCAGGCCGAGTTCAAGGGCCCAACCCCCTATTAATTTTAAAAAAATTTAAAAATTTAAATTAAATAAAATCTTAAATAAAATAAACTGCAAAAAAATAAAAAATAATAGATCAAAATTATAAAAAAAAATCCAAAAAATTAGAAAAAAAGTACATGAAATTGAAAAGGGGTAAGAAATTGAGTTTGAGACTTTTCGAGGGGTTTTGCACCAAAGTGTAGCCAATAAAACGTGCCATTACTAAAAATTTGGAATAAAATTTTAACTTTTGGTTTTACATTATAAACCTACTTAATGTGACTCTAAAACATTTAAAATGATACATTTGGACATCAAAGACTTAGGAGACTATAGTCGGATATTGAATACACATTTTGAGGCGTGAGCGGGTGGAGGGTTATTTGCGATTGTTTGAGGTTAAGTAAACCCACGAGAAAATTAGTTAGTATCCTATTTATAGCACTTTGCTCATTTAATTTCAACCCTTTACATTGTACTATGATTGCTATCCACTTTATTGTTAGTCCACTCTAACAGGTGTATGTGTGTTTGTCGACGGAGTCGGGCTTGGCACAAACTCAATCCCCATGGCTACACTACAACAAAAGACACTTTTTATGACTCAATCTTTTACGACTCTTAAAAATATGTCATTGAAACTAGGTTAAACATGACATTTTCTAAATTAAATGTCATTGAAAGGTTAAAACAATATCTTCAGATTGAAAAAGTTTTTAATGACAGTTTAATTAACAATTAATGACATTTTTCAAATGTCATTATACAATTTGCTAGTAATTAGGAAACTATCTCCACAACTTTATAGAACGTCCAACTGAAATAAAAATAGAAGAGAAAACGACAGCCGCTTCTGTTGAATGAAAATAGTGCCCAAACTCTCGTTCACGACTTGCGCGAGAAGGGTACATTTGTCATTTTGTTTAAAAACACAAAAAACGAACAGACCCTCTCGTTTTCTCACTTGTTTATTGAACTAACCCTAGTTTCTCGCTTGGCGATCGATCGAACTCGTGCTCTCGCTTGGTGGTCGAACGAGAAGAGCAACCATTAATGGAGATCAAATAGCTTGAATCTTCGTCTCGCTAGAATCGGTAACGCAAATTTCCGCATCAGATGATTCAGATTCGATCAATTGTCGACTCTTTTAAGCAAACACACATCAATGATTTCAATGATTTTGTGTTTTTGTTGATGGATTTGTTAGGGTTTCTGTGCAATTGTGTTATTCTAGTGACTCTGAGCGAAGCTAGGGTTGAGAAAGTTGGATCGGAGTGCGTGATGGTCTATAATTTGGAGAGGAAGAGATAGAGCAAGCAATCGAACAGGTTCGCACTTCGTTCTTCTTCTTCTTCTTCTTTTTCGTGGCCATCTTCATCGAACAAATCCAGGAATCGTAGCTCTCCTCCTCCTTTCCCTCTATCACCCAAACTCTGTGCAGGTTAGGGTTCGTCGTCTCCCCTCTTTAATTCAATCTTCCAATTGACACAAATTAGTAAACCCTAAGAATCTGATTTCTTGTGAAATGTTTTAAAATGCTCGAATTGGTGTTGATTTTTGAAAAATATGGATAATTATGTGCTCGAGAGGATATCTAGGTCTGATTGTGTGAATTTCATGTAAAATCTGATACAAGCAATGACACCTAGCTCTGATTATCCGATTTCCGGCATAAAGGTGGCATTCTGATTTGTTATTCAAAATGTTCAATTGTGCATTCTACTAGCATTCACAAGTTGCACAATCTAGTTTTGTTGTGTTTTGGAAGAGTCATCTTGGCTTTCCTTTTTATTTATTTATTTTTTCCTTTGTGTCATAACGTATATTGGCACATATCAGAAACTTCCTAATAATAAATACTCTTTCAAAGCAGGTTATGTTTGTGTCCTTCAATTTTTGGGGATCTCACCATTATCTTTTTGTTTAGGAAAATAGACAAGAAGGTTATTGAGAAATTCTAAAATGGATAAAAGTTGGACTAAATATCCAAGATTTAGTCATGAATACCAAGAAGGTGTCAACAGATTTATTCTTGAAGCTAAGAAGCATGCGAGGAATCCCGATATGGTTATTTGTCCTTGTAAATCTTGTAAGAATTGTTCTCAACAAGAGGATAGTGTCTTGTATAATCATTTGGTCATGAATGGTTTTGATTCTAACTACAAGATTTGGATACTCCACGGGGAATCTTCAGAAGTACCTCAAAATTTTGATTCATTAGATGATGATCTTGATATGCCTGAAGCTCACATGATGTATAATGATGCATATTTTTTTAATGAAATGGGAACAAAGCATGTTGGAACCAGTGTTGAGGAGAATTATAGGAAGAAATTTGAAGATGCTACAATTCCCTTATATCCCGGGTGTACGAAATACACGAAGCTATCATCAACTATAGTTTTATATAAGCTTAAAGCGTCAAATGGTATGACTGATAAAGGATTCAATGAGCTTCTCAACCTTTTAAGGGATATATTGCCGGAAGACAATTGTCTTCCAAAGTCGTTGTATAAAGTGAGAAAATTGTTAAATGAATTTGATTTGGGATATGAGAAAATACATGCTTGTATAAATGATTGTTGTTTATTCAGAAATGAGAATAAAGACTTGAATTCGTGTCCCAAGTGTGAAAGCTCTAGATGGAAGGTTAATTCTCGCACTAAAAAGATTAAAGTAGGGGTGCCTGCTAAAGTTTTACGCTATTTTCCTATTGTGCCAAGGCTTAAAAGGATGTTTATGTCATCTGAATTTGTAGAGCACCTTAAGTGGCATTCAACGCATCATAGTCAAGATGGTATGGCTCGACACCCTGTTGATTCATTTGCATGGAATTTGATTGATAAAAAATGGCCAAGTTTTGCCTTAGACCCAAGAAATATCCGATTTGGGTTTGCCTCTGATGGATTCAACCCATTTGGTTATCAAAGTCCTTCATAAAGTTGTTGGCCAGTGATGCTAGTAGTGTACAACCTTCCACCACACATGTGCATGTCACTTGAACATTTGATGTTGAGTTTGCTCATACCGGGACCAAAGCAACCCGGGAATGACATTGATGTATATTTACAACCACTCATTGATGACTTGAAGATGCTTTGGAACATTGGTGTTGAGATGTACGATGCATATTCCAAGTCTATGTTTAATTTGAAAGCAATCTTGATGTGGACTATAAATGACTTCCCTGCATATGGTAATCTTGCTGGATGTACTACAAAGGGTGAGTTTGCGTGTCCTGTGTGTGGTCCTGGTACATGCTCGCGTTGGTTAACATGTAGTAACAAGATGGTGTACATGGCTCATAGAAGATTTCTTTCACCAAATCATTTGTGGCGTGACAAGGAAAGTTGGTTTGATGGAACTAAAGAGAGAGGGGGCCCGACCAAACCAATGACTGGAAAAGAAATTTTAAACACATTGAAAGATTTTAAGAATGATTGGGGAAAATGCAAAAATAGTGAGAGTAAAAGAAAGGGTGATCCAATGAACATGTGGAAGAAGCGATCGATATTTTTTGAATTGTCATATTGGAAGGTAAACCTTTATTGCTTAATGACATCTTTAGTTATTTTCAAATTTACAATTTTAATTTGATTTAAAACATCTTCATTTTTTGTTAGCAGGACTTGATTTTGCGTCATAATTTAGATGTTATGCATGTGGAGAAAAACGTTTGTGAAAGTATTATTGGAACAATTTTGGACATGAAAGGAAAGTCAAAAGATGGGCTTGAATCTCGTAAAGATCTAGAGCTATTAGGTTTAAGAAAGGGTTTGCATCCCCAACAAAAAGGCTCTAAAGTCTTTCTTCCTGCAGCTCTTCATTCATTATCAAAGAGAGAGAAACGTATCTTTTATCAGAGGCTATTTGATCTTCAGCTACCCGATGGATATGGTTCTAATATCGGAAATTGTGTCAAAGTGGAAGAGTGTAAAATGATTGGTCTCAAGTCACACGATTATCATATGTTAATGCAACAATTAATGTCTGTTGCATTAAGAGGACTTTTAACGAAGGGGCCTAGGAATGCAATTTTACGTTTAAGTTCATTTTTCAATGAATTATGCCAGAGAGTCCTCGACAAAAATAAGTTGGAAGAACTTGAACATTACATCGTGGAGACGTTGTGTATGTTGGAGAGGTATTTTCTGCCTTCATTCTTTGACATAATGATGCACTTAACAATTCATTTAGGATGAGAAGCAAGATTATGTGGACCGGTCCACTTTAGATGGATGTACCCATTTGAGAGGTAATATTGAAGGCACAACTATTTCTTTAAATATTATATTTTTTAATATCGATTTTGTTTTAATAATACTACTTTAGGTTTGTGAAGGTGCTTAAGGGATATGTTAGGAATCGTGCACGCCCAGAAGGATGTATTGCTGAGTGTTATTTAGTCGAAGAATGTGTGAGGCATTGTAGTACTTACATAAATATAGAAGCTGTGGGATCGAAACATCTTCGTAATGCAGATCATGGAGATGAAAGGATTTTGCAAGGGCGTCCACTTTTTAAAGGTGAAGAGTTTACATTTTCTGATGAAATGTTGAAGGTTGTTCATCTTTACGTCTTATTAAATAGTGCAATAGTTGAACCATATATCACGTAAGTATAACCAGACATAGTCCTTAAAACCTTTGATTTTTGTTGATCAAAATCATTATCTTACTTAAATTTTTATCACACTTCCTAAGGATGCATAAGGATGAATTGAAGCAAGAAGATGAACAACTTTTGGAGGATAGCTCATTGTTATATAAGAGACATGTAGACACATTTGCTTCTTGGTTGTTGAACAAGGTAAACAAAATTAATTTGAAAGTAATCTTGATGTGAACAATAAACTTATTTAGGACTTTACTTATGAACAGATTAAATTACAAGATAGTGCAAATACCACAGCTCCAGAGAGGCTTAGATGGCTCGCGCAAGGTCCTAGACACATAGCAACTTCTTTTAATGGTTACATCATCAATGGAAAACGTTTTCATACATTAGATATTGAGAAGGCTATACAGAACTTTGGTGTGCATCTTGAAGCTGAAATTCTTTGTAAATCGAGAGATGAAAGACAAGTCATTGAAAAGTACTCTTACTATGGAGTCATAAGAAAGATTCTAATGTTGGATTTTTGTTATTTTGTGGAACCAGTATTTCTATGTGATTGGGCCAACGTAAGTTCTGGTATAAGAAAGGAGGATGGTTTTATTTTAGTTAATTTGCATGATGGATTATGGCAATTTAAAAATGATCCATTCATATTGGCATCGCAAGCCAAACAAGTTTTTTTACTCCAAAGAAAGTCCAACATCACACTGGTATGTTGTACTTAAGGCTCCATCCCGAGGTTTTCATGACTTGGAAGCATTTGATGAGAGTATGTACGCCTCTCATTCACCTTTAGACATGTCGAGTATTGATGTATGTAATGTTGATGTTAACGAGTCACATGTAAGAGAGGATTGTGAGGGTGTACTTGTGTAAATGAATTGAAAAGCTTGAATGAGCAATATGTTAGAAATTGTTTTTATGTATTTTGACTGTGTTTGTTTTTATGTTTTATCATTATAATCATAAAAATTTACTTCATTCATTTCTATCATATGAAAAAGGTATCTCGCTCATTAGCTATTTGGGGATGGAACAACGTGATCACATAGAGGTAAAGTAATAATTTATTTTTTCCATTTTTTTCTATTACTTGTTCTATATAGCATTGTTTTAAATGTTGCTTAACAAAAGTTTAACATTAAGTTTTTGTTTGTTCTTTTGATAGTCCTCTGAACAAGCTGCAAAGAGAGCAAAAAAGAGTTTACAAGCTTTAATTGCTGCTGCCTTTCGAAATGAGAATGAATGTTTGAGAATAGTAGAAGAAACAGTGATATCAATACAAATGAGAAGAGGAAAAAGATGACAACGACAAAAGAGAAAAAGGAATGAAGTGAGAATAGATGAATCTGATTTTTTTTAATCTCTTAAATGATATACAAAGGGGTAAGGATGCGCCGAATGACAAAGGGATGGAAGTGAGAGTACCAAAAGACAAAGAAGATGAGGCAAGAATTACAAAAGACAAAAGGGAGAAAATGAGAATATCAAAAGAGAAAAGGAAGGAAGTGAAAATAGATGAATCTGATTTTTTTAATCTCTTAAATGATATAAACTTGGGTGAGGATTTGTCAAATAGAAATAAAAAAGGAAGAAGGCCCACTAAATTGCTTGGAGCAAACATTATTGGCGGAGAGAACTCTCGATTAAAAGTTTAATGGAATGAAAAAGGGCAACCCGTAGGAAAGAATTCTGAAAAGTTTGTTTCACTACTAGGAGTCCTAGCAAAGGAAATGGTACCACTAAACAAACCTAGCTGGACAAAGGTGAACATGGGTATCAAAAATACTATTTGGCTTCTTTTACTGGTAAGCCTAACATATATTATTTTCTTATTTCTACCTAAGTATATGTCTTACACCTGTAATTTTTTTATTTTGTTTAATATTGAAGCAAAAATGCATAATTGAAGAATGCCGCAAGAAGATTGTATTTCGATTAATTGGGAAGCTATGGCGTAATTGGAAATCAATGTTGTCAAAAAAACTGAAAAAAACAGTTTCACCATCAGCATGCAAGCCTCTCGAAGTGAAAGAACATGAATGGAATGAATTCGTGTAAGTTCGTAGGTCACTTGAATGGAAAGTAAGGCTTCACAATTATTTTATTCTAAATAAATTAATGCTCTTATTTTGATTTTTTGTTTTGATTTATGTATATGTTTAGCAACTTAGTATGAAAATGAAAAAAGTGAGATCAAAAGTGACTTATCCATACACCTTAAGTCGAAAAGGCTATGCGAGACTTGAACATGATTTGGTAAGTTAAACTTTCTTTGTTTATTTATTATCTATCCTTTAAGTGTTTCATTTCTTTAGATATTTAAGTTGGTTACTTTTTTAGAAATCTGAGAAGGGAAATGATGAGTCTATACCAAGGGTGGAACTTTGGATTAAAGGGCGATAAAAAAAGATGGCAATGTTGTTAATAGGGCATCAATGGTTACAATGGTAAGGAATATAAAGTAAATTCTTAAAATATTTTGAGTTCTTTGACTATTACTTATTCTATGGGTTGTGTTTTTCATAAGAAAATAAAGGAAAGCTCTCAAGACCCAAACTATAAAAGTTCGTTTTCAATCAAAGATGATTTATTGAGTCAACTTATTGGACCTGAACATCCTGGATGTGTACGAGGTTTAGGGTTTGGATCAACGTCTTCAAACATAAATGCTCAATTACAAGTTGTTTCATGGAAGCAAGCAATGAACAACAAAGTAAATGAAGTAATGGAGCATCAAAAGGTGATGGAAGAAATAATTTCACAGTTGACTTCGAGCATGGTAAGTTAACGTTTTATATAAAGTCATATGTTAGTTGTTTGATGTGTGAAAAGTACTAATTCTATTCCTTTTTTTTCTTTTTTCCATACAAAAAAAATATAGGTAGAAATGGTGTTGGAAATGCATGTGCATCCAAAGATGTATTAGCGGTAATTGCTTTTTTTATAACTGTATATTTTCTGTTACAATATGTATTGAAGCTCTTGTGATAGCAGTATAATATTTAGACAAATGTTTTGTTTGTAGTCTCACCGTGATGATAATGGGAACCTTGAGGGGAAGCCATGCAAGTTACTTCATTGGATTGCATCTGGAGAAGTGGTGGCGTATGGAGAAGTTTCTTCAACAGATCCTTTTGCTTTAGTGGATGATATGCCTCTAGGGCCGGACTGTTATAAGGTTTGGGTAAGGGATGTTTTAATTTCAAATATCGCCTTGCCTCGACCTTCACATCTTCACTTTACTGTGGATGACGCAATGGCGAGTACAGTTGCTTGGCCTTCGAAGTATATTGATTTGTTTTGAAATTTTGAAAGGTAATTTATTTAATTCTTTCTGTATTATGTATTTAAGTAATTGATTTTGTTTTTTTGTTTTTGAAAGTTTTTTTTTGTGTTTTGATCGGGTTCTTTTGATCAATATCTGAAGTTTTTGCTTGTTTTAATGAATGATTTCAATTGTTGTTTCTTGTTGTTTTTGAGGTTTGTCATGAGGTGTTACTTTACTGGTGGTTCATTCTATCAATACAATTAGATGTATTTGTATTTTTTTAGTTCTTTGTATGAATTCTGATAATCTGATCTATACAATTCATTTGAACTCCAGATTTTAACTCAACAACAGTAACACATGAAAGCCACTTGGCATATCATCAACTAAGGTACTAATTTAAGTATTTATCAATTCATTGTTTATTTTTATAGGTCTGCTCTACACATTTAGTAAAGTACCAACAAGTACCAACAGGTAACTTAACCAAGTTAATTAGTAGTATGACTCACTCTTTTAATCTTGCTTCAACTGTAGATTGTTTTAAAGATCAAGAGGCTAAGACTGCACCTCAATTGGTTTAATTGGTAAGGTTTGTATGTCAACTGTCCATCAAAACTTCATGTTTTCATAGGTTTGCAATTACTATTATGGCTTCTCTTTTTGTTGTAATTGATGCATATTTTAACTTTTAATTTGTTAATAGTGAGTCTCTTCCGAATCTCGTCAGATCCTTCCAGTTCCAGCCATTCTCATCCCCTCTCTTGTGATTTTGTGTGTCTTTCTTTAATTCTTGTTGTTTTTTGGTTTGGCAAACATAAGATCTATGTGTTTTTAGTCTGAAGATGTTAGTTGAGCTACTTCTGCATTTCGTGACACTGAAATTTGGTTGGATCTAACCAAGAGGGTTGTGGTGGGATGGCACGGGCCCTCCTCCCTTAACCAGATGTCTCGAGTTCGATTCCTAGGAATGGAAAAACGTTATAACTCTTGGCTAGAGGCACCGACCTTGTGGTCCTATATTTTGGGATTAGTCGGGGCTATGCCTCGAATACCCTGACAATAATAATAATAATAATAATAATAAAAAAGAAATTAGGTCTGATCTAGTCTTGTATTAGTCTATGGATGTTCTTATCTGCTGGAAATGTTGTGAATCAACAACTAGAAATTTTGAGAACAAAGCATGCTAAAACTTGCAATTGCAGTACCAATTACCAAAGACACAAATCGAGCAACGAACGAAAAACATCTTAGATCCTTTTTGTCCAAGCCTGCAAAAAAACACATGAACACTAGACTCTCTGCAATGACAACATTAAAGGCTATAGCAAAGCCACACGACAAGAATGCGAATGTAAGAGATTAATGTAGAAAATGAATGGGAGGAGAAATGTTTAACCCCGTGCATAGTTAGCTTGTGAGCTTGAGAAAAGTTGATTGATATGGTTGATTAATATGCTTCTATTATTCTTAATTTAGGGGAAGAAGCTAGTGTTTGTGACAAACAACTCAACGAAATCAAGAAAGCAATATGCAAAGAAGTTTCAGAATTTGGGGTTGGAAGTTAGCGAGGTTTGTTGACATTCAAATTAAGTGTATGTATGTGATTACATCATTGTTGTAGTCACCAATCAAATTAAGTGGACTTATTATAGGCATTACACGCACAGGTTACAAGTAGTCTATTAAGTAATACAGTTTAAGCAGTTAGTAATGCACTAACTAAATTTAGCAAATCTGTCCAAAAAGGTACAAAATTGCTTCGAGCCATTGACTAATTGTATTAATTTTATGTGTAATACTAATATTGTTTTTTGTTCCAAAGTATTTTAGTCTTAATTGGTGGCTTTCAATACAAAAAGTGAAATAACTTTGCTTCCATTGTTGGTTTTACTTTATGGGCCTCATTGTTTTACTTCAATGCTCTGTTTTAGAAGTTACATGCAAGAATGATGTGATTTACCCATCTGAAGAAGCTAAGAATGTCCTCATCTGAATGCAATGTAATGTATTTGTCTAACTCTCTCTCTTGAAAGATTCAACAGTCTTCCATTCTCTTCAAATGATCTTGTGATCTCTCCATTGAACCCAAAGTATAATCTCAAAATCGTCGCCTCCCTTTCGCCAAGTGTTCCGAGAAGTTGCTCTGCTTCTTGCTTCATTACTTTTCGATTCACCATTGTTTCGGCCTTGTTTCATCTCGGCCCAAATATGATTTCTGCAATGCAATTCCTTGGCTTAGCCGAACTACATTGGTGATTTCCTTTGGTGTTTACTCAATTTCAAGTTTTTCAAAGAAATCGAAAAATCATTTATTTGACTTCATTTCATTCTAGAATACTAAACTTTTATGACAACGAGTCAAATGATGTATACCAATAATCGAGATGAGATGTTATTCTAACAAGCATTACCCAATGATTAAATGAATAGAGTGAAAGATCATCTCAGAATGTTCTTCCAGTTCGAAGTTCCGAAAGCCTGGACTTGTGATTTAATTTAGCTTGAAATTAGAAAGAATTCAAGAGAAGAAGAGAACCTGTAGTTTCATGCTTCCTTGATCTGATAATGATCTGATAATGTTCTGTAATGTAAAAGTTGATTTCTTCTGTTAACTTAATTTTAAGCATTCTGAATGTGGTTTGTAAGATTGTTTATTGTGGTCATGATTTGATGATTTTGTTTGGAAGGTGAGAACCTTATCTATTGTTGTTAGATATTTAGTTGTAACTTAGATGGTGAGAAGCCAAATTTTTTGTGTTCATTAGAGTTTTTGACAAAAATTTGGTACTTTTTGGGTTGCCATTTTGGTTGGGCTCATTTGAATTTTTTTCCCTCTATGTTTTTCGATCAAAAGATATGCTACACTATTATTGATTTTTTTATTTTTGTTGGACAGGTTGCAAAGAAGAAAAGTTGCAAATTTGAAGGGGTACTTGTCTTGCCATGTTGTATTTACATAGCGTAGTTTCTTTTTTTAAAAAAAAAATACATGGTGTAGCTTTTTTTTTGAAAATACATGGTGCATGTAGTAGCTTTTAGTTGCTACAATATTGAAATTGTTATTTGAATTTGAATTTGAATTTAGATATTGTTGGTATTTTAATTTTAGCGCAATGAATTTGATTGTTTAATAGGTTGTATATACATTTGAATAGTTTTTATTGATTTTTTTTTATTTGTCATACAGCTTCAACGATATTTAAAAATTGTCGTTAAAGCTCTTTTATGATAGTTGTTCAATGTCATTGTATAGTTACGATGACAGTTTTTAAGTGTCATTAAACGTTAAAGATGACACTAAACATGTTGTCATGGTAAGGAAATACTTTCTACAACACTCCCATTCTATGACTGTTGAAAACTGTCATCTTTTACTTCTAACGACAGTTTTTAAATGTCATTAATAGACAAATTTCTTGTAGTGTCTAGCTACCTCGTGTTGTTATAGTTGCTCATGTCGAGGCTACACGGTGACTATTTGCCGTGAGTTTCAATAGGTTGAGAGATGTTTGACAGAGACCTATGTCTATGTCACAGACAGGGTTTCTACCATTCATGCGATTCCTCTCATTCGACCATGAGACATTCGGCGAGGTTTATCGTCATGAGTTTCCTCTTGGTTTAGCAAAGCCGATTCCAGATGTCGACCAGGGTTACTCTCTCAAGCAACACTCGTGTCCAGTTTTCAACTTCTCAGCAACTTACATTCATGCGATTGTTTTACTTTCCGTCCTTACTTATATTGCATGAATTGTAGTCATTTTTATTGATGATATTCTTGAATGCTAGCTAACTTACTCTGGAATTTACTCATCCGAAATTTGTTACTTTTTTTTGGTACAAATTTTAGATCCTACGACGAGCTAGGCAAGGAGGTCTTGACTACCTTTGCGTAGGTGTTTGTTATTATTATCTTACTACTTTTGTTGGTATGTATGGGAAGATCGAGAGACACTTGATATGAACACACTTTTTATATATTAATTTGTCGTCACTTTTGAAGACCCGCGTGGTATGTATGTCGGGTTTCCACATAGTCGGATTATTAACATTGCAAAAACTTGTTTATTTTTCTCATTTGCATGTTTTAAGACTCCCACTTTACATAAATCAACTTAAATTGAACTCTAAGTTCATAATAACACCTAACCTGAACTATAAGTAAGAAATAACTTAACTGAGTCAATTTGGTTTTTTTTTTTTTTTTTTTTGATCATTTAGACTTGAAACTTCACTAAGTCGAAAAAGGATTGGTAAGAAGTTAAGGTCATGGGCCGTTAAGGACAAGTGTGCAATGATGTGGCATGCTGGGTGACGTATGCAAGGACGTGGCGGTACCAGATTTGTCTCAAGGTTTGGGCAGTCACATAAAAAAACAACAAAAAAACTCAAGAAAATCTAGAAATAAATACGAAAAGAAGTGGGCAATATACTCATAGTATGAGTTGATGTGGTTTCACTCAATTTTATTGAATTTGGGTGAGAGGTGAGAGTGTGATTTGAGAGTGGAGTTCAATTTAGTGACTAAGGAATAGGTGAGCTAAGTTAAATGGGATATGGGTGAGCAAAAACACTTTATATGGAGGGGCAATAATGTCATTTTGCGTAGGAGTAAAACTATGGTCCATTTAGCCCCTTCTTTTTTTTTTGTTTGTTTTTCTTTTCCATTTTTGGAACAATTCTAATTGCATGTAGGGGTGCACACGAATTGCATTAATCCACGGATCCAGTCCAATTATCACTAATTAGATCTTTTTTTTATTCTTTGGACTGGACTGGATTGAAAAATCACTAATCCGACTGGACTGGATCAGATTACGGATCCTACATTAAAAAATCACGATCTAATCCGATTCAGCTCGTTTAGCACATTAACGCATATACATATCTACTCATATGTACTATTGTATCTCGAAGAGCATCAACCCAAACTATCAACTCTAAACTATAATATTTAAAAAATTATGCTTGTCTTAACTCTTATACTACACTTTCAACATTTTTTGTGGGTTGTATGTTGTGACGTGCACGTTTTTCGTACTATTGTGAGGATGTATGGTGCAAATTTGTGAATGACATATTTAATTATGTAGGAACTTATATTTTAAAGGTTATTGTTATGACAAGTTTGTGATAAATATGTTATATATAAATTTGTAAGATGTATATTGTAAATTTGACATTCATGAAATGTATGATTTTTGTGATTCATTTGTTAAAGTTTAATTTCATAAATTTTCGAATAAGAAAACGTACATCCATGGAACTCAATTCAATTCAGTTCACATTTTTCAAATTAGATTGAGTTGAATTGATAAACTATATGGACTAAATTGAATTGTAATTTTTCAAACTGCAATAATTGATTTAGATTGTAGATTAACCTTAATTGAATTGGATCTAATCCGTGTGACTAATAATTTTACGTATATTTGTTCTAATTTTATCACATTACTAATTGTGGGAACTTTGTACCATATTTTGATTATGCAATTAGTGTCTAAGTGGACACTTCTGCATACAACACCAAGGATCAATAGATAGACTTATGAGGGTTTGCTTTTGAAATTGATGAAATAAAAACATAATTCAATTGCTGCCTTAACGTAATTCAATCAACTAGGAATACCCTTTGACAAAAAAAAAATAAAAAAAATCAACTAGGAATACCCTTAACAGCATGCAAGTCGTAAATAATAGCAATGGAAGACTACCCCTTGAAAGTGCCGATTATTAATATGAAAGATACATATACCATGCTCTGAAAAGCCTCGCAAAGGAAAAATTATTACCTTAATGAATAATAACTCCTGTACACCACAAAGTTAAATAAATTGTATCATTTTTTTTTTTTGTTAAAAAAAGGCCTGACAAGTGAGCATATATATATATATATATATATATATATATATATATATATATATATATATATATATATATATATTCACCGTTTCAATGGACTTGGGATACCAAGGACCAGAAATCAAGCAGTTGCCATATGCGCAAGTGAGATGAACTGCAACTTTTCATTTGCGACCGGCTACTTCATCAATGCGGCAAAAGCTGCAATTCCCTGTAAGATGCATATAATAAAGGAGAAACCAAGGGAGTTTCGCTTAAGTTTCAGCAAATGCATTGGACATTTCACCTTAATAGTAAATGATGCTCAATTGAACCTTCGCATTGTAGTGAACCATTTTCAGGTGTACCAATTAAAGCATGGAGGAAAAAGAAAACCTGATATATAGAGGCCCAGCAAAGAAATATTTCCAGGGACCAAACTTCATTGAAAAACAACTCATTTTCATTTTTCTTACCAGATACAATGAGCATCCTTGTACTCTAAAGAAATGCCTCTAACTCCCACGATCAGTAGGGGTTTTGGGGCTGAAAATCCTCCAACCTCAAATTGGAGTTCTTGCGCATCTTGTTCAAGACTGACTCACCTTTCTCTAATTTTATGATTTCAAGAGTGCTTCCCAGAACATCTGATGCAAGACCAATCTGAAGAAGACGTCCCTGCTCATGTATTAGCTGCTCAACATCCCCCAAAGAAACTACATTTTCTAATATGACTTTCCCGAGGATACATCCTAGAAATTCTGCTGCTCTTGGGGCATCATTCACAGCATCTTCCAAAGTATCTAGAACGAATTCAAACCTAGCAAAGAAAGAAAAAAGATGTGGACAAATAAGGACACAGACTATACAAGCAAGTAACCTTTACGTTGTTGTTGGGCGTCTAATTCTCGTACCCTTTAATCAGCTGGACTTGACTTAACAAGCTGTCTCGGGACTTGGTTAGGTTGACCAGAAGCTTAGTCAAGAGATCCCTCTCCATGTCCTTCCTCTCAAATGAATCCGTCACCCAGAGAGATACCATAGAAGGATAGAAACTTGGAGAATTCAAGTCTTTAATGCACAGAGCAACTTCTTTCTCATCTTTCGCACTGAAATCAGAACCAGTAATTGTTTGAATCAAAACAAAGAAATTGAAGAGCAGAATACAAAATTAAAGTGAACGTGTTAATGCATATCACTACCAACAAAACTGAGGCACTAATCACTTCACCAATGCTTCATAAATGTTGCCAAATTGAATAAGAGAATACAAAATACAAGTGAACATGTTAGTATGTTACTAAATATCACTACCAACAAACAAAATTTGAGAGACTAAATAACCAATAATAGATGTACAAATATCAGGACAAAAATCAAGAGGGAAAAGGGGGAGAAAATAATGTATCAATTGAAAACAAATTTAGGACTCATGAAAAAAAGCTTTAAGCTCATCAAAAAAAAAATATATATATATATATATATATATATGGAAATTCTACAATGGAAACCAAATATATACCCATGTCATGGGAACCCCTCAAAATGTGTTGTGCATTTATGTCGCCTCGATTAATGTGTTTGGATTTAAATCCAATAGTTCTAAATAGTGTACCTATGGCATGGGTATATATTTGGTTTCTATGGTAGAAGTACCTATATATATATATATATATATATATATATAAAAGCACGAATACCTAACAAATCGAAGATAAGCAAATTTACTATTTTACCCTTTTCAACCTACTAATTTACTAAATTATACATTGTAATTGTAATTGGATAGAGATAATGAGTTGAGCCGTTCATATTTTAAAACCATGTTACATATACAACATTAATTAAGTGTTCCACTTTAACTCGACAACTAATAACTATAGTTTATAACTCATGAGAAAAAAAATGTAGGCACATTTCAATTAATACATTATATATAATTAATCTTTCCAATTGATAAGTAATTGATTACAGAGTATTTTTGACGTGTTTGAACGGTTTTACTAAATAGATATCAAAGTTGACAAACTTAAGTTCATTTCAAAAAAATGAAGAGCCGCATGTCCTATGATTTAATTTCATATACCATTTTTTTTCTTCATTTTTCTTCTTGTCGTCGTTGGTAAAAAAACATGTCTTTTTTAAATTAACTTTATTTATGTATATTTTTATGTTCATTTGTGTGAAGCACATAATGAAACTATTATATATATATATATATATATCAACTATATAAAAGCACGAATCTTCAATTTTTGAGTGGTAAGCAAAAAGTCTTTTTTGCCCTTATTTTTATCTTATTTTACCTACATCCCCAAATTACATTTTTGTGAATTGAATCACTCCAATCTCTCTTTCTCTCTCTTGGTCTCCTTTTGCTCGCACTCGCCCTTTTTTTTCTGTTTGCTCGCACTCACCCTGTTTTCTCCGCTTTTCATGTTTTGATTTTTTTTTGCCTAGGTTCAATTTCTTTGTATCTTCAACCTATTTTCTCTATTTGCTCGCACGTACCCTGTTTTCTCTATTTTTCATGTTTTAATTTTTTTCCCTAGGTTCAATTCCTTTGTATCTTCAATTCATAAATTTTTTGTTATGTCTTCTTTATTTGATTTGTACAATGTGATTCACATTATAAATTGCATACTTGTAACCTTACACTGTTCTAAAACCTTATAGTATAAACTCAATAAGGTCCGGTCATGAATTCCCCGAGCGTAGCGAGTGGGCTTATTCGTGCGAAGCACATAACAAAACTAATATATATATATATATATATATATATATATAAGGAAAAAGTCTAAACCAATGATACCAAATGAAGTACATCACTTTGACATCCGAGTGTCAATGTGGTATTATCAGCTGTACAACGTACATCACTTGACATTTCACTTTCACATTACATTACTAAAATTACCATGCATGTTAATACAACAATTGCATCTATGACACTGGAAATGAACCACCTTTTATGCTATATTTCCATTTCCTTGTTCGATCAATGATCATAATTCTATTTCCTTTTAGATATGGACAATAAGATCAAAATAGAAAATTATTCAACGTATAAAAATACTGATTTGACTTATTCTGCATTAGGTCAATGCATCAAAATAGAATAGAGAAATACTAGATGTGCACACCCAACCACTAGCCTATTTGGTATGGTACACATGCACGAAAGACCCACACAAGGAAACAAACCCCAAGCAGCTCTCTTTTGTTTTGTTGCACATAGTTTATGCGTCAAACGCCAAGTTGAAAAGTCTTCACTCTTGTCAAATCACAATGTGTTTTCAATTTTTTTTTTTTTTTTAAATAAAGGCCACTTGGTGACCGCTTGATATTTATCGAGATGCATAGTTTTCAGCGTATGAGTCCACATGTTCTCTCAATTAAGGCATAAACAACGAGAGCTTAAAGTGCTTTGAACAAAAATTCATTCAAATAATGGCAATGGCAAGTCAACTCAGAAAAATTCTTCTATCTCCCTCGCCATAGAATTCGCTTCATCTAACAAATGGGAAGGTAAGTAAGAATCAAGTGCAATTTTAATATCTATTGATCGATCTTATAGCATAATTAATAAGGTTCTTTTTTATTTTTTCAAGAGAGGGTGGGTGCAATAATGCACTTAGCTCACATTCTTGTTAGCTATTTAAACCATTAACTTTGTTGATCCTTGGTGACATTTGACGTGTTTGTTTGTTCATTCATTCTGGGAGTTTATAATTCAAGTTTAATCTAATTTGGGAGGAGATCTTTGTGCATACTCTTAGGTTTGGTCCATTTTTTATTTTCGAACGAATTCCATTATTCAAAACAATATTCAAGATTTTGATGAAAATTTTTATTTTATAAGGTTAAGGTGTGTTATTAGGATTTTGAGGAGGGAACTAAAATTCATTGAAATTCAATTCCTAAGAATTTACTTATAAGGGAATTTGATCTTGTGAAAATTAAATTTCATAAAATTATAATTGTTAGGAATTCAAATCCATTTGTTTGGTTGCATGAAGGAAAATTATGTTAGAATTTGAAATTCATTTTTTTTCTTATTAAATAATGTCTTGAATAATATAGAGGGTTGCTATTCCAACCCATCTCCCCACCCAATTTATATTAACCACCCAAGCAACTTTTAAAACACTCTAAACCCACCCATACTAATATTGAAATCCCTAAAATACCCTCTCTTACACACCCAACTTCTCCCTATTCCTTTGTCCACTTCCTAAACTCCCCACCATCACCATCAACCCACCCAACAACAAACGACACTCTCTCCCCATTTGTTGACTTTCATCGTACCTTCTCTACGATGGCATCCAAAGATTTGATTTTGTTAACATCATTGACTGGTTAGTTGAATTAGGTTACTTGAATTGGTGTTCTCTGTTTTTTTTTTTTTTTTTTTTAAATTTGCTTAATTTGTTGAAAGTGGAGAAGAGACCACTGATCAACCAACCACTAACCAACCTACAATAACTACTAATTAGTACTTTCATACAAAAAAAACTACTAATTAGTACTATTGTATTGGGAACCATGGATATGACTCAAGGATTGCAAAGCGCCAAGGCGATCCCAGGGCGATTTCCCTAACCTAGGCGAGGCGGAGCCTAATTGGCGCCTAGGCGATCAAAAATATATTTATTTAGAGGTCCTTGAATTATTATTTATTTATTAATAAGTCCTTAATTAATAATAATTTTTTATTGGTCAATATAATTCGCATTCAATATATACTTCAATGATACTAATAAGCTTTTAGGTACTTGAGTAACATTATCTATGTTATAATTTTATAGTTTGACAGACTATTGCACCAAACTCAATTATAATTTGCCCCTCCAAATTTTTAAAAATTATTTAGATGGATACCACTTGCCTAGGCGGTTTTCCCTCAAAACGCCTAACTAATACCTATGCGACTGCCTAGACGTCGCCTTGTAATCACTAATATGACTGAACTACAATCAAACAAAGTTCAATTCTTGTTTTCCATTTTATTATAGTGTCGACGCGACGGATTTGAAGTCGGACGCGGCTGGAGTAAGGATGCGAGAGAGAGGGAGAGATGTGTCTACTTGTATCAACGACGCTAACGAGGTCGCAAGAGAGGAGGCAAGTGAGATGGGTTAGGGTTCGTCGATCACGCGGCGACAGTTTTTTTTATGACAAAACGCATAGGCAAAGTTGGGAAGAAGATATCGTTAGGGTTTGGGTTTGGGGGTGTTTAAGTGAAAATTATTAAAATTACCAGAAATACCTTTGTACATCATCCAACATTTAAATATAAGAAAATGCATCATAGCAACTAACACAAATGTAACACTACATAAAATAAAAAAATAAATAAAAAACACACACACACAAAAATGTAACACAATATGAATACCACTTAAAAAATACAATAAAATTATTGATATATATATACATATATATTTATATAAATTTAGCCAAGTTCAAGTACCCATCTAGCGAGTCCACGTATCCTTTAAATTTAAAAATAACAAGGTCGACACCTAAATATGTACCCGTACCCGACACCAATACCTAGTCCGTCCGTGTATGTATATATTGGGTGGGGAGAGAGGTTGGATAGGTTGAAATAGCAACCATCATAGTTTATTTTATTACTTCTAAAAATTCATTTTTAAACATATAATAATATGATATGAAATAAAATATAATGAATTAACTTTAGATTTTATTTAAAAAAAAACGAGAGAGCTCCCTTTCTCTCCCCATCACAAAACACAAGAGAGCTATTGTTGTATTAAAATGCATCACATATAAGAGGATGTCTCCTTTGAGCAGCGCGGAGGAGACATATTTTCTATGACTTAATATTGAGAAAAAAATAATAAGAAATCATGCGTTTTTCAAATAATTTTTAATGGAGAAAACGAGAACGAAAGGTTTTGACCGAGTGAAGGTTTGGGCTAAGCATATAAGTCAAGAGAAAAGTGATAAGAGAGAAGACTCGGCCCTTAAAAAAATAAAATAAAATAAAATAAAATACGATGGAAGTAGGAATTAGAATAAACCCCAATTTCGAGATGTATTCCACTTCCCTAATATGTAGGAAAATGAATTTAGCTAAGAATTGCAATTTCATCCAAAAGTTAATTCCATATCTTCACCAAACATAGGAAAATAGAATCTTCTAATTCCAATTCTATTTTCCTATGTACCAAAAGCAAGAAATTAAACCAATTCCAATTCCCACCTTCTAATTCCTACCAACCAAACACCACCTTAGTGAATCATCTTATTACCCAATGTTCCAATTGTCGATATAAGAAAAGACCCATTAACACATCTTCAAAGTTCATTAGCTCCTACCTCTTTTAGTATTTTATAGAACATCATGTGGCCTCATGAGCTGAAAATTGCACATCTTGACGAATAATGAGTGATAACCAAGTGGAATTTATTTGAAAATCTGAAAACACATTGTGGTTTGACAAGAAATAAAGACTTTTCAACTTGATGCTTGCTAGGGGTTTGTGTCCTTGTGTGGCTCTCTCATGCCATGTGTACCACTCGGTCCATGCAACATAGGTGTGTTTGGTTGGGTGTGTATTTGCAATGTATGTCTAGCATGTCCCAAAAGAATATTATTTAAGCCATTTTGTAAACTTGCAATATAACCCTAAGGTTTCCAAACAAATTGTTAAACTCAAACCTATTAACATCGAGACATCTTCTACTCAATGGCTTAACTGCACAGATTGGCTAGATTCTACCATTGAGACAATTTGAAAATAGACCCTTGGTTAAAGATTTTGATGGGACAATTCTTTGACAACTAGACATTATCATAAATGCGTCAAATTAGCCCAAGAATCTAGTGCACATACAATTGAGTCATTGATAGAAATTGCCTCGACATTAAAAGGTCTATATTATTATTTTGCAACTTTAGGAAAAAATTTGGATTTTTCTCCTTTATTAGGGCCTAATAACTATCATCAACAATTTCATAAGAACCAACTAAGCTACCACTTCTTGCTTCCACAATAGTTCGCCTCACATTTGAACACACAAATGTCAAATATTTATATTATCAACTTTGAAGCTATAGTAATTTGCTTGTTTGTGCTCAACTAGTTTATCTTACAAAATGCATGATTAACCAACCAAGTGGTAGCTCCATTGTTTTGGTATGTAGGCACCCTCATATGAGGTTGAGTCAAGCCTGCTCATTTGCAAGCTTGACTGTGTAAGTAGGCTTCTTATCAAAAATTTATGATTACCCATCAATCCATAGATTTCACTTCGTTAATTGGAATTAAAAACCTTTCAATCACGTGGAGGAGGACGGATGAAGTATCCAAAGACTAACGACAAATGCTTTAGCTAAAAAAAGTGACATAACAACACTTGAAGGAATTCAACACTATAGATGTAGACCTAAGACAAGGTGAATGCATTAATTAATGAAGGATTAAAAAGATTATCAAAGCAAATTGTTAATCAAGCTGAGTAAAAGAGTTATATTGGTTGAGGCTTTGTTGTTGTTATTATTGCTGTAAAAAGCTTTTAATCGGTCAATATAGTTGTTAATACGCTATTATAATTTCTAAATGTCGCCATCGTTCTCCCTAAAAAAAGTGCTACCACCGTTAACATTTTTTCTGTTAGATTATAATGGTCCATTAAGTATGTCTAGGTTTGTAGAAATTTCGATTGTCAAATATACGTCTGAATATTATTGGCTTTAGGACATCACCAATCACATTTAATAATACAAGAAATCTAGGAAATATGATGATCAATAAATTAGAACGTCAAGTCAATGCATCAAATTCAAGTAAACATCAGGTTAGTTAACTTAGTTCCAATAAAGTATAAACAATATAAAATCATGAATCCAATAAAATACAATACTTTTATTCTAACTGAAAACAAGAAGAGAGAAAGCCAGCATGTAAATAATTCTTTTTCGTCCATAAACATGATTTGTCTTACGACCTCAATCATAAATTTATTCCCAAACTAAGGATTAGTTGACTCCATCTGTAACCTAAAACTCTAAATACTCATTTAATAGTACACTAAATCTGTAACAGGAGAGCACTAAACACTCATTTAATAGCTGTCTGGATCTGTAGCAGGAGCACTAAATACTCATCCATTTCATCTGTAACCTATGTTACTTGGACTCGGGTGCGGGTATGAGTCTAAAGGTCGGACCCACCCATTCTCTAATTTAAAGACATGGGGACTCGGCAAAAAGTGTCTAAAACTTGAGGCACATATACTTTTATATATGTGTGTATGTGTGTGTGTGTGTGTGTGTAATAACATATCTATGATAGCTTATATACCTATATTTTTTCTCATTTCTCGTTTCTTATTCTACACTAGAACTTGTTAATTTTTTCTTTGTTCTCTTACATTTTGAATCTTTTTATACAAAGAGCTCCACAAATGGAGTATCCGTATCTTTTTAAGCGTCGGACTCGTTTCAAGTGTCCGATACGGGTACTTTGGGTTAGAGTGAAGGGTTGGGGTAACATAGTTTGTAACTAGTTGACAGTCCAAATCAAACAAGTTATAGTTAATCTAACTCCATCCGTTAGTGTTTTCTTTTTACTACCATAATTTCCACATGCCAAATTAGCGATGTAGCTGACTATGCTTAAAAACTCAAAAGAAAAACAAGGGGCACACATAGTGTTACCAACTTACCACTACCGAGGATTTATATCAAACAAAAGCAATAAGGTTCACAATAGCAAGATGAAAAAACTTCAAGGCAGGTGAAACCAAGAGCACAAAATAAGGGGAAAATACCTGTAGAATTCTTTAATTGCAGCAATAGACAAGTCCCGTAAACGTTCCTCTGGATACACTTTCTCAGAAGGAGCCTGCTGTGAAGTTGATGAATTAGAAGAGCCTGGAACACATGTGGCAGGTGAAGTTGCCCTTGGTCCATCAAAAGAACGATCTGCATTTCGGAACTCCCGATTTTCTACATATGCATGCTGTTCTTGTGAGTTTAATTGTTCATAAGCAGGCATCACCATAGACCGATCTGAGGCATATCTTGGCATTATTTCTTCTCTTGAATTATTTGGTATCCAATCCGATGTAGAACTGTAACCATTTGGACCAGCCGCCATTCTCCTGGATTCCAAGAGACTAGAAGGAATGTCAACTAAGGGAGCACCAGACATCAAAGGGTGCCCTCTGATGGACATTCCCCTCGCCAAACCTCCCTGAGGACCAAGTGTGATAGAATCGTCAATAGGCCTTTGAGATAGGGGAACTGACAGCATCCTGCTTTCATAAGGATGTCTATCCTCTAAACGAACATCTTGACCACCATACCCACGAATTTGAGCAGGTAACCCACGGTTGCCACCCAACTGAGCATTAGGAGAAGGCATCATAGTAGACCCTCGAGGACCAAAATCCATCGGCCCCCGTCTAACCGAAGAACCCATGCTTGGACCACGAGCTAGTCTACTTGTTTGCGCTTGTCGCTCTTGAGCTGCATCCCTGTGTACTTCCTCGATCTTCTTTGGTCCTTCAACTTTTCTCCTTTGTTGCCATTTATTCTTTCTAAGATCAATTGAATCCTTCAACATGAATCTCACCCTAGATGAAAAACTCATATCATTTGACAACTCTATCATAACATTAAAATATACATCTATATGCTCCTTGGCTTTTGCATGGTCTATCATTTCCCCAATTGTGCTCATTAACTTGCATAAAGCTTCAACATCTTCCTCATCAGGATTCTGATTGTGTCCCACAGCTAATAACTTCCTGATGCATTCATGCATTATTCTCTCAGTTAACATCTTCTTCTTGTAAAGTTCACCTATTAATCTGATATTACCAAGCATCCTTCTCCTTGCCTTAGTTTTCTTTTCCACCCTTTCCTCCTCAGAACATTTTATTTCACCCTCCTCCTCAACTCTATTAGCTTCTGCTTGCTCCCTTTCACCTCTCTCAAATTCTTCCTGGCACTTAGTCAAAAGCAATCTCTTAAAGGTAATCTTTTCATTGTCTTCACTAAAATCAGGTAACTCGCCAGCAAGATGCGAACAGAAATTTGCATACATTTCACAAAACGTAGGCTCCATAAGAGCCTTGTCAAATATTTGTGAGATGACACCACGTAGAGTGACAGCATTGTCAATATTAACTGCTTTCACTTGCTCAAAAAGTTTATCAAAATTTTGTGGAGTCAACTTGTTAAGGATGGCTTTCAATTGTCTCTGCATGTTTTCCTCCTCGTCAGAAGCTTTACCAACCTCATACTTCTTCTCTGCCTTATGCATTTGTTGATGAGGCTGAGGAGAAGGAATAAGACCCCTAGCACGCTGCCACCTATCAGCATCAGAGTTATTACGTTGAATGCTTCCCTGAGAAGTAAGAGATAGCATTGGCCCAGAAAGAATGCCTCCCGTCTGCCCACGTGGATTTCTCACGACACCATGATTGCCACCTTGTCCAGGGCGAAACCCTACAACATTGCCACCATGACCAATCTCCATACGTGGATCTCTTCCTGAACCAAAGGGACCAGGTGATTTGCTCCATTTATCATCCTCAATCATTCCACTCCCACGGCGCTCAGCTCTAGGTCCCCCACCCCCGTCCATATTTCTTCCAGAATTTGTATATGGTTCACGATCATTAATATGTGAATTGCCCACTTGACAACTCATCAGAGCATCTACTTTTTTAGCTCCGGAAGGGAAATCAGTGCATGATTCCATGAATGTCAGAAGAAAATCTCTGGAGTATTTCTTTTTGCTAGCTACTCCACTTCCATCTTCATCCTGAGGCAGCACACCGCCATGTCCCTGTTTGCTACCATATGTTTTCAGTTTTGGAGTAGAGATATCAGCAGCATCTTCCCAGTCATCGAGCTCAGCCTTAATCTGACCATCTTCCTCACTTGTTAAAACATTATTCTCAGCAGAGTCAGAAGGAGCTGGTTTCACATCAACGCTGGAGGAGTTGTCTATACTCTCAGAAGAAATGGAAGACTCTAGCTTCACCTCAGGACCCTTGTATGCCATATAAAGGTCGGATGTCGATCCAGCAGCATCTGCAGCCTTCAGAATATCTTTCATCTTTTTCTTCCCTTTAGCAGGATTATTCCCCAACTTTGTTGACTCTAGAGTAGACTTATCCTTCGAAGTTGACACAAGACCTACACCACTACTGGTACTTTCCATGCCTTTCCCTTCAAGTCTTGAACTAACTTCAGAAGAAACTTGTTCTAAGGGAGGAAGTACTTCATGATGTGACACACCAGATTCAACAATAGACGTGTTTTGAATTACAGAACTCTCACTGCCTGCAGCAGGGCCATCCATTGTTGACGTCACATCTTCATGATGAATGACCAGATTCTCAGATACAGTGTCAACACCATCACTACACAACCTATCCGCCTTCCCTATTCCAGCTTCTGCAGAGCCAAACTCATTGTTATTGATTGTTTCCTTTGTCCCTGGTTCTGTCTCCTTTTCTAAGAATCCTGAAGTGGGGCCCTCAGAGATTTCAAGAGTTTTACTAACATCAGTAACATGTTCAATTCCCACAGATGGTTGGGCTTTTCCTTCATCCTGTCTCACCCTACTAGCCATATCTATGTCACCGGGCATCAGTCTCTCCGTCTCAAAACCAGATGCCTTTGATAGTAAGCTGTCTCCAATACGAACAACATCAGCGCCTACTTCAGAAACATCAGCCCCTGTTAGAGTGTCTGGTATCAATCCCTCAGCCTGTTCCCCTAAAGTTCCAGATGCTTCAGTAGAAGTATTAGGAGCTCCATCTTCAACGGCATTTCCATTTCTTGAAATGCTTATAAAACAATGAGAAGGGGCAATCAAGGAGGATGTGGATGATCCACTCACAAGAGGAGCTTGTACATTTTCAGGTGGCTTTGTAATATCTCTAGTCACCTTTAATGAAGATGATTTTGAAATACCCAAGGACTCAGAGTGTTCATCCTGTAAAGAACAGAAGAAAAAAGTTATATAAAGATATCCAGAGATGAATAATGAGAATGCAATCAATGACTATGATACCTGAACTTGTGACTGTAAACATCGTGTATCTTTTCTGCTTGGTTTCTTCAGTTGATCCTTGAAAGACTCTGACCTCTTAACTATTTCTCTTCTCTGCCATCAGGGCTAGTTACAGCAGCTGTAGACTCTTCAGGAGAGACTGCAGTTGCAGAAGATGGTATATTCACTACTGGTCTCTGTGATGAAACAGTGGTAGATGCCGTAGAAGAACACTTATCTGTCACAGACAATGGTACAGAACTCGATAACTCAAGAATGGATTTTGACTGCTGAATAGAGCCTTCGCGACCACTTTCATTATCCCTTTGTCCATGATGATTATTCACTTCCTTCAGTGGCTTTAATAACTTAGGTGACTCACCCTTAATAACTGCAGGCAATGGGACTGCCACTGAAGAGGACCCAGCCTTCTCACCAAGTGAATTGAGGGCTGGCTTCACTGTTACTGGAATTGGACCTGAAGGGCCACTTGAAACTACAACTTGAGAATCAGGAGAATGCTCTACACTCAATGGTTCAGCAGCACTGTATACAGGAGGACCAGACTTGGAAACCGGTGAGGGATTAATGGCAGAGGGGTTCATAAATGGTATATTTGGGGTGACCTGACCAACTTGAAAATTATATCTTGATGGTTGAGCACCAGGAGTCATCTGAGTACTGGTCAAAGTGTGAGGGATTGGAGTTTGATAGAACATGGAAGCAGGATTATAAGAACCATGCTGTAAAGCTGAATAGTAGTTTATCTGATGGCCAGGAGTAAAAGATGGAATTGCCTGAGACTGAGAGGGTAAGATGTGCGGCCTAATCCCTGACGACCCACTGTCTGAATAGGAATCTGCCCTTTTAACAAAACTCAACTCTTCATGGGTTTTAGGATCAGTGATCCTAACTTTGCTGCGAGAACCACTGAAACCTCCAGCTTGCTGTTGTCCAATTCCTAGATTTCCCAATTGAGGAGGCAGCTGGTGACCAATTTGAGGTGGGAAATTCATTCCCTGTGCTTGTGTCATCATCCCCTGCGGCTGCAATGGATGAGTCTGCAAAGCAGGAACAAACACTTGCGGCTGTACTTGACCTGCGTTGCCCACTGGCATTGGCATTTGCTGAGATGTGGTTGTAACACCCTTCGAGGGAATTGAGGCATTGGGACCACCAAACGGAATTGGAACCTGTGGCTTGAATGACATCGCCACAGATTTCCCAGGCATAGGAAGAACAGAAGGCTTTTGAGGAGGGTTAGCCCCAGTTGCAGCAGGAACTTGAGGAAGCAAATCCCTTTGCCCTGGGTATTAGCAATGGAGTCCCCAGTGCCAGAATGGTTAGCCTTTCCAACATCCTTTCTGATTGCTGTACTTTAGGAGCAGATGGTATGGGAGCTGTTGGCAGAGCTCTAAAACCATGAGATGCCTAAATGCACGAAAAAAAAATGTCCAGGTCATTCATAAATAGAACAAGTTCATATATGCAATAAGGATTCTTAAAATGAAGTATTAAGCAAAAATGATAGTTAGGAAATCTGAGGCAACATAAGATGCAGCAACTAAAAAAGACATGTACCCCACATGTTCCACACCAGGATGGGTACAAAATGAGAACCAGATTCCAGTCATTTCTTGCTTTGCACGGCACAATGCCCTCTCACGACATCACAAGTCAGCTTAAATAGAATTCGAACTAATTGACACTAATAGCCCTCACTATGTATGGATTGGAAAAGAAACCAATAAAGTCTCATTAGGCAATAGCTATCAATAAGAATGATGATGATTACAACTCGGGGCCAAGGTTCCCTTTAATTTGCTAACTCGAAATTCGAAAATAATTAGAGGAAGTTTAATTCAACAAGGGGAAGTTTTGCAAAAAATCGTCAAGTTATGAAAGTTTATGAAATTTTATTTTAAATACTAAGAAATTCAAACTTCTTTAAAAAGATGTTAAAAATACACTCAATCATACAACTATAATGCATAAATATAACAATATAATTGTTTAAATAATTATTTTGTAACACAAGCAACAATTCTCAACACCAGTGACAACAATAAATTTGCAAAGTTTAATTTGAACCTAATAAAGTTATTATCTAAGTTTAATTTACCTTTATTATAAATTTGTAACCTTATTTTTATTGTTAAAATAAGAGAGAGGCTAAACAGGCCCCACTTTTTGCTAAATGCATCCCACATTTGAAAAAAAAATTTTAATCCAAGCGTGAAATGACCGAACTGCCCTCCATAGAAAAGGGTTTTTGCTCATCCATACCCGCTCACCTTGCTCACCCATACCCCAATCACTCCATCGATTCTCTCTCTTGAATCGCACCCACACCTAAGGTGAAACTCCAACAAAATCGGACAAAACCACATTGGTTCAACACTGTGAGTGCATTCCCAACCTCTTTTGTATTGATTTATGGGGCTTTTTTGTTGTTTTTTTAGTCGGTGTTCGTGGTGGCGTTGGGTTTAGAGCTTCAATTTGAGGCTTGAATCTTGCATTTTGGGCATAACATGTCTATGGAATCAAGAGTATCTAAACAATTTCGAGCAAAACCCACTAATGCTTTGGTTGTCTTCATGTATTTTTTATAGTTTTGAGAATTTTTTGTTTCTTTTTTGGTCGCATGTGGGTTTCGAACACATAAGGTTGCGACCTCTTTAGACGTCTCGGGTGACTCCCACCAAAACCCCTTGGTTGACTCCCACCGAGACCCCTCAACTAACTCCAATCAGAACTATTTAGAGGTCTCACTTCGGCTCTCACCGAGACTCTTGAAGAGGTCTCAGTCTTGGTGGGAGGCGATCGAGACCTCTTTGGTGGGAGTCAGCCAAAACCTCTAAAGAGGTCTCGGCCAGTGTGTCCGAAACCCATGAACGACACTCACTCACTTCCAAGGCACCAACAAGACCAAATCCAACCTTGTTTAAAGATAAAAAAAAAAAATAAAAAATTAAAAAATAAAAAATCCTATGCCACTTCTGACCTAATACGAGTGCTTTACAATGGCAAGAAAAATCGAGAAATGGAGAGGACTGAGGGGTGGTGATGATGAGGTGAACAAGGGTATTTCTAGAATTTCAAAATAAAAGTGGGGTAAGTTTAGAAAAACTAGTGTATGCTTGGGTAATGGGGTACGCTAAGCAAAAAGTGGGGTTCATTTAGGCACTCCCTAAAATAATTACTAGTTATTGTTATTTTGATTAAAGATTTATAAATTTTTACTCATAAATAATTTAATTATATACATCCAAATTTTGGAAAAAATAGAAACATAATGGAGAAAAAGGTAACATATATAGCACATGCATATGTATTATATCATATATATTTATATATGTATATATATTATTATTATATTATATATATATATATATAAAGCGTAGAGCAGAATCAAATTTTGTGTGGAAGACACTTAAGTTCTTTAGTACTTAGATGTGCATTGGGATTTGTTTTTGCAGAGGCGATGCATAATCTAAAGGTAAAAAGGGATTGTGTACATATCTATGCCATTAAATGAGTTACCCAATCGAGACCCAAAAGTTAGACAACAAAACCCATCACTTTCTTTCGTTCTTTCTTTTGGACTCAACCTCTACGATTGTGAATGCAGAGAAGGTGCACCGTGCAACGTCAACAATTGTCTTCCTCGCTCATTGGTCTCATCTCCATTCTTGCTCGCTTGAGATTCCCCTTCATCCCTTCTACAAAAGCCGCCCCTCTACTCCCTTTCACAAAGAACCTTTCAATCTTTTTCTAAGGCATGAAAGAAGTTTGCAGAGGTCAAGTTTAAAAGAGATTAACGTTGATCTTCCATGACACCAAGGAGGAGTGTGCATGACGTGCGTCTCAATCTTCTCAAAATATTAGGCATGAAAGAATTGAAGCTTTTATCATTTTTATTTTATTTTATTTTATTTTATTTTTGTGTTTGTAGATGTGTCGTTTCTTTTTAGGGTTTTTTGGACATTTTCACGAAAATCTATAAACTTCCCCTAATCTTGACAAATATCACCCCTATTTTATTTTATTTCGTCGAAGTTTTCAAAATTTTAAGCAAGTTTTGACAATTTTTGATACACAGTTAAGTTTCGTTTCGCCCTCCTCAAATCGACATGATTCGTCCGAAGTTCGGCGAATTATATCAATTTTTTAAACCTTGCTTGAAGCATAAAATGATTTTCTAGGTGACGAAACCAAGAATAATGAGCCTCACATTCGACTTGTGTTTAAATTAAAAATGACCACTGACTAGATAATATCAAGTTTTTATTCGGTACATATGTAGTTCAAGTTCACACTTCATTAATATAATGGTTCAATTATACCAATTCAAATTTTAGTTCATCATAAATTACAACGACTTCAAAATAAAGTTTAAATTATGGTTGAAATGTTCATCGATGTCACTTTGTTTTAATATAGAATGGCTTCTTGATACTAATCCAAGTTTATATCTGCTTTATTGTTTAAATGTGGGATTGTTTTCAATCTAAAACAAGATGACTAGTCCATAAAGAGGAAAAGAACTCATCGAGTTCTTAACACTCTTTAAAGAGACGGGGGAAGAAATGCCCTATCAAATACGAGACTACTAAGATTACAACCAACTCGATATTGAAAGAAACAAGCTTGTACCAAATAATAAAAATAAAGATAAGTGAAAATCCCATGACCACAGGAAACAGTCACCAACCTGGTCACGTTTCTGCTCATCTAGATTTGGTGGGGCTGAGCTAGTTCGAGCAGGTATCTAGAAACATATAAGAAACATGAAAGTCATGACTCATAACCATGGACAAACCAAGGCAGAGAAAATCATGTGTTCTAAAAGGGGGCCTTCTCAAAAAACATGTATCAACACTCAATACACACCTGCATGCCATTTACGAAACCAGGACTTATGGATCCAAATTGAAGGGAAAATCCCTTAGAGGCATCACCTGCACCAAATGTAATTGGATATGAGATAAACCAGTAAAAAAACAAAAAATGATAGTGACAAAAATACCAGAACAAGGGAGTAGACAACAAATATCTCCACAGCATTGGAAAAGTTCTCAAGCATAATAACTACGAAATTCAAATGGCTAGGAGATGAATGAAAAAATTCATACTTTTTGTGGGTGTTGTTGGAGTCACCGAATCCGAAGCTCCAGTACTCAGTTGTGAAGTTGGCGCCTTCGGAACAGCCCTCGTACTTCTGGGCGCCTGTGAATATGTAGGTTTCGCAAAACCCCAGCTGTCCCTCCATCAGATACCCCTGAAAATACAATTCAACAAGAAAATTAAAAATGTGAACGTTCAATTCCACATTACCAAAATTACACTAGACTCTAATGAAGATAAAAAACCAAACTTTTTTCTTTACCAGGCAACGGAGGCTGCACATGCCCTCCATTCTGCACTGACCGCGTAGCAGAAGAGGCATTGAATTCAGAATTGGCACTCGCAGAGCTCACTTTAGACTGCCCGCCTTGTCCATTCCCATGCTTCTTAAAGCTGAGACCACCCAGAACAAAAATCAACACACACACACACACACACAAAAAAAAAAAAAAAAAAAAAAAAAAAAAAAAAAAAAACCCTAATTCCCAATTCTCACAATTCCATCAAAACACAAAGAAATTGAGCATCTTTGGTCACCCACCTTCTAGTACTCGACGACGAATTGAAGGATGACGATGGAGGAGGAGGAGCGAGCGGCGGCAGCGGCGGGTCCGCCCTTTCCACCAGGCGGCAGCGCTGCCTCCTCCTGAGAAGGTCCTCTGATTGGCCGAGGTCCCGGAACGACCAGATTTCCTCACATGGGAAGAATCGCTCCTCTCAGGCTTTGATTGATTGAGGGACATAAATCCGACCTAACTACCTACCTACCAACACAGTTCTTCTATAACAATATCTACAACAACAACAAAATCAGATCAATCGAAACCCTAGAAATCAGGAATTGCGGGCGACCCAGTCAGTCGCCTCCGAAATCGAACCAGATCGGAAAGCAATCGAAATGCGGATTAGGGTCCAGCGATTGTACCTGAAACGCGAGCGAGCCAGCGAGCAAGAGTGTCGTCGTCGATTTGGGGATGCAGAAATTAGGGTTTTAAAATGCTCTTATGAGCCGTTCGGCCCCAATCATCACTGGACCGATCAGAGCGAGCCCCAATTCGATTGACACAGAGAGATAGAGAGAGTTATTCTAATGTGTTACTGTGAAACCAAATCAAATCAAATCAAAACAAAACCAGAAGAGTAGTGAATGAACGAAGACGGTCAAAAAAAAGTTAGGTTTTTGAGGAGAAATCGAAGGGTTGTGTGGAATTGATTCTCCCTCTCTCTGTTTTTTGTTTTTGTGTGTGTGTCTGCGTGTACGTGTGAGTGGGGGTTGTCAAAGGTGTAGTGGTGGAGTTTGTTAGTGAGTCGATAATAAAGTTGCTCACTTTGGACACCAATTGGTGGGTACCGTGAGATACACCTCGAGGAGGGTGTATCTATGCATCTCAAGGTACATTGCGTTGGTCCCAGCGTGGGTTAGGGAAACATTCATTTTCTTTTTGTGTGGTTGATCATCCAATAAGGTTTCCTTCATAATATCACTTCACTCCTTTTCTTTTTTTTTTTTTTTTAAATACTAGAATTTAGTTCTAATCTGGTACATCTTCCGTTCCATATTATGTAGTCATATTTAAACTTTTGCACAAAAATTAAGATGATGATTAATTATTATTAAGATTTTATGTTAAGATTATATTACCCCCCATAAATGATTTTATTTATTATATGTATTGTATAAAAAAAAGTTTTGGGGTGTCATTAACTAAATAGAATGGGGTTAGAATTGGAAATAAAGCATTTAATGCTTTTCTTGATTTCCTAATGTAATGCATATTTTGAAACAAAAAAAGCCTCTAATGTGAGAGATAATATGGAATAGAGGAAATATATCTAAGTACCCTCCATCTAGTCAAAAATATAAGGTCATTTGTAGAAAACACACACACATTAAAAAAACATTAATTATGGTCAAAGCATCTTTAGTGACATGGTAAAGACATCATTTGCAACCGACTGTCGGTTGTTCTACCGTATTTGGAAAGAGATGGGAGATATTCAACTAAACAACCAACAAGAGGAAAATTTTCTATCTTCCTATGGAGAGAGACGTAAATGGTGACATTGACGAAGACGCTCATTCAACGTACAAGGACCGTCTTTGCAAAATTGACAAGCGTTGCATGAAGAATATAGGTTTAGAGGTAGGAGATGTTTGAGTAAAGAGGGATAATATTGGGCCATGGGTGAAATTCTCGTCGAGTTGCATGCCAAATGGAAAAGCAAATGGAAAATGCAGTTGACATGAAGCTAATCGGATGTGCGTTAGGATATTGAATGCTCTATAATAGTATCAGTGCCCTATGGGATTCTAAGAGCAAATATAGAGTTATGGATCTCTCCCATGACTTCTACCTAGTTTAATTCGTCTCTACTATGGATAGGGACAAGGAACTTTTAAGGGGGTTATGGGGTATCTTGGGTTACGTGTTGTCAGTTCAACAATGGTTTTCAGGGTTCAGGATGACGTCCATAACAATTGCGAAAGCTACGGTGTGGGTTCGGTTTCCTGACTTACCACCCGACTACTACCATGATTCAATAGTTTGGGTGTAGTGGCCCAAAATCCACATTGGTCCACCGGGGAGGCCATGCGGGTCCATAACCAGCCACGTAGATGCCAGTTGTGTCCCACGCCCAACTAAAATCATTATTACTTAATTTAGCATGACTTAATCAGTAATTAACATTTCAATATTTACAATCAACGAAGACTTGTAAATTATGTAATTTCCTCAAGTTAGAGCGCATTAATCCTATGTGGAAAACCCGGCATAGCACATTGTATATAACATACCAAAATGTGATACATACATGTACTGATATTTCAAATAGTCCTCATAAACCCAAAAATAAGTCAGTACAACAAAATAAAAACATACAAGTCGAACTCCGTTAGTGACAAAGTCACAGGTAGTTTGCGAGAGTCTCCTTGCCCTTACTCGTAGTAAGTCCCGCACTCAAACCATCATAAGATGTAGATGATGAGTCTAGTGAGTCAAGCTTAGAAGTACACAAACCACCATTTATAATAATGGAAGTCAATAACCTGTTAAATAAACATGCACAATAAAATAGGCAACTGTAAATAAAACGCATGCATATGTAACACTGATAAACACTAAAAATGGATGTGTGTTGTATAGCAGGATTGAACACTAATCCAAACATCGACATTCCCCGGTGGGCTTTCTCCGCCCCTCCACCTGTCCGAACCCTTATTCTATTCTTATTATGTAGCCTACCCAAGTCCGCCTACACATCACAAAGTACACCAGAAGTCCGACGGCGAATTACAATGCCAACCGTGCAACATAAGTAAACACATGGAAATAGAGTAAACAATGATAAACAATAATAAGCTGAATAAAATGAAATCAAACAAATAAGCACTCTAGTGTGTTTCTTAAGGGTTTTACTTACCTCATCCGCACTCCAATCACCTAGTATTCATCCTGATCCGATCCTGCTCTCACCTTGGAATGCGCGCTCGACACCCGACTATAATCTCTAGTCTCTGATGTCCGAATAAGTCATTATATGTGATTTAGTATATTTATTGGGTCAGGTCAGACCCGTTGTGATTTAGTATATTTATTGGGTCAGGTCGACCCTAACGGGTCTGACCTGACCCTGGCTAGGCACTAGGCCTGGCTCGCCCCATGGGCAAGGGATGCATACGTGTGACCCACAAGTGTGCATCCCTTTCTTCTCCAACAAACCAAGGACGTTTGTCCCAGGTTCAATTTTTTTTTTAATTAGGATGGAAGGAAGACAACGCCCATGTTGTCTCCCTCATTAGACGAATTGCTCTTGCAATTCGTTTGAGCTCCCCAAGCCACCACCACCACCACCACCACAACATCAACAACAACCTAACAACACCAACAACAACAAACTCACTTCCGATCGCCTTCGCCAACACCCCAACACCACTTCCCCGAGCTCTCAACCTCGATCTCTCTCTTCTTGTTTGAACTCTCTTCCTTTCTCTCCTATCTATCGATTTTTTATGAGGAAAATGGTGGTGACGGTAGGGTGTTGTTGACATTTTGGGGGTCAAATGACCATTTTGCCCCCATCCTTATCCACAAATCCATTCTCACCCAAATGTCCTTTTTGGTCATTTCTCAATTTTGATTTTAATATATATATATTATATAATATAAATATATACACTTGTATTTTCATGCCTAAATTTTCGTCGTGCTGCTCCAACGAGTGTACTCGGGCATGCACACTATCGTACCATCTACGAATGTCGACCACGACCCCGCGTGTCACTAGGCGCCCACCAATTTACTATTTTGTCATATTTATTTTGTTTTTATCTATATAAACCCATTCCCCGGCCTAGTGTTCTCGTCGTTCGCTTGTCCGATTCCTCGCATCAACACACATTTATAAGTGAATACCCGACACACTATCTCACCCGGTCTAATCAATATAAATCACACATGCGATGTAATGAGTCATACCATAGTCATTATCATCACAGTTAATCAAACAATCAGTCAAAAATACCATTTTTGCCCCAATTCAGGCATATCTTATCCTGTCTGTGGCGTCTTCGTAGACCTGAGCTGGCGTCCACGTCCGAAAATACACGAATAACGACCTTAATAAAATTTAGGCCATTATATTGGGAACTTGGGAGTATTATTGGGAAGCCGATCAAAGTGGACTAAGCAACAAGTACAACTAACAAAGGAGGTTTTGCTCAGGTAACTATTGAGTTATATTTTGAAAATCCTATGATGTCGAGTTTTCGGGTGGACGATTTTTGGTTACAAGTGGAATACGAGAGAATCCCACATATTTGTTTCAAATGTGGGAAAACAGGACATAGTAGCATAGCTTGTCCGCTTAATGCACCTAAGGAAGTAATTGACCAAAGAAACATTAGTTTATCCAGTAAGGAAAACGACAACCACCAAGAGCAGTAGCACTCGATGGAGAACAATGGTAATTTTGGGCCTTGGATGATTGTGTAGAGACGTCATCGGAGGATTGAGGAGTCTTCCAAAAAAACTATTTTCGCGGATCGTGGGGGAGAATCGTAGAAAGGAAAGTCGAAAGTCGAAAATATTGAGCCAAAGAAATTGACTAATTCAAAACAAGGAAAGTCGAATAACAAATTTGAAATGTTGGCATATTCGAGCAACCAAAATATGGAAGAAATGACGAATATCAAGAGTTGAATTAGAGAGATATCTTGATATTTCCATCGTCCAGTCAACCATTGAGAAACAACCCAATAAGAAGGACAATCCAGGAAAGAGTAAGAAAAAAGCTTCGACCTAAGCTCAACACTACGTCCTTAACATTGTTGGGCCCAAGCCTAATAACACGTCTATAGAAACAAAAAGGCCTATTAAAGTTGGAGACTAAGGCTCGTTAATGAAGGAGGCCTTATCTTTGGCAATAAGTTTGGACAAAGCTAAGATCTTGAACGAGAAGCCCCAACTAATAAAGCAGCTACTTATTAACCTCTTAAAACATCACTAACAAGGTCCATCCTCCGGGTTCCTCGAAGGGCATGGATGTGGTTCCTAATTTATCAATAGAGGAACTTGTCTCTGAAATTGGCAAGAAATGAAGTCGCAAAGGCAATGATCAATGGGCAATCAATCCAGAGATTAAGATTGTGGTCAAAACAGCTATAAAGGCAACATCTCAAGCTCAAGAAGCTTTCGAGATTGTCGCAGATATGCACGACAATACCTGCAAGTATGGAGATGGTACTCAACAACTGTGACATATCGCAGTTTAAAGTCCCTATTATTTTACTTCTTTTAACTGTTATCCATGTTATTTCTTTCATGGAATTGCCAAGGGGCAAAACACTATTTATTTCTTACTATTTTTAAGGATTTGATGAGACAACACAGTCGTCCATAGTTGTTATCTTGGAGCCAAGAATCAGTGGTATGATTGCTAATTTAGTCATCAAGAAAATAGGCTTTCCTAAATGTTGGAAGGAGGGTGCAATAGGGCTTCTCTGGAGGCATTTGGTTGCTATAGATGATAAATCAATATCCATTGATGTCCTCGACTCTAATAGTTAATGGGCATTTTTCATTTAGCAATCGGGGAGTATAGTTGGGGTTGGTGTTATAATTTATGCATTCCCTAACGCGATGCAACGATGGTCATTATGGTCAGATCTTAGCAATCTTGAAATCTTTGTCTCATTACCCTTAGTAGTCTTTGGATACTTCAACGTCTATTTAAATTTAGCGACAAGTATGGAGGAACCCCTGCGAACAGAGCTAAGTGCAAGCAGTTGTTTGAGTTTATGCAAGCATGTTTTCTTCAGGATATGGGCTTCATAGGAGCGAAAGTACACTTGGTCCAGAGGTCATCTACAAAAGAAAGACTGGACAAAGGGTTGTGTAATGAGGTATGGCGGGTTTGCTTTCCAGAAAGCTCAGTCTCCCATCTCCCCAAAGTTAAATCCGACTATCGACCCATTTTAATAAGGATTGATAGTAAAGCTATTATTTCAAGGACCTCAAGACCTTTTAGGTTTTTAGCAAGTTGGATTACCCATGAATCCTTCTCGAAATTTATTCGTACAAATTGGAATAAAGACTTAAGTTTCTCATTGGCTTCATCAATTTTTGTGGAGAAACTTCAAACCTGGAACACTAAAGTTTTTGGTAATGTGTTCAAAGAGAAAGAAATCCCTTTAGTATAAGCTTGAGAAAGTGGATGCAAATTAGGTTTGGCCCCTTTTGCATCCTTGTATACTAAGAGAGACAACCTACAAAAGAAACTTGAAGAGGTTCTTGTGTAGGAAGAACTCATCTAGTTTCAGAAGGCTCGCTCCCAATGGTTACAACACGGAGACAAGAACACTAGGTATTTTCATTTTAGTACATTTTTTAGAAGGAAATCGAACCGTATTGAAGGTCTATATAATACGGAAGGAGTATGGGTCACAAATCAGGATGTCTTAAGGATAATGGCTTAGAACTTTTTAGGAAGTTATATGTTGAGGAGGAGTTCTCATTTGCACAGGTGTCTTGGTCAATATTTTTCTGCACTCTATCGACAGAGTAATGTACCAATTTTTCTAAGGATGTTCGATTCCAATGGGTCAAAGATGCAGTTTTCTCAAGGGGCATTCAAGGCTCCTAGTCCTAACGGTTGAAGTCCTATTTTCTTTTAAGATTAGTGGGTAGTTATGGGTGCCTGTGTTAAGAACTTCTTTGCTTCGGGGGTTTTCCCCATTCACTAAACGATATGTTGCTAGTCCCGATCCCTAAACCTTAGTCCCAACTGTGTTTACAGGTTTAAGATCGATTAGCCTATGTAACCTAGTTCATAAAGTGATCATGAAAGTAATCACTAACAGAATCAAACCTTTCATGGACAAATGGATCTCTCACACTCAATCCAACTTCATCTTAGGCAAGAATCTCACAGACAATACTATTACAGTGCAAGAGGTGGTCCAATCTATGAAAAGCAAAATAGGGATGGCTATCAAAATCGATCTGGAGAAAACGTATGATACATTGAGTTGGTACTTCATCAAATAGTCCATCGAAGCCTTGCCTATCCCGAAGAGTTTGAAGTAGAGGATCATGACTTGTATCACTTCTTTGAGGTTACATGTACTTTGGAATGGAGGTCTCACTGAAGGTTTCTGTCACGACCCAATTTTGCTAATCTTGATTGACTGCTTAATCAGGATTACCCACCCGTGACGTGGGGCCGCATGAGATGCGCACACAGACCGAGGCATGTAGCCGAGGTAAATTTTATATTTGAATTGATGTATTCCTAGTGTTTTGTATTTGTGTAGGCTGACTAAGTCAGTATTTGCAGTTATCGACGTCGAGACGTAGTCGGGGACACGCCTCGAGTTGCGTGCAAGCCGGGGTACCGAATAGCGAGACTTGTGATAAGTCTAAATTTAGTAAAATGCAATTTAATTAAATTAATGCACATTAGAGCATAGTCTATGGTTATAAATTAATTTAATTGAATTGGATACATATATATATATATAATATATAAAGATATATACATTTTATAAATAAAAAAAAGAATGAGAAATGACAATAAGGGGCATTGGTTTATATAGAAAAGGATAGGGTTGGAGGGGTAAAATGGTCATTTTACCCCAAAATGTCAACAAAAAAAACACCACCGCCGCACAAGGGAAGGAGAGAGTCAGAAGAAGAAGAGAGTCCTGGGAGAAGAGAGAGAGAGCTCAACTGGAGGAGGAGATCGGAGGAGATCGAGACGACGACGACATTGGCGAGTGAGTCATTGGTTGTTAATGTTGGCATTATTGTTGTAGATGTTAATGGTGATGTTGATGAAGTTGATTGATTTTGAAATCAATGTGTTAGTGGAGGATTGTTGATGCTATGGTGTTGTTGTAGTGTTGTTGTTGTGTTGATAGATTGAAGAAGTGAAGGAAGAAAGAAAGAAATCAAAAAAAAAAAAAGAAAAAAAAAATGTGTTGAAGCGAAACAATTCTCTCGCAACAACAAATTGAGGGGGGGGAGACGCCCCAACCGGGTCGACTCCGGTCCAGTCGGGTCCAAACCCCCCAAAATTTAAAAAAAAATAAAAAATAAAAAATAATAATAATAAATAGTAATATATATATATGTAATATATATACATACATGTATATATGTATATGTATACATAATGTATACATGTATGTATATTTATATATACACATACACATGTATATATACAAAAAAATAAAATAAAAAAATAAAATAAATAATAATGATAAATACATATACATATACATATATATATGTATACATACATATACATATATATATATATATACAAATACACATATATGTATATATATACAAATACATATACACATATATGTATATATACATAAGATATATCTATGTAACAAAATATTAATAAATAAATAAATAAAGGATATGAAATAACTTTTCAGGGACCTAGGGGTGTTACGGGAGTTCGGGAGCGCTAGTCGGAGTGTCGCAAGGCCGGATAGCCATAGCCATAGCTACTTTATTTCATTCATATTAATTCATTTTTCAGTCAATTTGATGACTTACTGTTAGTAATCCGCCATCATGCTTTCTTTGCTCTATTCAAGTGAATGTTGTAATAGCATGATGCCTTGTGATGATTTCATTGACTCCTTTCCTAATGTGCTCTACTTGGTTGTGAATTATGTTATAATTGATGTTAGAAATGCATGCACTAGGGTTACTGTGGTATTTGGTTTGTATTCCATTTCCTTTGGGGCTTTGTAGCATAACTTATTGTTGATATCGTAGAACTTTAGAAATGAAAATCCTTGAAACAAAAGTTGGAGATTATCTAGTGTCCATTGCACGAGAGATGGGTGGATTTCATTGGACCTTGGGGTTTCTGGCACTCACCACTATTACTTGGGTGGCATCACGTAGCTTGAACTACGGGGTTGTCGGCAAGTTCTATATATATATATTCAAAAATTTACAAAGTATGTTGAGAGTATCTCCATACGATAGTGGAAAAAGGCTGGTTGATATTTCTCACCGCCGACCGGACATAGATCATCTCGACTTAGCCTGTGTCAGTCTATTTAACTCGGTTAACTGTGATATTTATATGCATTACTTTCTCAGCACCTTTTTCTGCTATATTATGAATATCTGTCTTTAATTTGGAAATGAAGTATAGAATTCCCCGGTTATCACTTAAATATCACTATACTCACCGTCTAGTTTGTGACGGTGGGTGTAAGTCCGTCGAGCAGTACCAGACCGGGCAAGGAGAAGATCGGCGACTACCTCTGAGCTCGTAGCGCGTAGCTGTCGTACACGTAGGTCATATTTTTTGTATTATGTTTATATACGTCTTTTGCTTGGGTTGTTTTGTTGGGACGAGTAGTTCACCTGACTTTTGAACTTTTACTTTGTCTATATGATCGTCGTTTATTTTATATTGATATTGTGATTGTTATTCCTGGTTTCCGCATTTAGGATTTATATAAAATGCTTCCGCTAATACGTTAAAGACTTCTGCTAATTTGATAATTCTATAAAATAATATGGAATTTTCTTATCTCCAAACCCTAATTCACGAGATAATAGGTAGTACAGGCTGACTAATACGTAATTAGGTCCTACGTATTGTAATTAGAGCTTAATTATGGGATTAGGCCGGGCGGTGCCCTAGATGAAAATAGTGGCCATTACAGTTTCATCCCTACTAGAGGAATTCACTAAGGGGACTCCTTTTCACCCTATATTTTTGTAATTTGTATGGAGATCTTGGCACAGGGAATCCAAATATTCGTAGATGATGATTATTGGAAAGGAGTTAGAATGGGCAGGAGTGGTTCAGTGCTCTCACATCTTGCCGATGACATGTTCTTATTTACTAACACGTCACTTCAACAAGTTGAGGTTATAAAACGTGTGCTACATGAATTTGGGTTGTGCTCAGGCCAGAGGATCAACCAACAAAAAATGAAGATATAATTTTCAAAGAATGTCCCTAATAGTCTTAGGAATAATATTATTAGAAGCTTCGGGTTTGGTATGACAAGTAACTTGGGGAAGTATCTGGGATCACCTATACTGCATTCCATAATTACTAAGGAAACATATGTGGAGATATGTGATAAATGCTAAGCTATCAAATTGGAAAAGTAAATAATTGCCATTGGCGAGCATGTTACTCTTGCAAAGGCGAGCCTACAATCCATTCCTAGTTTTGAAATACTTAAAACAAAGTTACAAAGCCATGTATGTGAAGAGATCAATTGAATAGTAAAGAACTTTGTATGGGGTTCCACAATAGATAAGAAGAAGTTGCACTTGATCAAGTGGAAAACTTTATGTACTGTAAAAATAAAGGAGGCCCAGGTCTGAATCGAGCTCAAAAGAAGAATGCGGCTTTCATCCTGAAGTTATGTTGGGAGTTTCACATGGAAAAGGGAGACTTTGGGTTCAGGTCCTCGGGGGAAAGTATTGTAAAGAAGGTGAAAATATTCCAATTTAATAGAAGAAGGGAGTGACCTCTATGGTTTGGAGATGTCTTAGAAACTACTGGGGACTCTTTGAATCAGGACTCTCTAACTGTATTGGAAATGGCACATCAACTCGCTTATAGATAAATCAGTGGGTAGAGAATGTAGGCACCCTTTTGAGTTATGTCTTATTCGATTTTGAAAGTCTTATTTAGATGCATGTGTGTTCGAGTTTGTTACACCATATGGGGCTTGGTATAGGTTGAGGATTCAATAGTTGCTACCTGCGGCCATTTGTGAGAGGATCCAGGCTATTCCAGTACCTCATCCAGGAGGGCTCCGGATTGAACTAGCTGGGTGTTTAACAAAAGAGGGAACTTTGTTGTTTCAGAGCTTATGAATTGGATTAGGGAGAGGACGATAGTCCCTCGATACGTCGCTGGGAGTGTGTATGGAAATGGAAGGGGCCTCAACCCATCAGGACTTTCCTTTGGCTCGATCTACACAACATGCTACATACGAATATGTTGTGTCTAGCAAGGTCAATTAGAGAAGATGGGAGGTGTGACAAGTGCCAGATGGAGGTGGAGTCTGTTATTCATGCTTTAAGGGATTACCATCTTACCTGCCAGGTCTGGCATTCTATTTATGTTCATTTAAGAGCTCCAACATTATTCAATTTTGGCTTCGAGGATTGGTTCACCACTAATCTGATGCAAAAAGATCACATATGGGGTCTCTTGTTTTGTTAGAGATTATGGGCCTAAAGAGTATGTTTGGCGATCATGTGCTCTCAACGTCTGAACTCATTCGCTCAATTTACAGTAGAGTGGATGAGATCTTCAGGGCGGAGGGCTTGTTCAAGTTGAATAATAGTGCAATAAGGAGCTCTGGCCATTGGGAATGTTCACCTGAGGGCCAGGCTAAGATTAATTGTGACGGGGCAGTATGTGCGGTTGGGGAGGAGGACACATGCGCTGGGGTGTTAAGGGATAACAAAGGGAACTTTCTATCGACTTTTCAATTCAAGTTGGGTTATTGTTCAATCCAATATGGCCTTCACTTAGCCTAGAGTAAGGGAAATTTAGTGGGTGGTCGTAGAGCTAGACTCAAGGGAGGCTATGGAGCTAATTTTGAGCTCCCTGCAGGGCCATATATATGATCTTTTGGTGTAGGACATCAGGGATAATGTTAGGAGGGAATGACAGAGGTGATTGTCTGGCATACATTCCAAGACAACAATTACTTGTGCAAACCATTTGGTGAATGAATCATTTTAGAATGAGAGATAATTTGTATTGTAGAACTCTGCTTCAAATTCCATTATATTACTCATTGAGCAGGATATCCTGCATTTGAGATAATAAAGCCAATTTTGGTTGTGTTTCTACCAAAAAAAATACATCACTTGTAAAAGATAAGGTTTAGAGGTCGTGGTTAGACTCCCACTGAAGTAAAAAAAAAGTGGCATTAATTATGAGTTCAAATTATGTTATTACCTATTGATATGTTAGGAAATGTGCCATAGGCCGATTCTGTAAATATTGTTTAACTATTATAAGTAGATGCATGTTTCTTTTATAATAGTATCCATGAATAATTATAGTATTATTTTAAATGTCCTTAATTAGTTATTATTGTGGGAACAATAATAAATTAAGACTAGTATGAGTTTTGATTGATAGTCATGTGATGAATATGCGTATACAGATACGGATCAAGATCATGAGTATTTGTTAGGAACAAATACTGGATCACCCGCTATAAGAATGCTACATGTCAATGTCATAAGTGATTCTCATGATAGTTATATCATTTAGTCCTTCGATTTAGATCATCAGAGACTTCAACATTAGGAGCACAATGATTTGACACAATTAAATATTGTCTTTAACCGGATGATTATAAAGATTATGATTGGTCATTGCTCGACTAATATGTGGAAGTTATGTGATCAAGATAGGATTTGTCCCTCTTTTAGAGAGAGATATCTATCGGGCCCCTTGATATGTTAGACTGATAAATGACCATGTTTAGTGAATTGATTAGATCAATGTTACTTAACAATTTTAGCCTACTCAAAGATCGAGACTAGTAGATTAAACTATAAGGGTGACATTCCATGTCTTAAGTTCAATCAAAAAGATATCGCGTTACAAAAGGATATGATATATTCTATCTATTAGGTAGTATTGATTTATCGATCTTCATGCAACTTGGGTAGTCATAATGTCTTGCTAGATGCCACTTATGACTTGTGTGCCGAAAAGGGTTTTGGTTCACTGCCAACATTGTATGAACCTATTGGGTCGCACACAAAGAACGGCATTGTGCAATTTAATATTTTCTAGGTTGATGAATTTTATTTGATAAAATTCATTTTGAAGATTCTCATTAAGTGTCCTAGTTTGACTAGGATTCAAAACTCTCCTACATTTCTAGTGTGACAAGAAATTTAGTCTCTTAGTAAATCCTATTTTAAATAGGACTCTAATTGGAATTAAAGTATGACTTTAATTTTTATTTGAGTTTAAGATAAATTAAAACTCTTATTGGATTAGTAATTGTAGATTGTCTATGACTCTATCCTTTTTAGAGTTGGACTTTATCTAAGACTCTATTTAGAGTTTGACTATGAGATGGAGTTCTTTAAAAACTTGACCTATTGAACTATAAATAAGACATTAGGGTTACAGTTGTAGTTAGAGAGAGAATTTTCTAGAGAAATTTTTTAATGAGTTTTATGAGAATTTTCTTCCTTAGAATTTTTGGCGCTAGCACTCTTGATCATGATCATCCATTCGTATGTGAATTTCTGATGGAGGATGTTCGTCTCTAGCAGCGTCTTAAAGAATCGATCAACACCAAACCAGGTAGACATGGAGTTGTGCTTGTTAAGGTATGGTTTTTCTCTCTTGATATATCGGTTTAATGGAATCGAAAGAATCCTGGTTCGAGGATATTCGAAAAGGTTTCAAAAAATTTCGCTGCGCTTGATCCCCGAAACCCAACATGATACAGATAGGGAGCAATATGTGGTTGACCACATTAATTTAATTCGTTATCTCATCTAATAAAAGGACAAGTGCTTAATAATACTATAGTTAAATATTTGAGTTAAAAGAGTGGTAAAATAAGTATAAAAATACAAAAGTTTTCTTAAATTTCGAAAACGTCTTATATATTTTTGAATGAAAGATTTTGTAGTCTGCCTTATATTTTTTTTGTCGAAATCAGACTTTGGCTTGATGGAGTGGTTTGGGCAAGTAGTTGTTTACATGTGCTTTTTAATGAGTGTACTCGGGCGTCACACTATTGTACAACCCACATGTGTGGATCACGACTCCCGCGTGTCACTAGGTGCCACCAATTTATTATTTTGTCACATTATTTTATTTGTTATACTAATCATTTCATAAACATAAAACATAATGTACCCAAATTTTGCCTGTTTGGTACCTATACTGACACGTTTTCAAGACAACTACTTGTCGCACTATCTTACACGGTATAAACAAATAATTACACATATGCGACATAATATAAATAAAATAATGAATTAATATCGCAGTTACGCAACCAATCGGTAAAAATGACTATTTACGCCCAATTTGCATGTCCTAACCTGTCTGTCCCCGTTATTATGAAAATAAATAATAATAACGACTTAATTAAATTGGGCCTTTAGAGTTTTTCCCAACTAGGAGAAATTTCATCAAGAAATTTAAGGTAATCGACATCTCTCATAGTAGGACCATAACACTGCTAAAACCACGTTAACCACTAATAGATTAATCAATATGTACATACCCCTGGTGAACCACTCGACCATTTATAACAACTAACCCCGGTGAACCACTCAACCAGTTATACAACAATCCCTGGCGAAGCACTCATTTAGTTATACAACAACCCTTAGTGAACCACTTAGATAGTTATACACAAAATACGAGAAAAAATATCATTTCTTTTGAAACCACAACCAACTTTTATTCATTTCAAATCTCTTGCAAGTACATTAAAAAATGAGGGTACAACATCCCATTCATTTCGACCAAACATAGAACTAGCTTCCCTTGCTAATGTATGGGCCGTTACATTTGTTGATCGACGAACAAAAAAAAACTATAGGACCTCAAGTCCGTTACCAACTTTACACAATCATCAATTATAGCTCCAAATAGGATTTATCTTTGTGCCTATTCTGGATTCCCCACTAATTGCTCCAAAACTAGGGTATGTGGAGCAATCACCAACAACATCAATGTGACGGTCCCAAATTTCCAATGCATTGGGAACGCCCTACTTAGACCTCGTAGGCTCTCGAGTCGGTACTCGACGAGTCTATACGTGCCTAGTCAGCCTTAATTCATTCATTTACGATTCAAAACATTAGTTATTAGATTATAAAGTTTATCAGATCAATACGTAGCTGAATTTAACTATACTCAATCAATAACTCAAGGAAATCAGGAATTTTACTAATAATGTGGAACCCCAAATACAAGATAAACATGTAAAGCCTGGTGACCACAATATGATGTGGGACCTAACACTATCCATAATGTTTCAAAACAACATATATAAGTAAAAGCAATGCATACTATGCAGCAAAGAAAGAAATCGTCCCTATGGAGCACTTAGAAGAAGTTACCTATCGCCGATCCCTTTCCCTTGTTGTCACCTGCCCTAGCTGCACTCACTATTTCAAACAAAATGGTGAGTAACTGATCGAAATTGAAAGTAATGCCAAAAGAATATACCAATAATTTACAAATAAAACAACAAGGTAGTCCAAGAATCATACGGTAATTGAAAAACAAGAAATATAACAAGGTGCATGATAATCAGACTAACAGATAACAATCAAAATTTGCATGTTTCAATAATAAAAAAAGGCCATAAGTGGTCTAAATCATAGCATACAACAAAGATCTCACAAGATCCCCCAAGTAATGTTGTCACACTAGCCAACATGATAAGAGAAGTCGCAACCCTTTCGGTGCCCAAGTACACACAACACCAGGGGTGGTCAGATACTCCTTAGAAGTGCATCGTGTTTCCCCAAATGTTGCGGGCCACATGACACCTTCGAGACACACACTTACACCAAGAACACACAACCAAGAAGTAGAACGAAATGCCAAGATCAATTCAACAATCACAATAACATCGAGAGGAAATAAAATCACATGTTATTTTCTTACTGGCTTACTAACTTACTTGGTAAGATTGCGAAATTCATCCCTCGCGCTTCTACCCATCTCATACAAATTCCAAAACCCTTTTTAACAGTCCACTGTGTTCCTAGTATTCAATTGGTCAAAGTTGTAAATTACACTTTTTAAGAGGTAAAAACCCCAACATAAAGTCCCAAAAAGTTTTCCAAATATTTCATTTTTCATAGAAATTCATCAATTTCTGTTTATTTGGTCAAAATATTATTTTCTAGATTTTTCTCATATTTTCCTATTTTCCAGAATTTGTTTTATTTTAATTTTATTTTAATTTTTTTCTGGTTGGGTCGGGTCGCCTAGGCCTCTTGGCTCGGACGATTGAGGAGGGTGCACACGTGCGGGTCGCACGTGTGTCCCTTCTTCCTCAACCAACAAAGACGCACGTCTCTAGTTTTCATTTTTCATTTTTTTCTATAGTGTTCAGTTGATTGAACTCTCATCCCTCATCACCACACCCCGCACATCTCAACGACATCAACAATAACAAATTACAACAACTCACCTTGAGTTGATGATCGAGAGAGAACGAGAGAGGCAGTGAGACGATTGCGGAGATGGCGGCGACGAGATGGAGGAAGACGAAAATCTAGCACTTGTGAGGTCATCCGATAGATGGCGGCGACGAGTTGGGGAGGGAGACGATGAATAATGTAGGTGGTGGTGAGGGTTTTCTCCCCAATTCGATCCATGCACACATACACACACACACACATATATATATATACAATTGGTCTAAAATTACCTTTATACCATTTAGATAATTACAATAATACCTTTAATCTCTTATCCATAAACTTTTACAATTAATACCCCTAATGGTCATTTGGCATTTTTTTACTTTATTTTCATATATAAATAAATATATATTTATATACTTTATATATATACATACTTGTATTTTCGTTCCTATAATTCCATTGTATGTGCCAACGAGAACACTCGGGCTTGCATACTATCGTACAACCCACGCGTGTGTGACTACGACCATGTGTGTCAACTAAGGACCCACCAATATATTCTTCAATAATTTTAATAAATCATTTTCATGTGTTTATTCTACACGTAATTTGTCTGTCGATGCCCGTTTGACGCTTTTTTCCACTCGTTTAGCGATGTCATTGTCTGTTCACTCCGATATAAATATAGATAAATAGTACATGCCATCATTCACAAATACACAAATTTCGGGTCGTTACAATCAGACTCCAACTTTACTTTTCTTTTGCCTCTATTCTTCAGCCAGGATAGTGCATCTCTAACTCCAATAACCTCAACTACCTTTACCTCGAATACCCCTTCATACTTTCTGCTAAGGCAGCCACAAATCGTCCACCATTGTCCCTTAAAACCACTCCATATGAGCTAACCCCTTTCCCTTTAAACATTGTTGCATCTAAATTACAAGTGACAAATCTTTCCCTTGGTTGTTGCCTACTTGTTGGGATCACAGTTGATGGCTTAGCCTGGGGTATGCCTTCTCTATTTAGTAACTCGCAAAATGAATAATAGCTACATACCTTGGAATACCATACCTAATTGAGAGTAATCACTCCTTTATTAGTGTCAATCGTCACCCTATGGTGAAAACTTATACATTTCCCGCTTACACGATGTTTGTAACTCGACCCGAAGTTTACCCGATCCGACTTAGGGGCAATTAGTAATTTTAAATAATAAATGTGTGTTGGATTTTCTTTAGATTGGATTATTAGTGATATAGTACAATATCCTACATCTCGAGATGCGTATTTTATGCGGTTCCAAGAGACTCCGAAATATAAGCCCGATCCCATTAAGGAAACTCACTTGAGAATAAAATATGAAAAACTTTTCTTAAACATGAAGAAAATTATATTAGGTGTGAGATCTCCAAATTATGAGATCTCACTAATTAAGGAAAAATTTGTGAAAACTTTCTGGTAAAAAGAGTGAGATCTCAAAATTTATGAGATCTCATTAATTAGGGAAAGAGTTGTGGGAACTTTCCTAGTCAAAAGAGACAAGATCTCCAAATTTAGGAGACTCCATTAATTAGGGAAAATTTGTGAGATCTTTCCTGGTCAAAAAGGTAATACGTTAAACTAATGAAAACGGGCCCAAAACATATTAAATAGGGAGCACTTTAGTCTTTAACACAAAAGGTTGTATATAACCTAACCTAACCCTAGCCTATAAAAGGAGAGGTTGAGTAACCCTAGCCTCCATTTGTTGTTCTACACTTATTTGGAAAGAGAGGGGAGATTAAAGGAGGAGAGCTTGGAATGGTGAGAATGAAGTTTTGAGATGTCAAAAAGATCAAAGAAGTTCCGCACGAAGGTTCACATCGAGCCCCAAGCACGAGATGATCAAGACTAGGATTCGCGACGAGTCCAGGTAAGTGGGGAGCTTCGCTCAAGTATCAAATATGGCATGTTATTAGATAAACTAGGAATCACGAATTGAACTAAAGATTTAGGAATGGGTTAATGTGTCACACTTAATGTAGAATTGCCCCTTCATGGTCAAGGAGTTGGGATCACCATCTCCTGGTCAAGGAGTTGATTTGCCCTTCATGGTCAAGGAGTTGGGATTATCCTCTCCTAGCTAAGAAGTTAGAACTACTCCTCTTGGCTAAAGAGTGAAAATTATTATCTCATAAAAGTCCTCGAGACTACTTCTAAAGACATGATCGGTGGTCAACCTTTCTTGGAAACCTTAAGTGATGGTTGGTGCACACGTCGACAATGGCTTGGACGAACCTACTATTGGTTTGATGAGACCATTGAGGGGACACAATGACCATTGTGTTCACTTGTGATCTTCATCACCTCGAAAGTAGGAGAATCGATCACCAGAACCAATTCAATAACTAGTATACATTGAATGAAACAACAACATATATGTATTACTATACCTTATAGTACGTTCCCTCGCGAATCCCCTTACAAGAATGCTATGGTTTTACATGTGGTATGCTAATCACTTTCATGCTATAGATGATGAATCAAGAATATGCTTATTAATGTTGTGAAAGGATTTCAATGCTATGACCTTGACAAATCTTGTTATGTGTTTCAATTGATATGAATCACTGCTAAACTATGCTTTTATGTTTCTTAGAATGGTGTTTAAATACTATGAATAGATGGATTTTCTCTCGATTCATAAATGTGGGTTTTACTCCATGCTACTATTGAAATGAAAACATTATGTTTCTTTTGCTAGTTGATTGGAATCCTTATTTCCATGTTACCATGATTAATATGAACCATGTGAATCCTTGTCTACAATGAAATGCGAGTGTTTAGATTTTGACCTCATGATAAGAACTTGTTTATTTGTTGTGTACTACTTGCATGTTTGGTGTTTTAGTGAGACTTCTTACTTACTGAGCTCTGTTGGTTCTTTGGCTCACCCCACTTACATCTCAAGTGTCCACATCAACACTAGATTAGACAAGAGAAAGGGGAGCTTGAAGCCTTCTCTTGATGTGAGCCTTGTATTGTGATATTTTACGTTCTTGTTTTTTTTAAAACTATTAAACTTGGACTATAATTAAGTAGATCTTTTGGGTAGCATAATCCTTATTTCCTTTTAGAAGTTTCATTTCGAGGACTTATGGAGAACTTTATTCAATTATTGATTGAGAACCCTTATAGTTGTAGTTATTCATATGGACTTTATCTTATTTATTTCTGCACTTTTGGTCCATATGATCTATTATATTATTTCGTAGGTTTGTATTAGGCGAGACAAGCCGTTGTTCAGGCCCAATTTAGGTACTTGGGCTTGGATAACGGTTTGGACCGGGCGACCCGACCCTAGGTCGGGGGAGGGTCATCACAGTGTTCATCTATTAACTTTCCTTGGAACTTAGCATGTTCCATTACTGAATACAAAATCACTCTTACTCTATTTTTTTTGTTTTTCTTCGTTGAAATTTATTCAATCTGACACTTGTATGGTGGTTTATGTCTTATGATACTTGTTGTTAGTTCTAAAACCACTTGTACTTTTAATGTATCCTTAAATAGCTAAGATGTCAGTGTGGGCCCTTCCAACGACCTTACTGTCTGAAAATAATCATAAAACTTTAGTGAAGTTACTTGGATTGTTATGATTGAAAAACTAACTCCAATGCTTTGGCCAAAGCTAAAGTGTTTGTCATCGCTTCTATGTACAATCCAAGTCATCTCAACACTATCAGTTGTCCAATAGGTCTTCAAAATTCTCAGTCTTGAGTCCTTTGTATGTCTCATCCTCTAAAGTCGACGACTCTGATAATGTTCTACTGCAACTTGTCTTCTAAATGTCTCATTCTCTGAAGTCAATGAAAGTGACAATGTCTTTCACATCTTTTCTTCATCTGAAACTCTTTCTTCAATGCCTTGTTCTCATCTTTATAGGAGTACTCATTACCCATACTTGCGATGAGCTTATCTAAATTGTTTCTTAATAAGCTCTTCAAACACACCCTTGACCCATAACCCATGGCCTGTATGAATCAACATCATACCCCCCATGTTACCCATGGCTTGCATGAACTCATCATCATACTCCCCATGTCCTGTCGAGTGCAAAACTAGGTATCCATTACCTATTAAATTTAAAATAATATACCCTCGGCAGCTATGCCAAGATCTACATTACACATAGTCAACAATTATAACACGCACTGGTTCCTTTAACAAAAACTAATTACATATCATCGCAAAAACGTTAGGTTTTCATAATTTACAACAAAAAAAAATGGTGTTTTAGTTCACACCGTCAACGTGCTGACCAAACATAATTTGAGAATGGGCCTCCATCACGTAATGGCTCCACTACTATAAGTGGCATAAGAGATCACTGGGCACTTAAAATGATGCTCGCCCACTACTCCATAGTGTGAACACCCATAAAATGTTTTAATCCAAATGACTCAATGTCATCGCTCTATCGGTTTGGCTCTTGCGTAGGTGATGTTATAGTAGGACTAATTAGTCTTAATAGGCATACTGCAACCAAATGTCCCTGCTGACCACAATAATAACATTTACGTCTATCACGTCCCCTGGTCGAACGCCTCCTAACCCCATATCCTCTCGTCTATGTATCGAAGGTGGGTGTACTGTATCGCGCTCTTAGGCTACCTGAGGATCAACAAATCTCGACACATATGCCTCATGTGTCCTCTGTTAGGTCCTCCTATACTAATCACTAGCACTACACTCGATCGACACCTTCTATAATTGTGGTGCGGTGTCATTGTACGGGCCTCAACGGAAACAACTACCGACATATTCCTCTCATCCAGTGTCTCAGAAATCATTACTTAATCTGTTGTCGAAGATGTAATCCGGGCGACAGCTGCAGGTAGGTGCAACCAGGGCTGATGTCGAAACTATATAAGCGCTTAACGTTAGCTTGACCTCCTCAAACTGGGCCTGAAATGCATCAAATCACTCATCCATCCTCCGAGCGAACAAGTGTAGTGTCAGAGTTTCTCTAGTTGAACCACTAGTAACTCTGACCTCATTCTAATAGTGGGAGATTGTTGTCCATCGAAATTTGTATAAGACACGTGCGACGTATCAACCTCTGTACATATACGCATATAGTACAAATATTACAAAAACATAACATATATACTCTAAACTCTACCCGCCTCACATAATCATTTCTCAACTAGGTTTCTAAGGCAATTCACTGGGTTTCCAAAACTAAGATTTATTTGTTAAATTTTATTATCTTTTCCTAAACTTCTTCGTTTCATTAAATCGTAGTTCTTCTCTTCAAACTCTTCTCTGAGGTTCACTCAAACCTCGATTTTGATACCAACTACGATGACCCCAAAACCCAAGGCCCGCCATGTGATGCCTCGCAGGCCCACAACCTTGCCATGTCACCACCCTGCTATGTTCCATCGCAACTGACGCTCTTTACCATATCACGTACCTAGTATTGTGGTTAACTTCTATCATTTGATTGTGAAGTTAATTAGTTCATTAAACAATGAACCCTGCAAGACAACAATGTTAACAACAGGTAAATATATAATTTAACTAGGTGTTATAACCAATAATTCCTACAAAATTATGGTTAGTAATGAATCAATAGAACTAAACCTTGAGTTTCTCAACAACTAAAGTAATGTAGTGGACTAGACCATAATTCAATTTTCCCCAAGGCACCATTAGTTAGTAAAATCAAACATGATTGAATTCTTGATCATTTCGATGGTCGACGTGGAACTTACGATGCACCGACACATGTATCGACATGGTAACTCGGGTTGAACTATTCACCGAGACCCCCAGTACATATGCTATGGTCTAGCATTCCATGAACAACCCCGATGGTCGACGTAGACCTACGATGCACCATCACATATAGTAATTCATCGCAATGTGCACCACAAACATCTCTCTGGTCGAATATTCATCGAGAGGTGGTGCCACGCATTGATAAGATAATTCACTGTAATGTGCACCGCAAACATCTCTCGGGTTGACTATTCATCAAAAGGTGGTGACATACGCTATTAAGATAATTAACCGCAACGTGCATCACAGACATCTCTCAGGCTAACTATTCATCGAGAGGTGGTGCTACACACTGATAAGATAATACACCATAACGTGCACTACGAACATCTCTCGGGTCGACTAGTCACCCAGAGGTGGTGCCATGCACAGATAAGATAATTCACCGCAATGTGTACCGTAGACATCTCTCGGGTTAACTATTCACCGAGAGGTGGTGCCACACGCCGATAAGAGAATACACTGCAACGTGCACCATGGACATCTGTCGGGTCGACTATTCACAAAAAGGTGGTGCCATGCGCTAATAGGAGAACCTCAACTACAAACTATACAATTAACCATATACCGTACAATCAACCATAAACTGTACGATTAACCATCCTAGCAAATTTACCACATACAATAATTCAATGAATACCATGATGTATAGGCACAACTGGGAATTAAGTGGTAAATCAGGCTAAAAAACAATATCATAGTATACAAGCATTGGACATTCGATGAATAAAACAAATCAAATTGAATGTTGTAAAACGTTCTCAAAGGTTCTACTCACCTTGAAAGTCACTTAAATCCTCAAAAATATCCCGGTCTAATCCCACTATCGCCTCAGGATGCTCGCAAGACACTCGACTATGGTATCCGAAGTCCCTAATGTCAAAGTAAACCATTTAAAGTGGTTTAGTGTCAAATTAATTGATTTCATATTGCAACAACAAAAATTGGAATATAGTCAAGTGTCTTGCGCGCATCCCGAAGCGATAGCTATAACGACTCATTACCTTAAGCATGTGATTAGTATTAATCTGAATCCTAATTAACCCGAGTTAGGCTCATGGTTAAGCTTAATTAGTTATGATTAGCATGTGCATCGATTTATATGTCGTATGGTGTTTGTATGGATTATACTACTAATTATCGATGAAAATAGTGAGGTTAATGGGCCTATAACTGAATAATTGGAAAAGATTATGGAATGCTTAATACCATATGTGGGCCATAGGTGACACACATGAGTCACGTGGTAGCATATACATTTGAGGGTGCTTGTTGGCATGTATTACGTATTTGTAGACGTAATTATAGGCGTATGTAAATATATATATATTGTTGTATATATAAATATATATTGAAATGATAATAATTAATAAATGGCGGGTATCGAGTAATGCATGAGGTTCATGAGTACAGTTGCACACCGAGTGAACACGGCAACGTGCACAAGGATCAAATAGTGCTTGCTGGAAATTGTGGTATTTGGTTGACCAGCGCATTGGGTCCTGACCACAGCACACTGGCCAATTTGAGCAGATAATAGTAAATAATTGAAAAAGATAAGTTTAAGTAAACAGAGATGATGCGATGCGTATCTTGAGGCAATTATTTGATTTAAAAATTCACCACCACCGCCTTTTTCTTCCTTAAAACGAGAAGCAAAGAGAGAAAGGGAAGAGAGAGAGCAAAGAGATAATGAGAAAGAGAGAAAACAAGCTGAGGAGTGAGCTCGTGAGGTTGGGGAGCTCGGGGGAGTCGAGATTGGACGAGATGAGTTGTTATTGTTGATGTTATTGTGATGGTTAGTGTTGTTGTGTGGTAGTTGTTGGTTCGATTGGATTGGTATGATGATGGGTTGTTGTTGTGGTTGTATATATATATATGTATTGTAAGTCCTCAGTAGAGGCCCTATCTGAGGTTGCAAGGTGTTTGGATATCGTTTAGGTCAGATTTGGTGAAGTCGATGGTGTGCTGGACTTGCAGTGACTCAGTCGACCAACACGCTATGTAACGACCCAAAGTTAATTCCTCATTATTAATGACGTATTTGCAGACTTGGCGGATAGCTTAGATGCTCATAGGACCCGCTGTTAGGCCACGCGCGCCCAGAGCTAGGTAAATAGTAAATTTTGTGCTATTTTGCTTTAGTTTGTGATGTTTTTGTGTAATTAGGTTATTGGTATCACGAGGTGTGTAAATTATTATATTATTGATGTGCGAGATAGTGTGACAGGTATTTACCTCGAATAGCATGCAGACGTGGGTATCGGGTAGGCGAATGACAGTGCACTAGGTTGGGTAGTCAAATACACATAGAAAATGATAAAATACAATTAATAATTAATAAATAACACCGTATATGCATTCTTGGCGCGATAGTATGCGGGGGACGCGAGGGAATGTGCATGACTTGGGTATCAGAATGCCCTAAGGTTTAGTGTTTTGTTTGAGCAAAGACAATTCAAGGGAGAGTGTTAACAACCTAAGTCACCAAAAATTAGGACTATTTGACTCATTGTGAGCCTTAGATGATGCCTAAAGATTGGTGTTTACATTGGATGACTTTTAGGATATATATGGGATTTTTGTTAAAGTCCATCTCATTTTCTCTCTCTTCCTCCATAAAAATTCGAAAATACAAGTGGTGAATAGGGTTTTCTTGATTTCAAGAGGTGATTTGGAGCACCAAACGACAAGGAATCGACAATCTGAGGTTAGCATCTTATTCACCATATCATTTTCTATGTTTCGGTCATAAAAGTTTGAGTTTTCATGTGGATTTTGGGAATCGATTTTTAGCACACTAGTTTGGGCAGTGTTGCTATGATTATAAGTGTGGTTTTTGATCATTTGTATTGGTTTTGTGGAAGAGGTTGTGTTGGTTGTGGAGTTTTGGGAGAAAAATAAGGTTTTGAATTGATTTTGTCGGGGTTTTGGTTTCGAACAATTTTCGTTGAGGTGTTATGGCGGTAAATGGTTTATACGTGTTTATATGCGATGTTGGGACGGGTTCGTACCGTGGCGACGAGCCGATGGGGCTCCAAAATCCCTTAAGGGCGTCATTGGTTCAGACGTCGCTAAGGGCGTCGTAGGGAGAAAACTCCCTCGACGTCACTTACGACGTCCAAACCAGAGGCAAAACTCCCACAAACGCTTTTGATCACACCATGAGAGGGTTGTTCTCTACGGCGCGGGTCACGACGTCTAGCACACCATGGAGCTGTTGAACACGGTGGCGCCACCTGCGGCTTCTGGAATAGAAAATGAAATAAAAATTTAAAAACGAGTTTTCTGAAATGAGTTTTCATTGGGGGTTTATTGAGGATTATAGTCAACTAAATGGAGATTTAAATTAATAAAAATGGACTTAGGTAGGATTTGAAATTATTGGCATTATGGGAAATTCACGGATAATTTTAATAATCAGGCCTAAGGTTGATTGATTGGGGATTCGATACGCATTGTGGACGTGATTTGGCAACATTTGAGATTAGCTGGAGTGCGGTTTGAGGTGTATAGTATCCTAACTGAAATTACTTGAGTATTTACTTCTTTTGACATTTGAATTCAATTTATGTTATTTTAATACTCTATTATGGTTGTGGTCTTAAATGGATGGACATTGAGTGGGACTCCCTCTATGCCATTCCAGTGTGTATGCCCACTAGGCCATAGCACGTGTTGCCAGCTCGATCTCGGTGAATAGGGCGCTAAAGGATTACGTCGTGACATGTGTTGATACGTTATAGGTGTAACGCCGGCCACCAAGCAGATCCAAATACTGGTCTGGTTTGAGTGGGACTCGCTGACAGTATTTTTTGGAAGAGTCTGAATTAGGTGCTAGTCTGGTCTTAGGCTTTAAGAACACACTTTGAGCTTTCACTATTATCTATCCATGCGAATAGCGCAATTGCCTATATTTATTTCCGCATGTTTATTTAATAGCTTTATTTAAATTCCAGTATTTATTTTTAGTATTACCTACTTAATTTCCTTAGGAATACTCACCCCGGACTAGTTATCTGCCTTTTGTGATGGCTTGAGTGTAGATCATAGTACGAGTCAAGGCAAGAGCAAGCTACTCGAGTACTAGTGATTTTAGAGATGCATAACCCGATTTGTACGTTTGTATTATATATTTTTGATTTCATTTTGGGAACTTGGGGTTAAGAGATACTTTGAAACCTTGTATATTTTGATATTTTGTGACATCTTAGGTATTTATGGTTATCATATGGTTTTCCACACAATGTTTATGGTTTATGTCACACATTTCAATTATTATTATATGAGTTAATGTGTTTGTAAGAATTCCACTGTGATAATTTGAGGTTAAGATGATAACTTAACATATAATTAGTGTTCAGTACAATGTAATCAGTAAATTGGTGATTAATAATGCTTAAAAGGATAAAATGGAGGATATAATTTAATGTGGAGCACAGTTGTCATTGGTAAGATAAATTGTGGGTTCCCATTGGCCCCCATGGCGGTCTATTTGGAAAATGGGTCGTTACACGCTGGGTACTGGCCCTAGGGCACTGGCCAATCTAGGCAAGATAGGATGAGATTATCTAGGCAGTGTACTGACTACTGTAGGCCGGGCATTAACCAGTGTGAACAGTGTAAAACTAATTTAGGTGTGGTTATTTAGCGTGAGCTTTGGATCTAGTTTAGGGGTTTTAATTAGTATACATTGGTCCCGAATTAATACTAGTCGATGTGAAATAGGTGCTTGGGTATTTGGAAATGATTTGGAACCCCTGAAAGCTAGGAAAACTCAGAATAAAACTTAAGAAAGCTCGGCACATGTGAATGGGACTCGCATCTTTTATCAATAATGCAATGTAAAGTAGTATTATTATAGCATGTAATGTTATGGACTGGGAATGGGGCAATATACCGTTATTTGACTGGTTTTACCAAATGTTTTTAGACTAAAAAATGAATTCAGAAAGAGGTTCAACAGAACATATTGGCCTGGGGTGGATTCTGTATTGGAGGGGATCAACCAATACCGCGCCTCCAGTGACCTGAATTATTTTGATTGTTGCTTGCCTATTTGAGCGGGTTGCTATGTAAAGCCTGGATACCCCACAAAATTACATGTCCGATCAACGTGTGAGTTTTGTGTACTTTAGTCCTTGATGACGGGAGTGTACAACTCTCTTATCCAAAAAATTCAAATCGAAAATCACGGGTACAGTTGCAATTGACCAATAAACTTGCATCCATTTATGTATTATTTATTTATTTATTTCAGATACTCTCTTAGATATGCTTTGGATTCATGTTGTTAGACATTATTCTTTGATATTAAATTGATAATTGATGGATCTTGAGAGTCACTTACTAAGCATGTAAGAGCTCACCCACCTTAACATTTTCAGGTAATGGGCGTGCGCTAGGATCCAGAAATGGAGAAGAATATGAGTTTAATATCTTCTCTACGATGTAATGAGTTTCCCTGTCATTATATATATTGTGTTGAATTATGGTTTTGTAATAATCAGGGTTGGGATATGATTTTAATACTGAGGTTTTATACTGATTTTGTTTATCTTGAATATTATCGAAAAAGTTTTAATTTTCGCTACATGTTGATTTAATTTTTTATCGATTATCAAGGTATACATGTTTATCAGGAACAGGTGAAAGGCTAATGGCTCTAATTAGGTCCAATCTGGTATACTTGTAATGGCCCAAATCTAATTTGTCGTTATTTATGATGTAATTAAAGACGTGGACGCTAGCTCAGATGTTCGTGACCCCTCAGCTAAGTCAGGGCATGCCCGAATTAGGTATACAATCCATTTTTGCTTGTTATTTGGTCGTTTTGTGATGTGTGTTCAACTTTGTTAAATTACATTGCAATGTGTGTGTGTTTATGTTATTTCTTACCGAGCGAGACAATGTGACATTTATTTGCCTCGAATATCGTGTAGATGCGGGTACTGGGTGAACAAATTATAGATACACTAGACTGGGGGATAATAGACAAACGATAAATAATAAAATGCGTTAAATAATTAATATAGAACATCGTTTATCGATTGGTGATGCGAGTGTGCACAATTGGCACGTGACATATTGCGGGACGTGGTATCAGGACGCCTGTGGTACAATGAGTTGTGTTTAAACAAGGGATTGAAGTCCCCATTTATGTCATGTATTGGAGGCATTTTGACTGAATTATTGGCTTAATCTTGGCCGCACAACAAGCCTGGAGATATGTTGGACTAAGTGGTTAGTCACCCTAACTCCGATCGAGATTTTGATAGAAATAAACAAGGTGAAAATATACTAATAAGTTTATCAAGTGTATTTCTGTTTTGTCAAAGGTTGCAAAACACAACATCTCAAGTATTCGAGTATTCAAGCCATACATGTTCAAGATTCGACATAAATAAGGAAACGAAGACGAAAGATCGAACTACGAATTGTAATATTGATGTAAGGTATACAAGTTTATTTACGCAAGCCTATTGCATTAGTTCATGCACATCGAGCTTTTCAAATGGATTTTCAAATGTCAAGTGATTACTTGAAGTTTTAAATTAAACTTAATACTTGACTCGGCCTTATAAGTTTCAACAATGCTAAACTATGTATCTATGTTCACATCGCATTTTGAAAATCATTATGAAAGTTTTCAAAAAAGAAAAACTTATTTTTGAAAAGAAAAATCTATATTTGCAGAAAAGCCCATTGCATGAAATGAAACTGAAATTTTTTGTTTTCGGGATTTGTGAAAATATCTGGACCACCCAAATAGGCTATATGACCCATAACAAACATGTGTGACATGTTATATGAGGTTTCGTTGGGTCCTGGATGCAATAAAAAGGTCGCTAACTCTACGGTCAAAAATATTATTTTGAGGCTCCTGACATTTAGCCCGCTAATATTTATATTAGCATGCTAAGTGCAGAATTAGCACGATAGGCTAGAAAATTAGCGCCCAAATTCCTTTCCTGACAACTTTTTTTATAAAACTGAAAATTACACTTTAATTTGAATGTTTGATGAAATTTGAGCCCTTGGATATCTAGAACGGTCATAAACTAATATATAAGAATGTAGAATATTCTCAAACAACTAAGCGTAAAAGGATTTGGTTTGAGACGAAAGAAAAACACTAGTGCTCAAAGTTTTCAAAAGGAAGAGCTTGGAGATTTGTGAAAAACATAAAGAATATTTTGAGGCTGTCGAATCAATCTTAAAACCAGCATTCTTGAGGCCTTCTAAGGTGTACTACAACCTCTCCAAAACTGATTTTCAAGTCATCTTCTTGGGGTTGTAAGAAAGTCCTATTTCCTAGCTTTTCTTGTGCTTAAATTACATATTCTTGTGTGCTTGATTTGAGAAATCACTTGTTGTATTGTTAAACACATTTGTCTTAGGTTTTGCACGTAAACTTGATTTACTAAACCCTAGGACTGATTTGGACAAGATTTTGCACTTAAACTTGATTTTTATCAAACTTCTTGTTCCTTGAATTTGAAACCAGATTTGTTCTAATCGATTTGTTTGAAATAGTTTCATATTTGAGTTTTGCATAAAATCAGTGATATATTTGCATTTCTCATTTGTTTTAATACTTGCATGCATTAGAGTGGTTAGGCTCTAGGAGACTTGCTTGTATTTGAACTTGGTGCCGCTTTACTTTGTAAAGTGTATTTCACTGTATTAATCAAACTTTGATTGTAAGACTTAGTGGGATTTAAGTCAAACGGGAAGACCTAGTTGATGCTAGGTAAGAGGAAAATCCTAGAAGAGTCTAGGTGGAAAAAATCCTAGTTGCAGCTAGGTGATTGTATAAGACCTTATTGCGATATGACATCTTTTAAAAGACCTAGTTGAGGCTAGACATTCACCAGGCTAGTTAGCTTAGGGTGTAATACTTATTGGTAATATAAGTGGGGGTTGAAAATCCTAATCGGGGAAGTTAGGTAGTAGATGTAAATCGATTGGATCGAACCACTATATATCGTGTATCTCATTTCCATCTCTTCTACCCCATTCTTTGCAACATAAAATATATATTTATTGTTGGTGTATGCATTATCATTGTTAGTTAAGTATAAAGTTTTAAAAAGGCAATAACTACTCGGTAATCTAATTCACCCCCCTCTTGGGTGACCTTCAAGATACACCAACATGTTTGATGACAAATTTGATTATAAATAGTCAAATATCCAATCCCCACCATATTTTCTCTCTCTTCTCAAGAGCTAATTCGCAAAGTCAGTGGTGGTGAAGGTTTAGTGAAGTTCAAGAACTCATTTGAAGGAACAAATGAAATGGAAATCGACAACGAGGTTAGATCCGAACTCTCCTCGTCAATATCTATCTTTTAGATATACTTTTGCATGTGTTGACGTGAATTTCGAGGACGAGAGTCAAGCACACCAGCTTTTAAGGTGTCGCTATGGTTTCTAGGGTATGATTTGGACCAACAATGGAGTAATGGTTGTTGTTGTTGTTGCTTTGGTTTCTGAACGAATTATTGGGTTTTTGCTAGGAGTTTTAGGGTTTTCATCTCAGATGGGTTTTGTTAAGGGCTTACAGTTTCTCATGGTTGGTTTAATAATTTATGAGAGGTAGGGATGGGTTCGGACCACGGCGACGAGCCTGGGTGCCCGAAAACCCAAGGAGTGCATCCTTGGTTCATACGCCACTAGGGATGACATGGGGAATAAACCCCCATGGAGTCACCCACGGCTTGCAGACCAGGGAGACACCACGAACTCACGCTTTATGTCACGCCATGGATACCAACTTGTAGCGATGTGAGTCACGACACTAAGGAAATTATTTCACTATCTTGGACGCTGTGAGCATTTAGGCGGCGCCACTCATGACATCCAGAAAAAGAATTTGAAAAATAAAATTTAAAAATAATTGGCCTATTGGGGGTTCACCTAGGGGTTTATATAACTTATAAGTAGTAGACTTAAATGGTGGAATTGACATCATTAATATGAAATAGAGGATTTTCAAGGTTTGGAATTTGATTTGATTTATCGAAAATCAGGTAATTAAACTCGATTGACGGGTAGTTGACACGTAATTGGAGGCCTACATTGGCATAATTGGACTAGGTGGAACACTTTTTGAGGTGTGTAGTAACCCAATTAAAATTTATCTTGAGTATTTACTGCTTGATTTATTGAATTCATGTCATGTTATTCATTTACTCTTATTTAGGATATTTATTTACAGTTGGTTGAATTTACTCCCGTCGGGTTATTCTATTGTGTTGGCATGTGGCACACTAGACCATAACATATGTTTTAGAAGTACATCGTTGGATAGTCGACCCGATTGCCGTTTTATATGCATATGTCGGTGCGTCGTGGTTTACGCTGGCCACCGAGTCGATTTAGGGATTTCAGACAGTTCGAGTTTACTCACTGGTAGTGCCTTGGGATAGTCTGAAGTAGTTTGACCAAGATCCTGCACGGACATTTGTTTCACTACTATTTGATACTCATGTGTAACAACCCTCAATTTTAATTCGACTAGTGTTGCACTAGTTAGGAACGTGACCTAGCTACGTGATATTAGACCGTATTTCGAACTTTGGGAGTCGAAACCGAAGTAATATTATGTTTTCGTGATGTGAGTATTAGTATTTTAGTCTAATACGGGTCTCGTGCCATTTAGGTGAATATTAGACTTAGTGAGGCTTCGCCTAGGTAAACGACGGTGTAACAAATTTAAAAATACAATTAAATGAATTTTTGTATAATTAAAGCAATTATTTATGAGATAAGGTGAACCTACGTGCATTTCGAGAAAACGGACTTGGCGAAACAATTGGCGGAGAAGTATGGACCGAGGAACACAAGATCAACGTGGGAGTTGGATAATTGCACAACACACGGGCTATGAAATTGAAATTGTAAAAGTAACACAGCTCAAAGTGAGAGAACCCTCGGATTTTCATTGAGATTTGTATGTATGTTGAGATGTGATAAAGGGGTAAAAGACCTATAAGGGCGTTGTTTTGAAGTGTATGAGAAGGAGGATGAATGGCAAAAGGGTCATTTTATCCATTTATTTATATATATAAAAAGCTAAACCCTGATGTCACTATTCATCTTATTCTTTGCTTTAACCCACTGCCGCCACTCTTCTCTCCACTCGGCCACACTGGAACTGACCACGCCGGAGGTCCATAATCTTTCTCTCTCTCTCTCTCTCTATATCTCTCTCTCGTTCTTACAAGTTTTCTCATTCTGGGCTCCTGTCCACCTCTGGACGTCGCTGTCGTGGGTGACGATGATCGGGGACAGGTCGGAGGTCACACCTGATGGTCCACCAGAGCCTCGATAGTCCCGAAGTCTCCTTAAATTGCTGCGGATATAAGGCACTGTTGAAACATTTTCGGTTAGTATTGTGTTTGTCCTACCTCTGCCGACAGTGGGAGGGAACTGCCATGACCAGGACCTTCGGAAGTGCTGCACGGTACTACACCGGGGTCCCTACGACCCTAGGGAACCCCCATCTTGGCGAAAATGGCATACCTGGTTGAGCTACTGTCCGATGCTCTGTTTTGCAATTTAGTTTGTGTGCTGTCAACTGTTGGCCGTTGCTCTACCGCCTTGCACCACCGTCACTGACCGCCATGACCTGGGGTACTTTGGGGACACTCTCATGAACCTGTGGGTGCTTCCCTATCCCTGAAGTGGTCCATATACCAGCAGTTGTGGTACAACCTTGTAAATTTTCTCGTTGTGTTGCTTCAATTGAACATCTCACTGTCTCACCGGAAACGGCCCTCGAGGCGGCACCGCCGCTGGACCACCGTGATCAGGGGTTGACGAGGACCACGCTACACACATGCTAGTGTCTCGCAACCCTGGAGTGGTCCATAACAGTGAAGGTAGAGAAGAGTTGTGGTGTTTAAACAATTTTCTTGATTTTCGTTATCATTTCATGTGAATTTCAACGTCGATTTTGTAATCGTATGTATGGTGGGAATACAATCTGGTTGAGGGGTTTTCCGGCAACTCAATGCCATGGTGACACCTCCCCAATGTCGGACAACATCAACGTGTTGCTATAATAGTTTTTGGTCTTGATTTGGTTTTCGATCTTGGTTAGGTCTCGAGAATATGTTGTGTTGAAGTTTGAGGTCATAGGGACATTGGTATGTGTGTGCGACGTAGTATGTGTACATCTATACTTCTCGCCGAGCAATGGGTTGTTTGTGTCATAATTTTGCGGCAAATTGCATGGTGTGAGTGTTTTCCTTCCGTTTCGACCCTACGTTATGTATAACTTGGTCCATGGGTGTTAGAACGTCTCATGCTAAAGGTTTATGTATTGCGAATGGTTATGACGTCGTGGTCACGTCGCCGGTCCTCGAGGCCATGACGTGACCTAATTAAGATTGAGCTGAGCCTAATATGTGTGATTAGGTTTACATACGCTACGGTTTTCAACCCAAGAGAGATTACTCATTTTTCTATCGATTTATTGAGTTGTTTGAGTCCTTAAAACACTTGAGAATACACTAGGGATTAACCTAAGGTTTAGTTAATCACTCGACCCCATTAATTAGAGTTTCCAACCTTTTTAGGTAGCGGGAAACTCAGGGATACGCGTTAGGATTCGCGGGAGTGTTGTTATTCACGGGTTGCGTTGTTAGGTAAGTACACTTGCCTCAAAGCTTTTGTATGATTTGTAAGCCAGTAAGAAAATGTCATGTGATTCATTATCATTTATTCAGATTCGTTATGCTCTATTATTGGTATTCCATTCCATTCCTTGTGTGTTTCTTGGCGTAAGTGTTTTGTCTCAAGAGTACTAGGACATGTACTAGAGGGATAAAACGTGGGCACTCTTGTACAGGAGTGTGTGACCACCCATAGTGACCGTGTAACACCGAGCACTGGGTGGTTAGGCTTGTGTCCCTCCCATCATAGCTGTGCCTTCGCTTGTGTCGATGCCCAGGAAGATCTCGCGAGGTCTTCCCCGTTATGCTATGATTTAGACCACTTATGTGCCTCTTTTAATTCTTTTGAGCATACTTAAATTTCGATTGATATCTATTAGTCTGTTTATCATGCACTTGATCTATTTAAATTACTGTCTTTTTATTACCGCATGATATTTAGACTGCTTTACTTGATATATCATGAATTATTGTTATCTTCTTCTGGCATTACATTCGATTTCTCCAGTTGCTCACTGTTTAGTTTATGACGATGGGTGTAGATAGAGTGGAGTGTAGTAGAGGCAAGGAGCCCTGCCTAGGCGACTTTTTGTGAAGATTAGCGATTGAACTTGGAAGACATTATTGTAGGTTTTTATATTTTGCTTATCTGTATATCGTTTCATATATATGTTTTGGGTTATAGAACTTGGTATTTTTGATGAGATTGGTAACATGTACTTATTCATATCTCATTTATATTTGTACAATAATATTTCGGGGCTTTCCACATTATAGATTCCTAATTTCTCTTTAACTAAGTTATTTCCCTTATGTTTAGTTATTTGCTTTCCGTTACGTAAAACTTGCAATAACTCTTTCATAAAATGTATAATTGAATGATTGGAGGCTAATTAGGCTCGCCAGGTCCGCCGAGTACCGGCTTGGGGACCTGTACGATTTTAGGCCGGGCGTACCCAAATGCAATGGGAATTTGGGGCTATCACAGTTGGTATCAGAGCGCAAGGTTATATAGATCTGACTCTTGATTTAAAACACAATCTATTTAAACCAGCGAAAGTTAGGAATGGTTAAACTTAGAGTGGAAACCTTATGATCCTTTTAGAAACTTAGATGGGGAGTTGGGGATGAGTCGAATTTAACTTCGTACATATTATGCTTGTTTTGTTTACTATATGGTATGCAGTAGCTATGTATAGATTTGAAGTATTCACTGTCTTGGTTAAGACAACGATGGCGGATCAGGCAGGTCCGAGCGACGACAGTGGGGCGGTTGATTCTTGGTTCATTACTTCGGAGGAGTTTCGCGCTTGGACACAGAGATTCGAGGAGTTAGTGTGGTCGCTGACGACACTCGCACCAGTTACCACGACACCATCGACCACGACCACACCTATTCCACTCATTTCGACTACTCAGGGGATGGAGACGCTAGTGGCTACAGTTTCCACAGCACCGATTCCTGTTAAAGTGATGCCAGGGACGACAGTTGCACAAATAGCCCAAACGGAGGTTGTTGCACATCCAGTCTAGACTAATGAGGCACCAGTGACACCCGTAGCTATAGAGACTACTCCAGTCACTACTCCAAAGAAGAGACCCAGAGCCACTGCTGAAGCGAGGCAGTGGAGAGAGTTCAAGAGGCACAACCCAGTCAAGTTCTTTTGTGGCACAGATATAGCCGCGGTAGAGATATTTCTGAAGAATCACGAGAAGATTCATACCATCATTGCGACTGAGGACCACATGAAGGAGACGATCTCTTCATTTATGCTACAAGGGGAGGCAGATGATTGGTGGACGACTATCGTTACTACCCGAAGTATTCCGAGATATTGGATCGACTTCAGGACTTAATTTAACCAGAAGTACTTCCTGCCGATTGTTCTTCGGGGCGAAGAGGAATGAGTTCATGGCACTGAGGTAAAACACCGATGAGTCAGTGATGGACTATATGGGCAGATTTATTTCACTGCTTGGATGATATGCAGATACTGAGGCTGATCGAGTCTACTACTTTACCGAGGGTCTACTACCCGTAGTCGGAGGATTCGTTGTTACGACTGAGCCAGAGAGCTTGCAGAGAGCATACGAGCGCAGTTTGGCGAGTGAGAGTTACTTTTCACGCATTCAGAGGAAGTTAGGGCGGACAGAGTAAAGACTCGATCAGATAGTCACTATCAGCAGGACAGGAAGAGAAAGAGGAGCAGATGGGTTACTCGTGAGCATAGGACGTAGAGTGTAAGATTTGTTGCGCAACAGACCATACATCGGGTACAGACCGTTCCACCCGTACCGAGTTTTGCCAGTCATCCACTGCAACCTAGTCGATAGGACCAGCAGTCACAGAGGCAAACTACTAAAAGCAGGGATATTGACTGAGGAGACAGTTAGAGGAAGACGCAAAGGTTTAGTCAGACCCAAACTTATGGTTCTGCACAGAGACGAGGTCAGAGCCAGAATCAGAGATCTCTGGATACTTGTACTTGTTACAGATATGGACATGTTGGGTACATTAAGAGGGAGTGCCCTCAGCCAGCGAGAGCACTGCCACAACACCAACAACACCAGAGGGAGCGCGTTCAGGCTGTTGTTAAGCAAGACCAGGGGGCATCCAAAGACTTTGTTAAGGGTATGATTTTCATTTGCGGTACTTGCATGCATATTATGTTCAATTCAAGTTACGTTGAGTCCTAGATTGTTGTGCGCATGGTATACATGTTAGGGTTGAAAACCCGTTAGACGTAGCATACCTTAATCCTAGTCACCCTTGCCAGGATGCGATATACTTGAATGTGCATAGTTTTAACATTTCGGTAGAGTTAGGGGGCTACGAGTCGCCAGTAGACATGTGAGTACGGGAGTCATTATAGTTCGAGGCCTTAGTTAATGCAAACTAGTTACAAGCATTACATGCTTGGATCGATTGATACGAGAAGACAAATTAAGGACCTTTATGAGTTTCATAAGTGCTGCAGCGAGACAGAAACGTTAGCTGGAATTCTTGAAGGACTACGACTTCTTATTTGGGCACCATCTGGGGAAGACCAACGTTGTTGTTGATGCTTTGCACCGCAAAGAATTTGATGCTGAAGTAGTCGTGTGTCGAAGGACCTACTAGTATGGTTTACGTGAGGCAGTTAAGTTGATGAGTTCAGCGGACGTGCCGAAAATTACCAGGACATAGATACGTGGTCAGACGACGTTGCAGACCGTCTCATTTGACATTATGCGCGAAGGACATCAAAATGATGCATCATACGAGCGGTGCAGTGAGATGGTGGATAGTTCAGATTGCCCAAACAAGAGTCGGTCGACAGACTCATGCTAGAGGTATCGTGAGTGATTGGGATTTTCCATTGGTGGCTAAAGTGCATGATGAGATACTTAAGGGAATTCACTGCTCTCATTCTACTGTATATCCGGGTCGACCTAAGCTATGCGCTAACATGTGACATCTCTTTTAGTGGTCAGGCATGATTTCGAAGCGTTAAAGTTGTTCGAGCGTGTGACATGCCAATTTGTGGAGGTTGGGCATCGACGACCTGGAGGATTGCAACACCACCTACCATTCCTCGGTGGAAGTGGGAACATATTGATATGGATTTAGTCAGTGGTTGCCCCGATCTTCTTATGGTCACAATAGCATTTGGGTAATTGTGGACAAGTTTGTGGAATCTGCAGTACCTTCACTTGTGTAAGGTTGCGCATGACAACAGTTGTCAAGCAAGTATCGGTATGGCACTGATTGAGGCGCTCTGTGATAGGCCTCATAAATTCATTTCCTACTAGACTGAGCCAGAGGATGCTGTGGTAGTTGGACCTGAAACTGTTGATGATTATGCCAAGAAAGTACAGTAAATTTGCTTGAGACTTAAGAATGCCCGGGAATGGCAGAAGAAATACTTGACGAGTATCATGATGAGCTTCACTATGACTTAGAGGAGACTATGTAGACCTGAAGGTCTCTCTACTGAATGGTTACGAACTGTTCGAAGTCAAGGAATGACTCGCTTCGAGTGTTATTGATCTCTTCAGGATTTGTGAAGATAACCAATAAAGTTGTTAGCTTAGTTTACTGATTAGGTAAATTTCGAGGATGAGATTCTAATAAGTGGGGGAGACTGTAACAACCCTCAATTTTAATCTGACTAGTATTGCACTAGTTTGGAACGTGGCCCAGCTACGTGATACTAGATAGTATTTCAAACTTCGAGAGTCGACACCGAAGTAATATTACGTTTCCGTGATGTGAGTATTAGTACTTTGGTCTAATATGGGTCTCGCGCCATTCGGGCGAATATTAGACTGAGTGAGGCTTCGCTTATGTTAACGGGGGTGTAACACAATTAAAATACAATTAAATGAATTTTTGTATAATTTAAATAATTATTTACGAGATAAGGTGAACCTATGTGCATTTTGAGAAAATGGGCTTGGCAAGCCAATTGATGAAGAAGTACGGACCGAGGAACGCAAGATCAACGTGGGAGTTGGATAATTGCACAACACACGGGCTATGAGATTGAAATTGTAAAAGCGACACAGCTCAAAGTGAGAGAACCATCAGATTTTCATCGAGATTTGTATGTATGTTGAGATGTGATAAAGGGGTAAAAGACCTATAAGGGCAGCTATTTTGAAGTGTATGAGAAGGAGGATGAAGGGCAAAAGGGTCATTTTAACCATTTATTCATATATATAAACAACTAAACCTTGATTTCACTATTCATCTTCTTCTTTGCTCTAACCCACTGCCGCCACTCCTCTTTTCTCCACTCGGCCTCACTGGAACAGACCACGCCGAAGGTCGGTGATCTCTCTCTCTTTCTCTTTTTCTCTCTCTTTCTCGTTCTCACTAGTCTTCTCGTTCTGGGCTGCTGTCCGCCTTTAACTGTCGCTACCATGGGTGATGATGACTGAGGACATGTCGAAGGTCACACCTGGTGGTCCAGCAGAGCCTCGATAGTTCCGGAGTCACCCTAAATCACGGCGGATGTAAGGCACTGTTGAAACACATTTTCGGTTGGTATTGTGTCTTTACTACCTCCGCCGACTGTGGGAGGGAACCGCCGTGACCAGGACCGTAAGAGGTGTTGAACGGTACCTCACCGGGGTCCTTACGACCCTAGGGAACCCCCATGGTGAACATGGCATACCTGGTCGAGCTACTGTCCGATGCTCTGTTTTGCAATTTGGTTTGTATCTGTCGACTGTTGGCTGCTGCTCCACCGCCTGCGCCACCGTCGTCAACCGCCGTGACCTGGTGTACGTTGGGGACGCTCTCATGAACCTGTAGGTGCTTCCCAATCCCCGAAGTAGTCCATATTCCAGCATTTGTGGTATAACCTTGTAAATTTTCTCGTTGTGTTGTTTCAATTGAACATCTCACTGTCTTGCCAAAAATTGCCCTAGGGGCGGCGCCACCGCTGGACCACCGTGATCAGGGGTTGCCGAGGACCACGTTACACACATGCTGGTGTCTCGCAACCCCGAAGTGGTCCATAACAGTGAAGGTAGAGAAGAGTTGTGGTGTTTAAATTATTTTCTTGATTTTTGTTGTCATTTCATGTGAATTTCAACATCGAGTTTGTAATCGTATGTATGGTGGGAATACGATCTGGTTGAGGGGTTTTCCGGCAACTTAATGCCGTGGTGACCCCTCCCCAATGTCAGACAACATCAACATGTTGCTGCAATAGTTTTTGGTCTCGATTTGGTTTTCGATCTTGGTTAGGTCTCGAGAATATGTTGTGTTGAAGTTGAGGTCATAGGGACATTGGTATGTGTGTGTGGCGTAGTATGTGTACATTTATACTTCACGCCAAGCAATGAGTTGTTTGTGTCATAATTTTGCGGCAAATTGCATGGTGTGAGTGTTTTCCTTCCGTTTCGACCCTACGTTGTGTATAACTTGGTCCATGGGTGTTTGAACGTAGCATGCTAAAGGTTTATGTATTGCAAATGGTTATGACGTCGTGGTCACGTCGCTGGTCCTCGAGGCCATGGCATGATCTAATTACAACTAAGACGAGCCTAATATGTGTGATTAGGCTTACATATGTTATGGGTTTTCAACCTGAGAGAGAGTACTCATTTTTCTATCGATTTGTAGAGTTGTTTGAGTCCTTAAAACACTTAGGAATACAGTAGGGTTTAACCTAGGGTTTAGTTAATGACTCGACCCATTAATTAGAGTTTCCAACCTTGTCAGGTAGCGGGAAACTCGGGAATACGCGTTAGGATTTGCGGGAATGTTGTTATTCACGGGTTGCATTGACAGGTAAGTACACTTGCCTCAAAGCTTTTGTATGATTTGTAAGCCAGTAAGAAAATGTCATGTGATTCATTATCTGTGACGGCCCCAATTTCCCCGTGCAATTGGGTACGCCCGGCCTAAACCCGTGCAGGCCCCGAGTCATCACTCGGCAACCTGACGAGCCTAGTCAGCCTCCGATGTAATCAATTCAGTAATTTATGAAAGAGTTATTGCATTTATACACAATGGAAGACTAAAACAATTAATAATAAAGGGAAATAACTCAATCAAAGGGAAATTAGGAATTCTATAAGTGTGGAAAACCCCGGGTATTCATGTACAATTCGATAGGCATATATACATGATACCAGTCTCATAAAAGATATACCAAGTTCAATAATCCCAACAAAATAAGTATAAAACGATATACACATCAACAAACAAAATATAATCACCTACTATAAAGTCTCTCAGATGTCCTGCAACTCCTCAAAGTATATCACCTAGGCAGAGCCCCTTGCCCTTGCTGCTCTCCACTCTATCTGCACCCACCGTCACAAACTAGACGGTGAGTAACTGAATAAAATTGCTAGTAGTACCAGAAGAATGTAACAGTAATTTATGATTATAACAAGAAAAGTAGTCTAAGTATCATGCGGAAGTGAAATAACTGGAAAGTAAATAAATCAAAGGCATGATAAAGAGACTGAAAGATAAACAATCGATATTTGCATGTTCTAAGATTCAAAAGAGGCCCATGAGTGGTCTATTTCACAGCAATACGGCAAAGATCTCGCAAGATCTCCTCGGGCAATGTCGCAACACTAGCGCAGCGTGAAATCGAGAGGCATCGCAACACCTCTCGAATCCAGTACCCAGTACACACATCACTAGGGGTGGTCAGTTACCCCTGCAGAGGGCACCCTCGTTGTCCCAGCTAGTGCGGGACCACATGATACCTTCGAGACACACACTCATGCCAAGAACATACAACCAAGGATATGGAATGGAATATCAAGCAAAGGATCAATACAACAATAGCAATAAATAGAGGATGTATAAATCACATGTTATTTTCTTACTGGTCTACTAACGTACATACATACGAGGCATGCATGTACTTACCTGATCTAGCGTGACCCGGTACTCACTCCGAGATTTAACGCGCTTCCCGTGTTTCTCTACTTCCTGACAACGATTTAAGTCTCGAATATAGGTTTTAGATTAGTATTTAGTTTTTGGATGATTCTCATAAACTTTGTTTCAATTCATTTAATTAATGGAACCCATATTATCGTTGATATCCTTTATACGCTGGTTAGGCTCTTGTTGGGTCCACGACTTAAGCCTATATCCACCTAAGTAGGCTCAATATGTGAACAATTATTGGGCCTGGACATATGGGCTCATTATTACATTTTATGTATTTGTTTTGGCCTTAAGTTATGCCTATCATTGTGGCGGCCCCAAGATCCCGAGGCGGCCCCGTGGACCCCGTTTCCCCTGCTAGTGCACTGGAAACCACCGCCACGTGTATAACTGCTTTCGACTTTAGATAATTATCAGATAATTCATTAAAGTCACTTAATTTATCATTTTAAAGAAATTAACAATGGAAGAACTTAAAGTTTATCAAAATGCATATATATGTAAATATAAGTTTACTTGATCAAACCTATAGTGGAAAACCCTACTGCATCTTGTGCATACGAGCGATCAACTATAACGGTAGGGTATACCGGTACAAGTGTGTATCCAATTTCCCAACCCCAAAACATAATACGAAATATCAAAACATTATAATATCTACACACATACCAAATAGGCCTCGGCGTAGGCAAGTTAGATGTAATCGCCGATGATCCCCTTACCCCTGCTAGTACTAGGATGCACTCTCAAGCCATCACAAAAGACGGATGACGAGTCCAGTGAGTAATCCCAAGGAAATTCACCAAGTAATTACGGAAGTAAAATTACTTGGAATTTAAAATACTATAATTAAACATGCGGAACAAAAGAATTACGAGACAAGCTGTGAAAGGATCATCGCATGCATAAAAAAATAGTAGCAAAGCAAAAATACGTGCACAATAAAAATCGACTAAGTCATACTTCGGGCTTTCCCCCGAGGCACGGCCGTGAAAACACCTCTACCGGGTTGGCCCTGGACCTCTCAGGTGGTCGGCGTAGACCCACGACGCACCCACACAAGCCTACCATAGCCGGCGACCTATTCACCGGCATATGCATAGACAAGTGCTATGACTCAGTGGACTCTATGGCCGTAACGAATAAGCACCAGGTGGGGAATGATCTCAACACCGTAAAGACACCAGGTAGGAGTACACTCCACTACCGTAAAGTCACCAGGTGAGAGTACTCGACCACCACCGTAAAGCAATAATGAAATGGAGTAGAGAATAAATGGGCCGAATTCAAATAAATCAAACGGTAAATACTTAAAGTGAAGTTCAATTGGGATACTACACACCTCAAATCGCACTCAGACTTCCCGGACCCATCGATACGCCCACCTAGCTCCCCAATGTCCGAGCTATGGTTTCTCGGTCCCCGTCCATTTATAGTGTTTTATACTTTTTGAGAACATATTCTATAATTTTATGTTATTTTATAAAAATTTACAAATTTTTAGTTGTGGTACCTCTCCCGGGCTATGTCGGGGTTCCAAAAATACCCGAAAAGTTCCGAAACCACTTTTCTACCTTTTTCTAATTTTCTATATTTTTCTAGAATTTTTTTCCAATTTTTCTGATATTTTTTTTTCTCTATTTTTCCTATTTTCCAGAATTTAAAACTGTTTTTTTTTTTTTTTTTTAATAAATAAATAAATAAAAATATTATTTAAATATATTATTTAAATAATATATGTGGGTCCCCGAACCGGGTCGGACCCGACCCAACCGGGTCGGCCGGTTCGGCCCCTCTGGCGGGTCGGGTCGGGCCGGTCCCAGCCCACCGGGTTGGGCCGGGGCGGTTTGGCCGGCCCGCCCGGGATGGGCTGGGGCGCCCGGCCGGGCCCAGGGGTGCACGCACGCGCACGCGTGCGTGCCCCCTTCTTCTTCCTCCCCACCGGAGGCGGCCAGTGCGCACCGGCGCCTGCGTTCTTCTCTTTTTTTTTTTTTTTTTTTTTTTTTTTCTTCTTTCATGCTTTCTCCTTGCTTCTTCTTCCCTTCTATCCATTTCTCTCCTCTCTCAATCCATTGGAGACCCCAAAAATCTCAAAATCTCTCCTCAAATCAACACAAACCATACCCAATTTTCGAATTTTATGCATGTAACCCCAAAATCCCAAAATTCACAAATACACCTCAATTTTCCACAAATTTGATTCCAATTGAAATGGTTCATCAAACCAACCTCAAACACACCAAATTTAAACAAAAACAGTGTAAATTCACTCAAAAATCCGAATTTATCAATAACCCATTTAAATCACATTATTTTCGAAATTTCCATTAAAATGGTAAGGATTACCTTGGATCAATGTTGTGTGGCTCGGATTTCCCTCTCCCAAAGCTCGAATTCTCCCTCCAAACTTCGATTTCTCTCACAAAAATCTCTCAAATCGTTTGAACAAAATGAAAGTTTGCATGCATTTGATCGATCCAAGTGTATTTATATGTGGTGTTCTAATCGGCGTATGCACACATCTCGAGGACGATCGGACGGTTCTGATCACTTTTGTCACCAAATTCCTAGACACCTTATCAAGACACCATCTAGCCTTGAATCTCATTGTTGTGCATATCGAGGCTTATCCTAAGTGTCTTGATTATTCGATTACAAACTATAGGATTTTATTTACTCCAATTTGATTTAATTCATAACACCTATTCTAGTCATCAATAAATTCCATAAATTTGTAAATAGGGTCACACTAACTTCCCGACCACTCGACACCCCGTGCCCCGTGTCCCACGCGCTTCTCGAGCGGTCCCACGCTTAGTGTACCTAATTTAATTTCCTTAGCTTAGCCTAAGCTTATATATTTACATTTAATTAAATAAATCTTCAACCATAACATGTTTAAATAATTTAAATCTAATTAGCCCCAACGCCCGCGCCTCATTGCTACTAAACCCCGCATTGGTGCGTTCACCGAACTAAAACCCCGGCGCTCAAACTCGCCCCGACAATAATTTACACACATGTGATGTTTATATAAATATTAAATTTCCACATCACAATAATAGCCATACAACATGCACAAATAACACAATATACCATGGGTACTCCTATCAGAGTCAACCCAGTTTGTCACATGTAACGCCCGATTAACCACTAATCATTGTGATTAGCACCAATATTCAATTAAATTAATTTGGGCCGTTACAATTCTTCCCAACTAAAAGAATTTCGTCCTCGAAATTAGAACACTTCGAGTACATTCGGTTCATCAGCTTATATATTGTGTGAACTCTAACATTTTATTGAACTCACTTCTAATGCGTCAGGACTCCACTAGGGTGTGTATCAATTGGTCCTTCACTCAGAATTATTTCCATCCGAGATTCCACCAATGGTACACCCCACCACCCTTCACCTCACGCATGTTCTATCTTGTGTGAATAATGTCTCTGGTGACTCTATCGATCGTTGCTAATATCCATAGCTTGTCTTGATTTCAAGATAACTGTACCTTCTGGCCTTGCCAACTCTATAGCTTAGATTTTTCGCGATATCTATCTGCATACTTCTTTTGCTTGTCTTGTGCTGCTCGAAGCCTATGACGAATCTGTCGGATCTTCTCTGTGTGATCAACAACTATCTCCGGCCCAATCGTAACTGTATCTTCCGGCTCTGCCCAACACGCTGGTGACCTGCAGGGCCTCCCATACAGCGCCTCATAAGGTGGCATCTCGATACTAGCCTGATAGCTGTTGTTGTAGGCAACGTCACACAGTGGTAAGTAATCCTCCTACGAACCTCCAAACTGCAGAATACAAGCCCAGCATGTCCTCTAAAATCCGTATCAATCGCTCTCTGACTGGCCATCTGTTTGAGGATGATACGCCGTGCTAAACTGCAACCTAGTGTCAAACTGCTCCTGCATCGCTCCTCAGAATCCCGAAATCAACCTGGGATCCCTATCAAATACAATGGAAACCGGCACCCCATGCAGTCTAACAATCTCCCGCTCAAACAGTCTGCTCAACTGAGGAAACGTGTATCGCATCCGAACCGGTATGAAGTGCGCCGATTTAGTCGATCTGTCTATCACCACCGTATCGCATCGTGTCGCCTAAACGTCTACGGTAATCCACGACAAAATCCATGGTAAGGTGTTCCCATTTCCATTGAGGAATGGGTAACAGTGCCGGCAATCCGCTTGGTCGCTTTGTGCTCACCTTTACCTGTGACATATATGACACCTCGAACATATTCACCAACATCGACCTTCATCCCCGGCCACTCAAACAATCTACGCAAGTCTTGGTACATCTTGGTTACTGCCGGATGAAGCGTATAGCGCGATCGGTCGGCGTCCTCTAACATACTATCTCGTATCTCGACACGGTGGTACCCAAAGTCGCCCTCGATGCCACAAATATCCATCGAGATGTCTCCGCCCATCGGTGCACTCGGGATCCGTGCCAAATCCATGAACCGCCCATAAAGCCCATCGACCCTTTGACACTCCGATACCCGCTCCGGTGACAACATCGGTACTCTCATCGACTACAAATATGTACATCATGCATGGTACGCAACGTCGACATGCTCATAATTGATCTTTGCCTCCAACAGTCCCATGTGTCGCGTCTTGGTCGATTGTCAACGCCGCATCTACTCAAAGCATCCGCCACTACATTGGCCTTGCCGAAATGATACTCAATCGTGAAGTCATAGTCCTTGACAACTCCAACCATCTCCTCGGGCGCTATTATTAAGATCTTTACGTGTGATAATGTAGCGTAGACTCGATGGTCGGTGTAAAGCATAAACTCCTCTCCGTAGAGGTAGCGTCTCCAAGCCTTCAGCGCAAACACAACTGCTGCAAGCTCCAAATCGTGTACAGGGTAGTTACACTCATATTATTATGTTTGAATAAAACAACCTTCTCAATAATATATCTATCCCATACATATATTTTATAGCAAAAATCCTTAGGCTTCATTTAATTATAACAAAAAACAACTTGATAGTCTTCATACATAACACAACTCGCACGTTGTTTTTACCATAATTTACACAAAAATATAGTTGACACTTTATTGTCAGTGCCCTAACTTATGGTTCAGATACGATCTGAACCCGGAGTCGAACACGCAACGGCTCTACCAAATATCGGTGCCATTAGGATCAATGCGCATTCCCAATGTATATGCCCCTCAACTCCACGGTGAGCACATCTCGAACATGTCGCGGTCTCTCTGTGAACCACCGATACGATGTAGCAAAACTAGGCGCATATGGTGTCCTCATCGTGGTAGGCCGGTCGTTGCATGCTCTCACTCCTCACCGGCTCGTATTGTCCATCCCGAACATCTCCATGTCGCAACTTCTCTGCGGCTTGTCGTCGTCGCCTCTACGATACTCTGCATTGCGCATTTGCCGGTGCTTGGCAAACGACCCTCCGATGTCCTCTCTGTCCGCATTTATAACATTTGCGCGTCTCTCGCATCCTAGTATGCCTATCACCGGATCTCGACCACGACCACTGGTCTCTCTGTTCCTTGTCCCGACTACCCCGATCCCTATCCTGGTCTTTGAGTGCTTGAGGTTGATGTCGGCTGCCGCTCGACAGTGCGGGTGCGATAGCATACACCACATGCCCCTCATCTCCTCTCTCTGCGCCCTGGATGCCTATCTGTCGACCACTGTTGATCCTGTCTCTGTCTGTCAAGCAACCGGTCTCCTCGTCTCTAACTTCGGTGTGCCTCTGTTGTGTCTTGCTCCAAAACTCTCCTGCCGGCACCGCCTCTTGGTACTCGCAAATCCTGTCGATCATTTCCCTCATATAACCTCGGGTAAAGTCGTTGTCGCTCGATGGCTCGGTCGTGAGTGATGCGACCATTTCGAAATTGCGGCGCCCTGGTCCCGTAATATTCGAGTACTTACGTCATCCGAACTTCTGGGTGTAAGTCGATCCTCCAAGCTCACCGTAGCTTGCGGACTCCTAATAACAATGCCGAACTTGTCTCGTCTCGAGGGTATAGTAGACCGTCCATCCATGCTTGATCGCACCGAAAAAATTGCGTCGTATGCGATCCTCCATGATATACGTATACATATATAATACACGATAGAATCATAACACATACATATAATTACGTTAACCACCCATTTCTTATTGCTTCCCAACTAAAAGTTCTAGGCAATTCATCGGGTTTCCACATCTAATTTGTTTTAAAATTTATGCTCTTTTATTTACTTTATTTAATTCGAGCCACTATCGACCTTGCTCGATACCAATTGTGGCGGCCCCAAACTCGAGCCGCCCCGTGGCTTCCCATTTCCCCTGCTCGTGCACCGGAAACGCACCTTGCCACGTCACTCGTCTACCTTCGTACTTAGGGTAGTTATCGTATAAGTTGTTATAGTCACTTAATTGATCATTTAGAAGAAATGACAGCGGAAGAACTTAAAGTTTATCAAAATGCATATATATGTAAATATAAGTTTACTGATCAAACCTATAGTGGAAAACCCTAGTATTGTGTGCATACGAGCGATCAACTATAACGATAGGTATACCGATACAAGTGTGTATCCAATTTCCCAACCCCAAAACATAATACGAAATATCAAAACATTATAATATCTACACACATACAAATAGCCTCGGCGTAGGCAAGTTAGATGTAATCGCCGATGATCCCCTTACCCCCTGCTAGTACTAGGATGCACTCAAGCCATCACAAAAGACAGATGACGAGTCCAGAGTGAGTAATCCCAAGGAAATTCACCAAGTAATTACGGAAGTAAAAATCTTGGAATTTAAAATACTATAATTAAACATGCGGAACAAAAGAATTACAAGCAACTGTGAAAGGATCATCGCATGCATAAAAAAATAGTAGCAAAGCAAAGTACGTGCACAATAAAAATCAGACTAAGTCATACTTCGGGCTTTCCCCCAGGCACGGCCCGTGAAAACACCTCTACCGGGTTGGCCCTGGACCTCAGGTGGTCGGCGTAGACCCACGACGCACCCACACAAGCCTACCATAAGCCGGGCGACCTATTCACCGGCATATGCATAGACAAGTGCTATGACTCAGTGGACTCTATGGCCGTAACGAATAAGCACCAGGTGGGGAATGATCTCAACACCGTAAAGACACCAGGTAGGAGTACACTCCACTACCGTAAAGTCACCAGGTGAGAGTACTCAGCCACCGTAAAGCAATAATGAAATGGAGTAGAGAATAAATGGAACTGAATTCAAATAAATCAAACGGTAAATACTTAAAGTGAAGTTCAATTGGGATACTACACACCTCAAATCGCACTCCGACTTCCCGGACCCATCAGTACGCCCACCTAGCTCCCCAATGTCCGAGCTATGGTTTCTCGGTCCCTGAAGTCCATTTATAGTGTTTTATACTTTTTGAGAACATATTCTATAATTTTATGTTATTTTATAAAAATTTACAAATTTTTAGTTGTACCCTCTCCGGGCTATGTCGGGGTTCCAAAAATACCCGAAAAGTTCCGAAACCACTTTTCTACCTTTTTCTAATTTTCTATATTTTTCTAGAATTTTTTTCCAATTTTTCGATATTTTTTTCTCTATTTTTCCTATTTTCCGAATTTAAAACTGTTTTTTTTTTTTTTTTTAATAAATAAATAAATAAAAATATTATTTAAATATATTATTTAAATAATATATGTGGGTCCCCCGAACCGGGTCGGACCCGACCCAACCGGGTCGGCCGGTTCGGCCTGCTTCTGGCGGGTCGGGTCGGGCCCAGGTCCGAGGCCCACCGGGTTGGGCGGGCGGTTTGGCCGGCCACCCGGATGGGCTGGGCTGGCCCGGCCGGGCCCGGGGTGCACGCACGCACGCGCACGCGTCGTGCCCCCTCTTCTTCCTCCCCACCGAGGCGCAGTGCGCACCGCGCTCTGTTCTTCTCTTTTCTTTTTTTTTTTTTTTTTTTTCTTTCATGCTTTCTCCTTGCTTCTTCTTCCCTTCTATCCATTTCTCTCCTCTCTCAATCCATTGGAGACCCCAAAAATCTCAAAATCTCTCCTCAAATCAACACAAACCATACCCAATTTTCGAATTTTATGCATGTAACCCCAAAATCCCAAAATTCACAAATACACCTCAATTTTCCACAAATTTGATTCCAATTGAAATGGTTCATCAAACCAACCTTAAACACACCAAATTTAAACAAAAGCAGTGTAAATTCACTCAAAAATCCGAATTTATCAATAACCCATTTAAATCACATTATTTTCGAAATTTCCATTAAAATGGTAAGGATTACCTTGGATCAATGTTGTGTGGCTCGGATTTCCCTCTCCCAAAGCTCGAATTCTCCCTCCAAACTTCGATTTCTCTCACAAAATCTCTCAAATCGTTTGAACAAAATGAAAGTTTGCATGCATTTGATCGATCCAAGTGTATTTATATGTGGTGTTCTAATCGCGTATGCACACATCTCGAGGACGATCGGACGGTTCTGATCACTTTTGTCACCAAATTCCTAGACACCTTATCAAGACACCATCTAGCCTTGAATCTCATTGTTGTGCATATCGAGGCTTATCCTAAGTGTCTTGATTATTCGAGTACAAACTATAGGATTTTATTTACTCCAATTTGATTTAATTCATAACACCTATTCTAGTCATCAATAAATTCCATAAATTTGTAAATAGGGTCACACTAACTTCCCGACCACTCGACACCCCGTGCCCCGTGTCCCACGACGCTTCTCGAGCGGTCCCACGCTTAGTGTACCTAATTTAATTTCCTTAGCTTAGCCTAAGCTTATATATTTACATTTAATTAAATAAATCTTCAACCATAACATGTTTAAATAATTTAAATCTAATTAGCCCCAACGCCTTAGCCTCACCGCTACTAAACCCCGCATTGGTGCGTTCACCGAACTAAAACCCCGTGCGCTCAAACTCGCCTCGACAATAATTTACACACATGTGATGTTTATATAAATATTAAATTTCCACATCACAATAATAGCCATACAACATGCACAAATAACACAATATACCATGGGTACTCTATCCGAGTCAACCCAATTTGTCCATGTAACGCCCGAATTAACCACTAATCATTGTGATTAGCACCAATATTCAATTAAATTAATTTGGGCCGTTACAATCATATTGGGCTTTTATTGTAATGTGGGTTTGATGTGTGTTGGGCCCTCATTACCATGTGCGTTGGGCCCTTATTATACTAGGTGTTAGGTGTGTGTTGGGCTCTTGTTGGGCCTCAACACAAGCCCACAATTAATAATTAAAATGTCCATACGCTTGTTTTATTTATTCACACACATAAAAATATGTACTTAATGGTCACACCATATACACACACAACTGATGTGTACACCCCACTGGTGTGCACACTAACACTTCACACACACCGTTGTTTTGTGCACACAACACCCCGCTGTTGTGTGCACCCCACTGTTCACATACATTAACACATCACTTTATTATTTAAAACCATATTATATATACATTTTTACCATGCACACCATATACAACGGTTGTGTACACCCCACTGTGGTGTACACACACAGTGTTATGTACACCCCACTGTGGTGTACACACCCACTGTTGTGTACACACAGTGTACACCCCTTACACAACATTCACACCTACATACACTTATGTAAATTGAAGTCCATACATATACAACTCATGAAAAACATTCCCATGCATCAATTATAGTGTACACACCCACAGCCCAACTGGGGTGTGTACACACACACACTGTACGCACCCCACTCCATCACACACACATAAAACAACCCAACTGTTCACGTTTTCTCTTCTTTTTTTTGTCAAAACGTCCCGCATACACCCCCAAACAACCACACATGGGGGGGCCACCTCCGGCCAGCAGAGTCGCCGGAGGGTGGCCTCCGGTCAGTCTCGACCGGCACCAGTGCCGGTCACCCCAAAACAGTCCAAAAAACAATCCAAAAAATCACACAAAACTGTCAAAACAGTGAGCAAAACGTGGCTGTAGGAGAGAGGAAATGGAACTGTCGAGAGAGGAACGAATGAAAGAGAGAGAGGAACTCACTTAGTGATCTCCGGTAAGTGGTGGAGGTGTCCGTTCCTGGGTGGCGGTGGTGACGGTCCGTGGAGGAGGAAGGAAGACAACCGAGAAGAGTGAGTGTGCAAACCGAGATCGAGAGGAGAGTGAGCAGAGAAACTCACCTAACGTCTTCGGTGGTGGTAGAGGTCCCAAATGCAGTGGTGGGTGGCGGTGGTGGTTGTCCAGCGAGAGGTTGGGAGGGCGTGACGTGAGGGAGCCGAGAGCATGGAGAAGATCAACCGAAAGTGAGTGGCGAAACGAGAGAGAGAGAGAGAGAGAGAGAGAGAGAGAGAGAGAGAGAGAGAGAGAGAGAGAGAGAGAGAGACTCACCTCGTCGGGGTTAACGTCGCCGGTGGGGGCGGCGCGATGGACGAGAATGATGGGGAGGTGAATAGTGACGGCTAGGGTGAGGAAGATAATGAATAGTGTGTATTAGGGTTTTTGTTTGTTTATATATATGTAACATAGGTGAAATGACCCATTTGCCCTTAAACTCTCATTTGTCCAACCCTTGGCCAGCTACCCTTATGGGTCATTTGGCTTATCCTCTTAATCTAACACATATCCCCATCTCTATGACCATCCAATGGCTCTCCTCACTCACTTGTGTCACTTTAATAATCCTATCCATATTAACCTATTAAATTAACCCCATTAATTTCATTAAATTGCCAATAAGGTTACACAAATTCTCGCCTACTCGGTGCACCGTGCCCCGCGTTCGACACGCTTCTCGAGGCGATCCCACTCTTGGGATTCGAATAAATTTCCTTATGCTTATGTTATACTTTATTGTTAGAGTTTTATTTCCTCAACTTAGGTCATGTTTTTCATTTGGCTTTGTTTATTAATAAAATCCACTAAAACGGTTCCCGAAAAACCCCGTATAACTAGGCGATATCTCACTTAATTAAAACATAGCCCAAACGGCTCGAGACCCGTAGAATACTATAATACTAATACACAAAGTCAAAGAATCATAAAATTACCTCGGCGTCGACTACCAAAGTTTGAAATACCATCCAGTATCCACGTAGCCGGGTCACAATCCTGACACGTGTAACACAAGTCAGTTAAAAATTCGGGGTTGTTACATTATCATTTATTCAAATTCGTTATGCTCTATTATTGGTATTCCATTCCATTCCTTGTTGTGTGTTTCTAGGCGTAAGTGTTTTGTCTCAAGAGGACTAGGACCTGCACTAGAGGGATAAAATGCGGGCACTCTTGAACAAGAGTGTGTGACCACCCTTAGTGACTATGTGACACCGAGTACTGGGTGGGTGAGCTTGTGTCCCTCCCATCATAGCTGTGCCTTCGCTTGTGTTGATGCCCGAGAAGACCTCATGAGGTCTTCGTCGTTATGCTATGATTTAGACCACTTATGTGCCTCTTTTGATTCTTTTGAACACACTTAAATTTCGATTGATATCTATTAGTCTGTTTATCATGCACTTGATCTATTTAAATTCCTGTCTTTTATTACCGCATGATATTTAGACTGATTTACTTGATATATCATGAATTATTGTTATCTTCTTCTGGCATTACATTCGATTTCTCCAGTTGCTCATCGTCTAGTTTATGACGGTGGATTCAAATAGAGCGGAGTGCAGTAGAGGCAAGGAGCCCTGCCTAGGCGACTTTTTGTGAGGATTAGCGATTGAACTTGGAAGACATTATAGTAGGTTTTTATGTTTTGCTTATCTGTATATCGTTTCATATATATGTTTTGGGTTATAGAACTTGGTATTTTTGATGAGATTGGTAACATGTACTTATTCATATCTCACTTCTGTTTGTACATGAATATTTCGGGGCTTTCCACATTATAGATTCCTAATTTCCCTTTGACTGAGTTATTTCCCTTTTGTTTAGTTATTTACTTTCCGCTGCGTAGAACTTGCAATAACTCTTTCATAAAATGTATAATTAAATGATTGGAGGTTGACTAGTCTAGCCAGGTCCGCTGAGAACTGGCTTGGGGACCTGTACGAGTCTAGGCTGGGCGTACCCAAATGCAAGGGAAATTTGGGGCAGTGACATCATGCGAGGGTCCTTTACAGTTGCCTGTTTAGTTTTCTTCCGTATGTTTATTTAATAATCTTTTAAATTCCAGTATTTATTTATGTATTTATGTGGTGAAGTTCCTTGGATTACTCACTCTGGACTCGTCATCTGTTTTGTTGTGATGATAAAGTGCATACCCTAGTTTGAGCAGGGGGAAGGGCAAGCTTGAGGACTTCCTGTGATCGATTTTCCTGCACCTAGCTCGTATGTGTGCTTACTTATCTCTCGTTTTTTATATTGTGTTGGGACTTGAGAGATTACTTGGCATGTATACGATATAGTTTAAGATACATGGTTCGTTGTATATATTATTGATAATTTTGGATGGGTTTCCACCCCTAAGATAATGCTCTATGACTTGATTTTACTGCTTTATTGTGTTAAATCAGGTTTATAAACTAAAAACTTAATGACAACTATGATGATAAACAGATGAAATTGAATCCACTAGCTAACTTGACAAACTATTAAGAAAAATGATATAAAAGTTAGCGGTAAAGGTTGTTAAATGGTGCACGATGCGCGTGGGACACAACCGTGCCGTGTTGTGGGCCTGCGACGCATGACTTGGTGGCCTTGGTTTTTGGGGCCTTTACATTATCGGGGCTTAAATAGGGTTTCAGGCCAAGTATTGCCCTATTTGGGATAGGAAATGCTGCAATAGTGGGATTGGACCGTAATATTTTCGGGATTTGATCGACTTTCAAGGTGAGTAGAACCATCGAGAATGCTTTACAACATTCGATTTGATTTGTTTTATCTATCGGATGTCGAATGCTTGCATACTATGATATGGATTTAGCTTGATTTACCACTTAATTTCTCGGTTATGCCTATTCATCAAGGTATTCACTGTGTTATTGTATGTGTTAAATTGATTCTTTCGGATGGTTGATCGTACAATTTATGGTTGATTGTTTGGTATATAGTTGATTATACAATTTATAGTTGAGGTTATCCTATCAGCGCGTGGCACCACCTCTCAGTGAATAGTCGACCCGAGAGATGTTCGCGGTGCACGTTGTGGTGTCAGCACATGGCACCACCTCTCAGTTAATAGTTGAGCCGAGAGATGTCCATGGTGCATGCTGCGGTGAATTATCTTATTAGTGTAGCACCACCTCTCGGTGAATAGTTGACCCGAGAGATGTTCGCGATGCACGTTACGATCTATTATCTCATTAGCGAGTGGCACTACCTCTCAGTGAATAGTTGACCTGAGAGATGTCCGCAGTGTACGTTGCGGTGTATTTTCTTATCAGCACGTGGCACCACCTCTCAGTGCTAGTTGACCTGAGAGATATCCGTGATGCACGTTGTGGTGAATTATCTTATCAGCGCGTGGCAGCACCTCTCGGTGAATAGTCAACACAAGAGATATCTGCGGTGCACGTTGCGGTGAATTATCTTACCAGTGCGTAGCACCACCTCTCGATGAATAGTCGAGTCGAGAGATGTGCGCGGTGCACATTGTGGTGAATTATTTGCGTCATAGGTCTACATCACCCACCGTGGTTGTTCATGACAATGTTAGACCATAACATGTGTACCAGGGGTCTCGTTGAATAGTTCAACCTGAGCTACCATGCAGGTACATATGTCAGTGCGTCGTAGGTTCCGTGCCGACCATTGAGAGGATCAAGAATTCAGTCATGTTTGAGTTTACTCACCCACAGTGCCTGAGGAAAATTCGAAGTATGGTATAGTTCGCTACATTACTTTGGTTGTCGAGAAACTCATGGTTTAGTTTTATTGATCCGTCACTAACCTTTTATTTTGCAAGAATTATTGGTTATAACACCTAGTTAAATTATCTATTTACCTGTTGCTAACATTGTTGTCATGCATGGTTCATTGTTTAATGAACTGATAAACTTTACAATCAAATGATAGAAGTTAGCCATAATATACGGTAAGTGATGTGGCAAAGAGCGTCGGTTGCACGTTGGACAAAGCAGGGTAGGGACATGGCAAGTCTATGGGCCCGTGGGGCATCACGTGGCAGGCCTCGGGTTTTGGGGCTGTCATACACGTCACGGTCCTGTTGTGTCCCACGTGCAATTTCGCTTCCTTAATCTCATTCAAACCTCAATCATATCCAAAATATAGCATTTATAATTCAAATTAATCATTGGACTAAATTCATCTGTTAAAATCATAATTAAATATCAAAATCAGTGGAAGACTTATCAGACTTGATTTATCGTTAAATAAACGAATTCAAGTCATAGAAGCATCAACCTAATGAGGAAAACTCGTAAAAGATGTATCATATAGATTTGATAATCAAAACCTCAAAATATATAATATACAAGTAGTGGTGTCTAACAAGTTCCCATAACCCAATTGAAAACATAATAATAAACAAATGCACGAGTAGTTCTGATGGTGGGCGATCATAGGTAATCAACTAACTTTCCTTTTCCCTTACTCGTTCTCGGATCTGCACTCAAGCCATCACAACAAAATAGATGACGAGTCTAGAGTGAGTAATCTCAAGGAAATTCAATGAGTAAATATGAAAATAAATAAAGGAATCCATAAAGCTATTAAATAAGGAAAATGATAATCTAACATACTTTGGGCGTATACTTGAGGCGCGCACTTTTTTTTGAAGAGTAGGCTCATACTTTGTTTTGTAGCCATTTATGATTTTTTATTGTCTCCCCAGGTGTGGGCCACACATCTAACAAAAACACCATAAATGGGATAAAAAATAAAGTGTGTTAGATTATCATTTTCCATTAAATAAACACGCGGAATATAAACATGCAACTATGCTCATCGCATGAATATGTAATAAACAAGCTCAAAATGGGTGTCAGAACCAAGTCAGACTAGCACCATACTTCGGACTATCCCCAGGTACTACAAGTGAGTAAACTCCAACATAGCTGATCCCTTGATCCTCTCGGTGGCCGGCGTGCCTATGACGCACTGACATATGTATCGGCATGGTAACTCGGGTCGAACTATTCACCGAGACTCCTAGTATATATGTTATGGTCTAGAAAGACACATGCATACAACAAAATAACCTGCGCGAGAGTAAAATCAACCAACCATCCAAATAACCACAACATAATGGAATAACTTAATAAATGGAATGGAAAACAAATACAAAGCAAGTAAATACTCGAGAGAATTTCAATTGGGTTACTACACAACTTAAACCGCGCTCCAACTAGTTATAATAGTCCCTCACGCCTCCAATCACGTGTCCAGTCTCCGTCAATCAATTTTAAATACCTAATTTCAAAATAATCCATTTAATTCCTCAAACCTCAGAAATTCCCATTTCCCATGTCAATTCTATCATTTTTTATATCACATAATATCCAGTAATGATCCCCGAGTTAGGCCTCCAATAGACCAATCTGATCAAATAAAGTTATAAATTTAATTAAATTTTTTATTTTATTTTTTTTATCTGGACATCGTGGGTGGCGCCACCGTGAGCAAATGCTACGGTGCCCAGGGCAGTAGAGCTGCCTTTCATGCCGTGGAGAGGAAAGGGGCCATGACTTCACATAAAAACGTGGCAGGGGATGGCTTGCTGTCCTGGACGTCGTGGGAAATACCATGGGGATTTAACTCCCTACAACGTCTCTGGCATCGTCCCTGCCAGAAACATGCTACTAGGGTTTTCTCGATACCCTGACTCATCGCCGCAGTCTGAACCTGTTCCAGCCTCCGATGGCTCTTCAAACCAACCATAGGGAACCATAAAACCTCGATGAAACTCATTCGAATTGACAACCCCGATAATTCCTGTCAAAATGTCGATAAATACTAAAAAATCACCAAAGTTCACTAAACACTCACTACTTAGCAAATTTTCAGATTTATTGTTGGGAGGAGAGAGAAAAGGTGATGAAATGAGAAAAAATCAACCTATTTATACTCCAAGGTCATTTAAGGTGTTGTGACCATCCCAAGACCTCCTCCAATGGTATAGATTGAGTCGGTCCACCAAATATGACTCAAATGTGTGACTTGTTCTCTTGGTCTTATCCTTCCAATTAACCAATAATTTATCCATGTGCGTTCCCCGACACTTGCATAGCAACATATGCCATTCACGCCACTAACGACTAAATAACGATTTATATTAATTATTTAATACATTTTATTCATTTATCATGTGTGTATTATCCCTGGCCTAGTGTATCTGTACTTCACCTACTTGGTACCTGCGTCTACACGCTACTCGAGACAAATACCTGTCACACTATCTCGCTCGACAATAACAATATAAACACACACATCACAATGTAAATTAACAAAATTGACTATACTCATCGCAAATTAGGCAAATCAACACACAAAATAACTATTTTACCTAGTCAGGTGTGCCTCGAGCCTAGTTGCATTATCCACGTGGTGCTGAGCTGTCATCCACATCTGAAAATATGTCATGATAACGACATAATTAGAATTGAGCCGTTATGAGCTAGACCTAGACTAGTTGTCACTTTCCAAATACAAACCTATTCTTAGATGTCCATACAAACATGCGTAGGCCTATTGTTCTAGACTCCACCGCTAGCCCACCCAGTTATTCAAATATGAGCCCAGGATCGTTCCTCTTTGATGCCATACAGAAATTCATGGGCCTGGAGAGTGTTGGGCCAAACGCATTCACACGTGGGTATATAAATGGAGTTGGAGCCCATCTTGCACAAAATCAGTTGGCTTGTGCTAATATCCAATCTATACCACTTATATACCACACAAACTTTTATTATTTTTTCGATGTGGGATTATATGCTCAAACAATTATTAATATAAGTATCATCGTATTGATAATGTCCATGTTCTCTTAATGTTAGCGTATCTTCACAAGTAAAAAGAAAATGTATAATGCATAACTTTAGAAATATAGCAACTTAAACGCATATCATGACAAACTAAACTGGGCAATTTGTAATTGGAGTGGCTAAAAGAACCCCACTTTTTCTTAAAAGCTCAATTTATGTTTGACTCCCCTATTTTCTTTAATTTATTTTCCAAAGACTTTCATGCTAAGAAATGAAATTAGGGCTTGTAATTGCACTTCCCCCCTATTTTCCTATTTATGTAATGAAAAAATGTGGACGAATTAAATAAAAGTTAGTCTGTTTTTTTTTTTTAAAAAGTTAGTATAATCAATGTTATATTAGTCAATTCTCTAGTTGTCCTATATGCTTACTTTTTTGATAGAATTGGAATACCTAAAGAGTGTGTTTTTAATTGGGTGAAGGAAATGATAGAAAAAGAGTTTGGAGGTTGGAAATGATAGAAAAAGAGTTTGGAGGTTGTACATCCAAAAAAAAAAAAAGAAGTGTTTGGAGGTATATGAGAAGTAAAATAAGGACAACGTATTTTATAACAAAATGAAAATTAACGTGGTTATGAGGTAATACATGTGAAAGATAAAATTATAAATGTTGGAGTCATTTATGTCTTTTTTCTTTATTTAACTTTACGGGAGTCAAACTCATGATCTTCATAAACTTTAACTTTTAAGTAGTGTTGTCTTGTCCATGTCACCAACGATTTTTAGACAAATTATGAATATGACTTATAAAATAACTTTTCATATTTTTTAATGTAGGATACCCTAATAATTATTACTATATGTTAACTTTGCCCTAGCCCAAAATCACAAGTATTAATGGTATGAGGATTATTATCAAGTAGAACATATTGAAAAATGTGAAGGTTCTTTTTCTTCTTTGTTGGATTTACCTTCGAAAAAATATTGGTGTTGGATTTGAAGGCAAAGTACTGCTTGAAAGGCACATATAGGGCTTGTATTTATCAAAAAAAAGTAATGCTTAAAAATTCAACAATTATTTATCAAAATACTGTTTGAATATCCAACATGACTATAATCATCATCATCATCATCATTATTATTATTATTATTGTTGGTGCATGTTTGTATTATACAACTAATTCCACAAAGGTTGAGCATACGCACCAGTCTCTACAGCTTAAGTAGATCTCAAAAAATTTTGCAGCTACTAATAATCGATTGATTTCAAGCCTTTGCCTTAGCCAGTCCCTTAATCGCTCAGATTCTATTGTGCCTCACTCTTGTGTTATTAAATCCAATGCAACAAACTATGCATTTTCTACAAATTCATTAATATACAATTCTATCGGATCTCTCCGAAGAGACAATTCATTAATATATATACAATTGAAGTTTAATTAACACGGTAAAGTCATAAATTTTTCCATGACTAGCTACCGTTGACTGTATAAATGTTAATCTAATTCTCAGTAATATGATTTAATTAATGAAATCAATAATTAGTATAACATTAAATAAATCGGCCAATATGAGAGTGATTATATAATACTTCACGTTACCTTTAACTTATTTGATTTAAAACTCTTGCAGGCTTTTATTGTCCAAAAAAAAAACAAGAATCCAGTCCTTGTGGACAAGTACTTTTTGGTCCTAACAAAAGAAAAGGTTAAACTTTTTTATTTCCTTTTGATTTGAAGAGATAAAAGTGCTTTAAACGGGAAATTTGACAAAATAGCCAAAAAGTCTAGTCAATAATGAAAAATAACCCTTTTTTTATAATTTGGTGAAAAATAGCCCAAAAGTTGTAGTGAAATATCTAAAATATCCTATAACCAAATTGATACATACCCAACAAGAAGAAAGAAGGGACGGAGAGATGGAAGGAATGTGGGTGGGTGGATAGGAGGGGCAGACGAGAAGTTTTCTAGGGTGACAATGACTGTGGCGAATAAGTTGGTAGTCTGCACATGGCGGCTGTGGACGTAGTCGTTCAAGGGGCATCATCAAAAGTGAATGATAAATTGTCGATATTGTTAATATTATATTGTTAATATTGCTGTGTATGTAGGATTATATTGATTATATATTCAAAATTGTTTGACATACTGATAAAGGCTCAAGGTATTATCATTTTTATGTGTTTGATATTAGTTCAAAGAGCAACTCACCTTTCCTTATTGTTCACTAAAGGTTGGTATATGATTATTTACAATATAGATGATATAACCAAAATTGATAATAGTATTTTGCACACTGATGATATTACCAATACGACAATACGAGTAATTACTACTTATTCCAATGTTTTCACATTTGATTCATTAACATTAACATTGATGGTAGAGTCGACGATGAGCTTGTGTTAAAAAACCATTGACCATTACCTATCGAAAAAAAAACTTAGGATTGTTGTAAAAAAAACTTCTTGTTCTTTGTTTTTTCATAAGTATTTTAAAAAAAAAATCTCGTTGGAAGAAAAAAAGGATAAACAAATTTAAATTAAATATGTAAATGTTAGGATCGTCAATCTTTGAGGTTAATTGATCTATGGAATGAAGATGTGTGTCTATATAAATCAATTTGATATGAAACGGAAGTTCTAAGAGAAAAATATACTATATTGTATGTAACGACCCGATTTTCAATGGCCGTTATTGATGACATCATTGCGGACGTGGACACCAGCGGTGATGTTCGTAGGTCCCATAGTGAAGATGGAGCACGACCGGATAGGGTTTACAGTTCGTTTTGTGTGCTCTGGTGGTAAAGTTGCGATGTATAGGCCCAAGTTAGTTAAATGGCATTGCAGTATGTGTGTTTATATTGCCATTGATGTGTGAGATTATGTGCTAAGTATTCGCCTCAATATGCATGTCGACGCGGGTACTAGGTAGATTAAAGATGAAATTTTAAGTTAAGGGAAATAATATACACATAAAATGAATTAAATTTGACAAAATAGTAAATTGGTGGGCGCCTAGTAACACGTAGGGTCGTGTCGACACGCGTGGGTGGTACAGTAGTGTGCACGCCCGACTATGCTCGTTGGCGTGCACGACGAAATTTTAGGCGCGAATGTATAGGCGAATATATATATGTATATAAGTAATTTAATGTATATATATATATATATATATATATATATGAAAAATCAGAAAAAAAAAAATTGTGAAATGACCAGAAAAGGTATTTGTTGGTGAAAGGTGAGTTGTTGTGGTATTTGTTATGTGGGTGTTGTATGCGTTGTTGTTGTGGTAGTGGTGGTGGTGATGGTTCGGTTGTGGTAGTTGTGGCGGCTTTGGGAGCTCGGACGAACTGCAAGAGCAGTTCGTCCGAGGAGGGAGACGACACCCATGTCGTCTCCCTTCCCTCTCTCCCAATTGCAAATAAAAAAAAGAAAGAGAAACAGAGGCGTTTTCACGCCTCTGTTGAGGAAGAAAATGAGGGGGGAGGGTGCATGCACACACACGCGTGCGTGCAACCCTGGGCCGGGCCAGACCGGCCCAGGTCCATCCCAGGTGGGCCGGGCCAAACCGGCCTTGGTCCAACCCGATGGGCTTGGACCGGGCCCGACCTGAACCCGCTCCAGGTGGACGGAACCGGGTTTGACCCGGTTGGGTCGGGTTAAACCCGGTTTAGGGGACCCACCTCGTATTATTTAAATAATATTTTATTTTATTATTTTATTTAAATAAATTAAAAACTATTTTAAATAAAATAAAATACAGAAAAATAGGAAAAAATAGCTAAAAATTATGGAAAAATTCAGAAAAATACAGACAAATACGAGAAATTAGAAAAAGAGTTTATAAATGAATTCCAAAAATTTTCTTGGAATGTTGGCGAGATATAGTCAGGGTTTTTACTTCGTAAAACGAAAAATTTACATAATATATTGAATTGAAGCTAATTTAATGACAAGTGATCTTAGGTATAATTCGAGTGGTAATTTTGATTTGTTAGACATTTATTCGAGCTGGACCAGGTAATTGGAGTGCAGTATAGGTGCGTAAACCCCAGCAGAAACACATATGGAGTATTTAATTCTTTAAATTCTTGCGTTTATTATTCTTAAAATTCATATTCATTGTGATCATGTGTTGGTCTGGTTATTGGTCGGAGTTGAATTTGTTCTCATTATCGAAGTTTATTCGGGACGGTTGTAGCACGTGATCAAGCATGCTAGATTGTAGCACGTGTACTTGCGCCACCGGTGTATAGCTACCCGAGTCATGAGGTGCACGTGTTTGGTGGATTTGTGAGCGTTTTTTATCACCGTTAGTGCTCCGGGTGAATCCCAGGTGTGATGTGTTTCTTTGGGCGCTCAGATTGACGAAGTATAATCTAGTTTGTGAGCTTGCATTCTATTTCTGTTTGGTTTTATCAGAATTGTTGTTGAGCATATTGTTTCCATTATGATTATTCGTTGATCATCTTGCATGCTTGTTACTTACACACGCAGGGTATTATGGCTGCCCATACTCTTTGCATGTGTAGCTAACGTTAGTTATTGGCCTCTGAATCTGTTTATTATTTACTCGATGGTTTTCTTTGGGAGTTTACTCACTCGACTCGTCACCGTATGTGTTGGGTGGTTTGAGTGCAGGATTTGATATGTGTAGGGGCAAGGAGACACTTGAAGATTATCTGTGACTGACGACAGGGACTACTCCTCCTATACGCCTGGTTGTTTGTTTGTATTTATTTGTTTTATGCTGGGTTTGGGTTGTGAGAATTACATTTTAGTTTTTTTATGACTTTGAGGATCACACTTGATATATATTTATGGACTACATTTTGATATGGTTTCCACATTAGATTAATTGATGTTTGAACTTGTTACATCTGGTATCATTTAATAATTTGAGACTTCTGCTACATAATTTGAGGTTTAATGATAATAATGAGTTCATAAGCTAACTTGAACTATAATTTAAGGAAACAATATTAAGTTAGCAAAAATTGATTGGTAATGAGTTATAAGTGGCCGTGGTACACAGCTGGATGGTGAGTTGGCAGCGTTGTGGGCTCGTGGTGCACGCCATAGCGGCCAATGGATTTGGGGCCGTTACATTTGGTATCAGAGCCGAGGTTCATGAAACCTTATGCTTGATTGGAGACTGAATAAGGGCATAAACTTAATGAATAAATCTTAGATGTGGAAACCACAAGTGAATGATTAGAGCCTTAGTTGGGAAGTGATGTGAGGCGGGTAGATTCAAAAAATTTATATACGTGTATGTTTTGATTGTGTACTACATATTATACACGTATATATTGGGTTTGATTCGATGCACGTTGGTGATGCAAATTACTATGGACGGGCAGACTTCTTTTACTACTTTACTGATTACTCAACATGAGGTCGGGAAGACCAGTGACCTCACTAAAGAGATAGCTAATGTGAGGACTATTGTGCAGAGAGTGACGGAGCAACAGTTACTACAACAGGCACAGATGGCTGAGTTGATGGAGTATATCCGGAGTTCGAGGATACCAGTAGTAGCACCTACTGCTGAGTTAGTTACGTCTACCACTCCGGCAGTGATTGCACTGGTAGTTAACACACAGGCACCAGTGATAAAGACAGTAATAGAGAGGGTTGAGCCTATTATGGCACCAGCAGAGACTACTAAGGTGACGCCTAATACTACAGAGCAGCAGGTAGTGGCTTCGACTGTCAGGAGTAGGAAGTCAAAGGCATCGGAGATGGTGAAAGATTTCATGAGGTTTAACCCTACATACTTTACTGGAGTCAGTGATCCTGAGGTTGCAGGATGTTAGTTGATGACGTACAGACGATTACATTAGCTGCTAGAGGTACCTGAGGCAGATCAGGCACGTATCTCAGGGTACTGTTTAAGGGTCAAGCAGCGATTTGGTGGACTACCTATACCGACACTCACTGCATAACGTTGACGTGGACAGAATTTCGACAGCTGTTTTTAGATGAGTATATTCCCACGAAAGTACAGTTAAGGTTGAGAGATGAGTTTTTAGCACTAAAATAGGGTACTATGTCAATTTCTCAGTATATGGACCGGCTTAGGTATTTGATGCAGTACGCCATGGATGTGGCGAATTCGGAGAGACTCAAGATCTATTATTTCATCAAAGGACTAGATGAAAGGATCGTTGATGTTACTGTCGCGAGTGGAGCTCAGACCTTACAAGACATTTATGATAGGGCATTGGCTCGTGAGACATATTTGCTGCGAAGCGAGGAACAATCAGATTATCGAGCACCCAGAGATGATTTGCGGTTGGATCAGGATTTCAGTGACAATCATGATCAAAGAGATGATCAGTACGACTATGATGACGGGCAGACAGATTGGAGTCGCGAGGAAGACCAGGATCAGACTAATGATCAGTTTAGCGATGACGATTGCCAGATGGTACATGAGATTGTCCCCATATCAGCACAGCAGGCGACACAGTCATTTCGACAGGATCGGGATCAGAGGGACCAGAGTTGGGGTCAAAGATTCAAGGGTCGAAAGTCTGGAGGACGTGATAGACGCAGATGTTATAGATGCGGCCAGAGAGGACATATCGGAGTGAATTGTCGAAGAGTTTCTCCAACATCAGAGATACCACCAGTTAATGAGAGAGCTTATGAAATGACACATTCTGTCAGAGAGACGACATGACAACATGTTCTGGGTACGTCGTCATTGTATATTTTTGCTAGTCCTATTTTTCATGCATTCGTTGCATATAGGTTGGTTAGTTTATATTTGAACCAGCGTGTTTTAGTTGATGTGTGCATTAGGGTCATTGTGAAACTGATAGATGTGTTCACCAGCAGGTGGTTATAAAACTGGTTGATTAGTTCACCAGGAGTCCATTTGCAACTGGTTGTTGTGGGATTGGTTTATGCAGTTCTCCAAGGACTGGTTGATGTGTTCACCAGGGACTGGTTGATATGGGACTGGTTGATGTGTTCACCAGGGATTGATTAGTTGGTACACCAGGAGTTAGTGGACGACTGGTTGATCGGCTCATCAGTGACAGGTTGATTTGTTCACCTAGATTTGAGTTTGATTAGTTTAGCAAGTTTGCTTTCTAGCTGAGTGAGGTGAAGTTTATCGGACATGTCATCAGTAGTCAAAGGATATCTGTTGATGGGGACAAGATTCAAGCGATTTTTGATTGAAGGACACCTGAGTCAGTTTCAGACATTCGTAGTTTCCTAGGACTCGCGGACTATTAGCGGCGGTTTGTGCAGGATTTTTTTCTTTGATTAGCTCACTAACATTTGCTTAGGTTGGTTGACCTGATGGGTAGTTGCATCAGTATTGCGGTTCCCTGAGAAGAGATGTTAGTTATCTCAAATTTCGGGACGAAATCTCAAATTAGTTGGGAAGAACTGTAACGGCCCGATTTTTAATAGCCGTTATTGATGACGTCATTGCGGACGTGGACGTTAGCGGTGACGTTCATGGGTCCCATAGTGAAGACAGAGCACGGCCGGATAGGGTTTACAGTCCGTTTTGTGTGCTCTGGTGGTGAAGTTGCGATGTATAGGCCCAAGTTAGTTAAATGGCATCGCAATATGTGTGTTTATATTGCCATTGACGTGTGAGATTGTGTGCTAAGTATTCATGTCGATATGCATGTCGACGCAGGTACTGGGTAGATTAAAGATGAAATTTTAAGTTGAGGAAAATAATATACACATAAAATGAATTAAATTTGACAAAATAGTAAATTGGTGGGAGCCTAGTAACACGTGGGGGTCGTGGTCGACACGCGTGGGTGGTACAGTAGTGTGCACGCCCGAGTACACTCGTTGGCATGCACGACGAAATTTTAGGCGCGAAAGTATAGGCAAATATATATTTATATATATATGTATATAAGTAATTTAATATATATATATATATATATATATATGAAAAATCAGAAAATAAAAAAAAATTGTGAAATGACCAAAAAGGGTATTTATTAGTGAAAGGTGAGCTGTTGTGGTATTTGTTGTGTGGGTGTTGTATGCATTGTTGTTGTGGTAGTGGTGGTGGTGATGGTTCGGTTGTGGTGGTGGCGGCGGCTTCGAGAGCTCGGACGAACTGCACGAGCAGTTCGTCCGAGGAGGGAGATGACACCCATGTCATCTCCTTTCCCTCTCTCCTAATTGCAAATGAAAAAAAAAGAGAGAAACAGAGGAAGAAGATGGGGGAAGGGTGCACGCTCACACTTGGACTGGGCCAGACCAGCCAAGGCCCATCCCGGGTGGGTCGGGCCAAACCGGCCTTGGCCTGACCTGGTGGGCCTGGACCGGGCCCGACCCAGACCCGGTCCAAGTGGACCGAACCGGGTTTGACCTGGTTGGGTCGGGTTAAACCCGGTTTAGGGGACCCACCCCATATTATTTAAATAATATTTTATTTTATTATTTTATTTAAATAAATTAAAAACAGCTTTAAATAAAATAAAATACAGAAAAATAAAGAAAAATAGCTAAAAATTATGGAAAAATCCAAAAAAATCTAGAAAAATACAAGAAATTAGAAAAATGGTTTATAAATGAATTTCAAAAATTTTCTCGGAATGTTGGCAAGATATAGTCAGGGTTTTTACCTCGTAAAATAAAAAATTTACATAATATATTGAATTGAAGCTAATTTAATGACAAATGATTTTAGGTATAATTCGGGTGGTAATTTTGATTTGTTGGGCATTTATTCGAGCTGGACCGGGTAATTAGAGTGCGGTATAGGTGTGTAAACTCCAACAGAAACACATTTGGAGTATTTAATTCTTTAAATTCTTGCGTTTATTATTCTTAAAATTCATATTTATTGTGATCATGTGTTGGTCTGGTTATTGGTCGGTGTTGAATTTGTTTTCATTATCGAAGTTTATTTGGGACGGTTGTAGCACGTGATCAAGCATGCTAGATTATAGCACGTGTACTTGTGCCGCAGGTGGATAGCTACCCGAGTCGCGAGGTGCACGTGTCCGGTGGATTTGAGTGTTTCCGATCATCGTTAGTGGTCCAGGTCGATCCCAGGTGTGATGTGTTCCATTGGGCGCTCGGATTGACGAAGTATGATCTAGTTTGTGAGCTTACGTTATATTTCTGTCTGGTTTTATCGGAATTGTTGTTGAGCATATTGTTTCCATTATGATTATTCGTTGATCATCTTGCATGCTTGTTACCTACACACGCAGGGTTTTATGGCTGCCCATACTTTTTGCATGTGTAGCTAATGTTAGTTATTGGCCTCTGAATCTATTTATTATTTACTTGATGGTTTTCTTTGGGAGTTTACTCATTGGACTCGTCACCATATGTGTTGGGTGGTTTGAGTGCAAGATTTGATATGTGTAGGGGCAAAGAGACACTTGAAGATTATCTGTAACTGACTACGGGGACTACTCCTCTTATATGTCTGGTTATGTGTATGTATTTATTTGTTTTATGTTGGGTTTGGGTTGTGAGAGTTACATTTTAGTTTGTTTATGACTTTGAGGATCACACTTGATATATATTTATAGACTACATTTTGGTATGGTTTCCACATTAGATTAATTGATATTTGAACTTGTTACATTTGGTATCATTTAATAATTTGAGATTCCCGCTACATAATTTGAGGTTAAATGATAATAACGAGTTCATAAGCTAACTTGAACTATAATTTAAGGAAACAATATTAAGTTAGCAAAAATTGATTGGTAATGAGCTATGAGTGGCCGTGGGACACAGCTGGATGGTGAGTTGGCAGAGTTGTGGGCTCGCGGTGCACGCTGTAGTGGTCAATGGATTTGGGGCGGTTACATTGTATATTGTATAATATCGCCAATGTCCTCTATACTGTGGATCCATTGGCTTCTTGAAGAGAGTTACGTGACTATAACATAGAGGATATGATTGTTGACAGACTATACAATTGATGGTAGTAGCTTGAAGAGTAGATGATCAAGAAGAGTTAATGGAAATGACTCTAGCATGGAAAGTAGATGAGAAGAGTTGATAGGTCATAACTTCAAGAGAAGATGAGAAAAGTTGATGGAATGTACTTTGAAGAGTGTTGTTATTGCTAAATGTTTCTAGATAAGAAGCCCCTGCAGGACGATTTTTCATAAAAAAATACTATCAATATAAATAATATTGATAATATTGACAATAACTTCAATAAGTTTGTTGCAACAAATGAAAATTACTCATAAAAATACATCCTGGAAAGACAGATTAAGAAGGCATAATTACCAATAAAACGCATTATGGCATCCAAAAAATTTATACAAAAATTCATATATATACATTATCCTTCTTATGAGTCCTTAAGTTGTAACTACAAGTAGGAAGGTAGGATGCATTTCTTTAAGGCATACATGCACGTAGGAAGGTAGGATGCATGATGTTTAAACCCCACCAAAACATTTAATCTATAAATAAAACATCCCTACGAACTCGATCAAACAAATCGGGATGAAACCCTGTTGTTCATGTCTTTAAGACTCATTTGTTTTACATTCTTGAACTTCTTCTGCAACAAACTAGTTCATCCGATTAGTAGGTCTTTATCGCATATAAAAATGGCAATAGCTTGAATATTATTAATATGTTGAACAGCATGTGAATATATAATAAATACAACCCTACACCGACAATATCAACAATATTGACATTATCGACAATACATGAAATTTATCATTCACTTTGGTAGCAATTGGAACCAAATATATTTGTTTGTGTTCAATGAAAAAAATCAAACATGTTCTTTAAGTACATGAAGAAATCAAGGATCTCTAGGAAGCAACTGCTAAGTCATTGAAGCAAATTAGCTATCCAAGAAGCATCCGCCACTACTCATCTTTGAATACGTCAGACCATTCTTCTCCCTTTTCTCTAGCCACAGTCATGCAAGGAAGTAGCTAAGTTGCTAACTGCAACCGCAATTAATCAAATCCAAACTCACTATCTACCACTTGAAGCTCAGATAACCACTGATTAAGAATAATAACATTATAGAAGATATATTTAGAAAAAAACAATTAAGCAATAGTGTATAACATGTTTAAAATGCATTATTTTTCAACTTCAACCCTTTTTTTTGAAAATCTTGGGAAACAAATATATCACAATATGACATTGGATAGGGAAAGTGTTTCTACTTATAAAGTACTAAGCTTAGTTTTGATCTTTCCTTCTATATGTAATACATTTTTTAGCATTAAGAAAGAAACTTGAGATTTATACAACTACAAGAGCCTTTTACAAACAACATCTCATTAGAGAAGCATAAAATAAGAAGCGGTTGTTGTCAATACAAGTATATAAATGATGTAATATGTGTTGGCGATCAGTAGTAATAAACTTTTTTGTTAGGCAGTGCAAACTTTCATGTGTAGGTACACTTGAAAAGTAGATTAGTGTCGATATATATTAATAAGTTCACATTGTAACATTTTGATGCTAGAGAGTTCAATGAGATTCCCTCTATACCAAAGAAGAAGATAATTCTCAACTTTAAGATTGGTATTACTTCTTTTTATAACTTTGCCAATTACCTAGACTCCATTCGTCATACATGTTAAAGAAAAAAAACTAGTTATTCAAAGTAAATATAATTTTAACCATTGAAACAACATAACATTCAAAATTGTCAATTGTCTATAAAGTTACTTCGTTGTCGACTGTCCTTATGTTGTCATCTCATACATAGTCAATACTGTTTATTTAGAGGCAATGCTCAAGAAATGTCACTTAGTGCAAGCATTAAAATTTAAGAAAACTAATTAGGAAATTCAAAGAAAAACAAAAGCAATAAGAAATCTAAAGAGTGTGTTTGCGTTTGAAACTAACTAGTACTTGTCAAAGTTTGATGGAAACCAACTACATCTTGTGTAGATCCTCAAACATGGTGCCAAAGAAATCATCCCTAATGCCAATGAGGGCATTTACAAATAATTAATTATAGCATCAATTGTTCACAGGCAATATATATAGCCTATAAGTAGTTCTAAACCCTAGTTTTTTTTTAGGAACAAAACCCTAATTTTTGGATTGGAAAAATAAAACCTATAGTTGTTGATTGAACAAGATAGAAAATACCAAATAAAAGTCTGAGAAATTACAGATGCTTTGAATCGGTGTTGGCAGTCTTCTTCTCCTACTTCTCTCCAGCCTTCATGCTCATGTCATTCATTTTCATCGTTTTCCATTTTCAACTTCTTTTTGTTTAGTTCTTTTTTGGTCTCATCCTCGATTATGTGAAATATCGGATTACCATTCTAGAGGCACTTAAGACATTTCATAGGTAGGTTTAGGTTAAAAAACTTATCCAAAAAAATTGGACTATTTTTCATTATAGGGAGATCTTTTGTGTTATTTTGTCAAATTTTCTGATAATTTATTCTACAATAATATTTCTTATCAAACACCTTGAAAAGTATGGATGGATAGATATTATCAATATTGACAATATTGATTATACTAACAATATTGACTATATTAACAATATATTGTGTCAATAGTGATCAAGGAAACATGAAGCCTATGTAAATCAACCTGTCATTTTTCCATTCTGGTTTACATCAACATATTGATTTATGTTGAATGAAAGTTTTTAATTGCAAGTGATAATAATTACTATTTCTTCTAAATTGTCCATATCAACTATATTGTCAATAAATATTGTCATGAGCTTATAAACTACTTTAATCAATCAATCGAATTTTGAATGAAATAAAACTAAGTGGTAACTACTTTTATGTCCATATTGTCTATATCTTACTTATTGACAATATGCATTGATATGACATTCAAGGATTGGCAATATGCATTGGAAACGACATACAAAGATTAAAAAAAGCTTGTTTCTACCTAAAAAAGTAAATAAATAAAACTTGTTAGATGTGTCATTATTGTTGAATAACCCACGTAATACTTGTATATATCTACATTGTCAAGAACTTTTGTGTATATGTGAGAAGCTCTAAGGCATGTGACAACATTCAAATGCTTATATATATGCAAGTGGGTGGTCAAGAAAAAGGTTTTAAGGTTGGAGTTTAAATGATATGTTGAGAAGCTAGCAGTCCCTAATGGCATTTGATCCAGGTTGATATGTCTTTTTTGGAGTTAATGCAAGCATGAGAAGATTTTTGTTGGTATGATGTTGATCGTTTTTGGAATTAAGATAGACATAACAAGACTTTTGGGTGGTTTTCACTTAAAATATCTCTAATTTTTGTAAATATCATTCATATAGGGAACATCTCAAATTGGAGTACACGCATTTGTAAGGAGTCAACAAAAAATCATAAACCCTAGAATCACAACTCATTTAACTGAAACCAACAAACAACATAAAACAAGAATCAACACCAAGAAATCAAACAAAAATTGATCAAGAAGTCTCAACTCCTTCCATTATAAATTAAATCAAAGCTAAAGTGATAAACAAACCTTCGTTACTCCTCCTCACACCCAAACTTGAACAACAACTTCTCAAAAAAAATCCATACACGAATAAGACTTGTCACCACCCAAACGCCCTAGGCACCATCTTCCTCTTTGTCAAATTGAAATCAATTGTACATGGAGTGTTCAAAGTGACTAGTGTAACACGGAGAGGGAGGGAAAAGAAGACCTTCAAGAGTGCAGAAAGAGAGAGAAGATAAAGAGAGGAGCGAGTGTAGAGACGTATATATGTAAAGTGTAGGCAAAGAGAGAGAGAGAGAGAGTTGAGAGAAAGCTTGAAGGGTAGAAAAAACTTTTCACCCCTATATTTGGACTATAAAAACAAATCAGAAAAACATGGGTTATTTTTTATTATTGTGAACCGTTTTGGGCTATTTTGTCAAATTTCCCTTAAACGTGCCTCTAAAAAGTGCTTTAAACTTCCATTGTATATATATTACTGTGATAAATAAAAATGATGTATTTTTTAATTAGGTAATTGAAATGTTATATAAGAATGTTATCCTTAGCTGAGTCAACTATTAAAATTAAGATAATGTACGTATCTTTACATATATAAAAAGAGTCTTAGCTATGTCACTGTAGTTGTTTCAACACTCTTACCAGCACGTGAAAGGCACATATTTTTTGTTTTGGGTTTTTTTCTTCTTCAACAAGAAACCCTTTTCTTTACATATATAAAAAGAGTTTTAGCTATGTCACTGTAGTTGTTTCAACACTTTTACCGGTACGTGATAAGCACATGTTTTTTGTTTGGGTTTTTCTCACTCTTACGATAAACACATATTTTTTGTTTTTTTTTTTCATTTTTCAGGCATATGTAATGTAATGGAGAAGTGATCAAGACACGTGTTTTTTGTTTTTCTTCAAAAATCGAAAAAGAACAAAACAATCAATCAATCAATCAACCAACCAATGGAACAATGAACTAGATCTCTATCTCTTCAGATTGATAATCGAAAAGGGTGCCTTATTTGAATCTTCTTATAAAATCGAAACCAACCAACCAGAAAATGGATGAGAACTTTACAAAAGGAAATCTTCTATAATGAAACCTTAAAAGGCATTGAACTGGAGAAGAAGGCGTGGGAGAGAAGCGTGGACGTGTTTGTACAGTAGTAGAAAGGTAAGAGTTCGTGAGAAGTTTTTTGTTCTCAATCTTCATTTAATCTTTATGTACACTTTCAAATTTGGCTCAACTTTACTTCATGAGGTGCGTTGAAGGTTTTTTTTTGTCACAAAATGCTTTAAAGGTGACAAGAACTGAGAAAAAAACAGTAAATGGTTTAATCGATGAAGAGAAATGTTTTGTGTGTGTGTTTCTATTTTTTGTGCTTTACTTATGTTTTTGATGATTGAAGCTTGATGTTTGAAGGTATTTCACGTACATCTTTTTTTTCCTTGAAATGATATTTTACCAATTACTATATTCCCATATATTTCATTCATCAATGAAAGAAAAATTAATTGAATTATTTTTTTGTTCATCATATATAGCAAACCATTTAGAAGAATTGATCTATCAAATTTTGTTTAAAAAGAAAAAACTTAATCTTTTATTTGAGCATATTATTTACTTTAATATCTATAGTGATCTCTGTAAAGATTTATGCACATAGAGTGACTTCAAATAACTTTCTCATTAAGGGTGCAAAGGTATCATGTTACTAAATTACAACCAAATTTGATGGGTGTGAATTGACATTATGATTGGATTGTACACATTTAATAAGAAAGAAAGTGGTGTGTTTGATGCACAGAGGCTTTACTTCAAATCTTGCTTGGACCAAGTGAAATTGATATTCGATGAAATTGATGCTCGAAAATGAAAATGATTGCCTTGTTAAGAAGATTACAAAACCTTTTAAAGACACTAAACACTTTTAAGGGTCCAAATATTTTTCACAAAATTTCACCATCCATCATTGAAAAGCTCTGCAATTTGGTCTTACTTTGGTATATTATGATGTGCTTCAATTAATAAATTTATTGTCATTGAGCTTTTATCTTTGCCCCTTTAAAAGACAGATGTCTTTAAGAAAAAAAAAACTTACGTGTTTATATTTTTGTTCCTTTTCTAATGATAAGAAGAATGGCTTACATGACATACAAATTCTATTTTGTAAAACAATAATAATATTGAACTATTTCATTCAATTTCTATTTTTTCCTTTTCCATGCATTTTAGTAGTAAAAGACCCTGTTGCATTATCCCAAACATGAATGTAGTAGCTTTGTTGGTCATCCCAACACTAAACTATCATGTTAACCTACAGGTATGGAAGATTGCTCTTGCACTAATTGTTGGCAATGCACTTATGTTCTTAAGTCTTTTTGTAATTTTTTTACTATTCTAAAGCATTAAGTTTACGTGTTTCTTACTTGATTTTATGGCCCATTTTTTTTATTGTGTGAAATTTTTTTGATTTGATAATTACTAAAGGGCAATCTATTTCAAGATCAAAATCTTAAGTTTCAATAATTGCTTCACATTAATCAATAGGCATCATCTCATAGTTTGACAATGACATTCAATGTTTTAGTTCTTCTACTTCATGTATAGGGCATATACCTGTAGTTAGGCAAGGAAATGGTGGTGACTATCTCCTAGCTCGAGCATCAAGTGTGATTCTCAAACATTCAAAAATCAAGCTTTATTTTCTAAATCCCCTTTTGCTTTGCTTGTAATTGAAAAAAAATCAAATTTTATGTGTTTCAGATTTAGAAGTAATTGATGATAAAACTATATGTAGTGAAGTAGAGATTTCTATCGATATCTTATTGATTTCTCACAACAAATTTTATGTGGATAATAATAACTATTTTGCTTTATCTATTGATTTATTGCATCTATCTCATTTGCAAACACCTATCTCATTTAGCTTAATCAAATTATTGCAGGTACATGACCAGTGAATATACAGATGACGATGCTTGATTACTCAAGTAGTACAATTGATATGTTTCATATCTTTAAAACAAAAGTCAAATAATGTTCGAAATATATAAATTCATTTTTATTTGTCCCCATGTTTAAAGAATATATATAAGTTGTAGATTTATTATATTTGTTCTGTAGAGAATATTGGTTGTATAGTTTATTTCCCTCGAGCGCAGCGAACAGGTTCACTCGTGCGTACCACGTATCAAAACTAGTTACAAAAAATGGTAAGTTGTGTCAATTTTTTTTTCTAATTATTATGAATTAAATGTTTATAGTTTTTTCTTTTGATGAAAATACCGAGTTCCTTAATTTATAATTCACAAAATTATAATAATCTTTGGATACACATTGAAGCTACAACCCATATCTTGGGATTTTCATGAATTAAATGTTTATATTTTTTTAAGAAAATTAAATGTTTATAGTTGGTGCTTTTAGTATTAATTTTCTAAGATAGACACATTGACATCATTGTGTGTCATGACTTGTTTCCTTAAGTCACTGATATTACTTAATTACCTTAATCTCCCAACTAAATCCGTTAATAATTTTAATTACCTGAAATCCCTGATCGAGATAAATGACAATCCTCAAGTTATATTCTAAGTTTTAATCTCCCAATGTAAATCAATTTAGAAATCATTCTATTAAGATTTCTATATATTTTATAAAATTTTTGGCAGTCTCCCCTAAACGTGGGCTGTCGGCATATAAAACGTGATAAACAACAGTTTTGGGAGAAGGCCTATAAGGATTCACATCTCCACAACATTTCACAATATAATATTAAAATGAATTAACTGATCAAATTCACATCAAGTCCATAATATTCAACCTTAACATTCATTTATAGTGATATCAGATTCACAATCCATATTTATATCAAAACGAACTATAAATCATCTCAAAATTCTCTCAACCTGTCTCATAAGTTCTTCAGAACTATTTCGTGTCCAAACCACGACCTACTCTCCACCCATGAATCCGAAAACATAATACTTAGTAAAACAATATACGATCAGAAAAAGAAGTTAAAAGAAAATCACCAACAAATTCCTATGCTTGTTCTACTATTTCTTTTGCATAGTATACCTAAGATCATAAAAAACAAGTTGAGGATGTCAGGCAAGTAAATTTCTTCATTAACCTGTACTCCTGCAAATGTTAATTTGTACACATGGCAACATTTAATTGCATTTTCCAAATAAACAAAGAATTTAAATAACAATGTGAATCCCTCTGTTTCAGTTCTAAGTTCATAATGAGGCGACCTTCCCATGATGAACCTAAAATAACAAAAACAGTTCAATGCATGCTTCCAGATTCAACTCTACTTCCTTAGGCCTTTACTTATGCAAGGTGCCTCATCATGAGTACCACCAACTTTGAGCTTAATTTCTGAGGTTCTCAGAGCGTCATATCACCTTAAAATGGTTCCAATAGCTTCCCTGTATGCAACGACCCAAAACCAGTGAGACCCGTCATGGGTGCCACGTGGGCCCATAACCAGCCACGTCACTGCCAGTTGTGTCCCACGACCATCTAACTTACCACGTATCGTTTAAAACCTCAAATTATAATCATTATTATTATTTAGATTCTATTACTGGACTCCAATTATCTGTCATATCATCAAGAATCAACGGAAGCCTTTAAGACATGATAAATAAAATACAACGTTCATATCATGTTAATAGAGCATTTACCTAATGTGAAAAACCCGTAATCATCATATAAAGGGAAAGAAAGTCTTAGAATGTATCAAAATATTAAAATGTAGGTCATAAGATATCTCTCACAATGCCAAACCCATATAAAAACGATAACAAAATGTATATACACACACGTATAAGTCTGGTTAGTAGTCTCAAAAATTAAAGGTAGTCAATAAGCTTGCCCTTGCCGTGATTTGTACCAGGATATGCACTCAACCATCACAAATGGCAGTTAACAAGTCCAAAATGAGTATTCCTAAGGAAATTCAATTAGTAATTACAAAAATAAATGCAGGAATTTAATAAGCTATTAAATAAACATGCAGAGAAAATAAACAGACAACTGTGCTAATCGCATGAATAAGTAATAGAAAAGCTCAAAGCTTGTGTCTAAGCCTAAGTCAGACTAACACCATACTTCGAACTCCCCGTGAGCACTGCCTACGAGTACACTCCAGCATGGCCAGCCTCCAAGTCCTCTTGATGGTTGGTGTAGATCCACGGCGCACTGACACGTGTCTTGTCATGATACTTGGGTCGAACTATCCACCGAGACCCTTGGCAACACGTGTTATTGACTAGTGGACCTACACATAAGGAATAGCACGACGAGGGAACACCCTACCAGCCATCTATATAGTCACAATAGGAAATATAATAATAGAACAACTAAATTGAAATTCAAATATTAATAAAGCATGTAATTACGCAAGGAATTTTAATTGGCATACTACACTCCTCAAACCATGCTCCAACTAGTATGATAACGTTCAATCACGTCTTTAAATGCGTGCCCAATCCCTATAAATTAATCTCAAATAGCTGATTTTCAATAATCCATTTGATTACATAAAACCTCAGAATTTCCCTCAATTCCCTTTTACCTATTAATTTGATCACTTTAATCCACATCATATCGAATAATGATCCCCAAGCTAGGTCCTTATTAGTCCAAATCAGAAAATTCATTTTTAAAATTTTAATTCAATTTTCTGTCTGGAATCTGTGAGAGGTGCCACTGTAAACAAATTCTTAAGGCGCGCCTCACAGTGTCCAGGGCAGTGAATCAGTGTCCTTCGTGCTGTGACTCTCTTTGCCATGGGTCGACACCCACGGCGTGACATAAAGCATGAAGTTGGGGGTGTCTCATTGGTTGGGATGACGTGAGTGACATCGTAGAGATTTACTCTCCACGGCTTTTAAGCCAGGCAAGCACTATTGAGTTTGTTGAACATCTCGACTCATCGCCATGATCTGAAAATGTCCCAACCTCTCATGAATCATCAAACCAACTATGATAAACTGCAAAACCCCATCTGAGACAAAAACCCTGATAATTCCGTCGAAAATGCCAATAATCCTTTCAAAAATCCACAACAGCAACAACAACTCAATGAAACCTCAATTCCTTACTCCAAATCACAACAAAAACCATAGCAACACTGTCCCATATTAGTGTGCTCAACACACATCCCTGAAACCTTCATCAAAATCCAACACGTAGATAATGGAGGGGAGACTGAGAATCTCACTTTGTATCGTCAAATACAAGTCGTTTGATGCTCCAAACGTTCACTTGAAATCCACAAAACCCTCCTCACAAACTTGGATTTTTGGATTGAGTGGGACATGAGAGAGAAAAGGTGGTGGAAATTGGTCAACACCCATTTATATAGTCCAAATTTAATCTTATAGGTTGTGTGGATCATGAGACACATCTAAGGATCATTGTTGAGTCAATTGGTTCACTAAAAAGTGACTTACATGAGTGACTAGCCCTTGGTCTCATCCATTCTCCATATAACAACCAAATCTTGGGCGTTCCGATACCCATCTTTGCACTGCAACTCGTGACATTCGCGTACAACGGTCCTAACTAACTAAACGACATTTCATTTTAATTATTTAATGCATTTTAATCATTTTCATGTGTTATTACTACCTGACCATGCGTACTGTCATTCGCCTATCTAGTACCCACGTCTACACTCTAATCGAGGTGAATACGCTTCACACTGTCTTACGTGAGCAATAATAATATACATATGCAATCTAACATAATTGTATATAAACATCGCAAATTATACAAAATAGCACACAAAACAACTATTTACCTAACTCAGGGTGCACCTTGGCCTAAATGCAAGGTCCACAGGGTGCTGAGTTGTTGTCCACGTTTGCAAACACGTCATAATAACGCCTTAATTAAAATTGGGTCGTTACAGTTCTTCACATCTAGGTGAAATTTTGTCTTGAAATTTAAATAACTAAATAAACTCATACCGACAAATAGCTGGGGATAACGTCTATGCATAGTAGACTTGAGCTCCCAAGTGAGTCCCTCAGTCCCATAATGTTGCCAACGAATCAAAACTTTTAGTATTTCCCTGTTCTACATAGTCTGTATCATGCAATCAACAATCTCCACTGGTTGCTCCTTATAAGTATCATCAGGTCGAACCTCTACCTATTTGACATCAATCATTGGTCTTTGTCCCGACTTAGCTAGTCTTAATATGGAAACATGAAATACCGAATAAACTCCAACCTACACGCTACACTGCCAACACGTGCCTCGACCCTGAATGGTCTAATAAACCTCGGTTCCACTTTCCCCTTGATACCAAACCTCTGATGACCTTTCCACGGAGAAACCTTCAATTACATCAAGTCACCATCCCTGTAGCTCAAATTCCCTTGATACTTGTTCGCATATTTCTTCTATTTATCCTGGGCCGCCTGAAGCTTCTGCCTAATTTGTCTTACATTCTCAGTGTAAGCCACAACAGCCTTAGTTCCTATAGCTGTTATATCCTCTGGTGCCGCCGAACATGCTGGTGACTGTAGGGTCTACCATATAACGCCTCAAAAGGTGGCATCTTGATACTCGCCTGATAGCTGTTGTTGTAGACAAACTCGCATAAGGGTAGATAATCCTCCCAAGATCTACTAAACTGTAATATACAAGCCCTGAACATATCCTCTAATATCTGAATTAACCTCTTTGACTGGTCGTCTGTCTGAGGATGATAAGCTGTGCTAAACTGTAATCTGGTACCAAACTGGTCCTGCATACTTTCCCAAAGCTTCGATGTCAACCTAGGATCCCTGTCAGATACAATGGAGATGAGTACATAGTGCAATCTAATAATCTCTCTCTCGAAAATAATGCTTAACTGTGGGAAATAATATCTCATTGAAATAGGAATAAAGTGTGTCAACTTTGTCAATATGTCTATCATTAACCAAGCTGCATCGTGTCGTCTTGCAATCAGCGGTATGCTACTAATGAAGTCCATGGTTTACGGGCAACGGTTATAGCAACCCGGTTAGTCTTTTGTGCTCAGCTTTCACCTACTTGCAAATATGACAACTTCTGACGTAATTAACAACGTCAGCTTTCATCCTTGGCCACCAAATTAATCACTGCAAATCATGTACATTTTGGTCCGACTAGGATGAACAATATATCGCGATCGGTGTATGTCCTCCATTATGTTGTACCTGAGCTCCGATACCGCATGTATCCACAATTTGCCACTGTGTCTCAAGCACCCGTCTGACGTCTCAGACCAATCTGTGCCCTCCGGATCTTGAGCCAGTTTACTGATCCATAAATACCGATCATCAGCCCTTTGCAACTCAACCACCTGCTCTAGAGACACCATAGGAACTCACATCTAACAACAAATCTGTAGCTCAACAATAGCCTCTGTCACACAAAACACTGAAGCTGCCTCAAGCAAACCGTATCCGTGTGTCATATGTCGTAGAATAGTCTGGCTCTCAGTACCACTCCAGCTCAATGCATTAGCTACTACGTTCGCCTTACTTGGATGATACTCAATAGCAAAGTCGTAGTCCTTCAGTAACTTGAGCCATCTCTTTTATCGCATGTTCAGATCTCTCTGAGTGAATAGGTACCTTAAGCTCTAGTGATCTGTGAACATCACGAATCTTTCTTCATTGAGATAATGCCTACAGGCCTTCAGTGTAAACACGATTGCCGTAAATTCCAAGTCGTGCATTGAATAGTTCCTATAACGACCCTAAAATCTAACTTGTGCCATGTGCCATTTTAGGTCATACGTGAGCCCACTTGTAGTGATACGCGTGCCTAATTCTTGATCGTCGACACCAATATATGTTATTTTTATCTGGTGTTCATATTAATTATTTTATTACTCCAATGTTAATTCCAATGTCTCAAACTTGTGAGGACGTTTATGAGTACGCATTAATGTTGAGGAACGAGTTTAGCTTGGAAAAACCGTGCGATACGGGTGTCGAGCGAATGGTTGTTGGGTATTTAGCTATCCAGGGGACAAATTGAATTACACACTGACAAAATACAATTTAAAATAATAATTAATCATTATGTAACATTTTCGGTACTTAGGTACATCTGCGAGTCGTGGTGCAGCCCGAGTATGGGAATGTCGTGAATGCAATTTTCTGTGTTTGAAAAATGATAAGAACAAGGAATTAAGTCAACAAGTCAATCAAGTAAGTCATTTAAGCTGTTGGCTAGTGTGAGTATGGGTAATTGATCAACCTAGAGATGAAGGGTTGGGACTTGATGAGAATCCAAGTATAAATAGGATAAATTTGGTGACACACCACATTTTCTCTCATACCTTTCTCACTCTCATCAAACGAAAAGAAGGGATGGGTTCTTGTTGGTTTCGAGCACAAACTAAAGGTCGGGGAGTGAGCATCTACTCGTATTAAGGTGAGATCTCGACTCACCTTTCAATTCTCGTCATTTTGATGCCTATTTTTCTGGTTTTCGTTGCGATTTTTCAGATACGAGTTGGGCACGAATTGTTTGGAAATTTTATGTTTTTTTGGTTAAAGTAGGATGATCATTGATTTATTGTGGATGTTATGAGTGTTGAGGAATATTTGGATTTTTTGTCATTTTTTTCGATTTTGGGAATTTTAAATGGATTTTTTTTATCGGGGATTTGTGATGTGTTTGGTATGAATGGATGGGTTTGTATTAAAGTCCATACGAGTTTGGGATAGGCTCAAAACCCGGCGACACGAGCCGGGGTTTCAAAAAACCTTGAAAGTAGTGTTCTGGTCTCGACACCTTGAGGGGCATCGTGGGGCTTTGTGAGGGACGCCGTAGAGCCTAAAGCCCCACGATGTCGGTCGCGGCATCTGGGATAGGGGAAACCCCTGCCCCCGCTTTATGTGAAGCTATTGGGTTTTGACCCCCACAGTGCCACCCACGGAGTGGCACTGTTCACATATTGAATTTTTAGAAATTTTTGACAAACTTCGTGGATCTCTTAGCTATCCAAATGGATTCTAATATGACCCAATACCCGGGTGATCGACCCAATTACGCAAATGAGTAAATTATGAACATTTGGAAAAATCAAGGAAAATTAATGAAAATTGAAATTAAATGAATACCAGGGGGTTTAATTCATTGACGGACATACGAGATTCGATTTGACGGAGTGTCGGGTGTTTGAGTGCGCATAGTTTCGAATATAGGTAAGTAAACATGTGAAGAATTGTACAATTATTTCATTGAGCTTTAATTTATTATTGTTATAGTTTTGTTCCTATGTTGTCCGAGGGTAAGTGAGTCAATGGTGACCCTTGGGAGGAGTGGTGGTCTAAGGTAACATACAAACATCATTACCTCGGGATGCACTGCACGTTGTATTGTTTTTGTGCGGGGAGCGAGTTCTTAATTGGATTACCAAGAAGTCTCACTTGCTCAGTGGATTTAGGGTTGTGTGAGTGTACCACATCATAAACTCTGAGACTTATAGGGTTTTCCTCAACTCAACAACAATTTGGTCGGGACTACTTGCGCCTCTATGTTTGATTTGTTGGACACTCATTTCCGATTGATTCACATTTATTTACAGTATTTATATATTCATGCGTTTCCTGTACCTTTCTTTTTATGTGCATAAATTAAACTGCTTATTTATTTCGACATACAATATACATCCTGCTTGGTGTTACTTACATAGACTCATCATTCTTGTATTTGACTAAGTGCAGATCCGTAGTCGAGTAAGGGAAAAACTCCACAGTTCGGTGATTTACTTTGACAATACCAAAGCCATTCTCCCACTCTGACTGATGTAGGTGTTCCTACTTTTGTACCATGTATGTATATTTATTTTGTTTACATTAGGATATAGGTTTATGAGAGATCTTGGGACATGTTTACATTGATATTACTCTCCTTTGACTTGATATACTTGATGATGGTATACATATGCGGGGTTTCCACTCTTTAGGTTATCATAACGTATATATGAGATATTATTCTGTTAGTTTGAGGATTAATTTCTTTCGCTATACTATGATTACTCACTAACCTGAATAACTCATGTAAAATGTTATAATAATACTTAATTAATGGTAAATGATAAGTAAGGCTAACTAGGCTTGTGTTGACTTCGCGAGGTTGGCTCGGAGGTCCACATAAGGCTAGGCCAAGCGGGGCCCAGTTTAAGGCTGTGGAACTGGGGACGTCATAATTGGAATCAAAGCCTAAAGTTTTAAAACTTGACTCTTGATTAAATCAAAACCAGTTAAGACACAAACCAATTATTAGTTAGGATAATGGTTGAACTTAGAGTGGAACCCTATGATCATGACTAAAGTCTTAGTTGGGAAGTGAGGAGAGTTGGAGAAATTTAAAACTAGACTATATGAACTATTTGATGTATTATATATGCTACTATCGATAGCTATATCCTGATCAAGAACTCACTTTTGCTGCAGATTGCATCGTCGATTAGCTCGAGATCCACGATCGAGGTTCAAGAGATGCGTAGTGGCGTAACAAGGGCAAGCACAAGGATTGGGCCGAAGTTAAGAAAAGGTTCAATCTAAAGTATGTCCAGCCTTTAGTTATGAATATGTTGGGAAATGAGGACAAACTGTTAAGCCTGGATCAGGTTCGCAGGTACATGTTGGGAGTGCGGGTAGTTAGGGCACTTCATCAGGACATGTCCGAGACTGGGCTGTGACGGCCTCAGTTCCACAATCTTAAAACTAGACCCCGCCCAGCCTAGATTTACGTAGACCCTGAGTCACCCTCATGCAATCAATGCAAACCTAATCAGCCTTACCTTGCCTTTCATCCTTTATTAAATAATTTAAGTGAAAGTTATTAATATTAGTGAGTTATTCAAAGATAAGCGAAAACATTTAAAATCCTCAAACTAATAAAATAACCTCAAAACATAAGTTAGAACAACCTAGACTATGGAAACCCTGCATATGTATATCATCACCTTATGTCATGTCACAAGAAAGCATATTATAATATACATGCCCAAGATATTTCATAACCCAATTCCCCGTGTTTCAAAACATATATATAAAGAAATACAAAATATTAAACCTACATCGGGACTAAAGGATGAGTAACTCCAATATCCTAAAAGCAAGTCACCTAGCTAAGGAGCTTTTTCCTTGCCTGACTGTGGATTTGCACTCAGTCAAACAAAAGAATGACGAGTCCCAAGTAAGTAACGCCAAGCAGGATGTTTACAGTATTTCGACAGTAAATAACAGTCTATAGTCATGCTGATAGAAGAAAAATACAGGAAATGCATAAATAAATACATATTAGAAATAAATTTGAATCAATTGAAAATGAGTGTCTGTGAATTAAAAGAAAGGCTCAAGTAGTCCCGACCAGTGAAAAATTTGTTGAGTCGAGGGAAATCACCTACTAGACTCTCATTGAGTCGAGGGAGAACACCTACCAGACTTAGAGCTTATGACGTGGTATATTCACACCATCTTAAAATCCACGAGAATGTAGAATTCCCTAGCAATCTAGTAAAGAATTCTCACCCCATATAGAACCACAAACAATATCGTGCATGCAGAGTTCCAGGCTCTAGTAAATTACTCCAGATATTCCGTCCTCCCAAGGATCATGTTGACTAACTTGCCCTTAAACTATTCAATCAGAATAGATTTCCAAACTAGGAATAAAGCAATAACAATAACAAATTAAAGCTCAAAGAAATAACTGTAAATTTTTCCACTGGTTTACTTACCCGTGTTCAATGCTATTGCGCATTCACATGGCCATAATTCGTCCCTTATGAATCCTACGTGTGTCTATCACTGTCCTACAAATCCCTGTTAATCATTTGATAACAACCCCATTAATTATTCTCCAAATTATCCCATTTTCCATAATTTTATTCATTTATATATTTTGGTAGATTACCCGAGTATTGGTCCGTATTCGAACCAATTTAGATACCTGAGAGATCCCCTAAGTTTTTAAGAAAAATGAAAAATTGGTCTGATGAATAGTGTCACTCCGTGAGTGGTGTCGTGGTGGAATTCCCTGGTGGCATCACTTAAAGCGTAAGACCACAATCATCCCTAGTTTAGACGTTATGATCGACACTGAGGGTAAAATGCCGCACGACGTCCCTCGCGACGTCACTTCCTGAATCTATTTTGGGGTTTTTTGACACCCCAGCTCGCTTCGTTGTGTTTTGAGCCTATTCCAAACTCATAGAGACACTCATTTACACCAAATCCAACATTCATATTGTCCAAAATAATGGTCTATAACCCCGATGTGAAAATTAACTCAAAAATTAATGATAATTCCCCCAAAATGCCAAATCAATCCAAACACCTAAAACAACAGCATGATTGTGCTCCACACCGATCAAATAATCTATATAAATCATCAAAACAATCGGAAAAGTAAATTTCCAAATTGATATCGAAAAATACTACACAAAAACCCTCAAAAGACTCATCAAAACGACGAACACCTCGCGATGAGTAGAGATGTTACATTTATTTTTGTGTTTGGTAGCTTCTCGGCATCGTTACGATCTCAAAACCTCATTCGAAGAATCTCCACAAGCTTTGTTGTGTTCTCACAATAAAGAAGAAACAAAAATAAGTTTAAGGAAAGTGAAAATAAGAGTTATATTGTGATGGCCCCAATTCCCCATAAAACTTGGTCCCACTCGGCTTAGACCTACGTGGACCCCCCAATCCACACTCGTGAAGTCAACGCATCTTAGTCAGCCTCAAAATCTCAAATTTATCATTAACGTATCAATTTAAAAGTATGAGTTATTGGATTATATATTTATGAGGAAATTCGCAACGGAAATCAACTATAATCAACTAATAATTCAATAAAGGGATAATCAGGAAATAACCTATAATGTGGAAACCCTAAAAATGGATAAACATGTAAATCTGGTGACAAATATGATAATGTGATAATACATGATATCCCTAGCCACTTAATCCCAAAATATAACCCCATTGTATTCAAAAACATAAATACAATAGTCACAATATAAAAAGACAAGACCTATAGTTGAGTAAAGGAAAGAACTGCTTTGAGAGTCCTTAAAGGAAGTCACCTAGTATCAGCTCTTTACCCTTGCTCGTCTCAGCCTTATCTGCACCCATCGTCACAAACTAGACGGTAAGTACATGATAAAATTGAAAGTATAGCCAAAAGAACATAAATAGTAATTCATGAATAACCAATAAAGCAGTATAAGAATTATGCAGTATTGAAAGATAAAAAATAACACAAATTGCATGATAAACAGATTGACAAGTATATCAACGACATTTGAGTGTTTATCGAGTCAAAAGAGGACCATAAATGGTCAATATCCACAATAATCCAAAACCACATCCATCCACAACTATTTCCACATCCACAACAAATCTACAACAATCCAGTACTCGAGGGGAAACTCAATATCAGGTGGGTGCACAACACTTCTGAGAAGTGTTCACGTTAGCCTAGCTAATATGAACTCAAGAGTATCTTCACGACACACTTATGCCAAAGGCACTCAAATAAGGAATAAAATAATGGAATTACAACAAATGGATCAATTCAATAGAAACAACAATAATGGAAAATGAATTACTATATGTAACGACCCTCAAATTTAATTGGTGACATGTGTTTTATTTTTTAGGATTGTGACCTACTCGATGTGATTTGTCATATTATTCAAGCCTCGGGAGTCGACACTGAGGTATATTTTATTTTTTCTGTGATGTTTGTATTATTATTTATACTAGAATGTGTACACTGTTTGTCCTAGTGTGTGGTTATTATGTTATTAATCGCCATGAATTTCTATGTGAGATTCGGCTTGGAAAAATGAAAATTTTAGGGTATAATACGAATAATTAAACACCGAAAAATGGTAATTAGTGAATTATCCAAAGTAATAAATAATTAAATAAAATGTGGCAGCAAGGTTATGTTCAGGAATGCACGCGGTGCGAGTCGTGAGTTAAAACGAGTCCGGGAACATGAGTTTTGAGCAAGAAATGGAGTGGTTTTGAAATCTTAGTCACCTATTAGAGTTATTTAGGTGAGTTAGAGTTGTTAGATGGATTAAAGAGGAGACACAAGAATTGCCTCGAGATCTGTGTGTGTGAAGAGATGAAGGAGTTATATAAATATCAATTTTTTTCTTTCCTCTCCATCCATTCTCATTTCGTTCAACGTGAGAAGAGGAGAGCATGGGGGTTTCAGGATGTTTCGAGCTCGTTGCGACGCCAAGGATCGACCAAATATGCGTAAAAAGTAAGATCTCCACTCATCTCGTGTTTGTGCACAGTTTGACATTATTTTTGCGAGTTTTCGTCACTATGATTTTGGACGAATGTTTCAAGAAAATGTTGGAAATGATTTTGATTGATGTTGTTGGGATCAATTGATGGTTTGATTAATGAATTGGTGGTTGGTTTGTAGATTGGAAGCAAATTGGGATTTTTGTGGATTTTTGAAGAAATTTTGGGTATTTACGAATCAAGGTGTTTTGTCGGGGTTTCGATGTAAAAAGAGTTGGGTGATGTCTTGTCATGGACGTCCATAAGGGTTAGGGATAGACTCAGAACACGGCGACATGAGCGAGGTTTCGAAAAACCCAGGACAAGCTGTTCTGTCGAACACGCTGCAAGGGATGCCGTGAGGAGTTATCTCCCATGGTGCCACTCATGGCGTTTTAGGCAGTCAACCAAGAAAAGACACCGTGGGGGACACTGTATAGAACAACGAGGTCACGACGCCTCGGTAGCGTGACACTGTTCATAGGACCAATTTTCTAAAATTTTAAAAAATTTCAGGGATCTCTCAGGTATCTAATTGGGTCCGAATACGACCAAATACCCAAAAAATTAACCCAATTACACTAATTAAATAATTATGAAAAATTGGAATAAATTAGAAGTTTTTAATTTGAATTGACAAACTTTGAGAATTCGAGTGAAACGACCTAGAGAATTCTCGAGGATTGAAGTTTTGCGGTGTCAGGTATGCTATCGTACGATTGTAAGCCGGTACAAAGTATACACTAATTCATTTTCCATTTATTTCTATTTCTATTTGAATTGAGCTATTGTTGAAAATCCATTCGTTATATTTCTTGGTTAAGTGTCTTGGCGTAAGTGTGTTACAAAGGTACTTTTGGGTCCATATTAGCGAGTATACGTGAACACTCCTGCTGGTGTGTTGTCTCACCCTACTGATAGCGGGTTATACCCCGAGTGTTAGATTGTTTGGGTACTGTCGTGTCTATGGTTTGTTTGTCACTATTATGACTATAAATGTAGTGCTGCTGTACTGCATTGATTTTAACTACTTATAGGCCTCTATTGACTCTTTGGACAATCAAATTTTGTTGTTAGCTTGTCAGTTTGTTTATCATGCTATTTGTTACATTTTCTGCCTTTCAATACCGCATGATATTTAGACTGTTTATTTGATAAATCTTGAATTACTGTTTAGTTTCTTCTAACATTACTCTCATATTTTTCACGCATTCACCGTCTAGTTTGTGATGGTGGTGCAGATAGAGCTGAGACGAGAAAACAGAAATGAGTTGATGCTAGGTGATATCTTCTGAGAACTCTCAGAGCAATCATTTCCTTTACTCACGGTAGGTTTTTGTTCTTTTGACTGTGATTATTGTATTATATGTTTTGTAAACACTGGGAGATGTATCAGGGATTGAGGGATTAGGGATATCATGTATGATCACTTTGTTTAGCTTTGATCATTAAACATGCATGTATTTATCCATTTCTTAAGGTTTCCACATGATAGGTTATCTATTTGTCCTAATTTCCTTTTACTAGTTATAGTTGATTATAGTGATTTCCGCTACAAACTTCTTGATAACATTATAATCCTTTAACTTTCACATTAAATTAATAATGTAAAGATGTACTTGAGGATTTAAGGCTGGCTAGGATACATAGACTTCGTGAGTAAGGTTCGGGGGTCCATGTAGGTTTAGGCCAGGTGAGACCCAGTTTTATGGGAACTGGAGCCGTCACAGTTGGTATCAAAGTGTACTAAGGTTAAAGTTTTAGTACTTGACTCCTGATTTACCGTACAAATAGCATAAAATACAAACCGGTGGAAATAGGAAAAAGTTGAAACCTAGAGTGGAACCCTATGACCCTGAATTGAGGTTTAGTTGGGGATAGTAAAACTTGATTCTATATGTTATATCTGTTGTGATGTATTATACTATATCGATAACTATTGACTGATTCGGTGATTCGCTTTCTGTTTCAAATCGCGATGACAGATCAGACTAAGTCTAGTGATGACAGTGGGGCTGCAAGTCCTCGTGTTATCAATGTTGAGGATTTTCTGGCCTTGACACATCGAGTAGCTACTCAGGATCAGAGGTTAGAGGAGATCATGAGGATTTTAAGGATGCCAGTTGTTGCTACGCCATCACCACCATCTACCTTAGGAGTTCCTGCAAGTCAGGAAATGGACACACTGATAATTGCTACATCCACTAGTCTTACGATGATTGTAATGATACCGGAGACTACTGTGTTACCACCGGTACAGGCTGAGGCAGTGCTTGTAGTACCTCTTATTCAGATTGACATAATGCCTGCTCCAGTAACAGATAGAGGCATTCGGGCCACACCTGATGCTAAACAGTTGACGGAGTTCAAGAGACATAACCCAAAAGATTTCTTTGGAGGTACAAATCTAGTGGCTATTGAGATGTTCCTGAAGAGCCACGAGAAAGTACACAATATTATTGTTACTGAAGAGCACATGCGAGCCTCTATTTCATCATCGATGTTATTTGGGGTGGCTGATGATTGGTGGATTACGGTTGTGTCTACCAGAGGGATTACGAATGACTGGATAGAGTTCAAGACCCAGTTCAACCTGAAGTATTTTCCTCCTACGATTTTGAGAGCAAAGAGGAACGAGTTCTCCACCATTAGACAGCTCATAGATGAATCTGTTATGGGCTACATGGGCTAGTATCTGCAGTTACTAACATATGCTGGGGGTTCAACCGATAATGAGACCGTTAGAGTCTACTACTTCACTGAGGGTTTGTTACCTGATGTTGGAGGTATCGTAGTCTCCACAAAGCTAGAGACTTTACAATGAGCTTATGAGCGGAGCTTAGCTAGGGAAGGGTATCTACGCACACATCCGGAGGAGATTAGACCTGTTAGGCAGGAGACACATTAAGAGAGCCGATAAGATAGGAAGAGGAGGAAGAACAGGAAGGGTTTTAGAAATAGTAGAGCCCATAGTAGTGGTTCAGTTGCTCCACCACTACGACCTGCCCAGACTATAATGATTGCACCTATACCTGCACAGAGTTTTATTGGTTGACCAACATAAGCTACTAGACCTGCACAAAAACATAGGTAATATTTTGAGAGTAGGGATACTAGTAGAGGAGGTAGACAGACTCAAAACACAGACACATACACAGAAATCTGGATAGGCATAGACTCAGAGGCCTGGTCAGATTCAGAGACCTCCACAGGGATGTGGTCAAGGTCAGACACAGGGGCATGTATCATCAGGATCACGGGAGATGCATACTTGTTACAAGTGCAGTTAGATCGGACATTTATAGCTTTAGTGTTCGTTGTTGACGAGAGCTCAGCCACAACATCACCAGCAGTAGCGGGAAAGAGTCCAGGTTGCTGTTAAGCTAGACCAGGGAGCGTCTCGCATCCTTGTTGAGGGTATGTCTTTGATTTGCAATATTTTGATGCATACCATATTTGATTCAGGTTCTACAATTTCATTTATTTCTGGACGCATGGTAGATGCATTAGGGTTGAGACCTATTAGGCTTAATAGACCATTGATCCTTAACACAACGGCTTGGGATAAGATATACTTGAACTTGTTGTGCATTGATTGTTCGATAGTTATAGAGGTCACGATTTGCCTACTGATTTGAGAGTACTAGAGTTCATAGAGTTTGATGCGTTGTTAGGCATGGACTGCTTTGGAGCTTATCATGCCCATATTGATTTTTATGGGAAGATTATCACGATTCCATTGACATATGGTACGGAGGTTAGATTTCAGGGTACATCGACATTATTACCGATCACTAGGGGTAGAGAGGCTACTAGTGGTGAGATTGAGACATTTGTGAGTGCCATAAGCACTGCTGAGAGATTGGAGGTCAGTATTAATGATGTACTAGTAGTGTGCAAGTTTACTGATGTTTTCCCAGAGGATTTACCAGGACTACCACCGTCGATAGAGATAGAGTTCATCATAGACTTAGTACATGAGACTAGACCTATTTCTATACCGCCGTATAAGATGGCACCTCGAGAGTTGGAGGAGCTCAGGACTCAGTTGGATGAGTTGCTAGAGTTGGGATTCATTAATCCTAGCATGTCACCATGGGGTGCACTGGTGTTTTTTGTGAAGAAGAAAGATGACAGCCTAAGGTTGTGCATTAACTATAGACAGCTGAACTAGGTAACGGTGAAGAATAAGTATCTATTTCCTTGTATAGATGATTTGTTTGATCTGTTAACAGGAGCGAAGTGGTTTTTGAAAATAGACCTGAGATCAGGTTATCACCAACTCAGGATTAGGGCTGAAGACAGGGAGAAGACTGCATTTAATACGAGATACGACCATTATCAGTTCACGATCATCCATTTGGTTTGACTAATGTGCCAGCTATTTTATGGATCTCATGCATAGAGTACTAAGGACTTATCTAGATAGATTTGTGATTGCGTTCATGAATGATATCCTTATATATTCCAAAACTCGTGAGGAGCACAAGGGACATCTTTAGATAGTTCTACAGACTTTGAAGGACCACCGGTTGTATGCCAAGTTTAGTAAGTCTGAGTTTTGGCTATTAGAGGTCAGATTTTTGGGTCATGTTGTTGGAGCTAGCGATGTTTTTTTGTGGATTTTGCGAAGATTGGAGCTATTGTTGAGTGGCCTACTCCTACTATTGTGATAGTGATCCGTAGTTTTCTAGGATTAGCTGAGTATTTTCGTCATTTTGTGTAGGATTTTTCCAGGATTACTACACCGATGACTAGACTAACTCAGAAGAATGTGAAGTTTGATTGGGATGAGGGTTGTTAGAAAAAATTCTCTACTCTAAAAGAGAAGCTGACAACTACGCTAGTTCTTGCATTACCTGAGATAAGGAAGGACTTGGTGGTTTACACTGATGCGTCGAAGGTTGGGTTTGGTTCTGTTTTGATACAGGAGGGTACGGTGATTGCATATGCATCTCGACAGCTCAAGGTTCATGAGAAGAATTATCCGACGCATGATTTTGAGTTAGTTGTATTGGTATTTACGTTGAAGATTTGGAGACATTATCTATATGGGGTGAGGTTTAATCTTTTCTCTAATCACAAGAGCTTGAAGTATTTATTCTCTTAGAAGGAGTTCAATCTGAGACAAAGACGGTTAGAATTCCTGAAGGATTATGATTTTTCACTTGAGTATCATCTTGGGAAGGCCAACGTAGTTCTTGATGCTTTGAGCAAGAGAGGATCTAATGGTGAGGTAGTTGTGTGCCACATGACACACGAGTATGCATTACTCGAGGCAGCTGAGATGATGAAACTATAATTAAAGAAAATGACATTTAGTTAGTAATAATTGATTGGCAATGAGTTATGAGTGGTCGTAGGACACGACTGGATGGTGAGTTAGCAAAGCTTTTGGCCCGCGGTGGACACCGTAGCGGCTGATGGATATGGGGCCGTGATGTGAGGTGGGTAGAATCAGGAATGTATATATGTATGTTTTGATTGTATAATAAATATTATACGCGTACATATTGAGTCCGATCTGATGCTCGTTGGTGGTGCAAATTACAATAGACGGACAGACTCCAACTACTATTCCACCGACTATTCAGCAGGAGGTCGGGGAGACCAGTGACACCACTAGGGAAGTAACTGATCTATGAACTATGGTGCAGAGAGTTGTTGATCAGTAGTTGTTATAGCAGGCATAGATCGCGAAGCTTATTGAATATATATGTAACAACCCTCAAATTTTAACTCGACTTGTGTCGCATTTGTTAGAACCATGAATCGGCTACGTGATACTAGACAGTATTTCGAGCCTCAGGAGTCAAAACTGAGGTGATTTTATGTTTCCATGATATGTGTATTAATATTATAGTCCATTACGTGTCTCAGGGCCGTTCGGGCAATTACTAGTCTAAGTAAGGCTTCGCGTAGCTAAACGGGGAGTAAAACACTGTTAAAATACAAATAAATGAAATTTTGTATAATTTAAATAATTATTTGGCGAAATGAGTCAAGACTACATGCACAACAGAGAAATACAGATCGAGGAGTACAAAATTTACGTGGGAGTTGGTTAACTAAGTGACTTACGAGTCAATTGTTGGAGCATACATAAAAGATTGTTAAAGTGACAACTTTAAATTGAGGAGCCATGGGATTGGCCCGAAGATGCATATGTGTTTGGAGATGAAAAATAGTGAAAAATATAACAAAGATTAAGGGGTATAATGGTAATTTTGACCCAACTGATATATATATATATATATATATATCACGCACCCCAACTAAATTGCCCAAACCAAAACACACGCCATCACGGACACCAACCGTAATGGTGTGTGTGCACCCCACAGTTGGGGTGTGTGATGGCATGTGCGTACCCCATGGTTGGGGTGTGTGGTGTGGACAATTCAGTTGTATGTGTGTACAGTTAAGTAGAGTGCGTGAAGGTGTGTGTTTCAGTTTAGGCAGTTTGGTTAGGTGTGTGCACCCCACGGTTAGGGGTGCGTGGCGGGGTGTGTGCACCCCATGGTTGGGGTGTGATATATGTGTGTATATTAAAATAAAAAGAGATGTGCATGGATAATCTAAAATAATGTTAAGGGTATGTAAATGGGCTTATGTTAAGGCCTAATAAGGGCCCAACATAACAACTATTTAATAAGGCCAATAACAAGTATATAATTTTATGAAAATGGGATTAAGTATTTAAGCCCAACAAGAGTCCAACAAATAAAACATTAAGGTGTATATGGAGTTAGTGTTTGGGCCCAATAGGAGCCATAAGATGGACAAGATTATGTTAAGGCCCATAACTTATGAAAATATGGATATGTTTACTGTATCGGTGGATTTTTCCCACCGGTTTGGGTTGCCTTAACAAAGTTTTTTTTTTTAAAAAAAAAAAACAAACTTATGCATATCACCTTAAGACTAAATGCTAAGCCTTAAACTAATATTCGGGATTTAAATCCTTATTAGGTAGTAGGGAAGTCGTGGAGGACACGTTAGAGTCTCGAAGTTTGTTATGCAGGTCGCGATAGTTCAGGCAAGTGCACTCGCCTTAAAGCTTATGTATGTTAGTAAGCCAGTAAGAACATTGCATGTGATTCATTATTGTTCATTGTTGCTTGTTGATATCCGTTGTTGGCATTCCTATCCTGTTGATTCCTTGGTATGTGTGTTCTTGGCGTGAGTGTGTCGACATGGTTTTTAAGGCATGTGTCCCTCTTTATCAAGCTACGCTAATGTCTTGACATTGCTTGGGAAGAGCCAATGTCCTTTTTCCATATGCTAGGAGGCTAGTGTCCCTCTGATGCTGCGCTAGTGTTGCGACATTGCCCGGGAAGAGCCAGCGTCCTCTTTCCATGTGATGTGATTTTTACCGCTTACTGCTTTGTTTGTTTTTTAGAACACACATGTTTTCGATTGATATCTGATAGTTTTTTTATCATGCAACTTGATCTTATTATATTACCTGTCTTTAAATTTTTGCATTATATTTAGACTGTTTTAGTTTATATTCATGAATTACTGTTATATTCTTTTGGCATTACTTTCAATTTTCTCTCAGTTGTTCACCATCTAGTTTGTGACGATAGGTGCAGATTTACCAAAGAGTTTGAAGGGTAAGAAACCATGCTTATGAGGCTTTTATGAGGAATTGCGGTTGGATTCGAGCACCTTAGCCTAGGTTATGTTTGATTTCTGCTTGTATGTTGGTTTCTTTATATATATACATCATGTTGATTTGAACTGGGGATCATTTTTTTTGAGATGGATACGATGAACACTCAGGGCTTTCACATTTATATAGAATTCTTGATTTTCTTTTGATTGAGTTATTTCCTAATACGTGTTTAGTTTTTTCGCTGCGTATAATTGCAATAACTCTTTCATAAATTGTTAAATTGATTAGTTGGAGGTTGACTGACTTAGGGTCTGCACGTGTCTAGGCCGGGCGTACCTAAATGCCTTGGGAATTTGGGGCCGTCACAATATACGAGGCTTGAGAGTACCTACAATGGTCTCCACTCAGGCAGCCTTATCACCATCTGTCACATAGGCGGCAGGATCAGAGACATTAATTGAGAGGGTCGAGCCTGTTGTTGCATCAGCAGAGACTACCGCTATGACACGTACTATGACAGAGCAGCAGGTAAAGGCTTCGACCACCAGGAGTAGGATGTTAGAGGCGGCGAAGATGGTGAAGGATTTTATGAGGTTCAACCCCACTTTCTTTACTGGGGCCAGTGATCTAAAGTTTGCAGGGCGTTGGTTGATGATGTACCGACAGCTACACCAGTTGTTAGAGGTACTAAAGGTTGATCACGCACGCATTTATGGGTACTATTTAAGAAGCCAGGCAGCAGTTTGGTGGACGACCGACACTGACACACATTCCAAGCCATCTATTTGGGCAGAGTTCCAACAGTTATTCCTTGACGAGTATATCCTTAATGTGGTACAGTTGAGACTCAGAGAGGAGTTTCTTGCACTGAGATAGGGTACCATGTCAGTATTACAGTACATGGAGAGATTCAGGTACTACATGATGTATGCCATGGATGTTGCAAACACCGAGAGACTCCATATTTACTATTTCATTAGAGGATTGGATGAGAGGATTGGTGGTGTGATTGTTGCGAATGGAGCCGAGACTTTATAGGCTATATATGATAGGGCTTTGGCTCGCGAGACATACTTATGACATAGAGATGAGTTGATGGTTAGGTCTGGCCAGAGTTCTCAGTCTAACTAGAGATCGAAGAGATAGAGAGACCAGTCTGACAAGCAGAGATAGGATCAACAGGGTCGACGGAGAGATTGGTAGGATCATGGTCGACGGGATAGGTGTCCCAAGTAGCAGAGAGGAGATGAGAGGCAGGTGGTGCATGTTGCTGCACCTGCACCTGTTGAGTAGTCGCGACAGCGTGTTACCGATGGAGGAGGTCATGGCAGAGGACAGAGAGGTCAGGGTAGTGATAGAGCTCAAGTACAGACACTGTCCTAGACTGGTTGGCAGGAGAGGCAACGATGTTTTAGATGTCATCAAGTCGGACATGTGCATGTTGATTGTCCGATGGCACCTTCTCCACCACGACCACAGATTGAGCCAACCAGGGAGAGAGCTCATGCTGCTGCTACACCTGCTATTGTATACCCAGATCAAGGTGCGACTCTTCATCTCGTCGAACGTTATTTATTTGCGGTGTTTCTATGCATGTATTGTTTGATTTCGGTAGTACTTTTCTTTCATTGCGGGACGTATGGTCGGACAGTTAGGGTTACAGGTTGAGACTTTAGACCCACATCTTGTCCTCAGTACGGTTGCTGGGGATAAGATTTACCTTAACCGAATATGCGGAATTATGTAGTAAAGGTTGAGGAACACCAATTACCAGTTGACTTACGTGTTCTAGAGTACCTAGAGTTTGGCACGCTATTGGGTATGGATTGGTTAGCTGCTTATCATGCACACATTGATTGTTTCTGTAAGACAATAGTATTTGATATTAAGGGCATTCTAGTATTTACCTTTGCCGGTACTACTTTAGATTTATTGATTACTAGAGGTCGATTAGCGACGACTCAGGAGATGGAGGCATTTATGGCAGTAGTTCAGCCAGAAACGAGACCAGTTGTTAGAGTTGAGGATGTTCAAGTAGTTTATGAGTTTCTTGAGGTGTTCCCCAACGATTTGCCAGGTTTACCACCTCTTAGGGCTGTTGAGTTCATTATTGAGCTTATTCCGGGGACGCAGCCGATATACAATCGACCGTACAAGATGTCAGCGTCCGAGCATGGGGAGTTGAGGTCCCAATTAGAGGATTTGCTACAGAAGGGTTTCATTTATCCAGTATGTCTCTTTGGAGCACACCAGTCCTTTTTGTTAAGAAAAATGATGGTTTTATGAGGATGTGCATAGATTACAGGAAACTGAATCAGGTAACGATTCGGAATCATTACCCAATTCCTAGGATTGATGATTCGTTTGATCAGTTGGCTAGTGCTAAGTTTTTCTCAAAAATTGATCTAGTTATCACCAGTTGAGGATTTAGGAGAGTGTTATCGAGAAAACGGCTTTTATCACGTGTTATGAATTGTTTGAGTTTACATTCATGCCATTTAGGGTGACTAATGCGCTGACTATCTTTATAGATTTGATGCTCCGAGTATTGAGGCCATTCTTGGATTGTTATGTGATTGTGTTCATCAATGATATCTTGATATACAGTAAAACTCGTGTAGATCACGAGAGTCACCTCAGAGATGTTTTGAGGACACTGAGGGAGCACAGATTGTATGCCAAGTTCAGCAAGTGTGATTTCTAGCTAAGTGAGGTGAATTTTCTCGAACACGTCATTAGTGGTCAGGGGATATCTGTTGATGGTGATAAGATTTGATCGATTATTGATTGGAGCACACTTGAGTCAGTTTTTGACATTCGTAGTTTCTTGGGACTTGCGGGCTATTACCGGCGGTTCGTGCAGGATTTCTCTTTGATTGCAGCACCGATAACGAGATTAACTAAGAAAGATGTCAGGTTTGAGTGGTCTAAGGAATGTGAGGAAGCATTTTAGGAGTTGAAAAGGAAGTTGACTTATGCGTCGGTGTTGACTTTACCTGAGGCAGGGAGAGGCTTCTCGATCTACACGGATGCTTCCGGTACTGGGTTGGGATGCATGTTGATGCAGGATGGACACCCAATTGCTTACTTATCAAGGCGATTGAGACCACAAGAGGGGAATTATCCAGTGCATGACTTGGAGCTAGCTGCAGTTTTGTTTGCACCAAAAGCTTGGAGGCAGTATCTCTATGGAGAGCAGTTCATGTTATTCACAAATCACCAGAGCTTGAGGTATCTATTCACTCAGAGGGATCTGAACATGTGACAAAGACGGTGGCTCGAGTTACTGAAGGACCACGACTTTGTGATTGAGTACCATTCTGGGAAGGCGAATGTTGTTGTTAATGCATTAACTCGGAGCAATGTAGAGAGTTAAACTGTACTGCGGCAGATGACACATGAGTATGGATTACTGGAGGTTGCGACAGTGTTGTGTTTGTCTGATACTTTTGCTGATGTTCATGCATGTTGCCAAATGCATGTTCCTGTTGTGTCGTTAGAGAGGGTTGCTGAGTAGCAAAGGGCTGACGGACATTTTGCTCGCATCAGTCGTCTGGCTCAGGATCCGGATTGCACAGATTGGTCTGGTGGTTTAGACAAGTTCTTGAAACACAAGGGCCGGTTGTGGATACCTGAGGTGTAAGAACTATGTGATAGCATTCTTAAGGACGCACATCTTTTGCGGTATACAGTTCATCCTGTCAGGACCAAGATGTATCATGATTTGCAACGTTTGTTCAGGTGGTCAGGGATGAAAGCTGACGTGGGAGCATATGTTAGGGCTTGTCATATATGTCAGCAGGTTAAGGCCGAGCACAAGAGACCCACTGGATTGTTGTAGCCACTGCACTTCCCACAGTGGAAATGGGATCATGTTACGATGGATTTTATCAGTGGTTTGCCACAGATTGCGAGGTGTCACGATGTTGTTTGGGTTGTTATTGACAGGTTGACGAAGTCTGCACACTTCATCTCTATATTGATGAAGTATTTGTTTCATCAGCTGAGTATTATTTTTGAGCGAGAGATTGTCAGGCTGCATGGAGTGCCAGTATCGATTGTATCTGACAGAGACCCCAGGTTGACTTCGAAACTTTGGGAGTTTATGCAGGAGCAGTCTGGCACTAGATTCCAGTTCAGTACAGCTTGTCATCCTCAGACAGACAGTCAGTCAGAGAGATTGATACAAATATTTGAGGACATGCTCAGCGCATGTATTTTGCAATTTCGAGGTTCTGGGAAAAGTATTTGTTGTTATGTGAGTTTGCGTACAACAACAGTTATCAGACGAGTATTGTTATGCCACCATTTGAGGCTTTGTATGGTAAACCCTAACGATCACTAGCTTGTTAGGCAACACTTAAGGATGTGGTAGTGATTGGGCCTGAGGTTGATGTAGACCACACAGAGAATATTCAACATATTAGATTGAGATTGCAAGCAGCTCAAGATAGGCAGAAAAAGTATGTTGATAGGTATTTTGAGGGTTTGAGTTATGTTATGGATGACTTGGTGTATCTAAAGGTTTCACCCTGGAAAGGTCATCAGGGGTTTGGGATCAAGGGGAAACTAGCACCGAGGTATATTGGACCGTTCGGAGTCATGGCACGCGTTGGCACAGTGGCATACAGATTGGAGTTGTAATCAGAGTTAGCAAGGGTTCACCTAGTATTCCATGTATCTGTGTTGAGACTAGCTAGATCGGGACCGAGGCCAATGGTTGATATTAGATAGATTGAGGTTCATCATGATGTTTCATATGAGAAGCAACCAATGGAGATTATGGATCGTAAGATACAGACTTTGCGGAACAGGGAGATCCTGAAGGTATTGGTACGATGACAACATCACAAGACTTAGGGACTCACCTTGGAGCTCGAGTCAACTATGAGACAGATATCCTCAGTTATTTACTGGTAGTTGGGAAGAACTTTAATGACCCAATTTATAATTGTCGTTATTTATGACATCATTGTAGACGTAGACGCTAGTGGGGATGTTCGTGGCTCCCACAGCGAGGCTAGAGCACGCCCGGATCAGGTATACAGTCCGTTTTGTGTGTTGTTTATTGGGTAATTGCGATGTATATGTTCAATTTAGTTAAATTGCATCGCAATATGTGTGTTTATATTGTTCATTGACGAGTGAGGCGGTGTAACGAGTTTTCGCCGCGACTAGCACATAGGCGTGTACTGAGTAATAATTAGTACAATAGGACGGGGAACTAGATATACACAATAAATGATAAAATTCATTAAATAATTAATATAAAATAATGTTCAGTAGGTTGGTACAGTCGTTGAGCGTAAACGACACTGAGCGAGGTTCAGAGCTGGGTATTGGAACACCCGATAAGGCATATAATTGGTGCCATGTGTATGAGGTCAAGGTGAGCATGTGGGTCAATTTTGTCATTTTGTAGAGGTCATTTGACCTCATCTTGGCCATCCAAACAAGCCTTGAGATGTGGGGGTTGTGTTTTGATGAAAATCTTGTATAAAAGTCTCATTTTTCACTATTATCACTAACTTTTCTCTCCCATCACTTGTAAATCCGAAATTTGAGAAAACTTGAGAGGATTTGGAGGGTTTTGATTGAGCATTTGATGAGCTTTTGGGTATAGGATCAACAAAGCAAGGTGAGTTCTATGATATTTTCTCCATTCTCTTCAATTTGAATATGGTTTTGGGGTTGATGGTGGGGAATCTATGTGTTACCGTTATGCCATTGTTTTTGTCCAGTTTTAGTGTTTATTAAGTGCTATGAGTGTGGAGAAAAGAGTTGCGGTTATTGGTTTTGAGGTTGGGTTCATTTTCATGAAAATGGGTTTTTCAAGTTTGGTGTTTGATCCAGGATTTAATACATGTGTGATATAATTTGTTGTGCCTTTGGCTTTTGGAAGTGTTGTTTGTTCCCCCATGAGGAGCGGATGGGATCGATAGCGTTGGTGGAGGCTTAGGTGATGATTTTTCAGCAGTTCTGTTTTGCTGAACTGCTAGAAAAATTGCAAAGTGCGCTGGACAGTTTGGGCCAATGATGAAGATGAACAGGATGAACACTAGCGCCCTGGGTCATCCTCTAGCATGCTGGGTGTTCATCATATGGTTATTTTTTGTTGTTTTGCGTATAGTGGATATAATGCCTATACTAATTGACCTAAAATACAAATAATTGACCATAAATCAATGATAAATGGCAATAGGTTAGTTCGGGCGATATTTTGGGATATCAGGGATTTGGAGGAATCGAACTGGGGTTTGTTCTACGGGACGAGGAGTGTGATTTGAGGTGTGTAGAAACCCAACTGAAATTCACTTTAGTATTTACTGCTTGATTTATTTGAATTTAGTCCTGTTCATTTATTACTCTATTTCCTTATTGTTTTACAGTGGTCGAGTACTCTTACCTAGTGTCTTTATGGTAGTTGAGTTTACTCCTACCTGGTGTCTTTACGGTATAGATCACTTCCCACTTGGTGTTTATTCATTGTGGGGGCATAGGGTCCACTAAGTCATAGCATATGTCTAGGCATGCGCTGGTGAATATGCTACTCGAGTATGATAGGCATGTGTGGGTGCACTGTGGATCTATGCCGGCAACCTAAAGGGGTCACCCGTTCGAGGTATCCTCACGGGCCATGCTTGGCGGATAGCCCGAAGTATAGCTTAGTCTGACTTTGATTTTGCACTTATTTTATTTCACTGCTATATTTATGCATACGATGATCTTCCACAGTTGTCTATATTCTTTTGTTCTGCATGTTTATTTATAGTATTTTAAATTCCAACAGTTTATTTATGTATTTACTTGGTGAATTTCCTTGGGATTACTCACTTTGGATTTGTCATCTGTTTTTTGTGATGGCTTGAGTGCAGATCATAGTACGAGCAGAGGGAAGGACAAGCTTGAAGACTACCTTTAATTTACTACATTTGCCCTACTCGTATGTTTGTTTATATTTCCTTGTTTTATGCTGAGTTTTGGGATATGATAGACAGAGATGACTTGTATATGACTTGAAAGTTGTATTTTGATATTTTAAGGATCACAGTTGATATGTATATGATGTACATTTTGGGTATGGTTTCCACATTAGGCAAAATGCTCATAAAACATTTTGTGAATATTTATTTTGATGTTTCTAATTATCCACTACGTATTTTGAGATTAAATGATAATAACGAGTCCATAAGCTAACATGAAACTATAATTAAAGAAATGGACATTTAGTTAGCAACAATTGATTGGTAATGAGTTGTGAGTGGCCGTGGGACACACCTGGATGGTGAGTTGGCAAAGCTGTGCGCCCGCGGTGCACACCGTAGTGCCTGATGGATTTGGGGCCATTACAGCATAAGCAACCTGAGGATTGCTGCAGCATCTTCCTATTCCACAGTGGAAGTGGGAGCACATTTCTACGGATTTTGTTAATCGTTTGCCTCAATCATTTCGCGGACTTGACAGTACTTGGGTAATTATGGACAGACTGACGAAATCTGCACATTTCATTCTGGTATCCACTACACATAGGGTTGATAGATTAAGTATTCTCTATGAGCGTGAGATAGTCTGATTGCACAGAGTGCCGTTGTATATTGTGTCAGATAGAGGATCGCGGTTCAGGTCATTGCTATGGCAGAGTATGCAAGCTCAGTTTGGCACAAGGATTGATTTGAGTACGGCGCACCATCCACAGACATACGGACGGCCCAAGAGACTGATTAAGGTGTTAGAGGATATGCTCAGGATGTGTGTACTAGACTACGAAGGATGTTGGGAAGAGTACCTTCATTTATGCGAGTTTGTGTACAACAGTTTTTAGACTAGTATTTGTATGGCACCATTTGAGGCACTGTATGATAGACCTTGTAGATCACCATCTTGTTAGGCGGAGCCTTAGGATGCAATTACAGTTGGGCTTGAGATTGTTGTTGATCATATTGAGAAAGTACGACAGATACGTCAGAGACTAAAGAGTACTTAAGAGAGACAGAAAAAGTACTATAACAAGTATCATGATGAGTTGCAGTACGATGAGGGAGCCTATGTTTATTTGAAGGTTTCGCCTCTAAAGGGTCACAAGAGGTTCAGAATCAAGGTGAAACTTGCGCCAAGGTTTATTGGTCCTTTCAGAACTGTGAAAAGAGTCAGCAAGGTTGTTTATAAGTGTTATATATATCCTTCACTCCATCCAAGTCTTCCCTAACACTCCAGTGGCACATCATGGTGACAAACTTTGTGACCTTCCCCATGGACACACTTCAATACGTATTTTCCTTGCCTTTTTTGACCCAGTTCGCAACACGACTCGCACCGTCATGTACCTACAAACCTACCATGGCATCAAACATGTTACATAACACTTAATTATTATATATTAATGTATTTTGTCAGTGTTTTAATTACATTTATCCTCCATACAGCTAAATACATGAACACTGGCCCCAGCGCCCGTAAAAATGCATTTCTCCGAACCGAACCCGTTTCTCTGCATCAATGCTCACCTTCAAATGTCATCACACATTTGGGACATTAGAATTTAAATTTCGGTAAATAAGTAAATAATACAAACAACAAATAAAATAATATACCTCGGTGTCGACGACCGAGAATTTTTCACAGGTATCACAACAAGTGGTCCACATACGACCTAAAATGACACGTAATACAAGTTAGATTTTAGGGTTGTTACAGTCTTCCCAACTTATTAGAATTTCGTCCTCGAAATTGGAACAAAACTAAAAAAAGACTTACTAATTCAAAAGAGGAAAGGAAAATACTCGCGCATATATGACTTGAGTTCCCACATCAGTTCTTTGTTCCCGTGGTGATGCCATTTGACAAGAACTAATGGGACTTCCTTGTTCTTTTGAATCTTCACCTTACGATCCAAAATTTGAATAGCCTACTCATCATAAGTGATATCCTCTCTTAAGTCTATCTGGCTCAAGTCCACCATCGGTCATCTGCCCTTTTTCGACCTATCTAGTCGAAGCATCGACGCATGAAATACTGGGCGGATCCCCGATAACTAAGGTGGCAACACCGACTCATAAGCAACTCTGCTTATCCGCTTCCCAACTCGGAATGGACCAATAAATCTTGGTGTAAGCTTTCTTCTAATGTCAAACCTCTTATGACCTTTCATCGGAGATACTTTCAAATAAATATAATCTCCAACTTGATATTCTAACTCCCCGTGATATATGTCATAGTTCTTCTTTTGTCATGTCTGCGCACCTCTAACCTTAACCTGATCAAACGTATATTCTTTGTGTGATCTACTACAATCTCCGGCCTAATAACTGCCACATCTTCGGGCTCTGCCAACAAGATGGAAATCTGCACGACCTCCCATATAATGCCTCAAATAGTGCCATACCAATACTAGCTTGATAACTATTATTGTAAGTAAACTCACATAAATGAAGATCCAACCGTGTACCGAACTGTGCCTGCATGCTCTGCTAGATATGAGATGTGAATTGTGGCCATCTATTAAACACAATCGATAGTGGACCATGCAGTTGAACTATTTCTTTCTCATGCAAACTCGCTAACTTATCCACCCGATGTATGGTCTAGATCGGCATAAAGTGCGCAGACTTCATCAACTTATCCAAAATCACTCAGATGTTATCATGTCCGCACTGAGATCGAGGTAACTCACTGATGAAATCCATGGCAATATGCTTCCATTTCCATCTAGGAATGAGAAGTGGTTGTAATTGTGACGGCCCCAAATTCCGAGGCCGCCCTGTGGCTTCCCATTTCTTTTGCTAGTGCATCGGAAACCTCTGCCACGTCACTAATCTATTTAATCTACCTGTCACTCTTCAGTTTTTAAGCTATTTAATTCAATAATTTACAATTTTACAGCGGAAGTCTAAATTTAACCAAAAGAAATATATATAATTACTATTTATCCTATAGTGGAAATCTGGGAAAGTACTGTACATATGGCGATCAACTATACAGTTAATATATACAGCTACAAGTGTGAAATATAGTCTCTCAGTTTCCAAAATATTATGCAAAATATCAAAATATAACTGTCATCACATGTACTAACAAGCCTCGGCGTAGGTAAGTCAGATGTAATCGTGGAGAATCCACTTACCCTTGCTAGTACTAGGATCTGCGCTCAACCATCACAAAAGGCAGATGACGAGCCCAGTAAGTAAAATCCCAAGGAAAACCACCGTTCATCACAATTTAAGAATGTGTAATGAAATCAATAAATAGTGTTAAATAAACATGTGGAATTGAAGGAAAATGCAAACAACTGCCCAAAAGCTCATCGCATGAATATAAATACATAGTATACATAAATGGGGGTGAACCAGCTATCCAAAATGTGTACTGAGGACCAGGAGCCCTGTCGTGGCCCACACCATCGACCCTACAACTGTGTCCTAGACCACACACCTATCAAGCAACCACACATTCCCCCGATACATAGACGGGAAAACTCAACCGTCCCAGTAAGAATAGACTCGTGGATTATCAACAATTTACAGCTCAAAGGAATAACAATAAGTAAATGCAGTAGTGGTATTTAGTTGGGTTTTACGTACCCGAAAATATACACTCCGACTTCCCGGACCCGTCAGTACGCCCCAACTAGCTCCCCGATGCCTGAGCTATGGTTTCCCAGTCCCTGAAGTCCATTTATAGTGTTTTATACTTTTTGAAAACATATTATATAATTTTATGATATTATATTATATTTCTAATTTTTCAGTTGTAGTACCTCTTTTGGCTATGTTGAGGTTCCAAAAATACCCGAAAAGTCCTGAAACCACTTTTCTACCGTTTTCTAAATTTTCTAGAATTTTCTCCAATTTTTTTGATATTTTTTTTAATTATTTTCCCTATTTTCCAGAAAATAATATATATAATATATATTATTTAATTTTTATTTAATTTAAAAAATATTATTTTTTAGTTGGGGGGCCACCTGGACCGGTTTGGTCAAGGCGGTTGGACCGGCTTGGGTCGGTCCAACCCGGTGCGTGCGTGCGTTCCCTACCCAGAGACGAGTTCGTCTCTCCCCGGTTTTTTCCTTTCTTTTTACTCCCTCTACTCTCCTCTCCATTCCTCTTCACTCTCAATCCATTGGAGACCTTCAAAACCTCCAAAATTTCACCACAAATTCACAAAACAACACTCAATTCCTGGATCAAAATACATGTAAATAAAAATCTGAAATTATCCAATTTGTCACAAATTCATGCAAATCCGAGTAAAACCAGTGTAATTCATCAAAACACACCTCATGAACATCAATCTTCACAAAAACAGCTGTAAATTCACTCAGAAATCTGAATTCACCAACAACATTTTAATGGAAAATGCAAGAACAATAAGGGATTTATTACCTTGTATCTCCATTTTAATGCTTAAATCACCTCTCCAAAGCTCGAATTTACTTTCCCCAACATTGGTTCTCTCACTGTTCTTCCAAAATTTTTTTGAGAAAAATGTTTTGATTTTGCATGTTTGATCGATCAAAGTGTATATATATAGGTGGTTGTCTAATCTATTGTGTACACGCATCTCGAGGACAATCCAATGGCCACTGATCACCCTGTGCCACCCAATTCCTGGACACCCTATCATGACACCATCTGTATCGAATCTCCCGTTGCGCATCTTAAGAAGCATCCTAGGTGTGCTGATTTGTTTAGCTACAACTATAGGACTTATTTATTTCCAAATTGATTCAACTCATAAAACCTATTCTAGTCATCAATAAATTCCATAAATTTGTAAATAGAGTCACACTAACTTCCCGACCAACCAACACCCTGTGCCCCGCGTCCGGCACACACCCCGAGGCGGTCCCACACTTAGTATATCTAATTGAGTTATAACTTAGCCTATAGTTATATTTAACTCATAAACTAGAGTCATGTTATATTGTTTAAATCTAATCAACCCCAAGGCGGCCTCACCGCTACCGAACCCCCGCATTAGCCTGTCTCATAACACGAAACCCCGGCGCTCAACCTCGCCCGACAAGTAAATATAGATATACACCTGTGATGAATAATATATCATAATAATAAATAATATTAATACATCACAAAACTCAGACAAACTCCAATACACAGTAAATCCCTAAGTCTAGGTCTTGCCTAGTCTATCTACAGCGCCCACGTGTCGTCCGAACTGGCATCCTAATCTGAAATTAATTAAAATAACGGTGTTAATAAATAACGATCGTTACAGTAATAATCCACCAGGTCTGTGATGCTCAGCCTTCATTCGCTGACAAATATCACATCCTCTAACATAATAAAAAATATCAGTCTTCATCCCTGGCCATCAGAAAAGACGATGCACATCTGCATGCATCTTGGTCCTACCCAGATGAAACGTAAAATGTGAGCGGTGTACCTCATAAAGTATCTCATCGCGTAGATCAACCACTGATGGAACCCACAGTCACCCTTTAAATCTCAGACAGGAGTTTGTCGACTGACTCCAATCTGGAAGATCTGAACTCTGAGTAAACTCTAAAAAACTTTTGTACTGCTCATCTCTCTGCTAACTATCAAGTACACTCTGGATAGAGACAGTCTGAGTCCTCATCTGCCCACAAATCAACCCTTGGTATTGGTCGAAATATCAACATAATACATAATCTCAACCGCTTCGAGTAAACCATAGTCGTGTGTCATATGAAAAGTAACAATCTCTGAGTCAACCCTTATATGGCACAATGCATCAGCAACAACATTAGCTTTCCCCAAGTCATAATCCAAGGAGAAATCATAATCCTTGAGGAACTCAAGCTAGCGTCTCTGTCTCATATTCAAATCCTTCCGAGTAAACAAATATTTCAAACTCTTATGATCAGTGAATAACAAAAATCTCTCCCCATAGAGAAAATTGCGCCAAATATTCAGTAAAAACACCACTGCCGCTAATTCCAAGTCATGTGTAGGGTGATTCTTCTCGTGAACCTTCAGTTGTCTTAGAAACTCGACCTCCACAAGCCGAAATTCGCACTTACAAAACTTGGCGAACAATCTATGCTCCCTCAGTAGCTGTAAAATTGTCCTGGGGTGTTTCTCGTGATCCTCATGAGTCTTAGAATATATCAAGATATCGTCAATAAATACGATGATGAACCTATTCAAATATTATCTCAACACTCGATGAATCAAATCCATAAACATGGTTGGCGCATTAGTCAATCCAAAAGGCATGACTGTAAACTGATAATGCTTTTATCGAGTGCAAAAATAGTTTTCTCCCTATCCTCCTCTCTAATCCTCAATTGATGGTACCCAGATCAAATATATCTTTGAGAACCACTATGTTCCTATCAATTGATCAAACAAATCATAAATAGGAGGAAGTGGATACTTGTTCTTCATTGCACTCTATTAAACTGTCTTTAATCGATACACAATTTAAGGCTACCATATTTCTTCTTCACAAATAAGACTAGCATTCCCTAATGTGACATACTAGGGTAAATAAAGCCTAACTCCAACAGCTCATCAAGTTGTGATCTCAGCTCCTCTAACTTTTTTGAAGCCATACGATATGGTGGAATGGATATCGGTTTGGTACCCGCAACCAAATCGATAATGAAATCAATCTCCCTAGGTGGTTGTAAACCTAGTAGCTCCATGGAAATACCTCAGGAAATTCGCATACTACAGGTAAATCCTCCATTCTAGTCTCGATTTTCTCTATCATACCTAAAATACTAGCAAATGTCTCCACCTCACTGCTATAAGCTACCCTGCCTCTGGTAAGTGGAAATCTAATCGAAGTCCCCTGAAAACTAAACTCTAGATACTCGAGAATCTAAAAGATGACTCTCTTGCTGAAGTAATGGATTTATGTATGAGATGCACCCAACCAATCCATTCCCAATAATGCATCAAACTATAAGAACTCCAACACTCTTAGGTTTGCAGGTAAGACATGACCCCCTATCTCTACCGAACAATCAACACATACCAAGTTTGGGTAAATCTTGTCCCCAACATTTGTGTTAAGGATCAAGGGTCTCTCTAGTCTAGTAGGTTTCAAACCTAATATATCAACCATGTGACCCGAAATAAATGACATCGTAGAACTAAATCAAACATGGTATGAATAAAATGACCATAAATGCAAATTCTACCTTCAACCAGGTTACGTGTAGCAATCTGGTCTGACACACGCAACAGTGTGAATAAACCACCGGCTCTATTGCGATTTTCTTCAACCCAATCGTGGACAAGTACTAATGAAATGACCTATCTAACTACACTCAAAACAGGCTCCCCGAGAACTTGAATGGAACGCCTTGTCCCAGTCTCTTTATAACTGACCAAAACTCTGACCCTAGTCATATCTAGTACTATGTCTAATCTGTGCCCTTGACCACCATCTCAACCTCCAATCCTCTGATATAGTTGTCTCTGAGGACTTGATGATGTTAGCTGATGTGGTGTACTGATGTAACTATGTACATAAGTAGGTGATACCATCTTAGTAGAAGACAAAAATGTAATAGATGCTACACTTTATGCTCGACTTCCCCACATCCATGGTTTCATTTCTTCCCCATCCTATTACCTCTAAAACTACCTCCGATCTGTACTGATGCTGATGGTGCACCTTGAGCCCCGGCATTTATGCTCAAGAAAGTCTCATTGGGCATACCTCTCTCGTAGGCCTCCTATAAAATCCTCGGAGATGTAGTGACCACTATCGACCCACCCAAATAGATCATGAACAAAATAATACACCTAGTCGGCATCGGTATCAGCTATGCCTTAAGCATACTCCATCGATCGTAGGTACTGACCCATATACTAGCATTACTGACTTACTAGTCTCTTGTCTGATGTTCTAGATTCAAGTACTCTACAAGTTGCGGACTGAAGAAGGAATGCATTTCCCATTAATCCGTTCCTTAAACTCAGCCCAGTCCTTACGCTTCCCCTTCGTAATCACCATGCTACGCCCCCAAGTTTTAGCCTCTCCAAATAACAAAGCTGATAATATAGTAGGCCTCATGTGCTTTGGTGTAAGTAATACATAGTGAATCTTAGTGTGACTCTGCATGTATTTCTCTACAGTTTCTAAATCTATACCTCCATGAAATTTCTTCGGATAGGGGTCGTTAAACTCACAAGCTTGTTTCCCTTCAGCGGTAGCCCCAATACCTTTTTCACTAAACGTACTCGGCGTATCCCCAACCGTTGTATCTACAATAGGTGGTACAATATCAGCATAAACTTGTGCCTCCTCGGTCACTACAGGTCTCGTATGTACTGTTAGAGCACTTCATAGCCTATGTATCTGATACAGTAGACGTAGGGGGTGAAGGTGTAGCTTAGGTCCTCAAATAACTTGAGAATCTTCTCAAACTACGCCCATGTATGTAACCAACTGAGACATCTCGTATAGTCTCCCCCAAACGCATCACTAGTACTAGGTTGATCACCATCGCAATCTATAAAGATAGCAAATACACGATCAGACATAGCTATCGATAATAGTATATACAATACGTCAAATAGCTCATAGTTCGATTTTAATTCCTAAACTCTCTTCACTTCCCAACTAAAACTTAAGTCCAAATCATAGGGTTCCACTTTGAGCTCAATCATTGTCCTAACTTCCGCTAATTATGTCTTAATGGATTGTGATTTAATCAAGAGTCAAGTCTTACAAACTTTGCCTTTAATACCAACTGTGACGACCCCAGTTCACAAATATAAAACTAGATCCCGCCCGGCCTAGACTTATGTAGACTACGAGTTACCATCGCGTGGTCAACGCAAACCTAGTCAACTTTACCTTGCCATTCATCTTTATTAAACAATTTAAGTAATAGTTATTAATATTAGTGAGTTATTCAAAAATAAATGAAAGCATTTAAAATCCTCAAACAAATAAAATAACCTCAAGACATAAGTTAGAACAACTTAGAGTGTGAAAATCCTACATATGTATATCATCACCATATGTCATGTCACAAGAGAGTATATCATAATATACATGCACATGATCTCTCATAACCCGATCCCTTATGTTTCAAAACATATATATATATATCCTCAAAGCAAGTCATCTAGCTGAGGAGCTTTTCCCTTGCTCGATTGTGGAATTTGCACTCAATCAAATATAAGAATGACAAGTCCCTAGTAAGTAATGTCAAACATGATGTTTACAGTATTTCGACAGTAAATAACAGTCTATATTCATGTTGATAGAAGAAAAGTACAGGGAATGCATGAATAAATAAATAATAGAAATAAATTTGGATCAATCAAAATGAGTGTCCAGGAATCAAAAGAAAGGCGCAAGTAGTCCCGATCAGTAAAAAAAGTCGTTGAATCGAGGTAAAACACCTACCAGACTCTCATTATGTCGAGGGAGAACACCTACTAAACTCGGAGCTTAGGACAGTGGTGCATTCACACCATCCTAAAATCCATGAGAATGCTGAATTCCCTAGCAATTTAGTGAAGAATTCTCACCCCGTATAGAACAACAAACAATATCGTGCATCCCAAGTTCTTGGCTCTAGTAAATTACTCCAGATAACTCGTCCTACCAAGGATCATGTTGACTCACTTGCCCTTGACCACTCGATCAGAATAGAATTCCAAACAAGGAATGTAGCAATAATAATAACAAATTAAAGCTCAAAGAAATAAATGTAAATTTCTCCACTGGTATATTTACCCGTGTCCAATGCTATTGTGCACTCACACGCCCGTAATTCATCCCTTAAGAATCCTACGTGTCTATCACTGTCATACAATTCCCCGTTAATCATTTGATTACAACTTTGTTAATTATTATCCAAATTATCCCATTTTCCATAATTTTATTCATTTATATATTTGGGATAATTACCCAGTATTGGTTCGTATTCGAACCCATTTAGATACCCGAGAGATCCCATAAGTTTTTGGAAAAAATGAAAAATTGGTCTGATGAATAGTGTCATGCCGTGAGTGGCGCCATTGAGGAATTTCCTTGACGTGGCGTCACTTAAAGTGTGAGATCACAATCATCCCTGGTTCAGACGTCATAGGTGAAATGCCTCACAACTTCCCTCGCGGTGTCACTTCCTAAATCTATTCCTAGGTTTTTCAACACTCCGACTTGTTTTGCCGCATTCCGAGCCTATCCCAAACTCATAGGGCGCTCATTTACACCAAATCCATCATTCATATCATTTAAAAGAATGGTCTATAACCCCGATGTGGAAATTAACTCAAAAATCAACAATAATTTGCCAAAAATACAAAATCAAATCTAAACACCTAAAACAATTGCATGGTTGTGCTCCCCACCGATCAAATAATCCATATAAATAATCAAAACACTTAGAAAACTAAATTTCCAAATTGTTATCCAAAAATACTACGACAAAAACCCTCAAAAGACCCGTCAAAATGACGAATACCTCGCAATGTTACCTTGGCTTTTTGCATTTGATAGCTTCTTGTCGTCGTTCCAAGCTCAAAACCCCGTTCGAAGAATCTCCACAAACTTCATTGTGTTCTCACGATAAAGAAGAATCAAAAATAAGTTTGAAAAGAGAGAAAACAAAAAGTTATTTATATCCTTTACATCTACTCCCACACGCGTATCTCGATGCACATCGAGCTGCTCCCTTCACTCCAACTAAGTCTTCCCTAACACTTTAGTGACACATCATGGTGACATACTTTGTGACACTTCCCATGCACACACCTCAATACATGTTTTCCCCGCATTTTCGAACCCTATTCACAACACGACTTCACACCGTCGTGTACCCACGAACCTACCAAGGCACTAAACACATTACCAAACATTTAATTATTATATATTAATGTATTTTGTCAATGTTTTAATTACATTTTTCCCTCGAACAGCTAAATACCCGACCATTATTCACCTCGGCGCATGCAAAAATGCATTTCTCAAGTGGAACTCATTTCTTTGCATCAATGCTCACCCTCAAACGTCCTCACATGTTTAGGACATTGAAATTTAAATTTGGGTAAATAGATAAATAATACAAACACCGAACAAAATAACATACCTCAACGTCGACGACCGAGAATATTTTACACGTATCACGACAAGGAGTCCACGTATGACCTAAAATGACACGTAGCATGAGTTAGATTTTATGGTCATTACTGTTGGCGTAGGGGCTGCAATAGAGCTTAGAGCTGGTTCCATTTGTTGTCGTACCGGATTTGATTGCTATTCGTAACCTGATTGAAGTATGGTTTATATTTGTAGTCGATTCATGCATACTATGTTTGATTCTAGTTCCATGGTTTCATTTATATTTGGTCGTATTGTTGATGAGTTGTGGTTGAGACCCACTAGATTAGAAAGACCCTTAATCCTTAATACAACTACCGAGGATAAGATGTAACGGCCCCTATTTTCGTCTAGGGCACCGCCCTGCCTAATCCCATAATTAAGCCCTAATTTCAACATGTAGGACCTAATTACGTATTAGTCAGCCTGTACTACCTAATATTTTATGAAAATTATCAATTTAGCGGAAGTCTTTAACATATTAGCGGAAACATTTCAAATAATTCCTAAATGTGGAAACCAGGAAATCACAATCACAATATCAATATAAAATAAACGACGATCATATAGATAAAGTGAAAGTTCAAAAGTCGGGTGAACTAACTCTCGTCCCAACAAAGCAACCCAAGCAAAAGACGTATATAAACATAATACAAAAATGTGACGTACATGTACAGCAGCTACGCGCTACGAGCTCAGAGGTAGTCGCCGATCTTCTCCTTGCCCGGTCTAATGCTGTTTGACGGACCTACACCCACCGTCACAAACTAGACGGTGAGTATAGTGATATTTAAGTGATAACCGGGGAATTCTATACTTCATTTCCAAATTAAAGACAGATATTTAAATGCATAATATAGCAGAAAAAGGTGCTGAGAAAGTAATGCATATAAATATCACAGTTAACCAAGTTAGATAGACTGACACAGGCTAAGTCGAGATGATCTACGTCCTGTCGGCGGTGAGAAATATCAACCAGCCTTTTTCCACTATCGTATGGAGATACTCTCAACATACTTGTAAATTTTTGGATATATATATAAATAGAACTTGCAACAACCCCGTAGTTCAAGCTACGTGATGCCACCCAAGTAATAGTGGTGAGTGCTTTGAAACCCCAAGGTCCAGGTGACCCGTGAATCCACCCATCTCTCGTGCAATGGACACTAGATAATCTCCAACTTTTGTTTCAAGGATTTTCATTTCTAAGGTTCTACGATATCAACAATAAGTTAGGCTACAAAGCCTCAAAGGAAATGGAATATAAATCAATTACCACAGTAACCCTATTGCATGCATTTCTAACATCAATTATAACATTATTCATAATCAAATATGGCACATTAGGAAAGGAGACAATGAAATCATCACAAGGCATCATGCTATTTCAACATTCAACTTGAATAGAGCAAGGAAAGCATGATGGTAGATTACTAATAACACGTCATCAAATTGACTGAAAGAGAATTTAGTATGAATAAAATAAAGTAGGGAGTTCCCACAGTTTCACTTACAAGTCACAGGATAGCTCTAACTATCTGGCCTCGCGACACTTCGACTAGCATTCTCGAACTTCCGTAACACCCCTAAGTCCCTGAAAGATTATTTCATATCATTCATTTACTTATTTACTTATTTTTTGTTACATAAATATATTTTATGTATATATTCATATATGTGTATATGTAGATATATACATATATGTGCATTTGTATATATATAAATGTATATGTATGTATACATATATATATACATATTATTATTTCTTCTATTATTTTATTTAATTTTTTTTTTTTGTAGATATACATGTGTATGTGTATGTGTATATATACATACATGTATATTTTATGTATACATATACATACATACATGTATGTATATACATTACATATATTTATATAGTATTTATTACTATTACTTTTATTTTTATTTATTTATTTTATTATTTTATTTTATTTTATTTTATTATTTTTTTTTTTTGGGCTGGACGGGTCGGACCCGGTCCCCCGGTCCCCCTTCATCTCTTCAAATAGAGATTTTGCAATGAGCGTATCTCTTCTCTTTCTTCCCCTTTTTTTTTTTTTTTTTTTTTTTTTTTCCTTCCTTTCTTTACTTCTTCAATCCACACAACAACAACAACAACTCCAACACCAATATCAACATCATAACATCAAAATCCACCATCAACACATTGATTTTTTTTTTTTTAAATTCAACTTCATTCAACCTCACTAACACCACCATTAACATCTACCACAACAATCAACAACAAAAACAAAAGAGTTACCTTGCCAATGCCGTGATCTCCTCCGATGACCTCTCCTCTCTTGGATCTTCTCTTCTTCTTCTTCTCCTTTCTCTTCTCCTTCTTCTCCCTCTTGTGTGCGGCGGCGGGGTGGTTTTGTTGTGTTTTTGGGGTGAAATTACCATCTTACCCCTCCAACCCTATCCTTTTCTATATACACTAATGCCCCTTATTGTCATTTCACAATTATTTTCTGATTTTTCTGATTTCTTTTAATGTATATATATTTATATTATATATTTATATAATATAAGTATATATATATGTATGTATATTTCCAATTCAATTTAATAAATTTATAACCATAGGCTATGATTTAATGTGTATTAATTTAGTACATCGCATTTTACTAAATTTAGACTTACCGCAAGTCTCGCTATTCGGTACCCCGGCATGCACACAACTCAAGGCATGTCCCTGACCACGTCTCGGCTTCGATAGCTGCAAATACTGACTTAATCAGCCTACACACATACGAAACACTAGGAATACATCAATACAAATATAAAATTTACCTCGGCCACATGCCTTGGTCTGTGTGCGCATCTCATGCGGGCCCCACGTCACGGATTAGCGATCCTGATTAAGCAATTAATCAAGATTAGCAAAATTGGGCCGTGACAAATATTCCCAACAAAATGAAAATTTCGTCCTCGAAATTAATTCAGGTTAGGGTATACCTGACTCAAAAAGGTACGAAAAACGGTCTCGCATATAATCCTCCTGTTCCCAAGTGAGTTCCGACTCGTTGTGGAACTGCCACTTGACTAGTACCTTCGGGATAGACTTGTTCCTTAACTGTTGTACCTTTCGGTCTAGGATTTGGATAGGTTGCTCCTCATATGAACAATCCTCGCTCAGGTCGATCTGACTCAAGTCAACCGTCGGTCGTGCGCCTGCCTTCGACTCAGCCAGTCGAAGCATAGATATATGAAAGACCGGATGAACACCTGACATCTGCGGAGGAAGCTCTAACTCGTACGCAACCTTTCCAACCCGTTTCCTAACTCTGAATGGCCCGATGAAACGCGGTGCAAGCTTGCCTTTTACACCAAATCTCTCTAGACCTCTCCGAGGAGAAACCTTAAGGTAGACATAGGCTCCCTCGGGATAAGTGAGATCACTATGATACTTGTCTGCATACTGCTTTTGTCTTTCTTGGGCTCCCTTAAGCTTCAATTGAATATGTTGTACCTTCTCTGTATGATCAACAACAATCTCAGGTCCTACCGACAATCTGTCCTCTGGCTCAGCCCAACACGATGGTGAGCGACAAGGTCTACCATATAAAGCCTCAAATGGCGCCATTTCGATGCTAGCCTGATAACTGTTGTTGTATGCAAACTCACACAACGGTAGGTATTCCGCCCATGATCCGCCAAACTCTAGCACACAAGCTCGTAACATATCCTCTAGGACCTGATTGAGTCTTTCAGTCTGTCCGTCGTCTGAGGGTGAAAGGCCGTGCTGAAATGTAGGCGTGTACCATACTGCTCCTGCATACTCTGCCACATCCTGGATGTAAAGTTAGCATCTCTGTCTGATACAATAGTCAATGGTACTCCATGCAGCCTGATGATCTCTTTCTCAAACAACACGCTCAACTGATCAAATGTGTAATGTGATGCCACTGGTAGGAAATGAGCAGACTTAGTTAGTCTGTCGACTATAACCCATATCGAGTCGTGTCGCCTGGCAGTCTTCGGTAAACCTCTAATAAAGTCCATGGCTATGTCTTCCCATTTCCATTTCGGAATGGGAAGTGGTTGTAAGAGTCCCCCTGGCCTACGATGCTCCACTTTCACTTGCTGGCATATTCCACAATTCCGGATAAACTCTGACACGTCCGCCTTCATCCCAGGCCACCAGAAATGTCTCTTCATATCATGGTACATCTTAGTCCTGCCTGGATGAATGGTAAATCGGGAACGATGTGACTCTTGAAGGATTTCGTCTCTTAACTCTGGCACTTCGGGTATCCACGGTCTGCCCCTAAACCTCGGACATTGATCGATGTCTCGCCGATCAACAACAATCTGAACTCTGCGCTAACTCACTGAATCTCGTATACGACTCGTCGGTCCTTTGACCTTCTGCTACTCTCTGTGTGGACACGGTCTGTACTCTCAACTGCGCGCAAATCTCAACTCTAACATCCGTAGGAATACCTATCTGACTTGATGTCGCCGCTACATCAAACATCTCATACTCACGTGTCATATGACAATTGGTCGTCTCTACATCTCCAACCGGTCTCCTACTCAGCGCGTCGCAACTACGTTAGCTTTTCCTGGGTGATACTCCCAGAGAAAAGTCATAGTCCTTTAAAAACTCTAACCATCTGCGTTGCCTCATGTTCAGCTCTTTCTGCGTGAAGAGATATTTCAAACTCTTGTGATCAGTATAGAGTGTGAATCTCTCCCCATACAGATGATGTCTCCAAATCTTCAGAGCAAATACTACCGCTGCTAACTCCAAATCATGTGTAGGGTAGTTCTTCTCATGTATCTTCAGCTGTCTCGAAGCATATGCCACAACTCCACTACCCTGCATTAATACACATCCAAGTCCTGTGTATGAAGCATCAGTGTACACTAAGAATCCCTGACCAGCCTCTGGTAACACCAACACGGGGGCGGTAGTCAACAATCTCTTCAGCTGAGCAAATGCGTTCTCACACTCTGCAGTCCAATTAAATATGACGTCTTTACGTGTCGGCTAGTCATTGGTGAAGCAATTTTGGAAAAATCCTTCACAAATCTTCGGTAATAGCCTGCCAACCCTAGAAAACTCCTGATTTCTGTCACGGACTTTGGTGCTGGCCAATCCATGACTGCCTGAATCTTGGCCGGATCTGCTGCAATCCCTGATGCTCCAACCACATGAGCTAAGAACTTGACCTCTCCAAGCCAAAACTCACACTTGCTGAACTTGGCGAATAGCCTGTGCTCCCTCAAAGTCTGCAACGTCTCCTTAAGGTGCTGCTCGTGGTCCTCTCGTGTCCTCGAATAAATGAGAATGTTGTCGATGAAGACTATCACGAAGCGGTCAAGATATGGTCTCAAAACTCGATGCATAAGATCCATAAACACAGCAGGGGCATTAGTCAGCCCGAAAGGCATGACCGTGAACGATAATGTCCATATCTAGTGCGAAATCTTTGTCTTAGACCTATCCTCGTCCCTGATCCTGAGTTGATAATACCCCGATCTCAAGTCTATCTTAGAGAAAAACTGTGCTCCCCTCAGCTGTTCGAATAAGTCGTCAATCCTCGGCAACGGGTACTGGTTCCTAACAGTGGCCTTATTCAGTTGTTTGTAGTCGATACATAGTTGTAGACTACCATCTTTCTTCTTTACAAACAAAACTGGTGCTCCCCATGGCGACATAGATGGTGTAATGAATCCTTTATTTCCCAAATCCTGAAGCTGATCCCTCAACTCTTCCAACTCTTTCGGTGCCATGCGATAGGGTGGTATCGAGATTGGTCTGGTGCCTGGCATAAGATCAATAACAAAGTCTATCTCTCGAGGTGGTGGTAGTCCAGGTAAGTCCTCCGGAAAAACATCAGGAAAGTCTTAGACCACTGGTATGTCCTCAAGTCGGGGTCCCTGACTCTCCATTACGGCATACAAAGCTACTAGAGTCTCCATCTCCTCACTAGACACTAATCGACCTCTCGTGGTGCAAATTTTCGGTGTACTACCTTGATGCACAAATAGTGGACGTCCAGGAATCTCAAATACCACTGACTTACTGTAACAGTCAATGTGTGCGTGGTATGCTGATAACCAGTCCATCCCAAAAAGTGCGTCGAACTCTAACGTCTCGAGGACTCTAAAGTCGGCAGGTAACTCAACCCCGCTAATCTCTACTGGGACTTTCTCAATTAGGCTGTTAGGATAAACCTTATCCCCAGCTGCGGTACTCAACATCAAATGTACACTAAGCCTCACCGGAGTTAGTCCTAAGACGTCTATCATGCGACCCGAAATAAAAGATATGGTAGATCCGAAATCAAATAAAACATAAGAGTCTCTACCAGTGATAGAAATCGTACCCTTAATGAGACTCCGTGTGGCGCTGGCGTCTGGCTGAGCTAGCTGCGCGACCATATGTACTGGCCTCCCGGGCCTGTGGTGGATGTACTGCGGCTGGCTGCGAGCACTCCCTGACTACATGTCTGTCTTGCCCACATCTGAAACATGTAACCTGTCTAGGCTGACCGAGCTGTCGCTGATAACTCTGACCCTGATTCTGTCTCTGTCCCTGACGGGGTCCCTCTCGACCTCTGCCTCTACCTCGGCCTCTACCACCCGACTGCTGATGGTGGCGTGTCTCTGGTGGTGCAGGAAGTGTCAATCTCTCTGGTGCCGGTAGTGCGGGTCTGCACTGTGGTGGGGGCAAGATCCGTGTTGTTGAACTCTGCGCGGAGGTGGCATATGATGCTTGGGGCACGACCGAGTGATGTGAGGTCGTCCCCGATACCGGTGCCCCTCGATACCACCCCCTAGATGCCTTACCCCTCTGTCGCCTCCTCTCATACTCTGCTATCTGCTCAGACGACCAAGTCTGACCTGGAGCTGCCCTGTCAGCTACTCTACTCAGATGGTAAGTCTCATGGGCAAGGGCGCGCTCATAAATGTCACCAAGTCCGGGCTCCCGTGCCAACCACATGCTCTCCAATATCAGCTCTTAAACCAACCCCAAAGTAGTGCACATCCTCTAGCTCCTCTCTGACCAAATCCCCAGCAAACTGTCGCAAGTAGCCGTATCTCTCTCGATCTTTGCATAAACTGTCTCATCCGGTCCCTGTCTCAAACTCATGAAGTCTCGCCTCGGTCTCATCCTAACTGGCTTTGCGGAAAGTACTGTCGATAAAACTTGTCCTTAAATATCTTCCATGATGTGAAGTCCCCATCCGTCGCTATCGTCGTGCGCCACCAAACATCGCATCCTCTCGCAATGTATACGACGATAGCTCGGGACGTAGCCTATCCTCAATGCCCATATCCTATGAAGCTTCTCCCGAGATAGCACCCACTTCTCGATCATCGAAAGTCTCGAGTCCCATCAAAGTACTCGGTGAAGCCTAATGAAGTCCTTAATCGAACTTGATCCCCACCGCCGAGTCGATGATGTGGAGGTGCGAGTGGTCGTCGCCACTACTATATCGATCGTCGGAACCGTGGCGGTGCTGGAGAGCTGTGCCACAGGAGTCGCAGTCGTAGTCTGAACAATAGGTGTCTCGGCTACGGGCGTGGCAACAGGAATGGTGGCTGGTACGGCAAACGGAGTGGCGGTTGTCGTAGTCGCTGGAATGGCGCCCTGTGGTATAGTAGGCTCTGTCGTAGGAGGCGTAACAACTGTGCGTGTACTAGCGACTGTCTGTGTGAGTGCAGTGATCTGCGCAGTGACGTATGCCATGAAGTCCACCAACTGCTGCCCCTGAGCAGCCACTCGGTCAGACAGCCTCTACTGTCGGTCGTCATCAGATGTGGTGGGAGGCTGACTGCCGCTAGCATCCGAACCACCTGTATCGCGTGCGTCTGTCATCGTCGTCTACATGTTGATAACAAATTCGCATCAACCACTACGAAGTGTATCGCGTATATATATATACATAATGAAATTAACACATATACTTGAAAATCCCAAGCTCACCTTCACTCGATTCCCAACAAAATAGTTTCCTAGGCGATGTTCATCTGGTTTCCACTTCTAAGATTTGTGTTTTATGCGAGTTCGTGTTTTTCCTTATTCGTCCCTAAGGTTCTGAAGCCTAAGCTCTGATACCAACTGTAACGGCCCCTATTTTCATCTAGGGCACCGCCCGGCCTAATCCCATAATTAAGCCCTAATTTCAACACATAAGACCTAATTACGTATTAGTCAGCCTGTACTACCTAATATTTTATGAAAATTATCAATTTAGCGGAAGTCTTTAACATATTAGCGGAAACATTTCAAATAATTCCTAAATGTGGAAACCAGGAAATCACAATCACAATATCAATATAAAATAAACGACGATCATATAGATAAAGTGAAAGTTCAAAAGTCGGGTGAACTAACTCTCGTCCCAACAAAGCAACCCAAGCAAAAGACATATATAAACATAATACAAAAATGTGACGTACATGTACAGCAGCTACGCGCTACGAGCTCAGAGGTAGTCGCCGATCTTCTCCTTGCCCGGTCTAATGCTGTTTGACGGACCTACACCCACCGTCACAAACTAGACGGTGAGTATAGTGATATTTAAGTGATAACCGGGAATTCTATACTTCATTTCCAAATTAAAGACAGATATTTAAATGCATAATATAGCAGAAAAAGGTCTTGAGAAAGTAATGCATATAAATATCACAGTTAACCAAGTTAGATAGACTGACACAGGCTAAGTCGAGATGATCTACATCCTGTCGGCGGTGAGAAATATCAACCAGCCTTTTTCCACTATCGTATGGAGATACTCTCAACATACTTGTAAATTTTTGGATATATATATAAATAGAACTTTCCGACAACCCCGTAGTTCAAGCTACGTGATGCCACCCAAGTAATAGTGGTGAGTGCTGGAAACCCCAAGGTCCAGTGACCCCGTGAATCCACCCATCTCTCGTGCAATGGACACTAGATAATCTCCAACTTTTGTTTCAAGGATTTTCATTTCTAAGGTTCTACGATATCAACAATAAGTTAGGCTACAAAGCCTCAAAGGAAATGGAATATAAATCAATTACCACAGTAACCCTATTGCATGCATTTCTAACATCAATTATAACATTATTCATAATCAAATATGGCACATTAGGAAAGGAGTCAATGAAATCATCACAAGGCATCATGCTATTTCAACATTCAACTTGAATAGAGCAAGGAAAGCATGATGGTAGATTACTAATAACACGTCATCAAATTGATCGAAAGAGAATTTAGTATGAATAAAATAAAGTAGGGAGTTCCCACGCTTCACTTACAAGTCACAGGGATAGCTCTAACTATCCGGCCTCGCGACACTTCGACTAGCATTCTCGAACTTCCGTAACACCCCTAAGTCCCCGAAAGATTATTTCATATCATTCATTTACTTATTTACTTATTTTTTGTTACATAAATATATTTTATGTATATATTCATATATGTGTATATGTAGATATATACATATATGTGCATTTGTATATATATAAATGTATATGTATGTATACATATATATATACATATTATTATTTCTTCTATTATTTTATTTAATTTTTTTTTTTTTGTAGATATACATGTGTATGTGTATGTGTATATATACATACATGTATATTTTATGTATACATATACATACATACATGTATGTATATACATTACATATATTTATATAGTATTTATTACTATTACTTTTATTTTTATTTATTTATTTTATTATTTTTATTTTATTTTATTTTATTTTATTTTATTTTTTTTTTTTTTTTTTTTTTTTTTTTTTTGAAATTTGGACCGGGTCGGACCGGTCCAACCGGGTTTGACCGGTCCGACCCGGTCCAAGGGTCCCCCTTCATCTCTTCAAAGAGACTTTGCAACAAAGCGTCTCTCTCTCTCTTTCTTCCCCTTTTTTTTTTTTTTTTTCTTCCTTCCTTTCTTTACTTCTTCAATCCACACAACAACAACTCCAACACCAATATCAACATCATAACATCAAAATCCACCATCAACACATTGTTTTTTTTTTTTTTTTTAAATTCAACTTCATTCAACCTCACCAACACCACCATTAACATCTACCACAACAATCAACAACAAAAACAAAAGTGTTACCTCGCCAATGCCGCGATCTCCTCCGATGACCTCTCCTCTCTCGGATCTTCTCTTCTTCTTCTTCTTCTCCTTTCTCTTCTCCTTCTTCTCCCTCTTGTGTGCGGCGGCGGGGTGGTTTTGTTGTGTTTTTGGGGTGAAATTACCATCTTACCCCTCCAACCCTATCCTTTTCTATATACACTAATGCCCCTTATTGTCATTTCACAATTATTTTCTGATTTTTCTGATTTCTTTTAATGTATATATATTTATATTATATATTTATATAATATAAGTATATATATATATGTATGTATATTTCCAATTCAATTTAATAAATTTATAACCATAGGCTATGATTTAATGTGTATTAATTTAGTACATCGCATTTTACTAAATTTAGACTTACCGCAAGTCTCGCTATTCGGTACCCCGGCTTGCACACAACTCAAGGCGTGTCCCTGACCACGTCTCGGCGTTGATAGCTGTAAATACTGACTTAATCAGCCTACACACATACGAAACACTAGGAATACATCAATACAAATATAAAATTTACCTCGGCCACATGCCTTGGTCTGTGTGCGCATCTCATGCGGGCCCCATGTCACGGATTGGCGATCCTGATTAAGCAGTTAATCAAGATTAGCAAAATTGGGCCATGACATAAGATTTACTCGAAGTTATTGTATGTTGATTGTTTGGTAGAAATAGGGGTCACATCTTACTTGCAGACCTGAGATTGTTGGAGTTCCTAAATTTCAATGCTTTGTTGGATATGGATTGGTTAGGTGCGTATCATGCACAGATCCATTGTTTCAGCAAGAGGATCAAATTTCAGATTCTTGGGCATCTAAAGTTTAGTTTTCGGGGACTTCGACCAATTTATCGATTACCAGAGGCAGGATAGCTTCTAACATTGATGTCGAGACATTTGCAAGTGTTTTGAGTATGATAGGGAGAGTTAAGACTAGGATGGAGGTGGTACCTGTTGTGTGCGAGTTCCCAGACATTTTTCCTACTAAGCTACTAGGTTTACCACCGCTTAGAGAGATCGACTTCATTATTGATTTTGTCCCGGGACCAAGCCTATATCGATACTACCATACCGTATGGCTCCGAGAGAGCTAGAGGAGTGGAGATCACAGCTTGACAAGCTGTTAGAGATGGGATTCATTCACCTCAAGATGTCACTTTAAGCGCGTCGGTCTTGTTTATGAAAAAAAAGGACGGAAGCATGAAATTGTGTATTGACTACAGACAGCTTAATAGGGTTACAATGAAGAACAAGTATATGCTTCCTTGCATTGATGATTTGTTCGACCAACTACAGGAGAACAATAGTTCTCGAAGATTGATTTGATACCTGGGTACCATCAACTGAGGATTAGAGAGGAGAACAGGGAGAAGACTGCTTTTTGCACTCGATATGGGCATTACCAATTTACAGTCATGCCTTTTGGGTTGACTAACGCCCCTGGGATGTTTATGGATTTGATGCATCCAATGTTGAGACATATTCCAAATTTCTAATCCTAGATTTTGGCCATAATCCGGGTTACTGGACCGTGACGTGTGGGACCTACGTTGGGACACATGCAATGACCGAGGCACGTGGCCGACGTATATTTTATATTTGATATGTTGAATGCCTAGTGTATTGTATGTGTGTACCATATACCTAAAATTTTTAAGTTTGATAGTTTCGTTGATTCGGCGCCGGGGAGATGCTCGAGTTGCTTGTGAGCCATACGACTAGGTAGATAGTGTTATGGTAAGTCATAATTCACTTTTATATGTTTAATGAATTATTTGTATAGACTATGATCATTTATATCAATGTAAATCAAATTAATAAGCCTATGGTTACAAACTAAAATACAACACACATTGAATTATCTCGGGATACATGCTAGCACATACTCCCATGAAGACATGAGTTAAGTTTTGGTGTCACTTAGTCTAGAAAGTAGTGGGGTTAGGAGCTATTAGTGACCATAACATTTCATGGAGATAGAGTTATGCAACTTGATGAAAACCAAACATTATAAAAAAGCACTTAAACACTTTCCTTCTCATTTGCATGCAAATCAAAGCAAAAAATTTTAGAGCTGTTCGGGGTTTTGTTTGTTAGAAATTGGGGTGTAAGAGAGACAAATTTGTAGATCAAAAGAAGCTCAAGTGACAACTATTAAATCTAGAACCCTAGGTGATTTTCTACACTTCTGTGCTTTGGAATTCAAAGGTTTTGGGGGCTTAGATGATAGAAATTTTGAATGGGATCAGTTTTAAAGTGTTTCTAACATGGTTTTAATGTGTTTTGAAGCTTTGATTCAACTATAAAACTTAATTTTCAAAATTGAGGGTTTTGCTAAAAAATGGGGTTTTGTTCATGATTCTGAAATTTCAATTTTTGGGCTTGAAAACATGTTTATTTTTAAAATATAGTTTCATTTTTGAATTCCTCACTAAAAAACACTTAAGATAGTGTCAAGCCTCATTAAAAATCAGTTATGAATTTCTAAGATTAGATTTCAAGCTTTTCTTCATGTTCTTCCCCAAAATTTGAAATGCATATTTAAACTCTCATTTTGATGATGAATGAATGAAATGTATGAAGTCTCTACATTTTTATGTTTCGAGGGTTGTCGGGACCCTTGGCGAAGAAGGTGAGCAAGGATCCCAAGTCAATAACGATAACCCCGACCAATTCGGTATTGAAACAAAAAAAAACTAAAATTAAACTACAGAATTTTGACCTATAGAATTGCAAAATTTTGATCTACATAACTGCAGAGTCCCAAAATTCTAGTCGCAGGATTAATCAAAAGCTAAGAAATCAAGTTAGTAATTTAAGAAGTAGGAATTGCATAATTAATCCTAGAAAATACGTATGTTTTTCAGAATTTTCAGAATTCTAGCTTGTAGAATTGAAGAATTATGGCAAAATACTGGCCTGCGTGAATTGCAAAATTCTAAAATTCTAATTGCAGTTTCACTGCAAAACACATAACTTAACTTAGAACCATTAACAAAGTCTAACACCTTAACTCGACCTAAACTCACACTAAATAGTCTAAATCACTCTAAGACATACTTAATCATACCAGGAACTTAAAGAAGGTTCTCTAGAGTCGGGTGCGCAAATTGGGGAGTTGAAAAGCCATAATAGCTAGGAACCTTCGTGAATGTGAGTAATACCATTGATGTTTCTATTTACAATTTCATTCCATCATTTTTTTCTTGTTGGTCTATTTAGACTTTATTATATCTTGTATTCCAATATCATGACTTGTGTTGCTATCCTCAAATGTTGATCCCTGTTGTCATGATATCTTATTGGCTTATATTTAATTGATTCCTTTTATATGCCATATGTCTTGCCTTGCTGTTTTATTGATATTTGGTTCACGAATAGCATGCTATTAGGCAATTCTTTTCGATGTGTAATGTGGGCTTATACTCTCGATTGGTGTGCTTTGCATACCACTTAAACTTAACTCATATTATAAACTAAGAGTCTTTATTGATAACAAAAGTAGTGTTAGAATTTAGGATCCATTGCACAATATAGAGTGGGCGGCTCACGGGGTCACTGAACTTTGGAGATGTTGGCACTCTCCATTATACTCGCGTGGCACACAACGTAATGAACTGAGGTAGTCGGCAAGAAATGACATGTATAAACTAATATGAGGTGTTCGAGAGAGCTCACGCCCTACAATAATGGAATAAGGCTGCTATGATATATTTCACGGCCGACCGGACCTAGATCAATATTGCTTAGCTAATGTCGGTTTCATTTGTTTTTCTTATGGTATTTTCCAGCATATGCTAGATAGAGAATTCTTTGGCTACTTGTTATGCTTTTAAATATCGTTCTTTTCATTTGGAAAATGTGAATATATATATCAATGGGAATTACTATTATACTTTTGTCACCGTCCTTTTTATGACGGTGGTGCAGACCCATTGAGTAGCAAGTCGGGCAAGGAGAAGATCAACAACTACCTCTAAGCCTAGAACGCGATATTGACCTACTTGTAAGTATTTTTGGTATTTTGTATTATTACTGTTATTATGTCTTTTATACTGTTGGATTGTATATTGAGTTAAGCGATAGTTCCCTAACATTTTATGACTTTCACACTGGATTATATTCGCCTCTTATTATATATCATGTGATCGTTATTTTCTGGTTTTCACACATAGGACTTATTTAATTGCATCTACATAAATTGTTAAGACTTCCACTAATCTCGTTAATTCAGAAAAAGTATTAATTAACTATAAATTTCATTAATTGGTAGAACTTGTGTATTATTTATCTTGAACATGTGTAAGTGGATAAATAGGTTAGAAAGACTAACTAATACGTAGTTAAGTCCTACGGGATTGAGATTTGGGCTTAGTTACAAGATTAGGTCAAGCAGTGCTGTGTTTAGGAATTCAGGCCTTCACAAGATAATACTTGGATAGATTCGTCATTGTGTTCATCGACGACATCTTATCTACTCCAAGACTCATGAGGATTACGAAAAGCACCTCAGGATGATTTTACAGATATTGAGGGAGCACAGATTGTTTGCCAAGTTCAATAAGTGTGAGTTTTGGCTTACCAGGTCAAATTTCTTAGTCACACCGTCGAAGCTAGCGGGGTGTAAGTGGATCCTACAAATGTCAGAGCAGTGATTGATTGGCCTACACCGAGATCAATGACATATATTTATCATTTTCTTAGCTTGGTTGGATATTATAAGTATTTTTTGTAGGACTCCTTGAAGATTGCAACACCTATGACATAATTGAAAAAGAAGGATACTCACTTTCAGTGGATAGACAATTATGAGCAAGCGTTTCTGACATGGAAGGAACATTTGACTACCGCATCAGTTTTGGTATTACCTGAGTCAGGGAAGGGTTTTGAGGTGAACATCGATGCTTCTAAAGTCGGTTTGGGTTATGTATTGATGTAGGACAATAAAGTGATTGCCTACGCGTCCCGATAGCTGAAAATTCACGAGAAGAACTACCTACACATGACTTGGAGTTAGCGACAGTGGTCTTCGCTCTGAAGATTTGGCACCATTATCTCTGTGGTGAGAGATTTGTCTTGTTTACTAACCACAAGAGTTTGAAGTACCTCTTTACTTAGAAGGAGCAAAATATGCGACAAAGTCATTGTGTGACGACCCCTCTCCTAATCTAGGTCACTGCCGGCTAATCCCGTAATTAAGCCCTAATTCGGTCCTTAGGACTTAACTACATATTAGTCAGCCTTTTCAACCTAATTGCCAACTTGATCATGCTTAGGAAAAATAATACACTAACCCTATCAATTTTAATAATTTATAGTTGTTTATATTAATTAGTTAGCAGACGTATTAATAAGATTTTAGTGGAAGTCTTAACATTTCAAATGGAAACAATTTAATAATCCTAAGTGTGGAAACCAGGAATAACAATCACAATATATATGAACTATGTGGCGAAACATATAAACAATGTGATAGCCAAAAGTCGGGGAACTAACGCTTAATCCCAATACATATACAACCCAACAGTATGAAAGACATAAATAGTAAAATATACAAAATATCAAAAACCTAGAGTTAGACAGTAGCATGCTCCCCAAGCTCAGAAGTAGTCGCAATCTTCTCCTTGTTGGTCTACTGCTCGACAGATCTGCACCCACCGTTATAAAAAGGACGGTAAGTACAAAAGTATAACAATAATTCCCAAATGACTTATTTACTCACATTTCCAAAATAAATGAACGGTATTTAAAAGCATAATGGCAGCTAAAGAATGCTCTAAATAAATATGCTAGAAAATATTGAAAGCATAAATGAAACCACATAGGTTAAACAGTCTGATATAGGTCCAGGTTAGCGGTGAGAACTATCACTTAGCCTTTTTCCACTATTTATATGAAGTTGTGCTCTACATATCATCATTTTCTAATAACCTCAAATAGTGGAGCTGTGCATTACGCGTATAAATCATCTATCATAAATCTCGCCGAACACCCCGGTTCATTACGTCGTGAGTCGTGCGAGTATAGTGGAGAGTGCCAACATCTCCGAAGTCTAGTGACCCCGTGAGCCGCCCACTCTATAATGTGCAATGGACCCTAGATTCTAAAACTACCTTAAAGTCAATAAAAGACTCGGGTTTAGATTTTTCAACAAAATACTAAATGCTACGCAAAGCACACAATTTCATGAGTACAAATACACAACGCACACTAAAATAATTTCCTAATAGCATGCTATATCTATTTCAATATTCAACCACAATAACAAGGATAGACATATGGTAAGCGAAAACATTTGAGAATTTCAAAAAAATGAAATACCATAACCACAAAGTGCTAACATGATAGGAATAGCAACACATATCATGGCATAGAGTACAAGACATTTTATTTGCAAAATAGATCAACAAACATTAATAAAGTGGAATGAAATGAAAACAAATAATTCAAGTGGGACTACTCACTCTCAAACAATGATCCTAACTAAATTCGGCCTCGCGATCACTGAACTTGCGTATCCGGATTCCCGACACACATCCCTATGTCCCAGGGGTGATTATATGTGTATTAGGATGGGTTAAGGTGGGTTTAGGCCAGTGGTTAGGTTAATTAGGTCTTGGAGAAAAATACAGGATAGCAGGAAATTTCCTACTGTTAAGGGTGCCCAGCGCGCTGGCTAGATTGCCCAACGAGTTGAGTGCAAAAACCCAGAAAATTTGCAACGATTTTCTAGGGTTTCCCCACTCAGGAATCACCTTCTCCATCGTCCCTGGACCTTGTTCCCCTCCACCAAGGTCCAGTACAACCTCAAAACAATCAAAACAAGGCAGGCACTTTGATTTATAACATTCATTCATGAATTCATACACGCATTCAAGGAAAATTGGGGAAAACACTTGTTTTTCCAAAAACCCAACTTTAATGAAAAACGAGACTGGAGATTTCAAAGCTCAATCATCCTAAGTGAAATTCGACAAGGATTTCAAAAATGCCATTATAATTTATAAACAAACTTATTTTCAAGTTTCGAAAATCATAAAATCGGTTTCATAAGAAAAACCCCAAAAATAGCAAAACTTGTCAAAATGAAAATGCAAGTTTGAAAATCAAATTCAAGACTCCATTTTGATTCAAAATAGTAAGTAAACACATTCAAAACTAATTTTAGGCAAAAGCCTTTGATCTAAATGAAATTCTTGAGTATGCATGTATGCAAGTGGGGTAGATTCAATAACTAGGTTTTAGCTTGATGATTCACCCTTTAGTCCCTTTTTGATTATTGGATTCCCTCCTTTGTGGTCTAAATTTCCAATTTCTTGAGGACTCAACAACCCTGATTTTCTTGTTCTACTCATGTAAGAATGAGCTTAAAACATTAAGTTGGGTATTTATAGTATTTGTGTTTCATCTTGATGTGCACACACTCATTTAAGATATCCCATGGTCCAAATTTGCTCCTAACACTCTCCACTAATTCCAGCCAAGTGAATCACATTATTGACATAAAATGTGGGAGTGTGTGCTATCAAACATCCCGAGGTAAGTCCTATGTCTTTTAATTTTTATCAACAACTATAGGATGTCTATTTTGATTCACATTTATTTAAATGCTATATTTTATGAGATAAATTACTTAAACAACATTAGACTAAGTTTAGACTTACCACAAGCTTAGCTACCCGTTCCCCGGCTCGCACACAACTCGAGGCGTGTCCCCACTCGAGTTTCGACGCCTTTAACTGCAAGATCCGACTTAGTTAGTCTACATATATACATAACATTAGGCATACACCACAACAAATGTAAAATATACCTCGGCCACGTGCCTCGGTTAGTGTGCGCATTTCACCCTGGTCCCATGTCACGGGTCAGTGATCCTGATTAAAAAATTAATCAAAGGTTAGGAATTCTAGCCATGACACGTTGGCTTGAGTTCCTTGAGGATTATGATTTCTCTTTGAGTATCACTCGGGGAAGGCCAATGTTGTTTTAGACGTATGGAGCTGCAGAGGGGTTGACTTTGAGGTTGTTACGTGCCACATGACACACAAGTATAGGTTGCTCGAGGGGGTCGAGTGATGTATTCTATTGATATCCCGACCAACATCAGAGTGTTAACTTATGGGTAGATGATGACTCAAACAGTGTCGATTCGAGTGTACTTGAGGGTCAGCTGATGAGCAGTATTAGAGGTTTCTTGGGTTGGCTCAAAGTTCAGATCATCCAAATTGGAGTCAGTTGACAGACTCATACCTGAAGTTTAGAGGGTGATTGTAGATTCTATCAGTGGTTGAGCTATGCAATGAGACACTTTATAAGGCACACAGCTCATGTTTTACGGTTCATCCAAGCAGGACCAAGATGTATGTAGATGTTCATCATTTTTTTGGTGGTTTGGGATGAAGACCGATGTTTCTGAATACATTTGAGGTTGTGAGATTTGTCAGCGGGTTAAGGATGAACATCGCAAACCTGGTGGGTTCTTACAACCACTTCCCATTCCTCGGTGGAAGTGGCAACATATTTTCATGGATTTCATAAGTGGTTTACCTCGATCTTAGCGTGAACATGATAACATCTACGTGATTGTGGACAGGTTGACAAAGTCAACACACTTTTTACCAATCTCGACCACACATCGGGTGGATAGGTTGGCGATTTTTATACAAGCGAAAGATTGTTTGATTGCATGGTGTACCATTATCGATTGTTTCTGACACAATTTACATCTAAGGTTTGGTAGAGTATACAGGTACAGTTCATACATGGTTGGATATCAATAGCCTATCATCCATAGAATGATGGATAATTAAAACAACTAATTCAGATTCTCGAGGATAAGTTAAGGATGTGTATGTTGAGTACGATGGATCATGGGAGGATTATCTTCATTTTTGTGAGTTTGCCTACAATAACAGTTATCAGGCCAATATTGGTATGGCACCATTTGAAGCACTATACGGGAGGCCACGCAGATCTACATCTTGTTGGGCGGAGCCCGTGGATGTGGCAGCTATTTGGTCGAAGATTGTAGTGGATCACACAGAGAAGATATACCTGATCATATTGAAACTAAAGGTGCGCAGGAGAGGAATAAGTATTATGACATGTATCACGAGGAGTTAAAGTATCAGGTCAGGGATTATGTCTATTTGAAGGTATCTCCGATGAAGGGTCACAGGAGGTTTGGAATAAGAGGGAAGCTTGCGTTAAGGTTCATTGGTCCATTAAGAGTGGTGAAACGGATAGCCAGAGTTGCAGTTACCACCTCAGTTATATGGGATCCACCCTATATTTCATGTTTCAATGTTTCAACTGGATAGGTCAAAATAGGGTAGATGACCGACAGTGGACTTAAGCGAGATAATCTTGAGGGAGGATATCACTTATGACGAGCACCCTATTTAGATTTTGGACCATAAAGTGAAGATTTTGAGAACAACGAGATCCCATCAATCCTTATCAAATGGCAGCACTGAGGGGATGAGGAGCTGACGTTGGAGCTCGCATCGTATATGCGTGAGTATTTTCCCTGCCTCTTTTGAGTTCAGTATCTTTTTTCCTTTGTTTTGTTTTAATTTCGATGACAAAGTTCCAATTAGTTTGGAAGACTTTAATGATCATAAAATTTAACTCGTGCCACGTGTCATTTTAGGTTGTACATAGCCCACTTGTCGTGATTTGCGTGTCTAATTCTTGTTTGTCGACACCAAGGTATGTTATTTTTTTCTGTGTTTGTATTAATTATTTTATTACCTAAACGTTAATTCCAATGTCCCAAACATTTGAGGATGTTTGTAAGTACGTGTTGGTGTTGAGGGGCGAGTTCGACCTAGAAAAATGTGCAATACGGGTTTCGGGTGAATGATTGTTAGGTATTTAGCTGTTTGGGGGACAAATTGAATTAAAACACTGAAAAAATACAATTTAAAATAATAATTAATCATTTTGTAACATGTCCGATATGTTGGTATGTCCATGAGCATACGACAGTGCGAGTCATGTTGCAGTCCGAGTACGGGAACGCCGTGAATGCAATTTTTATGTTTGAAAAGGATAGGAACAAGGGATTAATTCAACAAGTTACTCAAGTAAGTCATTTAAGTTGTTGATAGGTGTGAGTATGGGCCATTGATCAACCTGAGATGAGGGGTTGGGACTTGATGTGAATCCAAGTATAAACAAGATAAATTTGGTGACACGCTACATTTTCTCTCTCATACCTCTCTCACTCTCATCAAATGAAAAGGGTTGTGTTCTCATGGGTTTCGAGCACGAATCACGTATTAAAATGAGTTCTTGGCTCACATTTCAATTCTCGTTGTTTTGATGCCTATTTTTTGGGTTTTTGTCGCTACATTTTGGATACGAGTTGAGCACAAATTTACTTGAAATTTTGCATTGTCTTGGTTAAAGTAGGATGATCATTAAGGGTGGTTTATTGTGGATGTTATGAGTGATGAGGAGGATTTTAATTATTTTTCATTTTTGTTGGATTTTGGAATTTTAAATGGATTTTTGTATCAGGGATTTGAGGACATGTTCGATATGAATGGAATGTGTTTTTAGGTTTGTATCGAGGCCCCTACAAGTTTGGAATAGGCTCGGAATGTAGCAACATGAATCGGGGTTTTTCAAAACCCCGGAATTCATGTTCTGGTCTTGACATTGCAAAGGATGCCGTGGAGACTAAAACCCTACGACATCAGTCACGGCATTTGGAATAGAGGCAACCCTTGTCCCCATGCTTTATGTGATGCTACCAAGTTTTGACCCTACGGCGTGACATTGTTCACATACCAAATTATTAGAAAATTTCAAAAAACTTTGAGGATCTCTCGGGTATCCAAATAGGTTCGAATACGACCCAATACCCGAGTAATCGACCTAATTACGCAAATGAATAAAATTATGGAAAATTGGAAAAATTGAGAAAAATAAACAAAAATTGTAATTAAATGAATAATAGGGAGTGTAATTCATTGACAAGCATACGAGATTCGATTTGACGGAGTGTCGGGTGTTTGAGTGCGTATAGTTTCGAATACAGGTAAGTGAACCAGTGAGGAATGGTACAGTTATTTCATTGAGCTTTAATTTGTTATTATTATCGCTCTATTTCTATTTTGGAATTCCATTCTTATTGAGTAGTCCGAGGGCAAGTGAGTCAACGGTGACCCTTGGGAGGAGTGGCGGTCTGAGGTAATATACCAGTGTCTTGACCACGGGAGGCACTGCACGTTGTATTGTTTTTGTATGGAACGTAAGTTCTTAGCTGGATTACCAAGAAGTCTCACTTGCTCGCTGGATTTAAGGTTGTGTAAGTGTACCACGTTTTAAACTCCGAGTCTTGTAGGGTTTTCCTCGACTCAATGATTGTTTGGTCGGGACTAGTTGCGCCTCTCTGTTTGATTTGTTTTACACTCATCTTCGATGATTCATATTTATTTTCAGTTTTTATATATTCATGTGTTCCCTATACCTTTCTTTATACATCTTGTTTAGCGTTACTTACCTGGACTCATCATTCTTGTGCTTGACTGAGTGTAGATCCGTAGTCGAGCAAGGGAAAAGCTCCCTAGTTGGGTGATTTACTTTGAGGACACTAGAGCGATTCTCCTTCTCCAACTGATGTAAATGTTCCTACTTTTGTATTACGTATGTATATTTGTTTTGTTCACATTGGCATATGGGTTTATGAGAGATCTTGGGACATGTATACATTGATATTACTCCACTTTGACTTGATATACTTGATGATGGTATATATATACGGGAGGTTTCACATTCTAGGTTGTCCTAACATATGTCTGAGAGATTATTTTGTTAGTTTGAGGATTAATTGCTTTTGTTATACTTTGATAACTCACTAACCTGAATAACTCATGTAAAATGTTATAATAATGTTTAATTAATGATAAATGGTAAGTAAGGCTGACTAGGTTTGCATTGACTTCACAAGGTTAGTTTCATGTAAGTTTAGGCCAGACAGGCCCCGCTTTAGGGTTGTGGAACTGGGGTTGTTACAATTCCCCTCGTGGGGTCTCAATTGTCCAAATAAATAGGCTATTGGGTGTCCATCCTACATCAAGATGGAACCCAACTCAACCTAGTCCCTGAAGCATCTGTATATACTGAGAAGCCTCTTCCTGTCACTAGTAATGCAAGAACTAGTGCAGAAGTAAGCTTCATCTTCAACTCCCAAAAAACATGTCCACGTCTACCACTCAAATCTAACATCTTTCTTGGTTAATTTGGTCATCGGTGCTACAATCAATGAGAAATGTAACGACTCAATTTAATTTGTCATTATTAATGACGTGTTGCAGACGTGGCAGGCAACTCAGATGCTCATGGACCCACACTAGGCTAGGGGCACACTTGGAGTTAGGTAAATAGCTATATTATGTGTTGGTTTGTCTAATTTATGATGTTTATTGAATTATAGTAAACGACATCATGATGTGTGTATTTACATTGTCATTAACGTGTGAGATTGTACGTTAAGTATTCACTTCGATATGCATGTCGATGCGAATATTCCAGGTAGGCTAAAAAACAAAATACTAGGTCGAAAAAATAATACACACATGAAATGAATAAAATGATTAATATGGGATCTAGTAGTGCGATAGTACGCATAAGTCGCGTGTTGTGACGTGAAATGGGCGCCGAATGCTCGAAATGGGACTTTTTGAGTTTTAAACCAAAGGGAGTCCACAAGTGTGTCATGTAATGAGTCATTTGGGATGGAAAAGGGTCAATAATTGGCCAAATCAGTGGCTTTAGATGTGCATGTGGATTGGTTTATGTGATGAGATGAAGACTAAAATATAAAAGCATGTTTTGACTTTTCCACCACACATTTCTCTCTCTCTCTAAATTCAAAAATTGGGAGCATAGTTTGTGATTCTTGAGAATCATTTGAGGAGCTTATGGTGCTAATTCATCAAAAACAAGGTTTTTCTCCTCATTCGCTCTCTTTTGAAATTAATTTTAGGGCTGTTTGTGTGATCCGGGATTGGGGTGTGAGGACCATTGATTTTGGTAGAGTTTATGGTTGGTCTTGGTCATGGAGAACATGTTGTTACTATGGTTAAGTTTGTGTTCAAGTTTGGTTTCAAATTTGCAAGAATTCATGAATTAGGTTTTTCAAAGTTTTGGTATGATCTTGTAGATCTTGTTGATTTGATGATTGATGATATATTCCATATGTCTCTGGCTTTTCGAATTTTGTTTATCCCCCACGAGGTGAGGATGGGGTCGACAACTTTGGAGGAGACTTAAGTGTGGAAATTTAGTAGTTCAGAGCTAAACTGTTGGAAATGCGATCACCCAGCGCCCTGCGCGATCTAGGCGGTTGGTGGTAACGATGAGGATGAACACAAGTGTGTTGGGCCATCCTCAAGCGTGTTGAGTGTTCATCAGTTTTGTACATCAAGGGTTGTTTTGGGGTTGTGGACTAATACCTATACCAATTAACATAAATATATATATATAATTGAATAAAAATCAATGATAAATGGTAATAGGTCATTTCGAGCGATATTTTTGGATATCGGGGATTCGGCAGAGTCGAATCGGGGATTATTTATCGAGGATGTGGAGTATGGTTTGAGGTGTGTAGTATCCTAACTAAAATTACTTGAGTATTTACTTATTTGGCTTTTGACATATTCCTATCTTTCAATATTCTATTCCTGGTTGTGGTTTTAATGGATGGATATTGATCGGGGCTCCCTCCATGCCATTCCAGTGTGTATGTCCATTAAGCCATAACACGTGTGCCAGGGAAACTCGGTGGATAGTTCGACTCGGGAATCGTGTCAAGGAATATGTGGGTGCATCGTAGGTACTATGCCGACCACCTAGCGAATCCATATACTAGCTTTGTTTGAGTGGGACTTGCCAACAATATTATGTGGAAGAGTCCGAATTATGGCGCTAGTCTGACCTAGGCTCTAGTAACACACTTTGAACTTTCACTATTATCTATCCATGTGATAATCATAGTTGTTTGTATTTATTTTCACATGTTTATTTAATAGATTTATTTAAATTCAAGTATTTACTTTCAGTATCGCTCACTTAATTTCCTTGGGAATATCACTTTGGACACGTCATCAACCTTTTGTGATGGCTTTAGTGCAGATCCTAGTACAAGTCGAGGCAAGGGCAAGCTACCGGAGTACCGTTGATTCGAGACGGTGAGCCCAACTTGTACGTTTGTATTATATGTATTTGGTTTCATTTTGGGACCTTGGGATTGAGAGATGTTTTAGAACCTTGTACATTTTGACATTTTGAGACTTCTAGGTGCATTTTCTTGATATATGATGGTTTCAAGGGTTTTCCACACTAGGTTTATGATTTATATCTCATAATTCGATGTTTATTATCTGAGATAATATATTTTAAGACTTCCACTAATTTATTTGAGGTTTGGAAATGATTTTAATTGATGAATTGAATTCAATAACAACTTAAATAGAAAATGGTGGCTTAATGAGGTTAATAACAATAAAATGGTAAATGTGATTCAATGTGAGGCACAACTAGCACTGGTAAGCCATAATGTGGAACCACATTGCCCCTGTGGAGGTCTATTGGAAAATAGAGAACTACTATATATATTGAGAACTTAAAACAAAAAAATATCATTAAACCAAAAAACTTAAAATAAATTAAAGCACTTAAAATGTATGTATAATTTATACTATATATGTGTAAAACAACACATCAAAATTTATATATATATAATTAGAGTAATTTATACTATATGTACAATATATTAATATACTTCAAAACTTTAACTAATGAAAAAATAGTACTTATACTATATATACTAAAGAAATTCTTAATTAAACAAAATATACCTTTAACAAAATAAATTAAGCACTTAAAAACACATATTACATATATGTACAAATTATACTATATATAAAAGCCCTTCAAAATTAATGTACTATATGTACATTATATTAATGTACTTCAAAATTAATATATATATATATACATAATGAAAGAAAATAATACTTATACTATGTATACTGGAAAAAAAAATCATAATTAAACAAAATAAAACTTATGTTAAATATATATATATATATATTCAAAAATATAACACTTTAAAATAATACTTATAATATATATTGAAATGTCTAAAACGAAAAATATATTACGCAAAGTACGTGCAAATGCAACCAATTTGACTAATTATGGTTAACATTCGACTAAATAATGAATATACTTTTTGTATGTGTTACGTTTAGGGTTCCTTAGGTTTTTTGAGATGTTTGCATCTCGAGCTTGGATGTACAATCGTGTTTAGAGCGGTTTCGCTCGATTGGAGTTTTTAGATGGCTTGTAGGAGTTCATAAACATTGTCACAACACACTCACCGCATACCTTCACAAAAGAAATTCGATGCCCATGCAGATAATGTGGCAACGAGAAATACTTAGATCTTCAGACAGTACAACTTCATCTAGTGAAGCATGGTTTTGTTCCCTATTATTATTGTTGAACCAAGCATGGAGAGGAAGAAGAATACATATGGTGGATGATGAAGATGATCTAATAGATGAATATCCGACATCATATCATCATATGGTATATGACTACGTAGGGCCGAGTTTCGATTGAAACCATAAGGAGGAGCCGAACCCTGAATCCAAAAAATCATTTGACATGATTGACGTAGCGAATGAACCACTTTGGAAAGGATGTAAGAAGAAGACAAAACACTCAGCAATGTCGCATTTGTTGATGATAAAGTCGAATCACCATATTTTAGATCAAGCATTCAACGAAATCTAGCAGTTTGTAAAGACATGTTACATGAAGATAGCTATTTAGTGGATAGTTTTTACAAATGTAAAGCTTTCATGCTCTGGTTGGATCTGTCGCATGAGCAAATCAATTGTTGTCATCGATTATGCATGCTTTATTGGGGGCCCAACTCCAAGCTTATATCTTGCAAGTTTTGCAAAGAATTTAGGTTGGACTCCAACAAATGGCTACACAAGACAATAATTTACTTTCCCTTGACACCTCGTTTACAATGTTTGTTCACCTCGAAAGCTGCAACGAAACACATGCGATGGCACGCATGTAGAACAAGCCAAAGATGAGGAGAATATGCAGGATTGTTCTGATTCATTGGTATGAAACCACTTTAATCAGGTGAACTTTATCTTCAGCTCTTAGATTCATAACGTTCGATTTGGGTTATGCACTGATGGGTTTCAACCTTCCAAGATGACCGACAAACCATACTCTTCATGGCCGGTGATTTTAACACTATACAACTTGCCTCCGTCGATGTATATGAAGAAAGAAATGATATTTTTAACAGTGATTGTGCCTAGACCGACCAATCCATCAAAGAAAATTGATATATTTTTCCAACCATTGGTGAAAGAATTACAGGATCTGTGGTATCACGGAGTGCCTACCTATGATATATTGACTAAGACGAACTTTCAAATGCGTGTTGCACTTATGTAGATAGTTAGCGACTTTCCAATGTACAACATGTTGTCAGAATGGAGCACGCATTGCAAGAAAGCTTGTCCATATTGTATGGAAGATACCAACGTTTTTTAGTTAAGGTTCGACGAAAATTGACTTGGTTCGATTATCACTAACGTTTCTTACCGCCATATTTGAAAGAGAGGAAAGACAAGACTAGCTATCGAAGAGGTAAAATAGTAATGAAAAATCTTCGGCCATGAAATCAGGTGAAGATATCTTGTGTTAAATTGAGGATTTAGAGCTGATGAAGGTTACAAAATTGGGATCATATGCTAAAAACGACGATATCTCAAAGATAATAGGTGGAGAAAACAAAGCATATTATGAGACTTGTCATATTGGAAGACGAACCTTGTCAAACACAACCTAAAAGTAATGCACATTGAGAAAAATATTTTTGATAACATTTTCAACACTATCATGAGCGTTACAGGCAAGACGAAAGATAAAGCCAAGTCTATAGAGGACTTAAAGGAGATTTTTCATCTACCAGAGCTTCATTACGATCCGGTTTCTAAGAAGTATCCAAAAGTATGATACACGCTTGACAAGTAGAGAAAACAATTGTTGTGTAAGTGGATTAAGGACTTGGACTTCCCTGATAGTTACTGTGTCTAACCTCGGTCGTTGTGTAGATTCAAAGAAGTTGAAGATGTTTAGGATGAAAAGTCACGATTTTCATGTATTCATGCAATGACTATTGTCGATTGCTTTTTAAGAGCTCTTAAATGAGGATATATGGATTGCAATCAATGAATTAAGCATTTTCTTTGGAGACTTAACTGTGAGAAATTTAAATTTTCATAATCTTTTGCATAAAAACATGCCACAGATAGTGTAAGTTGGAAAAAATCTTTTCACCAAGTTTTTTCAACTCAATGGAGCATATCCATATCCATCTGGCATACGAGGCTATCCTTGCTAGCTCAATACAATTTCGGTGGATGTATCCTTTCAAGATGTAATCAACCTATCTACTTTTATTGTACAAAATGAAAATTTTCTATCAAATATATATCTAATTAATTTACCTCTATGCATAAATGTAGGTATTTGAAACATTTGAAAAATAATGTTAGGAATGAGGCAAAGGTTGAGGGCTTAATATGCAATGATTATTTAGTGGAAGAGAAACTACGTTTTGTTCTTATTATTTTGAGGAACACATATCCACCTCACACAATCGTTTGCCCCACAATTATGATGGTGGAGTCACCCACTAAAAAATTTAATGGGAATTTCTCAATTTTCACATACCCCAATCGAGCATTTGGGAGAGGGAAGTGTTATCTCATGAATGATGAGTCTAACATCGCATGCTCATATGTGTTGTTAAATTTTCATGAAGTCTCTCCTTACATGAGGTATTGTAATGACCATAAAATTTTAACTTGTTCCATGTGTCATTTTAGGGTCGTATTGTGGGTCCAGCTAGCCGTGGTGTACTTATTTTGGGTCCTCGGGAGTCAACACCGATGTATGTTATATTTGTTTGGTGTTTTGTACTATTTATTTATTACCCGAATGTTAAATTCAACGTCCAAATGTGTGAGGACGTTGGTGAGTGAGCGTTAGCTTTGAGGAACAAGTTCGACTCGGAAAACGTGCGTTACGAATGTTGGACAAACTGTGAAGGTAGTTGGGAGTCCGAGGGACAAAATAGACTAAAACACTGTTAAAATACAAATAAATAGAATAATTAAATGTTGCATAACGTGTCCAGTATGTGGATACGTTTATGAGCAAACGATAGTGTGAATCGGGTGCAGTCCAGTGCGAAAATGCTTGAGAAGTGGACTTTTTTGGTTGAAAGGTCAAGAAACCAAGTCACCCAATTGGTGTCACATAAGTTGGTCATTGGTGTAAAGAGGGATCCTAGGATGAGTCTCGAGATACATGTGTGTGAGAGATGATGAAGATTGGTATAAAAAGGTTACCAACTTTTCTCTCTTCATTTTTCACTCTCTCATCTCTCTAAACAAAAACAAGGTTGTGGAGTGGTGGATTTCAAGCTCGGATTGACTCCTAGGGAGCAATTATAAATGTGAGAAAAAGTGAGATCCCATATCACCTTTTAATTCTCTACGTTTTAACATCGGTTTCGGGGTTTTGTTGCGATGATTTCGGACGATGATTTAGGAGTTTGGATTTCATAGGAGTTTTAGGTGATAAATTGTGATCAATAAGTGTATTTGAGATTGTTGCTATGTTGATTGTGAGTGTTTGAAGTTTTGTGAAATTTTTATTGGATTTTGGAGACTTTGGATGAATTATCGAAATCGGGTTTTTGCGGACATTTTGACAAGGTGTGTCGATAGTTTTGAGTTTAGTTAGATGTCCCTACGAGTATGAGATAGGCTCAGAATGCGGTGAGATGAGCCGAGGGTTTCAAAAAACCCCAGATTAAGGTTCTTGTCTCGACTCCACGAGGGACGCCATGGAGCATAAAGCCCCATAACGTCGGTTATGTTTCCTAGAGCAAAGGCTTTGGAAAAGGTCACACTTTAGGTGACATCGTGGAAGGGAAAACCTCATGGCGTCCGGGACAGAGAGGGGAACACGGTTTCACATTTTAAGTGATGCCGCAAAGTTCTGACCACTATGGCACCACCTGCGGCGTAATACTGTTCACTAGTTCAGTTTTTAGAAGATTTTCGAAAAACTTTGGGGATTTCTTGGGTATCTAAACGGGTCCTAATACGACCTAATACCCAAGTAATCGACCCAGTTACGAGAATGAATAAAGTTATGGAAAATTGGAATAAAATGAGAAAATTAACAAAAATGAACCTAAATGGATGTCAAGTAGCCAAGGAAACACTGATTAGTAAATTAAGGATTTGCATTAGGAAATGTGTAGAGCTACGGAGAGCATTTTAGCGAGATTCGAGGTAAGTAAAGGCAACAATAATTTCAATATCGAGTTCTCTTCAAATTGTTGAATGGTTATTTCTTGAAATACGAGCCATTTGTATTCCATTCTTGCTCAGGTGACCTAGGGTTTAGGTAGTCCACCTGTAGAGAGAAATCTCAACAAGTTTAACAACCAGCATAGACTATGGCTCTCGTTGGAGCCTATCGGAAGGATTTAGTATCCAACCTATGACTGTGGCTTTCCTTCGGTAGTGTGTTAGGAATTTAGTAGTAAATTTTTTCTGTGGCTTTTCCTAGCATAGTGTACGTTCAATGGAAGTGACCTTTGGGCCCACTGGTTCATACGTAATGGATTGAACAAGGGAGGTAGTTTCAGGCCCACTATGTCGATCGTAAGTTGAGCAGGTCTTATGACTCGCGATTTGATTGGAACTATCTATTTACCATTCATCCGTTTGTTTTCCAATCACTTGATTATCGTTGATTGAGTTTTTGAATCTATTTATCATGCAAATTTCTATTTATTTCAATTTTCTGTATATACCACACGATTCATAGACTTATTGCTTATTGTGGATTTAGAATTTATGTTGAGATCTCTATTGTTGTTGTTTACTGATATATTTTTACTCACCGTCCTTTTTATGACAGTGGGTGCAGATCCATAGATGAGTCGGAGCAAGGCACCTATGCTTGACGATATCCTCTAAGGCATGCTCAGAGCCAGTTCTTTTGCTCTTACTCAGTAGGTGTGTATTTTGTTGTATATGTTGGCTATGTATTCATACATTTTGATATTTTGGGAACTTCGAGGAGCTCAAACATTTGGAAATGCATGTATATCTTCATGTTACGTTTTTAGTTGATTATATATGCATGAAATGTTTTGTGGATAGGATTTTCCACATCTAGTTAACTGAGATGATAAGTTTTGCTTTTAATTTGTTGTTAAGTTGGTGTTTAAAAGTTTTTGTTGCACACCTAACTAACGTTAAGGATAAATGATGAATTGATAGAGTTAAGGCAAATCAAAGAGTGAGCCATAATGAGTGAGTGAATAATGTACTTAATAATTAGGAAGATAAGGCTGATTAAACTTGCGTTGACCTGTCGAAACTAGCTCAGTGGTCAATGTAGGTTTTGGTCGGGCAAAGCCCAATTAGTGGTTGCGAGGATGTTAAGTTTTAATGTGTATTATAACATATTGCTATTTAAGACTGATCTTGGCTCGCCATTTGTTATTGCATATCGCGATGGCCGATCAACCCATGCGGGTGATCAAAGTGGAGTTCGAGATCCTCCACCGGATGCATCAGTGATGTTGTGGCTCTAGTACGTGAGTTACAAACTAAACTCGGATAGTAGAGTCTCAAGATGACGAATGGATGAGATATTTGATATTCTCAGGGGACAAGCATAACAGTTTCCATCTCCATTGACATCAGCGAAACTCTCCTAAGCAAAATGCGAGTTTGTCTACACCTCAGGCCACTCCATCGATTAC